>OU015537.1:19732350-21108817 GCA_907165065.1 Caprimulgus europaeus
TTAAATATGTTATTTCAGACAGTAGATACCAAACACATTTTAGTAAAGACCTACAAGACCCCTCTGAACTTGCAAAAAGTTACAGGTATCCCTACAGTCAAACTGGGCATGCACAGCAGGACAATCAAAAGTTGTAGGATTTATGGGGAAAAAAAAGTCTGTTTACTCATTTCTGGATCCTCCCAAACATACGAGCAAACTAGATTTCTCTACCACACAACTCTGCTTCATGTTTGAGACTTTGCTATTACTCTACCAAGAAATGGAAGGCTCGGCACACTTTTATCACTTCTTTTCCACCTCCCTAGGTGCATGGTCTCTACCGCACAACTGGTGCTAGTTTTGAGAAAGCACAGCAGGAGTTTGCAACGGGAGTGATGTCCAACAAAACTGTACAAACTGCTGCAGCCGACGCCGCATCAACAGCAGCAACCAGTGCAGCTCAGAATGCGTTCAAGGATAATCGAATGTAGGGAAATACAAAAAGTCTTGATGATTCTCTTTGATTGTACTTTATCTTCCAGTCACTTATTATATTCCCTAAAAACATAGATCAAAATACACACAGCATGTTTGTCTCTTCTGAAGCTGTGCATGAATAAAATGGGAAATATTTGTTTTCACTGTATTATGAAATTATTTAAAAAAAAAAATAACCATTCTCTCACCTTCTTTAAAATGTTGCATTCTAGAATATATAGCCTTCCATATTTTATGTAGGATAAATAATTTCAACAAATGGCCTGAGTATGAATTGTGGTATATAATAATCAAATAAATATATTAAGAATTTGGAAGTTTTTTTAGTGATTCACTCTGGTACTTTTTAACTTCAGGAAAGCACTTTGGATCAATTTTTTTTCTTTAAAAGAACTGTTTTCCTTTTTTCTGCTGTAAGAAGTGGGGTAGACAGAGAGATGTAGAAAGTTAGGTTTGGCTACTGCTTTTGCAATTTCAGCAGCTGCTGGAGGACAAATACAAGTAGGATAGGTATTATAAATTCTTTTCTTGGGCTTTTTTTTAGGATAAGTCTTTTGATATAAACCTGTAAGTTTGCATGAATGCTGTTGAGTTATCTGATCTTGTTTAGATAGTGTTTTGGTCCAGAATTTACCTGCGCTACTTTATAATTATAGCATTTGCTTGTATCTATTTTCATGGAGTATTCTCTACCTGTGAGAAATTACTATGGTGCAGAAACATTCTTTGTAATAGAATGTGTAATGTAGTGCACAGTTTAAGGAAGTTAACTGATGGTTTCAATCACAGAGCTAAATGATTATATATTTGGTATTTTTAATTTTAGTATTCATGTCTTGGTGTAATAATTTTGCTGGAAAAGAAACAAATATTGACTTTCAGAACACTAGTTTCATGCTCCCCTTCCTTTTTACATGCAGTGATGTTGTTGTGTTTGAGATTTTTAATTATTTTTTTTTATGTAGATTTGTGTTTAACAGTGGTACTAAATCTCTAGCCTTGTCAGTCACTCTGTTTACTGCTTGTCCAAAAATCTAAATATAAAATATTTAATTTTCTACCAGGAATATTGTCTAAAATCAAGCTTTTTAAGCAATGGCATTTAACAGATGCGTTATTTCATTTTAATGCAACTCAGCCATCTCTGTGATTTGATTTAAGCTGGGGAAAAAAAGCTTCTAAACTGTTATGAGTTGGAAAAGTGAGAAATCTTCAACTTTCACAAAGTTAAATTTTAGCTCATTGAACTGGAGGCCTAAGCTATTAAATTGATTCTGTGGAACTGAACAATCCATAATGGTACGTACCATCAAAATATTCAAGAATTTAATCAGGTCTTACTATAAAGTGATGTTTCTCTCCTTTGAAGGCTATTTGATATTCTTGGATTGCCTCATAAGTCTTATGCACAATACTTGGACTTTTTTTTAAACTCTGTTTTAGAAAATTAAAACAGGAAGGAACCAAATCCCACAACCTGTATAAGTACACACTGTAGCTGAAATTAATTCAGCTCTGTCCTGGTTTCAGCTGGGATGCAGCTAATTTTCTTCTTAGTAACTAGAATAGCTGTGTTTTGGTTTCAATATGGGATTTGGTATGAGAAGAATGTTGATAATATACTGATTTTTTTGGTTGTTGCTGGGAAATCAAGGATTTTCCAACTTTACAAGTTTTGCTAGTCTGCAGGCACAGAAGAAACTGGGGGGGCTTAGTAAAATTAGCAGACCCAAACTGACATTTGGATATGCCAATGGGATATTCCACATCATATCACGTCATGTTCAGTATATTAATGAGGACTGACTGGAAAGAGGGGCTCTCTCTTTTCCGGGATTGCGATTTTGGCTTCAGGGTTTTTACTCCTCCAGGATCACTATCGTCAGGTGGTGAGCAACTGTACTGTCCATCGCTCATTTGTATATTCTATTATCATTATCATTATTGTTATAATTTTTACTTTTAAGTTTTATTTTATTCCAATTATCACTCTTAAGGTGAATTACCTTTAATAAGACTGAGCATGACCCCTCCATGTTCTGAATGTGGACAGACTTTCATAGATTAATTATTTTTCACTACAGTGTATTCATAATAACATAAGAGCATTAGAAAAAATAAAACCTTAGCTTAATCTCTGGATCAGTATTGTACTGTTAGCATGAAGTCCTATTAGTCTCCTTTCTTTAAATCCAACTTGAATTTGGATAAATTTAGTAGTTTCACCTATGCTAAAATTCATATTAATTAATATACTTCTAAATATTCTCTGCATCATGAAGTTAAAAGTAATTGAAATATTCTGTGTAATAGGGGCTCCGAAATTCTATACTAGTGGAAATGCTAGCATTTAACTTAAATTTGTGTGGAATGCTATTAAAAGCTTTCCAGACAAAAGCAACAATTTTCTGTTGAGATGAGGCATCATACTTATAGCATCCGTATATCAAGATTGTTCTTGCCATAATCTTTTAAATTTAACTTGAGAGTTGTATCTAGGAACTCTACTATGGATTACTTTTAAGTCTAAACTGAAACAATTCTTTTGGATATCTCTTGGATATGAATCCTAGGGACATCATCCTTGCAATTTAATTTAAGTTTTAAGATTGCATAATAATATACATTAACAGAATATATTATGGAAAAAAACAATAGGAAGAAAACCTGAATTTGGCAGGTAGATTTTTTTTCCCCAAATGTTTAACTACTCTTTGAGAAAACATATTTAATATTATATATAGAGAGATCATTGATTTGTAATGCCATGGGTTGAATGTAGAGATTTAAACATCCTAAGCAAAATTCAAGGTTCAGTTACATGTGAATTGTTTAAACCAGAAATCCCTGACACTTTGCAGCCCAAAAGGGAGGGAGAAGTTCAAGTTTAGCTTTGATAAAATAAGGCTGATAGTTCTTAAAATATTTTGTACCTAACTAAGAATAGATTTTACAGTTTCATTAATTAATCAGAGTATAGCACCCACTTAAGTTGTCATTTTGTAGTATTGTGGCAAATTGAGTACAAAGTATGACGTTTGAACACTGGAATGTCTGTAGTCATTGATCTGTAATTTAGGAGTTAGTTTTATTTATCTGGGGGATGTTTGTATATTTTGTAAATTGATAACAATGCTCTGCCATCCTGGTGAATGTAATGGTTCTCTACAAATGCAATTCTTGTGTCCCTCTATTGCATGTCTGAGTAGTTCAGAAGTTTTGTTTATTTATTGTACTAATACAGTGTCATAGAATTAAAAAAAGACTTCATGGGTGTTTTCTCTGTGTAGTTTTGAAGAATATAGGGATTTTTCTTTTAAAGGTCAGGATAACATGCAGGGTGGCTGATCTATGTAAAAAAAACACTTGATTTTTATAATTCTGTATATAAATGCTGTAATTCTGCTGAAATGGGGAAGCAAAATGTCCACTATCAAAATAATACATTAGGGTAACGACAATTAGTCTACTCAACTGTTATGAAGAAAATTATTAAACACTTGCAGCCCACTTTCTTGTGCTGTAAACTTGAGAGGGTTAAAATCTAAACACGTTCTGTCATTACTGAATGAAACTGTACAGGTATTAAGTGAATCCTAAAACATTATTAAAAGTAAAATGAAGTTGCTGAAAACAGTTGCTTTGGTACTGTTTATTTTCCTAATATCTGTCTATGAATTGACACTTCTGTATCACTGCTGTGTCTTGCTTTTTTTTAGGAACTATCACAATCTGTTTGTCGGAGACGACGGAAGACAAGCACATCCGATGATGATCAACAAGTCTCAAATTTATTAGTCCATCAATCAAGCATTTATAACACAGTTAATGAGGTTCATACATATTGCAAAAATCTAGCTCCTTATTGGTTGCTAATTAAAAGCTCTAGTTCTCTTACTATGCTTATCTTGCAATTGTTAGCCAGGAAACATCTGTTTGCTTAGTTCACCACATACAAGGATATATTTGCTTCTTGCAGACAAAAGACATTTTACTCTTGCTGACCGTTAGTTTCAATGTTAGTACTACATCCTGATTCTATTCCAGGAGCACAGACGTCTTGTTCTTGCTCATATTTTAACGAGCTGAATGTTCTCGTGACCCTTGTCTTGTAGCCAAGTCTCAATAATGTTATCCACATCTGTTGATTTTTTATTTTTTTAATATCAGTTATAACACCTGCTCTCTACTACTGAATTTATTACCAGAATTTCTTTGAACAGCAAAACGAGTGTATTGGGTTTGCGTGGCAAGGTTTTGGTAGCAGCGGGGGGGGGGACATGGGGTGGCTTCTGTGAGAGAAACTGCCAGAAGCTTCCCCCATGTCCGACCTGACACAGCCAATGCCAGCTGGCTACAAGACAGACCCACTGCTGGCCAAGGCCGAGCCAATCAGTAACGCCTCTGTGATAACATAATTAAGAAAAAAAATAGAAGAGAGGGAAAAAAAAGCTGCACACTTTGCAGCTGGAGAGAGGAGTGAGAAGATGTAAGAGAAACAACTCCACAGACACCAAGGTTGGGGAAGAAGGAGGGGGAGGAGGTGCTCCAGGCATCGGAGCAGAGATTCCCCGGCAGCCTGTGGTGAAGAGCATGGTGAGGCAGGCTGTCCCCCTGCAGTCCATGGAGATCCATGGTGGAGCAGATGACCACCTGTAGCCTGTAGAGGACCCCATGCCAGAGCAGGTGGATGCCTGAATGAGGCTGTGAACACGCGGGAAGCCCACACTGGAGCAGGATCCTGTCGCAACGGAGGGAAAACCCGGAAGCTTAATATGTGTGATCAGCAGGCTTCCGTTTATTGATTACATATGTGCTCCTTATATACAGCGGTTAATTAAGCTCATGCATACTCTCAAAGACCCACACTGATTGGCTCATTAATTTTCCTGGGAACTTTCTCATTGTTATAACAGGTGGTTTTGCTCTGTTCACGTCCCAAGGACGTCAACAGGATACTCCTTACTTTGCGGTTACCAGCTCCCTTCTTTTTCCCAGCTTATTTTGCTAAAGTTATTTGAAGTCCCAAGGACAAGTAAGTATCCTGGAGACTTCTGTTAATTTACCCTGACTTATGTCAAGGGCCTAAGCTGTGGCCTGAGCCATTTCATACCCTCGCTGCTTCTGTTAAAGCCTCTGATTGTACAACATCTCTTAGTGATCTACAACAGGATCCTGTCAGGACCTGTTGCCCCGTGGAGAGAGGAGCCCAAGCCAGAGCAGGTTTGCTGGCAGGACTTGTGACCCCGTGGGGGACCCATGCTGGAGCAGTCCCTTCCTGAAGGACTGCATACCATGGAATGGACCTATGCTAAAGCAGTTCGTGAAGAACTGTCATTCATGGGAAGGACTCACGTTGGAGAAGTTCGTGGAGGACTGTCTCCCATGAGAGGGACACCACGCTGGTGCGGGGGAAGGAGTCCTCCCTCTGAGGACCCCCCCCTGCTGCTACCAAAACCTTTCCATACAAACCCAGTGCAATTTGTTTCTTTGTAATTTACAGATCTAGGATGACAGTGGCAGCAGACTAAACAGTTTTTGAACTTCCTTGTTGTGGTGGTTTAAACCACAGTGGGACCATGCATTCACTCCCCCCACCCGGTGAGATGGGATGGGAGTCACAACAAAGGGGCACAGATTTGGATGAAGGACAGGAAGGGCTCACTCACCAGTTATGGTCACGGGCAAAACAGACTCAGCTTGGGAAAGAAAAATAAATTTAATTCGTTGCCATTCATCTGAGTAGCACAGTGAGACATAACAACCACATCTTAAGACACCTTTCCCCCACCCCTCCCTTCTTCCCTTGCTCAAATCACTTTGTTCCTGGTTTCTCTACCTTCTCCCCTCCAGCAGCACAGGGGACAGGGAATGGGGGTTGCAATCAGTTCACCATTGCCTGGTGGCATGAAAGTCCAGGAACAAAGTGATCCAAAGCAAGCTTCCCAGGGAGTCACGGACATCTTCAGGCACAGCTCCCAGCTCTGGCATGGGGGCATTCGCAGGCTGCAGACAGGCCTCCAATCCAGCGCACCTCCTCAACCCCCGGCTCTGGGCGTCCACCCCCACTGTGACATTGAGCAACTCTGGGGTCTCAATTTCAATCACACTTGCCCTTGAGCTCAGCTTTTCTGCTCCATCATGGAGTCCTCCATGACCTACATGTGGGTATCTGCTCCGCCGTTGCACCTCCATGGGCTGCAGGGGACCTCATTTACCTTCTTCTACTTCATGCAGTTGAATTGGGTGTCTGAGGTGCTCTGTCCTCCCCCCCTCCTCCTTCCTCATGTCAACTTTGCTCTCTCCATCATATACTTAATATCCAAAAAGGCACTGTACTTTAAGGAAGTTCATTATTAAAAAGCATGAAGCTGGAATGCATGGGGCTCAATCACACAAATGATGGAAACAGGCAAGCAGATCTGCTTGTCCAATCAACAGAAAGCAAATTAAGATCCATGCGATGGTGTTTTTCCCACTGGAGTTAAAGGGGGCAGATAAGGTTTTTTTCCTTCTTCTATTTCTTGCACTTTGTCACTAGATGTGGCTATTTCAGCTTGTGCTGAGAAGACTGCACAGATGAACATCAGAATAGTGCCACCAATAGCTGTGTAGAAAGCCCAGCCCAAAGAGCAGTCTCCTAGTTTGTAAGCAGAAGCACAAGGTCCACAATAGCTTATTGTTTTCTGACATCCCCAACCTTCAGGGTAAAGTATCAAGCTTCTAAGATAAGGAAAAGTCCTAGAAATAAAGATAGAAAGAAAAGAGAGAAGTTTAGCAAATGATCAGTTTAACACCGAACACAGTACATGTAGTAATGGTTATCATGGTGACTACTCATAAGTACCAGGACTGGGAGAAGATGACTCTTCCCCATTCATCCTTCCTTTACTGATTGTTCCCTAGTATATACTGTGCAGTGTTTTACCTAAACTTGGAGCTATCCTATGATTTTTCTTATGAAAGATTTATTTCATATGATAATAACTTTGTTAATTTTAATCCCTGTGTTCCTTCTACATCCTTTGTTTTCATACCTTATTGCTAGGTATACAGAACTTACAAAACAGTAGAGTATCTCTAAATACTGTTAATACTTGCACTTTTCAAATACTTAGGAATGTTTGCATCTACTTTTGAATTTGTATTTAGCTAGCCCTCTTTCAGCTTTATTTAGTCATTCATCATAAACATTTTTGCCTTTTTCCTCTGAATTTTCCTACCTTGATTTTCTTGCCTGGAAAAAAAAATCTCAAACTTCATCTGCTTATTTGGCCACAGTAGGACATAGTAAACAAATAATACAGCCAGTTCAATAAGCTACTTCCGCAATGAAGGGAAACTAACAGATCTAAGTACCCACCGCTGATATGCAAACATATAAAATATAGTTAGATTTATTCATTTATTTTCTGTATTAAGAATTAGATTTTAGAAAATAAGTTTAGTTCCTTTTGTCTCTGTGTTAGGTGGGAAACTTCAAGTTTAGATCGTTTTGTCTGTGTTAAGTGGGAAAATCTTACAATAACTAACAAGCTATTCCACACTATCAGCAAAGGCCTTGCGGTGCCTGGTGCGCGAGCAGTCTGGAGCAAGAGAAGAAGGAACTGGTATGCAACACCTGCAGTCTGAGGCAAGAAAGCTGGCCTTTTTTTGTCTAGAGGTCTACAAGGGTGCTAGCAAGCATCAACAGGAGGCAGTGTGCAAGCTTGAATGGGAGTGAACTTATGTTAAAAACTTCTTGGAACTAATTAGCTTAACCCATCCTAAATTTAATGAATATGTATGTGCGTGTACTTTAAATGATGCCTTTGTAAAAGAGCGGGGGCTCAGGGCCTTTATGGAGCGATCCACCCTGTCGCCCGTTGGTGAATAAAACATACCTGCTTTATAACTCTCTACGAGTTGTAAGGTTTGATTCCGCAGATCACCGCCAGTGCATAGGTAACACTGGGATCCTCTAAATAGGTGAGCAACTACTGCAGAAGGAAAGCACATTTCTAGTGATGCATGCGCAAAAGCCTCAACCCCTGATCTCACTAAACTACCTGAACACTCTGCTGCACCTCAGCCTGGAAGTAAAAAACTCAAACTAGATGTTTTGTCCCTTTGATAGTCTCTCATATTGATAGTTTTCTCTCCTATGAGGACCAGTCTGTATCTAAGCAGTAAAGGGCTTAAAGTCACATTGGAGTCCCTGTACACATGATGTATCTTTGTACAAAGGTGAGAGATTCAAGCAAAATGCCTAATATGCTAGTAGCTACAATGCTCTCATATGAGCTCTGTGTACTGGGTTTGCATGGCAAGTTTTTGGTAGCAGAGGGGCTACAGGGGTGGCTTCTGTAAGACAGAATGAGTTCAAATCAGATCTCCTTCCTACAAGATATGCAACCTGTTGCTAGCTAGGGTCTGGCGACCGGAAGATCTCGTGATGTACGGAAAGATGAGACCCCTCTCCCGACAGCCAATAGCATTTGATCTGTGATGTAAGCATGAGGAAGTGACATCACAAACCCAGGGTATATAATGTTGCGTCACACACCAATAAACGTCATTTGCCATCCACCACATTGGTGTCTGTGAGCTGATGACCCGAGCGACCTGGGGTTGGTCGCCGTGCCGTTCCTGAACCAGGTCGTCATGCCTCCGGAGAGGCAACAAGTGGTGCCGAAACCCGGGAACCAACTACGGGGGACCTGGGACGGGAAATTCACCTGAGTCGGGTGAACGGCGGTCGGAGCAGCTAAAAGCTAGCCCGGCGGGGAGGACGCTCCCGAGAAGGACCAACAAGGAAGATGGAAACCCTTGTGAAGGTCGTATCAGAATTATATAAGCAATGGGGGATTGATTGCAAGCCCAAAGATTTTACTCTCGCAGTTGCGAGGCTTTTACAGATTGGGGTCATTGACCGGCCGGTGGATATTCTCCACCCTAAAGTATGGGATAGGTGTACTAAAGCCCTTGCCGAGGAGACAATGTCCTCAGGCTCTGGCAAGCACCTTAAGTCGTGGGGGAAAGTCATGCAGGCTTTACAAAAAGCCATAGAGGATCAGGAAACCTGGAGGGCAGCAAGGAACTGCTTGCTGGCTGTCCCGAAATTGGGAGTCGGGGCAGCCACACAGACTTTGCACCCACCAGGAGATAATGATTCTACTGAATCAAAAAGTTTACAAGAGGGTGATACGTCCCCTCAACCCCCGAACCCCGACCCGCTTGTAGAAGGGCAAAAACAGGTTGAGACCTTTTGGGGTGGTTTAGCCCGGGAAGCCAGAGACGCCGCGAAGAAGTCAGAGGAATCTGGCGCCGCGAAGAAGTCAAAATCTGGGGAAGACTGGGCTAAACCACCCCCATATGCTCCCCAAGATGGAGCTGAGAGAAAAGGGGGAGAGCGGGGAGAAAACGCACGTGGCGGGGACGGGGAGGAAGCGCTAGCACTAGCAAGCGCACGTGGACGGGACGGGGAAGAGAACGACAAAGGGAAAAGCGGCGGGGGCGAGTGGAAGGAGGAGGGGGACGTGATCGAAGGGCGGAAAGCCAGTCTGAGTGGCCACTCGAAAGAATGCCTTTATAATGCAAACATCCCACCGGGGGGAGGGTGGGGTGGCCACTCGAAAGAGTGTCTTTATAATGCAAACATCCCACCGGGGGGAGGGTGGGGTGGCCATTCGAACGAGTGCCTTTATAATGCAAACATCCCACCGGGGGCAGGGTGGGGTGGCCATTCGAAAGAGTGCCTTTATAATGCAAACATCCCACCGGGCGGAGCGTGGGGTGGACCCCGAGGGACGGACGAACCAGGAGGGTGGGGCGGACCCAGAGGGACGGGCGAATCCAGGAGGACGGGGCGGGCCGAGGGGGAGGGAACAGCCCGCCCGCAAGGGAAGCAGGCGGGGCCGGAGCCCGACAAAAAGGGACTGGAAACGCTTCACACTAAAAGAGGCCCGGAGAAAACCATTACCCTCCACCCATATGTCATGTCAGGAGTCCCGCCCCTGCTGGGAAGGGACGCTTTAACTCTATTAAAAGCCAGGGTTACAAATTTACCCTAAGGGCCACTGCCGCACACCCACCTCCACCTATTAATCCAGACCTCCGGGATAAAACTAATGAAAACTGTGAGTTTCTATCCACAGGACCGGATCATCGGATGCCCTCATAAGCCGCACGCCTCAGTGACAGGAGAAGATGGCGAGTCGGCAAACATCCCATCTGCATCCGAAGGGTCCGTGCTGTCAGAATCCAATCAATGGCAATGTAATTTCCATGGAAGTAGGTGGCAATATCTTTGTGTGCTCTTGATTTTGGGACTTGCCATGGTAAAACAGGTAAAAACAGAACACCATCCCCATCAGCCATTCAGATGGGTCCTACGAGACCCCATAGACAACGACAGAGTGATAAGGGAGGACACAACAGCAGGTGCTCCGACTTTTACAGTTACGATTGGTGACTTGCTCCCCTGGGTTGGAGGACCCGAATCTAAATCATTATGGGGAACATATTGGTGCCCTAGCTCAAACCCAGGAAAGAGTTACTGCAATTATCCAGGATATTGGTTTTGTGGATATTGGGGATGTGAAACCATTGTAACAAGTGATAGATGGAGACCACAAAAAGATGATGAATTTCTGAAAGTAACCTGGGGACCAGATAAGTGCGACCACCCAAAATTCGCAAGCGACGGTACCGTATATCATACAGGTACTTGTACCCATTTGAACTTAGAGATCCTACGCCCAACCAATACAGGTTGGTTAGTAGGGAAAATGTGGTCAGTATTCATTCACAAAGATCTTACAGATTCAGGAGCAGTCATTCAAATTATCAAACTCATACCACAAGCACCTCAAGCAATTGGGCCTAACCAAGTTCTCAATCCGACAAAACCGGTCCCTAACCCACAAATAGCCACATCCCCTCCACAAAACTCCATGAATGATATAGGAGTTATCACATCAATTATGACACGTGCTACCCAAACCCCTGACAAAAATTCTCTCTGGGAAATGATGCGGGCTACCTACCGAATGCTGAACAAAACTAATCCAAATCTTACAGAACACTGCTGGCTGTGTTATGGAATCAAACCACCCTTTTATGAGGCCGTAGCAGTAAATGATTTGCCCACACGAGTAAACAATGCAAATCCTACCCAGTGTAATTGGGACATAAAAAATCAAGGGATTACTTTGGCACAAGTAATTGGAAGTGGTGTATGTGTAGGTAAAGTCCCGAAACACAAAGAGCTCCTGTGTGCTAGCAGAATACGAGATAAAACCCCTGCAAAATGGTTAATACCGGCCAACAACACCAAATGGGTTTGTTCTGTCATGGGAGTCACACCCTGTCTGTCATTGAAACAATTTGATGCTTCCTCAGAATATTGTGTCCAAGTAACCATAGTCCCCAAAATTTTTTATCACTCTGAAAACTTTGTATATGATTCACAATTTACCCCAGAACACCATCTATCAAAACGAGAACCCTTTACGGCACTGACAATAGCTACCCTAATGATCTTAGGAGGTGCGGGAGTGGATACAGGAGTAGCATCCTTGGTGCAGCAGAATAAAGAATTTAGTGCCTTAAGAGTAGCAGTAGACGAAGATCTGGTCAGAATTGAACGGTCAATAAGTGCATTAGAACAATCACTTAGATCACTATCCGAAGTAGTGCTGCAAAATCGAAGAGGATTAGACCTGATGTTTTTACAGCAAGGGGGAATGTGCGCTGCACTAGGAGAAGAATGTTGTGTGTACGCAGACCACACCGGAATAGTGAGAGACACCATGGCAAAATTGCGAGAGGGATTGGAAAAACGCAAGAGAGAAAGAGAGGCACAACAAAATTGGTTTGCATCATGGTTTGACCAGTCACCATGGCTAACCACTTTAGTGTCTACCCTTATGGGGCCAATCGCAATGATCGTGATAGCACTGATCTTCGGACCCTGCATACTAAACAGGCTCGCATCGTTTGTCAAGAACCGGCTAGAGAAGGTCAACATCATGCTGGTAGAACGTCGGCAGCTGCTCTAAGAATGCTTCTGCCCAGAATTTCCCTTTTCTATTCCTATTTATACCTTGTTCCCCCCAGTTACCCTTTAACCACCTCACTCAATGTGCCTTATGTTTCTTATCCAGGTCTGTGGTACTTTCTCACAGTGTTGTAAAACAGAAACAGAAAATTCTGCATTTAGTATGTTTTTTACCTTCAGTTATGATGTAAATATTCTTTAAAACCTTTTTATAACTTAATTTAATAATGCATAGGGAGGGGGGAAATGTTGCTAGCTAGGGTCTGGCGACCGGAAGATCTCGTGATGTACGGAAAGATGAGACCCCTCTCCCGACAGCCAATAGCATTTGATCTGTGATGTAAGCATGAGGAAGTGACATCACAAACCCAGGGTATATAATGTTGCGTCACACACCAATAAACGTCATTTGCCATCCACCACATTGGTGTCTGTGAGCTGATGACCCGAGCGACCTGGGGTTGGTCGCCGTGCCGTTCCTGAACCAGGTCGTCACGCCTCCGGAGAGGCAACAGCAACCAAACATCAAAACAGCTCATAGATATCAAAATTTGCTTTCTCTTTTCTTTAAATTTACTTATAAGAAGAGGAATAATTATGCAACATAGTTTTTGCTTTAACATAACCAGTATATCCAGAAAATGAATACAGCCTTACAGATCCCATAAACATTACTGGTTTAGTTGTCCTGCACTGTAAAGCCCTTTATTCAACCTGACACCTTGAGGACAATAGCTGGTAAAGGTGTTATCATCTTCCAGAAGTGGGCTGAAAGTCGTGCTTTTTATGTACAGCTCTGATTCATTCAAAGATTTCATCCAATCCCCTAATTTCTACTAAGTAATAAAATAGAAAACAGTGGTCTTTTCTACCCTATATTACAGATTACCAAGAACACCTGTAAAGATTTGTTTGCATCTTCTTCAGTTCAGTTAGACTAGCCCATTCTGCAGTATGTTAGGTTTTCTTAATTGTTTGCTTAAAGAAATTCAGCCAGGTGCAAAAAAACTTCCTCATTGAGAAAGAAAAACTGGGTCCTACCTAGTAAGAAGTTAATATACACAAAATGCAAAAACCATCATCCAACTGTCTAAAATTAATGTCTATGAATGCCAGACAGGTCGCAAAAGAAAGTCCTTCCTCCAGCATTATTCTAACAATGACACACCACCATGGGTGTGAATGAATTAAATGCCATTATTTATGTCAGCAAAATCCATTAGTGAGTGATATCTGTTCTCTGTGAAGGAATTTCATCACTGCTTACATTTAAGAACCAATGCCAAATCTTATGCAGTGTTTCCTGGCTGACTGGACAAACTACATTAAGTATAACTTTATCTTGGACAGACTGGATAAGCTGTGCTTTCATCCTGCTGAGCCCAGCAGCTATTTCAGACTAAAAACCACTAGTTCCTTCTAGTTTCCTATTCTGTGTAACCAGCATGACTACGCAATGTATTTTTCTGACTGTACATTGGTATGGTCCAGTTGCCATTTTTCTCTAATGATCACAAGTCCTTCAGTAATTAAAAATCACCATCACTGAAGTAGGAAACCAAATCTGAAATGTCATTGTAGCTGCTGCTGTCACCGAAATCAGGAATGAACTTCTTAACACCAATGTACTCTTAAGAAGCTGGCATTCTTTATTGTGGTGCCAGATGCACGAGGGATCGCTCCACCTATCATGCATACCAACTTGTCTCTCTACAAAAGCTTTATACTATCAAAACATGCGTATTCATTACTTTTCCAAGAAATGATTAAAATATTCATTAAATTTCCAGGAAACCATTAATATACATAAATGTCTTTTTCGCATGCGCACTGAAGTCTTCCTGGTGGTCTTCCGGGGACCTCTGGTGGTCGTCAAAACTTTTCTCACTGTGCCCTTTAGTTGAATTTTTCTTCCTGCACATGCTTAGTTCATCTCTTGGCCTGTTTACAACACTCCTGTCTCCAAAAACCTGGTTTATTCTAGCATCACTACCTTATCTACCCTACTGCTAGGATTTAGCACCTCAAATCTACTACAGACTTGACTAGGCATAGCAGATATGTAACTATCTTTCAGTGTCACATTTTTTAAGCAGAAGGGTATGTTCTTTTGGAATGGAATCACTGCCAGCAAATAAGTTTTTAAAGTTTACACCTCCATCACTAACAAACCTCTAGAGTCTGTGTTTAACTGCAAACCCTCCTTATGGTTGAGACACAAGCAGGACTGAGAAGTTACATCCATCTCTTTTTTACCAAAAACAGAGCACTGAACAGGTGGTCATCTGCTCCACCATGGACCTCCATGGACTGCAAAGGGACAGCCTACCTCACCATGGTCTTCACTACAAGTTGTAGAGGAATCTTCTTCCCTGACCTCGGTGTCTGTGGAGTTGTTTCTCTTACATCTTCTCACTCCTCTCTTTTTAGCTGAAAAGTGTGTCGGTAGTTAGGGTCTGGCGACCGGAAGATATCGCGCTGTACGGAAAGATAAGACCCCTCTCCCGTAAGCAGACAGAAGTGACGTTGTAAATCTAATAAATCTAATAAAACGCCATTTGCCGTCCACCACATTGGTGTCTGTGAGCTAATGGCCCGAGCGGCCAGGTCGTCACGCCTCTGAGAGGCAACAAGTGGTGCCGAAACCCGGGAGCCACCTATGGGAGACCCGGGACTGGGAATTCGCCTGGGATTGGGTGAATGGCGGCGACGGTGGCAGGACCAGCCTGGCGGGGAGAACGCTCCCGGACCAACAAGGAGGATGGAAGGAAGCCCTTGTGAAGGTCGTATTGCAATTACATAAGCGGTGGGGGATTGATTGTAAGCCCAAAGATTTTACTCTCGCAGTTGCGAGGCTGTTGCAAATTGGGGTCATTGACCAGCCGGTGGATATTCTCCACCCTGAAGTGTGGGATAAGTGTACTAAAGATTTAGCTGAGAAAGCCAGAGACGCCGTGACGAAGTCAGGGTCTGATGCCGCAAAGAAGTTAGAATCTGGGGAGGACTGGGCTGAACCACCGCACCGATAATTGCCTGCAATAAATGGTGAGGCGGTCGTAAAAAGTTTTCTGAAGCTAGCAGAAAAGACTGAACCGTAAATTCAACGCGCTGGTGAATGCGTGGGAGTCTTATCTCCCTACGCAGGACTTTTATAGCAGGGTTTTATGGCAGCGACATCGGGGGGGCCGCATTCCTCGCCCGGAGAGCAGCCTGGAGTGGCTGAGGAGCCATGGGAGGCTCCCTCCTCGCCTCTTCCTCCGCAGTTTCTTTAAATGATCAACCTGCATTTCAGAACCTCTAAAATTTTGGTTTAAGTTATACTGTTTGGTGTGCACCTATTTGATTGGCATGTGGATGATTGAGTGATGGGCCCATCTGAGTGCATGTGTGTATCTGTGTGCATATGTATGTATCTGTGTGCATCAGTGTGTGTGGTTTGAATAAATGAAAGGTTATGATTTAATGTTGTAAAGGTAATTTTTCTTTGTGATCGTTTAATGTGGAAACAGAAATGAAATGGGAACTAAACAGACACTAAACGAGAATTTTAAAAGTTTAAAGAATCAGAGATAAATACGAGGTCATCACTTTTGTATGATAAAGTCCCAGAGAACTGATAACTTTGGGTAGAAGCTATGTTTGTGTCATTACAGATTCTGGAACACGGTGAGATTTTCTTCAAGCAACATTCTGAAGTATAATACTTGTCAAATTCTGTTTGGTAAAAAATAAGCCCTGGACACTATATGTAGAAGAATGTAAAGATGTAAAGATATGTGTTAGATGGTAACATGAGCAGGTAATGAAGTGTATATTAGTAGTAGAACATAGCATGGGGTAGACGTGAATATGAATTATCCTTATTTTAACAGGAAAAGTTGTATCACTAAGTTTTCTGCAGGAGTTTACACAGTTTCTAAAGAGCATTTTTAAATTAACAGAATGAGCATGGATCAAACTTTCAGTATAAGCTATGAATTTTTGTGAGGCTTTTAACTTTTAATTTTAAGGCCCTGTCACTATTTTCAATGTGAGCCTTTATTTTCAAGGGTGTATAACATGACTATAAAGATACTGTAAGCATGAAACTTGGTTTTGAAAAGCAATCTCAATTAGCATGGACTTCTCCTGGGGAGAGATTAAATAGTTCTCTTTTAAGGTGATGTAAAGAATGAAACTCTGAACCAAGTCTCATTTTGAAAACTGAAGCAGTAGAGGCAGAGATTTTAAATTGGCCACTATACATGTACATTTACTACTTTGGGTAAGGATACTAGGGTTTGAAATACACAAAACTGTGGCTTGTTATGGAATACAGGCAGGTTTTAAAATACCAATTTTCAAAACACATCCACAATGATAAATACATTCTGCTACACCAACAATTCAGTGATTAATAAGCCACTTATATTGTACAATGACACAGTAGCTCCTAAAGCAGAATATTGCATCTAAGATAGGGATTTTTAGTAGTATTTTTACAATTTCCTTATGAATTCCTAAAAAGACATTAGGATGTTATAACTTGAATGTTCTGACGTAAGGCCACAACAGCAGGGAAATTCAGAGTTGATTCCATTTCAGTTGTCTTCCATGGTTTTATCCAGGTATCGTAGAACATACGATGCACTGAGTGCAATCTCCTGACATGCTGTACCTTGCTACAACAGGGATGAGTACAGAACAAATTTTCTTTCCTTGCTTTTGTGTGTTTGTCATAGCTTTAATATTTGAATGTTTTCTTCTCATTGTAGAAACACTAAATGGCTTATACTGTATTTGGGTAGCACTGGTTAGGATGGATACTGACAAACTGGGAATCCTTGAACTGCTCTAACTTGCAATCATTAATTTGGATTTTTCTTTAACTCTGCAGATGCATTTTTGTTGAAGTGGTTAAAATTGTTTGAAATGTGAAAGTGTTTTGGGTAGTATTTTAGATTGATGTATATATTTAAACAGAAATAATTGTAATAATTGTAATAGTTTTTAGTAATAATTGTAATAGTTTTTAGTTATAAGTACACTACATCCAGACAGATGGGGCTATACAGTACTGTGCTGTTCAACACCTAGGCAGGGCTACTGTTTGGAAACAGGTGCTTGGAAACAGGTTGCAGTGTCAGTAAACCGTACGGATCAAGTATTGTACCATTCAGTGTTGGCACTCACCAATGCAAGAGGAGAAGAGAAGATTTCAACATGATTAGTACTACATAGCATTCACACATCTGGTAAATTAGTGCTTAAAAAAAAAAAAAAAAGGAAAAAAGTCTTAAGTTTATAGTTATTACTGCATTGAGATTTTTGTTGATTGGCATTGTTTTAAGACCTTAAGTTGTAGTACCTAGACAAAACATGTGGGTAACTTTGGCTAATATAAGGAAGAAAGAATCACTGTGATTTTCACTGGCTACGCCCAGGGATCCTTTTAGAACCTGTCTTATAAGAGTGCCTTTGTATAACTTTGCTCACATAGATGTTAGTAGATATTGATAGCATTAGACATGCAGTACTACAGAATAGAGCAGCAGCTGATTCTTATTTGTTAGCACAAGAGATGTGTTTGTGAGGAATCTGAAGGCATGTGCCCCAGAATTAATTCATATGGCCATTGGAAGGTTAAAGGAAAATGTCAAACACTTGAGAGTAAATAATGATGATTGGTTAAGCGAGTAGTTTTTACAAGAATGGGTCTCTTGACTATTAAAGTCAGGATTTAAGATGCTATTTGTAATTTTGGTAATCCTTTTATTAGTGCCTTGTTTGCTATCGTGTCTGCAAAGGATCCTGCAGAAGATGGTGGACAACGCCTTTGTGGTACAACAAATGAAAAAGGGAAATTTTTGGCTTTTTAAGAGCCTAAGATGCAGGCGGTTTCGGCCTTGGCAATTAATTCCTGACTTTTATTGGAAAAACAGAATAAAGGCATGAGATGAGAAAATTCTAATATAATTAGTCAGAAGTAAAAAGAAGGCCTTAGATGGCTCAGTATTATAATTTTGCTTTGCATTGTGACACGTATATTGTTTTCTTGTATGGCCAAACGTGTGGAGCACCTTACCCAGAATACCTTTTAGCTCAAAATAATAAAAACGGGGGAAAGTGTGGGAAATTGTTGGTAGAGCACCGTACACATCTGGTGTGGGTGCTGATATGTCAGGGTCAGCTTTGAAAGGTCAGAGTATTGGGTGATTCTCAGGGTCGGATTGGTACTGATTTGGGTATGGAGTGGAGTCAGGCTGGTTTGATGTAGACTTTGGGCTGATTTGTTTTCATGCTGGGTCGGAGATCTGGCCATCTCAGATGGTTTGGGAGACTGGATGGGAAATGGTAGTCATTTCCGTGTTGGTGTCTCTTGACAGCAAAAATACATGAGAACATAAACCTGTTTAATGCATGATTGACATTTCTTTTGGCAACCTGTCGCTTTAGCTTTCAACTTTAATTAAAGAGAGTGTACGCTTTTTAGGCATTATATTTTTAGTTAGATAAGCTGAGGGAAAGGAATGTGACTACGTGTTAAAGTAATAGACAACTATTGAAGAAGATGGACGCCAGCTGGAAAAACAGGAAATTACGGCAAGGAAGTGAACCTGAACCAGGATAAGAGCGAACCAGTGAGACTGAGAGAGACTGAGAGGTCAACGTGTGATTAGTGCTATTAACCTTGTCTGTCGTTGGAAAAATTTGATGCATCCTCAGAATATTATGTCCAGGTAACTATAGTCCCTAAAATTTTTTATCATTACGAAAACTTTGCATATGACTCACGGATTGCCCCAGATCACCAGCTGTTGAGGCGAGAACCCTTTACAGCATTGACAATGGCTACTCTGGTGATCTTGGGGGGGCGGGAGTGGGTGCAGGAGTGGCATCCTTGGTGCAATGGAGTAGAGAGTTTAGTGCCTTGGGAGTAGCAGTGGATGAAGACCTAGCTAGAATTGGGCAGCCAATGGGTGCATTAGAGCAGTCACTTAGATCACTATCTGAAATAGTGTTGCAGAATCGAAGAGGATTAGACCTGATGTTTTTACAGCAAGGGGGGGTGTGCACCGCAATAGGAGAAGAATGCTGTGTGTATGCGGACCACACCAGAATAGTGAGGGACACCATGGCCAAATTGCGAGAAGGATTGGAAAAACGCAAAAGGGAACGAGAAGCACAACAAAATTGGTTTGCATCGTAGTTTGGTCATTCGCCATGGCTGACCACTTTAGTATCTACCCTGATAGGGCCAATCGCAATGATCGTGATAGCACTGATCTTTGGACCCTGTATACTAAATAGGCTCGCGTCGTTTGTTAAGAGCCAGCTAGAGAAGGTTAATATCATGCTGGTAGAACGCCAACAACTGCTCTAAGAGCTCTTCTGCCCAGAATTTCCTTTTTCTATCCCTAGTTATATCTCGTTACTCCTAGTTACCCTCTAACTACCTCACTTAGTGTGCCTTATGTTTTTTAACTAAGTCTGTGGAACGTTTTCACAGCGTTGTAAAATATAGATTCAGAACATGCTGCGTTTAAGATGTTTTTCGCCTATAGTTACGATGTCTATGTTCTTTAAAACCTTTTATATCTTAGCCAATTTAGTAATGCATAGGGAGGGGGGAAATGTTGGTAGTTAGGGTCTGGCGACCGGAAGATATCGCACTGTATGGAAAGATAAGACCCCTCTCCCGTAAGCAGACGGAAGTGACGTAGTAAATCTAAGGTATATAACACCGTGCTACACACTAATAAAACGCCATTTGCAGTCCACCACATTGGTGTCTGTGAGCTAATGGCCCGAGCGGCCTGGGGGTGGTCGCCGTGCCGTTCCTGAACCAGGTCGTCACGTCTCTGAGAGGCAACAAAAGTGTGCAGGTTTTTTTCTCTTTCTTCCTTTTTTTTTTTTTTTCCTTAATTATGTTATCACAGAGGCATTACCATCATTACTGATTGGCTCAGCCTTGGCCAGCAGCGGGTCCGTCTTGGAACTGGCTGGCATTGGCTGTGTCAGACATGGGGGACGTGTCTGGCAGCATCTCACAGAAGCCACCCATATGCCCACTCCCCCCCCTACCCAAAACCTTGCTACACAAACCCAATACATAAGGGAGGCAGTTGGGAAGCCGAATGCTCACTCTCTGCCCCACCCAGGCTTGCCCTTTCAGCAAGTCAAGCCTCAGAATATTCGTTGGGAAATCTCCTAAAATCATTATAGTTTCAACTGTGGTTTCATCTCCAGGTAACCAGCGCTTAACTCGAACACTTGGCTGTGGCTTAGAGTTCACAAAAACATCAGTTACCCAAATCTTTTTGTTGGGGATGATCCCAATCTGATTCACAGTCTCAGTATTTACAACAGACATTTGAGCCCCTGTGTCCACCAAGAAGGAGACTGGAGTTTTAAAAGGGCCCAGGGAAAAAGTTCCCAATGGATCTCTTGGTTGTTTTCAATGAGCCTTCGGAAATGTACCCACTGCCCAACCCCCAGCTCACTTATTTGGGTCAGTGCCAGTAGTTTCCTGGCGGTTGTTCAAGGGGATTGTCAGATTCTTCCTCCAGAGCAGTGGGAATAGCCGAATTTTCAGGAGCAGGGGCCATGGAAACACTGTCCCTCTCTGGTTGGCTTTTATCTACCAGGGTCCACCTTTTACTAGCAATTGCAAATTGTGGAAAGACAAGCTGTTCATTAATTGTTGGGGAATGCCTTTATATAGGCCTTCCTTCCACAACCGATCTCTTGCAGTGTGTGTCCCCCGCAAAGGCTTCTGTCTTGGGGGTAGAGGATTGTACAGCATAAAGCTTTAATGAGTCATGTAATCCTCTAATCAAAGGGGTCATCCTATCAGGATCAACAACATTGGAGAGGGTTTGCAGGGGACTAGACACTTATCATACATCAGCTGAAGGCCAGCTGCTTTCTCTACACTCTTGGTAAGGTAGCTTACACTAGGAGTGGGGATGGCAATGGGATCTCCTCTCTCCAAGGGATCTAATCCTCCTGCCCAATATGCCACTTGGTTTAGGGACCAAGGTTCTCGATTGTCCTCTACTGTCAAAAATACACCAGGACCCCAATACCCCTGAGCTTCCTCATCTGAAAGCCTTATCCTATCTTCACCCATCAAGGAGACCCTCCACACACATTCAGTTTCAGTTTCCTTAGCCTGTCTGCTATATCTTTCCTGGAACCTCATGTGGTGGTTTGACCCACAGTGGGACCATGCAGTCCTGCACTCACATCCCCGACCTGATGAGATGGGATGGGAGTCACAACAAAGGAGGCACAGGATTAGGAATAAAGGACAGGGACAGCTCACTCACCATTTATGGTCACAGGCAAAACAGAATCAAACTTGGGGAAGAAAAATCAATTGCCCAGTGAAACTATCACACTTCCCATGGAGTCACGGACCTCTTTGGGCTCAGCTCCTGGCTCTGTCACGGGGACATCCACAGGCTGCAGACTCACTCCTCCACTCTGGGGGTCCACCCCCACTCTGACTCTCAGGGTCCCAATTCCAGTCACACTTGCCCTCAGGTTCAGCTTCTCTGCTCCAGCGTGGAGTCCTCCAACAGCAGAGCAGAGACACGTGGGTCTTTGCTCTGCCGTTGAATCTCCATGGGCTACAGGGGACTTCCTTTGTCTTCTCCTACTTCATTCGTTTGAACTGGGTGTGGGTCTCTGTCTTTTCCTCTGGCAACAAAGCTCTCTGTCTGTCTGTCCTTTGTTTAGGTCGATTGTCATCTTTTGTTAGGTCAATGGCCTCTCCTCCAGGTTCACCCCCATCTAATTCTTTTCAGGACAGTCCTTCCCCTCACAAATACGGATTCGCAGAGACGTTTCTCTAGTGCTCATTGGCCCAGCCTGGGCTGGGGAGGTCTCCGCCTTGGAGCCAGGGGAGCTTTTTGCTGTCACAAGGTGGCCCTACCCCCACTACCAAAAAAAACAGCCCCTCCACACACACACAAACCCAACACACCTAGCCAACTCTGAGACTGTGTAGGGTGTTTCTTTAGTAGTAACAGTGAGTCAAATGTCCTCATCAGCATGTGCAATTTCAGTTTTAATGAGTGGTTGGAGCTTGGGAGCAGGGTCAGGTTTTGTCACTGGTAGTGAGGGGCAGCCTCTCTCACTATGAAATTTTCTTCTTTGTTGAGTCTGGAAAACCCTGGTTCATCCTCATCATCCTTAAGTAGCTGCAACCTCAGCTCCCTTTCCCTCGCAAAAGCATCTGGCAAGCTGTCCCGCAAGTTTGTTGCTATTCTGTCTTTTCAGCTAGTTGCCACTTCACTCCTTCTGCCTCTAATTCCACCTGCAACGCTTTAACCGTTTCCTGCTCAGTTTGTCTATATTTCTATTCAGCAATTAATGCAGCTCCTAAAACACTGCAAACTACTACTGCTTTTCCTTTACCAAGTCTAAACTTGTTTTCTTTGTCCAAGTTTCTTATCTGTTCCGCTACAGTTGCTGGGGATTGTCAGTGTTCTTTGGCCCAACTACACTCTTTTGGGGTCGAACAAGATTTATAACTTTTTAACAACTCCAAAAGCAGAGAGCAGTCAAGATCAGGCTTTGCCATGATCTTCTACCGAGCAATTCTCCCTTCTACAGTGCTCTGGCTGATATCCCCGATTCACAACAGCACTCTGGATGATACAATAAACTCACAACAGCCCTTCATCTGATATTCACAAAGACTTCACAACAAATTCAAAAGCAGGGAGCAGTTAAGATCAAGCTTTGCCTTAATTAGCAAGGCTGCTCATCCGTTTAGACAATTAGGACAATTAGTCTTTTTACAACAGAATGTTTGAGACAAAACACTCACTTTTTTGTCTCTTATAGGTAGTGAAAACGATACTTTTTTCTTTATTATTCTAGGTCAGTATAGGATTCACCAAGTTAGCTATCTAAAGACAAAAAAACAAAACAAAACAAAACACAACAAAATGTGGTGGTTTGGGTGGATTCACCCTTTTTGCTTTCAGCTTGAAGCCAAACACAGCCTGCTCTCTCACCCTCCCCTCCTCCCTCTCCCAGACAGTAGGGGAAAGACTTGGAAAGAAAAGGGCAAGGAAACTCACCGGTTGAGATAAAAACTATTTACTGATTAAAATAAAATTATAATGATAACAACAGTGAAAACAGAATTATATAAGTGAGTTATACACAGTGAAATTGCTCACCGCCTGCTGACCAATGTCCAGCCTGTGCCAGCCAGCAATCCTGGTGCTGAGACAGTCCCACAACCAAAAACACTGGAAAAGTGAGCCCAAGTGATCCCTGAGAGAATACTCCCGTCTTCCAGTCAACCCTGGTTAATATACTGACATGACAGTAATTGGTTAGGGACCAATTAAGCAATCTGGACATCCATAAATCTATGGGTCCAGATGGGATGCACCCGCAGGTGTTGAGGGAGCTGGCTGAAGCCATTGCTAGACCACTTTCCATCATCTTTGATAAGTTGTGGGAAACGGGAGAGGTGCCTGAGGACTGGAGGAAAACAAATGTCACCCCAATCTTCAAAAAGGGCAAGAAACAACTCCACAGACACCAAGGTCAGGGAAGAAGATTCCTCTACAACTTGTAGTGAAGACCATGGTGAGGTAGGCTGTCCCCTTGCAGTCCATGGAGGTCCATGGTGAAGCAGATGACCACCTGTAGCCTGTGGAGAATCCCATGCCAGAGCAGGTGGATGCCCAAAGGAGGCTGTGACCCCATGGGAAGCCAGCACTGGAGCAGGTTCCTGACAGGATCTGTGGCCCCCATGGAGAGGAACCCACATCAGAGCAGGTTTTCTGGCAGGACTTGTGACCCCATGGGGGACCTGCCCTGAAACAGTCCCTTCCTGAAGGACTGCACCCCATGGAATGGACCCATGCTTAAGCAGTTCATGAAGAACTGTCAGTTGTCGCGACGGAGGGAAAACCCGGAAGCTCAATATGCGTGATCAGCAGGCTTCCTTTATTGATTACATACGTGCTCCTTATATACAGTGGTTAATCAAGCCCATGCATATTCCCAAAGACCCACACTGATTGGCTCATTAATTTTCCTGGGAACTTTCTCTTTGTTATAACAGGTGATATTGCTCTGTTCACGTCCCAAGGACGTCAACAGGATACTCCTTACTTTGCGGTTACCAGCTCCCTTCTTTTTCTCAGCTTATTTTGCTAAAGTTATTTGAAGTCCCAAGGACAAGTAAGTATCCTGGAGACTTCTGTTAATTTACTCTGACTTATGTCAAGGGCCTAAACTGCGGCCTGAGCCATTTCAATACCCTCGCTGCTTCTGCTAAAGCCTCTGATTGTACAATATCTCTTAGTGATCTACAACAGTCAGTCATGGGAAGGACTCACGTCGAAGAAGTACTTGGAGGACTATCTCCCATGAGAGGGACCCCATGCTGGAGCAAGGGAAGAGTGTGAGGAGTCCTCCCCCTGAAGAGGAAGGGGTGGCAGAAACAACATGTGATGAACTGACCCCAGCCCCCATTCCCCATCCCCCTGTTCCACTGAGGGGGAGGAGGTGGAAATCGGGAGAGAAATAAAGCCCGGGAAGAAGGGAGGGATGAGGGGAAGATGTTTTTAAGATTTGGTTTTATTTCTCATTATCCTCTTATCTGATTGGTAATAAAGTAAATTTGTTTTTTCACCCAAGTCGAGTCTGTTTTGCTCGTGCCAGTAATTGGTGGATGATCTCTCTTTGTCCTTATCTTGACCCACAAGCCTTTCATTATATTTTTCTCCCCCTGTCCAGTTGAGGACAGGGTGATAGAGCGGCTTTGGTGGGCATCTGGCATCCAGCCAGGGTCAACTCACCACACCTTAGGGGCTCAGGAGAGGATAACTCCTGTGATTGATGAGCTGGGAGAGCAAGGGATAATTATCCCAACTCATTCACCTCACATTCCCTGGTCTGGCCAGTCGGTAAACTAAAACAAACCAAATAGAAACCAAAGGAAAGTGGTGACTAACAATTGATCATCGGCATTTGAATGCTAATACCAGCCCTTTAACAGCTGCAGTGCCTGACAGCTGAACTGGTTGGAGTCACACATGAGCAAGCCCACCAAATTTTGTCTGCAATTGACCTAAAAGATATGTTTTTTGAGATGGGTCAATTTAGCCCTGCAGGAAGCTGAAAGAACTATACAGCAACAATCAATAACCCTTCGAGGATCCTTTGAAGTCCTAAAGTCTGTCCTGGCTGGCACCCCACCCCCCTGTGAGAGTCACACAACCAGAAACAGTGTGTGCCCAGCTGGAGCATCACTGTCACATAGATCAAGTGGAGCAAGGAGTACCCAAAATGCTTCAAATACAGGAAGAGTCACTTGTTTCCTCAGATAAGGGAACTCCTCCTTCCCACATAAAAACAGCTCCCTCATTTGGACCTCACCTGAAAAATGTGTGATTCACAGACGCCTCTTTAAAGAGGGAGAGTAAAACATGGAAACACTGGGCAGTAGCTCTGCATGTTGATTCTGGGAGCAGATCATAACAGAGGGTGAAGGAAGTGCTCAAGTGGGAGAACTAATAGCAGTCTGGAGTGTGATAATGAGAGAAGCAAGCAGTACTGAACCCATATATATCTACACAGGTTCATATGCTCTATTCAGGGGGTGTACTGAGTGGCTCCCCTTTGGGGAGCAAAATGAGTGGAAAGTAAATCAGGTGCTGGTGTGGCAAAAAGTGGGAAGAGATATTGGATGTGGCCAAGCAGAAACCCATACTGATAGGATGGGTGGCCACATACCAAAATGGAGACCATCCTGCGCACCTCTTAAATAATCAAGTGGATTCACTTACACACCTGGCTGCGCTAGCAGAAGGTGAAGGGGAAAAATGGGAACACCTATTAGAGTGGTTGCATATTAAGCTTGATCATTCGGGGACTAAGGATCTTCTCAGAGAACCTGGGAGCAGAGGGTGGCCAGTTATCTTGGAACTATGTAGTATAGTAATTTATGCCTGCAGCCCATGCTGCACCAGACTGGAGAGACAGCCCCTATAGGAGCCTCTGCTCTATTTGCAAGATGGAAAATGGTTATGGGAAACCTGGCAAATCAGCTATATAGGACCCTGATGTGGTTTAACCAGGAAGGGTCGCTGCCCTCCCTACCACCCACCCTCCGGTAGTACGGGGAAGAGAAAATACAAACAAACGGGGCTCACAGGTTGAGACACAAGCAGTTTAGTAGGATGTTAAGGAAAAGAGAAACACCACCAAACAACAACAACAGTACTAATGAAAGAATATACAACGTAAGAAGTGGTACACGGAACCAGATAGCTCACCACCCGACCGGCTCATGAACCACAGTACCCAGCAGCCCCCTCTTCCCGGAACTTCCCTGTTTGAATACTGAGCATGATGTCACCTGGTATGGAATACTGTCACATGGTATGGAATACTGTCATGTGATGTGGGATACCTGCCCTGGCCTGCCCAGGCCAGCTGCCCCAGTCGCACCCCTCCCAGTTCCCTGTGAACAATTAACTATCCTAACCAAACCCAGGACATTATCCACCCCTTATTCTATATCATCTACGTCATGCCCAGATCCTACACTTACCAATCAATTCCTACCACTGTCTTGTCTTGTTGTAGAGCTATATCTATATATAGACATACATAAACACACAGATATAATTCCCTTAGTCTATAAGCCATGACTCTATAATGTCCACTGAGTTCATCTAACCCATGACTTTGGGCTCCATCTGTCATAACAGTCTCTCAGGGTGAGAAAAAAAACCAAACTGGTGTATGGTGTTGGATTGCTGCATGCTGTATCCAGAGCTTGTGGCTGGTGTATCTTGGAGAGATGACTGGAGATGATGCGCTGGTGTATCAGGTATGGCCCCTGCTCACGGTCTGTAGGTCAAAGATGTCAATCTTAATGACATCATTGGGTGCTGATTGCTGGAGCCAGCTCTGGTTTCATCACTGCTGCACCTTGCTCGGTTTTCACCAAAGTCCATTTCTTCATCCATTTTGGGGCAATTCATACTGTAACCCCTTTGACATGGCATATAGCAACCACAGTAGTAATGACACACAATATATATACAGTTCAAATTATTGACTATTCTCACCCAGAGTCAAATCTCCTTGAGGTACACATCGGACTTCCCCATCCTTCTGCATTACCCACCAAGTGTACCCAGGTCCTTGGGCAAAAGCAATTCCACGAATGGGTTTGCCTTTGCCTGTGGCAGGACTAACCCAGACCATCTTCCCTAACATGTTCTTCATGTGAACTACAGGGACTTTGTTCCCTTCTACAGTACACAGAAGTTTTGATTGGGAGGGACCAGCTCGACTGGTGAATCTCCTAGTGTTAACTAGCCAGGTAGCCTCTACTAAATGTGTATTCCAATCTTTGAATGTCCCATCACCTGTTGGCAACTTTGAAAAATTAGCTATAAAATAAGGGTTATGAGAAAATCTAGCTATGTTAGAATATAAGGGAAAACAGGATCTTCTGTATGTCTGTATTCTTCAAGGCTGTAATACTAGCTAGGCCCCTTTCGGCTGTGTGCTAGTGAAGATAACAAAGGTATGTCAAGGACTTGTGAAAGTAATAAACATCAAAGAAGATGGATCCCAGCTGGGAAGGACTGGGAAGGACTGAGAAGAATCAGGAAGTTACACCGAGGAAGTGAACCCGAACCAAGATAAAAGTGAACCACTTGGACTGAGAGGTCATATGTGATTGATGTTATTAGCCAATGGTAATTAGCTTCGTAGTGTCTGAATACGTGTACGGAAGTAGAAGTGTATATAACATGCAGCTTTCTGATAATAAAGAGAGACTTGCCGCCATTATAGAATGAGCATTTCTCCCGTCGCCGCCGACAATCACCCATTGCTCTTTGTGTAGTTTTCAGCCGTCCATTGCATCATTCGACTTTCCCAGAGGCTGGTGCATGGTAGTGATCTGCGGAATCAAACCTTTCAACTAGTAGAGAGTTATAAAGCAGGTAAGTTTTATTCGCAGGTGGGCGACAGGGTGGATCGCTCCATAAAGGCTCTGCGTGCCCCCACTCTTTTACAAAAGCATTATTTAAAGTACACACACATACATATTCATTAAATTTAGGATGGGTTAAGCTAATTAGTTCAAAAAAATTTTTAACATAAGTTCACTCCCATTCACGCTTGCACACTGCCTCCTGTTGATGCTTGTTAGCAACCTTGTAGACCTCTAGAGAAAATAAAGCCAGTTTTCTTGCTTCAGACTGCAGGTGTTGCATACCAGTTCCTTCTTCTCTTGCTCCAGACTGCTCGCACACCAGGCACCTCAAGGCCTTTGCTGATAGTGTGGAATAGCTTGTTAGTTATTGTAGAAGTTTCCCACTTAACACAGACAAAACGATCTAAACTTGAAGTTTCCCACCTAACACAGAGACAAAATGAAGCTAAGCTTATTTTCTAAAATCTAATTCTTAATACAGAAAATAAATGAATAAATGTAACTATATTTTATTTTATATGTTCGCATATCAATTCCCCCGTCTTTTATCCTAGACAAATTTGCCCTACACACAATTCCTTTTCCAAAGTGGAACTGGATAATACTTTGCTTGAAAGTTGCTTCTTAATGCATTCTCATGTGCCCTAAGTAAAGAAGTTATAAATCTTAGTTGCTGTAGCATTCTCCAATTCCAAAAAAAACATTATGGCAGATAAAGCAAAACTAATTAGTAAGTAAAACAATAGGGTGACATAACCTATTTAGAGTACCAGTTGCAGTAGGTGACCATCCAAATAGGGTATCCCACCAGTTGTTTTGTATCTTCTTTTGTCCTTTTTAAGATCCTATGAATTTCCTCTGTGTCATGGTGGACAGTTATCAGGGTTTTCTGTCCATTTTCTTGGGCCTCTTTCAAGATTTTGATCAAATCTTGATGTCTCATCAATTGTTTTACCAATGCAAGATTCATTCCAACAGGTACAGGTGATGATTTGTGTGTTACTAGCTAGGGTCTGGCGACTGGAAGATCTCGTGATGTACGGAAAGATGAGACCCCTCTCCCGACAGCCAATAGCATTTGACCTATGATGTAAGCATGCGGAAGTGACATCACAAACCCAGGGTATATAATGTTGCGTCACACACCAATAAACATCATTTGCCATCCACCACATTGGTGTCAGTGAGCTGATGACCCGAGCGGCCTGGGGGTGGTCGCCGTGCCGTTCCTGAACCAGGTCCCCACGCCTCCGGAGAGGCAACATTTGTGAGACATTACATAGTTGGATTTTATCAACTGGTGGGATAGGACTGGTGCTATATAAGAAAAGTCACATCCAACAATTTTAACAAAGTTACAAATACAAAAATTAGAATGATTCTCACTACCTACTATTATTTTGTCTATTGTCACAGAGTCACAAGCAGTTCTCAAACACACACACCCTTGGCCAGTATATACAAGCACTGTTCTTTTGGTTACTGCCTGGATGGATTTTGAAATGACAAATGCTTTGCTCAGTATCGAGGCAAATGTCCTGGGCGTCGATTTTATTACTTCCTTGTTGTTCTCATGCGATGCAAATTTACAGTTTGCCATTTCTCATTCACTATTTGAGCCCATACTCTATGTTCAAAGGGGTAGAGCACAGCTCCATTGTGGTTCAATCCTAATGTAATGATGGGGTGGATTATGTATATTGAAGCATTATGTATGGTCAATACAAAGGTTGTGGCAGTACTAGTGATAGGGTCACAGGTGAAGTTTACCAGAGTCCACCAGGATTGGAGCTCTCTTTACTCTGGAATGATGTATCCATGATGCTTGCTCTGTATGTGTTGTCAATAAGACCTGGAATGGTCCTTCCCACTTTGGCTCCAAAGGTGAACCTGAAAGAGATCTGACATATACATAATCACCTGGTTCTATATTATGTATTGGTTCATCCAGGCCACGAGCGCAGGTTCCGAAAACTAGCCTTTCTATTTCTCTAAGTTGTTTCTGTAAGCTTATTACATAGTTAATACTTCAGTACCAACTTGTGTTGATTGTTCCATACAATATCTCAAAAGGGCTTAATCCTTCCTTAACCCTTGGTTTGGTTCTGATTCGTAACAAAGCTAGTGACTGAGGCCAAGCTAATCCAGGTTCTTGACCCAATTTTACAATCTGTAATTTAAGGAGGTGGTTCATCTTTTCCACCTGACCGCTTGCCTGTGGTCTATAGGGAGTATGTGATTGCCAGTCTATTCCCAGAAGTCTACTGACTTGTTGTGTGATGTTGGCCACAAAATGAGGACCTCTATCTGAAGATATCACTGCTGGGACCCCAAATCTTGGTATAATTTAATGTAACAAAAGCCTTAGTCACTTCTCTAGCCTTGTTTGTTCAGCAAGGAAATGCTTCTGGCCATCCTGAAAAGGTGTCAGTTAGTACTAGCAAATATAGAAATCCCCCTTTCCTCAGAAGTTCTGAAAAATCAATTTGCCACCATTGCCCTGGGAAATTGCCCTTCCCTATTTGTCCTAGTTTAATCTTTCGGGCTACTTGAGGGTTATTTTACGAACAAATGTTACATTGTTGTGTCACCATTGTGATGGTCGTGCACAAATTACGGGCAACAATGCATTGGCTCAGGTGTTTGTATAAGGCTTCAACTCTTTAGTGAGTCTTTCTATGCTCTGCCATTATTATGGCCCAGAGTAATGTGCTAGGCACTACTATTTTCCCTTGTGGTGTGGTAACCCATCCATTTTCCCCCTCTTTCCCATCTAGATCCTTAATTAATTTTAAATCCTCCTCTGTATATTTAGGTGTCTGATCAGTTTGTATTTTATTGTCTGGAACCAAAGAGTTTTTTTCTGCCGTAACTTTTTTGGTCACCCTTTTTGTTTCTCAATCCGCCATGGAATTACCTATTTCTTGTGCAATAGTTACCTTTTGGTGAGCTTTGCCATGCATAATTGCTACCTTCTCTGGCAGTTGCACTGCTTCCAGTAGTTTGAGAATTTCCTTTGGGTGTTTTATGTGCTTCCCTTGGGTGGATAAAAGTCCTCTTTCTCTCCAAACCACTCCATGGCATGAACCATTCCAAAAGCATATTTAGAGTCTGTCCAAATGTTAATTTTTCTTTGGCAAGATCAAGTTAAAAGCTATTATTTCCGCCTTTTGTGCCGAAGTGTTTGAGGCAAGGGCCCCGGACTCTATTACCTTGCCTGTAGTAGTCACTGTGTACCCTGCTTTGCACCAACCATTCTTGACGAAACTGCTGCCATCTGTGTATACGTGTATGCGTGTCCTCAGCATCCTCCAGTGGTTGTTCCTTCAGATCTGGTCAACTGGAGTAGACTGCATCAATGGTCTCTAGGCAGTCATGAGTCACCGGTTCTCCTGTAATCCCACTAAGGAAAGATGCTGGGATGACAATGTTAGTCACTATTATCTGGACATCGTCCTGCTCCACCATAATGGCCTGGTATTTGAGGAATCTCTGTGGGGATAGCCAATGCCCCCCTTTTGCTTCTAATATGGTGGACACCGTATGAGACACTAACACTGTCATCTTTTGGCCCATTGTAAATTTGTGAGGCTCTTGGATGTTAAGTATTACTGCAGCCATTGCTCTCAGGCAGCTAGTCCATCCTTTACTCGCTTCATCCAAATGTTTGGAGAAGTATGCCACTGCTCTCTGATCTGGGCCTAGGTTTTGAGCTAAAATTCCCAGTGCAATGCCCTGCTTCTCCTGGGAGAACAGCCAGAAAGGTTTCGTGGGGTCTGGTAATCCTAAGGCTGGGGCCTGCATGAGTTCTTGTTTTAAGTTGTGGAAAGCCTGCAGAGCTTCTCTATTCCAAGTGAGATCTTTTGAATTAGTTTTAATGAGTTCATAAAGTGGTCTTACCAGGAGTCCTTAGTTGTAGATCCATAAATGACACCAAATGGTCATTCCCAGGAAGGTTCAGTGCTCCTTAACCGTCTGTGGCTTGGGTGTTTGGCAGATGGCTTCCTTTCTTGCTTTCCCCAAGGTCCGTTCACCAGCTGTGATTTCATATCCTAGATATGTCACCTTTTGCTGAGCTATTTGAGCTTTCTGTGGAGAGATTCAGTAACCATTTAGTCCAAGAAAGTTTAATAAACTCACAGCCCAAGCTATATTTTGTTCTTTTGTTTAGGTGGCTACAAAGAGATCGTCCACATACTGCAACACAGTCCCAGTCCCAGGTGGCGATTCCCACTGTTCTAAGTCCTTCGCCAGCTGGTTGCCGAAAAGGGTAGGGCTGTTCTTAAAGCCTTGTGGAAGTACAGTCCAAGTTAGCTGTGTTTTCCTCCCAGAATTCGGGTTCTCCCACTCAAAGGTAAATAATAATTGACTTTCTGGGCTCATAGGTAGGCAGAAAAAAGCATCCTTTAAATCCAGAATGGTAAACCAAGTAAATTCAGATTTTAATTTAGTCATTAATGAGTATGGATTGGCTGCCACAGGGTATAAATCCTCAGTTATTTTGTTCATGGCCCTGACATCCTGGACTATCCTATAATTTCCATCTGATTTCTTCACTGGTAATATAGGAGTACTGTACTCAGATTCACATTCAATTAATAATCCGTACTTCAGAAACCATTCTATGATTGGACAAATCCCTTGTCTATCCTCTAACCTTAAGGGATATTGCTTTACTCTCACCAGCTTAGCTCCTGGTTTAATTTTGACGACTGTCAGTGAAGCTGGTTTTGCTTTGCCGGGTATTTCAGTGGCCCATACCCCTGGGAATACTTGATCCTGAATCTCTTTGGGTACCTCTGTTTTTTCAGAGGGACTTACCAAGGCCAAACTTAAAATCTCAAATAGCTGATCATCCACCACTTCAAATTCTATTCCTTCCTTCCCAAATCTTATTTCTGCCTCCAATAATAAATTTCACCTCAATAAGGGCTTTGGTGAATTTTCCATATAAAGAAATTTATGTATTCCTAATCGTTTCCCCAATTTGAACTTGAGAGGTTTGAGAAAATAGCCTTTTTGCTTTGGCCAGTAGCTCCCTTTACCGTTACAAAATCATTGTCTATAGGTGTTAGAGCCTGGTTTAAAACCGAAAATGTTGCTCCGTTATCTACTAAAAATTCCACCCCCATTGTTGTTTCCCTAGCTTTAATATAACCAGTGGATCGCTACGTTAGACTCCCTGGGTCCCTGTCAATCCTCATAGTTTCATACCTGTGGTGGGTTGACCCTGGCTGGATGCCAGATGCCCACCAAAGCCCACTCTATGACTTCCCCTCCTCAAATGGGCAGGGGGAGAAAAATAAAACAAAAAGCTCATGGGTGGAGATAAGGATGGAGAGAGATCACTCACCAGTTACTGGCACGGGCAAAACAGACTCGACTTGGGGAAAAAAACAAATTTAATTTATTACCAATCCAAATCAGAGGAGAATGAGAAGTAAAAACCAAATCTTAAAACACTTCCTCCACCCCTCCCTTCTTCCCAGGCTTAATTTCTTTCCCAATTTTCCACCTCCTCCCCCCAGCGGCACAGGGGAACAGGGGACGGGGGGTTGAGGTCAGTTCATCACACGTTGTTTCTGCCGCTTCTTCCTCCTCAGGAGGAGGACTTCTTCCCTCTCACCAGCGTGAGGTCCCTCTCATGGGAGACCCTCCCGCGGGGTCACAGCCTCCTTCAGGCATCCACCTGCTCTGGCGTGGGGTCCTCCACAGGCTACAGGTGGACATCTGCTCCACCATGGACATCCATGGGCTGCAGGGAGATAGCCTGTCTCACCATGGTCTTCACCACAGGCTGCAGTGGAATCTCTGCTCCGGTGCCTGGAGCACCTCCTCCGCCTCCTTCTTCCCTGATCTTGGTGTCTGTGGAGTTGTTTCTCTTACATCTTCTCACTCCTCTCTCTCTAGTTGCAAAGTGTGCAGCTTTTTTTTCCTCTCTTCCCTCTTTTTCTTTTTCTTTTTCTTTTTCTTTTTCTTTTTCTTTTTCTTTTTCTTTTTCTTTTTCTTTTTCTTTTTCTTTTTCTTTTTCTTTTTCTTTTTCTTTTTCTTTTTCTTTTTCTTTTTCTTTTTCTTTTTCTTTTTCTTTTTCTTTATTATGTTATCACAGAGGTGTTACTGATTGGCTCGGCCTTGGACAGCTGCAGGTCTGTCTTGTATCTGGCTGGCATTGGCTGTGTTGGACATGGGGAAGCTTCTGGCAGCTTCTCACAGAAGCCACCCCATGTCCCCCCCCTGCTGCTACCAAAACCTTGCCATGCAAACCCAATACACTGTCATAAGGGTTTGGGTTCTGGGGGCGTTCATGATTTTTCTACCCCCTTGTCTCCTTTGGGGACACTCATTCTTCCATTGTCCTGTTCGTTTACACCATGCACACCGATTGACCCCAGCAGGGGTCTCCAAGGGCCTCCACCTCCCAGAGTCCCTGTTTGTCCTTTTGTCTGCCCCCCCCCCCCCCACCCTTGTTGTAAAGCCGCTACAAGAGCTCTCTATCTCTTCTCCGGTTTTCTTCCGCAGCTTCTGCCCCCCCTCCGCCCCCCCCCGCCAATTCTTTCTAGTGTTTTAACATGCAGCCTAAAGGGCCAGCTTTTGGGCATTCTTTGCTTGGCTTCATACCCATTATTAAATCTGCTTCCTAGGTTTCCTTTTCTCTTGTTAACCAAGAAACACTGTACCGGTTAAACTGATAACAGTAATACCATACCCGAGGCAAGAGGTGCTGGGGAGTGCTTGTCCTACAGCGGATGCACCTGAATTCAAAGCAGTTCTCGAGATAAAACTCCTGTCTCCCATTTGGAGAGATAATGTACTTGCAGCACTTAAGGCACTCAGCACGAACAACAAGCAACAGCAGTTACAAAGTGGACAGGCGCTTGTGCACTCCCCACACTGAGGGGCTAAGTTATTACTTTGTTTTACATCTCCTCCCATACCATAGTGATGAGTTTGTATTTATCTCTTTACCATATAAGTTTCACTAGTCTCACTGATTCTTTAAACTTTCTAAATTCCCACAGAATACCCATTGAAGTTCACCTGAGCGCTCAATCCTGTCCCAGTCAGACCAGTTCTCACACCAAAAATTGTTTCTAAATCACACCCAAAGGTTCTGGTTGTAACCAAAGCACTTAAAAATAAAAACTTGATCACATGAAAAATCCTCAGATTTGTGTATAGGACACCAGAAATTAAAACTGGGTTCGGGTAACCCTGTTCCAAAGTCTGTCATACGCTTGAGAACACACTCAGAACAATATGGATAACGACCACCACCGGAATGTGATTCCAGTATCCTATACAGCCCTGACCCCTCCCCCCACCCCAACCCCCCCGTCTGTTCCCAAGGGGGTAATACGTCTCCCTTAAAGTTTGTTCATGCAGTATCTAAAACTATTGGCAAAACTCTGGTCTAACCTCCCTAATATCTATGAGACTTAAATTCCCGTTTAGTTCACCCCCACCACAAAGACAAATTACGTTTACAACATTGAACTATAACCTCTCGCTTTGTTCGTCTCCAGCTGTTTCCCTCACAGGAGAACAGAACCGCAGATTAGAACTCCTGCAATTGCTTTGCAGTTAGACTGTGTCCCACTCAAACAACACAGACACTCAGTCACACAAAAGGGCCCATTACTCCTCTCACTCACACCACAAAATATGACAATTAAACAATAGTCAGGCTCTCGTGTAGCGTAAATCGTAAACTGTAAACCTTTAACCATTTGCCACAGGTCCACACCAAGCAGTATAACTTAAACCATAATACACGGTACCGAAATTTTTACAACAGATGATAGCTATCCCACACAGCACTCCTGCTGCATGAGTCCCCATTCCCTCACAGTTTATAGGATCTCAGGTCCTCCCTCACCCCCCATGAGTCCCTTCCCATTGGGCCCAACAAATCCAAGGGGCAAGCAATATTGCCCCCACACCACATGTAGGATTTCTCCCACAGCTTATAGGGTCTTGGCAAGTAATACTACTCCTCACCTCGCATGGGACGTCTCCACACGACTTATAGGTTCTTCCCCTGCCCCCCCTGCAGGTATTCCAAATTCACATACCTGGTCCGCCCGCTGGTGGTCCGTCTCTTTTCCCGCATCGATCGGGTGGGGTTGGGAGATCCTCTGGAGAAGTAATCTGGCGGCGCCTTAGGATGTCCCGCTCCCAGCCGGTCCTGCAGTGGAGAAGAGAGGGGGTCCCATCTGGGTCGCCAAATTCATCTGCAGAATCAAACCTTACAAGTCGTAGAGAGTTATAAAGCAGGTATGTTTTATTCGCCAGCAGGTGACAGGGTGGATCAGTCCAAAAAAAAAAAGCCCTGCACGCCCCAACTCCCTACAAAGGCATTATTTAAAGTACACATACACAAATATTCATTAAATTTAGATTGGGTTAAGCTAATTAGTTCCAAGAAATCTTTAACATAAGTTCACTCCCATTCACATTTGCTCACTGCTTCCTGGTGGTGCTTGTTAGCACCCTTTATTACTATAAACTTTTTGCCTTTTCTCCTTGCACATGCTCAGTAGCCCCTTGCAAACTGCTAGACCAAACAGAGCCAGCTTTCTTGATTCAGACTGCAGGTGTTGCATACCAGGTGTCGCAAGGCTTTTGCTGATAATGTGGAATAGCTTGTTAGTTATTGTAAAAGTTTCCCACTTAACACAGACAAAAGAGTCTAAACTCATTTTCTAAAATCTAACTATATTTTATATGATTGCTTATAAATCCCTTGCATAATTTATAAATTTCTGTTGATTATAATAAATGTAATTTATCCAATCTACATTTTTTCCACCAAAATAAAAAAGATTCAAAACCTGCTGCTATATATTAATGAGTTCTTGGAAAAGTAATGAATATGCATATCTTGATAATATAAAGCTTTTGTAGAGAGATGAGTCGGTATACACGATAAGCATAGCAATCTCCCGTGCATCCAGTGCCATAATAAAGAATGTCTGCTTCTTAAGACTACATTGGTGTTAAGAAGTTCATTTCCCAATTTCGGTGACATCAGGGTTGTCACTTTTTGGCTATTCTTTCCCTAAATCCATATAGAGGATCAAACGTGGAAAAGCGTATCCACCACCTTGACTCATATCACACACTGTTAAAATCCCAGACATTTGAAACAATAAATTAAATTTCAGAAAGCTTCATTTTTATCCTTCCTTCTTCCTCCCCATATTCCATGTGAGATGGGCAGAAACTAGCACATGAAGGCGTAGTGTATGTCTCTAAGGTACAGAAAATACCTTTAAAAAACATCATCTCTAAGGGACAGAAAATTATTAATCCTACTTCTGAAATACTTGGTTCTGTATGCATATAAAGGTTACAAATATGTAGTATATGATCACAAAATCACAGAATCACAGAATTTTAGGAATTGGAAGGGACCTCAAAAGATCATTTAGTCCAATCCCCCTGCCGGAGCAGGATCACCTACAGTAGGTCACACAGGAATGTATCCAGGCGGGTCTTGAATGTCTCCAGAGAAGGAGACTCCACAACCTCCCTGGGCAGCTTCCGGCAGAGTAGACAGAGGCAAAGAAGGCATTTATGATGCTGGCCACAAAGCACCTTTGATGTGTTGCATCAGCATTGGGGAGACATTATTAATAAACTAATTTTTTAAACAAACACAAAACTAATTTTATCCCATGAAAGATATATTTCCCTTTATCATCATTATCATCCTTTGACATCAGAAAGTAGCACAAGGAGAAGTTATGTACATATAGAATATTTTTTTTTGTGGTAATGCCTATTCACAATAGAAAAGTTTGGCATATCTGATAAGCGATACATAGATTTGTTAAGGTTCAGAATTAAAAAAAACCCACAAAACACCTATGACTGGCAACTTAAAATTCTGGCACCCAGAAATGCTCCTTACATACCTACTATAGCATGAATAAGCAAATTTTCCAATTCTCTGAGTGTTGAGATAAACAACATCATGTTAAAACATTTCCATTCTGAAATAAGGTTTAGGATTCAGTAAGCACAAACATAGGCATAGTATAATTTGCATTCGGTTAAAATACTAAACATAGAACATATAATTATCTTCATATATCTACCCAGCAAACACTTCTGTCAGTCTTTCCTAGACAATAGGTTCACATTCTCTGATAGACTGTAAGAGAAACCAGGTAGCTACCTTTTAGAGAAGATAAATAAAAAACAGTTGGTTTGTTCCAAACCCCTTTCATCAGACTTCAGACTTCATGTTGCCTGAAAATCACTTAGACAGAAGATGAACCCTGAGGCTTAAAACATTCTTAAAATAATTTTAATAAGTTATTAAAAACGGAAGTAGGACAAATTCTTAGAAGACAGTGGAAATGGTCTTCTGTTGGTAGCCTGTGCCGAGAGTCTAAATCACGTATTCTCATAGAGATAGAGTGATTGCTCTGTCTTTATTTGGTACAGGTTCCTTTTATACACTTTGCCACACAACATGTGATGCATGCCAGCAACTAATTGGTTAAGACCCCACCCACGTGACACAGGCAGTGAGGTTCATACACAGCACAAAAGTCTAGCTCCCCATTAGTAATTAAAAGTCACCCAGCTCCTTAGTGACTAAAAGTCACCCATGCCTTAGTTTCTCACAGCATGTTTCTCTACAGTCTTCCTGTTAGATGTGGACTGCAGTACTCTTTCCAACACACTTTGATAAATAAACTGCCAAAACAGAAAGACAAAATATATTAAAGATCAAATTATTCATTTTTTAGGTGATCTGGTTTGAAGTTGGCTATAAAAGGATTTTATGTAGACAAAAATGGTCTTATGGAAAGGTGGAATAAAATGTAATTCAAAAGCAATAGATGCGTTCAGAGGAGAGCGTGCCGAATTGTGTAATAAAAGCAATAGAGCAGCCAAAGCCTCACCTCATTGCGGCTCGCCCCCCCCACCTTCCCTCTCTGACGGATTTCTTTCATGCTCCTGTTATTGGCTCAGAAGAGGTTCAAGTCAAAGCCTGTTTGTGAACATTTGGAGGAATGGAGGAAACCCATGGGATATCTATCTGATAAAGAACAGGGGGGCAGAGCTAATAAGAATGTATAAACCTGTATGCTGGGTATAAATTATGTGGGACCTGAGCATGACGCAAATGGTATGGAATAAGGGGCGCAGCTTTGCTTTGCTTCTATTAAACTGCTTTTGTCTCGATCCACGAGTTTGGTTTTTTTGTGTTCCATCTTATTTTCTCCCCTCCCCATCTTGCTGAGGAGGGGGGTGATAGAGTGGGCTTTGGTGGGCACCCAGCATCTAGCCAGGGTCAACCCACCACAACTTGGTTTACCCTTCTGGATTTAAAGGATGCTTTTTTCTGCCTACCTATGAGCCCAGAAAGTCAATTATTATTTACCTTTGAGTGGGAGAACCCGAATTCTGGGAGGAAAACACAGCTAACTTGGACTGTACTTCCACAAGGCTTTAAGAACAGCCCTACCCTTTTCGGCAACCAGCTGGCAAAGGACTTAGAACAGTGGGAATCGCCACCTGGGACTGGGACTGTGTTGCAGTATGTGGACGATCTCCTTATAGCCACCTAAACAAAAGAACAAAATATAGCTTGGGCTGTGGGTTTATTAAACTTTCTTGGACTAAGTGGTTACTGAATCTCTCCACAGAAAGCTCAAATAGCTCAGCAAAAGGTGACATATCTAGGATATGAAATCACAGCTGGTGAACGGACCTTGGGGAAAGCAAGAAAGGAAGTCATCTGCCAAACTCCCAAGCCACAGACGATTAAGGAACTCTGAACAGTTTGATGTCGTTTCTACAACTAAGGACTCCTGGTAAGACCACTTTATGAACTCATTAAAACTAATTCGAAAGATCTCACTTGGAATAGAGAAGCTGAGCAGGCTTTCCACAACTTAAAACAAGAACTCATGCAGGCCCCAGCCTTAGGGTTACCAGACCCCACGAAACCTTTCTGGCTGTTCTCCCAGGAGAAGCAGGGCATTGCACTGGGAATTTTAGCTCAAAACCTAGACCCAGATCAGAGAGCAGTGGCATACTTCTCCAAACATTTGGATGAAGCGAGTAAAGGATGGTCTAGCTGCCTGAGAGCAATGGCTGCAGTAATACTTAACATCCAAGAGCCTCACAAATTTACAATGGGCCAAAAGATGACAGTGTTAGTGTCTCATATGGTGTCCATCATACTGGAAGCAAAAGAGGTGCATCTCCACAGAGTTTCACAGAATCACAGAATCACAGAATGTTAGGGATCAGAAGGGACCTCGAAAGATCATCTAGTCCAACCCCCCTGCCGGAGCAGGAACACCTAAATGAGATTACACAGGAAGGCGTCCAGGCAGGTTTTGAATGTCTCCAGAGAAGGAGACTCCACAACCTCCCTGGGCAGCCTGTTCCAGTGCTCTTTCACCCTTACTGTGAAGAAGTTTCTTCTCAAGTTTAAGCGGAACCTCCTGTGTTCCAGCTTATACCCATTGCCCCTTGTCCTATCATTGGTTGTCACCTAGAAGAGTCTGGCTCCATCCTTGTGCCACTCACCCTTTATATATTTATAAACATTAATAAGTTTAATTATATTATGAGTTTAAGGTTTTTTTATATATTTATGAACATTAATGAGTTTAATATATTTATAAACATTAATTTCTCAAATACCAGCTCATTATGGTGGAGCAGGATGATGTCCAGTTAATAGTGACTAACATTGTCAACCCAGCATCTTTCCTTAGTGGAATTACAGGAGAACCGGTGACCCATGACTGCCTGGAGAAGCAGTCTACTCCAGTCGACCAGACCTGAAGGAACAACCACTGGAGGATGCTGAGGACACATAGTATACAGATGGCAACAGTTTCATCAAGTATGGTCAGCGCAAAGCGGGGTACACAGTGACTACTACAGACAAGGTTATAGAGTCCGTGGCCCTTGCCTCAAACACTTCAGCACAAAAGGCGGAGATAATAACTTTAACTCGAGTGTTAACGCTTGCCAAAACCAGAAGAAATTAACATTTGGACAGACTCTAAATATGCTTTTGGAATGGTTCATGCCATGGAGTGGTTTGGAGAGAAAGAGGACTTTTATCCATCCAAGGGAAGCACATAAAACACACAAAGGAAATTCTTAAACTACTGGAAGCAGTGCAACTGCCAGAGAACATAGCCATTATGAACTGTGTGGGAATATAACAGAAGATTGGCCAGGAGGACTGTAAATACACTCAAGCAACTCACAGCTGGGGTGTCGAAAAACACATACATCACACTGCTAATCACTGTTTAGACTTATGTGCCTGACAAGTAGAACATCTGCCTTTAGATAACACAGACCTGGGATAGACTCAGGGGCACCCTGAACATGCCTCGGATTCCTGCCCTGCTGTGAGAAAGATCAAAGCACAATGGAAAACTAATGCCTGTGAAAAATCCCTGATATATACAGGCAAAAGCAGAAGGTTTGGAATATCTCGCTCTCACTCTAGTAAGGACCAAGCTCTGCGGTGTCTGCGTTCCTGCTTTCATGCCTCTGCCCCAGGTGCTGCTGTGGAGATACACCCATTCGTGAGGTAACAAGAATAAATTTTCTTTTTTGCATTTTATCTATGGTTTTTGTGGTTGTTCCTGCGTCCTGCCTGTGTCGGCTCACACATTTGTCAGGATCCAGGAACAGCCATGTCGTGGCTGAGAAAGAAGTTGTGGACTGTAGAGGCCGTGTTGGTGACTCCCCACATTCCGGGGTGGCCCAGTATTGATGGCTGGGCACCCATGGCTGCTTTCCTGGCTGAATTGGCTCTGCCGGAAGCATGGCCCGAAATAGACGATGGAGTGGTGGTTACTCCCCAGAAAACTGAAACAGCTATGAGTGGAGTGCCATGGAAAGTGGCATCAGGTTCTTCTCACAAATAAGCAGGGTGACTGGGATGGTTGTTAGCTACCAGCCTTAGAGCTTTTCACCATGAAAATGTTGCATTACGGATTAAAGTGAGAGACTTGGAAAAGGAGGTCGGGGCTTTACAAGATGCAAAAGTGATTGCACAAGAAGTAATTACTCTTCAAGCAGAGCCATGTTATGAGCTACAAGATAATGTAGAGTGATTGATAGCACATATCACTAATTAACAAAGAGATAAATATGGAAAAAGTAAGGTTTTGAGTTCCCAAGTTTGTGCTCTCACTATGAAACGATCTTGGGATCCTGAGAAATAGGATGGAAATATTCGGAGTGAATCTTCAGACTGTGAGGCTGAGTTTGAATTTAATATGGATTTAAAAGGCAGGGAGGTGGTGGAAGCATGACCTCTTATACAAACGATGCCGCAGGAACAAGCATACAGGGGGGTGCAGGTCACAGATGCTGAGTTAAAAGAGTTAAGAGTTAAAGAGCCAAAAGAGTTAAAGGAAATTGGGGCTGTGATTTTGGGGCCATCTGTTCAGGTGGTGAATAAAGGAAAACCAGTAAAACTGAAAGGAGTTACAGCATGGGTGGTGAAGAAATAAATGTGGAATGATCTTGCACAAGCTGGTATCCCACAATCAGAAAGAGGTGGAATCACAGTATCAGAAATGTTTTGCCTCTGGCAAAAGTTAGCATTTATGCAAAAAAGTCGACCATCCCCACCCCCACCACCAACTCCACACCCACCCTCCACCCCGCCTGCCACCGCAATAAAAAACACTACCTGGCAAATGCCAAAACAGCAGAAATTAAGGTTTGGCAGGTCCCCTAAAATTGCTGCCACTGTAGCCTCTTACCATGGAGGGGACTGACGCCCTTATGTTCCTCTAACTATACAGTGGTGGTCTGGAGGGATTTTACATGTATTGGCTCTGGTAGATACTGGAGCTTAGGTTACTGTATTGCATATTAAAGATACAGAAGCTGCATCACAGATCTGTGGACTGGGGGGAAATCCGACTCCGGCCCTCCGAGCTACAGTTACCCTAACAATAGGAAATGCCGTGCCATTTACCATGACAGTGTTAATTGCCCTAAAGAATATATTTTGGGTATTGATATGCTGGCAGGACAAACAGTTGAAACTTTAAATAGTTGCTTCTGCTTTGTAACTTTGCAAGCAGGCTTTGCTATTCGATCTCATACCAACTTGTGTGGATTCCCGCTGTGGGATCCTGTTATGCTGCCTGTGCCTGCCAAGGTGGTAACTGTAAAACACTATCACATTCCAGGGGGGGGAAAGGAAATCACTCAGACCATTCGGGCACTTCAACAGGTGGGAATTGTTAGGGAAACTGTGACTGCTTTTAATAATCCTATTTGTCCTGTTCAAAAACCAGATGGCACTTGGAGGGTGACTGTAGATAGTAGAGAACTGAATAAAGTCACCCCCCCACACTTGCAGTCATGGTACCTAATATGGTTGCTCTGACAGAAAAAATCAGCACAAATGTACAGCCCTGGAAGGTGGTGATAGATCTTGCTAATGCTTTCTTTTCCATAGCCATTGCTTCAGAAAGCCAGGACCAGGTTGCCTTTAGCTGGCAACAAAAGCAATATACTTTCCAAGTATTGCCTCAGGGATACAAACACAGTCCCTCCATTTTCCACCAAATGACAGCAGCTGATGTTGCACTATGGTCAGGCACCTGTACTGTTTACCATTATATTGATAATCTATTGATTATGGCAGAGTTAAGACAAGAAACTGAAGTGGCTGCTGAATCGCTGAAACCATATTTGCAAGATCGGTGCTGGGCAATTAATCCACAGAAAATACAGGGCCCTAGAACTATTGTACAATTTTGGGGACTTTCAGGGTATTGGAGAACTTTCATCCCACATCTGGCAGCATTAATGCACCCTTTGCAAAAATTAATTAGGAAGAAAGTTGTTTGGCAGGGGACCAAACAACAAGAAGCCTTTGATGCCTGCAAAAATACACTGATTGGGTATGTGCTATTATGTACTCTAGTTAAGGTTATCTTTTTGACTTAGCAGTAACAATTAGAGATGGTACAGTTTCATGGGGATTGTGACAGACGACTGTGACAAAAAATCAGAAAGAACTTGCAGGATTTTGGTCCAAAGCATTACAAGGCTCCACTATACATTATACCCAGATGGAAAAACAAATTTCAGCTGTAGTTTGGGCACTACAAGAAACTGAAAGAATCACAGGCCAAAATAGCATGACTGTACGCACCCCCGTACCTAACAATGGGCCCATTAGGGCCCATGCCGGGGTACCTTAGGCAGCCACACATTGGAAATGGAAACATTATTTACAGCAATGATTTCTACCAGGAAAACCACGTGTAACCACTCCAGACACCACTTTTCTAGGAATTGTATCATTTAATCATATGCCCACCCTAGGGGAAACTCTTTCCCTTGGAGATATCCCTATATCTCCTGTGAAGGAAGCTCTCCCTTGGAATGAGTAAATAGAAGAGTACAAAAAAGATGCCTGCAACATACACAGCAACTGGACAAAGACAATGGAGAGTAGTTGCATTTGCTCCACTACCAGGAATTATATTATGGCAAACAGGTGTACAGGCATCTAGTCTGTGGGCTGAATTGACTGCAGCATCTCTTGCTATCCTGGAAGGGAAGGCACATTAACTATACAATGACAGTTAGATTTTATACAAACGTTTCACAATATGGTTGCCCTGCTGGGCCCAAGAAGATTGCCATCTAGACGTGTATATTCCTATAATAACCCTTGAGAATGCTGTATGGTTTTGTACCCCAACTTCTCCTCTTTTTTTACATCCTTTGTTGATATCAGGTTCTCGAGTTCTTGTATTTCAGTTACCTCCAACGAATACCTGTGCCTCATCTAGAGGAGATAGCATTAGGACAGTGTTATTGATGTCACAAACCCAACATTGAATTGAAGTTCAATTTGAAAAAGTCCAAGCCACAGCTCTCCAATTTGTGTGGATAAACAGCCCACATAAGGTTATCAAACCCCAATATCAGCTGAGGGAGCTGGAGCAACAGCGTATGTATTACACAAGAGATGACACTCCTGTTTTCCTCCTCCATCACAGGTTGGCTCATCGCGCTTATACTACAAGCACACGCCCTGGATACATTTCTGCGAGACTAACATGTAAATACTTAGATTTGGTTAGCCTCTACTGTAACTAACTCATCTGCCTTTTACATTAAGGGAAGATTAACAGCTGCAGATCTCTTGACAAGTGTCTTATTGGTGTACCAACCCTAGTAGCTGTATTACAGAATTATATTATGCTAAGTGATTCTGATGTTAATGTTCTACTTTTTTTTTTCTGAGTAGGCAATGGTTGTATGTCAATGAACATCACTACAATATTTTATTGATGTTGGACTATTTCCTCCTTTGACACCACAAATGCTTCTCTGATTTTGAAGGCACGTGCTGCTTAAACACAACTAATGAATTGGCCAGCGTAGAGGACAACATTGAACATCTCCAAGACTTAATGCATCAAATGAAACCATCTACTACTGGTGCCTGGCTGGCTGAGTGGTTTACTTTCCTGACAGGATGAATGGGACACCTGATTCAAAGTAATATTGTATAGATATGTTTATTTCTTTTTCTATATGTATGTGCCTCTGCAACTCTGTGCTACACCCCACAAGCCCAAATGGACACCTCCAGCTTTGCCATCCCCAGCAGAAGGGGTGTCTTGAGCGAGGGGGTGGAATGTGGAAATATAACAGAAGATTGGTGAGAAGGACTGTAAATACGCTCAAGTGACTTGCAGCTGGGGTGTTGAAAAACACATATGTCACATTGCTAATCACTGTTTAGTCTTATGTGGCTGACAAGTAGATGTCCTGGTTTTACTAGGATAGAGTTAATTTTCTTTTTAGTAATTATAAGAGCTGTATTTTAGTTTCAGTGTTTCAGTTCAGACTTATTATGAGAAGAACGTTGCTAACAGTACTGGTGTTATTAGTTGCTGCTTGAGTGTCGGCGGCGACGGGAGAAAAGCCCATTCTATAATGTCAGCAAGTCTCCATTTATTAGTCTTTTTAGCACACATTTATAACACAGTTGATGAAATTCTTACCTAATGCAAAAGCTTAGCTTCTAATTGGTTAGTGATTAAAAGCTACTCACACCCCAGTTTCTCACAGCACACTTTATCTTATAGGTACAGCTTCAAGGCCTCACTCCGCTCCCACTTCGTTCCCACCGATAAAAGCATTCCTTTCTTATTAACCATTTCTACTACATCCTGACTCTATTCTAAGAACACAGATACCCAGATATCCTGTTTTTTACCCATATTTTTGACTAACTAGATTTTCTCATGACCCCTGTTTTGTAACCAATTTTCAATAAAGGTGTTCACATTTCCCCTGTTTTCTTTTTGGATAAAGAAATTGGCTTGTGTTTTAAAAATCATTTTTGTAACCAAATTTTGCAAGCAACCAATCAAACAGGGTAGCAGAAGTAATATCAATAGAAATATGCCACCAATGCCAATTAAATACAGCACTATGGTTTTCAGCCACGGCCCCAATCCAAGTGAAGAAAGCCAGGCATCAAGGGGGTTGGTGACCACCTTGATGTCACGAGTATGATCCTTAAGCCACTGTAGTTGTTTGTGAACTGATTCTGAGTTAGAAGAGAGATTAAAACAACACATACCTTCAAAATCATTGCAACCGTGACCTTGGGCCAATAGCAGAAAATCAATCGCTGCTCTATTTTGTAGAATTTGGTGCCTCAGGCTATCCATGTCCTGGGCTAATTCAGTCAAGATTCGTGTGGTAACATTAGATTGTTTGACCATCCAACATGCCAATTTACCAATTGTTGTAAGGGCATGGGCCGTGCCCACTCCCGGGACTAGTGAGGCAAAAAATCGAGCTGCTGGTCCCCACAGCTCTGCCTGGTCATTGCAGTCAGGGGAGAGGTCAGTAATAGAACCCTTCGGTTGAGCTGTTTTCTTAAAAAGGAATCGTGAGACCATAGAAGCATTTGGTGCAAAAAAGGCTAATCGGCCCAGGTAACAGGGGCCGCCATAGGCATGTCTCGGGACACCGTGCCAAGCTCGCTCTCCACATATCAAATACACATTATTAGGTAATGCTTTGGCACTGTCGTTTGTCCAAATTCTGATCTGACCAGATCCCCATCCATATCTTGTACTGGCATCCTTGGTATCGTTACCACACATATATTGGCCGTTCCAAAAAGGATAGCATTTAGGGGTGAGCCAAACAGGAGTATCGTCTACATGATAGCTGTAAAATCCCAATGACACACATCCAGACTCATTCAGAGAGCTATTTAGCCGTCTACTTCCCAATAAGTTGATTTCTTAGGGATCCCCTGGTAATGACACATTAAGACCAGCCAACAGCATTGCTGTACAGGCACTGGTGTTCTTAGCCATGTTACAATTTGCCATGGTCATATTTTTAAAATCAGTTTCATTGAACCCAGGAATTCCACTTAAGCATGTTTGAAAAGGATCGGTCACAGAGGCAAGTGCCAGACAAAATGAGGTCGTCTGTGTTTTACATGCCCAAGTGACCCATAAATTTGTTCGGGGATCAATAGTATGAAGGCCATAAGTGATACTACAAAGGATAAACAGAAATATTACTTCAGTTGCCCACATTTCACTCTTTTTCTCCGATGACGTCTAGGTTTCTTTAATCGAACAGCCTGTTCCTGATCTAGGTTAAGACTTTGAAACCTTGTGATACAGCTATCTAATGGGACTACTGGGTCCCCTGGAAAGGGTCCTATAATTGAATGCGGTGCTAAAGGTACACTCTGTCTACATCTAACAGCAACAATGCGTGATTGACTTTGCGCTCTAAACCTATTGATTATATTGTTAACTACCCAGCGATAATACCCAAATAATTTTTGTTCTTTACTTCCATATAATCTTAATGCTTCAAACAGATTGTATTGGGTTTGCGTGGCAAGGTTTTGGTAGCAGTGGGGGAGGGGGGGACATGGGGTGGCTTCTGTGAGAGAAGCTGCCAGAAGCTTCCCCCATGTCCGACCTGACACAGTCAATGCCAGCTGGCTACAGGAACAGACCCGCCGCTGGCCAAGGCCGAGCCAATCAGTAACGCCTCTGTGATAACATAATTAAGAAAAAAAAGTAAGAGAGGGAAGAAAAAAAAGCTGCACACTTTGCAGCGGGAGAGAGGAGTGAGAAGATGTAAGAAAAAACAACTTCGCAGACACCAAGGTCAGTGAAGAAGGAGGGGGGAGGATGGGCTCCAGGCGCCGGAGCAGCGATTCCCCTGCAACCTGTGGTGAAGACCATGGTGAAGCAGGCTGTCCCCCTGCAGCCCATGGATGTCCATGGTGGAGCAGTGACCACCTGTAGCCCGTGGAGGACCCCACGCCGGAGCAGGTGGATGCCGAAGGAGGCTGTGACCCTGCGGGAAGCCCGCGCTGGAGCAGGTTCCTGTCAGGACCTGTAGCCCGTGGAGAGAGGAGCCCACGCCGGAGCAGGTTTGCTGGCAGGACTTGTGACCCCGTGGGGGACCCGCGCTGGAGCAGTCCCTTCCTGAAGGACTGCACACCATGGAATGGACCCAGACTGGAGCAGCTCGTGAAGAGCTGTCAGTCATGGGAAGGACTCACGTTGGAGCAGTTGGTGGAGGACTGTCTCCCGTGAGAGGGACCCCACGCTGGTGCGGGGGAAGGAGACCTCCCCCTGAGGAGGAAGCAGCGGCAGAAACACCGTGTGATGAACTGACCCCAACCCCATTCCCTGTCCCCCTGTGCTGCTGGGGGGAGGAGGTGGAAAATAGGGAAAGAGATTAAGCCCGGGAAGAAGGGAGGGATGGGGGAGGTGTTTTAAGATTTGGTTTTACTTCTCATTCTCCTCTAATTTTGATTTGTAATAAAGTAAATTTGTTTTTTCCCCCAAGTCGAGTCTGTTTTGCCAGTGCCAGTAATTGGTGAGTGATCTCTCTCCGTCCTTATCTCCACCCACGAGCTTTTCGTTATAATTTTCTCCCCCTGCCCATTTGAGGAGGGCGAGTGATAGAGTGGGCTTTGGTGGGCATCCGGCCTCTAGCCAGGGTCAACCCACCACACAGATTTAGCCCAGTCTGGTGCCGTAACTCTCCTTGCCAGCTGCTGAGGTTGTGGGAAAGATTACAATTATTACACCAAAGCTGCCACAGCTGTGACTGCTCTATCCAAAAGGTCTGATTACATCCCCCACAAAATAAAGCAACCCATGCAGCGCACTGGCAACGAGTACAGTCAAGGGAGCACTCTCCAGCTGAGCCTTTTATATAAAACCCAGATATAGTATCAAGGATATGGATAATGTCCAATAACGTATAGCAGTGCTGGAATTGCTTGTCAACGATCGTGGAATAGTCTCTCAATTCCAACAGCAACGGTTTGAGGATCAGTAGCGCCTTCTTCTCGATCTTTCTCTGTGGCCGAAACCTGAATCCGGAACATTAAGGGCAGGTTTAGTCCATTTTGCAGGTATCCATGCAGGACCTGTAGGGGTAGAAACACAAAGATATCCTCTTCCCCAAAATATTACTTTAGCAGGGCTTTGCCAGATGCCAGTTTTAGGATCTCTATATCGCACCCAGACAGATGTATGAGACTGGGTGTCCTGTGGGACACTATAGTGTATGACAGCTGGCGGGTCCCTTGCGTCCCCAAACACACATAGATAATTCAGTACAAATAAGGTTTTCAATAGTCTAGATTGAAGATCTGTTATTTCTGTAAAATATATTAGATATCGTTTCAATGTATTGTGGGCCCGTTCTACAACAGCTTGTCCTGTTGGAGAGTGGGGAATCCCTGTTGTATGCGTAATTCCCCATGTATCAAGAAATTTATTTATTCTGCGGCCAATATAGGTCGGGCCATTATCTGTCTTAATCTGCTTTGGTACTCCCATTACAACAAAACAACTACTTAGATGTCTTTCGACATGCAATGCTTTGTCTCCTACCTGTGCTGTCACCCAGATATATTTACTGTAGGTGTCTATTGTTACATGTACATATTTTAACCGGCCAAAGGCAGAGACATGTGTTACATCCATCTGCCAGAGTTCATTTGATTTTAGTCCCCGTGGGTTCACCCCCAGTCCCAGACCTTGACCCCCATTGTGATGACTACAGATAGGGCAGGCGCTAACTATGGCTGTTGCTTCAGCTAATGATATCTCAAACTCTCGATGTAAACCTCTTGCATTTTGATGGAACATTGAATGAGCCTCTGTAGCTAATCTATGTCCTGCCATAGGGGTAAATGTGTTAAGTGTAACCAATTTATCTGTTCTTTCATTGCCTTCTCCTAGGCCTATGTCCCATTTATGACTTCTAATATGAATGACAGCATACGCATATTCCCTCAACTTAATTGCTTTTCGTAACTGTGTGAGAAGTTCAAATAACCTCTTATTTTGTACTTCCTTAATAAATGCATCCTCTATACGTTCCACTACTCCCACAACATACAAAGAATCTGTCACAATGTTCAGAGGGCCTGTTAAGTTCATCATGGCCCACACTACTGCTGCCAGTTCCATGGTTTGCAACGTATCCATTTCCCCTGCCTTTAACAGTTTATGTTTCCACCTTCCTTCTTCTTGCCATGCTATTGCGGCAGTCCTTGACTTTCTCCCAGCGTCCGTATATGCCGTTACTGCATCCACAATAGGTGTCATTTCCCTTTTTGGTCGTGACATCCAGTTCCATTTCCCTACCCATTGTAACAAAGGTGACTTAAAATCATTAGTCTCTACTGCACAACTTATCCCCAATAGGGCTTCTTGTAAATCTTCACTGTTTTGCAAATACCATTGTAAAGATTCCTTTCTTTTCATGGGCATGCATATCACTGCCGGTTCCTGGCCTTGCACCTGTAATGTCCGTTCACGACTACGTTTAATCAAGTCCGCTAAAACTTCTACCTGCTGTAACAACGTTTTAGACTGCTGCAAAGTAGGTGATATCCATTCTAACACACCCAGCTCCCCCGTTTTCTTTTTACACTGCGTGAGAGCCCCTAATAAATGTCTGGCACCGAGCCATATGGTGAGATCAATAGGTTGGGCAGGATCAATACGATGTACATGTCCTGCTAGTACTCGGTCCATAATTTGCTGAAGAATCTTCTCTTGATGCTGGGTGACCTGTACAGGCAAGGTAGGATTGGTACCTTTTAAAAGCGGACGAAGTTCATCTAATAGTTCATTTGGTATACCAATGATGGGCCTCAGCCATTGTAAATCACCAAGTAATTTCTGGGCGTCATTGAGAGTCTTTAGATGTGGCTGTAGTTGAAGTTTTTGAGGAGTTACAAGTTGCTGTGTTAATGTCTAGCCAAGATACTTCCATGGAGCAGAGCGCTGAATCTTCTCTGGAGCAATAATTAAATTAGAGCGTCTCAAAGTTACTCGTATCTCATCAATCTGCTTATCAGTAAATGGGGTAGGTTGTGCAAATAGAATATCGTCCATATAATGATATATGATGACAGTTGTCCACTGTTCACGGAGAGGTTGAAGTGCAGCGTTTACATAAAGTTGACACAAGGTGGGGCTGTTGCGCATGCCTTGCGGGAGTACTGTCCACTCGAACCGCTGATCTGGCCCCTCCCTATTTAGGGAAGGCAAAGTAAATGCAAACCGTTTACAGTCCTGAGGATGAAGTCCAATTGTAAAGAAACAGTCCTTTAAATCAATAATTAACAAGGGCCATCCAGATGGTATCATTGCCGGATTGGGTAATCCTGGCTGTAGTGCCCCCATTGGTTCCATCTGCTTATTAACCTGTCTTAAATCATGTAGAAGACGAAACTTTCCGGACTTCTTCTTTATAACAAAGATTGGAGTGTTCCACGGACTGACAGATAATTTAAAGTGTCCCTGCTGTAATTGCTCCTTCACTAATTGATGAGCGTGCCATAAACTTTCCCGTTTTAAAGGCCATTGCTTAACCCATACTGGTGTATCCATGGTCCAAGTGATGGGAATCGGGAAGGTCCAAGCAATGGCTAAAAGGCCAAAGGGTGTTCATTTGTTAAAACAACTCCCAGCTGAGTAATAATGTCCCATCCAATAAGACACTGTACCGCAGGTGGCAACTGCACGATGGAAAAAACAGCTGACACCTGGCGATTGTCCAATTTCACAGTCAATGTGGGTGAGCGGCTGGCTAAAGTCAGGCCCCCGACTCCGGAAACAGTAGTAGTAGCAGATTGAAGGGGCCAATGTTGAGGCCAGTATTGGGAGGCAATAATACTGGAATCCGCACCTGTGTCTTAAAGTCCCATAAGTGTGATCTGGTGGTTGTTATATTCAAGTGTAATTTTGTGCTTAGGTCTGTCATGTAAATTCAGCGTTAAAAGGGTTAAACCTCCTGTTGATCCAAATCCTTTGTTGTCTCTCGAATCAGCAGCTGCAGGCGGCAAGTCTTTAGAAAGCTGTTCCAAGGGCACTAATTGCACAATCCGTTGTCCTTTTGTAATCCGAATAGGTGGAAAAGGAGTGTGTAACATAACCATAATTTCTCCAGTATAATCGGCATCAATAACACCAGGTAAAACAAGAAGTCCCATCATGGAGGCAGATGATCGTCCCAGCAGCAGTGCTCCCATTTGTTTACCTTTTATTATAATCGGGCCGTGTATACCGGTGGGAACTTTACACGGCTGTGTTGTCATAAGATTAACATCTAATGCGGCTGCCAGGTCCAGTCCGAGACTCCCTCTGGTAGCGGGCTAGAGGCAAGATTCGCGGTTTGTTGAGCAGCAGCTATTTGTATCTGAGCTCGGCTGTTGCGGTTCGTGTTTCCATTGTAGTTTCCCGAATGGCGGCGGCAGGCTCCAGTGTTATGGCTATCTGATCGGCATTTGGCACACCAGACACCTGAGGAAAAACAGTCCTTTCGGACGTGACCTGTTTTTCCACATCTGAAGCATTTAACACGTCCATTGCTCTGAGGTGTTCGTGGCTGATTTGCAACCGAGGCTTGAAGGGGTGCAAGAGCAGCTAATACCTGCGTCTGTGAAGCTTTTGCCTGATCCTGCAAACCTTTTCCTTGTTCCCGTAAACCCGCTCCTAGCTGTTTAATAGCGTCTACCACTAAAGCTTGTGTCCCTATTGGCACTGATGCCATCCTCTCTAGTGCTTCCTCTATTGTCCAATTTGCCCCAAGAGTATTAAGAATGTTTCTCGTGGTTGCATTACTATTCTGCAACGCACATTGTTTTAATGAAGTACCTTTCATCCAATCTGATACCCCAGCTTTCTCTATCGCGGCAGCAACTTTGTAGATAAAAGCTCCAAGTTTCCTCCCCTCCTTGTTTTATGCCCATATAGACAGGTACCCCTCCTGGCTCCTTTACCTGGCTGATAGCAAGACGAACTAAACGCATTGACTCCCTTAATTTATCCGGACCTATTAATGCCTGCTCTTCTGTGGGTAGGAAAGGTCCGAGACCCATAAGTTCCTCTACTGTAACTCCGTACAAAGGGTCCCCGGGCTGTTGCTGAACAGCTACAACGTCATTTACCAAACTTTGCCAGTGTGCATTAAATAGCAGTTGTTGATGTTGGGTAAAAATAAGCTTTACCACCCCCGGGAATCTGAAGGCAATAATAGTTGAGTACTCCAAATATAATCTAGCATTTGTTTGACTGGCTCACTGTGAACTCCAAATTGACTGACAGTGGAACGCAATTGCGAAAGTAATTTCCAACCCAAAGGTGTCACAAGTGCCTGCATTCCTCCCCCCTGTGCTGTCTGAAACACAACCGGACAAGCCTGCAGCACGTCCTCATCCCTGCGTTCCAGACCCTCCCTCGCCAAGGCAGCTCAAGCGTCCCTTCGTCCCTGTGCCGCAGTCTCCGCTGGAGTCGTTTCCGCTCCAGGGGTAGGCTTGGTGATAAATGGGTTGTTAGAGACCTTTGGCTTGGTGTTAGATTCCACTGGGGGGGCGGACAGGGCGGACGGCTCACAGTGGGAGTCTGAGGATACGCTGTCAGAGCGGGGAGGGGAAGACGGCAAATAAACTGTGGAAACAGCAGGCGGCATGGGAAGATCTTGTAGCCAGCCAGTATCATATAATTTATTTTTTCGTGGGCAGAGGATGCCCGAGAGGCAGCTTTTTGTTCCGCTTGATGCTGTAATAAGTCATTATGAATCACTCTCCATGCTTTCCCTAACTTTTTTGCAGTTTTATCTCGGTCAATAGCCACTTCCCATAACTCATCACAAAGTTTACGCCATTCTGACAATTCATGCACTGTATGAGGATTTTGAAAACAACCTTTTGCATACCCATAATTTAACAAGCTAGGAAGCTCCTTTTTTAAATCTATATCTTTAACCTGTCTTTTCCTTAGGAAGCAGGTAAATAAATCATATGCTGCTTGCCTCTCCATACCTTAAACGTCAACGCTGTTGCAGCCTTTCAAGGTCTCGGCAACATATATCAGTCAGACACGCCTGTACATTCATCTGGGGCCCTGCGTATTTTCTTCGTGCGCTTATAGCCGTCCCCGCTGCTATGGGACCCGAACCAATTGTCGCGGGACCGTGGTACCAGTCAGGCACGTCTGTTACGCTCACCTGAAGCTTCGGCGTCCTACACGCTTTTGCCGTCCCTTTCGCGGCGTACCGTCTTTACACGCTCTTGCCTTTCCTTTCGCGGCGGGACCTGTAACCCCTGAGGCGCTGCTGGAATTACGCTGCTGGAATCGTGTAGCTGGAATCGCGTCGCTGGCACGTCGGGGTCACCATTTGTCGGCGGCGACGGGAGAAAAGTCCATTCTATAATGTCAGCAAGTCTCCATTTATTAGTCTTTTTAGCACACATTTATAACACAGTTGATGAAATTCTTACCTAATGCAAAAGCTTAGCTCCTAATTGGTTAGTGATTAAAAGCTACTCACACCCCAGTTTCTCACAGCACACTTTATCTTATAGGTACAGCTTCAAGGCCTCACTCCGCTCCCACTTCGTTCCCACTGATAAAAGCATTCCTTTCTTATTAACCATTTCTACTACATCCTGACTCTATTCTAAGAACACAGATACCCAGATATCCTGTTTTTTACCCATATTTTTGACTAACTAGATTTTCTCATGACCCCTGTTTTGTAACCAATTTTCAATAAAGGTGTTCACACTTGAGCTCAAGGCCACCGTGTTTGGCTGGTTCACAGCTGCATTAGGACTGGGAGGGAGAAGTGTAGTGAATAGCAAAGCCCAGAACTGGCATTTGGATGTGCCAATGAAATATTCCATATCATATCACGTCATGCCAGTATATTAACCAGGGCTGACCAGAAGACAGGGCACTTCTCTTCTGGGGGTACCTCTCTGGGGGATCGCTCAGGCTCACTTTTCTGGGGTTTCGGTTTCAGGACTGTCTGGGCTCCAGGATCGTTAGCTGGCACAGGTTGGGCATTGGTCAGTGGGCGGTGAGCACTGTGTATCACTCATTTGTATAATTCTGTTATCATTGTTGTTATCATTATCATTTTATTTTAATTAGTAAATAGTTATTATCTCAACCCGTGAGTCTCCTTGCCCTTCTTTCCATTTCTCTCCCCTACTCCCTGGGCAAGGGAGGGGGGAGGGTGATAGAGCAGTCTGTGTTTGGCTGCAAGCTGCAAGCAAAAAGGGTGAATTCACCCAAACCACCGCAGTAGAAAATCTGCCTTTAGAAAACACAGACCTGGGATAGACTCAGGGGCACTCTGAACATGCCTGGGATTCCTGCCCTGCTGTGGGAAAGATCAAAGCACAGTGGAAAACTACTGCCTGTGAAAAATCCCTGACATATACAGGCAAAAGCAGCATGTTTGGAATCTCTCGCTCTCAATCTAGCAAGGACCGAGCTCCGTGGTGCCTGCGTTCCCGCTTACGTGTCTCTGCCCCAGGCGCTGCTGCAGAGATACACCCGTTCGTGAGGTAATGAGAATAAATTTGCTTTTTGCATTTTATTTTTGTGGTTGTTCCTACATCTTGCCTGTGTCGGCTCACACACACTGCAAAGCTCACCAAAAGGGAACTACTGCATAAGAAATAGGTAATTCCATGGCAGATCAAGAAGCAAAAAAAGGTGGCCAAAAAGGTACAGCAGAAATACAGTCTTTGTTTCCAGACAGTAAAATACAAACTGATCAGACACCTAAATATACAAAGGAGGATTGAAAACTAATTAAAATGGGAAAGAGGGTGAAAATGGATGGGTTACCACACCACAAGGGAAAATAGTAGTGCCTAGCCCATTATTCTGGACCTGCTTTGCCCCCTCAGGTGCCCCTCTGTAATAGGTTTGAGGCCCTGCATCTTGAAGGAGAGGTAGGTGAGGATGTGGTGCAAGGCCCACCTACAACGTCACATAGGAAGAGGCGGTTAACTCTGCCCCTCAAGACTTCCTCTGACAGGAAAGAAAGAAGGGTAATTGTAGTAGGCGATTCCCTTCTGAGGGGGAAAGGGGGCCCAATACGCAGGGTTGACCCTCATCATAGGGAAGTATGTAGTCTTCCTGGAGCCCGGATCAGGGATATCATCAGGGCACTCCCCAGCCTGGTGTGCTGGATGGACTACTACCTGCTGCTGATCTTCCAGACAGGTGGGGAGGAAGCTGCATCCAGTAGTCTGAGGGGAATGAAGAAAGATTTCAAAGCCTTGGGACGGTTGGTGAAAGGGTCTGGGGCACAAGTAATTTTCTCATCTGTCCTTTCACTTTCGGGTGCCCACGTGGGATGGAAAAGAAGAATTCAGGACATAAATGACTGGCTACAGGACTGGTGCTACAGGCAGGGCTTTGGGTTCTTTGATAATGGCTGGTTTCAAAGGACACCAGTCCAGACAATGATATGTGGGGAAGGCCTATCCCGCAGGGGCAAAAGGAGGCTGGGGCAGGAATTGGCCGGGCTCATTTGGAGAGCTTTAAACTAGATTTGAAGGGGGAAGGGGTTACAGCTGGGCTTGCACCAGTGGGGCAGAAGTCTAGAATTGATGAAGACTGGGAGGCCTCCCACACCCCTAGGATGGAATTGGTGTACTCGGCTTGCTCCCTGAAATGCCTGTACACCAATGCACGCAGCGTGGGGAATAAGCAGGAGGAGTTAGAAACCCGTGTTCGGTCAGGGGATTATGATCTGGTGGCAATTACAGAGACGTGGTGGGACAGCTCACGTGACTGGAATGTGGTCATGGATAGCTATGTCCTTCTCAAGAAAGACAGGCCAGCAAAGCGAGGTAGTGGAGTTGTTCTTTATGGGAGAGAGCAACTGCAGTGTACTGAGTTCTGTCCAGGGGTGGATGAGGAGCGAGCTGAGAGTCTGTGGGTGAAAATTAAGGGACAGGCTGGTATTGGTGATACTTTGACTACCCCAGTGTTTTCTGGAGGGACTACTCAGCCAGCCATCTACAATCCAGGAAGTTCCTCCAGTGTATCGATGATAACTTCCTGATGCAAAGGGTGGATGAACCAACTAGGAAGGGAGTGATGCTGGATCTCATCCTCACTAACAAGGAGGGTCTGGTCGAAGCGGTAAAGGTTGAGGACTTCCTGGGCTGCAGCGACCATGAGATCGTGAAGTTCAGGATCTCATGTGGCAGGAACAGCATTCCAAGCAGAATTGACACCCTGGAGTTCAGGAGGGCCAACTTTGGCCTTTTCAAGCAATTGCTAGGGGAAATCCCATGGGAAAGGGTACTTGAAGGTAAAGGGGCCCAAGATAGCTGGTTAACATTCAGGGACTGCTTCTTCCAAGCTTAAGATCAAAGCATCCCGACATATAAGAAGTCAAGGAAGGGAGCCAGGAGACCAGCTTGGTTAAACAGGGAACTGCTGGGCAAACTCAAGTGGAAGGGGAGAGTTTACAGATCATGGAAGGAGGGGTTGGCCACTTGGGAAGAATATAAGGATGTTGTCAGAGGATGTAGGGAGGCAACTAGGAAAGGTAAGGCCTCCTTAGAATTAAATCTTGCCAGAGGGGTCAAGGACAACAGAAAGAGCTTCTTCAAATACATGGCAGATAACACTAGAGGCAATGTAGGCCCACTGATGAATGAGGTGACAGAGTTACTGAATGCCTTCTTTGTCTCTGTCTACTCTGACGGAAGCTGTCCTGAGGAGCTCCGTACCCCTGAGGCCCCAGAGGAAGTCAGGACAATAGAGGAGTTTGCCTTGGTTGATGAGGACTGGGTTAGGGACCAATTAAGCAATCTGGACATCCATAAATCTATGGGTCCAGATGGGATGCACCCACGGGTGTTGAGGGAGCTGGCTTAATTCATTGCTAGACCACTCTCCATCATCTTTGCTAAGTCGTTGGAAATGGGAGAGGTGCCTGAGGACTGGAGGGAAACAAATGTCACTCCAGTCTTCAAAAAGGGCAAGAAGGAGGACCCGGGTAACTACAGACTGGTCAGCCTCACCTCCATCCCTGGGAAAGAGATGGAATGACTTATCCTTGGTGCCATCTCAAGGAATATCAAGGATAAGAGGGTCATTAGGGGCAGCCAACATGGCTTCACCAAGGGGAAGTAGTGATTGAGCAACCTTCTAGACTTCTATGAAGACACAACCAACTGGCTAGATGATGGTAGAGCAGTGGATGTGTGTGGGCAACTTTATCGAAAATTAGCTATAAAATAAGGGTTATGAGAAAATCTAGCTATGTTAGAATATAAGGGAAAACAGAATCTTCTGCATGTCTGTATTCTTCAAGGCTGTAATACTAGCTAGGCCCCTTTCGGCTGTGTGCTAAGGAAGATAACAAAGGAATGTGTCTGCGTGGAAGAGTAATAAATATCAAACAAGATGGAAGATCAGGAAGTTACACCAAGGAAGTGAACCCGAACCGAGATAAAAGTGAACCACTTGGACTGAGAGGTCATATGTGATTAGTGCAATTAGCCAATGGTAATTAGCTTCGTAGTGTCTGAATACGTGTACGGAAGTAAAAGTGTATATAACATGCAGCTTTATAATAAATAAATGAGAGATTTGCCGACATTACAGAATGGGCATTTCTCCCGTCGCCGCCGACAGATGTGGTCTATCTTGATTTCAGTAAGGCATTTGACACGGTTTCTCACAGCATCCTCGCTGCTAAATTGAGAAAGTGTGGACTGTATGATCAGGTAGTGAGATGGAACTGGCTGGTGGGAAGAAGCCAGAGAGTGGTGGTCAATGGGGCAGAGTCTAGTTGGAGACCTGTGTCTAGTGGAGTCCCTCAAGGGTCAGTACTAGGACCAGTATTATTCAATATATTCATAAATGACCTGCATGAGGGAATAGCGTGCACTGTCAGCAAGTTTGCTGATGATACAAAGCTGGGAGGAGTGGCTGACACACCAGAAGGCTGTGCTGCCATCCAGAGAGACCTAGACAGGCTGAAGAGTTGGGCAGGGAAAAATTTAATGAAATATAATAAGGGCAAGTGTAGGGTGTTGCATCTGGGCAGGAACAATCCCAGGCTCCAGTATAAGTTGGGGAATGATCTATTAGAGTGCAGTGTAGGGGAAAGGGATCTGGGAGTCCTGGTGGACAGCAGGATGACCATGAGCCAGCACTGTGCCCTTGGGGCCAGGAAGGCAAATGGCATCCTGGGGTGTATTAGAAGGGGTGTGGTTAGTAGGTCAAGAGAGGTTCTCCTCCCCCTCTACTCTGCCCTGGTGGGGCCACATCTGGAGTATTGTGTCCAGTTCTGGGCCCCACAGTTCAAGGACAGGGAACTGCTTGAGAGAGTTCAGCACAGAGCCACCAAGATGATGAAGGGAATGGAGCATCTCCCTTATGAGGAAAGGCTGAGGGAGCTGGGTCTCTTTAGCTTGGAGAAGAGGAGACTGAGGGGTGACCTTATTAATGTTTATAAATATGTAAAGGACCACCAGAACACCGTGACGACCACCAGAGAGAGAGAGAGTGCGCATGCAAAAGGGACATTTACATATATTAATAAGCTCCTGAAAATGTAATGAATATGTTAATGCTTCTCAGAAAAGTAATGAATATGCATATTTTGATCGTATAAAGATTTTGTGAAGTGACAAGTTGGTATGCACTATAGGTGGAGCGATCCCCCGTGCATCCGGTGCCGTAATAAAGAATTGCCTGCTTCTTAAGACTACATTGGTGTTAAGAAGTTTATTTCCCGATTTCGGTGACAGTTTTGGAGACCCAGATGGGACCTTGTGAGTGAGACTGGAAGGGATCGAGAGCTGATTGAACTCCAGCTGGCACCAAGGAATTCTCAGGGAGAGCCATCACCCTCGACCCAAAAAGCTCCTCACAAGGTTCCCTGGAAATTTGATGGTAAGGCACTTCTTTTAAAATCTCTGTCTGCATAGCCTGCCCACAAGGAGCAGAGAAAGCTTCGCAGGGTTGGGGCTCAGAGGGTACCCATATGGATGGATGTATGTATGCCTAGGCATCTGCCCGCAAGTCATAAGCGAAAGCTATTGCTGAGTTGGACATCTGTTCTGTAACTTTATTCCAGAATTGTCTGCTAATTGTTCTTTTAGGCTTTGTTTAGTAATTATTTACTTTATGAATGATTGTTGAATTGTGTTCTGTTTTCTTCTTTTCTTCTTCTAAGTCTAAAACTGTGTTTGGTAACTGTTTTGGGTTTTATTTAGCAATTGCCTTTTGAACATTTGTCGTGCATTGTTATTATGGGTTTAGATCTTGTTCAGGTAATTGTCTTTTGAATATTTGTCGTGCACAATTGCTGTTGGGTCAAATTTCGTTTAGCAATTGTTGTTGGCGATGGGGTTTGTAAAGATATTTAAGAGAAAAAGTGCAGGGAATCTGACATTGGATGAAAAGATACCAAAAACTTCTCCATTGGGATGCTTATTAGCACATTGGGGTGAATTACATGATGATTTACATAAAAATCAGATAATTGAATATTGTAATCATTAGTGGCCTTTGTATGTTTTGGAACATCAGGAAAAATGGCCAACAAATGGAACTTTAAGTTATAATACGATATTGCAGTTAATGTTGTTTTGCAGGAGAAAGAGTAAATGGAGTGAAGTCCCATATGTAGACTTGTTCTTTTATTTAAGACAAAGAACAGATTGGCAAAAGGACTGTAAATTAATTAGTTGAGATAATCTGGTGATGTCTTTAACTTCAGAAAATAAGAAAGCTAAGAGTCATTGTTCAGCTTGTGATATTGGAAAGAGATGCTTTAGGTGTGCGGTGCCAAGGGAGGATGAAATGGAATTAGAAGTGTCCCCACCACGGGAAGAGCAGGATTCCCCTCCCTCACAGCAACGAGGAAGGAGGAAACCTTGTGATGGAAAAATATTGGAACCAGATAGTACTAGGATGGAGGATGAAGTAGAAGATCCATCAGAAATAGTGAATCATACACCAGTGTCTTGGAGAACAAGACAGCAATCTCAAGTGATAGCCCCCTTGAGACAGGGAATAGGACAGCATAGGCCAGTACATGTGAAAGTGTTGTTTTCTGTTACAGACTTGATGGCATGGAAACAAGCAGCAGGGGCGTATAGAGAAGATTCAGAGAGGGTAGGAAGAGTTGTAGAGACAATTATTAGAACTCAGGATCCTGATTGGAATGATTTACAAGTGATATTGGATAATTTATTGGATGGTACTAAAAAAAACCCCAAACAAACCTATTAAAAACTGCTCAAAAACAAGTAGAAGGGGCACATGTTAATAAAGAATTGCAGGAAACAATAAATTAAAATTTTCCTGTTGCAGACCCAGCATGGGATCCCAACCAACCTGAACACCGGGGTCTTTTAACAAAATATCAGAAATGAATATCCCTGTTAGGTATAAGACATGCAATGCCAAAAGTAATTAATTGCTCTAAATTATATGAAATTAAACAAGCATCAAATGAATCCCTGTCTGCCTTTATGGAGCAAATAAAAGTCACTGGTAGAAAATATACAATTTTAAATCCTGAAAAGCCAGAGGAGGCTGTTCAATTGGTATCTATATTTTGTGGAGTAATTGGCTCTGGATATTAGAAAGAAACTTCAAAATTAGAAGAAGAAGATTCAAGGGATTTGGAAAAATGTTGGAAGTAACATAAACGTGGTCTTTTTTTTAACAACAAAAAAAAGAAAAGGAATTGTTGTGGCAAGCCCAAAGGAAGAAAAAAAAAATCTGAGGGAGAGAAGATTAATTGCCAGTTTAACAAAGGTTTCTGGAGGAGCTTGCAGAGGAAGGGGAGAGGAATGGGAAAACCCCCCTTGTTTATAATCCCTACCTTGGAAAAAAAACCAAAAACCAACCAAACAAAAAAAACAGTGTACAATTTACAAAACAAAAGACATTGGAAAAAGGAATGTTCTCCAGCTGGACTCAGCTCTATATGCCATTAAAATAATGACATTAAATGATGAGGTAGAAATGAGGTAGAATTTTAGTTGATACAGGAGCCACTTATTCTGTACTTAATACTTGCAAAAGAAGTTTTGGTCATTAAACTGTGTTGTTAGTGCTACAAGGAAGTAAAAGAAAGCCCTTTTTGCAACCCTTAAAATTTAAGTTAGGGAAACAATGAGTGACTCATTGATTTTTATAATATGCCTGAGTGTTCAATACCCTTGATGGGAAGGGATTTATTAAAAAATTAAATGCGCAGATGACCTTTAAGAATGGAGAAGCGTAATTACTAATACCCGAATTAAAAGCTGTAGAAGCAAAAATTTTTATGTTACAGGATAGCCCAAAAGACGAGTTTTCTCGAGCAGTGGAGGATGCCGTCATACCCTTAATCTGGGCTGGTGAGGTACCAGGTCGGTCTAAAGCAGCAGAACCAGTGCAAGTAGCACTCTTAAAAAAAAAAAAAAAAACTTTATTAAATTAAAAGCAAGAGAAAGGTTAAAAAAAAATAATTAAAAAATTATGCGATATGAACTATTAGCTAGAATGTGAATCCAAGTGCAATACTTTAGTCCTACCTGTAAAGAATATAAGTTGGTATAGGATTTAAGGGCTATAAATTCAACAGTGCAAGACATGCATCCAGTGGTAACCAATCGGTACACTTTGTTAACAGTTTTAAAAAAAGCCCAAATTGGATCTTAAGAATGCCTTTTTTTGCACACCTCTATAAAAATAGTCAGGCATTATTTGCCTTCGAGTAAAAATAAAATAAAATAAAATAAAATAAAATAAAATAAAATAAAATAAAATAAAATAAAATAAAATAAAATAAAATAAAATAAAATAAAATAAAAGTTTCCTACAATAGGATGGAAGATACAGCTCACATGGACAGTGTTGCTGCAAAGATTCAAAAATTATCCCAACTATATTTTGAAAACAATTAGTCAAAGAGCTAGAAATTTGGAGGAGAGAGAAAAAAAAAAAAGAAAAAAAAGGCAACCCTGAAGAACTGATACTTCAATATGTAGATGACATAGCACTGGCAGCAGAACATGATCAGAATGCCTAAAAAAGACTATTAGACTATTGAACTTTTTGGGCCAAAGATGTTACTGAGTGCCCAAAAAGGAAGGCCCAAATTGGAAAAGAAATAAGAATTTCTTTGGACTTTGAGATCTTACAGGAATGTCACAGATTGAGAACTGAGTGGAAGGAGGCAATCTGCCAGATGCAGGAACCCAGGAATGCCAGAGGACTGCGAGCTTTCCTTGGAATGGCTGGTTGGGGTCCACTGTGGATTCCCAACTATGGACTTATGGTAAGACCTCTCTATGACATCTTGACAGAATTAGAGTGAGACCTGTTCCAGTGGACCCCACAATGTCCAATAGCCTTTCAAAACATCAAGAAGGCATTAATGTCAGCCCTGGCATTGAGCTTGCTGGCCCTATCAAAACTGTTTGGACTATTTGTGCCCGAAAGACAGCATCTGTCACTGGGGGTGCCGACCCAAAGACTGGAGAAATGAAAGACACCTATGAAATATTTTTCCAAACACTTGGACAATGTGAGTAAAGAATGACCAGGATACCTATGAGCTGTGGCTGCAACAGTTCTCTTGATACAAGAGGTCCAAAAACTCACAATAAAACGACAAGTGACTGTTTATGTTCCTCATATGGTTATATTGGTATTGGAGCAAAAGGGAGGATGTTAGTTATCCCCCAGCAGAATGCTCAAATACCAGGTTGTCCTCCTGGAACAGGATGATATGAGACTTAAGACAATCACTGCGATAAACCCTGCTATTTTCCTCCAGTCCAAAACTGAGGACCAGGAATCCTTAGATCCTGACTGTTTGTGAACCATAGAACAGGTGTATGGCGGTTGCACAGATCTCAAGGATGAACCACTCACTGAACTAGATTTGGAGTTGTACACAGACAGAAACAGTTTTGTTCACGAGGGAAAGAAAATGGCTGGATATACTGTCACCACCACCGATGAGGTAACTGAAGCTGAAGCATTGCCTGTAAGTACATCAGCACAAAAAGCAGAATTAATTGTCCTTCAGAAAGCTCTTGAAATATCTCAAGGAAAGAAGGTAAATATATGGACTGATTCTAAATATGCCTTTGAGGCGGTGCATGCTCATGAAGCAAACTGTCCAGAAACCTAAGAAAGTGACAATAGTGCATTGCAAGGTTCACCAGTCTGGAAATACTACAGCCCATGCAAGTAATAAATTGGCAAACAAAACAGCAAAAGACGTGGCAGAGAAAGGCATCCTGGCTCGAGTATCTGTAAAAGAGTTAAAATGACATCTGAGGCACCGAATTATAATAAAGCATATTAAACCCTCCTCCCCCCAAAAAAAACCACACACACAAAAAAAAAACCCAAAAACCAAAAAACACCACCAGCTATAACTAAGAGAAAGAGCACTTCTGGTGATTACTGGCAAACAGATTTTTTGAATTGCTGAGACAAAATGCCTCTCGGTACCTTTTGGTACTGGTTGATGCTTTCTCAGGATGGCCAGATGCCTTTCCATGTCGCATCATTGAAACTAAAGAAATTATTGTTTATTGAAGAAGATAATACCCAAGTTCAATATATCAATTAATATGTTATCAGATAGGTGGAGCGATCCCCCGTGCATCCGGCACCATAATAAAGAAGTGCCTGCTTCTTAAGACTACATTGGTGTTAAGAAGTTTATTTCCCAATTTCGGTGACAACAGTAATCACAAAATTGTAAGTTTCACTTACTAAATTCAACAATGAATTTAAATAGTCAAACATAGTAAGTTAAACAGTTGATGGCTAGCTATGTGTCAGAGACATTCTCACTCTTCAAAAGCACTCTTCTGAGTGAAGTAACCAGAAAAATAGGGTCAACATTTAGTGGAGAAACAATCACTGCATACATTGCATAATAAAAGTAGAAAATAGTAACTAAAAAGTGCGATTGCTCTGTTCATAAGAAGTTCAACTACCTTTACCATACCTTTATCTGCTGTCTTTTAAGCATCGCAAGTTCCCTCATATCTCGGAATGGCTGTAGTAAGTACTGGTAGAGCTCCATGGTAGCTTCTGCAAGACTACTGTAGGCTTCATCTTCCATTTGATACAGTTCAAGCAGCTCTACCATGCTTTGCATGTTCTTATGTTTTTCCAGAAGCTGTAAAAAAAGTGCTAATTTTAGTGAATGTGCTCAAATATTCCTGATAAAAGTGATAGTCATTTAAAAAACCCCATTTTTAGCCTATCCTTTTGTACTATCTTCTCTACCCCCACAAAATCACCAGTCAGATCGCTCAGAAAAATATCTTAAACCTCATCCACATCTTGAATTTAGCCAGTCAAGTATGAGCATGTCTCTGATAACCTTAACTCAAAATGTGCACCACTCCTATTAATTTTTTTCTTTGCAAAAATCTTTGGAAGGTAATGAGTATGAACAAAAAGCACAAAAAGCAGCTTAGTACAAGAATCTTTAATGTAGTAATCAAATAAGCTACTTCACACATTTCCAACTTTCAGGTATGAAGAAAGGAGTGATAGGAAAGGAGACAAAAGAGGAGAAGTCATATTTTGATCTTCCTAGGCTTTTTGGTTTTTTTTTTCCCTATCTGTACTTTGGATCTTCACAGCTGCAGCTCCAGACACAGACAAGAATCTATGTGAAAAACAGTGATCTGCATTTCTGGTAATTTTGTCTTCCATTTTATTATTTTTCCCTAGACCGTTTAGGCATAAAAGTTCAAATCCACAACGTTTCCATTAGTTTGTTTTTTTTGTTTGTTTTTTTTTTTTCAAAAAGGAAATTATCTAAGTATTATAATCTTTAAATAAAATACTTTAAATAAAATAATTTATATTTTAATTCATATTAAAAAAACACAAAATCAAAGTCTGTCCATTCCTTCCTTTAGTTCTTATGAAACTAAAAATTAGTTTTTACAAATCTGCTACAATATATGTTTTTAATTTATGTTTGCTCTGCATCTATTTGGGGCATTTGCCTGGGCAGACCTCACATGCTACTGGAAATCTTTTACCATTTCTAAAACAAAAATTCAGCTGTTTAACAAAAACTAATCTCATACAGACATGTAGAATACTTGATATATTTACAAAGACAAGATTATCTGAGATGAATTCCCCTCATTTAATTTTCAAAGTCAAAATCTCTTGTCCTTTAATATTATCATCTCAAAAACATATATTCACAGTCCAAGATTATTTTAATTTAACATAGATTAGGAACACTATAGAATAAGCACATCATATCTTCCATATGTTCATTCAAGTTGGATGCCAAATCTACATGAAATATTCTCCATATACTCAACTGCATCAAGTATTATTATTGGAAGACAAAACAGAGGGAATTGTAGATTAGAAACTGAAGTAAAACTTTGATCAACAGTCCTTTGGTGTCTGGTTCATTTATGTCACAGGACAGTAGAGATAAGTCTTGATTACCATACTGTCTACTCTGTCTGCTCCATTACATTTATATTACTATACTGTGTTTCAGTTACCCGACTAGATAAGAAAAGATTTTCTCTTTCTTCATAATGTAAAGTTTGCTTCTAAAGATCCCCCAGCTTCCTTTGAAGCACTAAAGATTGCCAATATTACAGACAGTATGCAGAGCAGAACACAAAGAGGCTTGTAGTAACTTTATTTACATGTTCAACATTAAAATAATTGTCAGATGACAAGCCAGGAAGAGCTTTCCCTCAGCAAGGCGTAGCTGAGATGAAAGGTCTGAGAGAGATGGTTTAGAACAGATGTAACATTCCTCAGCAGCATGAGACAATTTGTTGTATTACCTAAACAATTTCACCTAGGAAATTGTTCCTATTGCAAGATCTTTTGTTATGCCCTTCTGCTCTCCTCCAGCAGTATGCAATATTCTCTGGCATCCGAGTTCTCACCTGAGAGTACTAGGTAGTGCTTTGTGGCTTGCAGTCTGTAAAACTAACATTTTATTAATTTCCTGGGCTAAAAGCGCATAACCTAACCTGCAGTTATAGGGACAGAAGTAATCCCAGATGATCTTGGGTTTGAGTCCTAAATTCCTGCAGATTTTATGTGTTAATTCAACCCACCAGCAGATTTAACCATCTAGGTCTATAAAGCCACTTTCTTCCTCAGTTCCTCTTGCTTGTCACTAGTGCCTCAAAACAGAGCTGCCATACTCAAGCCTTCTTCTGCTTCCACTTGGCACTATCAGAAACCCTCTAGCAGTCCCAAAGCTGTAAGTATCCCTCTGTCAAGGTAGTGAAAAAACAAATCTTTCTTCTCAAGCCACCCAATGCAAGAAAGGTCTCTATTATTAGCAGCAGCTCTATAACACACTGTAACATTAGTTTCCTTTTGGTTGCTTAGGCTATTAGCATCTGCTTGTTAAATAAATTCACACATTTGTTTCATTGTGAAAACCCTACTATTTTACTATGATACAAATCCTAGAGAGCAACAAAAAATTACAAAGAGTAGAGAGAACATCACCATTTAAAAGAGAATCAATCTCATTTCAGGAACAGAACAATACAATACAGTGCGTTTTGGTCTTGTTTTTTTTTTTTTTTCTCTTCTTTATAGACTATTCTTAAAGTTTATTTACCGGGTTTCTCCAATCCTAAGCCTAGAGGTATTCCTCAACTCCTTCAGAAATATCAAACCCCAATAAAAAATATATAAGTGAGTGTTGGGGAATGGCTCAGAGAGCAAGGACATGGATTCGCAGAATAGTTGTACGAGCAGATTCTGGTCTAACATTCAGCGGGCCGCAGTGGAAAAAGTACTGAATACTGACACTGCGACTTTATCTCAATCTGGTAAACACCCTTGAGAAAGTAAGTGTGTGAAAAATGTAGAGAATGCTTTACCGTTAAACCGCAAGTAGGAGGACCATGTAAATGTAACGTTTAGAGCTTAAGCCAATTAGCTAAGGACTAGTAGGAATAATTATCGTAGGCTGTATAAATATGACTTAAGGAGAGCAATAAAGTGAACTATGCCTTATCACTCACATTGAGTCGGCTCGCATAGTTTCCTCCGTCGCTTGCAAGTGAGGGCAGGTTATTTATACAGAACATATATATTCTTAAATTATTAACACAAGGTGTTAATTCTAGTTTTGGAAAAGAAAAACAAACAACACAAATCATGACATGCATTTGAAATTACAGTTATGATATACAACATTTAAGAGAATACAGAAGGGTCAAACTATCCTCACTCACTTTTTGGAACTGATGTGATTACCACACAGTAGTATGAACAGAAGATTGATAGCTTCAATTCTGCTTCTAGACAGAGCCTTGTAAGCCTGATGAAGAGTCCAGGCTGCTTTAGTGCTACCAGTCCTAAATGGGCCACTGACATAGGAGACAGATGGTGCTAAGCTAGCTATGTAGAGGACCTCTCCCACTTTGCTCCATAAAGCAGTTCAATGGAAGCTTTCCTGTACTGGATCAAAGTCAGATGAAGCATTTTTTTTTTTAAATCTGATTGTCATCCAGACAGCATTCAGACTATCAGATAACAATAATGCTGAGTCTAGCACAGAATCCACTGAATTAATAATGTCATAAGGTAAACCAGGCCCTCCATAGACTCACAGGTAGTTTAACTGTGCATGTTCCAATTTTCAGACAGGCAGTTACTAGACAATACATTATATTAGAAAAATGAAAATTCAACTAATACCTTTTAGTAAGATGGAGACATTGATTAATCTGGCCGAATGCATAAATCAACCTGGTACCTTAACACTGTGCAGTTTCACCTAGTTTTCATCCAGTTCAACTGTCTGACCAATTCAGGGCTGACTAAAAGTGAAAGCATATTATTAAAGGCATTGTCCAAATGCCTCTTAAACACTGACAGGCTTGGGTCATCAACCACCTCTCTAGGAAGACTATTCCAGTGTTTGACCACCCTCTCCGTAAAGAAATGCTTCATAATGTAAAGTTTGAACCTCCCCTGATGCAGTTTTGAGCCATTCCCACACATCCTGTCATTGGATACCAGGGAGAAGAGATCAGAACCTCCCTCTCCACCTCCTCCTCAGGAAGCTGTAGAGGGCAATGAGGTCACACCTCAGCCTCCTTTTCTCCAAACTAGACAAACCCAGAGTGTGGGAACTGTGCTGAACAGATGGAAGATAAATTGAGACTGATCAAGGTTAACATTGGAATTTGCAGTGTGTTCTCAAAGCAAGTTTCACAGGACAGGAGTTGAGGAATGTGTGAGAAGGTCAGGCTGGAAAACCACCTGAGGAAGTGTGTGTACTGAGATGTGGCTGGAAACAGCCACGAGTGTGGGTGTACCAAGAAGTATCCTGGTTTATGTCCTGTGTAGCTCGATTGTTTTGAGAACACAAATGTATAAATGCTAATTGTGTGAGGAGAATGGGAGAGAAATAGAAAATCTTGCTAGCAAAGAAGCCTGGGGACAAGGGAATTGTGGATTCTTGCTAATAATAAAGAAGAAGCTTGCTTTACTCAGAAAAAGTCTTGGAGTCCTTTTTCTTCCCATCTTCATTAGCAGTACCATAACCCTTAGCTACTCCTCACAGGACTTGCCTTCCAGCCCTTTCACCAGCTGTGTTCCCCTCCTCTAGATGCATTCAAGGACCTTCACATCCTTCTTAAATTGTGGGGGCCAGAACTGCACACAGTATTCAAGGTGAGGCTGTACCAACAATGAACACAGAGGGATGATCACCTCTCTTGACCAGCTGGTTATACTTTGATGCACTCCAGGATGTGGTTTGCTCTCTTGGCTGGCAGGGCATGCTGCTGACTCATATTGAGCCTGCTGTAAACCAGCACTCCAGATCCCTGTCTGCAGGGCTGTTCTCCAGCCACTCCTCTCCCAGTTTATACTTGTGCCCAGAATTACTCCGTCTCAGGTGCAGATCACAGCATTTGGACTTGTTAAATTTCATCCCATTAATCATTGCCCAGTGCTCCAATCTATCTAGACCCCTCTGCAAGGCCTCTTGTCCCTCAAGAGAGTCAATAGCACCTCCTAGTTTAGTATCATTAACAAACTTTCTTATAATACATTCAACTCCTGCATTCAGATCGTTGATAAATATATTGAACAGAACTGGCCCTAGAATTGAACCCTGAGGAACACTGCTGGTGAATGGTCACCAGCCAAATGTAGTCCTATTCACTACAACCCTTTGAGCCCTGCCCTTCAGCCAGTTCACCACCCAGCACACTGTGAACCTGCTCATCACACAGTTGGACTTGTTCAGAACGATGCTGTGAGGGACAGTATCAAAAGCCTTACTAAAATCCAAAAAAACCACATCCACTGCCTTCCCTTTATCCAATAGACAGGTGACCTTGTCATAGAAGGATATCAGATTAGTTAAACAGGACCTTCCCTTTGCGAACCCATGTTGATTGTGCCTAATGATTGCATTATTCTTTAAATGTCTTTCAATAGTACTCAGTATGATTTTCTCCATATTTTTTCCAGGAACTGAGGTTAGACTAACAGGTCTGTAGTTCCCTGGGTCTTTCCTCATGCCCTTTTTGTAGATGGGAATAATGCTGGCTAGCTTCCAGTCAGCGGGGACCTCCCCAGACTCCCAAGACCTTTGGTAGATGGGCTACTGCCCTAACGTGCACTAGCTCTTTAAGTACTCTGGGATGAATCCCATCAGGTCCCATGGACTTGTGAACATTCAGTTGATACAGCTGGTCCCTTAGAATTTCAGTGTCCACAAATGGAAAGTCACTGTTCCCACACTCATGGTCCTCTGACTCATGGCACTGGGCAGCCCAAGGTCTATCAGTATTATTAAAGACTAAGGCAAAAAAACCCCCAATTGAATGCCTCTGCTTTTACTTCATCCCTATTGGTCAGATGACCATCTTCAACAAGTATCAGTCCAATGTTTATTTAGACCTCCTTTTGCTATTAACACACTTTAAAAAGCCCTTCTTTTTGTCTGACACAACACTGGCCAGTTTCAACTCTATTTGAGCTTTAGCCTTTCATGTCTCCTCCCTGTATGTACGAACCATAGCTCTGTAATCTTGCTTCCAGAGATCATACAAGCCTGACCTTACTTCCAGAGATCATACAATTTCTTTTTCCTCCTGAGCTCCACAAGGAGTTCCTTGTTCAGCCAAGCTCATCTTCTGCACCACTTGCTTTACTTTCCACACAATGGGATTGCCTCCTCCTGTGCTTCTAAAAAGTGGTTCTTAAAAACTGAAAAGCACTGGTGGACTCCTAAACCCTCAAAAGCAGATTCCCAGGCGACTCTGCTAAGTAGCTCCCTGAATAGCTTAAAGTTTGTTCTCCTGAAGTCCAGGGTAGCAATTCTGCTGTCCTTTTTTCTCATTACACTGAAAATTTTAAACTCGACCGTTTAATGATCATTGCAGCCAAGGAAGTCACCTACCATCACATCTCCCGCTAGTCCTTCTTTATTCACAAACAACAAGTCTAGGAAGGCATCTCTCCTAGTTGTCTCACTGAGTACTTGTGACAAGAAGTTATCTCCTAGAAACTTCAAGAATTTCCAAGACCTTCTCATCATAGCAGTATGGTATTCCCAGCTGATGTCTGGGAAGTTGAAATCTCCCATAAAGACAAGGGCTACTGATCCAGAGATTTCTCCTAATTGCCTATAGAATAACTCATGAGTGCTTATATCCTGGATGGGCGATCAGTAGTAGACACCCACTACAACATCTCCTTTGTTTTCCATTCCCCTAATCCTCACCCAAAGGCTCTCAGCCAAATCATTGCTAACTGTAAGGGCTGTACAATCAAACTTCTCCCTTACATACAGTGCAACTCCTCCACCTTGCTGTCCTGCCTATCCCTCCTGAAGAGCCTGTAGCCCTCCATCCCAGGACTCCAGTCATAGGAGTCGTTCCACCAAGTCTCACTAATACCAATGATATCACAGCTCTGGGAAGAGATCAATGCTTCCAGTTAATCCCATTTGTTTCTCATACTGCGTGCATTGGTGTACAAGCATTTCCAATATGCTCCTGAGCCCTCTGTGCTCCCAGGAGCAATGTAAATGTTCCTACTAGCACTGCCACCCTCAGATGATGCCACGCCAATCCTTGGCTTACCTACCCCAGTCCTATTGGTATCCCCTTCCCCCATGGATTCTAGTTTAAAGCTCTCTCAATCAGTCCCACCAGATTATGTCCAAAGATGCATTTTCCCCCTTGGGACAGATGGATACTGTCAGGCCCCAGCATACCTTGTCTCTCAAAGGCTCTTCCATTATTTAACAATCCAGAGTTTTGGCAGAGGCACCAGTCCTGGAGCCAGGTATTGATATCCTGGTGTCCTGGGTTTGCTAAGGATAGAGTTAATTTTTCACAGGGAAGTGGGAGGGGGGTGACCACAGCAGCTGGCCTGGGCAGGGCAGGTATTCCATAAAACATGTCATGCTCAGTATTTAAACAGAGAAGTTCCAGGAAGAGGGGGCTGATGGGTACCGTGGTTTGTGAGCTGATCAGGTGGTGAGCTGTTCAGTTCTGTGTACCATTTGTTACGGTGTATATTCTTTCATTAGTACTGTTGTTGTTGTTTGATGTTGTTTCTCTCTTACTACTCCAGGAAACTGCTTGTGTCTCAACCCGTGAGCCACATTCGTTTATATTTTCTCCTTCCCATGCCAACGAAGGGTGAGGGGTGGGGCGGGCAGCAACCCTTCCTGGTTAAGCCACGTCAGCTTTTGGCACCCAACGTGGGGCAAAAGGACTGAGATAACAGCAGGCCTGACCAGAGTGTGTTAAAGCAATCTTTATTATAATGATCCAGATAACAAACAGTTACCTACGGAGCCAGATGAAATCCAATGTACACGATCCATGTGGTGGAAGCTTTTACAGAGTGCACCATCATCATACGCCAACTCATTGGCAGTAATGTCCTGGAGAGAAGACACGAATGGTGGATGAGTTAGCCGGTCAACTTCTGCAATACGAAAAAGTCTATCAGCCTCCCTACGGGCCTGCATCTCAGCTGTGGAAAAACTGTCCTGAGAAGTCCAGCAACTCAAAGAGGATATGTCCACTTTCCCACCTGTATGGACCACTATCTCAGCTATCAGGACCCAGCATCCCTCTGCTCAAGAGAAAGGACATAGAGGATTCACTCCACGAAGCACCCTGTCCTTTTACTTGCGTGACCATGGAGAGGACATGAGGAGGGGGGATGGAAAACCTACCTTTATCCTAGGGGCACGGGTACATGAATTGCAAGGAAAAACGATCACGGAAGGGGATCCTTCCAGGAAATATGCTGCTCCAGTCTCCAGTGGGCAGCTCTCCAGACAGAGTGAGAGGGCTGATCTCATTTCTGATCCTCTTGAAGGGACTTCTGACTCATATTTACAAGAAGTGAGTGGCAAATAACATGATCAGGATTGTAGGTGCCCTGCCTCCAGCCAGGTGGAGGAAAGGGATAACCAGATTTATTGGACCATGTGGATCCGATGGCCTGGCACATCAGACCCCCAAGAGTATAAGGCTCTAGTGGACACTGGTGCACAATGTACCTTAATGCTGTCAAGCCATAGTGGTATAAAGCCCATCCGTATTTCTGGAGTAACAGGGGGAAGAATAGCAGGTGCCGATTGCTACTGCAGCAGTGCACCAGCACCAATATCGTACCAACCGACTCTTTGGTTCCCATTCATAAGCTGATTTGCCAACAGGAGAGCCAAGGAGTGATTAGTAAGACTCACTCACCATTCAATAGTCCCATATGGCCTGTGCGGAAGTCTAATGGAGAGTGGAGACTGACAGTGGACTATAGGGGCCTGAATTAAGTCATGCAGCTGCTGAGTGCTGCTGTGACAGATATGCTGGAACTTCAATACGAACTGGAGTCCAAGACAGCCAAGAGGTACAACACAACTGATATCACCAATGCATTTTTCTCCATTCCTTTGGCAGCAGAGTGCAGACTGCAGTTTGCTTTTACCTGGAGGGGTGTCTAGTTGTGGTGGGTTGACCCTGGATAGAAGCCGGATGCCCACCAAAGCCCACTCCATCACTCCCCCTCCTCAAATGGGCAGGGGGAGAAAAATATAACGAAAAGCTCGTAGGTGGAGATAAGGACGGAGAGAGATCACTCACCAATTACTGGCACGGGCAAAACAGACTCAACTTGGGGGAAAAAACAAATTTACTTTATTACCAATCAAAATTAGAGGAGAATGAGAAGTAAAACCAAATCTTAAAACACCTCCCCCATCCCTCCCTTCTTCCCGGGCTTAATCTCTTTCCTGATTTTCCACCTCCTCCCCCCAGCAGCACAGGGGAACAGAGAATGGGGTTGCGGTCAGTTCATCACACGGTGTTTCTGCCGCTCCTTCCTCCTCAGAGGGAGGACTCCTTCCCCCGCACCAGCGTGGGGTCCCTCTCACGGGAGACAGTCCTCCACGAACTTCTCCAACGTGAGTCCTTCCCATGACTGACAGTTCTTCACGAACTGCTTTAGCATGGGTCCATTCCATGGTGTGCAGTCCTTCAGGAAGGGACTGCTCCAGCGCGAGTCCCCCACGGGGTCACAAGTCCTGCCAGCAAACCTGCTCCGACGTGGGCTCCTCTCTCCACGGGCTACAGGTCCTGACAGGAACCTGCTCCAGCGCGGGCTTCCCGCGGGGTCACAGCCTCCTTCGGGCATCCAGTTGCTCTGGCGTGGGGTCCTCCTCGGGCTACAGGTGGTCGTCTGCTCCATCATGGACCTCCAGGGGCTGCAGGGGGACAGCCTGCCTCACCATGCTCTTCACCACAGGCTGCCGGGGAATCTCTGCTCCGGCGCCTGGAGCACCTCCTCCTCCTCCTTCTTCACTGACCTTGGTGTCTGCAGAGTTGTTTTCCCTTACATCTTCTCACTCCTCTCTCCAGCTGCAAAAGTGTACAACTTTTTTTCTTCCCTCTCTTCCTTTTTTTTTTTTTTCTTAATTATGTTATCACAGAGGCGTCACTGATTGGCTCGGCCTTGGCCAGCGGCGGGTCTGTTCTTGTAGCCAGCTGGCATTGGCTGTGTTGGGTCGGACATGGGGGAAGCTTCTGGCAGCTTCTCTCACAGAAGCCACCCCATGTTCCCCCCCCCCACTGCTACCAAAACCTTGCCACGCAAACCCAATACACTAGTATACCTGGAATCGACTGCCCCAAGGGTGGAAACACAGCCCCACCATTTGCCATGGACTGATCCAGAATGCACTGGAACAAGGTAAAGGTCCTGAACACCTGCAGTACATTGACGACATCATCATATGGGGCAACACAGCAGAAGACGTTTTTGAGAAAGGAGAGAAAATAATCCAAATCCTTCTGAAAGCTGTTTTTGTCATAAAAAGAAGCAAAGTCAAAGGACCTGCACCAGAGATCCAGTTTTTAGGAATAAAATGGCAAGATGCTCTGTCTCCACCAACTAGCAAAGAGGAAACACGAAGTTTCTTAGGTGTTGTGTGTTTTTGGAGGATGCATATTCCAAATTACATTCAGACTGTGAGCCCTCTCTATCAAGTGACTTGGAATAAGAATGACTTTAGATGGGGTTCTGAGCAACAGCAGGCCTTTGAGCAAATTAAAGAAGAGACAGTCCATGCAGTAGCCCTTGGGCTAGTCTGGGCAGGACAAGATGTTAAAAATGTGCTCTACACTGCAACCAGTGAGAATGGACCTATTTGGAGTCTCTGTCAGAAAGCACCAGGGGAGACTCGAGGTCGACCCCTTGGATTTTGGAGTCAGGAATACAGAGGATCAGAGACCTGATATACTCCAACTGAAAAAGAGCTATTGGCAGCATATGAGGGAGTTCGAGCTGCTTCTGAGGTGGTTGGTACTGAGAAACAGCTCCTCTTAGCACCCCGACTGCCGGTGCTGTGCTGGATGTTCGAAGGGAGGGCTTCCACTACACACCATGCAACTGATGCTACGTGGAGTAAGTGGGTTGCACTTATCACACAAAGGGCTTGAACAGGAAGCCCCAGTCATCCAGGAATTTTAGAAGTAATCACAAACTGGCCAGAGGGCAAAGATTTTGAAATTTCACTGAAAGAGGAGGTGATTCGTGCTGAGGAGGCTCCACAGTATAATGAACTACCAGATGGTGAGAAACGATATGCCCTGTGGCTCCTGTCGTATTGTAGGTAAACGTTGAAGGTGGAAAGTTGCTCTGTGGAGCCCTACGTGACGTGTCGCAGAAGCTGCTGAAGGAAAAGGTGATTGAGCCAGTTTGCAGAGGTAAAAGCCATCCAGCTGGCTTTAGATATTGGTGAGCGAGAAATGTGGCCAGTGCTCTACCTCTATGTACTCATGGATGGTGGCATATGCCCTATGAGGGTGGGTACAGCAATGGAAACAAAGCAACTGGCAGCGCAGAGGCAAACCCATCTGGGCTGCTGAATTATGGCAAGATATTGCTGCTTGGCTAGAAAAGCTGGTTGTAAAGGTACGCCATGTAGATGCTCACGTACCAAAGAGTTGAGCCACTGAAGAGCAAACAACAGGTGGACCAGGATGCCAAGATCTAAGTGTCTCAAGTAGATTTGGATTGGCAACATAAGGGTGAAAAACTTTTAGCCTGCTGGACCCATGATTCCTCAGGCCATCAAGGAAGAGATGCAACATATAGATGGGCTCATGATCGAGGGGTGGACTTAACCATGGACATTATTGCACAGGTTATTCATGAATGTGAGACATGTGCCCCAATCAAGCAAGCCAAGTGGTTAAAATCTCTTTGGAATGGAGGATGATGGTTAAAATATAAATATGGAGAAGCCTGGCAGATCGATTATATCACTCTCCCACAAACCCGCAGTGGTAAGTGCTAAGTGCTCACAATGGTGGAAGCAACCACCAGATAGTTAGAAACATATGCTGTGCTCCATGCCACTGCCTGGAACACTATTCTAGGTCTTGAAAAACAAGTCCTATGGCAATATGGCACTCCAGAGAGAATTGCATCTGACAATGGGACTCATTTCCAAAACAGCCTCATAAACATATGGGCTAAAGAGCATGGCATTGAGTGGGTGTACCACATCCCCTATCATGCACCTGACTCTGGGGAAGTTGAACAATGAAATGGACTGCTGAAAACTACACAAAGAGCAATTGGTGGTGGGACATTCAAACATTGGGATACACATTTAGCAGAGGCTACCTGGCTAGTTAACAGTAGGGCATCCACTGATCAGGCTGGTCCCGCCCAATCAAAACTTCCATGTACTGTAGAAGGGGACAAAGTCCCTGTAGTTCACATGAAGAACATGTTAGGGAAGATGGTCTGGGTTAGTCCTGCCACAGGCAAAGGCAAACCCGTTCGTGGGATTACTTTTGCCCAAGGACCTGGGTACACTTGGTGGGTAATGCAGAAGGATGGGGAAGTCCGATGTGTACCTCAAGGAGATTTGACTCTGGGTGAGAATAGTCAATAATTTGAACTGTATATATATTGTGTGTCATTACTACTGTGGTTGCTATATGCCATGTCAAAGGGATTACAGTATGAATTGCCCCAAAATGGATGAAGAAATGGACTTTGGTGAAAACCGAGCAAGGTGCAGCAGTGATGAAACCAGAGCTGGCTCCAGCAATCAGCACCCAATGATGTCATTAAGATTGACATCTTTGACCTACAGACCGTGAGCAGGGGCTGTACCTACTACACCAGCCACAAGCTCTGGATACAGCATGCAGCAATCCAACACCACACTCTGAGAGACTGTTATGACAGATGGAGCCCAAAGTCATGGGTTAAATGAACTCAGTGGACATTATAGAGTCATGGCTTATAGGCTAAGGGAATTATATCTGTGTGTTTATGTATGAATATAGATATAGATATAGATATAGATATAGATATAGATATAGATATAGATATAGATATAGATATAGATATAGATATAGATATAGATATAGATATAGATATAGATATAGATATAGATATAGAACAAGACAAGACAGTGGTAGGAATTGATTGGTAAGTGTAGGATCTGGGCATGATGTGGATGATATAGAATAAGGGGTAGATAATGTCCTCGGTTTGGTTAGTATAGAGTTAATTGTTCACAGGGAACTGGGAGGGGGGTGGCCAGGGCAGGTATTCCATACCAGGTGACATCATGCTCAGTATTCAAACAGGGAAGTTCTGGGAAGAGAGGGCTGCTGGGTATCGTGGTTTGTGATCTGGTCGGGTGGTGAGCTCTTTGTTTCCATGTATCTGTTGTTATGTTGTATATTCTTTCATTAGTACTGTTGTTGTTGGTGTTTGGTGTTGTTTCTCCCTTACTAGTCCAGTAAACTGCTTGTGTCTCAACCCGTGAGCCCCATTTGTTTATATTGTCTCCTCCCCATACCACTGGAGGGTGGGCGGTGGGGTTGACAGTGACCCTTCCTGGTTAAACCACATCACCTGGGCTCACCCGTTTCTTCCAAAGTCTCTTCCCATTATTGGGAGCATTGAGGTAAACACTGGCTGTGCATTTTAGCATTCTTCCCAGGGCTCCGAAATCTCTTTCATACTTTTTTGTTGCAACATCATTAGTACCCTGTGAGGAACTGCACTATAGACTTGTCTCAAAGATTGCTTGCAAGGACGGTCACAAGACCACTGGGTTCTGGAAACCCTGACTTGTGAAGGCGTCCTGCCCGCTTGGGTGTTCTGCCCAGACATGTCCCTGCCCCAAGTGCTGGGGGGCACAAAGAGACGTGCCATTGCTACGGAAACCACAGCCCTTGAAGGGGTATTTAAGGAGGATCTGCATGGGCAAGGGAAGGAGGGAAGAGAAGGAGAGAGACAAAGAGAACGACCACCTGTCCATGCCACACCACCGCTGGAACAAGCAACTGAGACTTCTTCGGCCCTTGCTGCCCTATCCCGACTCCTTGCTTGATTCCCATCTTTTGTTCCACCCTGTCCTATCACTATCCTCTTTATTTCTATATTTCTGTTTGTAATAAAAGGTGCTCTGGGAGTACGGCATTTGACCTTGTTTGTGTCTTAATCTCGCTCTTGGGATCATATTGAAACCTTCCCTGACATCGGATCTGGACATACCCACACAAAAGAGCAGGAGTGTATAGCAGTCTGAAGGTTGCATTAAGCTCTTCAGTTTTGTGATGACATCCCTAATTCAGGCCATAGGGAGAAAGCATACTTCCCTGAAAAGAGGATCCGGTCTGCGAACGGGCGCTTAATTTCTTCACAGGAGGGAATTATATCAATGACCGTAAATCACTGTTGTTTCTTTGCAGTGCTAGTCTTAATGCAGGTTTTGTTGTGAGGGGTTGGTCTCTCTAACCTTGGTAAGACTGCTTGCACAGGTTCCTCCTCTATGTCATTATGTGCTTCATCTACTGTACCCAGGACCTCATACCTGTTCTTTAAGGGTATCTTAGAGGGTAAGAAGTTTCTCTTACTGTTCCGTGCTATAACCTTCTTCTTCCTTATCCCTTGTAATGTTGCCTTCCTTCTGGCACAAAACAGATCCTGGTCCTGCCTCCAAAGTGGCCACACTGAGCTGGCTTGCATGCATCAGAAATGGCAAAGTACAGCTCTATTGATCAATCTCCTTCTCAGACTCCTGAATACTCCTCAGTCTCTCTACCTCCTACTGCAGCTCAGCCACCAAGCAGAGCAGTTCATCTACCTGGTCACATCTCCCACAGGTTTGCTTGCTATCACTTTCCACCTCTAGGAAGATCTCTTTGCATGCACCTTTATTTGGTCTGGCTGAGTTGGAGTTATTTTTTTCCCATAGCAGCCCTCAGAGTGCTGTGTTTTGTGTTAGTAGCTAGAAAGGTGTTGATAACACACCAGTGTTTTGGCTACTGCTGAGCAGTACTCCACAGCATCAAGGCTGTCTCTCCAACATTTCCTCCCACACCCTCAGTAGTCTGGGAGTGGGAAAGATCTAAGGAGGGGACATAGCCAGGACAGCTGACCCAAATGGACCAAAGGGATATTCCATACCATATGACATCGGATCAGAAATAAAAGCAAGGAGAATGGAGGGGGAAGGGAGGGCATTCGTTATTTACAACATTTGTCCTCCAGAGCAACTGCTACACATATACTGAAGCCTTGCTTCCTGGGAAGTAGCCAATAATTTGTTCTTCCTTTGCTTCCGTGCGCATGGCTTTGCTTTGTGCTTCTATTAAATTGCCTTTACCTCGACTCATGAGTTTAGGGTTTTTTTGGTTTTTTTTTCCCCAACTTATTTTCTCCCCTCCCCATCCTGCTGAGGAGGGGGATGATAGAACTGCTTGGTGGGTACCTGGCATCCAGCCAAGGTCAACCCACCACAGTCTTTTTTGGCAACATACGTGGGGCTCGAGACAACAGCAGTTTTACATTTAGCGTGCGTTAGCTGCAGTAGTTATTAAGCAGCGAGCTCCTGTGCAGGTCACGGAGTTTTTGCTGGCAGCACTGCTTATCTCTTTATTTTGCTGAGCTTAGGAACATGTTGATACCAGTAACAGCTATGTGCTTTGCCCTGGCACTGATAGCCTTACTATGATGGGGGAGCTGAGGGAATATATCTCCCTCTCCCTACCTGGAATTAATGTGGATGGCTTTATTATGCAGGCTCCCAAGGTCCTTGTTCACCCTTTTGTGAGCTGTTTATTACTACTAAGTAATACTGTAAGAGTATTATGGGTTTTGTGGAACCTGGTCTTGTCCAGGTGTAAGATGTGGTGATTTGGGTGCATTCACCCTTTTTGCTTGCTCTATCACCCTCCCTAGCCCAGGGAGTAGGGGAGAGAATTGGAAAGAACAGGGCAAGGAAACTCATGGGTTGAGATAAAAACTATTTACTAATTAAAGTAAAATGATAATGATAAAAACAGTGATAACAGAATATCCAAATGAGTGATACACAGTGCTTACCACCCACTGACCGATGCTCAGCCTGTGCCAGCTAACGATCCTGGAGCAGAAATCAAAATCCCAGAAAAGTGAGCCTGAATGATCCCCGAGAGAATGCCCTGATCTTCCGGTCAACCCGGGTTAATATACTGACATGACGTTATATGATCTGGAATATTTCATTGGCACATCCAAATGCCAGTGTTGGGTTTTGCTACTCACTGTGCTTCTCCCTCCCAGTCCTAATGCAGCTGTGAACCAGCCAAACACAGTGGCCTTGAGCTCCAGCAGCAACTAATGACACCAGTACTGTTATCAATGTTCTTCTCATAATAAGTCCTAACTGAAACACTGAAACTAAAATACAGCTTTTCTAATTACTAAAAAGAAAATTAACTCCATTCTAGCAAAACCAGGACATAAGAGAAGGCAACCTTTAGGTGAGGAAATACTGAAAAGTGCCCTGAAGCACTCGGTCCCTCCCGAGACTGTTATCATCTCCTATAGCCTGGGACTTTATACCTGAAGAAGCAAGTAACCCTGGCAAACTAAAGTACCACTTGATGGAAGGATGCCTGGCCTACCCCAATGAGAACCAGCAGCTTCTAGCACTGTACTGGGGCCTGGCCTGTGCCTATCAAGCCACAGTTCAGTACTCTCAGAGGACTGTGGTTGAGGCAGGGACCCAGATCACATCTGAGGACACCATGGTTGAGACAGGGATCCAAACAACAAGAGTAATTGCCCCAGTAGTGAAAAAGAAACAGTGGACAAGGAAAACAATTGGTCCATATCATCAATTACTAAGGGAGGAGGAAGAAGAGGAAAGATTTGATCAAGAAGCCGGTCCTTTGATGAGGAATTTGGAGGAAGGAGTGAGAGAACTAAAACAAGAAGCAGAAACTACCAGGTCCCTGACCTCATAAGAGCTTTGAGACACATAGAAAGATTACAGCCTCCAGCCAGGTGAGCGGATTGCTGCCTGGCTGCTCCGATGCTGGGATAATGGAGCTGACAGTCAGCAACTGGAAGGAAGGGAAGCCCAGCAGCTGGGATCCCTGGCTAGAAACCGTGGGATTGAGAGAGGAATTGGAAGAGAGGCAGCAATTTGCAAGTCTCTGGAGATGGATTCTCTCAAATTTGAAGTCCAGATATCCATTCAAGGAAGATCTTATGAACTCCCCAGGAAAGTGGATTACTACAGCTGAAGGCATCCAGTACCTGAGAGAATTAGCAGTGCTGGAAGTCATCTCTATACCTCCTCATCCCTGTGGGCCAGCACTGTGGCTGTCAGGAGCATCCCAAGAAATAAATCCCCTCCTGCCCCAGTCAGAGGGAAAGGGAGCCCCCGTCGCACGCCACGTGGCGCACTCTGGTTCTTCCTTCGTGACCACAGGGAGGACATGAGGAAGTGGGATGGTGAACCCACCTTAAACTGGAAGCCCATGTACGTGAACTGAGAGAGAAGACAGCTGTTAAGAAAGGGCCACCCAAAAAGGCTGTAAGCATAGTTGCTGCAGACACCCAAGAAAGCAATCGACGATCTCCCAGACACAAAAGAACTGAAATCACCTCCCTTGACCCTGGAGAGGGGACTTCTTGGTCTGGCACTTCAAAGGTCAGACAGTGAATACTCTGAAGAGGAACAGGAGTAGACGGTCCCTGCCTTTGGCCAGGAGGAGGAAAAGGATGACCAGGTATATTGGACTGTGTGGATCCGATGGCCTGGCACATCAGATCCACAGAAGTACAAGGCTTTGGTGGACACTGGTGCCCAGTGCACGTTGGAGTCAAAGGCAGCCAAGTGGTACACCACAATCGACATTGTTCAATTCCTTTGTCAGCAAAGTGCAGGCCACAGTTTGCTTTCACATGGAGGGGTGTCCAATATAGAAGCACAGAATGGTAGGGGTTGGAAGGGACCTCAGGAGATCATCTAGTCCAACCCCCCTGCCAAAGCAGGTTCACCTAGAGCAAGTTGCACAGGACTGCATCCAGGCGGGTTTTGAACATCTCCAGAGAAGGAGACTCCACAACCTCTCTGGGCAGCGTATCCCAGTGCTCTGGCACCCTCACAGTAAATAAGTTTTTCCTCATGTTTAAGTGGAACCTCCTGTGTTCCAGCTTGTGCCCATTGCCCCTTGTCCTATTGCTGGCCACCACTGAAAAGAGTCTGGCCCCATCCTCCTGACACCCACCCTTTAGATATTTATAAACATTAATAAGGTCTCCTCTCAGTCTTCTCTTCTCCAGGCTAAACAGACCCAGCTCTCTCAGTCCTTCCTCATAAGAAAGATGCTCCAGCCCCTTAATTATCTTTATAGCCCTCTGCTGGACTCTCTCCAGAAGTTCCCTATCTCTCTTGAACTAGGGGGGCCCAGAAATGGACACAATACTCCAGATATGGCCTCACCAGGGCAGAGTAGAGGGGGAGGATCACCTCCCTCAACCCGCTGGTCACACTCTTCTTAATGCACCCCAGGATACTATTTGCCTTCTTGGCCACAAGGGCACATTGTTGGCTCATGGTCAACTGGTGGTCTACCAGTACTCCCAGGTCCTTCTCTGCAGGGCTGCTTTCCAGCAGGTCAACCCCCAACCTGTACTGGTGCCTGGGGTTATTCTGCCCCAGGTGTAGGACCCTACACTTGCCCTTATTGAACTTCATCCACCCAATTCTCCAGTCTATCCAGATTTCACTGAATGGCAGCACAGCCTTCCAGTGTGTCAGCCATTCCTCCAGTTTAGTGTCATCAGCAAACTTGCTGAGGGTACACTCAGTCCCTTCATCCAAGTCACTAATGAATGTATTGAATAGGACTGGACCAAGTAATGACCCTTGGGGAACACCACTAACCACAGGCCTTCAACTAGACTCTGTACCGCTGATCAAAACCCTCAGAGATCTGCCATTGAGCCAGTTCTTCACCCACTGTCCTGGTTTTGGTAAGTTAGAGTTAATTTTCTTTTTAGTGTTTCGGTTCAGACTTATTGTGAGAAGAACGGTGATAACAGTGCTGGTGTTGTGAGTTGCTGCTGGAGCTCAAGGCCACCGTGTTTGGCTGGTTCACAGATGCATTAGGACTGGGAGGGAGAAGTGTAGTGAATAGCAAAGCCCAGAATTGGCATTTGGATGTGCCAATGGAATATTCCATATCATATCACATCATGCCAGTATATTAACCAGGGCTGACCGGAAGACAGGGCACTTCTCTTCCAGGGGTACTTCTCTGGGGGATCGCTCGGGCTCACTCTTCCGGGGTTTCTGTTTTGGGACTGTCTCTGCTCCGGGATCGTTAGCTGGCACGGGCAGGGCATCAGTCAGCGGGCGGTGAGCACTGTGTATCACTCATTGGTATAATTCTGTTATCACTGTTGTTATCATTATCATTTCATTTTAATTAGTAAATAGTTTTTATCTCAACCCATGAGTCTCCTTGCCCTTCTTTCCAATTCTCTCCCCTACTCCCTGGGCGAGGGAGGGGGGAGGGTGATAGAGCAGGCTGCGTTTGGCTGCAAGTTGCAAGCAAAAGGGGTGAATCCACCCAAGCTACCACACCCACCTCACTGTCTCCTCATCTAACCCACACTTCCTAAGCTTACCAATGAGGATGCTATGGGAGACAGTGTCAAAAGCTTTGTTGAAGTCAAGGTAGACAACATCCACTGCTCTCCCCTCATCCACCCAGCCAGTCATGTCATCATAGAAGGCTATCAAATTGGTCAGACATTATTTCTCCTTAGTGAATCCATGTTGACTATTCCCAATAACCTTCTTGTCCTCTACATGCTTAGAGATGGCCTCCAGAATGAACTGTTCCATCACCTTCCCAGGGATGGAGGTGAGGCTGACTGGCCTGTAGTTTTGCAGGTCCTCTTTCTTGCCCTTTTTGAAGACTGGAGTGACAGTGGCTTTCATTCAGTCCTCAGGCACCTCTCTCATCCTCCATGACCTTTCAAAGATGATGGAGAGTGGCTCTGCAATAACATCCACCAGCTCCCTCAGCACTCGAGGGTGCATCCCATCAGGGCCCATAGATTTGTGGGTTTCCAGTTTGGCTAAATGGTCCCTAACCTGATCGTCCTCGAACAAGGGAAAGTCTTCCTCTCTCCAGACTTCCTCTCTTACCTTCAGGGCCTGGGATTCCTGAGGGCTGGCAGTAAAGACTGAAGCAAAGAAGACATTCAGTAACTCTGTCTTCTCTACATCCTCCATCACCAGGTTACCCACCTCATTCAGCAGCAGCCCCACATTTTCCCTAGTCTACCCCTTGATTCTTACCCATAAGCTCTTGACTTGTTCTTCATCCTCCCCTAGGCAGAGCTCAATATATTCCAGTTGCTCTCTCACATAAAGAGCAACTCCACCACCCTTCCTCAAGGGCCTGTCTTTCCTAAAGAGCACATAGTCATCCATGACTGCATTCTAGTCATGTGAGCTATCCCACCATGTCTCTGTAATGGCCCTGCAACCGCACATAGATCTCTAGTTGTGGTGGGTTGACCCTGGCTGGATGCCAGATGCCCACCAAAGCCCACTCTATCACCCCCCTCCTCAGCAAGATGGGGAGGGGAGAAAATAAGATGGAACACAAAAAAAACCAAAATCGTGAGTCAAGACAAAGGCAGTTTAACAGAAGCAAAGCAAAGCCGCATGCACAGAAGCAAGAGAACAAAATATTTATTCTCTACTTCCCATTAGCAGGCGATGTTTGGCCACTTCCCGGGAAGCAGGGTTTTTATACACGTTGCAGTTCCCAGAGAACAAATGGAAGTAACAAATGCCCCCCCTTCCCCCTCTGTTCTCCTGGCTTTTATTTCTGAGCAGACATCATATGGTATGGAATATCCCTTTGGTCAGGTTGGGTCAGCTGTCCTGGCTATGTCCCCTCCCAAGATCTTCCCCACCCCCAGCCTACTGGGGGGAAAATGTTGAAGAGACAGCCCTGATGCCGAGCCAGCACTGCCCAGCAGCAACAAAAACACTGGTGTGTTCTCAACACCCCTCGAGCCACCAATGCAAAACACAGCACTCTGAGGGCTGCCATGGGGAAAATCAACTCCATCCCAGCCAGACCCTATACAGTCTCCACCCCTTATTCCATACCATTTGCATCATGCTCAGGTCCCACATAATTTATACCCAACATACAGGTTTATACATTCCTATTAGCTCCACCCCCCTGTCCTTTATCAGATAGATATCCCATGGGCTTTCTCCATTCCTCCAGATGTTCAAAAACAGGCTTTGACTTGGGCCTCTTCTGTTAAGATAGATGTTCAAGACAGGAGGAGCAACATGTTTGATTATTGGGCACCAACACCAACTTGGTTCGGGTCATCATTGCACTCGTCTGGTTCCTTTCCTTGTGAAACTCACTCTCCATCAGGTCATTCCCGCTACATTCCTTCCTGTAACATACAACTCACATCACAGATTAGTTTTCCCCCAAGGTTAAATCTCCTTGAGGCACACACCGGGTCTCCCCATCCTTATGCATTACCCACTAAGTACACCTGGGGCCCTTGGGCAAAAACAATCCCACGAATGGGCTTGCCCTTTCCCATGGGAGGAGCAATCCATAACACCTTCCCCAACCACTTTCCTGTGTACACTACAGGGACCTTATCTCCTCCCACAGTATGGAGGGATTTTGTTTGTGCAGGACCAGGATGGTTAGCAGATCCTTTGGTGTTAACCAGCCAAGTGGCTTCCATTAAATTTACATCCAGGTGCTTCCATCCCCCATTATCCAATGCCCTCAACATCGTCTTTAACAGTCCATTGTATCTTTCAGTCTTTCCAGAGGCTTGTGGGTGACAGGGAATGTGGTGCACCCACTCAATGCCATGTTTCTTTGCCCAGGAGTTTATGAGGTTATTTTGAAAATGAGTCCCATTGTCTGATTTAATTCTTTCTGGGGTACCATGTCGCCACAAAATTTGTCTTTCAACGCCTAAGATGGTGTCCTGGTTTTACCTAGATAGAGTTATTTTTCTTTTTAGTATTTTAGTTACAGTGTTTCAGTTCAGACTTATTATGAGAAGAACGTTGATAACAGTGCTGGTGTTGTGAGTTGCTGCTGGAGCTCAAGGCCACCATGTTTGGCTGGTTCACAGCTGCATTAGGACTGGGAGGGAGAAGTGTAGTGAATAGCAAAGCCCAGAACTGGCATTTGGATGTGCCAATGAAATATTCCATATCGTATCACGTCATGCCAGTATATTAACCAGGGCTGACCGGAAGACAGGGCACTTCTCTTCCAGGGGTACTTCTCTCGGGGATCGCTCGGGCTCACTCTTCCGGGGTTTTGGTTTTGGGACTGTCTCTACTCCAGGATCGTTAGCTGGAACAGGCTGGGCATCAGTCAGTGGGCGGTGAGCACTGTGTATCACTCATTTGTATAATTCTATTATCACTGTTGTTATCATTATCATTTCATTTTAATTAGTAAATAGTTTTTATCTCAACCCGTGAGTCTCCTTGCCCTTCTTTCCAATTCTCTCCCCTACTCCCTGGGCGAGGGAGGGGGGAGGGTGAGAGAGCAGGCTGTGTTTGGCTGCAAGCTGCAAGCAAAAAGGGTGCATCCACCCAAACCACCACAGATGGTGTTTCTGGCAGTGGCATGGTTTACAGGGTATGTTTCTAGCCAACCAGTAGTTGCTTCCACCATGATGAGTATGCAGCGCTTGCCTTGGCGTGTTCATGCCAGTGGTCCAATATAGTCGATTTGCCAGGCCTCACCATATTGAAAGCCCAGCCACCGCCCTCTATTCCAGGGAGATTTTACTTGTGTGGCTCGCTTGATTGCAGCACATGTTTCACATTCATGAGTGACCTGTGTGATGGCTTCCATGGTCAGGTCCACCCCTCGATCATGAGCCCATCAATATTTTGCATCTCTCCCTAGATGTCCCGATGTTTCATGGGCCCATCGAGCTACAAATAGCTCATCTTTATGCTCCCAATCCAAGTCCACGGGAGCTACTTCAATTTTGGCAGCCTTGTTTACATGTTCATTGTTTTGATGTTCTTCTGTGGTGTGGCTTTTGAGCACGTGAGCATCTACATGATGTACCTTTAAAGTCATGTTTTCTATTCGAGCAGCGATGTCCTGCCACAATGCAGCAGCATAGATGAGTTTACGCCTTTGCTGCCAATTGGTCTTCTTCCATGACTGCAGCCACCCTCACAGGGCATTAGCCACCATCCAGGAGTCAGTGTAGAGATAGAGGACTGGCCACTTTTCCTGTTCAGCAATCTTCAGGGCTAGTTGGATGGCTTTCACTTCTGCAAACTGACTTGACTCGCCTTCTTCCTCAGTGGCCTTGATGACTTGTCACGTGGGACTACACACAGCAGCTTTCCACTTCCGATGGTTTCCTACCACATGACAGGATCCATCAGTAAACAAAGCATAACACCTTTCATCCTCTGATAACTCATTATACGGTGGTGCCTCTTGAGCACGAACCACCTCGTCAGGCTGTATTCCAAAATCTCTGCCTTCTGGCCAGTCCATGGTCTCTTCCACGATTCCTGGAAGGTTGGGTTTCCCTAGTCGAGCTCGTTGCGTGATCAATGCTACCCACTCACTCCATGTAGCACTGGTTGCGTGATGTGTAGAAGGAATGTTTCCTTTAAACATCCAGTGTAGCACAGTCAATCGCGGTGCCAGGAGGAGATGCGCTTCTGTACCAACAACTTCTGAAGCGGCGCAAACCCCCTCATATGCTGCTAGTATCTCCCTTTCAGTTGGAGTGTAGTGGGCTTCTGATCCACGATACCCCCTGCTCCAAAACCCTAGTGGTCGACCTTGGGTTCCTGCTGATGTTTTTTGCCAGAGGCTCCAGGTGAGGCCATGGTCCCCAGCTACAGTGTAGAGTCCATTTTGCGCAGCTGGTCCTGTTCGGATAGGCCCAAGAGCCACTGCACGAGCTATTTCTTTTTTGATATGCTCAAAGGCTTGTTGTTGCTCAAGGCCCCACTCAAAACAGTTCTTCTTTCGAGTTACTCGATAGACAGGTCTCACAAGCTGACTGTAACCTGGAACATGCATTCTCCAAAATCCCACAAGGCCTAGGAAAGCTTGTGTTTCCTTCTTGTTAGCTGGTGGAGACAGAGCTGCTATCTTGTTAACCACATCCATAGGCACATGACGGCGTCCATCCTGCCATTTGATTCCCAAGAAATGAATCTCTTGTGCAGGTCCCTTGACCTTGCTTTTCTTGATAGCAAAGCCAGCTCTCAGAAAAATCTGAATTACTCTTTTTCTCTTCTCAAACACTTCTTCTGCCTTGTTGTCCCACACGATGATGTCATCAATGTATTGTAGATGTTCAGGGGCATCACCCCTTTCCAGTGCATTTTGAATTAGTCCATGACAAATGGTGGGGCTGTGTTTCCACCCCTGGGGCAGTCGATTCCAGGTGTGTTGGACACCCCTCCACGTGAAAGCAAACTGTGGCCTGCACTCTGGTGCCAAAGGAATGGAGAAAAATGCACTGGCAATGTCTATGGTGGCGTACCACTTGGCTGCCTTGGACTCCAGTTCATATTGGAGCTCTAACATGTCCGGCACGGCAGCACTCAGTGGTGGTGTCACTTCATTCAGGCCACGGTAGTCTACTGTTAACCTCCACGCTCCCTCAGACTTCTGCACTGGCCATATAGGGCTATTAAAAGGTGATGACTCCTTGGCTCTCCAATTGATGAATTAGTTCACGGATGGGAGCCAAGGAGTCTCGGTTTGTACGATATTGCTGCCGGTGCACTGTCCTGGTGGCAACTGGCACCTGTTGTTCTTCAACTTGCAGCAATCCCACAACGAAGGGATCTTCTGAGAGGCCAGGCAGGGTAGACAGCTGCTTGACCTTGTCTGTGTTCACAGTGGCCACATCAAAAGCCCGTCGGTACCCCTTTGGGTCTTTGAAGTGCCCTCTCCTGAGATAGTCGATGCCAAGGATGCAAGGGGCTTCTGGGCCAGTCACAATGGGGTGCTTTTCTCATTTGTCTCCAGTCAAGCTGACCTCAGCCTCCAACACAGACAATTCCTGGCATCCCACTGTCACTCTGGATACCAAATGGGTTCTGTGCCCCTGTACCATGATGGCACCAACAAACACTGGGCACCAGTGTCAACCAGGGCCTTATACCTTTGTGGACCAGATGTGCCAGGCCATCGGATCCACACAGTCTAATATACATGATTGTCTCTTTCCTCCTCCTGGCCAAAGGCAGGGACCGTCTACTCCTGTTCCTCATCAGAGTATTCACTGTCTGACCTTTGCAGTGCCAGACCAGAAGTCCCCTCACCAGGGTCGAGAGAGGTGATTTCAGTTTTTCTATGTCTGGAAGATCGTTGATTACCTTCCTGGGCGTCAGCACCAACTACACTGACAGCCTTCTTAGATGGTCCTTTTTTAACGGCTGTCTTCCCCCTCAGTTCACGTACATGGGACTCTAGTTTAAAGGAGGGTTCACCATCCCACTTCCTAATGTTCTCCCCCTGGTCATGCAAAAAGAACCAGAGTGCACCACATGGCATACATCGGGGGCTCCCTTTCCCTCTGACTGGGGCAGGAGAGGATTGATTCCTTGGGAAGCTCTTGATGGCCATGGTGCTGGCCCATAGGGACGAGGAGGTACAGAGATTTTCTTCGAAGTTTTGAAGCCACGAGGACACTCTTTCCACAGATGGTGTCTCCACATCGGGGGAATACATTGCTGCCAAGCTGTTAGCATACGACACTGGGGCACCTTGGACCACCTTCCTCCACATGGCCCATGTGCACAGGACTTCCTCGGGAACTTTGGAGGCCTCATCATTGTCAGAATCCCTGTAAATTACTTCCTGCACTGCTAGTTCTCTCAGATACTGGATACCTTCATCTGCCATAGTCCACTTTCCTGGGGAGTTCATAAGGTCATCTTTGAATGGGTATCGAGCTCTCACACTGGAGAGGAGACATCTCCAGAGACTGCAAATTGCTGCCTCTCTTCCAATTCCTCTCTCAATCCCACGGTTTCTAGCCAGGGATCCCAGCTGTTGGGCTTCCCTTCCTTCCAGTTGCTGACTGTCGGCCCCATTATCCCAGCATCGGAGCAGCCAGGCAGCAATCCGCTCACCTGGCTGGCGGCTGTAATCTTTCCGCATGTCTCAAAGTTCTGATGAGGTCAGGGACCGGGTAGTTTCTGCTTCTTGTTTTAGTTCTCTCACTCCTTTAATCAGTGAAATCAAGTCTTATATTTCCTTTGCTATTATTCCCAAAACTTTTGCTGTTTTTCCCATTTTATTTTGTGTATTTTATAAAAACATTGCAACATGACACATACTCATTTTTATCCAAATGTGGTGATTTCACTCTTTTGGCTTGCAGCCAAGCACACTCTCTCACTTTCCCCCCTGTCAGGGACTAGAGGAGAGAATTGGAAAGGTAAAAGTAAGAAAACTCATGAGTTGAGATAAAAACAATCCACTAATGAAAATAAAATAATAATAACAGTAATAACAAAATATGCAAATGAGTGATGCACAGTGCAATTGCTCACCACCTACCAACCGATGCCCAGCGTGTCCCAGCTAGCGATCCGGGAACAGAGACAGTCCTGAAACCCAGAAGAGCGAGCCCAAGCGATCCCCAAGAGAATACCCCCACTTTCCAGTCAACCCTGGTTAATATACTGAACATGATATGAGATGGAATATCTTATTGGCATATCCAAATGCCAATTTCAGGTTTTGCTAATTACTATCCTTCCCCCTCCCAGTCCTTTGCACCTGCAGCTAGCCAAACATGATGACCTTGGGCTCCAGCAGCAACTAATAACATTAGTATCTTATCAACATTCTTCTCGTAACAAATCCTACACTGCAACTAAAACACAGCTATTCTAGCTACTAAGAAGAAAATTAATACTATCTTAGCAAAACCAGTACACTAAAAGGATCTACAAATATATTTTTCAGATTCTTCCTAAGCTTTTTCATATTTTTGGAAAAACAATAGTTACAGAATGCCCTATTGTGATGGGTTAACGTTAGCTGGATGCCAGGTGCCCACCAAGCAGCTCTATCACCCCCCTCCTCAGCAGGATGGGGAGGGGAGAAAATAAGACAGAAAAAAAAAAGAACTTGTGGGTCAAGATAAAGGCAGTTTAATAGAAACACAAAGCAAAGCTATGCGCGCAGAAGCAAAGGAAGAACAAATTATTCATTCTCTACTTCCCATCAGCAGGAGATGTCTGGCCACTTCCCAGGAAGCAGAACCTTCAGTACATGTAGCTGTTGCTCCAGAGGACAAATGTCATAAATAACAAAAGCCCTACCTTCCTCCTCTGTTCTCCTTGCTTCTATTTCTGAGGAGATATCATATGGTATGGAATATTCCTTTGGTCAGTTTGGGTCAGCTGTCCTGGCTATATCCCCTCCTTAGATCTTTCCCACTCCCAGACTTACTGAGGGTGTGGGAGGAAATGTTGGAGAGACAGCCTTGATGCTGTGGAGTACTGCTCAGCAGTAGCCAAAACACTGGTGTGTTATCAACACCTTTCTAGCTACTAATACAAAACACAGCACTCTGAGGGCTGCTATGGGAAAAAAATAACTCCAACTCAGACAGACCAAATACACTTATTCTCCTATAAATTTAGATTCTCAGAAGGCCTGATAGTATTACTTGAAATTTCCAGGAAAAATTCTAAAGATTTTTAATTGAAGAAGCATATTTAAGATCACAGGTATAAACTAAGGATAGTTGGTTTCAGAGAGAAGTATGGTACTGAAGATAGTGTATTTTTAGACAATCCATCCTTTCCACTGAACATCAGTCCTAAGTATAAAACATCAAATCCTCCTGCTGGTACACTTGCAATGAGCTGCAGACAATGACTTCCAAAGAAGTAAAGCTCCAGAATATTTAAAATTTGGACGCAAGATTGTAGCATCTAAACTTAGACTGCAAGTTCTTATCTTAAAATGTTCTTAAAACTGCTTCTATTCTCTCTCTTTTTAAGCTGTCTTTAAATAACAACAACAAAGAACTCAGTAAAAACCAATACACACACTCCCACATGTCCTGGTAACGAGCAGGGGTCTCAAGTACATTAAATCTTGTGGTGGGTTAAACCTGGCTAGAGGTTGGAAGCCCACCAAAACCCACTCTATCACTCCCCCTCCTTCTCAACTGGGCAGGGGGAGAAAAATATAACAAAAAGCTCGTGGGTGGAGATAAGGACGGAGAGAGATCACTCACTAATTACTGGCACGGGCAAAACAGACTCGACTTGGGGGAAAAATAAAATTACTTTATTACCAATCAAAATCAGAGGATAATGAGAAGTAAAAACCAAATCTTAAAACACCTCCCCCATCCCTCCCTTCTTCCCGGGCTTAATCTCTTTCCCGATTTTCCACCTCCTCCCCCAGCGGCACAGGGGAGCAGGGAATGGGGTTGGGGTCAGTTCATCACACATTGTTTCTGCCTCTGCTTCCTCCTCAGGGGGAGGACTGCAAAGTGTGCAGCTTTTTTTCCTCTCTTCCCTTTTTTTTTTTCTTAACTATGTAATCACAGAGGCGTTACTGATTGGCGAGGCGTTACTGATTGGCTCGGCCTTTGCCAGCTGCGGGTCCGTTCTTGTAGCTGGCTGGCATTGGCTGTGTCGGGTTGGACATGGGGAATCTTCTGGCAGCTTCTCTCACAGAAGCCACCCCCATGTCCCCCCCCCTGCTGCTACCAAAACCTTGCCATGCAAACCAAATACAAATCTATAAGCAAACTACTTGCACATCCAGCACGCAGCTAGACAAGTCCATAATAAGATGGGTGAACAATTGGCTGACAGGTCAGGCTCAAATGATTATAGTAAATGGGGTTACATCAGTCTGGCAGCCAGTCACCAGTGGGGTTCCGCAGAACTCAATTTAAGGCCAGTACTCTTTAATGTTTTTATAAATGATCTCGACGCAGGAATCAAATGTACATCAAGCTGTGGACTCCCTTGAGGGTAGAAAGGCCTTACAGAGAGATCTGGATAGACTAGAGAGCTGGGAAATCACCAACCATATGACATTTAACAAGAGCAAGTGCTAGATTCTGCACATGAGATGGGGTACTCCTGGTTTACATACAAATTGAGGGACAAGAGGCTGGAGAGCAGCCCCACAGAAAGAGATCTGGGGTTTGGGTCCATCTTTTTTCTTCCAACTCCACCCCAGTTCCTTGTTCCTTTTACTCTCAGGTGCGCTCTTCCTCCACTGCACTGGTTTGGTATTTCTCAGACCCTTCAACAAACTAGCTTTCTGATAGATGCTCAGTTATCTCTATAGTTTCTCTTGGATTAATTTACTGAGGTTTACTGAGTTGAATCAGCATACCACAAGGACAGAGAACCACAACAGGAAGGAACACAAAGCTGAAAGCGGAAGGATGGAAAGAGATAGAATCCCTCCCTTTCAACACCAGCAAGCTGATGATCCAGTTCTTCATCTCCCTCCAATAGTGCTGCTGCTGAGCTACTTTTAAACCTTGGAGAAAAGCTGAAGGGTAACTCAAAATTGTTCTCTCTGTGATTTCCAAAGAGTGGTATAGTTATTCAACCTCTACAGCACCTTGTACAATGATGAAATAATGGAAAATCAGGTCTAAGGAGGAAACATCATTATGCATGACTAAATTAAATTTTTAAAGTTTCTAAGCTAAAATAATGATTTTTTGTTTAAAATCTGAATACAACATCCAAAAAAAAGGCCAAAAGAACACATTTACAGCACACCATTACTAATAAAAGGTTAGATAAGACATCAATCACAGAATCATTTAGTTTGGAAAAGACCTTTAAAATCAAGTCCAACCTTAAACCTAACACTGCCAAGTCCACCACTAAAACATGTCCCTAAGCACCACATCTTTTACATGCCTCCAGGGATGGTGACTCCACCACTTCCCTGGGCAGCCTGTTCCAATGCTTGACAACCCTTTCAGTGAAGAAATTTATCCTAATATCCAATCTAAACCTCCCCTGGTGCAATTTGAGGCCGTTTCCTGTTCTCCCGTCACTTGTTACTTGGGAGAAGAGACTGACCACCACCTTAATACAACCTCCTTTCAGGTAGTTGTAGAGAGCAAGAAGGTCTCTCCTCAGCCTCCTTTTCTCCAGACTAAACAATCCCAGTTCCCTGAGCCACTCCTCATAAGGCTTGTTCTCCAGGCCCTTCACCAGCTTCGTTGCCCTTCTCTGGACACGCTCCAGCACCTCAACATCTTTCCTGTAGTGAGGGGCCCAAAACTGAACACAGTACGCAAGCTGTGGTCTCACTAGTGTTGAGTACAGGGGGATGATCACTGCTCTGGTCCTCCTGGCCACTCTATTTAGGATACAAGCCATGATACTATCGGCCTTCTTGACTACCTGGGCACACTGTCAGCTGATATTCAGCCGATTATCGACCAATATCCTCCAGAACCTTTTCCACCAGGCAGCTTTCGGGCAAGCAGGGCGTAGCACATCAGAAGGGCATGGTGTGTCAGTTTGCGAGGCAGTTCGCACAGGCAGGGCGTGCAGGGAGGGTGTAGAAACCAAACCAGATAAAGAGGTGAGTTTAGTTGGTGTCCACCACCCTCTCAGAAGGAGCTTAGCTATGGTATCCACCTTAGCTATGGTATCCACCTGGCAGAAAGCCATGTCATCTGTCCTCACCAGAATAGAACCCCTCCTTGCCCACCTTGCCTTCCCAGTTGCCTCTGTACAACAGGTATGAGGCTCTGGATGTAGAAGTGTATTGGGTTTGCGTGGCAAGGTTTTGGTAGCGGGGGGGGACAACGACATGGGGGTGGCTTCTGTGAGAGAAGCTGCCAGAAGCTTCCCCCATGTCCGACCCGACACAGCCAATGCCAGCCGGCTACAAGAAGGGACCCGCCGCTGGCCAAGGCCGAGCCAATCAGTAACGCCTCTGTGATAACATAATTAAGAAAAAAAAAGGGAAGAGAGGAAAAAAAGCTGCACACTTTGCAGCTGGAGAGAGAAGTGAGAAGATGTAAGAGAAACAACTCCACAGACACCAAGGTCAGGGAAGAAGGAGGGGAAGGAGGTGCTCCAGGCGCCGGAGCAGAGATTCCCCTGCAGCCTGTGGTGAAGACCAGGGTGACGCAGGCTGTCTCCCTGCAGTCCATGGAGGTGCATGGTGGAGCAGATGACCACCTGTAGCCTGTGGAGGACCCCACGCCAAAGCAGGTGGATGCCTGAAGGAGGCTGTGACCCCACGGGAAGCCCACGTTGGAGCAGGTTCCTGTCAGGACCTGTAGACTGTGGAGATTGGAGCCCACGCCGGAGCAGGTTTGCTGGCAGGACTTGTGACCCCATGGGGGACTTGCGCTGGAGCAGTCCCTTCCTGAAGGACTGCACACCATGGAATGGACCCATGCTAAAGCAGTTCGTGAAGAACTGTCAGTCATGGGAAGGACTCACGTTGGAGAAGTTCATGGAGAACTGTCTCCTGTGAGAGGGACCCCACGTTGGTGCGGGTGAAGGAATCCTTCCCCTGAGGAGGAAGGAGCAGCAGAAACAACGTGTGATGAACTGACCCCAACACCATTCCCTGTCCCCCTGTGCTGCTGGGGGCAGGAGGTGGAAAATCAGGAAAGAGATTAAGCCCGGGAAGAAGGGAGGGATGGGGGAGGTGTTTTAAGATTTGGTTTTACTTCTCATTATCCTCTAATTTTGATTGGTAATAAAGTAATTTTTTTTTTTCCCCCAAGTTGAGTCTGTTTTGCCCGTGCCAGTAATTGCTGAGTGATCTCTCTCTGTCCTTATCTCCACCCACGAGCTTTTTGTTATATTTTTCTCTCCCTGCCCATTTGAGGAGGGGGAGTGATAGAGTGGGCTTTGGTGGGCATCCGGCCTCTGGTCAGGGTCAACCCACCACAAGGTGACACAGCCGAAAGCCCAGCTGAAGTGCCTCTACACTAATGCATACAGCATGGGCAACAAGCAGGAGTTGGAAGCCACCATGCTGCTAGAAAGTTATGACCTGGTTGCCATTACTGAAACTTGGTTGGATGAATCCCATGACTGAAGTGTGGCTATCGATGGCTACAGGCTGTTCAGAAGGGAGAGGCAGGGAAGGAGGGGCAGAGATGTTGCCCTCTATGTCAAGAAGTGGATAGAGTGTGAAGAGCTGTATCTGAAGAACAGTCATGAGCAAGTTAAAAGCTTCTGGGTAAGAATTAGAGACCAAGGCAACAAAGGGAACCATGTGGTTGGTGTCTACTACAGGCTGCCTGATCAAGGGGAGCCTATTGACGAAGCCTTCTTTCTCCAGCTACAGGAGGTGTTGCGCTCGCAGGTTCTCATCCTGCTGGGAGACTTCAACCACCCTGACATCTGCTGGAAAAGTAGCATGGCGAGCTCTAGGCAATCCAGGAGGTTCCTGGAGTGCATGGAGGATGACTTCTTGAGCCAGGTGATAGACAGCCCTACCAGAGGGGAGGCGATACTAGACCTGATGGTCACCAATGCAAGTGATCTGATCGGTGACGTCAGGATTGGAGGCAGCCTGGGCTGCAGTGATCATGCGCTGGCAGAGTTCACAGTCCTAAGGGGTATGGGTCAGGTGACGAGTACAGTCAGGACCCTGAATTTTAGGAGAGCAAACTTCCAGCTCTTCAAGGAGATAGTTAATAGGACCCCTCAGGGACAAGGGAGCAGAGCAGAGCTGGCAGATCTTTAAGGATGCTTTCCATGAAGTGCAGGAGCTCTCGATACCAAGGTGTAAGAAATCAGGGCAAGAGACTGGCATGGCTGAATCGAGACCAGCTGGTTAAACTGAAGAGTAAGAACGAAATGCACGGGCAGTGGAAGGGGGGACAGGCATCCTGGGAAGAGTATAGGGATGTTGCCTGGTTGTGTAGGGATGGGGTGAGGAAGGCCAAGGCGCAGCTGGAGCTGAGGTTGGCAAGGGAAGTGAAGACTAATAAGAAAGGCTTCTACAGGTGTGTCAGCTGGAAAAGGAATGTCAAAGAAAGCGTACCCACTCCGATGAGCAAGACTGGAAAAATAGTAACAGCAGATGAGGAGAAGGCTGAGGTACTCAATGACTTTTTTTGCCTCAGTCTTCTCTGGAAACCTCTCTTCCCACACCTCTCAAGTGGATGGACTGCAGGGCAGGGACGGGGGGAGTAAAGTCCCTCCCACTGTAAGAGGAGATCAGGTTCATGACCATCTGAGGAACTTGAACATGCATAAGTCTATGGGACCTGATGAGATGCATCCCAGAGTCCTGAAGGAATTAGCTGATGTAGTTGCCAAGCCACTCTCCATGATATTTGAAAAGTCATGGCAGTCAGGTGAAGTCCATGGGGACTGGAAAATGGGAAACATTGCACTCATTTTAAAAAAGGGTAGAAATGAGTACCCTGACACTCTGTCAACCTCACCTCTCTGCCTGGGAAGATGGTGGGGGAGATCCTCCTAGAAGCTATACTAAGGCACATAGAGAACAGGGAGGTGATTTGGGATAGTCAGCATGACTTCACCAAGGGCAAGTCCTGCCTGACCAACCTAGTGACCTTTTACGATTGTGTTGGGTTTGTTTGTGGTGGGGGAAAAGACGGGGTTTTTTTGATAGTGGGGGAAGGGCGACCTTATGAGAGCAAAAAAGCTCTCCTGGCTCCAAAAGTGGGGGGTGTGCATGTGTGTGTCCCAGCCCAGGCTGGGCCAATGAGCACTAGAGAAACGCCTCTGTGAATCCATATTTGTGAGGGGAAGGACTGTCCTGAAAAGAAGAAGGTGTGGTACCTGTTTGTTGACAAAACAAAAGACCATGATCAGCCTAAGCAAAGGACGGACAGATGAGGGAGAGAGGTTCTTTGCCAGAGGAAAGAGGATAAAAGAAAAGATCCACACACCTGGTTCACCTGATTGAGTAGGAGAAGGAATAGGAAGAGCCTTGCAGCCCATGGATGATTCAACGGTGTTGCAGAACCCACGTGTAGGCCATGGGGGACTCCACGCTGGAGCAGAAAAGTTGAGCCTGAGGGTAAGTGTGACTGAAATTGTGACCCCGAGCCACAGCAGAGAGTGGACCCCCAGAGTGGGGGGAAAGTCTCATGCAGCCTGTGGATGCCCCATGCCGGAGCCAGGAGCTGAGCCCAAAGAGGTCCGTGACTCCATGGGAAGCTCGTGTTGGAACATCTTGTTCCTGGACTTTCATGCCAGGAAGAGCAGCAGAGGTGAACTGACTGAACCCCCATTCCCTGTCCCCTGTGCCACTGGTGGGAGGAGGTAGAGACATTGGGAGTAAAGTGATTTGAGCCCGGGAAGAAGGGAGGGGTGGGGGAGGTGTTGTAAGATGTGGTTGTTTTGTCTACTCAGATGGTTTGCAACAAATTAAATTGATTTTTCTTTCTCAAGTTTGAGTCTGTTTTGCCTGTGACCATAACTGGTGAGTGAGCCGTCCCTGTCCTTCATTCCTAATCCCGTGCTCCCTTTGTTGTGTCTCCCATCCCATCTCACCGGGTTGGGGGAGTGAATGCAGGACCGCATGGTCCCACTATGGGTCAAACCACCACAATGATGGAGTGACTACATCAGTGGACAAGGGAAAAGCTACAGATGTCACCTATCTGGACTTCTGTAAGGCCTTTGACACGGTCCCTCACAATATCCTTCTCTCTAAATTGGAGAGGTATAGATTTGATGGGTGGACTGTTCGGTGGATAAGGAATTGGATGGATGGTCGCATCCAGAGGGTAGTGGTCAACGGCTCAATGTCCAGATGGTGACAAGTGGTGTCCTTCAGGGATCCATATTGGGACCGGTACTGTTTAACATCTTCATCAATGACATAGATAGTGGAATCAAGTGCACCCTTAGCAAGTTTGTAGATGGCACCAAGCTGAGTTGTGCGGTTGATACACCTGAGGGACAGGATGCCATCCAGAGGGACCTGGACAAGCTCGAGAAGTGGGCCGGTATGAACCTCAGGAGGTTCAACGAGGCCAAGTGCAAGGTCTTGCACCTGGGTTGAGGCAACCCCCAGTATCAATACAAGCTGGAGGATGAAGGGATAGGGAGCAGCCCTGCAGAGAAGGTCTTGGGGATACTGGTGGACGAAAAGCTGTACATGAACCGGCAGTGTGTGCTTGAAGCCCAGAAGGCCAACTGTATCCTGGGCTGCATCAAGAGAAGCATGGCCAGCAGGTTGAGGGAGGTGATTCTCCCCCTCTACTCTGCTCTGGTGAGACCCCACCCGGAGTACTGTGTCCAGCTCTGGAGCCCTCAGTACAAGAAAGATATGGACCTCCTGGAGCAGGTCCAGAGGAGGGCCACCAAAATGATCAGAGGGCTGGAACACCTCTCCTGTGAAGAGAGCCTGAGAGACTTGGGGTTGTTCAACCTGGAGAAGAGAAGGCTCTGGGGAGACCTTCAATACTTAAAGGGGGCCTATAAGAATGATGGGGGCAAACTTTTTAATAGGGCCTGTAGCAATAGGACAAGGGGTAATGGTTTTAAGTTAAAAGAGGGCAGATTTAGACTAGATATAAGGAGGAAATTATTTACAATGAAGGTGGTAAAACACTGGAACAGGTTGCCCAGAGAGGTGGTAGGTGCTCCATCCCTGGAAACATTCAAGGTCAGATTGGATGGGGTTCTGAGCAACCTGATCTAGTGGAAGGTGTCCCTGCTCACTGCAGGGGGATTGGACTAGATGATCTTTAAAGGTCCCTTCCAACCCAAGTCATTCTATTATTCTATGATTCTTTCCAGCCACTCTTCCCCAAGCCTGTAGTGTTGCATGGGGCTGTTGTGACCCAAGTGCAGTTAGCCTTGCTGAATCTCATACAATTAGTCTTGGCTCATTGGTCCAGCCTGTCCATATCCCTCTGTAGAGTCTTTCTACCCTCAAGCAGATCAAGGTTCCCTCCCAACTTGGTGTAGTCTGCAAAATTACTGGGGTGCGCTTGATCCCCTCATCCAGATCATTGATAAAGATGTTAAACAGGAGTGGCCCCAGTACTGAGCCCTGGGGAACACAACTCATGATCGGCCATCAACTAGATCTAACTCCATTCACCACATCTCTTTGGGCATGGCCATGCAGCCAGTTTTTACCCAGCAAATTATATGCCCATTCAAGCCATGAGCAGTCAGTTTCTCCAGGAGAATGCTGTGGGAAAGACACATTGAGAAACTCCTGAAATCCCATATCATGCATGCTATTTTTCCTCCTACTCTAACAGCAAATAAAATGTAAATGGCAAGCTATTAAATCACTTTCATGACAGCACAACATTTCAGAAGAAAACAATTTAAATTAGTATCAGACAAACAGATTTGTATTCTGTGGTGTTACCTATTTGGGTTGGTTTTGTTCCTGTTTTCATGGAGAAATGAGGGGGAAATGATACACAGATTAAATATTATGGAGAAATAAAATCTATGTGTGATAAAGCAGCATAACAAAATACAGCTGAAATAATACATACAACTCAACTCTTCCACAATTGCTCCAATATTGCAAGTAGATTGGGATTTTTTAAACTTTTCCCACATATGGATTTTTTGCTGAATTATACTACTCTGGAATGACAAGAGACTACAATTTAAAATTCTGGCATCTGATAATTATAAGCAAATATCACACTAAAAAAGGCTGAAGAATTTGGACTCTGAAGCCACAGTGTTATATGTGGAAAAATTATAAACTTGCAGAAACTTCTAAAACTGATCTACATATTTTCTCACTTAAAAGTTTAGTATTCTTTTTTTAAGTTTCCTTAAAACAGATATAAAGCACAGTGTTATTTAAGGTTGCTTTTTTTGAAAACAAGCCCTAGTCCAAATTAGTTCTACTTTAAGCATGGAATTCTACTAGAAAACCCACAGAGGTTCTTTCTAACATAATAATCTATGATTCTAAATTACTGAAAAATCTTTATAATGCCCTCTCCCCTGAAGTAGCTGAAAACAAGCCATGATGCAATACTGTTATGTGAAAAGTTATGCTACTACTCATTTTAGATGATCCATATAAATTGTCTGCAAGTCATCACAAACAAATGCTAATTGATTAAGCAACATTTTTCAAAGGAAAAAAAAACATCCAGTTCCCTCACACCAATATCATAACATTTTTTCCAAAAGAAGGTCATATAAATATTTGTCTACAAATACATTTTGAAAAGTACTATAATAGAAGCATAAAACAAACATTTTCCAGTATCACTTCAGAAAGCAGAGGTACTCAATTTAATTTCAGAAACAATGAAAAAGGTTGCTGAATGACTAGAAGTGTTTCATAACACCTTTTCAGGACCAATTCATTTACAAAAAATAGTACACTAAGCATTCAAATTTTTCTGAATGGGTAACATTTGTCTGCCCCATATGTAACAAGAAAAAAAAAATCTATACATTTGATAACTTTTACAATACAAATACCACAAACAGAAAATAATAGTGTGGTGGGTTGACCTTGCCTGAATGCCAGGTGCCCACCAAGCTGCTCTATCAACCCCCTCCTCAGCAGAATGGGGAGGGGAGAAAATAAGATGGAACAAAAAAAAACCCCTAAACTCATGGGTCGAGACAAAGGCAGTTTAATTAAAGCAAAGCAAAGCTGTGTGCTCAGAAGCAAAAGAACACAATATTTATTCTCTACTTCCCATTAGCAGGTGATGTTTGGTCACTTCCTGGGAAGCAGGGCTTCAGTACATGTGTAGCGGTTACCCTGGAGGAAAAACGCAAATAACGAATTGCCCTCCTTCCCCCTCCATTCTCCTTGCTTTTATTTCTGAGCAGACATCATATGGTATGGAATATCCCTTTGGTCAGTTTGGATCAGCTGTCTTGGCTACATCCCCTCCCAAGACCTTCCCCACCCCCAGCCTACTGGACAGGGGGAAATGTTGGAGAGACAACTTTGATGCTGTGGGAGCACTGCTCAGCAGTAACCAAAACACTGGTGTGTGATAGTGGGCATTTGGTATTTTTCAGTTTGTCTCTTTAAATTTTAACCATTAGCATTTCCAGCTTCTTAGTTTACTTATCTTGACCTCACAAGGACTGACCTTCTAGACAATTTATCACGAAGCTCAACCTGCCAGGGGTAGGCCTGGACAGTGTATCGGAACTCCAACTCCCTGCTTGCCAAGGATGGACCCTGTGGGTGATTTATTACGGAGCTCCAACCAATTTAAAACTGATGAGCAAAGATAACGAGGAAGAGGCCCGGGCCCAGGTCCAGAAAGAAAGTGCGCATGTGCAAAATCAAGAGGTTAACTACAGGTGTCGATGGGGAGGGGGGGGTAACTATAGGTTGCGATGAAGATTTCCCTCTAAGACCCTCAACGACCACCACCACAAAGCTCTGCGCAGGTGCAAAGGGGAGGAGACCTAATTTTAATACGAAGCGGGGAAAGGTCATGCACATGTATAGGCGTTTTGCATTAGCTAATGGATATGTATAGGAATGTACCTTAAATATAGAGAACTGCCTTAAGGTGCGCACGTTTGTGGTGGAGCGATCCCCCGTGCGCCCAGCGCTGAATAAACTGACCTACTTTACAACTTTACAGGTTGTGGAGTCTCGTGTGTTCTCAACACCTTTCTAGCTACTAATAGAAAACACAGCACTCTGAGGGCTGCTACGGGGAAATTTAACTCCATCTCAGACAGACCCAATACAAATAGACAGAAAGGAAATGCATTGATAGGGTCTTACCAGTAAGAGATTTTAACTGAAAACAACCTTGACCAAAATGTTTGCAACTGGTCAGTTGAGTCATAGGCAGATACAGCACCAGCATTCTATTTACATCTACTCTGAACAGCTCCAGATGATGATTTTAAAAAACTAGCTTACCAGGGAAGCTGTGTTCACATTAAAATGCCTTTCTACCTATGACCAGAAGAGTTAATCTAAAAGTAAAATCCAAGCTGCACAAATGTTTGTTCAGCCTTGAGAAAAGAAGGCTTAGGGGAGACCTCATCACCATGTTCCAGTACTTAAAGTGTGGTTACAAAGAAGATGGAGACTCCCTTTTTACAAGGAATCACATGGAAAAGACATGGGGTAATGGTACAAGTTAGTCCTGAGGAGACTCTGACTGGACACAAGAGGAAAATTTTTCACAATGAGAACAATCAGCCATTGGAATAATCTCTCCAGGGAAGTGGTGGATTCCCCAACATTGGACACTTTCAAGATTCATCTGGACAGGGTGCTGGGCCATCCAAGAAAGGTTGGACCAGATGATCCTTGAGGTCCCTTCCAACCTGGCATTCTATGATTCTATGAAACGAGCCTCAAATAAGAGGCTATTAGGAATAAAGGACACAGTTGACAAGCAAGAGCTAGTAAACAAGGAGATGTTTGTGGAGAAGTTGCAAGTTAAAATCTAACAGTGTGTGCTAAAATTCTTCATGAAGGCTTCAGACAAATTAGTAAGAGTTTGGTTTATATTCAGGCCCAAATTCTTCAGAAAATGGGAATTGGGCAAATTTCAACAACAAACTAATTAAAACAACAACCACATTTCCCTTATTAATTTATACAGCTAATGACTAGAAGATACTATGAGATCATCTAATATCCAGTCCAACAAATTTGGATTATTTTACTTATTTTTATAACCCTGTTTCAAGTTATGCAAGGGCTTTAACAGCTATTCTTAAAGACTAGCACATATTCTAGCAGATATCACAACCAGATTTCTGACGAGATCATACTATTATCACAGAATCACAGAATGTTAGGTATTGGAAGGGACCTCGAAAGATCATCTACTCCAATCCCCCTGCCGGAGCAGGAACACCTAAATGAGATCACACAGGAAGGCGTCCAGGCGGGTTTTGAATGTCTCCAGAGAAGGAGACTCCACAACCTCCCTGGGCAGCCTGTTCCAGTGCTCTGTCACCCTCACAGTAAAGAAGTTTCTTCTCAAGTTTAAGCGGAACCTCCTGTGTTCCAGCTTACACCCATTGCCCCTTGTCCTATCATTAGTTGTCACCGAGAAGAGCCTGGCTCCATCTTTGTGACACACACCCTTTATATATTTATAAACATTAATGAGGTCACCCCTCAGTCTCCTTTTCTCCCAGCTAGAGACCCAGCTCCCTCAGCCTTTCCTCATAAGGGAGATGCTCCATTCCCTTAATCATCTTGGTGGCTCTGTGCTGGACTCTCTCAAGCAGTTCCCTGTCCTTCTTGAACTGTGGGGCCCAGAACTGGACACAATATTCCAGATGCAGCCTCACCAGGGCAGAGTAGAGGGGGAGGAGAACCTCTCTTGACCTACTAACCACACCCCTTCTAATGCACTCCAGGATGTCATTGGCCTTCCTGGCCACAAGGGCACAGTGCTGGCTCATGGCCATCCTGCTCTCCACCAGGACTCCCAGATCCTTTTCCCCTACACTGCTCTCTAGTAGATCATCTCCCAACCTATACTGGAACCTGGGGTTGTTCCTGCCCAGGTGCAACACCCTACACTTGCCCTTATTATATTTCATTAAGTTTTTCCCTGCCCAGCTCTCCAGCCTGTCTAGGTCTCTCTGGATGGCAGCACAGCCCTCTGGTGTGTCAGCCACTCCTCCCAGCTTTGTGTCATCAGCAAACTTGCTGGCAGTGCACTCTGTTCCCTCATCCAGGTCATTGATGAATATATTGAATAATACTGGTCCTAGTACTGACCCTTGAGGGACTCCACTAGACACAGGTCTCCAACTAGACTCTGCCCCATTGACCACCACTCTCTGGCTTCTTCCCACCAGCCAGTTAACAGTCCATCTAACTACCTGATCACCCAATGATCATCATCATTATTTTCTGTAAGGGCACAACAATTATTTCTTCACCATTCTTAAAACATTCTTGCATGTTTTCCTCTTAAATTTGAGAAAGAACTTTAAGGTGAGGGTGACAGAGCACTGGAACAGGCTGCCCAGGGAGGTTGTGGAGTCTCCTTCTCTGGAGACATTCAAGACCCACCTGGATGCCTTCCTGTGTGAACTCATCTAGATGTTCCTGCTCCGGCAGGGGGATTGGACTAGATGATCTTTCGAGGTCCCTTCCAATCCCTAATATTCTGTGATTCTGTGATTCTATGATGTTTGTTATTATACAGCACTGTATTTAAAGCAGGAATTTTCAGTGAACTCTCAAAGATCTTTGTTCTGAATGGTTACAGTGATGTTAGTACTGTGCAAGATGTATGAGCACTTCAAATAAATTGTTCCAATGTATATTAAATTTGGCTCCCTTAATCAAAAACTCTCAACCTTCTAATCTAGATCAGTATATATTACATGGTTAAACCTACAGTTGCTATTAGACTCATATGCCCCAGTAGCACAAGAAAACTTCTAGACACTCAATTTTTACCCCAGTAAAATGTTTACAACAGCAGAATATCTTATTTATAAGCTTTTACTACACAGTAAATTAACAACTTGTGACAAAATCTAAAAATTAAATTCATTTTATCTACGGTTTGGTTTTGAGTTTTTTTCTGGGATAGAGAACAGAAATAATGCATCTGTTATATTACTAGCAACTTCCAAGTACTTCAGTTGCCCCAAAATTGCAAAATATGTTCTAGGTGCAGGTTCCTGGACAGAATTCAATACATGTTCATTTGCTGCTCTTGCTTTTGTATGGTACTAAAAAAATACATTGTGGCATTATAGAAACATCCATAGTAGAATTATTGTATCACCAAATGTTAATAATTGATTCTTCGCCAAAGAAAATAAAGGAGAAAGAGCAGGGAGTTAGACTTGATGATCCATATGGGTCCATACTAACTTGAGATATTCTATGATTCTATTAGAAGATACTCTCAACTGCTAAAGCAACAGGCTCAACACCCCACAATGCAACCTTACTCTTCTGCCAACTCATATTTTGCAGACAGAATTATGCATTGGGTTTGCGTGGCAAGGTTTTGGTAGCAGGGGGGCTACAGGGGTGGCTTCTGTGAGAAGCTGCTAGAAGCTTCCTCTATGTATGATAGAACCAATGCCAGTCAGCTCCAAGATGGACCTGCCACTGGCCAAGGCTGAGCCAATCAGCAACAGTGGTAGCTCCTGGCAGGACCTGTGGAGAAAGAGGAGCCCATGCTGGAGCAGGTTTGCTGGCAAGACTTGTGACCCCATGGGGGACCCACGCTGGAGCAGTCTGTTCCTGAAGGACTGCACCCTGTGGAAAGGACACAAGCTGGAGCAGTTCATGAAGAACTGTAGCCCATGGGAAGGACTCACAATGGAGAAGTTCATGGAGGACTGTCTTCTGTGGGAGGAACGCCACACTGGAACAGGGGAACAGTGAGAGGAGTCTGCCTCCTGAGGAGAAAGGAACAGCAGAGACAATACGTGATGAACTGACCGCAACCCCAATTCCCCATCCCCCTTATATTGGGTCTGTCTGAGATGGAGTTAAATTTCCCCGTAGCAGCCCTCAGAGTGCTGTGTTTTCTATTAGTAGCTAGAAAGGTGTTGAGAACACACCAGTGTTTTGGTTACTGCTGAGCAGTGCTCCTACAGCATCAAGGCTGTCTCTCCAACATTTCTCCCCCCCCACTACCCACCAGTAGGCTGGGGTGGGGAAGGTCTTGGGAGGGGATGTAGCCAAGACAGCTGATCCAAACTGACCAAAGGGATATTCCATACCGTATGATGTCTGCTCAGAAATAAAAGCAAGGAGAACAGAGGGGGAAAGGAGGGCATTTGTTATTTGGTGCTTCCCGGGAAGTGGCCAAACATCACCTGCTGATGGGAAGTAGAGAATAAATATTTTGTTCTCTTGCTTCTGTGCACGCAGCTTTGCTTTGCTTCTGTTAAACTGCCTTTGTCTCAACTCACGATTTTGTTTTTTTTTGTGTTCCATCTTATTTTCTCCCCTCCCCATCTTGCTGAGGAGGGGGGTGATAGAGTGGGCTTTGGTGGGCATCTGGCATCCAGCCAGGGTCAACCCACCACAACTAGAGATCTGTGTGCGGTTGCAGGGCCATTAGCTCCTCAATCACTTGGAGAAGGAAGTTGTCATCAACACATTCCAGGAACCTCCTGGATTGCTTTATGCCCTGCTGTGTTGTCCCTCCAACAGATATCAGGGTGGTTGAAGTCACCCATGAGGACCAGGGCTTGTGAATGTGAGGCTGCTCCTATCTGCCTATAGAGGGCCTCATCTGCTCGGTCTTCCTGGTCAGGTGGCCTGTAGCAGACCCTCACTATAATGTCACCTGTCCCTGCCCTCCCTTTAATGCTAACCCATAAACTCTCTGTCAGCTCCTCATCCATTCCCAGGAGGAGCTCCATGCACTCCAGCTGGTTCTTGACATAGAGTGCAACACCCCCTCTTTATTTCCCCTGCCTGTCCTTCCTAAAGAGCCTCCTTGCACCCTTCCATTCCAACACTCCAGTCATAAGAACCATTCCACACTTCCATGATGCCAATAAGATCATAGCCCTGCAGGCATGCACACATCTCTAACTCCTCTTGCTTATTCTCCATGTGTGCATTTGCATAGAGGCACAGAAGACAAAAACCCAGTTCAGTTAAACAGAGCATATATTGCATTTTATTTCCTTTATTTTTCCTCACAGGTATTTAGATAGGGAAATTATCTATGATACTGGCAAGTGTTGTCTTCAGTTTCTAAAAATTAAGTCTAAGCTTATTAAGAGTCATATTGAACAGTATTGCTTATTCTATAGAATGTACTCATACAAGTTCTGTCAAAGAAGACCTAATTTTTTAAGCAGATATCTTTTTATTTCTGTACATATCATTTGCAAAAATTTTGAGGAATTGTACATTATTTTAAGCATTCTACTGTTTTCAGATATAGCAGCAGTATTCATCACCTTCAGCTAGCTCTTGTCAAACTAACAAGGTATTAATAAAACAACACATGAAGTCTATCTACATATATATACCATAAGTGCATTGTAGAAAGGGGGAAAAAGAAAAAAAAAATACTTCAAATCCAAAGCAAGCATCTTACTGAGACTGGAAAAGAGACAACACAAAACAATTAACAGAAACAAAGATAGTAGCCAAAAATCTAATTAATCTACAGTCACAAGTCTATACATCTCTGAAGTAATTTGCAGCTACCTATAAAACAGAAGTAAAAAGAAAGGGCAGTAGAAAATAAAATAAACATTTACTCAAGAAGATATCAAGTGGAAGAAGAATAAAAGATAAAAGATTTCCAATTAAAAGGTAAATTTTTATTTTGCTTAGGACTTAGAAGGTTTTAACACAAAGACTAAAGAGAGAAGCAAATATTGTGATAACGTGGTCTAATGTCATTTAAACATTGAATTCCTAGAAGCCATTTTTAAGCATGTATTTTAAAATGGTATGTAATTACATCTTAAGACTTTCAGCAACCATAAGTCCACTATGTGATTAAACTGTTGCTTATCGGATTATCCTTGCTGCTACAAAGGTCCAAGAAACTCAAGTGATATAGCATTCTATACCTTACATCCACATCTTCCATGTGTATCACAACATAATTGTTTAATTTGTAACATGTATTTACATATACAGAACACATTTCAGAAACACTTTGAAAACAAAATATCCATGTGACTTGGATTTTTGTTATTTGCAGAAGAGGAGAGGGGGGGAACCAATCCACATTTAATTCTGCTTATCTGAAAAATGTATATCAGTATCCTTACCATTGGGTTTGATGATTACAGGAGTCAGATGTGAAATTCCAACACTTAAAATGCTGAGTCTTTAAAATATTTATTAACTTAAGACTAGTTTGCAACAACCAGAAATAACTGCTAATGACTCCAGCTGCAGATTAGATAAATAAAAATACGATGGCTGTAACAAGAGTACAGAGGAGAACTTTTTCTGCCTTCTAGATGCAAAGTATAAATTTTTAGGAATACTGTCCAAGAAGCAGAAATCCCAAATAAGGATTCAGTGGCATCCTCTCTGTTGAAATAATAACGTATTTTTATCTTGTCATTAACTGATTCTGTATCATGTCTCCATTTGAGAGCTCAGACCTCTAGATGAGCACCTGCGGAATTTTTTTTAAACAGGCTGTGGTGGTTTCACCCTTTTGGCTTGCAGCCAAACACAGCCTGATCTCTCATTCTCCCTCCCATCCAGGGAGTAGGGGAGACAATCAAAAATAAAAGGGTAAGGAGACTCACTAGTTAAGATAAATACTATATACTAATAAAAATAAAATGGTAATGATAACAACAGTAATAACAATATACAGTTGAGTGAAGCACAGCGCAATTGCTCACCACCTGCCAACCGATGCCCAGCCTGTCCCAGCTAGCGATCCCGGAGCAGAGACAGCCCCCAAAACCAAAAACTCCAGAAGAGCAAGCCCAAACAATCCCCAAGAGACATGCAAGCCTTGTCAGACACTAGCAATGTGTCCTGGTTTTTAGCTGGGACAGAGCTGGGTTTCTTTCTAGTAGCTAGAACAGTGCTTTGTTTTGCTTTCAGCATAGGCTTTGTTATGAGAGAAACACTGATAACATACCAGTGTTTGCATTTTTGTCACTGGAAGTGAAAGATTCATGTTTTGTTAGTCTACAAGCACAAGACCTAAGGGGGAGGAGGAATATTTAAGTTAATAAGCTAAATCGGCATTTAGATATGCCAATGGGATATTCCATATCATATCATGTAATGCCCAGTATATTAGTGAGGGTCTCTTCCTCTTTTGGCTGGGGCTCTCGCTCTTCCAGAATTGCAGTTTGGGTTTGGGGGTTGTTGCTCCTCTGGGATCATTATCTGGGAATGGGCCGAGCTTGGTCAGCAGGTGGTGAGCAGTTGCACTGTGTATCACTCATTTGCATACTTTTTAACTGTTGTCATTATCACTACTATTTAAATATTATTATTATTTTAAGTTTTCTTTTATTTCTATTATTAAATTGTTCTTATCTCAACCTACGAGTCTCCTAACCTTTGGCCCCAATCCTCTCCTCTATCCCCTGGGGGTGAGGAGAACTGGGTGAATGGCTGTGTTGGCTGCTAGCCAAGAGCTAGCCCAGTGAAACCACAGTCATTTTGGCACCCAACATGGGGCTCAAAAGGTTGAGATAACAGCAGTTTTGGACAGTTCTTTAACAAAATGGTTACAGCATTGCTATGTTTCATCAGGGAGTTGATATAAGAATTGTGGGACATGAGTCCTTACTTGCTTTTTATTACATTGCTCATTGGCTATAAAAATGCGATTAAGGGTTTTTACCATTTGTTCTGTCTGACAATGACTGTGAGAGTAGCCCAGTTTTTGTATGTGCTGTTTCCACCATGTTCGCATTTCAGACGCTATCTGTTAGACACCCTTGATCAGTTTACGGTTTACCTTTTCTTCCCTTGGAGACAACCCACTGAGCAAATATCATCGGGCTTACCGTGGAGAGGGCCCGCTGAGTTGGCATCGTCGGCCCTCGGGCTCCATCTTCTGGACATTGTTGCAAATTACACCGTAAATTTTTTCTCCTCGGGAATACAACGTATTAATTAGACCTTTCTGAACATTGAGTGCCACCAGACAGAGTTTAGTAATAATTGCACTTCTTAATTTCTCTCTCCGGGGAACCAATTTACAAACGGGACAGCTTCTGACAATTTCTCTTTCTCTGCCAGGCCAAGCATAAATAAGTGTGAAAGTATTAATTTTTCTTGGGACAGTTTGACCACTTTATTTCTACTTCTGGGCCTCCTAAATGTTTTTCAGGTGTTGTTTAAGATCAAGAAACTATTTAGGTATATCACCCCGGGAATAACCTCTGTGATGACCTGCTGTGGTCACTGAAACCCCTGCAACCAGTGATGCAGCTACTGAAACCCTTGCAACAGACACTGTGGACACTCCGAGACCCACAACAAGAACCGTAGCTATTCAGATCCCGAAAACAGGTATTCCAGCTATACAGACCACAGGAACAAGGTCTGTAGCTACTCAAAACTCCAAATACAGATACTGCAGCTACACAGCAAGAAACGTAGCTATTCAAGCTCAGACAACCAACCCTCCAACTTGTACTGTGGCTACTCAAAATCCAGTAGTACATACTGCAGCTACTCAGACCCAGGCAACAGATGCCCCACCTCACACTGTGGATACTCAATTTCCAATGAGAAATATTGCAGCTACTCAGACCCTGGTGGAGAGTCCTGTTACTCCAATCTCCACAACTGCAGCTGCTCAGACATTGACGACATGCACATCAACTACCCAGACCCTGGTGTAGAGCTATGAATCTGAGCTAGAGGACCAACTGGTGCCAGTAATAATTGCCCCTATACAGAAAAAAAAAATCAAAATACTTTAAAAGAAAACAATTTACTCTGCAGTAGATGAAGACAAACCAGGCATATCACAAGAACAGGAGGAGGAGGTAGAACCAGAGGTAAGCACCTGATCTTTGTCCCTGAGTGAACTGCGATTCATAAAAAGATTACAGTCGTCATGTAGGTGAGAGGATTATTACTTGGTTGCTCCGATGCTGAGATAAGGGAGCCAGTAGCTTGGAACTGGAGGGCAGGGAAGCCAGGCAACTGGGATGTCTTGACAGAAAAAGTGGAATTGATAAAGCAATTGAAAAAAACCACAAACCCTCAGCCTCTGGAGATGTCTTCTGTCAGCCATGAAGGAAAGGTATCCTGTCAAGGATGATATTGTGTTGCAACCAGGGGTAGGCAAACGGACTACCATGGATAAAGGTATCCAGCTTTTGAGGGAACTGGCTGTGTGAGAACTGATGACTCAGACAATGCACAGTTACCTGCAGATCCAGATGAAGTCTGATGCATGATACCCATGTGGCGGAATCTCATATGAAGCGCACCCACCTCATATGCCAACTATTTGGCAGCACTGGAATGGAAGGACTGAGGGGACCAACAGTAGATGAACTGGCCATCCGACTCCAGCAATACAAGGAAAGCATCTCTCCCTCCCTTGTTTCAGTTGTGGAGAAACTGACCAAAAAAGTGTCCCAATTATGCTCTTTACCTGTACAGACCAATGTCTCAGCCACTAAAAGTCAGCATTCTCCTGTGCAAAGGAGAAAAAAAAAACCCAACAAAAACCAAAACAAACAAACAAACAAACAAAAACCCCAAAACAACAAAACCAAACCAAAGACAACTAGAGATCCTTTTAGGAGATTTGCTCCAGTTTCCAGAAACTCGTTCTTCAAACAGAACAGAAAGGGTCAAATTTACAACCAATCCTACAAGACAAACTTTTGATTTGTATTCACGAAAAGTGACCAACCATGATGAGACTGAAGCCAACAGGTATCACACTAACCCATTCATTGATGACGAATATGATACCTCGAATTAGAGGGGCCCTGCCTCCAGCCAGGTGGAGGAGAGGGACAATAGAGTTTATTGGACTGTGTAGATTCGTTGGCCTGGCACATTTGACCCACAAGAGTATAAGGCTCTAGTGGACACTGGTGCACAGTGCACCCTGATGCCATCATACTTTAAAGGGACAGAATCCATTTGTATTTCTGGAGTCATAGGGGGTTCCCAGCAGCTGACTGTGTTGGAGGCTGAAATGAGTCTGACTGGGAATGACTGGCAAAAGCACCCCATTGTGACTGGCACGGGTGCTCCGTGCATCCTCGGCATAGATTTCCTCAGGAGAGGATACTTCAAGGACCCAAAAGGGTACCGGTGGGCTTTTGGCATAGCTGCCATAGAGACTGAGAAAATCAAACAGCTGTCCACCTTGCCCGGACTCTCAGAGGACCCGTCTGTTGTTGGATTGTTACGGGTCAAAGACCAGCAGGTTCCCATTGCTAACACAACAGTGCACTGGCGGCAATATCGCACCAACCGAGACTCCGTAATTCCCATCCATAAACTGATTCACTTTCCCCTTAAGACGTGGTTTAACCAGGAAGGGTCGCTGCCCGCCGCACCCCCCACCCTCTGGTGGTATGGGGAGGAGAAAATATAAACGAATGGGGCTCACGGGTTGAGACACAAGCAGTTTACTGGAATAGTAAGGGAAAAACAACAACAAAAAACAACAAACAGTACTAGTGAAAGAATCTACAACGTAACAAGTGGTACACGGAACCAAATAGCTCAGAACCACAGTACCCAACAGCCCCCTCTTCCCGGAACCCTTTCAGTCAGCTGTCCCTGTGCCCACCTCCCAGTTCCCTGTGAACAATTAACTCCATCCTAACCAAACTCAGGACGTTATCCACCCCTTATTCTATACCATCTACGTTATGCCCAGATCCTACACTTCCCAATTAAATCCTACCACTGTCTTGTAGAGCTATATCTATATATATACATACATAAAATACACAGATATAATTCCCTTAGCCTATGGGCCATCACTTTATAATGTCCACTGAGTTCATTTAACCCATGACTTTGGGCTCCATCTGTCATAACAGGGTGAGAGAAAAAAACAACAAAACAACCTGGTGTGTGGTGTTGGATTGCTGCATGCTGTATCCAGAGCTTGTGGCTGGTGTAGTAGGTACAGCCCCTGCTCACGGTCTGTAGGTCAAAGATGTCAATCTTAATGACGTCATTGGGTGCTGATTGCTGGAGCCAGCTCTGGTTTCATCACTGCTGCACCTTGCTCGGTTTTCACCAAAGTCCATTTCTTCATCCATTTTGGGGCAATTCATACTGTAATCCCTTTGACATGGCATATAGCAACCACAGTAGTAATGACACACAATATATATACAGTTCAAATTATTGACTATTCTCACCCAGAGTCAAATCTCCTTGAGGTACACATCGGACTTCCCCATCCTTCTGCATTACCCACCAAGTGTACCCAGGTCCTTGGGCAAAAGTAATCCCACGAACGGGTTTGCCTTTGCCTGTGGCAGGACTAACCCAGACCATCTTCCCTAACATGTTCTTCATGTGAACTACAGGGACTTTGTCCCCTTCTACAGTACATGGAAGTTTTGATTGGGCGGGACCAGCCTGATCAGTGGATGCCCTACTGTTAACTAGCCAGGTAGCCTCTGCTAAATGTGTATCCCAATGTTTGAATGTCCCACCACCAATTGCTCTTTGTGTAGTTTTCAGCAGTCCATTTCATTGTTCAACTTCCCCAGAGTCAGGTGCATGATAGGGGATGTGGTACACCCACTCAATACCATGCTCTTTAGCCCATATGTTTATGAGGCTGTTTTGGAAATGAGTCCCATTGTCAGATGCAATTCTCTCTGGAGTGCCATATTGCCATAGGACTTGTTTTTCAAGACCTAGAATAGTGTTCCAGGCAGTGGCATGGAGCACAGCATATGTTTCTAACTATCTGGTGGTTGCTTCCACCATTGTGAGCACTTAGCACTTACCACTGCGGGTTTGTGGGAGAGTGATATAATCGATCTGCCAGGCTTCTCCATATTTATATTTTAACCATCATCCTCCATTCCAAAGAGATTTTAACCACTTGGCTTGCTTGATTGGGGCACATGTCTCGCATTCATGAATAACCTGTGCAATAATGTCCATGGTTAAGTCCACCCCTCGATCATGAGCCCATCTATATGTTGCATCTCTTCCTTGATGGCCTGAGGAATCATGGGTCCAGCAGGCTAAAAGTTTTTCACCCTTATGTTGCCAGTCTAGGTCTACTTGAGACACTTTAATCTTAGCAGCCTGGTCCACCTGTTGGTTGTTTTGATGTTCTTCAGTGGCTCGACTTTTGGGCACATGAGCATCTACATGGCGTACCTTTACAACCAGCTTTTCTAGCCAAGCAGCAATATCTTGCCATAATTCAGCAGCCCAGATGGGTTTGCCTCTGCGCTGCCAGTTGCTTTGTTTCCATTGCTGTACCCACCCTCATAGGGCATTTGCCACCATCCATGAGTACGTATAGAGGTAGAGCACTGGCCACATTTCTCGCTCACTAATATCTAAAGCCAGCTGGATGGCTTTTACCTCTGCAAACTGGCTCGATTCACCTTTTCCTTCAGCAGCTTCTGCGACACGTCGTGTAGGGCTCCACAGAGCAACTTTCCACCTTCAACGTTTACCTACAATACGACAGGAGCCACAGGGCATATCGTTTCTCACCATCTGGTAGTTCATTATACTGTGGAGCCTCCTCAGCACGAATCACCTCCTCTTTCAGTGAAATTCCAAAATCTTTGCCCTCTGGCCAGTTTGTGATTACTTCCAAAATTCCTGGATGACTGGGGCTTCCTGTTCAAGCCCTTTGTGTGATAAGTGCAACCCACTTACTCCATGTAGCATCACTTGCCTGCCGTTGCTCCATCCAAAGTCATTCTTATTCCGAGTCACTTGATAGAGAGGGGTCACAATCTGACTGTAATTTGGAATATGCATCTTCCAAAAACACACAACACCTAAGAAAGCTTGTGTTTACTTATTGCTAGTTGGTGGAGACAGAGCAGTTATGTTGTTGATCACATCCACTGGGATGTGGCAACGCCCATCTTGCCATTTTATTCCTAAAAACCGGATCTCTGGTGCAGGTCCTTTGACTTTGCTTCTTTTTATGACAAAAACAGCTTTCAGAAGGATTTGGATTATTTTCTCTCCTTTCTCAAAAACGTCTTCTGCTGTGTTGCCCCATATGATGATGTCGTCAATGTACTGCAGGTGTTCAGGACCTTTACCTTGTTCCAGTGCATTCTGGATCAGTCCATGGCAAATGGTGGGGCTGTGTTTCCACCCCTGGGGCAGCCGATTCCAGGTGTACTGGACACCCCTCCTGGTGAAAGCAAACTGCAGTCTGTACCTGGCTTCCAAAGGAATGGAGAAAAATGTGTGAGCGATATCAATTGTGGCATACCACTTAGCTGTCTTGGATTCCAGTTCGTATTGAAGTTCCAGCATATCTGGCACAGCAGCACTCAGCAGCGGCGTGACTTCATTGAGTCCCCGATAGTCCACCGTCAGTCTCCACTCTCCATTAGACTTCCAGAAAGGCCATATGGGACTACTGAATGGTGAGTGAGTCTTGCTAATTACTCCTTGGCTCTCCAGTTGGTGAATCAGCTTATGAATGAGAACCAAAGAGTCTTGGTTGGTGCTATATTGCTGCCGGTGCACTGCTGCAATAGTGATCAGCATCTGCTGTTCTTCGACCCTCAGTAATCCGACAGCAGTAGGGTCCTCCAAGAGACCAGACAGAGCAGACAATTGTTTAATTTCCTCTTTCTCTAAATCTGCTATACCAAAAGCCCACCGGTACCCTTTGGGATCCTTGAAATACCCCGTCTTGAGGTAATCTATACCAAGGATGTAAGGGGCCTCTGGACCGGTCAAAATGGGGTGCTTTTGCCACTCATTTCCAGTCAGACTCACTTCAGCTTCCAATACAGTCAGTTGCTGGAATGCCCCTATTATTCAAGAAATATAGATGGGCTCTACCCCACTATGGCTTGATGGCATTAAGGTGCATTGTGCACCAGTGTCCACTAGAGCCTTATACTCTTGGGGGTCTGATGTGCCAGGCCATCGAAACCATATGGTCAAATAAATCCGGTTATCCCTTTCCTCTACCTGGCTGGAGGCAGGGCTCCTCTAATCCCGATCACGGTATTTGCCACTCTCTTCTTGTAAATATGAGTCAGAAGTCCCTTCAAGAGGATCAGAAATGAGATCAGCCCTCTCACTCTGTCTGGAGAGCTGCCCACTGGAGACTGGAGCAGCATATTTCCTGGAAGGATCCCCTTCCGTGATCGTTTTTCCCCGCAACTCACGTACCCATGCCCCTAGGATTGAGGTAGGTTTTCCATCTCACCTCCTCATGTCCTCTCCATGGTCACGCAAGTAAAACCACAGGGTGCTTCATGGAGTGTATCCTCTATGTCCTTTCTCTTGAGCAGAGGGATGCTGGGTCCTGATAGCTGAGATAGTGGTCCATACAGGTGGGAAACTGAACATATCCTCTTTGAGTTGCTGGACTTCCCAGGACAGTTTTTCCACAGCTGAGATGCAGGCCTGTACGGAGGCCAATAGACTTCCTTCGTATTGCCAAAGTTGACCGGCTAACTCATCCATCATTCGTGTCTTCTCTCCAGGACATTACTGCCAATGAGTTGGCATATGATGATGGTGCACTCTATAAAAACTTCAACCACATGGATCGTGTACATTGGACTTGAACTGGGTCCATGGGTAACTGTTCGTTATCTGGATCATTATGAATCACTTCCAGCACAGCTAATGCCCTCTACGATAGTGTGGTGGGTTGACCCTGACCAGAGGCCGGATGCCCACCAAAGCCCACTCTATCACTCCCCCTCCTCAAATGGGCAGGGGGAGAAAATTATAATGAAAAGCTCGTGGGTGGAGAAAAGGACGGAGAGAGATCACTCATCAATTACTGGCACGGGCAAAACAGACTCGACTTGGAGGAAAAAACAAATTTACTTTATTACCAATCAAAATCAGAGGATAGTGAGAAGTAAAACCAAATCTTAAACCACCTCCCCCATCCCTCCCTTCTTCCCGGGCTTCATCTCTTTCCTGATTTTCCACCTCCTCCCACAGCAGCACAGGGGAACAGGGAATGGGGTTGAGGTCAGTTCATCACACGCTGTTTCTGCCACTGCTTCCTCCTCAGGGGGAGGACTCCTTACCCCACATCAGCATGGGGTCCCTCTCACGGGAGACAGTTCTCCACAAACTTCTCCAACATGAGTCCTTCCCATGACTGACAGTTCTTCACAAACTGCTTTAGCATGGATCCATTCCATGGGGTGCAGTCCTTCAGGAAGGGACTGCTCCAGCGCGGGTCCCCCACGGGGTCACAAGTCCTAACAGTAAACCTGCTCCAGCATGGGCTCCTCTCTCCATGGGCTAGAGGTCCTGACAGGAATCTGCTCAAGCGCGGGCTTCTCACGGGGTCACAGCCTCCTTCAGGCATCCACCTGCTCCGGCGTGGGGTCCTCCACGAGCTACAGGTGGTCATCTGCTCCACCATGGACCTCCATGGGCTGCAGGGGGACAGCCTGCCTCACCATGGTCTTCACCACAGGCTGCAGGGGAATCTCTGCTCCGGAGCCTGGAGCACCTCCTTCCCCTCCTTCTTCCCTGACCTTGGTGTCTGCAGAGTTATTTTCTCTTACATCTCCCTCCGCTCTCTAGCTGCAAAGTGTGCCACTTTTTTTCCCCTCTCTTCCTTTTTTTTTCTTAATTATGTTATCACAGAGGCGTTACTGATTGGCTCGGCCTTGGCCAGCGGCGGGTCCGTTCTTGTAGCCGGCTGGCATTGGCTGTGTTGGGTCAGACACGGGGGAAGCTTCTGGCAGCTTCTCTCATAGAAGCCACCCCATGTCCCCCCCCCACTGCTATCAAAACTTTGCCACGCAAACCCAATACAGATAATTTCACTGGGCTAGCCCTTGGCTAGCAGCCAACACAGCCGTTCACTCAGTCCCCCTCATCCCCAGGGGATAGGAGAGAGGAATGGGGGGGGCAAGGATAAGGATGCTTGTAGGTTGAGATAAGAACACTTTAATAATAGAAAGAAAACTTAAAATAACACTAATATTAAAATAGTAGTGATAATGATAACAGTAACAAAATATGCTGTGGTGGGTTGACCCTGGCTAGAAGCCGGATGCCCACCAAAGCCCACTCTATCACTCCCCCTCCTCAAAATGGGCAGAGGGAGAAAATTATAACGAAAAGCTCGTGGGTGGAGATAAGGACAGAGAGAGATCACTCACCAATTACTGGCACGGGCAAAACAGACTCGACTTGGGGGAGAAAAACAAATTTACTTTATTACAAATCAAAATTAGAGGATAGTGAGAAGTAAAACCAAATCTTAAAACACCTCCCCCATCACTCCCTTCTTCCCGGGCTTCATCTCTTTCCCGATTTCCACCTCCTCCCCCGAGCGGCACAGGGGAACAGGGAATGGGGTTGGGGTCAGTTCATCACACGGTGTTTCTGCCGCTCCTTCCTCCTCATGGGGAGGTCTCCTTTCCCCGCACCAGCGTGGGGTCCCTCTCACGGGAGACAGTCCTCCACCAACTTTTCCGACGTGAGTCCTTCCCATGACTGACAGTTCTTCAAGAACTGCTTTTGCATGGGTCCATTCCATGGTGTGCAGCCCTTCAGGAAGGGACTGCTCCAGCGCGGGTCCCCCACGGGGTCACAAGTCCTGCCAGCAAAACTGCTCCGGCGTGGACTCCTCTCTCCACGGGCTACAGGTCCTGACAGGAACCTGCTCCAGCGCGGGCTTCCCGCGGGGTCACAGCCTCCTTCAGGCATCCACCTGCTCCAACGTGGGGTCCTTCACGGGCTACAGGTGGTCGTCTGCTCCACCATGGACCTCCAGGGGCTGCAGGGGGACAGCCTGCTTCACCCTGGTCTGCACCACAGGCTGCGGGGAATCTCTGCTCCGGCGCCTGGAGCCCATTCCCTCCCCCTCCTTCTTCACTGACCTTGGTGTCTGTGGAGTTGTTTTCTCTTACATCTTCTCACTCCTCTCTCTAGCTGCAAAGTGTGCAGCTTTTTTTTTCTTCCCTCTCTTCCTTTTTTTCTTAATTATTTTATCACAGAGGCGTTACTGATTGGCTCGGCCTTGGCCAGCGGCGGGTCCATTCTTGCAGCCTGCTGGCATTGGCTGTGTCCGGTCGGACATTGGGGAAGCTTCTGGCAGCTTCTCTCACAGAAGCCACCCCATGTCCCCTCCCCCACTGCTACCAAAACCTTGCCACGCAAACCCAATACAGTATGGGTCACTGAAACATACCCTGTGGTAGCCAATCCATACACATTATTGACTAAATTAAAATCTGAATTGGCCTGGTTTATCGTTCTGGATTTAAAGGATGCCTTTTTCTGCCTACCTATGAGCCCAGAAAGTCAATTATTATTTGCCTTTGATTGGGAAAACCCGGATTTTGGGAGGAAAACACAGCTAACTTGGACTGTACTTCTACAAGGCTTCAATAATAGCCCTACACTTTTCGGCAAACAGTTGGCGAAGGACTTAGAACAATGGAAATCGCCAACTGGGACCGGGATTGTGTTGCAGTATGGACTGTGGGTTTATTAAACTTTCTTGGACTAAGTGGTTACCGAGTCTCTCCACAGAAAGCTCAAATAGCTCAGCAAAAGGTGGGTATGAAATCACAGCAGGCGAACGGACCTTGGGGAAAGCAAGAAAGGAAGTCATCTGCCAAACTCCCAAGCCACAGACGATTAAGGAACTCTGAACAGTTTGATGTCGTTTCTACAACTAAGGACTCCTGGTAAGACCACTTTATGAACTCATTAAAACTAATTCGAAAGATCTCACTTGGAATAGAGAAGCTGAGCAGGTTTTCCACAACTTAAAACGAGAACTCATGCAGGCCCCAGCCTTAGGGTTACCAGACCCCACGAAACCTTTCTGGCTGTTCTCCCAGGAGAAGCAGGGCATTGCACTGGGAATTTTAGCTCAAAACCTAGGCCCAGATCAGAGAGCCATGGCATGCTTCTCCAAACATTTGGATGAAGTGAGTAGAGGATGGTCTAGCTGCCTGAGAGCAATGGCTGCAGTAATACTTAACATCCAAGAGCCTCACAAATTTACAATGGGCCAAAAGATGACAGTGTTAGTGTCTCATACGGTATCCACCGTACTAGAAGCAAAAGGGGGGCATTGGCTATCCTCACAGAGATTCCTCAAATACCAGGCTATTATGGTGGAACAGGACGATGTCCAGATAATAGTGACTAACATCGTCAACCCAGCATCTTTCCTTTCCAGCATCTTAGTGACTAACGCTTTGTTACATTAAATTATGCCAAGATTTGGGGTCCCAGCAGTATTATATTCACCTAGAGGTCCTCATTTTGTGGCCAACATCACACAACAAGTCAGTAGACTTCTGGGAATAGACTGGCAATCACATACTCCCTATAGACCACAGGCAAGCGGTCACGTGGAAAAGATGAACCACCACCTTAAATTGCAGATGGTAAAATTGGATCAAGAACTTGGATTAGCTTGGCCTCAGTCACTACCCCTAGCTTTGCTACAAATCAGAACCAAACCAAGGGTTAAGGAAGGATTAAGCCCTTTTGAGATATTGTATGGAACAATCAACACAAGTTGGTACTGAAGTATTAACTAACTATGTAATAAGCTTACAGAAACAACTTAGAGAAATAGAAAGGCTAGTTTTGGGAACCCATACTCGTGACCTGGATGGACCAATACACAATAAAGAACCAGGTGATTATGTATATGTCAGATCTCTTTCAGGTTCACCTTTGGAGCCAAATTGGGAAGGACCATTCAAGGTCTTATTGACAACACACACGGAGCAAGCATCGTAGATACATCATTCCAGAGTAAAGAGAGCTCCAATCCTGATGGACTCTGGTAAACTTCATCTATAACCCCATCACTAGTACGGCCATGACCTTTGTATTGCCCATACGTAATGCTTCAATATACATAATCCACCCCATCATTACATTAGGATTGAACCACAATGGAGCTGTGCTCTACCCCTTTGAACATAGAGTATGGGCTCAAATAGTGAATGAGAAATGGCAAACTGTAAATTTGCATCGCATGAGAACAACAAGGAAGTAATAAAATCGACGCCCAGGACATTTGCTTCGATACTGAGCAAAGCATTTGTCATTTCAAAATCCATCCAGATAGTAACCAAAAGACAGGGCTTGTATATACTGGCCAAGGCTGTGTGTGTTTGAGAACTGCTTGTGACTCTGTGACAATAGACAAAATAATAGTAGATAGTGAGAATCATTCTAATTTTTGAATCTGTAACTTTGTTAAAATTGTTGGATGTGACTTTTCTTATTTAGCACCAGTCGTATCCCACCAGTTGATAAAATCCAACTATGTAATGTTTCATAAATCATCACCTGTACCTATTGGAATGAATCTTGCATTGGTAAAACAATTGATGAGACATCAAGATTTGATCAAAATCTTGAAAGACGCCTAAGAAAATGGACAGGAAACCCTGATAACTGTCCACCATGACACAGAGTAAATTCATAGGGTCTTAAAAAGAGCAAAAGAAGATGCAAAACACAACTGGTGGGATGTACTGTTTGAATGGTCACCTACTGCAACTGGTACTCTAAATAGGTTATGTCACCCCATTGTTGTCCTTTTGATATTAGTACTAATTAGTTTTGCTTTATCTGCCATACTGTTTGTTTAGAATTGGAGAATGCTACAGCGACTAACACTTTTAACTTTTCTACTTAGGGCACATGAGAATGCATTAAGAAGCAACTTTCAAGCAAAGTATTATCCAGTTTCACTTCGGAAAAGGGATTGTGTGTAGAGCAAACAAATTTGCCTAGGATAAAAGACGGGGGGGAATTGATATGCGAAAATATAAAAAATAGTTAGATTTATTCATTTATTTTCTGTATTAAGAATTAGATTTTAGAAAATAAGCTTAGCTTCATTTTGTCTCTGTGTTAGGTGGGAAACTTCAAGTTTAGATCGTTTCGTCTGTGTTGAGTGGGGAATCTTTTACAATAACTAACAAGCTATTCCACACTATGAGCAAAGGCCTTGAGGTGCCTGGTGTGCGAGCAGTCTGGAGCAAGATAAGAAGGAACTGGTATGCAACACCTGAAGTCTGAAGCAAGAAAGCTGGCTTTATTTTCTCTAGAGGTCTACAAGGGTGCTAACAAGCATCAACAGGAGGCAGTGTGCAAACGTGAATGGGAGTGAACTTATGTTAAAAATTTTTTTTAACTAATTAGCTTAACCCATCCTAAATCTAATGAATATGTATGTGTGTGTACTTTAAATAATGCCTTTGTAAAAGAGTGGGGTGCGCAGGGCCTTTTGGAGCAATCCACCCTGTTGCCCGCCAGCGAATAAAACATACCTGCTTTATAACTCTCTACGAGTTGTAAGGTTTGATTCTGCAGATCACACCACCACTCCCAAATCCTTCTCTTCAAAGCTGGCCTCAAGCCACTTATTGCCCAGCCTGTACTTGTGCTTGGGGTTGCCCCGACCCAGATGCAGGATCTTGCATTTGGCCTTGTTGAACTTCATGAGGTTAGCACAGGCCCACCTCTCAAGCCTATCAAGATCCCTCTGGATGGCATCCCGTCCCTCCAGCGTGTCAACCACACCACTCAGCTTGGTGTCATCGACAAACTTGCTGAGGGTGCACTCAATCCCCCTGTCCATGTCAGTGACAAAGATGTTAAAGTGCACCAGTCCCAATACCAAACCTTGAGGGACACCACTCGTCACCGGTTTCCACTCGGACTTTGAGCTTTTGACCACAACTCTTTGAGTGCGACCATCCAGCCAGTTCCTTATCCACCAAGTGGTCCATCCATCAAACCCACGCGTTTCCAATTTGGAGATAAGAATGCCACGTGGGACAGTGTCAAATGCCTTGATTGGGTGATTATCTCTGGTTCTGCGTCTTCCTGCTGTTCTCGCGATGGCCCTGGTTCACTTTCTTCCTTTGCCGAGCGAGCTGACTTTTTTGTGTATTTCTTTTTCTGTACAGGAGCAACTGATACTGGCATGGGTTGATCCTCTGGTTTGGGTGCAGTAGCAGTATTTGTCATGGGGATTGATGTATTTGCCGTGCTTGTTACAGGAGCTGGACTATCTGCAATATCTGTCATTTTGCTGACAAATCCAGAGACCTTCCCTTCCCCTTGAGGGTACCGAATACTGTTGAATTGGATTAAATAGGCTTGGGCCAGGCCCCAGCACATTGCAATGATCTGTGTCTCTCTGGAATTGCCAGGGTGACAACACACTCTTTCCAAATATTTTACTAATTCTTCAGGATTCTGCACTTGAGGTGCCCACTGCCCCAGGTGCTTGCCCATACTATCCCACACACCCTGCCACTCATAACTATCCCTTGGGGCAGACCTCTGGATCATATTTCTGAATAGTTGTTTAACCCACAACAGGAGCTGAAACACATTAAAGAGACCCAGCAATAGAAACATGATGGTTAGAGCATCCCAAGAATATTCAAAATTCTCACTGAATGAGGAAAAGGAGGCAAAGGAGTGGGGGAAATCACCCCTCTCTGTCAATAAAGAGGCATTCAACCACATGGCCAGTGATGTGACCATATCGTAAGCCGAGACCACACAGTACAACAAAACCATAACCCTGAGCCCTCTCCTAGCCTTGATAAACAGCACCGCAGGGAATATATACTGCACATAAGGCTTTACATAGCACAGCCAGGGGATCAAATGAAACAACATTGTGACCAATGACTATTTAACTACTACATTAAATGTGTGTATATATATAAGATTGCTTTAACACTCTCTGGTCAGGCCTGCTGTCATCTCAACCCTTTTGCCCCACGTTGGGTGCCAAAAGCTGACATGGTTTAACCAGGAAGGGTCGCTGCCCGCCCCACTCCCCACCCTCCGGTGGTATGGGGAGGAGAAAATATAAACGAATGGGGCTCACCGGTTGAGACACAAGCAGTTTACTGGAAAAGTAAGTGTTGGGTAGCCTGTGCCGAGAGTCTAAACCACGTTTTCTCATGGAGATAGGGTGATTGCTCTGTCTTTATTTGGTACAGGTTCCTTTTATACACTTTGCCACACAACATGTGATGCGTGCCAGCAACTAATTGGTTAAAACCCCACCCACGTGATACAGTCAGTAAGGTTCACACACAGCATAAAAGTCTAGCTCCCCATTAGTGATTAAAAGTCACCCAGCTCCTTAGTGACTAAAAGTCACCCATGCCTCAGCCTCTCACAGCATGTTTCTCTACATTTCCCCCTTTTTCTTTTGTATAAGGAGTGGCCTGTGTTCTAGAAAAACGTCTTTATAATCAAATTTTGCAAGCAGCTGATCAAACAGGGCAACAAAATACTACCAATAAAATTATGCCTCCAATGCCAATTAAATACATCACTATGTTTTTTCAACCATGGTCCCAATCCAAATGAGGAAAGCCAAACGTTAACAGGGTACTGGTACCTTGCAGTTACCAGCTAAAGCTACTCCTGATACAAAATTGTCAAAATTTCTTCTGACTTGGTTTCGTATACATGTCCAATTACTACTGGTTAATAGCACTAATCACACGTTGATCTCTCAGTCCCACTGATTCGTTCTCATCTTGGTTCAGGTTCACTTCTTCGTCGCAAATTTTCAGCTGGCGTCCATCTTTTCCTGTAGCAATGACACTCTGTACTCTTTTCATTACAATTCTATAAGCAACTCTTACTATAATTAGAACTAAAAATTGCAATGCCTAAAAAAGCATACACTCTCTTTAACTAAAGTTGAAAGCTAAAGTGACAGGTTGCCAAAAGAAATGTATTTCTGCTGTTAAGAGACACCAACATGGAAATGGCTACCATTTCCCATCCAGTCTCCTAAACAATCTGAGATGGCCAGATCTCCGACCCAGCATGAAAACAAATCAACCCAAAGTCCACACCAAACCAGCTTGACTCCACTCCATACCCAAATCAATACCAATCCGACCTAGAGAAGCACTCAATATTCTGATTTTTCAAAGCTGATCCTAACATATCAGCATCCACACCAGATGTGTATGGTGCTCTACATGATGCTCTACCAACAGTTACCCACACTTTTCCCCGCTTTTATTATTTCGAGCTAAAAAGACATTCTGGGCCAGTTGCTGTACGTGTTTGGCTATACAAGAAAATAATATACGTGCTACAATGCAAAGCAAAATTATAAGACTGAGCCATCTAAGGCCTTCTTTTTACTTCTGACCAATTGTAGTAGAATTTTCTAATCTTATTTTTCTATTCTGGTGTTTCAAAAGTCAGGAATTAATTGCCAAGGCCAAAACTGCCTGCATCTTGGGCTCTTAAGGAGCCAACAATTTCTATTTTTTGTCTTTATACCACAAAGGCGTTGTCCACCATCTTCTGCAGGGCCCTTGCAGACACGATAGCAAACAAGGCACTAATAAAAGGATTGCCAAATTACAAATAGCATCTTAAATCCTGACTTTAACAGTGAAGGAATTTATTCATATAAAAATTACTCGCTTAACCAATTATCACTATTTATCCTCAACTGTTTGACATTTTCCCTTAACCTTCTAATGGCCATATGAATTGAGTCTGAGTGGTCTGATAGAATCATACAGCACATGCCTTCAGATTCCTCACAAACATGTCGCTTGAGCTAACAAATAAAAATCAATTGCTACTCTATTCTGTAGTACTGCATGTCTAATGCTATCAATGTCTACTAACATCTATGTAAGCAAAGTCATACAAAGCACTCTACAAGATAGGTCCTAAAAGGATTCTCGGGCATAGGTAGTGAAAGCCATAGTGATTCTTACTTTCTTACATTAGCCAAAGTTATCCACATGTTTTATCTAGGTACTACAACTTAAGGTCTTAAAACAATGCTAATCAACAAAATTCTTAATACAGTTATAACTATAAACTTAAGACTCTTTTCTCCTTTTTTTTTTTTTTCAGCGCTAATTTACCAGATGTGTGAATGCTATGTAGTGCTAATCATGTTGAAATCTTCTCTTCGCCTTCTGCATTAGCGAGTGCTAACACTGAATACTTGATCTATACGGTTTACTGACAGTGCAACTTGTGTTTCCAAGCAGTATCTCTGCCCAGGTGTCAAACATCACAGCACTGTATATCACCACCTATCTGGATATAGTGTACTTATAACTAAAAACTATTACAATTATCATAATGATCTCTATTTCAATGTATACATCAATATAAAATACTACCCAAAACACTTTCACATTTCAAACAATTTAACTACTTCAACTAAAAATGCATCTGCAGAATTAAAGAAAAATCCAAATTAATGATGATTGCAAGTTAGAACAGTTCAAGGATTCCCAGTTTGTTAGTATCCATCTTAACCAGTGCTACCCAAATACAGTATAAGCCATTTAGTGTTTCTACAACGAAAAGAAAACATTCAAATATCAAAGCTGTGACAAGCCCACAATAACAAGGAAGGAAAATTTGCTCTGAACTCATCAACCGAAATAGAATCAACTCTTAATTTCCTTGCTGTTGTGGCTTTAATAACCTAATATCTTTTTGGGAATTCATAATGAAATTGTAAAAATGCTATTAAAAATCCCTATCTTAGATGCAATCTTCTGCTTTAAGAGCTACTGTGTCATTGTACAATATAAGTGGCTTATTAATCACTGAATTGTTGGTGTAGCAGAATGTATTTATCATTGCAGATGTATTTTGAAAAACTGGTATTTTAAAACCTTCCTTTATTCCATGACAAGCCACAAATTCGTATATTTTGAGCACTAATATCCCTACCTAAAATACTAAATGTACATTGTGTGTAACCTACCATGGGTGTCCTCGGGCCCCGACTTTAATATCAACTGCCCAATTGCATTGGCCCGAGTAGTAACTGTGGCCTTAAAGGTAGAACTATGGAATACTCACTCTATTAATCGCATATGGGCGCTGTCAGAGAGCTGAACAATCAATGAAACATCTTCTTTCTCTCGGTTATAGATAACCAAGGAAAAAGACAATCTTCCAATCTATGATTTATGGCTGAGTGTCTAAAAAAAAAATTTTTTTTTTTTTTTAATGTCATCCAGTGCTTTCGTAGCCTCCACAGTAAATGATCTAGGGTCAAAAAGGGAACTACTATTCCGTAGATGGTCAATCAAAGGAGAAAGATCTGTGTTAGCAATTCCACAGAAAGTTCAAAGCCATTGCATATCACCTATCAATTTTTGAACATCATTAACAGTCTTAATTTCTGGGTGCGAAATAATTTTCTGAGGTATGAGTCTAATTTCTGTAATTTGCATGCCCAAGTAATTCCAAGGAGAATGTTTTGAACCTTTTCAGGTGCAATGACTAGACCAAAATTCTGCAAGCATGTTACAAGTTCTTTCTGTTTTTGCTCAGGAAGGGCTAGCCACCAATAAGTCATCCATATAATGGTATGTAAGCAAGTCAGGCTTTTCCCTTCGCCACGGTCTTAAGGCTAAATCCACAAGCCACTGACAAATGGTAGGAAAGTTCTTTGTACCCTGTGGCAGTACAACCCATTAATAACGCTGTGATGGGGCGGCCCTATTGATGGAGGGCACAGAAAACACAAACTTGTCACTATCATCCTCGTGCAAAGGAATTGTGAAAAAACAATCCTTAAGATCTAGTATTAACAAATCCCATTTTTCTGGCAACATGACCGGAGATGGTAACCCAGGTTGCAAGGCTCTCATGTCCTCCATACAATTGTTTACAGCTCTCAAATCATGTAATAGTCTCCATTTCCCAGATTTTTTTTCCTGAATGGTAAAAATAGGAGTGTCCCATGGGCTAACAGAGGGTTTAATATGACCCAATTTTAATTGTTCCTGTACAAGTTCCTCAACATGTTGCAGCTTCTCTTTTGATAGAGGCCATTGATCAATCCAAACAGGGTTTTCTGTTTTCCATTTAAGTGTCAGGCAAGCGCTGCCGTCAGTGGCCCCAATCAAAAATCAGTAGATAACTTCAATACTAAATGTACATTTATAGTGGCCAATTTAAAATCTCTGCATCTGCTGCTTCAGTTTTCAAAATAAGACTTGGTTCAGAGTTTTCATAAAACAGAACTATTTCTGAAGCATAAAAAATTTCATAACAATAACAATAGTAATAATGATGCTAATACGGGGTTGGTCTTGCTTTGCTGATTGATTTCTGATTTGAAATACAATCCATGTCACAAAACAAAGAAACAAACTAAAAATGTCTCCCCAGGAGAAGTCCCTGCTAGTTGAGATTGTTTTTCAAAAATCAAATTCCATACTTACAGTATCTTTATAAGCATGCCATACACCCTTGTAAAAAAAAAACTCACATTGGAAATGATGACAGGGCCTTAATTATAAGGGTGATAACTGGTGACACTATTATTCATCAGGAAGGAAAACTAAAAGTTAAAAGCCTCATAAGAATCCATAGCTTATACTGAAAACTTGATCCATGCTCATTCTGTTAATCTAAAAATGCTCTTTGGAAACTGTGTAAATTCCTGCAGAAAAACTTAGTGATACATCTTTTCCTGTTAAAACAAGGATAATTCATATTTACATCTACCTTATGCTATGTTCTATTACTAATATACACTTCATTACTTACTTATGTTACTATCTAATACATATCTTCACATCTTTATATTCTTCTACATACAGTGTTCAGGGCTTTCTCCTTTTTTTTTTTGTTCTTCTTCCTTTTGCCTTTTTTTTTTTTCTTTTTTTTTTTTTTTTACCAAACAGAAGTTAACAACAAGTACACTCGGAATGCCGCCTGAAGAAAATCCCACGGTGTTCCAGAATCTATAACGATAAAAACATAGCTTCTATCCAAAGTTAGTAGGTCTGTGTGACTCCCTCACACAATAGTGATAATTTCATATTCATCAGTTCCTATTTCAAGTTAGTTTACACATTAAACAATCACAAAGGAAAATTACCTTTACAACATTCATTCATTTCACACAGACGGAAGGTACCTTCACTTTACCCACACACTCATTCCATAAAACAATACAAATCATAAAGCATTGTATAACTTAAACCGTCTGAAATGCAAGTTGGGCACTTTAAGAAACTGCGGGGGGGAGTAAAGCCCCCCTCACCGCAGCCAGTGCCGGGCGAGGAATGCAGCCGTGGTCTTATCTCATCGTGGAATGTTGTTATCAGCGTCGTCATGGAAACCACTATTCGCCATCTCTGGGTTGCTGCTAAAAATAGCCCCAAAAAGTTAATCATCAAGAAATCAACAAATGCTTGTATATAGGAAAACTAGTCCATAATTCCTCATTGCTTTTTCTATCCGCTTTTACGCTCCCTCGAAGGGGGGGGACTGGGGAGCTTCCCCAGGGGGGCAAAAGGGGGGTGGGTGGTGCGAGGCACAGAAGGTGCCTCCCCGGGGGGAGGGGAGTAGGTGGTGCCAGGCGGGGAAAGTGCCTCCCCGGGGGGAGGGGAGTAGGCGGTGCCAGGCATGCCTCCCCCCGGGTCCTTCTGACTGTTCAAGCCCATCCGCATCAACCAGCCTATCAGCTCGCAGCTCAGCACCGCCTCCCAGCATCGTCATCCAAGGTGGGGGGGGGGGGGGGGCCACCTTGCCCAGCTATTGCGCACTTCTTTTTCGGGGGCGCCATCTTGGTCGGAGGGAGGGGGATCTTGCCCGCACTACGCAGTTCATTTTCCAAAACTTCTCCACGTATTCTCATCAAAATACCTCTCAGGAGACTGAAAAAAATGCTATATCCCGCTTTTCTAAAAAGCATGTAAGTAAATGAGAGGATTAATGAGAGGGGCTATCTCTTATCTCTGGCTGATATCGGAAACTTAGTTCCATGCATTTTTGGCATTCCTTAGTGCAGTGAATTTACAGTTCAGTCTCTTTCGCGAACTGGAGAAGATATTTACGACCGCCGCTTTTTTTTTTTTCCAAGGTGCCCCGAGCCTTCAACATTTCGTCTATACGGCCATGGGGGGGGGGGTCCACTCAACGCGTCTCACAGCGTTCCGTTTCTTGTGGCAATAAATCGACCTTCACTCAATGTTTCGCTCAGCGTTTCATTTCTTGTGAAGATCCAGGGTAATCAGTGGCGTTCGGGCGCCATCTGTTGGGTAGCCTGTGCCGAGAGTCTAAACCACGTTTTCTCATGGAGATAGGGTGATTGCTCTGTCTTTATTTGGTACAGGTTCCTTTTATACACTTTGCCACACAACATGTGATGCGTGCCAGCAACTAATTGGTTAAGACCCCACCCACGTGATACAGTCAGTAAGGTTCACACACAGCATAAAAGTCTAGCTCCCCATTAGTAATTAAAAGTCACCCAGCTCCTTAGTGACTAAAAGTCACCCATGCCTCAGCCTCTCACAGCATGTTTCTCTACAAGTAAGGGAGAAACAACACCCAACAACAACAGTACTAATGAAAGAATATACAACATAACAATTGGTACACAAAACCAAACAGCTCACCACCCGACCAGCTCACGAACCATAGTACCCAGCAGCCTCCTCTTCCCAGAACTTCCCTGTTTAAATACTGAGCATGATGTCCCATGGTATGGAATACTTGCCTTGGCCCATTTGGGTCAGCTGCCCCAGCTGCTCCCCTCCCAGTTCCCTGTGAACAATTAACTCTATCCTAACCAAACCCAGGACACTTTAACAGCCCCATACAGCCAGTGCAAAAGTCCACTATCATGGTTTGAATGAAGTCACACCACCATTGAGTGCTACCGTGCCAGACATGTTAGAACTCCAATATGAAATGGAGTCAAAGGCAGCCAAGTGGCAAAGTCAAGGGACCTGCACAAGAAATTCAGTTTTTAGGAATAAAGTGGCAAGATGGACATCACCAGATCCCAATAGGTTTTATTTTATTTCCATTATTAAATTTTTCTTATCTTGGTCTATGAGTCTCCTTACCCTTTCCCCTCAGTCCTCTCCCCTATCCCCTGGGGGTGGGGAGGAAGTGGGTGAACAGCTGTGTTGGCTGCTAGCCAAGTGCTAGCCCAGTGAAACCACCACACAATGGCAACACAGTAAATACTCAATAGGATTAGATAGTTTGCTTTTTAAAAATCACAACTCTAAGAACTTACCAGCTGAAAAAAAGCTTTAGTTACTTCAATGCCACTGGAAAACATCATCTCGCTTGAAATGGCAGATTCAGCACCCAGAGCCTCTAGAAACCTAGATCTTTTTGGCCTCAAGTGCCTAAATTGTACTGTCAAACTAAACGCCACATGTTGCTGCTCCCATTAAACAGAAAAAAATCAGACTCCAACACGTCCTGGTGCAAAGCAACACAAAAACAAAAATCCGGGTGTTAAATCTATCAGATTCTTGTTCACAAACATCTATGTTCAGTTACACAGAATAAAGTAGTGAATCACACTTAGATGACTAGGGAAATCTGCACCTTCTTAAATCCTGGTCCTAGAGACTTTGGAAAGTTTAAGCCTCATTTCCTTACATTAATTCTGAAAGCTTGCTTTTTTTCTTGCTTTGGTTTTTTTTTTGTTTTTTTTTTTTTAAAACCAACACAGTTTTCTTGTAGTGTTTTTTTTTTTTTTGTCCCATAGATTGATGAATTCTGCAAAGGTAGAGGGGAGCAGGTGGAGAGAACAACTAAAGATGTCACAGAGTAAGGAAAAGATAACACTAAGGTGGAGATATCTAGACCATGCGGTAGCCTCACCTCCTGGATTCGCCTGAGGGCCCGCTGCAGCACCTCCTCGTACCCATTTTGTCGCAGCTCGCTCAAGCTCTCATAATACTCTTCAGGGTCGTCAGTCTCAGTGAAGAGTACTTGAGAAAGGATCTTCCAGCTGCAGGTATCCAAGCTGTGGAGCAAGTAAACTTGCAGTTTGTAGCAGAGAGCGTCCATCTCTTGCTCGGATAGCTCCAGAGCTCTGAACAGCACCGTCCACACACCCGAGAGCTCCTCGGGGAAGGCAGGCAGGTAGGGTTCCAGCTCCGAGTTCACTGAGCACAGCTGCTGATGCACAGCCTGCAAGTCTTGAAAGGAGAAGAGACCGGCCCAGCTGCACTCCTCCTCCGCAGGCTCCGCGTTGGGAGCGGCCGACTCGGTTGCCTGCAGCAGTGAGGGCTGCAGCGCCAGAGAGGCAGCCTCCTCCTTCCCCAGCTCCAGCGCTTCTATCTCTTCGGCAACACCTGCCGCTTCCTGACCCCGCGGCGGCTTCCAGGCCGGGCTGCTCTTGGCGCGCAGCGGGCTCTTCAGCAACGCCTCGGCCGCTGCGCCCTGCTCGGAGCCCCACAACCCTGCCTCGGCGTGGAGATGCGAGGAGCCGCGTGCCAGGCCAAAGTCCGTGCCCCAGGCCAGGCTCCTAGTCACTATGGAGATGCTGGCTTCGGGGCCGCCGCGATAGAGCTTGTGGGAGCCGCTGCGCTGGCGCTGCGCCGTGCAGTTGTGGCACGTGATGGCAAACTTGCCCTCGATCTCGTTCCAAGCCACAATGAAGATGAATTTGTGTTTCTCCCGCTCCTGGAAGGCGTAAGGCCTCACGGCCACGCAGTCAGCCTCCAGCATTTCCTCCAGGGTGTGAAAGATGGGGGAGAGTGTTGTTGGCTTTCGCCATAATAATTCTTTTTTTTGCTGACATATGGGGAATTTGATGAAGAGGCCTAAAATGATCAATCCTGGGGGAACAAAGGGGGGAAGTTGAGGAACTGTTGTAATAGGCATATAAAGGGAATTTGCTAATCAAGCAATACAATTTTTGAAATATTAAACAGCAATAGTAGGCTACCATAGCATCAGTATACCCTGTTATTTAGCTAAAGGTTTAAAGCTTATGCAATGTTGTCGTCGTGCTCAAACATCCTGTTAATTGACCAAGGATTAAGCCCAAAATGTATTTATAAGGCATGTAGTAAAGGGATTTGCAGGCACATCATGATGTGCTAAGTAGCAAACAAAGGGAAACTTCGTATCTCAACTAAGGAAGAGATCCCAGAGATCGTGAAAGATACTAACCGAAAACTGCCACGATAACAGAGACTCCGGAGGGCATTGGCAACAATTGGAGCATTTTTGTTATCAGCAAAGAGGGTGCAAACCCCAAGAAGAGCCAAGATAAAAAGGGACTGCTGTGCCTATCTAATTTGCGAGTCGTTGGTGGAGTGGAGACTCCCTGGCCACCCAGCGCTGCTTTTGCTCACCTATTCCTACTCAATAAATTACTTTTAAATTTATTATTGGACTTTGAGTCAAATTTACTTATAACAATTTGGTGCCGTGACTCGGATCTAGACTACCTTGGTCCAGAATCCTGCTCCAGGAGGGTGCCCCCGTCTCCGGATGGTCCTGGAGTAAGGGACTTCTGGTTCTAAGGTCTCCTAGATCCACGAACCGAAATAGGTGGAGCAAAAGAAAACTGCAGTTCCCCGTCATTTTTGTGCACGAAGAACCAAATGGAGACTCCCCGGAGTGGACGAAGCAAGTGCAGACCTCCTAGTAGTGTGGTTCTCATTGTCCGCGAGGGCTTGAGCCACAAACGGAGGGAAGCGATTGTGTGTTGAGTGAGTGGAAGGCACTGCTGGAAGGTGGGACAGAGGAAGAGTAGGTCCTCTGTTCCCATGCAAGGAGGGGCGGGTGGGATTACCCGACATACCCCAAGATAGTCCGTTAGGATTGATGATTAAATATTGGAATGACTATGAAGGGAGAGTCAAAAAGAAAGATGGTGCATTATTGTATGAAAGTATGGGGAGGGAAACGAATCAGACAGGACCAGTTATTTTGGCCAATATTTGGGTCCTTTGAAGACTGGATATGTCAGGCCTTGAACATCTATGTGGATGATTAAAAAAAATAACCCTTTAGCCAGGAGGAAAGTGAGTATGCTTTTCTTTGGATAGGAGGGGACACTAAAACCAATCTGTACCCCCTAAGGGAAACAAAAAAAGAGAAAAAGAAAAATTGGGAATTAGATGAATCACAAATGTCTCCTCCACCTTACGCTTTTCCACCTCCCCTTCAGAATAATTCGGCCACAGTCCAGAACCCTACCCCCTCTGCTCCTACTACTAACGAGCCTCCTGAGTCTGATAATAAAAGAGTAACCAGAAGTCAGACCAGGAACAAAGTAGTGGAGGAGGATTCAAAGAAAAACACAGAAGAAAATGGGGGTTTATTGTATCCTTTAAGGGAAATTTCCATGGGAGGCCTGAATACGGGAGTAGGATTCGTATCAGTTCCTCTCAATTCTGGAGATGTTAGAGAATTCAAAAAGGAAATGGGAAATTTACTGGAAGACCCTTTAGGGGTAGCTGAAAGATTTGATCAGTTCCTTGGCCCAAACATGTATACTTGGGACGAAATGCAGGCCATTTTAAAAGTCCTATTTACTGCCGAAGAACGAAATATGATTAGGGCAGCAGGAATGAGACACTGGGACCAAAGACATCAGCAGGGACCTGCAGCTGACCTAAAATGGCCCCTGCAGAGACCTAATTGGAATAATCAGGACCCAGCCCACCGAAATAATATGGTGGATCTATGCGATATTATTGTACAAGGTATTAGAGACTCTGTTCCTGGAGGACAGAATGTTAACAGAGCATTTAATGAACGACAGAAAAAGGATGAAACCCCCACTGAATGGTTAGAAAGGTTAAGGAAAAGCTTGCAGTTATACTCCGGATTAGATCCTGATGGTCAAATTGGGCAGGCGTTATTAAAAACCCAGTTTGTGGCAAAATCCTGGGAAGATATAAGAAAGAAATTAGAAAAGATTGAGGATTGGCATGACAGAGGTTTGGACGAATTATTGAGGGAAGCTCAAAAAGTGTATGTACGAAGGGAAGAGGAAAGTCAGCATGTTACTGTTATGTTAGAATTAATTAATAGTTTATGATTAGTTTTGATTTTAATAGTATAAGATTACAAGAAATATTTTAATGAAAAGTATGCTTGCACAGCAACCGAATGCTACTATGAAATCCCTGTACAGCCCCGTATCAAGGACGAAGGGATTGGTCAAAATCATTTGGTAGGAACCGTAGCTTACGTAACAAGTACAAGTTGATCTGTAAACTGATTTATGATACTTATATGGAAAACTAGAAGAATACATGTAGCTGTCAAGATCTGGATTAATGAGAATGGGGAAACAATGGGAAGAGAAGCCTACTGTAACGGTTTGTAGGTGCTGCCAAGAAAGGGAAGCCTACTGTAACGGTTTATAGATGCCTGCCAAGAAACCGTGTCCTTAAGCAAAAGGTAATTCCGGCAGGGGGAGATTGCGACCACCGATTCACGGATCGCCCACCCATTTGACACCCCAGACTCATTTCCAGATGATTCTAACACTTATTGCGCAGAATCGGAAATAGGAGGAGAATATGCTAATGATTTCCTGGAAATAGCATGTTTATGTATGACTACTTAATGAATACGTATGAGTAAGCTCTATATAAGATGTATAATTTTGGGGCATGGTGTGCGTTGATCGTGAGAGAACTCACTCACGCACCCGGCCGTAATAAAGAAGTGTCTGCTTATCCGCATCACATTGGTGTTGATAAGTTTCTTATTCTGGATTTTCGGTAACAGTTTTGGTGACCCAGATGGGACCTGATCGGTTCCAGCCGGCACCGAAGATTTCTCGGGGATACCCATCGATCCCCAATCCATAAGTTTCTTCGCGACGTTCACTGGATTTTTGGTAAGACACTTCTTTTCTTTTGGTAATTGTGTAAGTGGGTTAGAGTCCCACAGTAAGAGTAGGTTAGAGTCCCACAGTAAGAGTGGGTTAGAGTCCCACCGCCAGTGGGTTAGAGTCCCACTGTACGTCTGCCTGTCAGTCGCGGTGAAAGCTGTGCAGGGTTGGACTAAAGGATCCTTGTGAAGTGGAAGCCGAGGCGTCTGCCCGTAAGTCATAAGCAAAAGCTATTGCAGGGTTGGACAAAAGCGTAGACAAGAGAACCTATATGCTATAGTGTTCTCAAGGTAGTGCCTCTAACAAGAAGTTAGAAGTTTTTCATGTGTTATATTGTGGAATTGTTTGTTTTGACTGGGTACTGAAGTGCTGAGCTGTAATTAAGAACTGTGTTTATTGTGTTACATACTTTTTTACTCAAGGTAACAATTGCGGAACTGTGTGAGTGTGACTGTGAGAGTGAGACGTGCAATTGAGCGCGAAGCCAGTGCGGAGTTCGGATCCGCAGTTCTGTTATCCCGCGAGGGGTGCAGCCGGAGAAGAACGAAGCGACAGATTTGAGTGATTGTGTATTGTACTGTAAAACAATTATATCATGGCATCTAAGTTAACTCATTTGTTTAAAAGTAAAAGTATGAGTAATTTGGCTGCAAATGACAAAATCCTGAAAACTTCTCCATTAGGATGTTTATTAGCACATTGGGGGATCCGCAGTGGGATCCAAATAATGTGGAGCATAGAGAGAGATTGAGTCAGTATCAGAAGTGGATTTTATATGGAGTTAAACATGCTATGCCTAAATCTTTGAATTGGTTTAAATTATGTGAAGTAAGACAGGATAAAAATGAATCTCCCTCAGCGTTTCTGGAAAGATTAAAGGAAGCTGCCAGGAAATTTACTGATTTAAAAATGGAGACGGAGGCAGCTCAAATACAATTGGCTTTGATTTTTATGGGACAGTCAGCACCAGATATAAGAAAGAAACTCCAGAAACTTGAGGGAGAGGATTCAAGAAATTTGAATAAGATGCTGGAGGCTGCATGGAAGGTATATAATAATAGAGAAAATGAGGAGAGAAAAACCAGGGAAAATAGATTACTGGCTGTAATGACAGGGACAGTAAACAGAGGGAGAGGTAGAGGAAGAGGACGAGGATTCAGTGGAAGGGGAGGATTTATGAATGGTGGTAATTGGAGTTTTAACACCCCTTTAGGATAAATCAATGTGCTTTGTGTAGAAAGGAAGGACATTGGAAAAGAGACTGTCCTAAAAATGGGAATGTTCAACAAGAAATGGCCAGAGTCATGATGTTAGATAACTGAAGGGGACCGGAGGGGAGCCCAGCTGAGCCTCTGGTTGTAATTAAGCTGAAGAAAAGAAAAGAAAAAAAAATTATTAAAGAAGTTAAATTTTTAGTGGATACTGGAGCAATGTTTTCGATATTAAATACCTGTAAAGGAAAAATTGGAACAAAACCAGCAAACATAGTAGGGGCAACCGGGAAAGAAGAAAACAGGCCATTCCTGAAACCCCTGGATCTAAAATTTGGGGATAAGATAATTTCGCATGAATTTTTGTATGTACCAGAATGTCCGGTACCCTTGTTAGGAAGGGATTTGTTATCTAAATTAAATGCACAAATTATTTTTGAGCAAGGGGAGCTTTTCTTAAAAATACCCGAGTCCAAAACAGGAGGAATCTTAATGATACGAGAAAAGGTGAGGGAGCAGGAAATTCCACCGGAGGTAGATTCTGCAGTGATTCCCACAGTATGGGAAACAGATATCCCTGGTAAATCAAAAATGGCAGAGCCTGTCAGAGTAGATTTAAAAGAAGGTGTAAAGACAGTAAAATTAAAACAATATCCAATCAAGCCAGAAGTCAGACAGGAGCTGAAGAAACTGATTGACAAATTTTTGAAGTACAAAATTTTAGAGGAATGTGAATCGGAGTATAATACTCCTATTTTACCAATCAGGAAACCCTCGGGTGAATGTAGGTTAGTCCAAGACTTAAGGGCAGTAAATGAAATAGTTAAAGACATTTACCCAGTAGTTGCAAATCCTTATACGTTGTTAACAGCGTTAAATGAGACTTATCAGTGGTTTACAGTGCTTGATTTGAAAGATGCTTTCTTTTGCATACCTTTGGAAAAGGAGAGCTGAAAACTGTTTGCTTTTGAATGGGAAAATCCACAAACTGGGTGAAAGATGCAACTCACATGGATAAGATTACCCCAAGGATTTAAAAATAGCCCAACAATTTTTGGAAATCAACTGGCAAGAGAGCTTGAAATGTGGAAGCAAGATAAGTCAAGGCCTGGACATTTGCTTTTACAATATGTAGATGACATATTGGTTGCTACAGAAGAAAGGTCTGCTTGTATACAAGTGACTATTGACCTCTTGAATTTTCTGGGACTAAATGGGTACAAGGTATCCAGGAAAAAGGCTCCAATAGCATGCCAGACTGTGATATATCTGGGCTTTGAAATTTCTCAAGGGCAGCGACAATTGGGAAAAGGTCGAAAAGAAACTATTTGCAGTATACCTGAGCCGAAAAATATTCATGAACCCAGAGCGTTCCTGGGAATGGCTGAGTGGTGTCGCCTGTGGATTATGAATTACGGACTGATAGCTAAGCCTTTGTACGAGGCCCTAAAGAACTCTCCCTTTGTATGGGGTCCGCCACAGCAAAAGGCTTTCATTGAGTTAAAACGTGCTTTAATGTCTGCACCTGCCCTTGGACTTCCAGATCTAACCAAGGATTTTCAGTTGCTTGTACACGAGAGACAACGCCTTGCATTAGGTGTGCTAACCCAGAAGATGGGAAGCTGGAAACGACCAGTCGGATATTTCTCCCAACAACCGGACACAGTGAGTAAAGGGTGGCCAAACTGCCTTCGGGCAGTGGCAGCAACAGTGCTGCTCATACAGGAGGCTCAGAAATTGACTTTGGGAAGGACAGTAGCAGTCTATGTCCCACACATGGTGATAGCTGTTTTAGAGCAGAAGGGGGGACATTGGCTATCCCCGAGCCGAATGATAAAGTACCAGGTAGTATTGACTGAACAAGATGATGTTATTCTAAAAACAACTAACCTGGTAAATCCTGCAGTGTTTTTAAGTTCTACACAGGAAGGAGGACAACTGGAACATGATTGCTTGGCTACTATTGAGTACGTTTATTCCAGTCGTGAAGATTTGAAGGATGTACCACTGGAGCGACCAGACTGGGAACTGTATACAGATGGCAGCAGCTTCATGGAGCAAGGAGTCCGATACGCTGGATATGCGGTAACAACAGACACCACAGTTATAGAAGCCAGAGCATTGGCAAGCACCACATCAGCCCAGAAAGCAGAACTTATTGCTTTGATTCGAGCCTTAGAACTAAGTGAAAAGAAGAAAGTAAATATCTGGACAGACTCTAAATATGTCTTTGAGGTAGTGTGTGTCCATGGGGCCCTGTGGAAAGAAAGAGGATTATTGTCCTCTCAAAGATCAAACATTAAGCATCAAAATGAAATTTTACAATTATTGCAAGCAGTTCAGAAACCAGAAATTGCTGGAAATAATCTGGCTGATAAAATGGCCAGGAAAGTAGCAAAAGAGCAAGCATTGCAAATGCCATTAATCCCTCCGAAACAGTAGCCCTTCCTAGAAAAAAAAAAAAAAAAAAAAAAAAATTCAGAGGAAGATGATAAGCTAGCCCAGTTATTAAATGCTAAGAAAAACCTAGCTGGATGGTGGGTAACCCCTAATGGACAAGTAGTGATTCCACCCATTTTGCTGAGAGAAATAATTCAAACAAGACATCAGGAATGTCATTGGGGTGTAGAAGCCCTGTTGCGACGGAGGGAAAATCCGGACAGCTCAATATGAGTTGAATCATCAGACTTCCGATTTATTGATTACACATATGCTTCTTATATACAGCAGTTAATTAAGCTTATGCATATTGTTGCCTCTCCGGAGGCGTGACGACCTGGTTCAGGAACGGCACGGTGACCAACCCCAGGTCGCTCGGGTCATCAGCTCACAGACACCAATGTGGTGGATGGCAAATGACCTTTATTGGTGTGTGACGCAACATTATATACCCTGGGTTTGTGATGTCACTTCCTCATGCTTACATCATAGGTCAAATGCTATTGGCTGTCGGGAGAGGGGTCTCATCTTTCCGTACATCACGAGATCTTCCGGTCGCCAGACCCTAGCTAGCAACATTTCCCCCCTCCCTATGCATTATTAAATTAAGTTATAAAAGGTTTTAAAGAATATTTACATCATAACTGAAGGTAAAAAACATACTAAATGCAGCATTTTCTGTTTCTGTTTTACAACACTGTGAGAAAGTACCACAGACCTGGATAAGAAACATAAGGCACATTGAGTGAGGTAGTTAAAGGGTAACTGGGGGGAACGAGGTATAAATAGGGATAGAAAAGGGAAATTCTGGGCAGAAGCATTCTTAGAGCAGTTGCCGACGTTCTACCAGCATGATGTTGACCTTCTCTAGCCGGTTCTTGACAAACGATGTGAGCCTGTTTAGTATGCAGGGTCCGAAGATCAGTGCTATCACGATCATTGCGATTGGCCCCATAAGGGTAGACACTAAAGTGGTTAGCCATGGTGACTGGTCAAACCATGATGCAAACCAATTTTGTTGTGCCTCTCTTTCTCTCTTGCGTTTTTCCAATCCCTCTCGCAATTTTGCCATGGTGTCTCTCACTATTCCGGTGTGGTCTGCGTACACACAACATTCTTCTCCTAGTGCAGCGCACATTCCCCCTTGCTGTAAAAACATCAGGTCTAATCCTCTTCGATTTTGCAGCACTACTTCGGATAGTGATCTAAGTGATTGTTCTAATGCACTTATTGACCGTTCAATTCTGACCAGATCTTCGTCTACTGCTACTCTTAAGGCACTAAATTCTTTATTCTGCTGCACCAAGGATGCTACTCCTGTACCCACTCCCGCACCTCCTAAGATCATTAGGGTAGCTATTGTCAGTGCCGTAAAGGGTTCTCGTTTTGATAGATGGTGTTCTGGGGTAAATTGTGAATCATATACAAAGTTTTCAGAGTGATAAAAAATTTTGGGGACTATGGTTACTTGGACACAATATTCTGAGGAAGCATCAAATTGTTTCAACGACAGACAGGGTGTGACTCCCATGACAGAACAAACCCATTTGGTATTGCTGGCCGGTATTAAGCATTTCGCAGGGGTTTTATCTCGTATTCTGCTAGCACACAGGAGCTCTTTGTGTTCCGGGACTTTACCTACACATACACCACTTCCAATTACTTGTGCCAAAGTAATCCCTTGATTTTTTATGTCCCAATTACACTGGGTAGGATTTGCATTGTTTACTCATGTGGGCGAATCATTTACTGCTACGGCCTCATAAAAGGGTGGTTTGATTCCATAACACAGCCAGCAGTGTTCTGTAAGATTTGGATTAGTTTTGTTCAGCATTCGGTAGGTAGCCCGCATCATTTCCCAGAGAGAATTTTTGTCAGGGGTTCGGGTAGTACGTGTCATAATTGATGTGATAACTCCTATATCATTCATGGTGTTTTGTGGAGGGGACGTGGCTATTTGTGGGCTAGGGACCGGTTTAGTCGGATTGAGAGCTTGGTTAGGCCCAATTGCTTGAGGTGCTTGTGGTACGAGTTTGATAATTTGAATGACTGCTCCTGGATCTGTAAGATCTTTGTGAATGAATATTGACCACATTTTCCCTACTAACCAACCTGTATTGGTTGGGCGTAGGATCTCTAAGTTCAAATGGGTACAAGTACCTGTATGATATACGGTACCGTCGCTTGCGAATTTTGGGTGGTCGCACTTATCTGGTCCCCAGGTTACTTTCAGAAATTCATCATCTTTTTGTGGTCTCCATCTATCACTTGTTACAATGGTTTCACATCCCCAATATCCACAAAACCAATATCCTGGATAATTGCAGTAACTCTTTCCTGGGTTTGAGCTAGGGCACCAATATGTTCCCCATAATGATTTAGATTCGGGTCCTCCAACCCAGGGGAGCAAGTCACCAATCGTAACTGTAAAAGTCGGAGCACCTGCTGTTGTGTCCTCCCTTATCACTCTGTCGTTGTCTATGGGGTCTCGTAGGACCCATCTGAATGGCTGATGGGGATGGTGTTCTGTTTTTACCTGTTTTACCATGGCAAGTCCCAAAATCAAGAGCACACAAAGATATTGCCACCTACTTCCATGGAAATTACATTGCCATTGATTGGATTCTGACAGCACGGACCCTTCGGATGCAGATGGGATGTTTGCCGACTCGCCATCTTCTCCTGTCACTGAGGCGTGCGGCTTATGAGGGCATCCGATGATCCGGTCCTGTGGATAGAAACTCACAGTTTTCATTAGTTTTATCCCGGAGGTCTGGATTAATAGGTGGAGGTGGGTGTGCGGCAGTGGCCCTTAGGGTAAATTTGTAACCCTGGCTTTTAATAGAGTTAAAGCGTCCCTTCCCAACAGGGGCGGGACTCCTGACATGACACATGGGTGGAGGGCAATGGTTTTCTCCGGGCCTCTTTTAGTGTGAAGCGTTTCCAGTCCCTTTTTGTCGGGCTCCGGCCCCGCCTGCTTCCCTTGCGGGCGGGTCGTTCCCTCCCCCTCGGCCCGCCCCGTCCTCCTGATTCGCCCGTCCCTCTGGGTCCGCCCCACCCTCCTGGTTCGTCCGTCCCTCGGGGTCCACCCCACGCTCCGCCCGGTGGGATGTTTGCATTATAAAGGCACTCTTTGGAATGGCCACCCCACCCTCCCCCCGGTGGGATGTTTGCATTATAAAGGCACTCTCTCAAGTGGCCACCCCACCCTCCCCCCGGTGGGATGTTTGCATTATAAAGGCACTCTTTCGAGTGGCCACTCAGACTGGCTTTCCGCCCTTCGATCACGTCCCCCTCCTCCTTCCACTCGCCCCCGCCACTTTTCCCTTTGTCGTTCTCCTCCCCGTCCCGTCCACGTGTGCTTGTTGGTGCTAGCGCTTCCTCCCCGTCCCCGCCACGTGCGTTTTCGCCCCGCTCTCCCCCTTTTCTCTCCGCTCCATCTTGGGGAGCATATGGAGGTGGTTTAGCCCAGTCTTCCCCAGATTTTGACTTCTTCGCGGCGCCAGATTCCTCTGACTTCTTCGCGGCGCCAGATTCCTCTGACTTCTTCGCGGCGTCTCTGGCTTCCTGGGCTAAACCACCCCAAAAGGTCTCAACCTGTTTTTGCCTTTCTACAAGTGGGTCGGGGTTCGGGGGTTGAGGGGACGCATCACCCTCTTGTAAACTTTTTGATTCAGTAGAATCATTATCTCCTGGTGGGTGCAAAGTCTGTGTGGCTGCCCCGACTCCCAATTTCGGGACAGCCAACAAGCAGTTCCTTGCTGCCCTCCAGGTTTCCTGTTCCTCTATGGCTTTTTGTAAAGCCTGCATGACTTTCCCCCACAACTTAAGGTGCTTGCCAGAGCCTGAGGACATTGTCTCCTCGGCAAGGGCTTTAGTACACCTATCCCATACTTTAGGGTGGAGAATATCCACCGACCGGTCAATGACCCCAATCTGTAAAAGCCTCGCAACTGCGAGAGTAAAATCTTTGGGCTTGCAATCAATCCCCCATTGCTTATGTAATTCTGATACGACCTTCACAAGGGTTTCCATCTTCCTTGTTGGTCCTTCTCGGGAGCGTCCTCCCCGCCGGGCTAGCTTTGCTGCTCCGACCGCCGTTCACCCGACTCAGGCGAATTTCCCGTCCCGGGTCCCCCGTAGGTGGTTCCCGGGTTTCGGCACCACTTGTTGCCTCTCCGGAGGCGTGACGACCTGGTTCAGGATCGGCACGGCGACCAACCCCAGGTCGCTCGGGTCATCAGCTCACAGACACCAGTGTGGTGGATGGCAAATGACCTTTATTGGTGTGTGACGCAACATTATATACCCTGGGTTTGTGATGTCACTTCCTCATGCTTACATCATAGGTCAAATGCTATTGGCTGTCGGGAGAGGGGTCTCATCTTTCCGTACATCATGAGATCTTCCGGTCGCCAGACCCTAGCTAGCAACAGCATATTCCCAAAAATCCACACTGATTGGCTCATTAATTTTCCTGAGAACTTTCTCTTTGTTATAGCAGGTGGTGTTCAGTTGAGCTTCAAGGGCTACAGGATATTCCTTACTTTACGGTTATCAGCTCCCCACTACTCCCTTCTATTTTCCCAGCTTAGTTAAGGTTGTTTTGTCTGAAGTTCTCAAGAGAGTAGGCCTCTTGAAGATTTCTGTTAATCCTCCCTGACTCATGTCAAGGGGCCTGAGCCATTTTAATGCCTTCACTGCTTTCTGCTAAAAGCTCTGATTGTACAAATATCTCTTTAGTGATCTACAACAAAGCCCTAGTGACTTTTTTACAGAAACAGGTAGTGTCAGTTAAAATGCTAGGATTAGCTAAAATGATAACTGCAAAATGTGAAGTATGTTTGAAAAATAATCCAGTAATCAAGAAAAGAGCCCAAAAAGGGTAAGTTAAAATCTGGTACAGAACCTGGAGATTATTGGCAAGTAGATTTCTCGGAGTTACCTAGACAAAATGGGTACCGATACATTCTGGTGGGGGTTAACACTTTTACAGTATGGCCAGAAGCCCTTCCCTGTCGCACCACACAAGCAAAAGAAGTAGTAAAGTGGTTACTACAAGAAATAATTCCAAGATTTGGGGTCCCTATTGGAATTTCTTACTTAACCTATGTGCTCTGCAATATTCTTGGAAACTTCCAAGAACACTGCAGGCATTGCTAATTCTTAAGTAGGACAGGCCAACATGAGCATAAAATGCCATGTCTCAGCACAATCAGTTCAGTTATAAAATTACAGAATTGCCCCAAACAGCTATTTTAGACCATGTCCTCATCTCCAGGTCTTGTCACAGATGCTGCACTCTCTTGCAGCCTAACCACAAGTGCAAACTTCCGCTGCATGGCATGCTGTTAGGCGCTCTTGATAATTACTCTTTGAAATACTTTGTTCAATCTCTAGTCAGAATGAAGTCATACAAGTAAAACAAGCTGCTGAAGCACCACATTCTTTCCTATAACCATGCAGAAAACTGCTTTAGTGAACAGGAAAAGCAGAAACAAATCCTCTGCACATATCATTTCCCTGTGAGAAGATTGCCTTCACAGACCCTCTGGCAGCTTGGAAGCAGAGGCTCTGGAAAGGACTAGCTGCAGGCTAGTGGAGTGGTCAGGGGAGCTGCTGTGCAGGGATGCAGAGGTCAGAGCTTCCCACCGGAGTGACAGGCTGACAGGAAGTTAACAGCAAGGCCAAAGGCACCGCAGGCAAAGCCAGTGCTGCCTCAGAAGCTGCCCGAAACAGAGGCTGCTGTCCTGTAAACTGCCCCCGGGAGCCACAGTGCAAGTACGACAGGGATGACAAATTTCACCCTGAATGGACCGCTTCCCCCGGACGGACGCCACTCAGCTAACCCCAGGGGAAATCAGATGATGGCAGCCCGGTTTCCTTCCCCTCCGGCCGCGGCCCGGCACGTACCCTTCCTAACATGTAGAGCGCAGCAGCCGAACGGCCGCATTGCATGTCCAAGGGAAGGGGCGGGGCATCATCTTTCCCCCCGCTCACCATGGGAGAGTGAGAAGGGAGGGCGGGAGATCGCGAGCGTGACCGGCGGAGAAGGGGAGGGGCTGGGCGTGAGGCTCCGCCCACCTCCCTCAGCCGAGATCAGGGCAACAGCCAATGGGGAAGGCGCTCCGCGGGGCGGGAAGGTGGGGCTTCGGGAGGCCGCAGGGTAGGGTTGGCGCTGAGCGCTACGGCCGCTTGTAAAGAGATCCTGCCTCACGTGGTTTACCTGTGTGGGGGTATTGGGTATTATCCACCGCGGCAGCAGGTTGATGACTAGAGGCGGCAGCGGGCGCGTGGTGGACACCGAGCAAAGAGGAAGTGATTCCTTCCCTCCCTCCCTTTCACGCCCACCCAGCCTTCCTTCCCCTGCTGCCTCTGACGGGAGCTAGCGCATCCACCCCCCTCAGCGCCTTCCCCGTCGCTAAACAGCTGATGGTGGGCAAGTGAGGCGGGGCTGTGGAGAGTTGTTGCCAGCCAGCGCGTGGCGGGGCAGACGCGGAAGGCTGATAGGACAGGAGCGGGAGGGTGGAGGGTGTAGGGTGTGCGTGGGAAGCTGAGCAGTGCCATGTCCGTCTTCGCCCTTGTAATAAACGACCAAGCCTTGTAATCAAGGTAGGTTTAGTTGTATTTGCGAGGACAAAGTCAATAAAGCAAAAGCACAGCTCTGGGTGCTTGACCCAAGTCAGAGGCACACAGGGAAAGATACGTTATCCCTTTATATACATTTAGGATTGCATCAGTCGCATACATATTCATTTTAAGGTTGGGTTATTATAATTAGTTTTTAAAAGGGGCAGGGTTATGCGAATTACTTTGAGGAGACTTATTAAGATAAAATCTTATCTTTTCGTGCATGTGCACTACTGTCCAGTGGTTCTGGGAAAGGTCCTTGGCAGGAAGGCCCACAGTCTTCTTCAGAGCGACCTCTTTAACCCTGATGAAGAGGTTATCTGACCTCCAGACCACCAGTTTGGTTCTCTCCAGATGGTAGGTGCAGTGGTGTTCATATCTTTCCACTTAAATTTGAGAAAGAACTTCTTTACGGTGAGGGTAACAGAGCACTGGAACAGGCTGCCCAGGGAGGTTGTGGAGTTTCCTTCTCTGGAGACATTCAAGACCCGCCTGGACGCCTTCCTGTGTGAACTCATCTAGGTGTTCCTGCTCAGGCAGGGGGATTGGACTAGATGATCTTTCGAGGTCCCTTCCAATCCCTAATATTCTGTGATTCTGTGATTCTGTGATTCTGTGATTCTGTGATCTCCACAGTGTTATAAGTAAATTTGACTCAAAGTCCAATAATAAATTTAAAAGTAATTTATTGAGTAGGAATAGGTGAGCAAAAGCAGCCCTGGGTGGCCAGGGAGTCTCCACTCCACCAACGACTCGCAAATTAGATAGGCACAGCAGTCCCTTTTTATCTTGGCTCTTCTTGGGGTTTGCACCCTCTTTGCTGATAACAAAAATGCTCCAATTGTTGCCAATGCCCTCCAGAGTCTCTGTTATCGTGGCAGTTTTCGGTTAGTATCTTTCACGATCTCTGGGATCTCTTCCTTAGTTGAGATACGAAGTTTCCCTTTGTTTGCTACTTAGCACATCATGATGTGCCTGCAAATCCCTTTACTACATGCCTTATAAATACATTTTGGGCTTAATCCTTGGTCAATTAACAGGATGTTTGAGCACAACGACAACATTGCATAAGCTTTAAACCTTTAGCTAAATAACAGGGTATACTGATGCTATGGTAGCCTACTATTGCTGTTTAATATTTCAAAAATTGTATTGCTTGATTAGCAAATTCCCTTTATATGCCTATTACAATTCCCCCTTTTTCTTTTTTATTATTAATTTGCTGATCAAACTAAACTATCTGTCTCTCCTAAGTCTGAGTGTTTTATTACCAAAAGCTGTACCTTTTCAATCCTGTTCTTTACAAATGTTACAAATCTATTAATAATACAAGGTCCGAAAGTCAATGCTAATAACAACATAATCAAAGGTCCACAGTGGACAAACACGGAGTAAGTCCTGTTTTTGAACATATCCACCAAGCCCTTGATTTCGGTGTGATGTGGTTAAAGATAAAGAGTAAGGGAAATACTTACACCAGGGCTTTGATCGGCTTAGGGAGGTGTGGTGGGTTGACCCTGGCTAGATGCTGGGTGCCCACCAAAGCCCACTCTATCACTCCCCCTCCTCAAATGGGCAGGGGGAGAAAATTATAACGAAAAGCTCGTGGGTGGAGATAAGGACGGAGAGAGATCACTCACCAATTACTGGCAAGGGCAAAACAGACTCGACTTGGGGGAAAAAACAAATTTACTTTATTACCAATCAAAATCAGAGGAGAATGAGAAGTAAAACCAAATCTTAAAACACCTCCCCCATCCCTCCCTTCTTCCCGGGCTTAATCTCTTTCCCGATTTTCCACCTCCTCCCCCCAGCGGCACAGGGGGACAGGGAATGGGGTTGGGGTCAGTTCATCACACGGTGTTTCTGCCGCTGCTTCCTCCTCAGGGGGAGGTCTCCTTCCCCTGCACCAGCGTGGGGTCCCTCTCACGGGAGACAGTCCTCCACCAACTTCTCCAACGTGAGTCCTTCCCATGACCAACAGTTCCTCACGAACTGCTTTGGCATGGGTCCATTCCATGGTGTGCAGTCCTTTGAGGAAGGGACTGCTCCAGCGCGAGTCCCCCACGGGGTCACAAGTCCTGCCAGCAAACCTGCTCTGGCGTGGGCTCCTCTCTCCACGGGCTACAGGACCTGACAGGAACCTGCTCCAGCGCGGGCTTCCCGCGGGGTCACAGCCTCCTTCAGGCATCCACCTGCTCCGGCGTGGGGTCCTCCACGGGCTACAGGTGGTCATCTGCTCCACCATGGACCTCCAGGGGCTGCAGGGGGACAGCCTGTCTCACCCTGGTCTTCACCACAGGCTGCAGGGGAATCGCTGCTCCGGCGCCGGAGCCCATCCTCCCCCTCCTTCTTCACTGACCTTGGTGTCTGTGGAGTTGTTTTCTCTTACATCTTCTCACTCCTCTCTCTAGCTGCAAAGTGTGCAGCTTTTTTTTTTCTCCCTTCCTTTTTTTTCTTAATTATGTTATCACAGAGGCGTTACTGATTGGCTCGGCCTTGGCCAGCGGCGGGTCCCTTCTTGTAGCCGGCTGGCATTGGCTGTGTCGGGTTGGACATGGGGGAAGCTTCTGGCAGCTTCTCTCACAGAAGCCACCCCATGTCCCCCCCTCCCCCACTGCTACCAAAACCTTGCCATGCAAACCCAATACAGGAGGTTGTTCTTTCATCCCCACATTTCTACGCCTCTGCCTCCTTTGCTTACTCCTTTGCGGGGAGCAGCAAGGTGTACCATCTTCTCGGCAGCAGTTGTATTCTTCAGGGGTCCTTCCCTTTTTCTTTTTATAGCCTTTCCCGCCCTTTTTGGTGGATCTCTGCAGGTGAAGATCTTGAAATTGCTCACTAAGTCGATATGCTATTATTTCTTCCAAATTTGTTTTATATAGATCTTCAGGTGAAATGAGGGATATTATTTTAGAACAATATCACCCCAAAACTTTGGTTTGTCTAATTCCTCTCACTTGTTTTGTTAGTTTAGATAATTCCCACCAAATAAATAATAAAATATGATGTTCCTTGTTTTCTAAAACATATTTATCTACTACCCAAGGGCTTTCCACAGGACGTCCTTCTGAGGTGGTCCACTGTTTTTCCACAATTTTATCCCAATGTTGATCTAGTGTTTCATACGAATTCTGATGCCAACAATTAAAACATACTTTGGTTTCTATAACATCTACTCTATTCCCCAAACATAAACTTTTACATTGGCCACAAATCACTTTAACCCAATAATCACATGAAAGATCTCGACATACACAGATTTGTAATAAATCCTTATGGATTCTTTCGTGTTTTAAATAACGCTCCTTATTTTTAATAATATCTCTAGCTAATTCAAATATTCAAAAAATATTTTCATGTGGTCCCTCCTCAAGAATTTCTCATATTAGAGGAATTAGGACCCCAGTCCACTGATGCTGTATTCGAAGGTAGACATCCTTAGGGCAGGTATGCAGCCACCTTTCAAATTCTTCCATTCATTTATCTGAAAGTAGAATGGCTTATACTTATCTCTTTGAAAACCTTAACTTCATCATATTTGGTACTGGAGTGACAGTCCACTTCCCCGGAGGTAGGGGTCCATTGATTCTGCTGGCGTGGGTCCATTCTTTTTCCACTGTCCTCACAGTAGTATCTGTAGTAAGCAAAATGACAAAAGGACCCTCCCACCTAGGCGTTAGAGATGATTCTTTCCATGTTTTTACTAATACTTGGTTTCCTGATTGGATTTTATGTATTGAGAGATCTAAAGGGGGACTTTGCACAATTAAACCCTTTTTCCTGAGTTCCTGTCTCCTTTCTGATAATTCTAATATATATATATTCTGTTATTATTTTGTCCTCGACTTTTGGATGTTCTACTAAGGTCCCGAAATTGTAAGGCATTCCATACATCATTTCAAAAGGAGACACTCCAGTATCAGTTCTAGGTTGTGTTCATATATACAATAAAGCCAACAGTAAACATTTTACCCAATTCATTTTGGTTTCTATCATCAATTTGGTTAAGTGCTTCTTAATTTCCCCATTCATTCGTTCCACCTTTCCTGAGCTCTGTGGGTGCCAGGGAGTATGGTATTCCCACTTAATATTAAATAAGTTGGTGGTTTCTTTAATTATTTTGGAAGTAAAGTGTGGTCCTCTCTCTGAATCAATGGCTATGATTAACCCATATCTTGGTATTATTTCTTCTAACAAAATTTTAACTAAGGTTTTGGCTGTTGCCCTTGCCACAGGGAAAGCCTCTATGAAGTGTGTGAGGTGGTCTACTAGAACTAATAATAAATACTGATACCTCCCCACCTTGGGTAGTTCGGTAAAATCTACTTGAATTCTTTTAAAAGGTCTTTTGGCTAGTTCTCTTCCTCCAAGGACCTTTTCTCCAAGTTGCCCTTTGTTTACTTTTTAACAGGTTGCACATCCCTCTAAAACCTTCTTGTGAAACAGGGTATTGTTTAACCCTGATTGGATTATCTGGGTCTCTTATTGAAACAGTGATTAGTTTAAATATTTAATTTTCCCACTGAGTCTGGATTATACCAGACTTCTGGGTTAATTTTATTCTCATCTTCTGTAGTTAAAACACATATTTTCACATCTAATTTATATTTATTTACTTCCAGATTGATTCCTAACTTAATCATTAGGTCCCTTCCCAATAGGTTATATTCAGCTTCAGGTACCAACAAAAATGTTCCAATTCCAAATTTATTAGGGGCCTCGATTTCTACATTTTTAATGAGGGGCACCTTGAAAGGTTCCCCTTTTGCTCCTATTACTTGGAGCTTTTCTTTTGATTCTGTACAGCCTAACGGTAATCTCTGGACCCACATAGGGTCCTGCCCCATAAGTCCAAGGGCAGGTGCAGACATTAAAGCACGTTTTAACTCAATGAAAGCCTTTTGCTGTGGCGGACCCCATACAAAGGGAGAGTTCTTTAGGGCCTCGTACAAAGGCTTAGCTATCAGTCCGTAATTCATAATCCACAGGCGACACCACTCAGCCATTCCCAGGAACGCTCTGGGTTCATGAATATTTTTCGGCTCAGGTATACTGCAAATAGTTTCTTTTCGACCTTTTCCCAATTGTCGCTGCCCTTGAGAAATTTCAAAGCCCAGATATATCACAGTCTGGCATGCTATTGGAGCCTTTTTCCTGGATACCTTGTACCCATTTAGTCCCAGAAAATTCAAGAGGTCAATAGTCACTTGTATACAAGCAGACCTTTCTTCTGTAGCAACCAATATGTCATCTACATATTGTAAAAGCAAATGTCCAGGCCTTGACTTATCTTGCTTCCACATTTCAAGCTCTCTTGCCAGTTGATTTCCAAAAATTGTTGGGCTATTTTTAAATCCTTGGGGTAATCTTATCCATGTGAGTTGCATCTTTCACCCAGTTTGTGGATTTTCCCATTCAAAAGCAAACAGTTTTCAGCTCTCCTTTTCCAAAGGTATGCAAAAGAAAGCATCTTTCAAATCAAGCACTGTAAACCACTGATAAGTCTCATTTAACGCTGTTAACAACGTATAAGGATTTGCAACTACTGGGTAAATGTCTTTAACTATTTCATTTACTGCCCTTAAGTCTTGGACTAACCTACATTCACCCGAGGGTTTCCTGATTGGTAAAATAGGAGTATTATACTCCGATTCACATTCCTCTAAAATTTTGTACTTCAAAAATTTGTCAATCAGTTTCTTCAGCTCCTGTCTGACTTCTGGCTTGATTGGATATTGTTTTAATTTTACTGTCTTTACACCTTCTTTTAAATCTACTCTGACAGGCTCTGCCATTTTTGATTTACCAGGGATATCTGTTTCCCATACTGTGGGAATCACTGCAGAATCTACCTCCGGTGGAATTTCCTGCTCCCTCACCTTTTCTCGTATCATTAAGATTCCTCCTGTTTTGGACTCGGGTATTTTTAAGAAAAGCTCCCCTTGCTCAAAAATAATTTGTGCATTTAATTTAGATAACAAATCCCTTCCTAACAAGGGTACCGGACATTCTGGTACATACAAAAATTCATGCGAAATTATCTTATCCCCAAATTTTAGATCCAGGGGTTTCAGGAATGGCCTGTTTTCTTCTTTCCCGGTTGCCCCTACTATGTTTGCTGGTTTTGTTCCAATTTTTCCTTTACAGGTATTTAATATCGAAAACATTGCTCCAGTATCCACTAAAAATTTAACTTCTTTAATAATTTTTTTTTCTTTTCTTTTCTTCAGCTTAATTACAACCAGAGGCTCAGCTGGGCTCCCCTCCGGTCCCCTTCAGTTATCTAACATCATGACTCTGGCCATTTCTTGTTGAACATTCCCATTTTTAGGACAGTCTCTTTTTCCAATGTCCTTCCTCTCTACACAAAGCACATTGATTTATTCCTAAAGGGGTGTTACAACTCCAATTACCACCATTCATAAATCCTCCCCTTCTACTGAATCCTCGTCCTCTTCCTCTCCCTCTCCCTCTCCCTCTTTTTACTGTCCCTGTCATTACAGCCAGTAATCTATTTTCCCTGGTTTTTCTCTCCTCATTTTCTCTGTTATTATATACCTTCCATGCAGCCTCCAGCATCTTATTCAAATTTCTTGAATCCTCTCCCTCAAGTTTCTGGAGTTTCTTTCTTATATCTGGTGCTGACTGTCCCATAAAAATCAAAGCCAATTGTATTTGAGCTGCCTCCGTCTCCATTTTTAAATCAGTAAATTTCCTGGCAGCTTCCTTTAATCTTTCCAGAAACGCTGAGGGAGATTCATTTTTATCCTGTCTTACTTCACATAATTTAAACCAATTCAAAGATTTAGGCATAGCATGTTTAACTCCATATAAAATCCACTTCTGATACTGACTCAATCTCTCTCTATGCTCCACATTATTTGGATCCCACTACGGATCCCCCAATGTGCTAATAAACATCCTAACGGAGAAGTTTTCAGGATTTTGTCATTTGCAGCCAAATTACTCATACTTTTACTTTTAAACAAATGAGTTAACTTAGATGCCATGATATAATTGTTTTACAGTACAATACACAATCACTCAAATCTGTCGCTTCGTTCTTCTCCGGCTGCACCCCTCGCGGGATAACAGAACTGCGGATCCGAACTCCGCACTGGCTTCGCGCTCAATTGCACGTCTCACTCTCACAGTCACACTCACACAGTTCCGCAATTGTTACCTTGAGTAAAAAAGTATGTAACACAATAAACACAGTTCTTAATTACAGCTCAGCACTTCAGTACCCAGTCAAAACAAACAATTCCACAATATAACACATGAAAAACTTCTAACTTCTTGTTAGAGGCACTACCTTGAGAACACTATAGCATATAGGTTCTCTTGTCTACGCTTTTGTCCAACCCTGCAATAGCTTTTGCTTATGACTTACGGGCAGACGCCTCGGCTTCCACTTCACAAGGATCCTTTAGTCCAACCCTGCACAGCTTTCACCGCGACTGACAGGCAGACGTACAGTGGGACTCTAACCCACTGGCGGTGGGACTCTAACCCACTCTTACTGTGGGACTCTAACCTACTCTTACTGTGGGACTCTAACCCACTTACACAATTACCAAAAGAAAAGAAGTGTCTTACCAAAAATCCAGTGAACGTCGCGAAGAAACTTATGGATTGGGGATCGATGGGTATCCCCGAGAAATCTTCGGTGCCGGCTGGAACCGATCAGGTCCCATCTGGGTCACCAAAACTGTTACCGAAAATCCAGAATAAGAAACTTATCAACACCAATGTGATGCGGATAAGCAGACACTTCTTTATTACGGCCGGGTGCGTGAGTGAGTTCTCTCACGATCAACGCACACCATGCCCCAAAATTATACATCTTATATAGAGCTTACTCATACGTATTCATTAAGTAGTCATACATAAACATGCTATTTCCAGGAAATCATTAGCATATTCTCCTCCTATTTCCGATTCTGCGCAATAAGTGTTAGAATCATCTGGAAATGAGTCTGGGGTGTCAAATGGGTGGGCGATCCGTGAATCGGTGGTCGCAATCTCCCCCTGCCGGAATTACCTTTTGCTTAAGGACACGGTTTCTTGGCAGGCATCTATAAACCGTTACAGCAGGCTTCCCTTTCTTGGCAGCACCTACAAACCGTTACAGTAGGCTTCTCTTCCCATTGTTTCCCCATTCTCATTAATCCAGATCTTGACAGCTACATGTATTCTTCTAGTTTTCCATATAAGTATCATAAATCAGTTTACAGATCAACTTGTACTTGTTACGTAAGCTACGGTTCCTACCAAATGATTTTGACCAATCCCTTCGTCCTTGATACGGGGCTGTACAGGGATTTCATAGTAGCATTCGGTTGCTGTGCAAGCATACTTTTCATTAAAATATTTCTTGTAATCTTATACTATTAAAATCAAAACTAATCATAAACTATTAATTAATTCTAACATAACAGTAACATGCTGACTTTCCTCTTCCCTTCGTACATACACTTTTTGAGCTTCCCTCAATAATTCGTCCAAACCTCTGTCATGCCAATCCTCAATCTTTTCTAATTTCTTTCTTATATCTTCCCAGGATTTTGCCACAAACTGGGTTTTTAATAACGCCTGCCCAATTTGACCATCAGGATCTAATCCGGAGTATAACTGCAAGCTTTTCCTTAACCTTTCTAACCATTCAGTGGGGGTTTCATCCTTTTTCTGTCGTTCATTAAATGCTCTGTTAACATTCTGTCCTCCAGGAACAGAGTCTCTAATACCTTGTACAATAATATCGCATAGATCCACCATATTATTTCGGTGGGCTGGGTCCTGATTATTCCAATTAGGTCTCTGCAGGGGCCATTTTAGGTCAGCTGCAGGTCCCTGCTGATGTCTTTGGTCCCAGTGTCTCATTCCTGCTGCCCTAATCATATTTCGTTCTTCGGCAGTAAATAGGACTTTTAAAATGGCCTGCATTTCGTCCCAAGTATACATGTTTGGGCCAAGGAACTGATCAAATCTTTCAGCTACCCCTAAAGGGTCTTCCAGTAAATTTCCCATTTCCTTTTTGAATTCTCTAACATCTCCAGAATTGAGAGGAACTGATACGAATCCTACTCCCGTATTCAGGCCTCCCATGGAAATTTCCCTTAAAGGATACAATAAACCCCCATTTTCTTCTGTGTTTTTCTTTGAATCCTCCTCCACTACTTTGTTCCTGGTCTGACTTCTGGTTACTCTTTTATTATCAGACTCAGGAGGCTCGTTAGTAGTAGGAGCAGAGGGGGTAGGGTTCTGGACTGTGGCCGAATTATTCTGAAGGGGAGGTGGAAAAGCGTAAGGTGGAGGAGACATTTGTGATTCATCTAATTCCCAATTTTTCTTTTTCTCTTTTTTTGTTTCCCTTAGGGGGTACAGATTGGTTTTAGTGTCCCCTCCTATCCAAAGAAAAGCATACTCACTTTCCTCCTGGCTAAAGGGTTATTTTTTTTAATCATCCACATAGATGTTCAAGGCCTGACATATCCAGTCTTCAAAGGACCCAAATATTGGCCAAAATAACTGGTCCTGTCTGATTCGTTTCCCTCCCCATACTTTCATACAATAATGCACCATCTTTCTTTTTGACTCTCCCTTCATAGTCATTCCAATATTTAATCATCAATCCTAACGGACTATCTTGGGGTATGTCGGGTAATCCCACCCGCCCCTCCTTGCATGGGAACAGAGGACCTACTCTTCCTCTGTCCCACCTTCCAGCAGTGCCTTCCACTCACTCAACACACAATCGCTTCCCTCCGTTTGTGGCTCAAGCCCTCGCGGACAATGAGAACCACACTACTAGGAGGTCTGCACTTGCTTCGTCCACTCCGGGGAGTCTCCATTTGGTTCTTCGTGCACAAAAATGACGGGGAACTGCAGTTTTCTTTTGCTCCACCTATTTCGGTTCGTGGATCTAGGAGACCTTAGAACCAGAAGTCCCTTACTCCAGGACCATCCGGAGACGGGGGCACCCTCCTGGAGCAGGATTCTGGACCAAGGTAGTCTAGATCCGAGTCACGGCACCAAATTGTTATAAGTAAATTTGACTCAAAGTCCAATAATAAATTTAAAAGTAATTTATTGAGTAGGAATAGGTGAGCAAAAGCAGCGCTGGGTGGCCAGGGAGTCTCCACTCCACCAACGACTCGCAAATTAGATAGGCACAGCAGTCCCTTTTTATCTTGGCTCTTCTTGGGGTTTGCACCCTCTTTGCTGATAACAAAAATGCTCCAATTGTTGCCAATGCCCTCCGGAGTCTCTGTTATCGTGGCAGTTTTCGGTTAGTATCTTTCACGATCTCTGGGATCTCTTCCTTAGTTGAGATACGAAGTTTCCCTTTGTTTGCTACTTAGCACATCATGATGTGCCTGCAAATCCCTTTACTACATGCCTTATAAATACATTTTGGGCTTAATCCTTGGTCAATTAACAGGATGTTTGAGCACGACGACAACATTGCATAAGCTTTAAACCTTTAGCTAAATAACAGGGTATACTGATGCTATGGTAGCCTACTATTGCTGTTTAATATTTCAAAAATTGTATTGCTTGATTAGCAAATTCCCTTTATATGCCTATTACAACAGTTCCTCAACTTCCCCCCTTTGTTCCCCCAGGATTGATCATTTTAGGCCTCTTCATCAAATTCCCCATATGTCAGCAAAAAAAAGAATTATTATGGCGAAAGCCAACAACACTCTCCCCCATCTTTCACACCCTGGAGGAAATGCTGGAGGCTGACTGCGTGGCCGTGAGGCCTTACGCCTTCCAGGAGCGGGAGAAACACAAATTCATCTTCATTGTGGCTTGGAACGAGATCGAGGGCAAGTTTGCCATCACGTGCCACAACTGCACGGCGCAGCGCCAGCGCAGCGGCTCCCACAAGCTCTATCGCGGCGGCCCCGAAGCCAGCATCTCCATAGTGACTAGGAGCCTGGCCTGGGGCACGGACTTTGGCCTGGCACGCGGCTCCTCGCATCTCCACGCCGAGGCAGGGTTGTGGGGCTCCGAGCAGGGCGCAGCGGCCGAGGCGTTGCTGAAGAGCCCGCTGCGCGCCAAGAGCAGCCCGGCCTGGAAGCCGCCGCGGGGTCAGGAAGCGGCAGGTGTTGCCGAAGAGATAGAAGCGCTGGAGCTGGGGAAGGAGGAGGCTGCCTCTCTGGCGCTGCAGCCCTCACTGCTGCAGGCAACCGAGTCGGCCGCTCCCAACGCGGAGCCTGCGGAGGAGGAGTGCAGCTGGGCCGGTCTCTTCTCCTTTCAAGACTTGCAGGCTGTGCATCAGCAGCTGTGCTCAGTGAACTCGGAGCTGGAACCCTACCTGCCTGCCTTCCCCGAGGAGCTCTCGGGTGTGTGGACGGTGCTGTTCAGAGCTCTGGAGCTATCCGAGCAAGAGATGGACGCTCTCTGCTACAAACTGCAAGTTTACTTGCTCCACAGCTTGGATACCTGCAGCTGGAAGATCCTTTCTCAAGTACTCTTCACTGAGACTGACGACCCTGAAGAGTATTATGAGAGCTTGAGCGAGCTGCGACAAAATGGGTACGAGGAGGTGCTGCAGCGGGCCCTCAGGCGAATCCAGGAGGTGAGGCTACCGCATGGTCTAGATATCTCCACCTTAGTGTTATCTTTTCCTTACTCTGTGACATCTTTAGTTGTTCTCTCCACCTGCTCCCCTCTACCTTTGCAGAATTCATCAATCTATGGGACAAAAAAAAAAAAAACACTACAAGAAAACTGTGTTGGTTTTAAAAAAAAAAAAACAAAAAAAAAACCAAAGCAAGAAAAAAAGCAAGCTTTCAGAATTAATGTAAGGAAATGAGGCTTAAACTTTCCAAAGTCTCTAGGACCAGGATTTAAGAAGGTGCAGATTTCCCTAGTCATCTAAGTGTGATTCACTACTTTATTCTGTGTAACTGAACATAGATGTTTGTGAACAAGAATCTGATAGATTTAACACCCGGATTTTTGTTTTTGTGTTGCTTTGCACCAGGACGTGTTGGAGTCTGATTTTTTTCTGTTTAATGGGAGCAGCAACATGTGGCGTTTAGTTTGACAGTACAATTTAGGCACTTGAGGCCAAAAAGATCTAGGTTTCTAGAGGCTCTGGGTGCTGAATCTGCCATTTCAAGCGAGATGATGTTTTCCAGTGGCATTGAAGTAACTAAAGCTTTTTTTCAGCTGGTAAGTTCTTAGAGTTGTGATTTTTAAAAAGCAAACTATCTAATCCTATTGAGTATTTACTGTGTTGCCATTGTGTGGTGGTTTCACTGGGCTAGCACTTGGCTAGCAGCCAACACAGCTGTTCACCCACTTCCTCCCCACCCCCAGGGGATAGGGGAGAGGACTGAGGGGAAAGGGTAAGGAGACTCATAGACCAAGATAAGAAAAATTTAATAATGGAAATAAAATAAAACCTATTGGGATCTGGTGATGTCCATCTTGCCACTTTATTCCTAAAAACTGAATTTCTTGTGCAGGTCCCTTGACTTTGCCACTTGGCTGCCTTTGACTCCATTTCATATTGGAGTTCTAACATGTCTGGCACGGTAGCACTCAATGGTGGTGTGACTTCATTCAAACCATGATAGTGGACTTTTGCACTGGCTGTATGGGGCTGTTAAAGTGTCCTGGGTTTGGTTAGGATAGAGTTAATTGTTCACAGGGAACTGGGAGGGGAGCAGCTGGGGCAGCTGACCCAAATGGGCCAAGGCAAGTATTCCATACCATGGGACATCATGCTCAGTATTTAAACAGGGAAGTTCTGGGAAGAGGAGGCTGCTGGGTACTATGGTTCGTGAGCTGGTCGGGTGGTGAGCTGTTTGGTTTTGTGTACCAATTGTTATGTTGTATATTCTTTCATTAGTACTGTTGTTGTTGGGTGTTGTTTCTCCCTTACTTGTAGAGAAACATGCTGTGAGAGGCTGAGGCATGGGTGACTTTTAGTCACTAAGGAGCTGGGTGACTTTTAATTACTAATGGGGAGCTAGACTTTTATGCTGTGTGTGAACCTTACTGACTGTATCACGTGGGTGGGGTCTTAACCAATTAGTTGCTGGCACGCATCACATGTTGTGTGGCAAAGTGTATAAAAGGAACCTGTACCAAATAAAGACAGAGCAATCACCCTATCTCCATGAGAAAACGTGGTTTAGACTCTCGGCACAGGCTACCCAACAGATGGCGCCCGAACGCCACTGATTACCCTGGATCTTCACAAGAAATGAAACGCTGAGCGAAACATTGAGTGAAGGTCGATTTATTGCCACAAGAAACGGAACGCTGTGAGACGCGTTGAGTGGACCCCCCCCCCATGGCCGTATAGACGAAATGTTGAAGGCTCGGGGCACCTTGGAAAAAAAAAAAAGCGGCGGTCGTAAATATCTTCTCCAGTTCGCGAAAGAGACTGAACTGTAAATTCACTGCACTAAGGAATGCCAAAAATGCATGGAACTAAGTTTCCGATATCAGCCAGAGATAAGAGATAGCCCCTCTCATTAATCCTCTCATTTACTTACATGCTTTTTAGAAAAGCGGGATATAGCATTTTTTTCAGTCTCCTGAGAGGTATTTTGATGAGAATACGTGGAGAAGTTTTGGAAAATGAACTGCGTAGTGCGGGCAAGATCCCCCTCCCTCCGACCAAGATGGCGCCCCCGAAAAAGAAGTGCGCAATAGCTGGGCAAGGTGGCCCCCCCCTCCCCCCCACCTTGGATGACGATGCTGGGAGGCGGTGCTGAGCTGCGAGCTGATAGGCTGGTTGATGCGGATGGGCTTGAACAGTCAGAAGGACCCGGGGGGAGGCATGCCTGGCACCGCCTACTCCCCTCCCCCCGGGGAGGCACTTTCCCCGCCTGGCACCACCTACTCCCCTCCCCCCGGGGAGGCACCTTCTGTGCCTCGCACCACCCACCCCCCTTTTGCCCCCCTGGGGAAGCTCCCCAGTCCCCCCCCTTCGAGGGAGCGTAAAAGCGGATAGAAAAAGCAATGAGGAATTATGGACTAGTTTTCCTATATACAAGCATTTGTTGATTTCTTGATGATTAACTTTTTGGGGCTATTTTTAGCAGCAACCCAGAGATGGCGAATAGTGGTTTCCATGACGACGCTGATAACAACATTCCACGATGAGATAAGACCACGGCTGCATTCCTCGCCCGGCACTGGCTGCGGTGAGGGGGGCTTTACTCCCCCCCGCAGTTTCTTAAAGTGCCCAACTTGCATTTCAGACGGTTTAAGTTATACAATGCTTTATGATTTGTATTGTTTTATGGAATGAGTGTGTGGGTAAAGTGAAGGTACCTTCCGTCTGTGTGAAATGAATGAATGTTGTAAAGGTAATTTTCCTTTGTGATTGTTTAATGTGTAAACTAACTTGAAATAGGAACTGATGAATATGAAATTATCACTATTGTGTGAGGGAGTCACACAGACCTACTAACTTTGGATAGAAGCTATGTTTTTATCGTTATAGATTCTGGAACACCGTGGGATTTTCTTCAGGCGGCATTCCGAGTGTACTTGTTGTTAACTTCTGTTTGGTAAAAAAAAAAAAAAAAGAAAAAAAAAAAAGGCAAAAGGAAGAAGAACAAAAAAAAAAAGGAGAAAGCCCTGAACACTGTATGTAGAAGAATATAAAGATGTGAAGATATGTATTAGATAGTAACATAAGTAAGTAATGAAGTGTATATTAGTAATAGAACATAGCATAAGGTAGATGTAAATATGAATTATCCTTGTTTTAACAGGAAAAGATGTATCACTAAGTTTTTCTGCAGGAATTTACACAGTTTCCAAAGAGCATTTTTAGATTAACAGAATGAGCATGGATCAAGTTTTCAGTATAAGCTATGGATTCTTATGAGGCTTTTAACTTTTAGTTTTCCTTCCTGATGAATAATAGTGTCACCAGTTATCACCCTTATAATTAAGGCCCTGTCATCATTTCCAATGTGAGTTTTTTTTTTACAAGGGTGTATGGCATGCTTATAAAGATACTGTAAGTATGGAATTTGATTTTTGAAAAACAATCTCAACTAGCAGGGACTTCTCCTGGGGAGACATTTTTAGTTTGTTTCTTTGTTTTGTGACATGGATTGTATTTCAAATCAGAAATCAATCAGCAAAGCAAGACCAACCCCGTATTAGCATCATTATTACTATTGTTATTGTTATGAAATTTTTTATGCTTCAGAAATAGTTCTGTTTTATGAAAACTCTGAACCAAGTCTTATTTTGAAAACTGAAGCAGCAGATGCAGAGATTTTAAATTGGCCACTATAAATGTACATTTAGTATTGAAGTTATCTACTGATTTTTGATTGGGGCCACTGACGGCAGCGCTTGCCTGACACTTAAATGGAAAACAGAAAACCCTGTTTGGATTGATCAATGGCCTCTATCAAAAGAGAAGCTGCAACATGTTGAGGAACTTGTACAGGAACAATTAAAATTGGGTCATATTAAACCCTCTGTTAGCCCATGGGACACTCCTATTTTTACCATTCAGGAAAAAAAATCTGGGAAATGGAGACTATTACATGATTTGAGAGCTGTAAACAATTGTATGGAGGACATGAGAGCCTTGCAACCTGGGTTACCATCTCCGGTCATGTTGCCAGAAAAATGGGATTTGTTAATACTAGATCTTAAGGATTGTTTTTTCACAATTCCTTTGCACGAGGATGATAGTGACAAGTTTGTGTTTTCTGTGCCCTCCATCAATAGGGCCGCCCCATCACAGCGTTATTAATGGGTTGTACTGCCACAGGGTACAAAGAACTTTCCTACCATTTGTCAGTGGCTTGTGGATTTAGCCTTAAGACCGTGGCGAAGGGAAAAGCCTGACTTGCTTACATACCATTATATGGATGACTTATTGGTGGCTAGCCCTTCCTGAGCAAAAACAGAAAGAACTTGTAACATGCTTGCAGAATTTTGGTCTAGTCATTGCACCTGAAAAGGTTCAAAACATTCTCCTTGGAATTACTTGGGCATGCAAATTACAGAAATTAGACTCATACCTCAGAAAATTATTTCGCACCCAGAAATTAAGACTGTTAATGATGTTCAAAAATTGATAGGTGATATGCAATGGCTTTGAACTTTCTGTGGAATTGCTAACACAGATCTTTCTCCTTTGATTGACCATCTACGGAATAGTAGTTCCCTTTTTGACCCTAGATCATTTACTGTGGAGGCTACGAAAGCACTGGATGACATTAAAAAAAAAAATAAATTTTTTTTTTAGACACTCAGACATAAATCATAGATTGGAAGATTGTCTTTTTCCTTGGTTATCTATAACCGAGAGAAAGAAGATGTTTCATTGATTGTTCAGCTCTCTGACAGCGCCCATATGCGATTAATAGAGTGAGTATTCCATAGTTCTACCTTTAAGGCCACAGTTACTACTCGGGCCAATGCAATTGGGCAGTTGATATTAAAGTCGGGGCCCGAGGACACCCATGGTAGGTTACACACAATGTACATTTAGTATTTTAGGTAGGGATATTAGTGCTCAAAATACACGAATTTGTGGCTTGTCATGGAATAAAGGAAGGTTTTAAAATACCAATTTTTCAAAATACATCAGCAATGATAAATACATTCTGCTACACCAACAATTCAGTGATTAATAAGCCACTTATATTGTACAATGACACAGTAGCTCTTAAAGCAGAAGATTGCATCTAAGATAGGGATTTTTAATAGCATTTTTACAATTTCATTATGAATTCCCAAAAAGATATTAGGTTATTAAAGCCACAACAGCAAGGAAATTCAGAGTTGATTCTATTTCGGTTGATGAGTTCAGAGCAAATTTTCTTTCCTTGTTTTTGTGGGCTTGTCACAGCTTTGATATTTGAATGTTTTCTTTTCGTTGTAGAAACACTAAATGGCTTATACTGTATTTGGGTAGCACTGGTTAAGATGGATACTAACAAACTGGGAATCCTTGAACTGTTCTAACTTGCAATCATCATTAATTTGGATTTTTCTTTAATTCTGCAGATGCATTTTTAGTTGAAGTAGTTAAATTGTTTGAAATGTGAAAGTGTTTTGGGTAGTATTTTATATTGATGTATACATTGAAATAGAGATCATTATGATAATTGTAATAGTTTTTAGTTATAAGTACACTATATCCAGATAGGTGGTGATATACAGTGCTGTGATGTTTGACACCTGGGCAGAGATACTGCTTGGAAACACAAGTTGCACTGTCAGTAAACCGTATAGATCAAGTATTCAGTGTTAGCACTCGCTAATGCAGAAGGCGAAGAGAAGATTTCAACATGATTAGCACTACATAGCATTCACACATCTGGTAAATTAGCGCTGAAAAAAAAAAAAAAGGAGAAAAGAGTCTTAAGTTTATAGTTATAACTGTATTAAGAATTTTGTTGATTAGCATTGTTTTAAGACCTTAAGTTGTAGTACCTAGATAAAACATGTGGATAACTTTGGCTAATGTAAGAAAGTAAGAATCACTATGGCTTTCACTACCTATGCCCGAGAATCCTTTTAGGACCTATCTTGTAGAGTGCTTTGTATGACTTTGCTTACATAGATGTTAGTAGACATTGATAGCATTAGACATGCAGTACTACAGAATAGAGTAGCAATTGATTTTAATTTGTTAGCTCAAGCGACATGTTTGCGAGGAATCTGAAGGCATGTGCTGTATGATTCTATCAGACCACTCAGACTCAATTCATATGGCCATTAGAAGGTTAAGGGAAAATGTCAAACAGTTGAGGGTAAATAGTGATAATTGGTTAAGCGAGTAATTTTTACATGAATAAATTCCTTCACTGTTAAAGTCAGGATTTAAGATGCTATTTGTAATTTGGCAATCCTTTTATTAGTGCCTTGTTTGCTATCGTGTCTGCAAGGGCCCTGCAGAAGATGGTGGACAACGCCTTTGTGGTATAAAGACAAAAAATAGAAATTGTTGGCTCCTTAAGAGCCCAAGATGCAGGCAGTTTTGGCCTTGGCAATTAATTCCTGACTTTTGAAACACCAGAATAGAAAAATAAGATTAGAAAATTCTACTACAATTGGTCAGAAGTAAAAAGAAGGCCTTAGATGGCTCAGTCTTATAATTTTGCTTTGCATTGTAGCACGTATATTATTTTCTTGTATAGCCAAACACGTACAGCAACTGGCCCAGAATGTCTTTTTAGCTCGAAATAATAAAAGCGGGGAAAAGTGTGGGTAACTGTTGGTAGAGCATCATGTAGAGCACCATACACATCTGGTGTGGATGCTGATATGTTAGGATCAGCTTTGAAAAATCAGAATATTGAGTGCTTCTCTAGGTCGGATTGGTATTGATTTGGGTATGGAGTGGAGTCAAGCTGGTTTGGTGTGGACTTTGGGTTGATTTGTTTTCATGCTGGGTCGGAGATCTGGCCATCTCAGATTGTTTAGGAGACTGGATGGGAAATGGTAGCCATTTCCATGTTGGTGTCTCTTAACAGCAGAAATGCATTTCTTTTGGCAACCTGTCACTTTAGCTTTCAACTTTAGTTAAAGAGAGTGTATGCTTTTTTAGGCATTGCAATTTTTAGTTCTAATTATAGTAAGAGTTGCTTATAGAATTGTAATGAAAAGAGTACAGAGTGTCATTGCTACAGGAAAAGATGGACGCCAGCTGAAAATTTGCGACGAAGAAGTGAACCTGAACCAAGATGAGAACGAATCAGTGGGACTGAGAGATCAACGTGTGATTAGTGCTATTAACCAGTAGTAATTGGACATGTATACGAAACCAAGTCAGAAGAAATTTTGACAATTTTGTATCAGGAGTAGCTTTAGCTGGTAACTGCAAGGTACCAGTACCCTGTTAACGTTTGGCTTTCCTCATTTGGATTGGGACCATGGTTGAAAAAACATAGTGATGTATTTAATTGGCATTGGAGGCATAATTTTATTGGTAGTATTTTGTTGCCCTGTTTGATCAGCTGCTTGCAAAATTTGATTATAAAGACGTTTTTCTAGAACACAGGCCACTCCTTATACAAAAGAAAAAGGGGGAAATGTAGAGAAACATGCTGTGAGAGGCTGAGGCATGGGTGACTTTTAGTCACTAAGGAGCTGGGTGACTTTTAATCACTAATGGGGAGCTAGACTTTTATGCTGTGTGTGAACCTTACTGACTGTATCACGTGGGTGGGGTTTTAACCAATTAGTTGCTGGCACGCATCACATGTTGTGTGGCAAAGTGTATAAAAGGAACCTGTACCAAATAAAGACAGAGCAATCACCCTATCTCCATGAGAAAACGTGGTTTAGACTCTCGGCACAGGCTACCCAACACTTACTTTTCCAGTAAACTGCTTGTGTCTCAACCGGTGAGCCCCATTCGTTTATATTTTCTCCTCCCCATACCACCGGAGGGTGGGGAGTGGGGCGGGCAGCGACCCTTCCTGGTTAAACCATGTCAGCTTTTGGCACCCAACGTGGGGCAAAAGGGTTGAGATGACAGCAGGCCTGACCAGAGAGTGTTAAAGCAATCTTATATATATACACACATTTAATGTAGTAGTTAAATAGTCATTGGTCACAATGTTGTTTCATTTGATCCCCTGGCTGTGCTATGTAAAGCCTTATGTGCAGTATATATTCCCTGCGGTGCTGTTTATCAAGGCTAGGAGAGGGCTCAGGGTTATGGTTTTGTTGTACTGTGTGGTCTCGGCTTACGATATGGTCACATCACTGGCCATGTGGTTGAATGCCTCTTTATTGACAGAGAGGGGTGATTTCCCCCACTCCTTTGCCTCCTTTTCCTCATTCAGTGAGAATTTTGAATATTCTTGGGATGCTCTAACCATCATGTTTCTATTGCTGGGTCTCTTTAATGTGTTTCAGCTCCTGTTGTGGGTTAAACAACTATTCAGAAATATGATCCAGAGGTCTGCCCCAAGGGATAGTTATGAGTGGCAGGGTGTGTGGGATAGTATGGGCAAGCACCTGGGGCAGTGGGCACCTCAAGTGCAGAATCCTGAAGAATTAGTAAAATATTTGGAAAGAGTGTGTTGTCACCCTGGCAATTCCAGAGAGACACAGATCATTGCAATGTGCTGGGGCCTGGCCCAAGCCTATTTAATCCAATTCAACAGTATTCGGTACCCTCAAGGGGAAGGGAAGGTCTCTGGATTTGTCAGCAAAATGACAGATATTGCAGATAGTCCAGCTCCTGTAACAAGCACGGCAAATACATCAATCCCCATGACAAATACTGCTACTGCACCCAAACCAGAGGATCAACCCATGCCAGTATCAGTTGCTCCTGTACAGAAAAAGAAATACACAAAAAAGTCAGCTCGCTCGGCAAAGGAAGAAAGTGAACCAGGGCCATCGCGAGAACAGCAGGAAGACGCAGAACCAGAGATAATCACCCAATCAAGGCATTTGACACTGTCCCACGTGGCATTCTTATCTCCAAATTGGAAACGCGTGGGTTTGATGGATGGACCACTTGGTGGATAAGGAACTGGCTGGATGGTCGCACTCAAAGAGTTGTGGTCAAAAGCTCAAAGTCCGAGTGGAAACCGGTGACGAGTGGTGTCCCTCAAGGTTTGGTATTGGGACTGGTGCACTTTAACATCTTTGTCACTGACATGGACAGGGGGATTGAGTGCACCCTCAGCAAGTTTGTCGATGACACCAAGCTGAGTGGTGTGGTTGACACGCTGGAGGGACGGGATGCCATCCAGAGGGATCTTGATAGGCTTGAGAGGTGGGCCTGTGCTAACCTCATGAAGTTCAACAAGGCCAAATGCAAGATCCTGCATCTGGGTCGGGGCAACCCCAAGCACAAGTACAGGCTGGGCAATAAGTGGCTTGAGGCCAGCTTTGAAGAGAAGGATTTGGGAGTGGTGGTGTGATCTGCAGAATCAAACCTTACAACTCGTAGAGAGTTATAAAGCAGGTATGTTTTATTCGCTGGCGGGCAACAGGGTGGATTGCTCCAAAAGGCCCTGCGCACCCCACTCTTTTACAAAGGCATTATTTAAAGTACACACACATACATATTCATTAGATTTAGGATGGGTTAAGCTAATTAGTTAAAAAAAATTTTTAACATAAGTTCACTCCCATTCACGTTTGCACACTGCCTCCTGTTGATGCTTGTTAGCACCCTTGTAGACCTCTAGAGAAAATAAAGCCAGCTTTCTTGCTTCAGACTTCAGGTGTTGCATACCAGTTCCTTCTTATCTTGCTCCAGACTGCTCGCACACCAGGCACCTCAAGGCCTTTGCTCATAGTGTGGAATAGCTTGTTAGTTATTGTAAAAGATTCCCCACTCAACACAGACGAAACGATCTAAACTTGAAGTTTCCCACCTAACACAGAGACAAAATGAAGCTAAGCTTATTTTCTAAAATCTAATTCTTAATACAGAAAATAAATGAATAAATCTAACTATTTTTTATATTTTCGCATATCAATTCCCCCCCGTCTTTTATCCTAGGCAAATTTGTTTGCTCTACACACAATCCCTTTTCCGAAGTGAAACTGGATAATACTTTGCTTGAAAGTTGCTTCTTAATGCATTCTCATGTGCCCTAAGTAGAAAAGTTAAAAGTGTTAGTCGCTGTAGCATTCTCCAATTCTAAACAAACAGTATGGCAGATAAAGCAAAACTAATTAGTACTAATATCAAAAGGACAACAATGGGGTGACATAACCTATTTAGAGTACCAGTTGCAGTAGGTGACCATTCAAACAGTACATCCCACCAGTTGTGTTTTGCATCTTCTTTTGCTCTTTTTAAGACCCTATGAATTTACTCTGTGTCATGGTGGACAGTTATCAGGGTTTCCTGTCCATTTTCTTAGGCGTCTTTCAAGATTTTGATCAAATCTTGATGTCTCATCAATTGTTTTACCAATGCAAGATTCATTCCAATAGGTACAGGTGATGATTTATGAAACATTACATAGTTGGATTTTATCAACTGGTGGGATACGACTGGTGCTAAATAAGAAAAGTCACATCCAACAATTTTAACAAAGTTACAGATTCAAAAATTAGAATGATTCTCACTATCTACTATTATTTTGTCTATTGTCACAGAGTCACAAGCAGTTCTCAAACACACACAGCCTTGGCCAGTATATACAAGCCCTGTCTTTTGGTTACTATCTGGATGGATTTTGAAATGACAAATGCTTTGCTCAGTATCGAAGCAAATGTCCTGGGCGTCGATTTTATTACTTCCTTGTTGTTCTCATGCGATGCAAATTTACAGTTTGCCATTTCTCATTCACTATTTGAGCCCATACTCTATGTTCAAAGGGGTAGAGCACAGCTCCATTGTGGTTCAATCCTAATGTAATGATGGGGTGGATTATGTATATTGAAGCATTACGTATGGGCAATACAAAGGTCATGGCCGTACTAGTGATGGGGTTATAGATGAAGTTTACCAGAGTCCATCAGGATTGGAGCTCTCTTTACTCTGGAATGATGTATCTACGATGCTTGCTCCGTGTGTGTTGTCAATAAGACCTTGAATGGTCCTTCCCAATTTGGCTCCAAAGGTGAACCTGAAAGAGATCTGACATATACATAATCACCTGGTTCTTTATTGTGTATTGGTCCATCCAGGTCACGAGTATGGGTTCCCAAAACTAGCCTTTCTATTTCTCTAAGTTGTTTCTGTAAGCTTATTACATAGTTAGTTAATACTTCAGTACCAACTTGTGTTGATTGTTCCATACAATATCTCAAAAGGGCTTAATCCTTCCTTAACCCTTGGTTTGGTTCTGATTTGTAGCAAAGCTAGGGGTAGTGACTGAGGCCAAGCTAATCCAAGTTCTTGATCCAATTTTACCATCTGCAATTTAAGGTGGTGGTTCATCTTTTCCACGTGACCGCTTGCCTGTGGTCTATAGGGAGTATGTGATTGCCAGTCTATTCCCAGAAGTCTACTGACTTGTTGTGTGATGTTGGCCACAAAATGAGGACCTCTAGGTGAATATAATACTGCTGGGACCCCAAATCTTGGCATAATTTAATGTAACAAAGCGTTAGTCACTAAGATGCTGGAAAGGAAAGATGCTGGGTTGACGATGTTAGTCACTATTATCTGGACATCGTCCTGTTCCACCATAATAGCCTGGTATTTGAGGAATCTCTGTGAGGATAGCCAATGCCCCCCTTTTGCTTCTAGTACGGTGGATACCGTATGAGACACTAACACTGTCATCTTTTGGCCCATTGTAAATTTGTGAGGCTCTTGGATGTTAAGTATTACTGCAGCCATTGCTCTCAGGCAGCTAGACCATCCTCTACTCACTTCATCCAAATGTTTGGAGAAGCATGCCATGGCTCTCTGATCTGGGCCTAGGTTTTGAGCTAAAATTCCCAGTGCAATGCCCTGCTTCTCCTGGGAGAACAGCCAGAAAGGTTTCGTGGGGTCTGGTAACCCTAAGGCTGGGGCCTGCATGAGTTCTCGTTTTAAGTTGTGGAAAACCTGCTCAGCTTCTCTATTCCAAGTGAGATCTTTCGAATTAGTTTTAATGAGTTCATAAAGTGGTCTTACCAGGAGTCCTTAGTTGTAGAAACGACATCAAACTGTTCAGAGTTCCTTAATCGTCTGTGGCTTGGGAGTTTGGCAGATGACTTCCTTTCTTGCTTTCCCCAAGGTCCGTTCGCCTGCTGTGATTTCATACCCACCTTTTGCTGAGCTATTTGAGCTTTCTGTGGAGAGACTCGGTAACCACTTAGTCCAAGAAAGTTTAATAAACCCACAGTCCATACTGCAACACAATCCCGGTCCCAGTTGGCGATTTCCATTGTTCTAAGTCCTTCGCCAACTGTTTGCCGAAAAGTGTAGGGCTATTATTGAAGCCTTGTAGAAGTACAGTCCAAGTTAGCTGTGTTTTCCTCCCAAAATCCGGGTTTTCCCAATCAAAGGCAAATAATAATTGACTTTCTGGGCTCATAGGTAGGCAGAAAAAGGCATCCTTTAAATCCAGAACGATAAACCAGGCCAATTCAGATTTTAATTTAGTCAATAATGTGTATGGATTGGCTACCACAGGGTATGTTTCAGTGACCCATACTGTATTGGGTTTGCGTGGCAAAGTTTTGATAGCAGCAGGGGAGGGACATGGGGTGGCTGGCTTCTGTGAGAGAAGCTGCCAGAAGTTTCCCCCATGTCTGACCCGACACAGCCAATGCCAGCTGGCTACAAGAACGGACCCGCCCCTGGCCAAGGCCGAGCCAATCAGTAACGCCTCTGTGATAACATAATTAAGAAAAAAAAAAAAAAGGAAGAGAGGGAAAAAAAGTGGCACACTTTGCAGCTGGAGAGAGGAGTGGGAAGATGTAAGAGAAACAACTCCACAGACACCAAGGTCAGGGAAGAAGGAGGGGAAGGAAGTGCTCCAGGCGCCGGAGCAGAGATTCCCCTGCAGCCTGTGGTGAAGACCATGGTGAGACAGGCTGTCCCCCTGCAGCCCATGGAGGTCCATGGTAGAGCAGATGACCACCTGTAGCCCGTGGAGGACCCCACGCCGGAGCAGGTGGATGCCTGAAGGAGGCTGTGACCCTGTGGGAAGCCCACGCTGGAGCAGGTTCCTGTCAGGTCCTGTAGCCCATGGAGAGAGGACCCCACGTCGGAGCAGGTTTGCTGGCAGGACTTGTGACCCCGTGGGGGACTCGCGCTGGAGCAGTCCCTTCCTGAAGGACTGCACACCATGGAATGGACCCATGCTAAAGCAGTTCGTGAAGAACTGTCAGTCATGGGAAGGACTCATGTTGGAGAAGTTTGTGGAGAACTGTCTCCCGTGAGAGGGACCCCACGCTGGTGTGGGGGAAGGAATCCTCCCCCTGAGGAGGAAGCAGCGGCAGAAACAATGTGTGATGAACTGACCCCAACCCCATTCCCTATTCCCCTGTGCCACTGGGGGGAGGAGGTGGAAAATCGGGAAAGAGATTAAGCCCGGGAAGAAGGGAGGGATGGGGGAGGTGTTTTAAGATTTGGTTTTACTTCTCACTATCCTGTGATTTTGATTGGTAATAAAGTAATTTTTTTTTTCCCCCAAGTCGAGTCTGTTTTGCCCGTGTCAGTAATTGGTGAGTGATCTCTCTCTGTCCTTATCTCCACTCGCTGCTCCGGCGCCGGAGCCCATCCTCCCCCCTCCTTCTTCACTGACCTTGGTGTCTGCAGAGTTGTTTTTTTCTTACATCTTCTCACTCCTCTCTCCCGCTGCAAAGTGTGCAGCTTTTTTTTCTCCCTTCCTTTTTTTTTTTTTCTTAATTATGTTATCACAGAGGCGTTACTGATTGGCTCGGCCTTGGCCAGCGGCGGGTCCCTTCTTGTAGCCGGCTGGCATTGGCTGTGTCGGGTCGGACATGGGGGAAGCTTCTGGCAGCTTCTCTCACAGAAGCCACCCCATGTCCCCCCCCTCCCCCACTGCTACCAAAACCTTGCCATGCAAACCCAATACAAATGTCTATTGAGTTCACTTAGTCCATTACCTTGGTTTCTGTCTATCATGACAGTCTTTTAAGATAGGAGAGATGATGTGGAGTTTGCGCAGTCAATGAAGCAGGTGATGTTGGACACAGCAGGAGGATGGTGCGCAGTCTCTGTTGCATGCTGCATCTGGAACTTATAGTTGGTGTAACTGGTGTGGTCTATGCTCAGGATCTGCATTTTGAAGATGATCTCGAAGATGTTGTTGGGTGCCAACTCTGGTCCATCAGAGTTCAGTCTGCATTGGGTTTGCCTTTACCCAAGGCAGGAATAACCCAGACTGTTTTCCCAAGCAAATTTTTAACACGAACCACAGGGACTTTATCCCCTTCCACAGTACATAAAAGTCTTGATTGGGCAGGACCGGCTCGGTTGGCAGATCCTCTGGTGTTGACTAACCAGGTGGCTTTTGTTAAATTTGTGTCCCAGTGTTTGAAAGTTCCACCACCCATTGCTTTGAGTGTGGTTTTTAACAGCCCATTGCATCGATGCAATGGTTCAACTTTCCCGGAGGCTGGTGCATGATAGGGGATGTGGTACACCCACTCAATGCCGTGTTCTTTGGCCCAAGTATCTATGAGATTGTTTCGGAAATGAGTCCCACTGTCGGACTCAATTCTGTCTGGGGTGCCATGTCACCACAAGACCTGCTTTTCAAGGCCTAGAATAGTGTTTCGGGCAGTGGCATGAGGCACAGCATATGTTTCCAGCCACCCGGTGGTTGCTTCCACCATGGTGAGCATGTAACGCTTACCACTGTGTGTTTGTGGGAGTGTGATATAGTCAACCTGCCAGGCCTCCCCATATCTATATTTTAACCATCGCCCTCCATACCAAATAGGTTTTAACCTCTTGGCTTGCTTAATCACAGCATATGTCTCACATTCATGAATAACCTGTGCAATAATGTCCATGGTTAAGTCCACTCCTCGATCACGAGCCCACCTCTATGTTGCATCTCTTCCTTGATGGCCTGAAGAGTCATGGGCCCAACGGGCTAAATATTTTTCACCCTTATGTTGCCAGTCTAGGTCTACTTGAGACACTTTAATCTTAGCAGCCTGGTCCACCTGTTGGTTGTTTTGATGTTCTTCAGTGGCTCGACTTTTGGGCACATGAGCATCTACATGTCGTATCTTTACAACCAGTCTCTCCAGCCGAGCAGCAATGTCTTGCCATCATTCGGCAGCCCAGATGGGTTTGCCTCTGCGCTGCCAGTTACTCTTTTTCCATTGTTGTAGCCACCCCCAAAGGGCATTTGCCACCATCCATGAGTCTGTATAGAGGTAGAGCATTGGCCATTTCTCTCACTCAGCAATGTTCAAGGCCAGTTGGATGGCTTTTACCTCTGCAAACTGGCTTGATTCACCTTTTCCTTCAGCAGTCTCTGCAACTTGTTGGGTGGGACTTCACACAGCAGCTTTCCACTTCCGATGTTTTCCTATAATACGACAGGACCCATCAGTGAACAGGGCAGATTGTTTTTCATTATCTGGCAGTTCATTGTACGGTGGAGCCTCATCAGCTCATGTCACCTCCTCCTCAGGTGACATTCTGAAATCTTTGCCTTCTGGCCAGTTTGTGATCACTTCCAAAATTCCTGGGTGGTTAAGGCTTCCAATTCAAGCTCGTTGTGTGATCAGTGCGACCCACTTACTCCATGTGGCATCAGTTGCGTGGTGTGTAGAGGGAACGTTCCCTTTGAACATCCAGCGCAGCACGGGCAATCGGGGTGCCAGGAGGAGCTGTGCCTCAGTACCGATGACTTCTGAAGCAGCTCAAACTCCCTCATATGCTGCCAATATCTCTTTTTCAGTTGGAGTACATTTGGCCTCTGATCCTCTGTATCCACGACTCCAAAACCCCAAGGGGTCGACCTCGAGTCTCCCCTCGTGCTTTCTGCCAGAGGCTCCAGGTTGGTCCATTGTCTCCACCTGCTGTGTAGAGAACATTTTTAACGTCTTGTCCTGTCCAGACTGGTCCAAGAGCTACTGCATGGACTATCTCCTGTTTGATTAGTTCAAAGGCTTGTCGTTGCTCAGCACCCCATGTGAAATCATTCTTCTTTCTGGTCACCTGGTAGAGAGGGCTCACGATCTCACTGTAATTTGGAATGTGCATTCTCCAGAAACCCACAACACCTAAGAAGGTTTGTGCTTCCTTTTTGTTGGTTGGTGGGGACATAGCTGTTATTTTATTGATCACATCCATTGGAATCTGACGGCGTCCATCTTGCCACTTTATTCCTAAAAACTGGATTGCGGAGGCAGGATTCGGGAAAATCAAGAGATGACTCAATATGAGTTAGCTTCAAGAAGTCTGCTTTAATCCAATACACACCAGGATTTATACCCTTTATCACAATACATGCGAGCTAAACACATACAGCAATTGGTTAAACACTCTTAAGCACGAGCTCTAAATTTGACACAACAGGTGGCTTAGCTCTGTTCACGCGCTGTGACGTTAACAGGGCACTCCTACTTTGTGGTTACCAGCTAAAGCTACTCCCTTCTTTTACCCAACTTAGTTCCGCTAAAGTTGTTTATCAGAAGTCTCAAGGATAAGTGTCCTTGAGACTTCTGCTAATTCACCCTGACCGTGCATTTGCTTGCTATACTTACGTCAAGGGCCTAAGCTGGCTACTGCGGCCTAAGCCATTTCAATACCCTCGCTGCTTCTGCTAAGCCTCTGATTGTACAGCATCTCTAGTGATCCGTGACCCCTGTCCCGTAGCCATTCATCAACACTGGATCTCTTGAGCAGGTCCCTTGACCTTGCTTCGTTTTATGGCAAAACCGGCTTTCAGAAGGATTTGGATTATTTTCTTCCCTTTTTCAAAAACTTCTTCTGCGGTATTGCCCCACACAATGATATCATCAGTGTATTGCAGGTATTCTGGAGCTCCACCCTGTTCCAGTGCTTTCTGAATCAGTCCGTGGCAAATGGTGGGGCTGTGTTTCCACCCCTGGGGCAGTCAATTCCAGGTGTACTGGACACCCCTCCAGGTGAAAGCAAACTGTGGCCTGCACTCTGGTGCCAAAGGAATGGAAAAGAACGCATTGGCAATACCTATGGTGGCGTACCACTTGGCTGCCTTTGACTCCAGTTCATACTGGAGCTCTAACATGTCCGGCACGGCAGCGCTCAGTGGTGGTGTGACTTCGTTCAAGCTACGATAGTCCACTGTCAGTCTCCACTCCCCATTTGACTTCCGCACAGGCCATATGAGGCTGTTAAAGGGAGAGCGAGTCCTGCTGATCACTCCTTGGCTCTCCAGCTGACGAATCAGTTTATGGATGGGAATTATGGAGTCTCGGTTGGTGCAATATTGCTGCCGGTGCACTGTTGTGATAGCAATCGGCATTTGCTGTTCGTCGACCCTTAGCAGTCCCACAACAGAAGTGCCCTCTGAGAGACCGGGCAGAGGAGACAGCTGTTTGTTTTCCTCTGTCTCCAAAGCAGCTATGCCAAAAGCCCACCGGTACCCTCTTGGGTCCTTGAAATACCCTCTCCTGAGGTAATCTATGCCGAGGATGCACGGAGCACACGGGCCAGACACAATGGGGTGCTTTTGCCAGTCATTCCCAGTCAGACTCATTTCAGCATCCAAACACAGTCAGCTGTTGGGAACCGCCCTGTGACTCCAGAAATATAGATGGATTCTGCTCCTTTAAAGTTTGATGGCATCAGGGTGCATTGGGCACCGGTGTCTGAACCGAAACACTAACTAAAAAGAAAATTAACTCTGTCTTAGCAAAACCAGAACAAAGTAGCAGTTACTCGGCCAACAAGCTGAATTATTACATTTTAAAAAGCAAAAGTTTTTTGAGAGCCACGAGTATTCCGTCGCTAGTGAGCTGAAATGCTGAAATGTAAGGTTAGGAATTCAATTGATGTCTTTTTTTTTTTTTTAAGAATTTTGTGAGAATTGAGCAGCAGAACTTTTAAGGCAGGGAGTACTCTGAGTGATTGCTATCCCTGGGTGGTCTCCAAACAGTGATATTTAGTAAGATCTTGAGTTAGTAAGCCAGTGAAGAATAGATTTTCAAACTTCCAGGATTTGCTCTGTGCTTTTTCTATCTTGCTGTATAATTTCCCTGAGCCTATATCTGCTGTTTCTCAGACATTATCTCAGTTCAGGTTGCTGTTGGGAAAACAAGGAAAATATGGAATCTAAATTCAGCACAAAAGGAGATATCGCAAATGATTCTCAACTGCACTGATTGTAGCCTGCCTAGGTCAGATCCACGTATAATCAGTGCAGAATCGGGCTGGTGATAGGATGAAACCCTATGGAACTGCACATGTGTGGATTAGTAATTGTTGGGTCTTTTGTGGATTGAATAACCTGAACCACTGCAAAGTGATCTCACCCAATGCTGCCTAAATTGTCTTCTGCATGCTGATGTTATGAAAAAGAACAGAAATACTCCTGTGTTTGTACAAACATTCCAGCATCTAGTGTGTGACTCATACAGCATGCTGCAGGCTGAACTAAAATTATACCCTTCTGAGCCTGAATTTTTGAACACCTTAAAAAAGTATCTTTAGTACAAAGCATTCATGAGAAAAACGGGTCTAATCTGGGAAGCCTGATTTAAAGTTGGATCAATTCCAAATGACTGCTGTTACAATATGATTTCTGTCCAAATACGAGACTGTTGTATTCTCGGTTAACCAGCTGTGCTATTCCTTACAATAATCAAGATGAAGAGGGGAGGATATTCAAGTGTGTTTCAAAGTACCATAGCATCGAGTGTATTGTAGGTGTCGTGAAATTGCTATTAAGTATTGTGTTTAACACAGCTATGGCAGACAAGCATTTTTAATGTTTTTTTTTTTTCACAGTATGATTCAAATTTTAATGTGGACAAGCCAAATAGCAACATCTGTTTGTTGTTAGTGGGAATATTTTTTTCTGGCTGTATTGGGTTTGTGTGGCAAGGTTTTGGTAGCAGCAGGGGAGGGACATTGGGTGACTTATGTGAGAAAAGCTGCCAGAAGCTTCCCCCATGTCCGACACAGCCAATGCCAGCCGGCTCCAAGAACAGACCCGCCGCTGGCCAAGGCCGAGCCAATCAGTAACGCCTCTGTGATAACATAATTAAGAAAAAAAAGAGAAGAAGAGGAAAAAAAACAAAAAAGCAGCACACTTTGCAGCTGGAGAGAGGAGTGGGAAGATGTAAGAGAAACAACTCCACAGACACCAAGGTCAGGGAAGAAGGAGGGAGAGGAGGTGCTCCAGGCACCGAAGCAGAGATTCCCCTGCAGCCTGTGGTGAAGACCATGGTGAGACAGGCTGTCCCCCTGCAGCCCATGGAGGTCCATGGTAGAGCAGATGACCACCTGTAGCCCGTGGAGGACCCCACGCCAGAGCAGGTGGATGCCTGAAGGAGGCTGTGACCCCGTGGGAAGCCCGTGCTGGAGCAGGTTCCTGTCAGGACCTGTAGCCCTTGGAGAGAGGACCCCACGCCAGAGCAAATTTGCTGGCAGGACTTGTGACCCCGTGGGGGACCCACGCTGGAGCGGTCCCTTCCGGAAGGACTGCACACCATAGAATGGACCCATGCTAAAGCAGTTCATGAAGAACTGTCAGTCATGAGAAGGGCTCACGTTGGAGAAGTTTGTGGAGAACTGTCTCCCGTGAGAGGTGCTAGCGACGGAGGAAACTATGCGAGCCGACTCAATGTGAGTGATAAGGCATAGTTCACTTTATTGCTCTCCTTAAGTCATATTTATATAGCCTACGATAATTATTCCTACTAGTCCTTTGCTAATTGGCTTAAGCTCTAAACGTTACATTTACATGGTCCTCCTACTTGCGGTTTAACGGTAAAGCATTCTCTACATTTTTCACACACTTACTTTCTCAAGGTTGTTTACCAGATTGAGATAAAGTCGCAGTGTCAGTATTCAGTACTTTTCCACTGCGGCCCGCTGAATGTTAGACCAGACTCTGCTCGTACAACCATTCTGCGAATCCATGTCCTTGCTCTCTGAGCCATTCCCCAACAAGAGGGACCCCATGCTGGTGCGGGGGAAGGAGTCCTCCCCCTGAGGAGGAAAAAGCGGCAGAAACAACGTGTGATGAACTGACTCCAACCCCATTCCCTGTTCCCCTGTGCCGCTGTGGGGAGGAGGTGGAAAATCAGGAAAGAGATTAAGCCCGGGAAGAAGGGAGGGATGGGGGAGGTGTTTTAAGATTTGGTTTTATTTCTCATTATCCTCTGATTTTGATTGGTAATAAAGTAAATTTGTTTTTCCCCCAAGTCGAGTCTGTTTTGCCCGTGTCAGTAATTGGTGAGTGATCTCTCTCCATCCTTATCTCCACCCACGAGCTTTTCGTTATATTTTTCTCCCTCTGCCCATTTGAGGAGGGGGAGTGATAGAGTGGGCTTTGGTGGGCATCTGGCCTCTAGCCAGGGTCAACGCACCACACTGGCAAAAGTTTTAAGAGTGTTTTTTTAGAGTGTGTCTATGTGAAGTGAGACAAGACACTGGCTGCATAAGGAACCTGAAGGTGCACAAGTTCATGGGACCTGATGGGATGCATCCACGGGTCCTGAGGGAACTGGCAGATGAAGTTGCAAAGCCACTGTCCATCATATTTGAGAAGTCCTGGCAGTCTGGTAAAGTTCCCACAGACTGGAAAAAGGGGAACATAACCCCCATTTTTAAAAAGAGTTACAAGGAAGACCCGGGGAACTACAGGCCAGTCAGTCTCACCTCAGTGCCAGGCAAGACCATGGAGCAGATACTCCTAGAAACTATGCTAAGGCACATTGAGAACAAGAAGGTGATTGGCAGCAACCAACATGGCTTTACCAAGGGCAAATCATGCCTGACCAATCTGGTGGCCTTTTATGACAGGGTTACAACATTGGTGGATAAGGCTAAAGCAACTGATGTCATCTACCTGGACTTGTGCAAGGCGTTTCACCCCGTCCCGCATGATATCCTTGTCTCTAAATTGGAAGTATGTGGGTTTGATGGATGGACCACTCAGTGGATAAGGAACTGGCTGGATGGTGGCACTCAAAGAGTTGTGGTCAACAGCTCAAAGTCCGAGTGGAATCCAGTGATGAGTGGTATCCCTCAAGGTTCGGTATTGGGTCTGGTGCCCTTCAACATCTTTCTTGGAGATATGGACAGTGGGATTGAGTGCACCCTCAGCAAGTTTGCCAACGATACCAAGCTGTGTGGTGAGGTTTACACGCTGGAGGGACGGGATGCCATCCAGAGGGACCTTGACAGGCTTGAGAGGTGGGCCTGTGCAAACCTCATGAAGTACAACAAGGCCAAATGCAAGGTCCTGCACCTGGGTCAGGGCAACCCTAATCACAAATACAGGCTTGGCGATGAGTTGCTTGAGGCCAGCTCTGAAGAGAAGGACTTGGGAGTGGTGGTGGATGAGAAGCTGAACATGAGCCGGCAATGTGCGCTTGCAGCCCAGAAGGCCAACTGTATCTTGGGCTGCATCAAGAGAAGCGTGGCCAGCAGTTCAATGGAGGTGATTCTTCCCCTCTACTCTGCTCTCGTAAGGCCTCACCTGGAGTACTGTGTCCAGTTCTGGAGCCCCCAACACAAGAAAGACGTGGACCAGTTAGAACGAATCCAGAAGAGGGCCACGGGGACCCTTAGAGATGTTAGAAGCGTTGAACCACGGAGCTCCCCGTCCTTATCAATTTCAGGTGAGGCTGAATTTCAGGTGAGGCTGAGCTGTCCTTTTGCTAGTGCGGTTATTTTGCTGGCCGGCATGTATAATGGAAGCAGGATTTACTGCCTGGAGCGCCTCATTATCTTCTCTAAGAGAAGGGAGGCATCTCTGGGAAGCTTTTTCATAAGCTGGAATCCCGGGCTAGAAGCAAGGATTCACCCCCCCCCCCCCTCTTGTTCGACTGGGAGAAATGGCAACATATGTTGGACTTGGTAATATCAGATAAAGATAAGACAGTCAGGGAACTCACTGCACCTTGGAGAGTAAGCAGACTCCCGAAGAGCGGTCGTAAAAATCTTCTCAAGCTAGCAAAAAAGACTGCACCGCAGGCTCGGGGCACCTTGGAAAGAAAGCAGAAAGCAAACTCCCGAATAGCGGTCGTAAAAATCTTCTCAAGTTAACAAAAGGAATGCGAAGAATGCATGAGACTCAGATTACTGATATCAGCCAGAAATAACAGTTAACCCTCTCGTTAACCCTCTCATTACTTCAATGCTTTTTAGAAAAGCGGGATATAGCATTTTTTTCAAACTCCTGAGAAGTATTTTAATGAGAATAAGCGGAGAAGTTTTGGAAAATGAACTGCGTAGTGTGGGCAAGATCCCCCCACTCCGAACAAGATGGCGCCCGCCCAGTTTCTGGGCAAGATGGCGACAGCCCCCTCCTTCCCCCCCTTCTTTCCCCCTTCCCCCCCCCCCTGCGTATTGCTACGGGGCAAGATGGTGCCGGCGAAAATGAACTGAGCAACAGCCGCCCCTTTCCCTCCCGCTCCTGGGTGGCTGTGCTGAGCTGCGAGCAGAAGAACCCGGGGGGGAGGCACCCTCCCCGCCTGGCTCCACCCACCCCCCCCCCCCCCCGAGGGAACGTAAATTTTGAGAACTAATAAAAGAGACCAGAAGAACAAGTTGTAAAAGAGGACAGAAAAAACAAGAGGAGATCATGGACTGCAGTTTCCCTATATACAGGCATTTGTTGTTTCTTGATAATTAACCTTTTTGGGCTATTTTTAGCAGCAAGCCAGAGACGGCGAACGGCAGTTTCCATAGCAGCGTGATAACAGCATACCAGACCTATGACGGCTGCATTCCTCGCCCGGCACTGGCTGCGGTGAGGGGGGCTTTACTCCCCCCGCTGCTTCCTCTGCAGTTTCTTAAAGTGATATCAACCTGCGTTTCAGACCTTCTAACATTATGGTTTAAGTTATACAATCGTTTGTGATTTGTATTGAACAAGAACCTGGCATGTTTTCTGGAATGACTTAGTGTATGAATGAAGTAAAGGTACCTTCCGTTTGTGTGGATATATTTTCTTTGTAATTGTTTAATGTGTACACTAAAATGAAATAGGAACTGGACAGACACTATACGAGAATTTTAAAAGTTTAGAGAATCAGAGATAAATATGAAGTTATTACTATTGTGTGAGAAAGTCCCAGAGAACTAATAACTTTGAGTAGAGGCTATGCTTGTATCGTTACAGATTCTGGAACACCGTGGGATTTTCTTCAGGCGGCATTCCGAGTGTACTTGTTGTTTACTTCAGTTTGGTAAAAAAAAAAAAAAAAAAAAGGCTTAAAAGCCCTGGACACTGTATGTAGAAGGATGTAAAGGTGTAAAGATATGTATTAGATAGTAACATAAGTAGGTAATGAAGTGTATATTAGTAATAGAAAATAGCATAGAGTAGACGTGAATATGAATTATCCTTATTGTCATAGGTAAAGATGTATCACTAAGTTTTCTGCAGGAGTTTATACAGTTTCCAAAGAGTATTTTTAAATTGACAAAATGAGCATGAATCAAATTTTCAGTATAAGCCATGAATTTTTATGAGACTTTTAACTTTTAATTTTCTTTTCTGATGAAAAATAGTGTCACCAGTTATCACCCTTATAATTAAGGCCCTGTCATCATTTTCAATGTGAGCATTTATTTTCAAGGGTGTATAATATGACTATAAAGATACTGTAAGTATGAAATTTGGCTTTGAACAACAATCCTAACTAGCAGGGACTTCTCCTGAGGAGAGATTTTTAGTTTGTTTGTTTGTTTTGTTTCAAATCAGAAATCAGTCAGCAAAGCAGGACCAACCCCATATTAGTATCGTTATTACTATTATTATTATTATATTTTTATGCTTCAGAAATAGTTCTGTTTTAGGGTGATGTAAAGAATGGAAACTCTGAACCAAGTCTCATTTCTAGAAAATTGAAGCAACAGATGCAGAGATTTTAAATTGGCCACTATAAATGTACATTTAGTACTGAAGCTGTCTACTAATTTTTGATTGGGGCCACTGACGGCAGCGCTCGCCCGACACTTAAACTTAAATGGAAAACGGAAAAGCCTGTTTGGGTTGATCAATGGCCTCTATCAAAAGAGAAGCTATAACATGTTGAGAAACTTGTACAGGAATAATTAAAATTGAGTCATATTAAACCCTCTGTTAGCCCATAGATCACTCCTATTTTTACCATTCAGGAAAAAATCTGGGAAAATGGAAATTATTACATGATTTGAGAGCTGTAAACAATTGCATGGAGGACATGGGAGCCTTGCAACCTGGGTTACCATCTTCAGTCATGTTGCCAGAAAAATGGGATTTGTTAATACTAGATCTTAAGGATTGTTTTTTCACAATTCCTTTACACGAGGATGATGGTGACAAGTTTGCATTTTCTGTGCCTTCCATCAATAGGGCCGCCCCGTCACAGCGTTATCAATGGGTTGTACTGCCACAGGGTATGAAAAACTCTCCTACCACTTGTCAGTGGTTTGTGGATTTAGCCTTAAGACCGTGGCGAAGGGAAAACCCTGACTTGCTTACATACCATTATATGGATGACTTATTGGTGGCTAGTCCTACACCCCTTCCTGAGCAAAAACAGAAAGAACTTGTAACATGCTTGCTGAATTTTGGTCTAGTCATTGCACCTGAAAAGGTTCAAAACATTCTCCTTGGAATTACTTGGGCATGCAAATTACAGAAATTAGACTTATACTGCGGAAAATTATTTTGCACCCAGAAATTAAGACTGTTAATGATGTTCAAAAAGTTAGTAGGTGATCTGCAGTGGCTTTGAACTTTCTGTGGAATTGCTAACACAGATCTTTCTCCTTTGATTGACCTTCTATGGAATAGTAGCTCCCCTTCTGACCTTAGATCATTTACTGTGAAGGCTACGAAAGCACTGGATGATATTACAAAAAAAAAAAATAAATTTTTTTTTAGACACTCAGCCATAGATCATAGATTGGAATATTGTCTTTTTTCCTTAGTTATCTATAACCGAGAGAAAGAGGTTGTTTCGTTGATTGTTCAGTTACCTGACAGTGCCCCTATGTGATTAATAGAGTGGGTATTTCATAGTTCTACTTTTAAAGCCACAGTTACTACTCAGGCCAATGCAATTGAGCAGTTAATACTAAAGTGGGGGCCCGAGGACACCCATGGTAGGTTACTCACAATGTACATTTAGTACTTTAGGTAAAGATATTAGTGCTTAAAATACATGAATTTGTGGCTTGTCACGAATAAAGGCAGGTTTTAAAATACCAATTTTTACATTCTGCTACACCAACAATTCAGCGATTAATAAGCCACTTATATTGTGTAATGACATAGTAGCTCCTAAAGCAGAAGATTGCATCTAAGATAGGGATTTTTAGTAGCATTTTTACAATTTCATTATGAATTCCTAAAAAGATATTAGGTTGTTATAACTTGAATGTTCTGATGTAAAACCACAACAACAAGGAAATTCGGAGTTGATTCTATTTCGGTTGTCTTCTATGATTTTATTCAGGTATCGTAGCACATACGATGCACTGAGTGCAATCTCCTGACATGCTGTACTTTGCTACAACAGGGATGAGTACAGAACAAATTTTCTTTCCTTGTTTTTGTGTGTTTGTCATAGCTTTGATATTTGAATGTTTTCTTCTCATTGTAGAAACACTAAATGGCTTATACTGTATTTGAATAGCACTGGTTAAGATGGATACTGACAAACTGGGAGTCCTTGAACTGTTCTAACTTGCAATCATCATTAATTTGGATTTTTCTTTAATTCTGCAGATGCATTTTTGTTGAAGTGGTTGAAATTGTTTGAAATATGGAAGTGTTTTGGGTAGTATTTTAGATTGATGTACATATTGAAACAGAAATAATTGTAATAATTGTACCAGTTTTTAGTTATACTTGTAATAGTTTTTAGTTATAAGCACACTGCATCCAAATGGAGCTATACAGTACTGTGATGTTTAACACCTGGGCAGAGCTACTGCTTGAAAAAACAAGTTGCACTGTCAGTAAACCGTATAGATCAAGTATGCAGTGTTAGCACTCACTAATGCAGAAGGAGAAGAGATGATTTCAACATGATTAGCACTACATAGCATTCACACATCTCATAAGTTAGTACATAAAAAAAAAAAAGAAAGGAGGAAAGAGTCCTAAGTTTATAGTTATTACTACATTAAGATCTTATTAATTAGCATTGTTTTAAGACCTTAAGTTGTAGTACCTAGATAAAACATGTGGATAACTTTGGCTAATATAAGGAAGTAAGAATCACTATGGCTTTCACTACCTATGCCCGAGAATCCTTTTAGAACCTATCTTATAAGAGTGCTTTGTATAACTTTGCTTACATAGATGTTAGTAGACATTGATAGCATTAGACATGCAGTACTACAGAATAGAGTAGCAATTGATTTCTATTTGTTAGCACAAGGGAGATGTTTGTGAGGAATCTGAAGGCATGTGCTGTATGATTCTATCAGACCACTCAGACTCAATTCATATGGCCATTAGAAGGTTACAGGAAAATGTCAAACAGTTGAGGGTAAATAGTGATAATTGGTTAAGCGAGTATTTTTTACACGAATGAATTCTTTGACTATTAAAGTCAGGAGTTAAGATGCTATTTGTAATTTGGTAATCTTTTATTAGTGCCTTGTTTGCATTCACTCTATCTCTATGAGAATACGTGATAGACTCTCGGCATAGCAACAGGGAGGTTTAGATTAGATCTTAGGAAGAAATTCTTCACTGTGAGGGTGGTGAGACACTGGAACAGGTTGCCCAGAGAAGTTGTGGATGCCCCCTCCTTGGAAGTGTTCAAGGCCAGGTTGGATGAGGCTTTGAGCAACCTGGTCTACTGGAAGATGTCCCTGCTCATGGCAGGGTGGTTGGAACTAGATGATCTTTAAGATTCCTTCCAACCCTAACCGTTCTATGACTCTATGATTTTATGACTTTGTGATGTCTTAATAGCAATAAAAACTCCACCCAAAAGTATACTTTCTAGTAATTATTGTATCTGCACTTGAAATTCTGGAAGTGCCTACCCTTAACAGTTTTGATATAAGAGGAAATTTGGTGTAGTTTCCAAGTTCAAGGAATTGCATTGCACAGCAGAACCAGTATAGGTGCAGTACATGTGATAGCTCATCCATTTTATGGAGGAAAACTGCATACTTTGAATAGTTATACTGGCTCTAAACTAAAGAATTTTCTGCAACCAAATATTATTGCAGTTGTAGAACATATGGAGTTATTACTGTGTGGTAAGCTTTACAAATGTGTGATAAACTGAACGTGTAATGTAATCTCTTGCTTACTGCTGAAGGACTCAGTCGTTTAAATATAAATCAATCTTTCCTTGAAAAGAATAATTCATAAAAGTTAATCTCCCTTTTAGACAAACAAGTACACTGACTAAGTTAGTTTGTCTAAGTGAAAGGCACAATGAACTTAATGGAGAAAAATTATATTGGTAATACTCAAGAATCCCTCTTTGAAAGCTCAGATGATATAAACCCTAAGTTTTCAATTTAAACATGCCATTGTAGTGAGAAAATTCTAAATTTAACCAATAATAATTTTATTAAATTGTATTAAAGTAATCAGTAGTCTCTATAGTAGATTTAAAAGTTTGCAACAAGACAGACAATTGTAACAGTCCTGTCTTGCAGGCTAGATGAGTTGGGGATGATGGTACTTGCAGCTCTATAGTTGTTTACAAAACAATGTAATTGCTTATAGAAACCATAATCTGAGGTGCTCCACCCAAATACATGGGGATAGGGAAAATGATGCTGATGATAGAAAGAACAATTTATAGCTTTGAGAAATTAAAAGATTTTTTGAAGTATTTTATTTTTGCATTAAATGCAAAAATGCAAGCATTATTTCTAACTGAAAAACCCAATTTTGTTATGCTTAATAAACTAAGATATTTTTATCAAGCAGTTCCCCAAAAGTCATATTATCTTTGAGGACAATAGTGAAAAAGTCAAGTCATAATATTTTGAGATTCCTCAAAATAAATTTATGAAGGAAATTCCTACTTGGCTCTGAATACAGTGTACTGAGCTGTGCAGCAATATCAAAACTACAGTGGAGCATTGGAAGATATTATTCAAGGAATGAGGAAGCAATATGTTTAGCCACAGCCACAATTCAACTCAGTCAATCAGGAACATTTGTAACTAGGCAGGGGAAGCCACAAACCACAGAACAAGCATTCAATTATAACGGACAAAATACCTACATGAATCTAAAAAAATAAAATTATAGTTCCTGTGGTAGCAAATATAGTCTGCCTTCTGATTAATCAGTGGGATGTATGACAAGAAAACAATTCATAGGTTTTTAAGTAGCCTTAGAGGTTCCATCCTCTCTATCCCTGATAGAAAGAAAGATCAATAGACTGATAATCCTGGTCTGTCTGCAAGATCACACCAGACCTATACTAAAATAATTTGAATGTATGGAAAAAGATTTATCTGAGGATATCTGGATTGCCTTTTGGGTGAAAAGAGTGGGTTGAAGACCACTTAGCTTTCAATCACTTAGCTTTCATACAGATCATGGATACTTATTTTTATTATTTGTTCAGTCTCAAGGTTACCCAGAGCATTTTGAGTCACTACTACTACTACACAGATATACTATTCTAAATACCCAACCTGCTTATGTTAAAGCTGCCTTGCATACATTTGTGCAAGATTCAGTCACAGCTCTGGCTGCAGTGTAGACAAAACCTTTGAAGAGCGTGTTTGGTTTGTGTGGTGGGGTTTTGGTAGCAGGGGAGGGGCTACATGGGTTTCTCCTGTGAGAAGCTGCTAGAAGCTTCCCCAGCTCCAAGTTGGACCTGCCTCTGGCCAAGGCTGAGCCAATCAGTGACAGTGGTAGCGCCTCTGTGAGAACATATTTAAGAAGGGAAAAAAAAATACTACGCAAAAACAACAACTTGCAGCGGAGAGAGGAGCGGGAAGTGAGAGGAACAACTATGCAGACAACCCAGGTCAGTGAAAAAGGAGGGGGAGGAGATGCACCAGAGCAGAGATTCCTCTGCAAACCATGATGAGATGGCAGGCTGTCCCCCTGCAGCCCATGGAGATTAATGGTGGAGCAGAGATCCACCAGTAGCCCATGGAGAACCCCATGCCAGAGCAGCAGGCTGCGCACAAAGACCATGACTCTGTGGGAAGCCCACATTGGAGTAGTCTGTCCTGTTTTTTTGCTAGGATAGAGGATAGGCTTAATTTTCTTCTTAGTAGCTAGAAAGCACTGTGTTTTAGTTTCAGTGGAGATTGTTATGAGAAGAATGTTGATAAGGTACAAGGGCACCATGCTTGGGTATTTTGCAAGAGCAGAGCACTTGGGGCGGGGGGGGGGGAAGAAGTGTAGCAGTTAGTAAAACCCAGAATTGACAGTTGGATATGCCAATACGATATTCCATATCTTATTACATCGTGTTTAGTATTGTGTGAGCCGACATAGGCAAGATGCAGAAACAACCACAACAACCATGGATAAAATGCAGAAAGCAAATTTATTCTCGTTACCTCGCAAACCAGGGGATCTCTGAAGCAGCACCTGGGGCAGAGACACGTAAGCAGGAATGCAGGCACCGCGGAGCTTGGTCCTTGCTAGAGTGAGAGCGAGATACCGAACCTGCTCCTTTTGCCTGGATATATCAGAGATTTTTATCAGGCAGTAGTTTTCCACTCTGCTTTGATCTTTCTCACAGCAGGGCAGGAATCCCAGGCATGGTCAGGGTGTCCCTGAGTCTGTCCCAGGCCTATGTCATCTAAATGCAGATGTTCTACTTGTCAAGCTGTGTTGGGTTTGTGGAGGCAGGGGGGAAAAGCCATTTTTTTTTTTGTAGTAGGGGAAGTGCTACCTTGTGAGAGCGAAAAACTCCTCTGGCTCCAAAAGTGGACCCCCTCCAGCCCAGGCTGGGCCAATGAGCACTAGAGAAATGCCTCTGCAAAACCATATTTGTGAGGGGAAGGTCTGTCCTGAAAAGAAGAAGGTGTGGTACATGGAGGAGAAATGGTTGACCAAACAAAAGACGACCATCAGCCTAAACAAAAGACAGACACAGAGAGAGAGAGAGCTTCGTTGCCAGAAGGAAGGACAAAAAGATCCACACACCTGGTTTACCTGATGGAGTAAGAGAAGGAAAAGGAAGTCCCTTGTAGCCCATGGAGATTCAACGGCGAAGCAGAACCCACATGTAGGCCATGGAGGATCCCACACTGGAGCAGAGAAATTGGGCCTGAGGTCAAGTGTGACTGAAATTGTGACCCCGAGCCACAGCAGAGAGTGGACCCCCAGAATGGGGGAAAAGTCTCATGCAGCCCGTGGATGCCCCATGCCGGAGCCGGGAGCTGAGCCCAAAGAGGTCCGTGACTCCATGGGAAGCTCGTGTTGGAACATCTTGTTCCTGGACTTTCATGCCAGGAAAAGCAGCAGAGGTGAACTGACTGTACCCCCATTCCCTGCCCCCTGTGCCACTGGTGGGAGGAGGTAGAGACATTGGGAGCAAAGTGATTTGAGCCCAGGAAGAAAGGAGGGGTGGGGGAAGTTGTTGTAAAATGTGGTTGTTTTGTCTACTCAGATGATTTGCAACGAATTAAATTGATTTTTCTTCCCCAAGTTTGAGTCTGTTTTGCCCATGACCATAACTGGTGAGTGAGCCCTCCCTGTCCTTCATTCCTAATCCTGTGCCCCCTTTGTTGTGTCTCCCATCCCATCTCACCGGGTTGGGGGAGTGAATGCAGGACCGCATGGTCCCACCATGGGTAAAACCACCACAGCCCTGTATTTTCTGTGGATTAATTGCCCAGCACCAATATTGCAAATATGGTTTCAGCAATTCAGCAGCCACTTCTATTTCTTGTTGTAACTCTGCCATAATCAATAGATTATCAATATAATGGTAAACAGTACAGGTGCCTGACCATAGTGCAACATCAGCTGCTGTCATTTGGTGGAAAATGGAGGGACTGTGTTTGTATCCCTGAGGCAATACTTGGAAAGTATATTGCTTTTGTTGCCAGCTAAAGGCAACCTGGTCCTGGCTTTCTGAAGCAATGGCTATGGAAAAGAAAGCATTAGCAAGATCTATCACCACCTTCCAGGGCTGTACATTTGTGCTGATTTTTTCTGTCAGAGCAACCATATTAGGTACCATGACTGCAAGTGTGGGGGGGTGACTTTATTCAGTTCTCTACTATCTACAGTCACCCTCCAAGTGCCATCTGGTTTTTGAACAGGACAAATAGGATTATTAAAAGCAGTCACAGTTTCTCTAACAATTCCCACTTGTTGAAGTGCCCGAATGGTCTGAGTGATTTCCTTGCTTCCCCCTGGAACGTGATAGTGTTTTACAGTTACCACCTTGGCAGGCACAGGCAGCATAACAGGATCCCACAGCGGGAATCCACACAAGTTGGTATGAGATCGAATAGCAAAGCCTGCTTGCAAACGTACAAAGCAGAAGCAACTATTTAAAGTTTCAACTGTTTGTCCTGCCAGCATATCAATAACCAAGATATATTCTTTAATTGGGGCAATTAACATTGTCATGGTAAATGGTGTGGTATTTCTTATTGTTAAGGCAACTTTATCTTGTAGGGCAGATGTTGGGTTTCCCCCCAGTCCACAGATCTGTGATGTGACTTCTGTATTATTAATATTACTACATAATACAGTAACTTCAGCTCCACTATCCACTGGAGTTAATACATGTAAAAACTCCCCAGAATGCCACACTATTGTTAGAGGAGCATAAGGGCATCAGTCCTCATCATGGTAAGAGGCTACAGTGGCGGCAATCTTAAGGGACCTGCCAAACTTTAATTTCTTCTGGTTTGGCATTTGCCAGGTAGTGTCTTTTATTGCAGTGGCAGGCGGGTTGGAGGGTGGGTGAAGTGGAGGGTGGTGGTGGGGCTGGGGGTGGCCATCGTTCCACATTTATTTCCTCACCACCAGTGCTGTAACTCCTTTCAGTTTTGCTGGTTTTCCTTTATTCACCACCTGAACAGATGGCCCCAAAATTACAGCCCCAATTTCCTTTAACTCTTTCAGCTCTTTAACTCTTAACTCTTTTAACTCAGCATCTGTGATCTTCACTCCCCTGTCTGCTTGTTCCTGCTGCATCGTTTGTATAAGGGGTCGTGCTTCCACCACCTCCCTGCCTTTTAAGCCCATATCAAATTCAAACGCAATCTCAGAGTCCGAGGATTCACTGAATATTTCCATCCCATTTCTCAGGATCCCAAGACTGTTTTATAGTGAGGGCACAAACTTGGGAACTCAAAACCTTATTTTTTCCATATTTATCCCTTTGTTCATTAGCAATACTTGCTACCAAGCCCTCTACATTACCTTGTAGCTCATAACATGGCTCTGCTTGAGGAGTAATTACTTCTTGTGCAATCACTTTTGCATCTTGTAAATCCCCGACCTCCTTTTCCAAGTCTCTCACTTTAATCTGTAATGCAACATTTTCATGGTGAAAAGCTCTAAGGCCAGTATCTGGGAACCATCCCAATCTCCTCGCTAAATTGTGAGAAGAACCTGATGCCACTTTCCATGGCAATCCACTGTCCTGGTTTTTAGCTGAAACAGAGCTGGGTTTCTTTTTCAGTAGCTAGAATTGTCCTTTTCAAGGACCCTTTTGGGTCCTTGAAATATCCTTTCTTGAGGAGATCTATGCCGAGAATACATGGAGCACCAGGGCCAGTCCGGACAGGACAAGGTGTTAAAAATGTGCTCTACACCTCAACCGGAGATAAAAGACCAACCTGGAGCCTCTGGCAGAAAGCACCAGAGGAAACTCGAGGTCAACCCCTTGGGTTTTGGAGTCAGGGAGACAGAGGATCAGAGGCCCGATATACTCCAACTGAAAAAGAGATATTGGCAGTGTATGAGGGAGTTCGAGCTGCCTCAGAAGTGATCAGTACTGAAGTACAACTCCTCCTGGTGCTCTGATTGCCCTTGCTGGGCTGGATGTTCAAAGGGAATGTTCCCTCTACACATCATGCAACTGATGCCACATGGAGTAAGTGGGTCTCACTGATCACACAACGGGCTGGAATTGGAAGCCTCAGTGGCCCAGGAATTCTGAAAGTGATCATGAACTGGTCAGAAGGCAAAAATTTTGGAATGTCACCAGAAGAGATGACTTGAGCTGACGAGACTCCACTGTACAATTGTGGCGTGTTGACCCTAGCTAAAGGCCATATGCCCACCAAAGCCCACTCTATCACTCCCCCTCCTCAAATGGGCAGGGGGAGAAAAATATAATGAAAAGTTCGTGGGTGGAGATAAGGACGGAGAGAGATCACTCACCAATTACTGACATGGGCAAAACAGACTCGACTTGGGGGAAAAACAAATTTACTTTATTACCAATCAAAATTAGAGGAGAATGAGAAGTAAAACCAAATCTTAAAACACCTCCCCCATCCCTCCCTTCTTCCCAGGCTTAATCTCTTTCCTGATTTTCCACCTCCTCCCCCCAGCAACACAGGAGAACAGGGAATGGTGTTGGGGTCAGTTCATCACACGTTGTTTCTGCCACTGCTTCCTCCTCAGGAAGAGGACTCCTTCCCCTGCACCAGCGTGGGGTCCCTCTCACAGGATGCAGTTCTCCACAAACTTCTCCAACATGAGTCCTTCCCATGACTGACAGTTCTTCACGAACTGCTTTAGTATGGGTCCATTCCATGGTGTGCAGTCCTTCAGGAAGGGACTGCTCCAGTGCGGGTCCCCCATGGGGTCACAAGTCCTGCCAGCAAACCTGCTCCGGCGTGGGCTCCTCTCTCCACGGGCTACAGGTCCTGACAGGAACCTGCTCCAGCGTGGGCTTCCCGCGGGGTCACAGCCTCCTTCAGGCATCCACCTGCTCCGGCGTGGGGTCCTCCATGGGCTATAGGTGGTCATCTGCTCCACCATGGACCTCCATGGACTGCAGGGGGACAGCCTACCTCACCATGGTCTTCACCACGGGCTACAGGGGAATCTCTTCTGAAGCGCCTGGAGCACCTCCTCCCCCTCCTTCTTCTCTGACCTTGGTGTCTGCCGAGTTGTTTCTCTTACATCTTCCTACTCCTCTCTCCAGCTGCAAAGTGTGCTGCTTTTTTTTCCCCCTCTCTTCCTTTTTTTTTTTTTTTTCTTAATTATGTTATCACAGAGGCGTTACTGATTGGCTTGGCCTTGGCCAGCGGTGGGTCTGTTCTTGTAGCCGGCTGGCATTGGCTGTGTCAGGTCGGACATGGGGGAAGCTTCTGGCAGTTTCTGTCACATAAGCCACCTCATGTCCCCCTCCCTTGCTGCTACCAAAACCTTGCCACACAAACCCAATACAACAATGAACTATCAGATAATGAAAAATGATATGCCCTGTTTACTGATGGGTCCTGTCGTAGGAGCTATAGTTTGGTAGATATGTGTTCCAGCATTTTGGGATCCAATGAGATTGGAGGCAGTTCAAGATGGAGAACAGCCTGCTGGGTAAAGAAATGCACACTAGTGAGAAAGTCTTGCAACAAAATTCTCCAGAGCACTATGAGAGCGCTCCACACATTAGCACAAACACAGTTTACAGAGTGAAAGGTCGCTATAATGCTGCTTATGGTATGGCCAAGCCTTAATCCCAAGTCACAGAATCACAGAATCACAGAATCACAGAATCACAGAATCACGGAATATTAGGGATTGGAAGGGACCTCGAAAGATCATCTAGTCCAATCCCCCTGCCGGAGCAGGAACACCTAGATGAGTTCACACAGGAAGGCGTCCAGGCGGGTCTTGTATGTCTCCAGAGAAGGAGACTCCACAACCTCCCTGGGCAGCCTGTTCCAGTGCTCTGTCACCCTTACTGTAAAGAAGTTCTTTCTCAAATTTAAGTGGAACCTCCTGTGTTCCAGCTTACACCCATTACCCCTTGTCCTATCATCGGTCGTTACTGTGAAGAGCCTGGCCCCATCCTCCTCACACTCACCATTCAAATATTTATAAACATTAATCAGGTCCCCCCTCAGTCTCCTCTTCTCCAAGCTAAAGAGCCCCAGCTCCCTCAGCCTTTCCTCATAAGGGAGATGCTCCACTCCCTTAATCATTTTGGTGGCTCTTCGCTGGACTCTCTCAAGCAGCTCCCTGTCCTTCTTGAACTGTGGGGCCCAGAACTGGACACAATATTCCAGATGTGGCCTCACCAGGGCAGAGTAAAGGGGGAGAAGAACCTCTCTTGACCTACTGACTACACCCCTTCTAATGCACCCCAGGATGCCATTGGCCTTCCTGGCCACAAGGGCACAGTGCTGGCTCATGGTCATCCTGCTGTCCACCAGGACTCCCAGATCCCTTTCCCCTTCACTGCTCTCTAGGAGATCATTTCCTAACCTATACTGGAACCTGGGGTTGTTCCTGCCCAGGTGCAACACCCTACACTTGCCCTTATTATATTTCATCAAGTTTTTCCCTGCCCAGCTCTCCAGCCTGTCCAGGTCTCTCTGGATGGCAGCACAGCCTTCTGGTGTGTCAGCCACTCCTCCCAACTTTGTATCATCAGCAAACTTGCTGACAGTGCATTCAATTCCCTCATCCAGGTCATTTATGAATATATTGAATAATACTGGTCCTAGTACTGACCCCTGAGGGACTCCACTAGACACAGGTCTCCAACTAGACTCTGCCCCATTGACCACTACTCTCTGGCTTCTTCCCACCAGCCAGTTAATAATCCATCTCACTACCTGCTCATCTAATCCACACTTCCTCAATTTATCAGCGAGGATGCTGTGGGAGACCGTGTCAAATGCTTTGCTGAAATCAAGATAGACCACATCCACTGCTCTACCATCATCCAGCCACCTTGTCGTGTTTTCATAAAAGTACAGAAGGTTGGTCAAGCACGACTTCCCCTTGGTGAAGCCGTGCTGACTGCCCCTAATGACCCTCTTATCCTTGATATGCCTAGAGATGGCACCAAGGATAAGTCGTTCCATCACCTTCCCAGGGATGGAGGTGAGGCTGACCGGTCTGTAGTTACCCGGGTCCTCCTTCTTGCCCTTTTTGAAGATTGGAGTGACATTTGCTTTCCTCCAGTCCTCAGGCACCTCTCCCGTTCCCTACGACTTAGCAAAGATGATGGAGAGTGGTCTAGCAATGACTTCAGCCAGCTCCCTCAACACTCGTGGGTGCATCCCATCTGGACCCATAGATTTATGGATGTCCAGATTGCTTAATTGGTCCCTGACCCAATCCTCATCAACTGAGGCAATCTTCTCCATTGTCCTGTCTCCATCTGGGGTCTCCAGGGTACAGAGCTCCTCAAGACAGCTTCTGGCAGAGTAGACAGAGGCAAAGAAGGCATTCAATAGCTCTGCCTTCTCTGTATCCTCTGTCACCAGGGTACCCACCTCATTTATCAGTGGGCCTACATTGCCTCTGATGTTGGCTTTATCTGCCATGTATTTGAAGAAGCTCTTCCTGTTGTCCTTGACCCCTCTGGCAAGATCTAATTCTAAGGAGGCCTTGGCTTTCCTAGTTGCCTCCCTACATCCTCTGACAATATCCTTATATTCCTCCCAAGTAGCCAGCCCCTCCTTCCACAATCTGTAAACTCTCCTCTTCCACTTAAGTTTGTCCAGCAGTTCCCTGCTTAACCAAGCAGGTCTCCTGGCTCCCTTCCCTGACTTCCTACATATCGGAATGCTTTGATCTTGAGCCCAGAAGAAGCAGTCCCTGAATGTTAACCAGCTGTCTTGGGCCCCTTTACCTTCAAGTACTCAAGTGTTCATATCAAGCATGTCAGGATGAGACCCTTACATCTAGGAGATCTTAAATGTTCCCTTCTACACATCAGTAGAAGGCCTGAGATTTAGCCTCACTTATGAAAGAAGTTCTCATCCTGATTAAACTGTTCTGGAGAAATACTGGATAAGCATCAGCTTCTGTCTGTAAACATAGTTGCACCCAAAGCTGCTACATGCTTGAGTCTGATACAGTTACTCAGTACAGGAGAAACAGATGACATCTTAATCTGAGTCCATCTTCAGATGAATTACTGGATGATTTCACTGCTAAGCACTGAAGAGAAACAGCACTGGTAAAAAGAAGTACAAATCTTCTGTTCAGGGGCCTGCATGCTTCCCAGTGAATGGGTAAATCCCTCCTTAAAGACAGATGATCAGATTTTGAAGAGTAGCAAAGTCCCAGAGAGATCATACAGAGCTATAATTTGTAGTTTAAACGGGAGTGATGAAGGGGAGATGTGTTGGGTTTTTTTTCTGTAATGTCACTGGGCATTGCTGTAAGTAAATAGAGCCCCAGGGCTCAGTTTTAGGGCCAGTGCTCTTTAATGTTTTTATAAATTATCTGGATGCAGGAATCAAATGTACATTAAGTAAGTTTGCCAGTGATACTAAACTAGGAGGAGCTGTGGACTCCCTTGAGGGTAGAGAGGCCTTACAGAGAGATCTGGATAGACTAGAGAGCTGGGAAATCACCAACTTATGAAATTTAACAAGAGCAAGTGCTGGATTCTGCACATGAGACGGAGTATTCCTGGTTATAAATACAAGTTGAAGGACGAGAGGCTGGAGAGCAGCCCTATGGAAAGAGATCTGGAGGTTGATGGCAAGTTGAATATGAGTCAACAGTGTGCCCTTGCAGCCAAAAGGGCCAAATGGGTCCTGGAGTGAGTCAAGCACAGCACAGCTAGCCGGTCAAGGGAGGTGATTGTCCCACTCTACACTGCACTGGTGTGCCCCCACCTTGAGTACTCTGTGTAGTTTTGGGTGCGTCAATATAAGAAGGACATCAAACTATTAGTGTGTCCAGAGGAGGGTGACCAAGATGGTGAACGAGTCACCAGGTCACAAGTGGTGTTCCCCAGGGCTCAGTACTGAGGCCAGTCCTGATTAACATATTTATCAATGATCTGGACGAGGGGATTGAGTGCACCCTCAGTAAGTTTGCAGATGACACCAAGCTGGGTGGAAGTGTTGATCTGCTTGAGGGTAGGGAGGCTCTACAGAGGGATCTGTACAGACTAGATTGGTGGTCCAGGACCAATCGCATGAGTTTCAATAAGGCCAAATGCTGGGTTCTGCACTTTGGCCTCAGCAACCCCTGGCAGCGCTACAGGCTTGGGGAGGAGTGGCTGGAGAGCTGCTCAGAAGAGAGGTACCTGGGGGTGTTGATTGATAGCTGGCTGAACATGAGTCAGCAGTGTGCCCAGGTGGCCAAGAAGGCCAATGGCATCCTGGCCTGTATCAGGAATAGTGTGACCAGTAGGACCAGGGAAGTTATCTTACCCCTGTACTGGGAACTGGTGAGGCCACACCTCAAGTACTGTATTCAGTTTTGGGCCTCTCGCTACAAGAAGGACATGGAGGTGCTGGAGTGTGCCCAGAGAAGGGCAATGAAGCTGATGATGGGTCTGGAGCACATGTCTTATGAAGAGTGGCTGAGGCAACTGGAGTTGTTTAGCCTGGAGAAAAGGAGGCTCAGGGAAGACCTTGTTGCTCTCTACAACAACCTGAAAGGAGGTTGTAGCGAAGTGGGGGTGTAAGAGAATGAAAGAGTTAATGTATGTCTCAAACATTGTAGCAAGACAAGTTCTGCACAGAACAATAAGACGAGCAGTTAGCAAGATGCAGAAAGCACATTGGAGGATGTGCAGCTCTGTGTTCTGCAAAGCAACACTGTATATGGCCGAAGGTCATGCAGAGTTCATTGGAGGAAGGGGCTCAACAACCACCAAAACCCTCCGTGACCACCCCCCCAGTGGCGCCTGCGCAGTGGGCTGAGTTACATAAGCCCTCGCTTGATGGGGAGGCTGAACTGTATAAAGGCTCAGAGGGAGCCACGCCCACACCCAGCAATGGAGATCAGCCAGTCTTGCCACGTGCGCACCCACCAATGCAGGACTGTCCCGTCTGTTTGAGACTATCGCAGGATGCAAGGGTGGTGATATCTTTCCTTATCTCTTTCCTTTCCTGTCCCTCTCTTATCTTCTTTTCCTCTCTTTCATAGAATCTGTTCCCATAAGAACCCACAGTGCCAAAAGTTTGCATTTTCCAAGTTTAAGGGTTTTTTTATTAGAAATCAAGTGTTTAACTGATCATTTGGTGTTGTTTCACCTTAATTTAGCACAAGGGGATTTACAGAACTCTAGTCGCTCTCCTCTAGCCTGTTTCTTCTCCTAAATAACAAGTGACAGGACAAGAGGAAATGGCCTCAAGTTGCGACAAGGGAAGTTAGACTGGATATGAGGAAGAATTTCTTTACTGAAAGGGTTATCAGGCATTGTAATGGGTTGCCCAGGACAGTGGTGGAGTCCCCATCCCTGGAGGTATTTAAGAGTCATGTAGACATATGCAATGGATGAAGAAATGACCAACACCAAGATGTGTTCAGGCATCAGGTATCAGCACTTTATTGAAGCTTTGCACTGCTCATATATCCTTTTTTCCTCCTCCACACCCCAAGCAGGTGTCATTCTTTCACTTTTGATTTGTTACCCCTTATCACACACGCGCCTAAACAAGTGACATGATTGGATAATTCCACCTGTTCACGAGCCATTCTTTTACTTCTGACTGGTTACTGATTACAGCTCACAAGAAATTCCTTATCTTGTCTCATACACATTCTTACTGTTTTTTTCCCAGCTTTGTTTTATTTTCATTTTATCTTCACCCAAGGTCAGCAATTAATTGCTCAAGGCTGAAGCCGCCTTAAAGCACCAACAATTCCCCCTTTTTGTTTTTGTACCACAAAGGCGTTGCTCGACATCTTCTGCAGGGCCCTTTGCAGACACGATAGAAAAAAAAGCACTAATAGGAGGATCACCAAAATTACGAAAAACACCTTTAATCCTGACTTTAATAGTGAAGAGACCCATCCTTGTATTCCCCAACTCCGAAACCACTTCCTTAACCAATCATCACTATTTACCCTCAACTGTTTGACATTTTCCTTTAACCTTTTGTGGTGGGTTGACCCTGGCTAGATGCTGGATGCCCACCAAAGCCCTCTCTATCAACCCCCTCCTCTGCAAGATGGGGAGGGGAGAAAATAAGATGGAACACAAAAAAAACAAACTCGTGGGTCGAGCCAAAGGCAGTTTAACAGAAGCAAAGCAAATCTGCACGCGCAGAAGCAAAAGAACAAAATATTTATTCTCTACTTCCCATCAGCAGGCGATGTTTGGCCACTTCCTGGGAAGCAGGGTTTCATACGCGTTGCGGTTCCCGGAGGATAAACGGAAGTAACGAATGCCCCCCCTTCCCCCTCTGTTCTCCTTGCTTTTATTTCTGAGCAGACATCATATGGTATGGAATATCCCTTTGGTCCGTTTGGGTCAGCTGTCCTGGCTGTGTCCCCTCCCAAAACCTTCCCCACCCCCAGCCTACTGGGGAAATGTTGGAGAGACAGCCTTGGTGCCGTGCTAGCACTGCTCACCAGTAACCAAAACACTGGTGTGTTCTCAACACCCCTTGAGCCACCAATACAAAACACAGCACTCTGAGGGCTGCCACGGGGAAAATCAACTCTATCCCAGCTAGATCCAATACACCTTTTAATGGCCATATGAATTGATTCTGAGTGTTGTGATAAATTCATACAGCACATACCGTCAAATTCCTCACAACCATGTCCTTGAGCTAAAAGCAAAAAATCAATAGCAGCTTGATTTTGCAAAGTGGCATGTCTAACTGAGTCAACATCTGTCAGCAAGCCTGATAGTGCCAAAGATGTAAGATTAGATTGTTTTGAAAACCAACATCCTAATTTGCATAGGTTTGTTAATGCGCTCGCTACTCCTACTTCAGGGGCTAGAATAGAAACTGCAGCTATTTCCCCAGGATTCCACAACTCTGCATTGGAATCACAGTTGTGCTCAAATGAGTGAATGCTACACTTGCTTCTTAACCGATTTTTGAACTTTCCCAAAATCATGGTAATATTAGGTGTCAACAGAGTTAAATGGCCCAAACTACAGGGACCTCCACGAATATGTGATGGTATTCCTGCCCACGCTCTGTCTCCACAGATAAGGAAGACACCTGGTGGTAGCTGTACTGGATTATGAGTAGATTTAGAAATGTTTGGTGAAGTGTAACTACACCAAGCTGTTTTATTTCTAAAAGCGGAAACAGTGGCATTTACATTCTGGGCAGTGACTCTTGTGTTGCTTGTAGAGAAATTAAAAAAGACACAAAAGTCCATTGATACTGATTGATCCCCAGCAGGGGTCTCCAAGGGCCTCCATTTGGAACGATAATGTACTTGCAGCACTTTAAGCACTTAGCATGAACACACACACACCAGCAGTTACCAGGTGGACAGGCACTTGTGCACTCCCCACACTGAGGGGCTAAGTTATTACTTTGTTTTACATCTCCTCCCATTCCATAGTGATGAGTTTGTATTTATCTCTGATTCTTTAAACTTGATAGTGGTGATTTTGTATTTATTTCTGATTCTTTAAACTTTCTAAATTCCTGTTTAGTTCCCATTTAGTTCCCATTTAGTTCCCCCCTACAAATTAAACAACCACAAAGACAAATTACATTTATAACATTGAACTATAACCTCTTGCTTTGTTTGTCTCCGGCTGTTTCCCTCGTGGGAGAACAGAACCGAGGCTTAGAACTCTGCACCTGCTTTGCAGTTGGGCTGCGTACCACGCAAACAACACAGAAACTCAGTCACACAAACACGCTCGTCACTCCTCTCACTCACACCACAAAAAATGCCAATTAAACAATAGTCAGGTTCTCGTATAGTGTAAATCATAAACCGTTAACCATTTGCCACAGGTCCACACCAAGCAGTGTAACTTAAACCATAATGCACAGTACCGGGTTTTTGGTTTTTGGTTTATTTTTTACAACAGATGTATAAGATGATAGCTAGTCCCACACAGCGCTCCTGTTGCATGATTCCTCTTCAGCAGTTGGCTGTTCTTTAATCTTTTTCCAAAGTTTTAGAGGTTCAAGAGTGGAGGTTGAGGTCATTTGAGGAAGGCACGGGGGGTCCCATGATGAAGTAAAATCAATAAGTGGAGCTGAGTCTCCTAGATCTTTTGACTCTTCCTTTTGAGCAGTTAAATCCTGGGGAGGCGCAGAGGGATTTGTGGAGGCCTCACCTGTGACTGCAGCAATAGCAGAGGCAGCGGCAGTTTGACCTGGTCGTAAATGGTGTAAAGAATCTTGATCTGCTCATAATTGGTGTAAAGAATCAGTAATTAACCGCCATGCAGTTAACAGGGGCGTTGCAAGGGTTTCCCCTAGAGTTGCAGCATCAATAAGGAGCTTTCCTGCCTCTTTCGAAGCAGCCACTTGGAAAGCAGAATCAGCATCTGAGGGTGCGCCGTTATTTCTGCACCATATCAGTAGCTTTCAAACTGCTGTCTCATCATATTTAATTCCTCTTGTCTTCAAAATGCGCATTAAAATAGTCAATATAGATTTTTCCTCCGCTGACATTTGTGCATCCATAACAGGGGGGGTGTGGGGGGGTAATTTGTTCCCAGCTGCTCACCTGCTTCTTGTAGATTGGGTCTAACCAACTTTATGTTCCGCTGCCTCCCCTCGTCAATATAGCAGAGCAGCTCTATGATCCAATGCCTTCTCCGCAAGCTGGGCTCTGCCGCTGGCCGCTTTCTGGTCCGCGGTTCTCTATCCCCACGTCGGGATCACGTCGAGGTCATGTCGGCATCACGTCGGGATCACCATTTGTGGCGGATGAAGAAATGACCAACACCGAGATGTCTTCAGGCATCAGATATCAGCACTTTATTGAAGCTTTGCACTGCTTATATATCCTTTTTTCCTCCTCCATGCCCCAAGCACATGTCATTCTTTCACTTTTGATTTGTTACCCCTTATCACACATGCGCCTAAACAATTGACATGATTGGATAATTCCACCTGTTCACGATCCATTCTTTTACTTCTGACTGGTTAGTAATTACAGCTCATAACACATCCTTATCTTGTCTCATACACATTCTTGCTTGCTTTTTCCACTTTGTTTTATTTTTCACTCAAGGTCAGGAATTAATTGCTCCAGACTGAGGCCGTCTGCAGCTTCCACTCTTAAAGCGGCAACAGACATAGTGCTTAGGGACATGGTTTAGTCATGGTTTAGGAGACTTGTCAGTGTTAGGTTAACAATTGGACTTGATGATCTTATAGGTCTTTTCCAATCTGGTCAATTCTGTGATTCTGTGAAAGGTCTCAAGGACAAGACTCATGAGGAACGGCTGAGGTCACTTGGCTTGTTCAGGCTGGAGAAGAGAAGGCTGAGGGGTGACCTCATCACAGTCTACAACTTCCTCAAGGGAGGAAGGTAGGCAGGGGGAGGTGATGATCTCCTCTCTCTGGTGGCCAGAGATAGGATACAAGGAAATGGAATGAAGCTGCATCAGAGGAAGTTCTGATTAGACATTAGGAATAGGTTCTTCACTGAGAGGGTGGTCGGTCACTGGAACAGTCTCCCCAGGAAAGTGGTCACAGCACCAAGCCTGTCAGAGTTCCAAAGAGCATCTGGACAACGCTCTTAGTCATATGGTTTAGTTTTAGGTACTCCTGCGAGGAGCTGGGAGTTGAACTCTATGATTCTTATGGGTCCCTTCCAACTTGAGATATTCTATGATTCTACTTTTCTCTTGCACACATGGTCCTGTATTTAAATTTCGCCTGTTGTGGTTAAAAGATCAAGACTTGCCAGAAGATTTAGCTTTTTTTTTGCATGATTGCATTGCCATCAACTTCCTTAGCTTTATAGTATAAAAATACCATTTGCATTATTGTAGCAGGTGAATGCCCCAGTAATGGACCAAAGCCTGATTCTCCAATACTCCAATACAGATCTAAAATATATTTTGCTGTCAGGACAGAAATCATCTAAGAGAATACAAAAGATGGACATAGAGTTGAGATAGCATAAACAAATAAGGTAATGCTTCTCAGCATGAGAAGTGCTGGAAACAGCACTACATCTGTCTAACCTCTTAAAAGAAGACACAAATGAGTAAGTTACATATTGAACTGATTTGGAAACCACACAGTTTATAAGTGGTACTTAAAGCAATCATCCATCTACTGAGTGGACAAAAATGTTCTTTTTTTTTTCAACCAAGCTTTTGAAGATGGGTAATTGAAGTGTATACACTTGAAGTGTATGAACTTGAGATATCCTATGATTCTTTAAGTAGGCATTCTGCAGTGAAGCAGCAAAGTTCAAAGTTGTGGGATGGGAGAGGGTGTAGTGTTAGAAATAATGCACTTTTCTGTATCCAAATGAAGTTCAGCATTTGTAGAAAGTCATTATTTCTCTGATTCTTTAATACTGTCACATGATTACTGATGAATAGCTGGGCTGAAAGGAAATCAGACTTGTAAAAAAGAAGAACAGCAGCTTTTATTTTTAGAAATAAATGTTTTTCCTCTTAAGCTGTATCTCAAACCCTTGCACAAAAATTTAACCTTCTGATTATGGGCCCTTCAGAATAGAAACAACATCCTTATAATTATTTTATAAAGTTGTTTGTAGACAGAAATGACACATGGACTTTTTAACTGAAATCAGGAGGTTTAATGAGTCCTACTATTTTAGATTCTTACATTTATGCCTCAGGAAAACAATTTATACTATTGTCCTGGTTTTCCTAAGATAGAGTTAATTTCCTTTTTAGTATTTTAGTTAGAGTTTCGGTTCAGACTTATTGTGAGAAGAACGTTGATAACAGTGCTGGTGTTGTGAGTTGCTGCTGGAGCTCAAGGCCACCGTGTTTGGCTGCTCCACAGCTGCATTAGGACTGGGAGGGAGAAGTGTAGTGAATAGCAAAGCCCAGAACTGGCATTTGGATGTGCCAATGAAATATTCCATATCACATCACATCATGCCAGTATATTAACCAGGGCTGACCGGAAGACAGGGCACTTCTCTTCCGGGGGTACTTCTCTGGGGGATCGCTCGGGCTCACTCTTCCGGGGTTTTGGTTTTGGGACTGTCTCTACTCCAGGATTGTTAGCTGGCACAGGCCGGGCTTCAGTCAGCAGGCGGTGAGCACTGTGTATCACTCATTTGTATAATTCTGTTATCACTGTTGTTATCATTATCATTTCCTTTTAATTAGTAAATAGTTTTTATCTCAACCCGTGAGTCTCCTTGCCCTTCTTTCCAATTCTCTCCCCTACTCCCTGGGCGAGGGAGGTGGGGGTGGTGATAGAGCAGGCTGTGTTTGTCTGCAAGCTGCAAGCTGCAAGCAAAAGGGGTGAATCCACCCAAACCACCACAACTATGAACAATAGAATATTCAAAATTACTTTCTTACAGATTTATGTTATATGTCCGTGTGCTGGTTTTGGCTGGGATAGATTTAGTTTTCTTCATAGTAACTAGCATGTGGCTATGTTTTGGATTTGTGCTGAAAACAGTGTTGATAATACAGGGATGTTTTAGTTGTTGCTGTGCAGTGCTTACACAGCATCAAGGCCTTTTCTGCCTCTCACACCACTCCATTAGCGAGTAGGCTAAGGGTGCAAAAGAAGTTGGGAGGGGACACAGCTGGGACAGCTGACCAAATGGATATTCCATATCATATGATGTCATGCTTAGTATATATGTCCTAGTTTTTAGCTGTAACAGAGCTGGGTTTCTTTTTAGTAGCTAGAATAGTGCTGCATTTTGCTTTCAGCTGGGATTTGTTATGAGAAAAACACTGATAACATACCAGTGTTTGCATTTTTGTCACTGGAAGTGAAGGACTTTGTGTTCTGTTAGTCTACAAGTGCAAGATCTAAGGGGGTGAGTGTCGGAAATCGACGGAAGAAATGCCAATCCGATGATTTACAGCAAGTCTCCACTTTATTAGTCTTTTAGCACACATTTATAACACAGCTAATGAAATTCTTACCTAATGCAAAAGCTTAGCTTCTAATTGGTTAGTGATTAAAAAACTACTCACACCCCAGTTTCTCACAAACACACTTTGTTATAGGTACAGTTTCAAGGTTTCACTCCACTCCCACATCGTTCCTACCGATAAAAGCGTTCCTTTCTTATTATTCATTTCTACTACATCCTGACTCCATTTTAAGAACACAGATACCCAGATATCCTGTTTTTCTAATATTCTAACTTAGCTAGATTTTCTCATAACCCTTATTTTATAGCTAATTTTTAATAAAGTTGCCCACATTTCCCCTGTTTTCTTTTTGTTGAAAAAGATTGACCTGTGTTCTAAAAATCATTTTTGTAACCAAATTTTGTAAGCAAACTGATTAAACAGGGTAGCAGAATATGCCACTAATGCAAATTAAATACACATGCCTTCAAAATCATTGCAATCATGACTCTAGGCCAATAGCAGAAAATCAATTGATGCTCTATTTTGTAAAACTTGGTGCCTCAGGCTACCTATGTCCTGGGCTAATTCAGCCAAAATCTGTGTGGTAACATTAGACTTTTGACTATCCAATATGCCAATTTACCAATTGTTATAAGGGCATGGACTGTGTCCACTCCAGGGACTAGTGTGGCAAAAAATTGAGCTGTAAGTTCTCATAGCTCTGCTTGATCATTGCAGTCAGGTGAAAGGAATTGACCACTTTGTGTGAGCCTGTTTGTTGAAAAAAGACTGTGAGACCATGAAAACAAATCTAAAAGCTAACATAGCATTTCTATAGTGCTTAAAATTATCATTTGATTATGTCTAATTATATAGCTGCTAAAATTTGTGTTTAATTAAATGTGATAATGCTATCAATACATACATATCCTAAAAGCTTTTAAAGTTATACAAAAACACTTATAAGACTCTAAAAGGATACAGCTTAAGTTCTTAAAACAATGCTAATTAACAAAATCTTAAAGCAGTAATAACTATAAACTTAAGACTATAACTATAAACTTAAGACTCTTTTTCTCCCTTTTTTTTTTTTTTTTTTGTACTAACTTATCAGATGTGTGAATGCTATATAGTGTTAATCATGTTGAAATCTCTTCTATAAAATACTATTTGGAACACTTTCATTTCTGTTTACACACCAAACAATCATAAAGAAAAATCACACTTACAATATTAAAACTCTAAACTTATCATATACATATACATAGATGAGCTTATCACTTACTTATCAGAAAATATGCTAAACATACAATAATTAGAGTCATACAATGTAAAACAAACTATTAAGCATTTGCTATAAGTTATTTAAGTGTAAATTAAATATAATTTTAGAAGATGTGATCACTTTAAGAAACTTCGGAGAAGTCACAGCCAGTTCCGCCATCACGTTGCTATAGAAACCGCCGTTTGTCTGGTGGGGGGGGGGGAAGGAGGGGGTTGGGGGGGGATGCAGCGGAGCGGGCGAGGAATGCGGCCTGACAGGTCCCGGTATGCCGTTGTCACAGAAACCGCCGTTTATTGGTGTTAAAAGTAGTCAAAGGCGGTGGGAGGAGGGGTGGCCCTCCAACCAGTCCAGGCACAGCGAAGCAGGCACTCTCGCAGGCAAGGAATGCGGACCTCCTTTGTGTTGATCTCGTCTCCATAGCTCCCGCCGACAGGTCCAGCCGTTCTCCATGACAATGCTTGCATATGGGGAAACTGCACTCCATAATCTCTCATATTTTTCTGTCCCGTTTCACAAGTTGCCCTTCTGGTCTCTTTTTGCAGTTCCCAAGTATTGCATTCCCTCGGAGGGGGGAAGGTATTCCCCCCGGGTTCTTCCGGCGCTGCAGAGTTCACTCAAGTTGCCGCCCCCTCGGGTCCTTCTGGTGTTAAGTCCATCCTCGCTGATCAGCCAATCAGCTCGCAGCTCAGTTCCGCCCCCCAACAGAGTCATCTCCAAGTTCGCTGGGGAGGAAGGAGGGGGAGAAAGAAGTGGGGGGAGGAGGGGGGGATTCGGCGCCATCTTGGCTACGCATTTTTAATTTTCGCCGGGGAGAGCGGGGGAGTGCCCCCCCCGCCGGGTTCTTCCTGCGCTGCGGGAGGGGGAAAGGCGGAAAAAAGCGATGTGCCGCTGCTCTGGAGGTGAGGGTGATGAAAACTCGATCGCTCCACCAGCACTGCCGATGTGGTAAAAATGCTGGGAGTCGTTCGCGACTCCAGGAATCAACCGGAGCCTCTTTATATTTCTTAACAGCGTCTTAAAGTTCTTTTCTAAAACTTCTCCGCTCATCAAAATACTTATTGGGAGTTGCTCTGAGATGTTTGTGACCGATTAGCTACCGAGGCTTGAGAAGGTGCAAGAGCAGCTAATACCTGCGTCTGTGAAGCTTTTGCCTGATCCTGCAAACTTTTTCCCTGTTCCTGTAAACTTTTTCCCTGTTCCTGTAAACTCACTCCTAACTGTTTGATAGCTTCTACCACTAAAGCTTGTGTCCCCATTGGCACTGATGTCATCCTCTCTAATGCTTCCTCTATTGTCCAATTCGCCCCGAGAGTATTAAGAATGTTTCGCGTGGTTGCATTACAGTTCTGCAGTGCACATTGTTTTAATAAAGTACCTTTCATCCAATCTGTTACCCCAGCTCTCTCTATAGCGGCAGCAACTTTATCGATAAAAGCTCCAAAGGTCTCCTCTATTCCTTGTTTTATGCCCATATAGACTGGTACCCCTCCTGGCTCCTTCACCTGGTTGATAGCAAGGCGAACTAAACGCATTGACTCCCTTAATTTATCCGGACCTATTAATACCTGCGCTTGTGTGTGTAGAAAAGGTCCGAGACCCATCAGTTCCTCTACTGTAATTCCGTACAAAGGGTCTCCAGGCTGTCGCTGAACAGCTACAGCTTCATTTACCAAACCTCGCCAGTGTGCATGAAATAGTAATTGTTGATGTTGGGTGAAAATAAGCCTTACCACCCCCCGGGAATCTGAAGGCAATAATATTTGAGTACTCCAAATATAATCTAGCATTTGTTTGACTGGCTCACTGTGAACTCCAAACTGACTAACAGTTAAACGCAATTGCGAAAGTAATTTCCAATCTAAAGGTGTGACACGTGCCTGCAATCCTCCTCCCTGAGCCGGCTGAAATACAGCTGGACAAGCCTGCAGCACGTCCTCATCCCCGCGTTCCAGCCCCTCCCTCGCCAAAGCAGCCCAAGCGTCTCTTCGTCCCTGTGCCGTTATCTCCGCTGGAGTCGTTTTCGCTCCAGGGGTCGGCTAGGTGATAAATGGGTTGTTAGAGACCCTTGGCTTGGTGTTAGATTCGACTGGGGGAGCTGCTAACGGCTCACAGCCGGAGTCTGAGGATACGCTCTCAGAGGGGGGAGGGTAAAACGGCAAATAAACCGTGGAAAAAGCAGGCGGCATGGGAAGGTCTTTTAGCCAGCCAGTATCATACACTTTATTATTTTTTTCTTGGGCAGCGAATGCCTCAAAGCCAGCTTTCTGCTCCGCTTGATGTTGTAATAAATCATTATGAATCGCTCTCCATGCTTTCCCTAGCTTCTTTGCAGTTTTATCTCCCTCAATAGCCGCTTCCCACAACTTATCACCTAATTTACGCCACTCTGACAGTACATGCACTGTATGAGGATTTTGAAAGCAACCCTTTGAATACCCATAATTTAACAAGCTAGGAAGCTCATTTTTTAAATCTATATCTTTAACCTGTCTTTTCTTTAGAAAGCAGGTAAATAAATCATATGCTGCTTGCCTCTCCATGTCTTTAATTGGCAGCGTTGCCTCACAGCTCTTTCGAGGTTACTCCGCAGCACGTATCGGCTTAGACCACGTCTGTACGTCTGTCTAGGGTGCGACGTATTTTTTCCTTACTTTTATCACCGTCCCTGCTGCCGGGACCCGAACCACAAGTCGACTGACCGTAGTATGAGTCAGGTACGTCTGTACGCTCACCTGAGGCACGGCGTCCGTTTTTCGCACGCTTTTGCCGTCCTGTCCGAAGCAGGACCTATAACCCCTCAGGCGCTGCTGGAATTACGCCGGTGAAATCGTTTTGCTGAAATTGTTTTTGCCGGAATCACGCTGCTGGAACTGCGATCGGTAGAATCACGGTGGTAGTATCAAATCGCTGGAAGTTCGAGTCACGTCGTTAGTATCACGTTGATGTTATCACGTCAGGGGTCACCATTTGTCGGAAATCGACGGAAGAAATGCCAATCCGATGATTTACAGCAAGTCTCCACTTTATTAGTCTTTTAGCACACATTTATAACACAGCTAATGAAATTCTTACCTAATGCAAAAGCTTAGCTTCTAATTGGTTAGTGATTAAAAAACTACTCACACCCCAGTTTCTCACAAACACACTTTGTTATAGGTACAGTTTCAAGGTTTCACTCCACTCCCACATCGTTCCTACCGATAAAAGCGTTCCTTTCTTATTATTCATTTCTACTACATCCTGACTCCATTTTAAGAACACAGATACCCAGATATCCTGTTTTTCTTATATTCTAACTTAGCTAGATTTTCTCATAACCCTTATTTTATAGCTAATTTTTAATAAAGTTGCCCACAGGTGAGGAATATTTTAATTAATAAGCTAAATAGGCTTTTGGATATGCCAATGGGATATTCCATCTCATATCATGTCATGTCCAGTATATTAGTGAGGGTCTCTTCCTCTTTTGGCTCTGGCTTTCGCTCGGGCTCTCACTCTTCCAGGATTGTGGTTTCATTTCAGGATTGTCGTTCCTCCGGGATCGTTATCTTGATTGGTGGGTAGTAAGCAATTGCACTGTGTCACTCATTTGCATATTTTGTTATTGTTATTATCACTACTATTTTAATGTCAATATTATTTTAAATTTTCTTTTATTTCTATTATTAAACTGTTCTTATCTCAACCTATGAGTCTCTTTACTCTTGCCCCCCAATCCTCTCCCCTAGCCCAGTAAAACTATCACAATATAAAACTAGGGGAATTAGAAAGATATTGGGGGACATTCGGAGTGATAGCGTTTGTCTTCCCACAGTCTTTTTTGGTACCCAGTATGGGGCTCAAGGGGTTGAGATAACGGCATCTTTGAACAGAGTGAATTTTAACAAATTGCTATTGTATTGGTTTAATAGTAAGCTGGTTGAGTCGGCACCAAAGGTGCTGTTCACAAGTCTTCCTGTAGTCCATGTATATGCTGTTAGCACAACAGAACTACGTGACCCAAAGAAGCAACAAGGAAGTGTGTCCTCCTGCCCTGTCTACAAAAAGCCTCGAAGAACATATCTGACATATTCTCTTTGTACATGAAAAAAGTGAAGAATCCTGATCATTGGACTTTATGGGGGGATACACTGCTCTGCAATGCAAAATGAGGACCAACAGCTGGCTATAAAGAAAGAACCACCCAGGGAGATTAATCTGCAGCTCATAGAGTGAGAATTAACAAGTGGCCAGTGCTCTACCTCTATACTGACTCATGGATGGTTGCAAATGCCCTATGGGGGTGGTTACAGCAATGGAAACAAAACAACTTGCAGTGCAGAGGCAAACCCATCTGGGCTGCTGAATTATGGCAAGATATTACTGCTCATCGAGAAAAACTAGCTGTAAAAGTATGTCATATAGATGCCCACATACCCAAGGGTTGAGCCTCTGAAGAACACTGAAACAAGCAACAGGTGGATCAGGCTCCTAAGATCAAAGTGGCTCGAGTAGACTTGGACAGGCAACATAAGGGTGAAAAATTTCTAGCCTGCTGGGCCCATGATGCCTTAGACCATCAAGGAAGGGATGCCACATGTTGATGGGCTCGTGATCGAAGGTTGGAATTAGCCATGGACACTATTCATAGAAACATAGAACCACAGAATATTGTGAGTTGGAAGGGACACAGAAGGATCATTGAGTTCAACTCTTGTCCTTACATAGGACAATCCCAATATTCAGACCACTGATAAGTGAATGTATTGGGTCTGGCTGGGATGGAGTTGATTTTCCCCATGACAGCCCTCAGAGTGCTGTGTTTAGTATTGGTGGCTCGAGGGGTGTTGAGAACACACCAGTGTTTTGGTTACTGGTGAGCAGTGCTAGCACAGCACCAAGGCTGGCTCTCCAACATTTCCCCACAGTAGGCTGGGGGTGGGGAAGGTTTTGGGAGGGGACACAGACAGGACAGCTAACCCAAACGGACCAAAGCGATATTCCATACCATATGACATCTGCTCAGAAATAAAAGCAAGGGGAACGGAGGGGGAAGGGGGGGCATTCGTTACTTCCGTTTATCCTCCGGGAACCGCAACGCGTATGAAACCCTGCTTCCCAGGAAGTGGCCAGACATTGCCTGCTGATGGGAAGTAGAGAATAAATATTTTGTTCTTTTGCTTCTGTGCGCGCAGCTTTGCTTTGCTTCTGTTAAACTGCCTTTGTCTCGACCCATGAGTTTGGGGTTTTTTTGTGTTCCATCTTATTTTCTCCCCTCCCCATCTTGCAGAGGACGGGGGTGATAGAGTGGGCTTTGGTAGGCATCTGGCATCCAGCCAGGGTCAAACAACCACAGTCTTTTTTTGGTGCCTGTATTGCGTTTGTGTGGCAAGGTTTTGGTAGCGGGGGGGACATGGGGTGGCTTCTGTGGGAGAAGCTGCCAGAAGTTTCTGCCATGTCCGACCCGACACAGCCAATGCCAGCAGGCTACAAGAAGGGACCCGCCGCTGGCGAAGGACAAGCCAATCAGTAACGCCTCTGTGATAACATAATTAAGAAAAAAAAAGAGAAGAGAGGAAAAAAAGCTGCACACTTTGCAGCTGGAGAGAGGAGTGAGAAGATGTAAGAGAAACAACTCCACAGACGCCAAGGTCAGGGAAGAAGGAGGGGGAGGAGGTGCTCCAGGCATCGGAGCAGAGATTCCCCTGCAGCCTGTGGTGAAGACCATGGTGAGGCAGGCTGTCCCTCTGCAGTCCATGGAGGTCTGCATGGATGACCATCAGTAGCCCGTGGAGGACCCCACGCCAGAGCAGGCGGATACCCAGAGTCTGTGACACTGTGGGAAGCCTGCGCTGGAGCAGGTTTGCTGGCAGGACTTGTGACCCCGTGAGGGACCCAGGATGGAGCAGTCCCTTCCTGAAGGACTGCACCCCATGGAATGGACCCATGCTAAAACAGTTCATGAAGAACTGTCAGTCATGGGAAGGACTCACATTGGAGAAGTTTGTGGAGGACTGTCTCCCCTGAGAGGGACCCCACGCTGGTGCGGGGGAAGGAGTCCTCCCCCTGAGGAGGAAGGAGCAGCAGAAACAACTTGTGATGAACTGACCCCAACCCCATTCCCTGTTCCCCTGTGCCGCTGGGGGGAGGAGGTGGAAAATTGAGAAAGAAATTAAGCCCGGGAAGAAGGGGGGGGTGGGGGAGGTGTTTTAAGATTTGGTTTTACTTCTCATTATCCTTTGATTTGGATTGGTAATAAATTAAATTTGTTTTTCCCCCAAGTCAAGTCTGTTTTGCCCGTGCCAGTAACTGGTGAGTGATCTCTCTCCATCCTTATCTCCACCCACGAGCTTTTTGTTATATTTTTCTCCCCCTGCCCATTTGAGGAGGGGGAGTGATAGAGTGGGCTTTGGTGGGCATCTGGCTTCTGGTCAGGGTCAACCCACCACAGCACCCAATGTAATATCAAAGCTATGACAAACACACAAAAACAAGGAAAGAAAATTTGCTCTGTACTCATCAACTGAAATAGAATCAACTCTGAATTTCCTTGCTGTTGTGGCTTTAATAACCTAATATCTTTTTGGGAATTCATAATGAAATTGTAAAAATGCTATTAAAAATCCCTATCTTAGATGCAATCTTCTGCTTTAAGAGCTACTACGTCATTGTACAATATAAGTGGCTTATTAATCACTGAATTGTTGGTGTGAAAAACTGGTATTTTAAAACCTGCCTTTATTCCATGACAAGCTACAAATTTGTGCATTTTAAGCTCTAATATCCTTACCCAAAGTACTAAATGTACATTGTGAGTAACCTACCATGGGTGTCTTCGGGCCCCGACTTTAATATCAACTGCCCAATTGCATTGGCCCGAGTAGTAATTGTGGCCCTAAAAGTAGAGCTATGAAATACTCACTCTATTAATCGCATAGGGGTGCTGTCAAGTGTGAATACCTTTATTGAAAATTGGTTACAAAACAGGGGTCACGAGAAGATCTAGTTAGCCAAAATATGGGTAAAAAACAGGATATCTGGGTATCTGTGTTCTTAGAATAGAGTCAGGATGTACTAAGAAATAGTTAATAAGAAAGGAATGCTTTTATCAGTAGGAGCAAAGTGGGAGCGGAGTGAGACCTTGAAGCTGTACCTAGAAGATAAGTGTGCTGTTAGAAACAGGGGTGTGAGTAGTTTCGTAATCACTAACCAATTAGAAGCTAAGCTTTTGCATTAGGTAAGAATTTCATTAACTGCGTTATAAATGTGTGCTAAAAAGACTAATAAATGAAGACTTGCTGTAAATCATCGGATTGGCGTTTCTTCCGTCGATTTCCGACAGTCAAGTAACTGAACAATCAATGAAACAACCTCTTTCTTTCGGTTATAGATAACCAAGGAAAAAGACAATCTTCCAATCTATGATTTATGGCTGAGTGTCTAAAAAAAATTTTTTTTTTTATTTTTTTTTGTGATGTCATCTAGTGCTTTCGTAGCCTCCACAGTAAATGATCTAGGGTCAAAAAGGGAACTACTATTCCGTAGAAGGTCAATCAAAGGAGAAAAATCTGTGTTAGCAATTCCACAGGAAGTTCAAAGCCACTGCAGATCACCTACTAACTTTTTGAACATCATTAATAGTCTTAATTTCTGGGTGCAAAATAATTTTCTGAGGTATGAGTCTAATTTCTGTAATTTGCATGCCCAAATAATTCCAAGGAGAATGTTTTGAACCTTTTCAGGCGCAATGACTAGACCAAAATTCTGCAAGCATGTTACAAGTTCTTTCTGTTTTTGCTCAGGAAGGGGTGTAGGACTAGCCACCAATAAGTCATCCATATAATGGTATGTAAGCAAGTCAGGGTTTTCCCTTCGCCACGGTCTTAAGGCTAAATCCACAAACCACTGACAAGTGGTAGGAGAGTTTTTCATACTCTGTGGCAGTACCTATTGATGGAAGGCACAGAAAATGCAAACTTGTCACCATTATCCTCGTGCAAAGGAATTGTGAAAAAACAATCCTTAAGATCTAGTATTAACAAATCCCATTTTTCTGGCAACATGACTGGAGATGGTAACTCAGGTTGCAAGGCTCCCATGTCCTTCATGCAATTGTTTACAGCTCTCAAATCATGTAATAATCTTCATTTTCCAGATTTTTTCTTAAATGGTAAAAATAGGAGTGTTCTATGGGCTAACAGAGGGTTTAATATGACCCAATTTTAATTGTTCCTGTACAAGTTTCTCAACATGTTGCAGCTTCTCTTTTGATAGAGGCCATTGATCAATCCAAACAGGGTTTTCTGTTTTCCATTTAAGTGTCAGGCAAGCGCTGCCATCAGTGGCCCCAATCAAAAATCAGTAGATAACTTCAGTACTAAATGTACATTTATAGTGGCCAATTTAAAATCTCTGCATCTACTGCTTCAGTTTTCAAAATAAGACTTAGTTCAGAGTTTTCATTCTTTACATTACCCTAAAACAGAACTATTTCTGAAGCATAAAAAATATAATAATAACAATAGTAATAATGATACTAATATGGGGTTGATCCTGCTTTGCTGATTGAATCCTGATTTGAAATGTAATCCATGTCACAAAACAAAGAAACAAACTAAAAATCTCTCCCCAGGAGAAGTCCCTGCTAGTTGAGATTGTTTCTCCAAGCCAAATGTCATGCTTACAGTATCCTTATAGCCATATTATACACCCTTGAAGAATAAAAGCTCACGTTGAAAATGATGACAGGGCCTTAGGTATAAAGGTGATAACTGGTGACACTATTTTTCATCAGGAAGGAAAATTAAAAGTTAAAAGTCTCATAAAAGTTCTTAGCTTATACAGAAAATTTGATTCATGCTCATTTTGTTAATTTAAAAATACTCTTTGGAAACTGTGTAAACTTCTGCAGAAAAACTTAGTGATACATCTTTATCTGTTAAAATAAGGATAATTCATATTCACATCTACCCTATGCTATGTTCTATTACTAATATACACTTCATTACTTACTTATGTTACTATCTAATACATATCTTTACATCTTTATATTCTTCTACATACAGTATTCGGGGCTTTCTCCTTTTTTTTTTTTTTTCTCAAACAGGATTTGATCCCACGGCGTTCCAAAATCTGTAACGATATAAACACAACTTCTCCTCAGAGTTAGTAGTTCTGTGGGACTCTCTCATACAATAGTAATAACTTCATATTCATCCCTGATCCTCTAAACTTTTCAAATTCTCATTTAGTGTCTGTTCAGTTCCTATTTCAATTTAGTTTACACATTCTAACCATGCATTCATGTCACACAGACGGAAGGTACCTCCACTTTATCCACACACTCATTCCATAAAACAATACAAATCATAAAGCATTGTATAACTTAAACCATAATGTCAGAAGGTCTGCAATGCAAGTTTGGCACTTTAAGAAACTGCGGGGGGAGTAAAGCCCCCCTCACCGCAGCCAGTGCCGGGTGAGGAATGCAGCCGTCATAGGTCTGGTATGCTGTTATCTCGCTGCTATGGAAACTGCCGTTCGCCGTCCCTGGGTTGCTGCTAAAAATAGCCCAAAAAGGTTAATTATCAAGAAACAACAAAAGCCAGTATAAAGGGAAACTGCAGTTCATGATTTCTTCTTGTTCTTTCTGTCCTCTCTTACGCTCCCTCGGCGGGGGGGGAGCCTGGGGAGCCTCCGCAGGGTGGGGAAAGGGCGGGGGGTGGGTGGTGCCAGGCGGGTAAAGTGTCTCCCCCCCGTGTCCGTCAGCTCACAACTCAGAACTGCCTCCCAGCATCGTCATTCAAGGTGGGGGGGGAGGGTCACCATCTTGCCCAGCTGTTGCGCACTTCTTTTTCGGGGGCGGGTGCCATCTTGGTCGGAGGGGGGGGAATCTTGCCCACACTACGCAGTTCATTTTCCAAAACTTCTCCGCGTATTCTCATCAAAATACTTCTCAGGAGTCTGAAAAAAATGCTATACCTCGCTTTTCTAAAAAGCATGTAAGTAAATGAGAGAGAGGGGCTATCTCTTATCTCTGAGTCTCACGCATACTTCGCATTCCTTAGCGCGGTGAATTTACAGTTCAGTCTCTTTCGCGAACTGGAGAAGATATTTACGACCGCCGCTTTCTTTCCAAGGTGCCCCGAGCCTGTGGTCAGTCTTTTCTGGTAACTTGAGAAGATTTTTTACGACCGCTACGCCTCCCATTTGAATAAGATGGCGGGGGGGGTGAATCCTTGCTCTTTAGCCCAGGATTCCAGCTTATGAAAAAGCTTCCCAGAGATGCTTCCTTTCTCTTAGAGAAATTAATGAGGGCTCCACGCAGTAAATCCTGCTTCCATTATACATGCTGGCCGGCAAAATAACCGCACTAGCAAAACGACAGCTCAGCCTCACCGGAAATTCAGTCTCACCTGAAATCGATAAGGACGGGGAGCTCCATGGTTCAACGTTTCGTACGTCTCTACCACAAATGCCTTCAACATTTCGTCTATACGGCCAGGGGGGTCCACTCAACGTATCGCTCTGCGTTTCGTCTTTTGCGGCAATAAATCAGGGTAACGACCTCCACTCAACGTATCGCACTGCGTTTCGTGTCTTGTGGAAAGCCAGGGTACTCAGTGGCGTTCGGGCGCCACCTGTTGTTGCTGTGCCGGGAATCAACACGTATTCTCATAGAGATAAGAGTGATGTTCCAACTTTATTTTGATACAAGTGCCTTTTATATACTTTGCCATACAACATGTGATGCGTGCCAGCAACTAATTGGTCAAGGATCCACCCACGTGATACAGTCAGTGAGGTTCACACACAGCATAAAAGTCTAGCTCCCCATTAGTGATTAAAAGTCACCCAGCTCCTTAGTGACTAAAAGTCACCCATGCCTCAGCCTCTCACAGCATGTTTCTCTACAGTGCGTCACTTGATGGAAGGGTGCCTGGCCTACCCCAGTGAGAACCATCAGCTTCTAGCACTGTACTGGGGCCTGGCCTGTGCCTATCAAGCCACAGTTCAGTACTATCAGAGGACTGTGGTTGAGGTAGGGACCCAGACCACATCCAAAGACACCATGGCTGACACAGGGATCCAAACAACAACAACTAGAGTAATCACTCCAATGATGAAAAAGAAACAGTGCACAAGGAGAACCACTGGTCCATATCACTGATTAGTGAGGGCAGAGGAAGAAGAGGATCAGGAAGCTGGTCCTTCGATGAGGAACTTGGAGGAAGGAGTGAGAGAACTAAAACAAGAAGCAGAAACTACCCGGTCCCTGACCTCATCAGAGCTTTGAGACACATAGAAAGATTACAGCCGCCATCCAGGTGAGCGGATTGCTGCCTGGCTGCTCCGATGCTGGGATAATGGGGCCGACAGTCAGCAACTGGAAGGAAGGGAAGCCCAGCAGTTGGAATCCCTGGCTAGAAACCATGGGATTGAGAGAGGAATTGGAAGAGAGGCAGCAATTTGCAGTCTCTGGAGACGGCTCCTCTCCAGTGTGAGAGCTCGATACCCATTCAAAGATGACCTTATGAACTCCCCAGGAAAGTGGACTACGGCAGATGAAGGCATCCAGTATCTGAGAGAACTAGCAGTGCAGGAAGTCATTTACAGTGATCCCGAGAATGATGAGGACTCCAAAGATACAGAGGATGTCCTGTGCACATGGGCCATGTGGAGGAAGGTGGTCCAAACTGCCCCAGTGTCATATGCTAACAGCTTGTCAGCAATGTATTCCCCTGCTGTGGAGACATCAGTTGAAGAAAGAGTGTCTTTTGGCTTTAAATATTCAAAGAAAATCTCTGTACCTCCTCTTCCCTATGGGCCAGCACCATGGCCATCAAAAGCATCCCAAGGAATCAATCCTCTCCTGCCCCAGTCAGAGGGAAAGGGAGCCCCCAACGTATGCCATGTGGTGCACTCTGGTTCTTTTTGCGTGACCAGGGGGAGGACATGAGGAAGTGGGATGGTGAACCCTCCTTTACACTGGAGGCCCATGTATGTGAACTGAGGGGGAAGACAGCGGTTAAGAAAGGACCACCCAAGAAGGCTGTCAGTGTAGTTGCTGCTGACGCCCAGGAAAGCAATCAGTGATCTTGCAGGCATAGAAAAATTGAATTCACCTCCCTCAACTCTGGTGAGGGGACTTCTGCTCTGGCACTGCAAAGGTCGACAGTGAATACTCAGATGAGGAATAGGAGTAGAGGGTCCCTGCCTTCAGCCAGGAGGAAGAAAGGGACAATCATGTATATTGGACTGTGTGGATCCGATGGGCTGGCACATCAGGTCCACAAGGGTACAAGGCCCTGGTGGACACTGGTGCCCAGTGTACGTTGATGCCATCACGGTACAGGGGCACAGAACCCATCTGGATATCCAGAGTGACAGGGGGATGCCAGGAATTGTCTGTGTTGGAGGCTGAGGTGAGCTTGACAGGAGACAAATGAGAAAAGCACCCCATTGTGACTGGCCCAGAAGCCCCTTGCATCCTTAACATTGACTATCTCAGGAGACGGTACTTCAAAGACCCAAAGGGGTGCCGACGGGCTTTTGATGTGGCCACTGTGAACACAGACAAGGCCAAGCAGCTGTCTACCCTGCCTGTCCTCTCAGAAGGTCCCTTTGTAGTGGGATTGCTGCAAGTTGAAGAACAACAGGTGCCAGTTGCCACCAGGACAGTGCACCAGCAGCAATATCGTACAAACCGAGACTCCTTGGCTCCCATCCATGAACTGATTTGTCATCTGGAGAGTCAAGGAGTCATCAGCAAGACTCATTCACCTTTTAATAGCCCCATATGGCCAGTGCAAAAGTCTGACGGAGCATGGATGTTAACAGTAGACTACCATGGCCTAAATGAAGTAACACCACCACTGTGTGCTGCCGTGCCGGACATGTTAGAGCTCCAATATGAACTGGAGTCCAAGGCAGCCAAGTGGTACGCCACCATAGATATTGCTAATGGATTTTTCTCCATTCCTTTGGCACCAGAGTGCAGGCCACAGTTTGCTTTCACCTGGAGGGGTGTCCAGCACACCTAGAATTGACTGCCCCGGGGGTGGAACCACAGCCCCACCATTTGTCATGGACTAATTCAAGCTGCACTGGAAAGGGGTGATGCCCCTGAACATCTACAATACATTGATGACATCATCGTGTGGGACAACAAGGCAGAATAAATGTTTGAGAAGGGAAAAAGAGTAATTCAGATTCTTCTGAGAGCTGGTTTTGCCATTAAGAAAAACAAGGTCAAGGGACCTGCACAGGAGGTTCAGTTCTTGGGAATCAAATGGCAGGATGGGTGCCGTCATGTGCCTATGGATGTGGTTAACAAGATAGCAGCTCTGTCTCCACCAGCTAACAAGAAGGAAACACAAGCTTTCCTAGGCCTTATGGGATTTTGGAGAATGCATGTTCCAGGTTACAGTCAGCTTGTGAGACCTGTCTATCGAGTAACTCGAAAGAAGAACTGTTTTGAGTGGGGCCTTGAGCAACAACAAGCCTTTGAGCGTATCAAACAAGAAATAGCTCATGCAATGGCTCCGGCGCCTATCCGAACAGGACCAGCTGTGCAAAATGGACTCTACCCTGCAGCTGGGGACCATGGTCTCACCTGGAGCCTCTGGCAGAAAACAGCAGGAGGAACCCAAATTTGACCATTAGGGTTTTGGAGCCGGGAGTATCGTGGATCAGAAGCCCACTACACTCCAACTGAAAGGGAGATACTAGCAGCATATGAGGGGGTTTGCGCCGCTTCAGAAGTTGTTGGTACAGAAGCGCATCTCCTCCTGGCACCGCGATTGCCTGTGCTACACTGGATGTTTAAAGGAAACATTCCTTCTACACATCACGCAACCAGTGCTACATGGAGTGAGTGGGTAGCATTGATCACACAACGAGCTCAACTAGGGAATCCCAACCATCCAGGAATCATGGAAGAGATCATAGACTGGCCAGAAGGCAGAGATTTTGGAGTGCAGCCTGAGGAGGTGGTTCGTGCTCAGAGGCACCATTGTGTAATGAGTTATCAGAAGACAAAAGGCGTTATGCTTTGTTTACTGATGGATCCTGTCATGTGGTAGGAAACCATCGGAAGTAGAAGGCTGCTGTGTGGCGTCCCACAGCGAACATATAAACTATAGTTATATTTTAGAAAATAAGTTTAGTTCGTTTTGTCTGTGTTAGGTGGGAAACTTTTACAATAACTAACTAGCTATTCCACACTATAAGCCAAAGCCTGGCGGCACTTGGTATGTGAGCAGTCTGGAGCAAGATAAGAAGGAACTGGTATGCAACACCTGCAGTCTGAAGCAAGAAAGCTGGTTTTGTTTGGTCTTGCGGTTTGGAAAGAACTCAAGAGGCTACTGAGCATGTGCAAGGAGAAAAGTTGAAAAGTTCATAGTGAGGAAGAGTGCTGCTTTCATCCCCAGGGGGTCTCTGCGACCACCACCACAAGGAGGCAGTGCGCAAGAGAGAATGAGAGTGAACATACGTTAAAGATTTCTTGGAACTAATTAGCTTAACCCATCCTAAATTTAATGAATTTGTATGTGTGTGTACTTTAAATAATGCCTTTGTAAAGGAGTCGGGACGCGCAGGGCTTTTGGAACAATCCACCCTGTCACCTGCCAGCGAATAAAACATACCTGCTTTATAACTCTCTACGAGTTGTAAGATTTGATTCCACAGATCACCATGTGTCTGAGGACGTTGTCCAAATGCTTCTTGAATATTGCCAGGCTTGATGCCATGTTGGCCCTTTAAGAGTCGAAGCTACAGGAGGCTTCGGCCTTGAGCAATTAAGTCCTGACTTTGAGTGAAAAAATAGAACAGAGCAGATTCACAAGAAAGAATGCAAGAAACAAGATAAGAAATTCCTCATGTAAGTAGCCAGAAGTAAAAAGAATGCCTCATGAACAGGTGGATTTATCCAATCAAGTATTGTAACCAGGTGTGTGAACAGTAGCTTTTAGCCAATGAAGAGTTGTTTATATGTGTGTGTGTTAGCAGCTAAATGATTAGTATATAAATGATTGTGTAACCAATAATAAAGGTCTCCAGTAGAATTCACATTGAATCGTGTGTGGAGTCCATGTGTTAATCCCTCTCACAGCAATGCCATGACTGCCACACTGGGGAGCCTGTTCCAGTGCTCCACCACCCTCTGGATAAAGAGCCTTTTCCTAATGTCCAACCTAAACCTCCCCTAGCACATCTTCCTGCCATGTCCTCTGGTCCTATTTAGTCGACAGAGAGAAGAGATCAGTGCCTGCTCCTCCTCTTCCCCTTGTGAGGGAGTTATAGACCATGATGAGGTCTCCTCTCAATCTCTTCTCCAGGCTGAACAAACCAAGTGACTTCAGCCCCTCCTCATATGGCTTCCCCTCTAAACCCTTCACCAATTTTGTGGCCTTCCTCTGGACACTCTCCAGTAGCTTTAGATCCTTTTTATACTGTGGTGCCCAAAGCTGCACCCAGTACTCAAGGTGAGGCCACACCAGTGCGGAGTAGAGCGGGACAATCACCTTCCTCGACCGGCTCGCAATACAATGCTTGATGCACCCCAGGACACTGTTGGCGCTCTTTGCTGCCAGGACACACTGTTGACTCATGTTCAACTTGCCGTCGACCAGAACTCCCAGGTCCCTCTATGCAGGGCTGCTCTCCAGCCTCTCATTCCCCAGTCTGTATGTGTGTCCAGGGTTGCTGTGTCCCAGGTGCAAAATCCGGCACTTGCCCTTGTTTAAAATCATACAGTTGGTGATTGCCCAGCTCTCTGATTTATCCAGATCTCTCTGCAGGGCCTCTCTGCCCTCAAGAGTGTCCACAGCTCCTCCCAATCTGGTGTCATGGACAAATTTTTTAGCAGTCCTTCAAGTCCTGTATCCAAGTGATTGATGAAGACATTTAAGAGCTCCGGCTCCAGGATGGATCCCTGCAGGACTCCACTAGTGACCGGTCACCAGCCTGTTGTAACCCCATTTACTATAACCCTTTTGAGTCCTACGCATCAGCCAACTGCTCACTCATTGCATTATGTGTTTATTCTGATGTATGCTGGACATTTTGTTTAGGCGGATACTGTGAGTGATGGTATCAAAACTATTGCACAGATTATTCATAAATGTGAAATATGCTGCGATCAAGCAAGCCAAGTGGTTAAAACCTCTCTGGTATGGAGGACGATGGTTAAAATATAAATATGGAGAGACCTAGAAAATTGATTATATTACACTTCCACAAACCCGCAATGGCAGGTGCTATGTGCTCACAATGGTGGAAGCAACCACCAGATAGTTAGAAACATATGCTGTGCTCCATGCCACTGCCTGGAACACTATTCTGGGTCTTGAAAAACAAGTTCTGTGGCGGCGTGGCACCCCAGAAAGAACTGAGTCAGACAACGGGACTCATTTCCAAAACAATCTCATAGACACTTGGGCCAGAGAACATGGCATTGAGTAGGTGTACCACATCCCCTGTCATGCACCAGACTCCAGGAAAGTTGAACGATGCAATGGGCTGCAGAAAACCACACTGAGAGCAATGGATGGTGGAACTTTCAAACACTGGGACACAAATTTAGCAAAAGCCATCTGGTTAGTCAACACCAGAGGATCTGCCAATCTGTCTGGACCTGTCCAATCAAAACTTTTACATAATGTGAAAGGGGACAAAGTCCCTGTGGTTCACATTAAAAATAAGCTAGGGAAAAAAGTCTGGGTTATTCCTGCCTCGGGTGAAGCTAAACCCATTTGTGCGATTGCTTTTGCTCAAGGACCGGGGTTTATTTGGTGGGTGATGCAGAAGGATGGGGAAGTTTGGTGTGTACTTCAAGGAGATTTGATTTTGGGTGAAAATAGCTGATTAATTGCTATAGCAGCATTGCTATGGTTGCTGTGTATTATAATAATGGCATTTGTGGTGGGTTGACCTTGGCTGAATGCCAGGTGCCTGTTAAGCCATTCTATCACCATCCCCCCTCTTCAGCAGGATGGGGAGGGGAGAAAAGAAGATGGAAAAAAAAAACCAAACTCATGGGTTGAGACAAATGCAGTTTAATAGAAACACAAAGCAAAGCCACGTATGCGGAAGCAAAAGAAGAACAAAATATTTATTGTCTACTTCCCATCAGAAGACAATGTCTGGACACTTCCCAGGAAGCAGGGCTTCAGTACGCGTAGCAGTTTCTCAGGAGGCCAAACGTTGTAAATATCAAATGCCCCCCCTTCCCCCTCTGTTCCCCTTGCTTTTATTTCTGAGCAGACATCATATGGTATGGAATATCCCTTTGGTCAGTTTGGGTCAGCTGTCCTGACTATGTCCCCTCCCAAGACCTTCTCCAGCCTAAAGGTGGCGGGGAGAGGAGGGGGAAAGAAATGTTGGAGAGCCAGCCCTGATGCTGTGGAGCACTGCTCAGCAGTAACCAAAACACTGGTGTGTTATCAACACTTTTCTAGCTACTAATACAAAACACAGCACTCTGAGGGCTGCTATGGGGAAAATTAACTCCATCTCAGCCAGACCCAATACAATGTCCACCCTTTAATCCATACCATTTGCATCATGCTTAAGTCCCACATAATTTAATACATATCTGACCATTCTATTGTATTTCTTACCAATACAACTTAAACTACATACTTAAACAATCTTTATACCCAACATATAGATTTATACATTCTCATTAGCTATTATCCCCTGTTATTTAACAGATAGATACTACTCTTCCATTCCATGGGCTTCCTCCATTCCTCCAAATGTTCACAAACAGGCTTTGACTTGGGCCATCTGTCAAGATGGGTGTTCAGGACAGGAGAAGCACCATGTTTGATTGTTGGGTATTGTATTGAAACCACTCAGCCAGCCAGGCACCAGTAGTAGATTGTTTTATTTGATGCATTAAGTCTTGGAGATGTTGAATGTTGTCCTCTACACTGACTGTTTCATTAGTTGTGTTGAAGCAACACAAGCCTTTGTGATGAGTTGACCCTGGCCAGAGGCCGGATGCCCACCAAAGCCCACTCTATCACTCCCCCTCCTCAAATGGGCAGGGGGAGAAAATTAAAAAAAAAAACGTGGGTGGAGATAAGGATGGAGAGAGATCACTCACCAATTACTGGCACGGGCAAAACAGACTCGACTTGGGGGAAAAAACAAATTTACTTTATTACCAATCAAAATCAGAGGATAGTGAGAAGTAAAACCAAATCTTAAAACACCTCCCCCATCCCTCCCTTCTTCCCGGGATTAATTTCTTTCCCGATTTTTCACCTCCTCCCCCCAGCAGCACAGGGGGACAGGGAATGGTGTTGGGGTCAGTTCATCACACGTTGTTTCTGCCACTGCTTCCTCCGCAGGGGGAGGACTCCTTCCCCCGCACCAGCGTGGGGTCCCTCTCATGGGAGACAGTCCTCCACAAACTTCTCCAATGTGAGTCCTTCCCATGACTGACAGCTCTTCACGAACTGCTTTAGCATGGGTCCATTCCATGGTGTGCAGTCCTTCAGGAAGGGACTGCTCCAGTGCGGGTCTCCCACGGGGTCACAAGTCCTGCCAGCAAACCTGCTCCAGCGTGGGCTCTCCACGTGCCACAGGTCCTGATAGGAACCTGCTCCAGCACGGGCTTCCCACGGGGTCACAGCCTCCTTCAGGCATCCACCTGCTCCAGTGTGGGGTGTTCCGTGGGCTACAGGTGGTCTTATGCTCCACCATGGACCTCCATGGACTGCAGGGGGACAGCCTGCCTCACCATGGTCTTCACCACGGGCTGCAGGGGAATCTCTGCTCCTGCGCCTGGAGCACCTCCTTCCCCTCCTTCTTCACTGACCTTGGTGTCTGCAGAGTTGTTTCTCTTACATCTTCTCACTCCTCTCTCCAGCTGCCAAGTGTGCAGCTTTTTTTTTTTTCTCTCCCTTTTTTTTTTCTTAATTATGTTATCACAGAGGCGTTACTGATTGGCTCGGCCTTGGCCAGCGGCGGGTCCGTTCTTGGAAAAAGTAAGGTTTTGAGTTCCCAAGTTTGTGTCCTCACTATGAAATGATCTTGGGATCCTGAGAAATGGGATGGAAATACTCAGAGTGAATCCTCGGACTCTGAGATTGAGTTTGAATTTGAGCTACTTTTTCCATATTTATCCTTTTGTTCATTAGCGATACGCGCTATCAACCGCTCTACATTATCTTGTAGCTCATAACATCGCTCTGCTTGAAGAGTAATTACTTCTTGCACGATCACCTTTGCATCTTGTAAAGCCCCAGCCTCCTTTTCCAATTCTCTCACTTCACTCTGTAACGCAGCATTTTCACAGTGAAAAGCTCTAAGGCTGGTAGCTAACAACCATCCCAGTCACCCTGCTTATTTTCGAGAATCCAATGCCTGGATCCCTGTCGGAAGGGAGTGAACAATTGTACTGTGTATCACACGCTCAGTAAGGGGTGGTTGCACCTTGGAGGCCGGTGGCCTTTGAGCTGGAAGTGTGTTTTGGTATTATCATGAGCAAAGTTTATTCAAAGTTCACAGAAGGATGGCATTTGTCTAAAGGGTGCCAGACTGTCGGCCCAGGTGGCTTATCAGCTTCTGCAGTGATTGACAGGGTTTGACCAAGGTGTCTCCCCTCCTCTCCACCCCCTGTATTGATATGCAGACCAGGCTCTTCAGGAAAGCACCTTGGAGAGGATTCTTTGCTCACCAGTTGCATTTTTCCCTGGGATCTTCTTCGACATTATACCTTTCCTTAATGTGTGAACAATGCTGTATTTTGATTTCTAAGTTACCCCCAGTAATTATTCCACATATTCCACCCCGTGACTATAGTCACTCAAGCTTCACAATGTTTTAAAAGAACTGGGGATGCCACATATGACATGTGGTGAGGATCATCTAGTACACGCACATCCTGTGGGGACATTAAACGGGTCAAATGCTTCATCATAATCCAAAGTTTAACATACATTGCAATTGTCAAAGCAAAGCATAATACTGTGAATATTAATAAAACAAGCTGAAGCATCTTGTTAAAAATTCCTGCAGCAATTTGTTACCATCCAAAAAGAGTGTCCCACCATCCATATTGTCCCTCTCTCTTGACTCTTTCCAATACCTGATGTATTTCTTCGACATTGTGATGGACAGTAATCAGAGTCCTTTGTCCATTTTCTTGGGCCTGTTTCAACAACTGCTTCAGGTCATCATGTCAGAGTAGTTTCTTCACCAAAGTTAGATTCATTCCAATAGGGACAAGTGGCAGGTCACAAATCAGCGTACAGTCAGACTGCAGTAATTGACAAGATGTCACAGGAGCTGAGAAACTAAAATCACATCCTACAATTTTTGTAAAAACACAGATATTTGAGTGATTATTCATATCCCAACTATATACACTATCATTCTATGTTAATGGAGTAACACATAAATCCTTATCCCTATATTCCCAATCACATTGGAGTTTAATTTGATTAGCCATTGCATTTTGCCTATCCCAAAGACAAATTATAGCAGTTTCTAAAGCATCTGAGCGAGCTAATATTTGTTGATCAATGCTTGCTTGCATAGCTAAATCTATGCCTCATTAGTATAATTGCTGATATGCTTAACTGAGGAATATTACTGTGTGATACAACTGAAATAATATGGATTTTCTAAAATAACTGCAAAAGTATGGTTACATTTCGTTATATTTATCAGAGGTGGCAGCAAATACATATGGGTGTGAAAGGGTTAAACCCTTAGGAGTTAGAAGATTCATAAATCACCTAGATGTTTCCCATGAGCTGTTACATTACATCAGTCCTCCTGGATTGCTAACAACCTTGAAGTGAATGCTTATCACCTAGCTGTTTTGCATGTTTCTGTTAATTGCTTAGTTGTGAAGTTGTTACCAAACATTCTTAAAGGAATACTGTCCCAAGGGTATAGAAGAGACTGAACTATTGCTGGCAATTATGGCTAAATATGCCAAAAAGGTGTTTGTTGGAGTGGGAGGTGCACCCACAGTTACCATCATAGTACTTGCAGTTTGTTGCAGTTGCTTTAACTTTCCCCATGTAATAGATTTCTCCTGAGCAGTTCTCTTTCTTTTCTGTGCTCATTTGCTGTCAATCAGATTCAACTTCTCCATCTGAGGCATTGGGTTCTGCATTGTGTCCTGCTAGCTCATGATAAGGTTTGACATGTCTTGCTGGAAGCCACTGAGGTCCTGAGGGCAGAAGAACACACGCATACCCTCTCCTCCAAGTGATTAGTTCAACAAGACCAATCCACTGTGGACCCAATAAAGGGTCTTTGTACAAAACCTTTGGTCATGTCGAAAAATATTCAGGAACAGAAAAATGTTGTCACTACTTGGTCTGAAATCAGAGTTGCGTTTAAAAAATTCAAAGCATTATCCAGATGTTCTTGAAGAGGCATATTCCCCCTTTTTTTGTTTTATGAGCATCCTTTTCAACGTTGAATGACAATGTTTGATAATAGCTTGACCAGTGGGGTTGTGAGGGATGCCAGTGATATGTTCAATACCCCAGGTTTGTAAAACATCACGCGTATTGCGTGATACATATCCTGGGCCATTATCTGTCTTAATGACCTTAGGTTTGCTAAGAATGGCAAAACAACGGGTCCAGTGGCATCGAACATCCCGTCCCTTTTCACTTGTATGTGCAGAAGCACATAATGCCCTTGAAAAGGTATCTACAGAGACGAGGACAAAACACAGCCGACCAAAAGGTGCATAGTGCGTGACATCCAATTGCCAGACTGCATTTGCATGCAAGCCCCTAGGATTAATTCCTTCCTGTTTCGGCAAGGGGGTCAGCCGCTGACAGTCATGGCAGGCTCCAACAATATCTTTAGCTTGAGCCAGTGGAATCTTAAACTGTTTACTCAATCCAGCTGCGTTCTGGTGGAAAAAGGAGTGTGAGGCTCATGCATAATCTAGTGTCTAAACAGCTGCTGTAAATGAATCTGCTACAGCATTCCCTTCAACTAATGGTCCTGGCAGACTAGTGTGAGAACACATATGGACAATAAAAACAGGGAACTGCCTGTGTTCTAGGCTTGTTTTAAGATTAAGAAACATCATAAAAAGTTCCATTTGATTTATTTCTTTAAAAAAGGAAAAAGGGATACAGCCAACGGCATTGACTACATATTCAGAATCACTAACAATGTTTAAGGGCTCTTCAGAAAAAATTTCAAGGGCACGTAATACTGCTCCTAATTCTACAAGTTGAGTTGATCCGGAAAGGTGTGTCATAGATCACTTCCATTCATCATTGACTTTCTAGACTACCGCTGCTTTGCCAGACTTTCCAGAGCCATCGACAAATACTGTGCGAGCATTGGAAAGAGGCTTTGATGAAATTACTTGTTTCTGTCCGATTGCTAAATTGTGCATGTTCTGCAATAAACGACAAGGGGGTAAAGTAAAACGAATTTCCCCAATAAAATCAGCCAGTGCAATTTGCAGTGACATAGAATTTTGAAAAAGAAACAGCTACTCCTGAGCTTGAAAAGGCAAATAGATAATAGTGGGATCATAACCAGTTAATGCCTGAGTGCGATGTGATGTCACACTTTCATCATTAAACAGATAATAAGCTCTAAAAGGGTAGTTATTGTTTTCTGTAACATATTTGGTTAAAACAACCACTCTAAGTAAATAGCATGTTTATTATCATCAGATAGTTTCAACCAATAGGTTTGATTGGACAGGTGAGTGAGAAGAATAAAAAGACATACAGATAACTTGACTCGGATTCTATCTGCCTGTAATGTAGCAATTTTTTCAGGTACCAAATTTAGCTCTTGTTCAGCTTCAAGTGTCAGCTGTCTTTTGGATAACAAATCACTGTCACCTTTCAGAGTAGAAAACAGATGGCTCAATTTATGATTAGCTATTCCTAACATAGGTCTCACCCAATTAATAGTTCCTAATACTTTTTGCAGATCATTTAAAGTTTCAGTCTTGTTTGTAACTTTTCTGACATCGAGGGCACAACTGTGTGGGACGTTTATTCTTTTTAGGCTGCTGTTATGAGAAACGTGCAATTGGTTGCTTTAAAGGACTCCGGCCAGACTCTTCAGTGAAGCACTTCTATCACATTCTTGCAAGAATGGGTGTCCTAACTAGTAGGCACACACCGCCAGAGTGACACACAAATTTTTATATCCTATTCCCAGCCACAAAATCCCTCCCTTATTTCCCTATTGGTGAGCGACTTGGTTTAACCAGGAAGGGTCGCTACCAACCCCACCCCCCACCCTCCGGTGGTATGGGGAGGAGAAAATATAAATGAACGGGGCTCACCGGTTGAGACATGAGCAGTTTACTAGAAAAGTAAGGGAGAAACAACACCAAACATCAACAGTACTAATGAAAGAATATACAATGTAATTAGTGGTACATGGAACCAAACAGCTCACCATGCGACCACCTCACAAACCACAATACTCAGCAGCCTCCTCTTCCCAGAACTTCCCTGTTTAAATACTGAGCAGAAGTCACGTGGCCGCCCAGGCCAGCTGCCCCAGCCACCCCCCTCCCAGTTCCCTGTGAACAATTAACTCTATCCTAACCAAACCTAGGACAGTGAGGTACTTTAAGGTTTATATCCTATCCGATACGCCTATAAGTCCCACGTAGTTTAAATTTCCCGCTGCTCTATTTTAATTTCCCACCCCCTTTTTATTGTTTTTGCCCCCCTTTTTGTAAAAAGATGCTAGGCAGTTACTCAGCAGCACATCCTTATCTCTAGCCACAGATCACTTTCTTAGTTCCTGCCATGTCATCCTTATGTTGCAGGAGCTGAGCTCTCCTAGCTGCAAAGACATTTTCATTTCTCACAATTCCCCCCTTTCTTTTATTATACAACTGTTGGTTTTGCATTTTCAAGGTGTTTTTCTATATGAGACTTCTAAATTAGACAACATTATTTTGCATTCTTTTTCTTCGAGAAGGAACATTTTATCCTGATAGGATGGTGGTTCTAAAGGTATTTGGACAATGCAGTTTCTATTAATCGTTGTACGAGTCCCCTGACACACGGAATTATACAGCATCCGACAGCTGTCAATGCTCCTGCAACCACTATTAGAGATGTAAAAAGGGATATTACTATTCCTTTCCATTTCCTAAACTATGATTCTAACCATCCAGTTAGAGAGTTATCTATTCCAGAGTTCCCAGCCAATTCCTCTGCTAGTGTTCTGAGACCCTGTAATGGTTTTGTTATAGTTCCATCTGGTGCTGTGTTGTCTGGGATAAATGTATGATATTTGTCACCTATCATTACACAGACTCCTCTTTTTTCTGCTAATATCATATCTAGGGCTAGTCTGTTTTCCCATGCCATTCTACTAGTGGCATCCAATTGCTCTGCAATTCCTTTAACTGCATCCCTTATATAATTTATAAATATTTTCTGATTATAATAAATGTAATTTATTCAATCTACATTTTTGTTTATAGTTACCCACCAAAATAAAAAAGATTCAAAACCTGCTGCTATTTGATCTCCTGCTTTGTGTTCATCGGAAACCCCTCTAGGGACTCCAATTTAATCAATATAGATTCTTTCATCAAATTAGGTTCCCAAACTTCTTTTTGTTCTCTTTTTGGGGACACGTGTATTTCTTTCAAATGCCAGGGTAAATGGGATGGCTAATTGAACCATGATGCATGTGCCTTTCCAATTTGAAGGGAGTCTAGACCTTAGATCTTTCCTCCACAATACCACCACAGATCTGCTTTGGGGTTTCTTATAGCTGAATAATCCCCTTCCTTGTCCTCGGTCACGTCCAAAGACACGGTGCACATCTCCAGTTCTCCAAGGTACCTGGTACCCTTCCCACCAAGTCGTGAGAGACAAGCTGTATGGTTACTGGCCTTTACAGAGAAAGCAGGAGGTACTGTAATGTCTTCTCATCGTAAAGAAGGGAATAGCCGTGAGAGGGTCTTACAGGTTTTATTTCCCCATGCACTCTTTTCTTGGTATAAAGCTATCATACATGCCATTCCTTGTGGGTCTTCATCCCATCCGAATGGAAAGGGAACTACCTGCAAGGTAGGTCTTCCTGAGGAACATGCATAGTAATTGCTTTTATTTAGACTCTGTACCATGTATTGTCCTGGTTTTGCTAAGCTAGAGTTAATTTTCTTCTTAGTAGTTAGGATAGCTGTGTTTTGTTTTCAGTTCAGACTTGCTATGAGAACATCATAGATAAAAGTACTAATGTTATTAGTTGCTGCTGGAGCTCAAGGCCACCGTGTTTGGCTGCTTCACAGCTGCATTAGGACTGGGAGGGAGAAGCGCAGTGAATAGCAAAACCCAAAACTGGCATTTGGATGTGCCAATGAAATATTCCATATCATATCACGTCATGTTTAGTATATTATCTGGGGGGGGGGAATTGCACTGGCTTTTGCTTGGGCTCTCACTCTTCCAGAATTGTAGTTTTGGTTTGGGATTGTTGCCCCTCCAGGATCGGAAAAACGAGGCCAGGCTTAGTCGGCAAGTGGTGAACAGTTACACTGTGTATCACTCATTTGTATATTTGATTACTGTTATAATTATCACTATTATTTTGATATTAGTATTTTTAAAGTTTTCTTTTATTTTTATTCTTAAACTGTTCTTATCTCAACCTACAAGCCTCCTAATCCTTGCCCCCAATCCTCTCTCCTATCCCCTGTAGGTGGGGGGGAAGTGGGTGAATGGCTGTGTTGGCTGCTGGCCAAGGGCCAGCCCAGTGAAACTATCATAACTGGACACCCCTCCAGGTGAAAGCAAACTGTGGCCTGCACTCTGCTGCCAAAGGAATAGAGAAAAATGCATTAGCAATGTCTATGGTGGTGTACACTTGGCTGCCTTTGACTCCAGTTCATATTGGAGTTCTAACATGTCCAGCATGGCAGTGCTCAGTGGTGGCAACTTCATTCAAGCCACAATAGTCCACTGTCAGTCTCCATTCCCCATTTGACTTCCGCACTGGCCATATGGGGCTGTTAAAGGAAGAGTGAGTCCTGCTGATCACTCCTTGGCTCTCCAGCTGACGAATCAGGTTTGCAAGGTAATGAGAATAAATTTGCTTTTTGCATTTTATCCATGTTTTTTGTGGTTGTTCCTGCACCCTGCCTGTGTCATCTCATCCAGCAAAAACCCCCTGGTTTCAATACAATATCATCCTTGATGGGGTACCTTTCCCTCACATATGACAGAAGACATCTCCAGAGGCTGAGGGTTTGTTGTTTTTTTCCAATTGCTTCATCAATTCTGCCTTCTCTGGCAAGGGATTCCAGTTCCTTGGCTTCCAGGTCCAAGCTACTGGCTCCATTATCCCAGCATCGGAGCAACCAAGTAATAATTCGCTCACCTACATGACTGCTGTAATCTTTTTGCGTATCTTGCAGCTCACTCAGGGAGAAAGATTGGTTCATTTCCTCTGCTTCTGGCTCTTCCTCCTGTTCTCGTGATATGCCTAGTTTGTCTTCATCTGCTGCAGAGTAAATTGTTTTCTTTTTATACATTCTTTTCTGTATAGGGGCAATTATTACTGGCACTGGTTGGTCCTCTAGCTCAGATTCATCACTTTCCGCCAGGGTTTGGGTAGTTGATGTGCTTGTCATCAAGGTCTGAGTAGCTGCAGTTGTGAAAATTGGAGCGTTTGGGTTTGAATAGCTACGTTTCTTGCTGACAGAGTTTCCGTAGCTGCAGTATCTCTTCTTGGAGTTTGAATAGCTACAGACCTTGTTACTGGGGGCTGTGTAGCTGGAATACCTGTTTTGGGGATCTGAATAGCTACAGTTCTTGTGACGGGTCTCAGAGTGTCCACAGTGTCTGTTGCAAGCCTTTCAATAACTGCATCGCTGGTTGCAGGAATTTCAGTGACCACAGTGTCTATCGCAGACGTTATTCCCAGGGTGATATACCTAAACAGTTTCCTGATCTTAAACAAGACCTGAAATGCACTCAGGGGGCCCAGAAATGGTCAAACTGTCCCAAGAATAATTAATACTCTCACACTCTTTTATGCTTGGCCTAGCAGAGAAAGAGAAATTGTCAGAAGCCATCCCCTTTGTAAATTGGTTCTCTGAAGAGAGAACTTAATAAGCGCAATTAAACTCTTATCAGGTGGCACTCGGTTTATGGAAAGGTCTGATTAATAATACATTGGCTTCCTGAGGAGAAAAAAAGTAGCGGTGGAATTTGCAACAGTCTCCAAGAGATGATGCTTGAAGCCCGATGATGTTTGCTCAGCAGGTTGTCTCCAAGAGGGTGTCTAACAGAAATCACCCAAAATGCGAGGAAACAGCAAGTACAAAAACTGAGCTACTCTCACAGTCATTGTCAGATAGTACAGATGGTAAAGACCCTTAATCACGTTTTTATAGCTAATAAGCACTGCAATAAAAAGCAACTAAGGGCTTATATCCTACATTTCTGGTATCAAATCTGTGATGAAATGTAACAACATTGTAATAATTTTATTAAAGCACTGTCCGAAACTGTCGTTATCTCAACCCTTTGGGCTCCATGTTGGGCGCTAAAATGACCGTGGTGGTTTCACTGGGCTAGCCCTTGGCTAGCAGCCAACACAGCTGTTCACCCACTCCTCCTCACTGCCAGGAGATAGGGGAAAGAATTGGGGGACAAGGGTAAAGAGATTCATAGGTTGAGATAAGAACAATTTAATAATGGAAATAAAAGAAAACTTAGAATAATATTAATATTAAAATAGTAATGATAATAATAACAGTAAAAAATATACAAATGAGTGATACCCAGTGCTATTGCTCAGCCCCCGCTGACCAAGCCCGGCCTGTTCCCAGATAATGATCCCGAAGGAGCAACAATCCCAAACCGAAACCGCAATCCTGGAAGAGAGAGACCCCAAGTAAAAGCCAGGGAGAGCTAAAAGAGGAAGAGACCCTCACTAATATACTGGACATGATATGGAATATCCCACTGACATATCTAAATGTCAATTTAGCTTATTAATTTAAATATTCCTCACTCCGCTTAAATCTTGTGTTTGTAGACTAACAGAACACAAAGTCCTTCACTTCCAGCAACAAAAATGCAAGCACTGGTATGTTCTCAGTGTCTCTCTCATAACAAGTCCCAGGCTGAAAAACAAAACACAGCACTATTCTAACTACTGAAAAAAGAAACCCAGCCCTGTTTCAGCTAAAAACCAGGACAGTATGTTATCAACGTTCTTCTCATACCAAACCCCATGCTGAAACCCAAACACTGTGCTATTCTAGCTACTAAGAAGAAAACTAGCTCTGTGCCAGATGAATACCAGGACACAGCCACATGGTTTCAAGATGACTGAGTAGGGAACTGTAAACAATAAAATAGCCATGAGAGGAAGAGGAAAAAAGGTATTGTTAAATATCTGGGTTCTTAGAAAACAGTTGCTACTTCTGGAAAACACATATAGTCACTGACATAGAAAAAAAAAAATTATGGAAAACATATTCAATGAGTTGGGACCTACAAACATGTAGGGCCCACCCAGACACCAGAGAACTCTCTTGAAATTTTGTGTAGGGATTCAGCCTTCTTAAATACCAGGTAATTTTCACAGTCTCCTTGTGATGATAAGCATTATTACTCCCATTTCACAGATAGAGATCAGAGGATGTTAAATGATGCCTGAGTGTCTTGTGCTTAATCTACATGCCATGAAAGCTATTGTAGGGAATGTGTGTAAATGTAAATGTCCTTTACATAACATTTTCACTCCCCTGGATGTAAATCACAGTCCAAGTCTGTGAGGAGCCAGATGGATAAGAATGGAAACAAAGAAATGATCAAAACAAGTGAATATTGTTGAATAAAGATAAATACACATGAAAATACATTATATTTCCATTGTTTTGAACAGCAACACAAAGATTCAGCTACTAAAATTCGCATCACAGAAAAAAAAACCTGCATTAAACATAATGAATTTAAAATACACAGAGTTGAGAAATGCAAAAGCTATGATTTTCTCAACAGCTGTAATGCAGTTCTCTTACATGCAACAATGAAATATAACAGGTATATGTGATATTGTATTTCATATGCATTTCCATTTCCCTGCATAAACAGTATAGGTTTAAGATTGCCACAGTGATTCTAATCAAACACCTCAGTTTTAAGGTCCTTGAAAAACAACTTCCTCTTATTACTCACTATTCACAGAATCACAGAATGGTAAGGTTTGGAAGGGACTTCTGAAGATCACCTAGTCCAACCCCCCTGCTAGAGCAGGATCACCTAGAGTAGATCACACAGGAATATGTCCAGGCGGGTTTTGAATGTATCCAGAGACGGAGACTTCACAGCCTCTCTGGGCATCCTGTTCCAGTGCTCTGTCACCCTCAAAGTAAAAAAGTATTTCCTTAGGCTTAGGGTGAACCTCCTGTTTTCCAGTTTGTGACCATTGCCCCTTATCCTGTCACTGGCCACCACTGAAAAGAGTCTGGTCCCATCCTCCTGACATCAGCCCTTTAGGTATTTATAAGCATTAAAAAGGTCCCCTCTCAGCCTTCTCTTCTCCAGGCTAAGCAGACCAAGCTCCCTCCGTCTTTCCTAGTAAGAAAGATGCTCCAGCCCCTTACTCATTTAAGTAGCCCTCTGCTGGACTCTCTCCAGAAGTTCCCTATTTCTCTTGAACTGAGGAGCCCAGAACTGGACACAATACTCCAGATGCAGCCTCACCAGGGCAGAGTAGAGGGGGAGGAGAACCTCCCTTGACCTGCTGGTCACACTCTTAATAGACCCTAGGATACCATTGGTCTTCTTGACCATACAGACACATTGTTGGCTCATGGTCAGCCTGTTGTCCACCAGGACTCCAAGGTCCTTTTCCCCAGAGCTGCTCTCCAACAGGTCAGTCCCCAACCTGTACTGATACATGGGGTTGTTCTTCCCCAGATGCAGTATTTTACACTTGCCCTTATTGAATTTCATTAGTTTTCTCTCTGCCCAATTCTCTAGCCTGCCTGGCAGCTGACCCAAAAGGGCCAAAGCAGGTATTCCATACCATGTGACATCATGCTCAGTGTTTAAACAGGGAAGTTCCGGGAAGAGGGAGATGCTGGGTACTGTGGTTCATGAGCTGGTCAGGTGGTGAGCCGTTTGGTTCCATGTATCACTTGTTACATTTTATATTCTTTCATTAGTACTGTTGTTGTTGTTTGGTGTTGTTTCTCTCTTCCTTACCATTCCGGTAAACTGGTCGTGTCTCAACCCATGAGACCCATTCATTTATATTTTCTCCTCCCCATCCCACCAGAGGGTGGGGGGTTGTGGGGGGGGGGGAGTGGAAGCAAGCCTCTCCAGTTAAACCACCACAGTATATTTGGTCCCAAACACGGGGCATCGAAGGGTTGAGATGACAGCAGGCCTGACCAGAGCATGTTAAAGCAATCTTTTATATATATACACATTTAATGTAGTAGTTAAATAGTCATTGGTCGCAATGTTGTTTCATTTGATCCCCTGGCTGTGCTATGTAAAGCCTTCCCTGCGGTGCTGTTTATCGAGGCTAGGAGAGGGCTCAGGATTATGATTTTGTCTTACTGTGTGGTGTCGGCTTACGATATGGTCACATCACTGGACACACGGTTTGGTGCTTCTTTGTTCGCGGTGTTGTAGTCGTGGTCGTATCCCGGGCGCCACCTGTCGGAACGTGTTAGTAATCGCATGCAGGAAACAGGGAATCACAGAATGTTAGGAATTGGAAGGGACCTCGAAAGATCATCTAGTCCAGGGGTCCTCAAACTTTTTAAACAGGGGGCCAGTTCACTGTCCCTCAGACACTGTCGGGGGCCGGAGCTGCCTGGGAGATGGAGGGAGGGAGGGAGAGACGGGGGAGTTGCCCACCTCGCTGATGCCGCCGCCCTCCTCCTCAGCCCGGAAGCGCAGTCCGGAAAGGGTGGCCAGAAGGGACTGAAGGAACTTTGCCGCGCCGGGGCTCTGGCGATTCGCCCGAGTTGGCTGGACCTCGTAGTCCAGAGGCTGCTGACTGAGCTTGCCTGACAGAGGAGATGCCCGCGCCTCTCGCCCGCTGCAGGGAGGCAGGTCGAGGAAGAGGCGCTGGTTCCCCCCTCAATCCCCGGCGGGGGGGGGGGGGGGGGGGGGGGGGCGCGGGGAGGTCTGTAAATACCAGCGGGCCATATTGAGGATCCTGAGGGGCTGTATCCGGCCCACGGGCCGTAGTTTGAGGACCCCGATCTAGTCCAATCCCCCTGCCGGAGCAGGAACACCTAGATGAGTTCGCACAGGAAGGCATCCAGGCGGGTCTTGAACGTCTCCAAAGAAGGAGACTCCACAACCTCCCTGGGCAGCCTGTTCCAGTGCTCTGTTACTCTCACAGTAAAGAAGTTTCTTCTCAAGTTTAAGTGGAACCTCCTGTGTTCCAGCTTACACCCATTGCCCCTTGTCCTATCATTAGTTGTCACCGAGAAGAGTCTAGCTCCATCTTCGTGACACTCACCCTTCATATATTTATAAACATTAATAAGGTCATCCCTCAGTCTCTTCTTCTCCAAGCTAAAGAGACCCAGCTCCCTCAGCCTTTCCTCATAAGGGAGATGCTCCATTCCCTTAATCATCTTGGTGGCTCTGCACTGGACTCTCTCAAGCAGTTCCCTGTCCTTCTTGAACTATGGGGTCCAGAACTGGACACAATATTCCAGATGCGGCCTCACCAGGGCAGAGTAGAGGGGGAGGAGAACCTCTCTTGACCTACTAACCACACCCCTTCTAATAGACCCCAGGATGCCATTGGCTTTCCTGGCCACAAGGGAACAGTGCTGGCTCATGGTCATCCTGCTGTCCACCAGGACTCCCAGATCCCTTTCCCCTACACTGCTCTCTAGTAGATCATTCCCCAATCTATATTGGAACCTGGGATTGTTCCTGCCCAGGTGCAACACCCTACACTTGCCCTTATTATATTTTATTAAATTCTTCCTTGCCCAACTCTCCAGCCTGTCTAGGTCTCTCTGGATGGCAGCACAGACTGCTGGCCTGTCAGCCACTCCTCCCAGCTTTGTATCATCAGCAAACTTGCTGACAGTGCACTCTGTTCCCTCATCCAGGTCATTGATGAATATATTGAATAATATTGGTCCTAGTACTGACCCTTGAGGGACTCCACTAGACACAGGTCTCCAACTAGACTCTGCCCCATTGACCACCACTCTCTGGCTTCTTCCCACCAGCCAGTTCACAGTCCATCTCACTAACTGATCATCTAATTCACACTTCCGCAATTTGTCAGCAAGGATGCTGTGGAAGACCGTGTCAAATTCTTTGCTGAAATCAAGATAGACCACATCACTGTGATGTGATAGACAATCATCTAGCCACATGGTTGTGTTTTCATAAATGTCTAGAAGGTTGGTCAAGCACGACTTCCCCTTGGTGAAGCCATGTTGACTGCCCCTAATGACCCTCTTATCCTTGATATGCCTTGAGATGGCACCAAGGATAAGTCGTTCCATCACCTTCCCAGGGATGGAGGTGAGGCTGATTGGTCTGTAGTTACCCAGGTCCTCCTTCTTGCCCTTTTTGAAGATTGGAGTGACATTTGCTTTCCTCCAGTCCTCAGGCACCTCTCCCATTTCCAACGACTTAGCAAAGATGATGGAGAGTGGTCTAGCAATGACTTCAGCCAGCTCCCTCAACACTCGTGGGTGCATCCCATCTGGACCCATAGATTTATGGATGTCCAGATTGCTTAATTGGTCCCTAACCCAGTCCTCATCAACCAAGGCAAACTCCTCTATTGTCCTGACTTCCTCAGGGGCCTCAGGGGTATGGGGCTCCTCAGGACAGCTTCCATCAGAGTAGACAGAGACAAAGAAGGCATTCAGTAACTCTGCCTTCTCTGTATCCTCTGTCACCAGGGCACCCACCTCATTCATCAGTGGGCCTACGTTGCCTCTAGTGTTAGTTTTATCTGCCATGTATTTGAAGAAGCTCTCTCTGTTGTCCTTGACCCCTCTGGCAAGGTTTAATTCTAAGGAGGCCTTAGCTTTCCTAGTTGCCTCCCTACATCCTCTGACAACATCTTTATATTCTTCCCAAGTGGCCAACCCCTCCTTCCATGATCTGTAAACTCTCCTCTTCTACTTGAGTTTTCCCAGCAGTTCCCTGTTTAACCAAGCAGGTCTCCTGGCTCCCTTCCTTGACTTCCTATGTGTTGGGATGCTCTGATCTTGAGCTTGGAAGAAGCAGTCCCCGAATGTTAACCAGCTATCTTGGGCCCCTTTACCTTCAAGTACCCTTTCCCATGGGATTTCCCCTAGCAATTGCTTGAAAAGGCCAAAGTTGGCCCTCCTGAAGTCCAGGGTTGCAATTCTGCTTGGAATGCTGTTCCTGCCACATGAGATCCTGAACTTCACCATCTCATGGTCGCTGCAGCCCAGGAAGTCCTCAACCTTTGCCGCTTCAACCAGACCATCCTTGTTAGTGAGGATGAGATCCAGCATCGTTCCCCTCCTAGTTGGTTCATCCACCATTTGCATCAGGAAGTTGTCATCGATGCACTGGAGGAACCTCCTGGATTGTGGGTGGCTGGCTGAGTAGTCCCTCCAGCAAACATCAGGGTAGTTAAAATCCCCCACAACAACCAGGGCCTGTGATTGTGAGGCTACTCTCAGCTGCCTGTAGAAGGCCTCATCAACTTCCTCACCCTGATCTGGTGGCCTGTAACCCACAACAGTATCACCCATACCAGCCTGCCCCTTAATTTTCACCCACAGACTCTCAACTCGCTCCTCATCTGCCCCTGGACAGATCTCAATACACTGCAGTTGCTCTCTCACATAAAGAACAACTCGACCACCTCACTTTGCTGGCCTGTCTTTCCTGAGAAGGACATAGCCATCCATGACCACATTCCAGTCACGTGAGCTGTCCCACCACGTCTCTGTAATTGCCACCAGATCATAATCCCCTGACCTAACACGGGTTTCTAACTCCTCCTGCTTATTCCCCATGCTACGTGCATTGGTGTACAGGCATTGCAGGGAGCGAGCCGAGTACACCAATTCCATCCTAGGGGTGTGGGAGGCCTCCCGGCCTTCATCAATACTAGACTTCTGCCCCACTGGTGCAAGCCCAGCTGTAACCCCTTCCCCCTTCAAATCTAGTTTAAAGCTCTCCAAATGAGCCCTGCCAATTCCTGCCCCAGACTCCTTTTGCCCCTGCGGGATAGGCCTTCCCCACATATCATTGTCTGAACTGGTGTCTTATAAAACCAGCCATTATCAAAGAACCCAAAGCCCTGCCTGTAGCACCACTCCTGTAGCCAGTCATTTATGTCCTGAATTCTTCTTTTCCATCCCACATCGGCACCCGAAAGTGGAAGGACAGACGAGAAAATTACTTGTGCTCCAGACCCTTTCACCAACCGTCACAAGGCCTTGAAATCTTTCTTCATTTCCCTCAGACTACAGGATGCAGCTTCCACCCCACCTGTCTGGAAGATCAGCAGAGGGTAGTAGTCTGTCGGGCATACCAGGCTGGGGAGTGCCCTGATGATATCCCTGATCCGGGCTCCAGGAAGACTACATACTTCCCTATGATGAGGGTCAACCCTGCGTATTGGGCCCTCTGTCCCCCTCAGAAGGGAATCGCCTACTACAATTACCCTTCTTTCTTTCTTATCAGAGGCAGTCTTGAGGGGCAGAGTAAACTGCCTCTTCCTATGTGACGTTGTAGGTGGGCCTTGCACCACATCCTCACCTACCTCTCCTTCAAGAGGCAGGACCTCAAACCTATTACAGAGGGGCACCTGAGGGGGCAAAGCAGGTAGGGAGGGAGGTCACCCATGACGTCAAACTGGGACTTTCTTCCAGCCCTCCTTATCTTTTTGGTTTCTTGCTTCTGCCTGACAAGGTGGGGGTTCCATCACCTTTTTGGGGGTATCCTCACGAGGCATTGCTGACTGGCATGCCAGGGAGTTATTCCACCAGTCAATCTCCTTCTCCCATTCCCTAATGGCCCTCAGTCTCTCGACCTCCTCCTTGAGTTTCACCACCATACTGAGGAGGTCATCCACCTGCTCACACCTCACACAGGTGGAATGCCTCCCTCCCTCCCCCAGCAGCAGCAGACTCTGGCACACCCTGCAGCCAGAGACCTGAACAGCCACCATTCGGGGCAGGCCCTCTGTCTGGGTCGCCATGGTCTTTTTGTGACAAGCTCTCTGCCTGGAGGACACCATAGTCAGAGGCAGCCTTGAACACACCCACAAGTTGGCTAGCTGCTGCTATGGAGTGTTGCTATCAGCAGAGCTACAGTGAGCTGCCCTTCACCCTTCCCTGCTCGCCCTGCCTGCGTGAACTGCAGCGTGAACTGCAGTGTGAACTGCTGTGCCATGCTCTTCTGACACGCCACACTCCTGATCACTCGCGCTCCCTGGGGGTCGTTTAAATCTCCCGTGGTTGGCCCTGGCACCGCCCCCACCACGTCAGCCCCGTTCCCGCGATTGGCTACTCCTGACGGGACTCGGGGTCACGTCTGCAGTCTCCCCTCGCTCCGGGACCGCCTCCTCCTCTCAACTCGTGCTCAGCCGCGGAACTTACCGTTGCCACCACTGTGCTCCTCGCTGACTGGAGTGGGACAGAGGGGGGGTGATTTCCGATGTCCCCCACTCCTTTACTTCCTTTTCCTCATCAAGTGAGAATTTTGACTATCCTGGGATGCTCTAACCATCATGTTTCTATTGCTGGGTCTCTTTAATGTGTTTCAGCTCCTGTTGTGGGTTAAACAACTATTCAGAAATATGATCCAGAGGTCTTCCCCAAGGGACAGTTATGAGCGGCAGGGTGTGTGGGATAGTACGGGCAAGCACCTGGGGCAGTGGGCACCTCCAATGTTTTGGAAATTCACACCCAAACAAGTGAAGAATCCTGAAAAAATAGTAAAATATTTGAAAAGAGTGTGTTGTCACCCTGGTAATTCTAGAGAGACACAGATCATTGCAATGTGCTGGGACCTGGCCCAAGCCTATTTAATCCAATTCAACAGTATTCGGTACCCTCAGGGGGAAGGGAAGGTCTCTGGATTTGTCAGCAAAATGACAAATATTGAAGATAGTCCAGCTCCTGTAACAAGCACAGCAACTACTTCAACCCCCAAGACAAATACTGCTACTGCAACGAAACCAGAGGATCAACCCATGCCAGTATCAGTTGCTCCTGTACAGAAAAAGAAATAGACAGAAAAATCAGATCACTTGGCAAGGGGGGAAGGTGAACCAGGGTCCTTGTGAAAACAGGAGGAAGACAGAGAACCCAAAATAATCACCCGATCCCTGTCCCTAGGTGAGCTGAAAGATCTGTGGAATTGAACAGTGGATGAGTTAGCTGGTCAACTTTGGCAATACGAAGGAAGCCTATCGACCTCCATATGGGCCTGCATCTCAGCTGTGGAAAAACTGTCCCGAGAAGTCCAGCAACTCAAAGAGGATATGTCCAATTCCCTACCTGTACGGACCAGTACCTCAGCTATCAGGAGCCAGCGTCCCTCTGCGCAAGAAAGAGGACATAGAGGATACACTCCACAAAACACCCTGTGGTTTTACTTGTGTGACCATGGAGAGGACATGAGGAGGTGGGATGGAAAACCTACCTTGATCCTAGGGGCACGGGTACGTGAGTTGCAAGGAAAAACAATCACAAAAGGGGATCCTTCCAGGAAATATGCCACTCCAGTTTCCATTGGGCATTTCTCCAGACAGAGTAGGATTGCTGATCTCATTTCTGATTCTCTTGAAAAGACTTCTGACTCATATTTACAAGAAGTGAGTAACAAATACCATAATCAGGATAAGAGGTGCTCTGCCTCCAGACAGATGGAGGAAAGGGATAACCGAATTTATTGGACCATGTGGATCCGATGGCCTGGCACATCAGACCCCCAAGAGTATAAGGCTCTAGTGGACACTGGTGCACAATGTACCCTAATGCCATCAAGCCATAGTGGTATAGAGCCAATCTGTATTTCTGGAGTAACAGAGGCATCCCAGCAACTGACTGTATTGGAAGCTGAAGTGAGTCTGACTGGGAATGAGTGGCAAAATGTGATAGTTTCACTAGGCTAGACCTTGGGTAGCAGCCAACACAGCCGTTCACCAACTTCCCCCCTGTTGGCCCTTTAAGAGCCAAAGCTGCAAGCAGCTTCGGCCTTGAGCAATAAAGTCCTGACTTTGGGTGAAAAAATAGAACTGAACAGATTCACAAGAAAGAATGCAAGAAAAACAAGATAAGAAAACTTCTTATGTAACTAGTCAGAAGTTACAATAAAGCCTCATGAACAGGTGGATTTATCCAATCAAGTTTTGTAACCAGACATGTGAACAGTAGCTTTTAGCCAATGAAGAGTTGTTTATGTGTGTGTGTGTTAGAAGCTTAAGAGTATATAAGTGATCATGTAACCAATAATAAAGGTCTCCAGTAGAATTCACATTGAATCGTGTGTGGAGTCCATGTGTGTTCCCTCTCGGCACCACCCCACCCCCAGGGGATAGGGGAGAGGATTGGGAGGCAAAGATAAGGAGGCTTGTAGGTTGAGATAAAAACAGATTAATAATAGAAAGAAAACTTAAAATAATACTAATATTAAAAAGTAATGATAATGATAACTAACAAAATATACAAAAGAATGATACCCAATGCTATTGCTCACCCCCTCCTGTTCCCAGATAACGATCCCGGAGGAGCGACAATCCCAAACCGAAAGCACAATCCCGGAAGAATGAGAGCCCAATTGAAAAGCCAGAGAGAGCGAAAAGAGGAAGAGACCCTCACTAATATACTGGACATAACGTGATATGATATGGAATATCCCATTGCCATATCTAAATGTCAATTTAGCTTATTAATTTAAATATTCCTCACTCCGCTTAAATCTTGAACTTGTAGACTAACAGAACACAAAGTCCTTCACTTCAAGCGACAAAAATGCAAAAACTGGTATGTTATCAGTGTCTCTCTCATAACAAGTCTCAGGCTGAAAAGTAAAATGTAGCACAATTCTAACTATTGAAAAAGAAACCCAGCTCTGTTTCAGCTAAAAACCAGGACAATTCACCCCTTATTCCAAACCATTTATTCCATGCTGTGGTAGTTTGGGTGGATTCACCCTTTTGCTTGCAGCTTGCAGCCAAACACAGCCTGCTCTATCACCCTCCCCCCTCCCTCGCCCAGGGAGTAGGGGAGAGAATTGGAAAGAAGGGCAAGGAGACTCACGGGTTGAGATAAAAACTATTTACTAATTAAAATGAAATGATAATGATAACAACAGTGATAATAGAATTACACAAATGAGTGATACACAGTGCTCACCGCCCGCTGACTGATACCGGGCCCGTGCCAGCTAACGATCCCAGACTAGAGATAGTCCCAAAACCGAAACCCTGAAAGAGTGAGTCTGAGCGATCACCCAGAGAGAAGTACCTCCGGAAGAGAAGTGCCCTGTCTTCTGGTCAGCCCTGGTTAATATACTGGCATGATGTGATATGATCTGGAATATTTCATTGGCACATCTAAATGCCAGATCTGGGCTTTGCTATTCACTACACTTCTCCCTCCCAGTCCTAATGTAGCTGTGGAGCAGCCAAACACGGTGGCCTTGAGCTCCAGCAGCAACTCACAACACCAGCACTGTTATCAACGTTCTTCTCATAATAAGTCTGAACTGAAACACTGAAACTAAAATACTAAAAAGAAAATTAACTCTATCTTAGCAAAACCAGGACAGTATCCACCCCTTATTCCATACCATTTACGTCATGCTCAGGTTTCTATCTATATACATACACACATATATGCACATATATACATACAAATATTATTCCCTTAGTTTATGGACCATTCCTTTAAAATGTCTATTGAGTTCACTTAGTCCATTACCTTGGTTTCTGTCTATCATGACAGTCTTTTAAGATAGGAGAGATGATGTGGAGTTTGCACAGTCAATGAAGTAGGTGACGTTGGACACAGCAGGAGGATGGTGTACAGTCTCTGTTGCATGCTCTATCTGGAACTTATGGTTGGTGTAACTGGTGTGGTCTATGCTCAGGATCTGCAGTTTGAAGATGATGATCTCGAAGATGTTGTTGGGTGCCAACTCTGGTCCATCAGAGTTCAGTCTGCATTAACCTGGGGAGATTCTCAAAACAAAGATGTTAGTATAACACACAACAACCTTAACAATAATGATATAGCAATCCATTGGCTATTTTCACCCAAAATCAAATCTCCTTGAGGTACACATCGGACTTCCCCATCTTTCTGCATCACCCACCAAGTACACCCAGATCCTTGAGCAAAAGCAATCCCACGAATGGGTTTGCCTTTACCCAAGGCAGGAATAACCCAGACTGTTTTCCCGAGTAAATTTTTAACACGAACCACAGGGACTTTATCCCCTTCCACAGTACATAAAAGTCTTGATTGGGCAGGACCGGCTCGGTTGGCAGATCCTCTGGTGTTGACTAACCAGGTGGCTTTTGCTAAATTTGTGTCCCAGTGTTTGAAAGTTCCACCACCCATTGCTTTGAGTGTGGTTTTTAACAGCCCATTGCATCGTTCAACTTTCCTGGAGGCTGGTGCATGATAGGGGATGTGGTACACCCACTCAATGCCATGTTCTTTGGCCCAAGTATCTATGAGATTGTTTCGGAAATGAGTCCCATTGTCGGACTCAATTCTGTCTGGGGTGCCATGTCACCACAAGACCTGCTTTTCAAGGCCTAGAATAGTGTTTCGGGCAGTGGCATGAGGCACAGCATATGTTTCCAGCCACCCGGTGGTTGCTTCCACCATGGTGAGCACGTAACGCTTACCACTGTGTGTTTGTGGGAGTGTGATATAGTCAACCTGCCAGCCCTCCCCATATCTATATTTTAACCATCGCCCTCCATACAAAATAGGTTTTAACCTCTTGGCTTGCTTAATCACAGCATATGTTTCACATTCATGAATAACCTGTGCAATAATGTCCATGGTTAAGTCCACCCCTCGATCACGAGCCCATCTCTATGTTGCATCTCTTCCTTGATGGCCTGAAGAGTCATGGGCCCAACGGGCTAAAAATTTTTCAGCCTTATGTTGCCAGTCTAGGTCTACTTGAGACACTTTAATCTTAGCAGCCTGGTCCACCTGTTGGTTGTTTTGATGTTCTTCAGTGGCTCGACTTTTGGGCACATGGGCATCTACATGTCGTAACTTTACAACCAGTCTCTCCAGCCGAGCAGCAATGTCTTGCCATCATTCAGCAGCCCAGATGGGTTTGCCTCTGCGCTGCCAGTTACTCGTTTTCCATTGTTGTAGCCACCCCCAAAGGGCATTTGCCACCATCCATGAATCTGTATAGAGGTAGAGCATTGGCTATTTCTCTCGCTCAGCAATGTTCAAGACCAGTTGGATGGCTTTTACCTCTGCAAACTGGCTTGATTCACCTTTTCCTTCAGCAGTCTCTGCGACTTGTTGGGTGGGACTTCACACAGCAGCTTTCCACTTCCGATGTTTTCCTATAATACGACAGGACCCATCAGTGAACAGGGCAGATTGTTTTTCATTATCTGGCAGTTCATTGTACTGTGGAGCCTCATCAGCTCATGTCACCTACTCCTCTGGTGACATTCTGAAATCTTTGCTTTCTGGCCAGTTTGTTATCACTTCCAAAATTTCTGGGTGGTTAAGGCTTCCAATTCGAGCTCGTTGTGTGATCAGAGCGACCCACTTACTCAATGTGGCATCAGTTGCGTGGTGTGTCCCTTTGAACATCCAGCCCAGCACGGGCAATCGGGGTACCAGGAGGAGTTGTGCCTCGGTACCGATGACTTCTGAAGCAGCTCGAACTCCCTCATATGCTGCCAATATCTCTTTTTCAGTTGGAGTATATTTGGCCTCTGATCCTCTGTCTCCACGACTCCAAACCCCAAGGGGTCGACCTCGAGTCTCCCCTCGTGCTTTCTGCCAGAGGCTCCAGGTTGGTCCACTGTCTCCACCTGCTGTGTAGAGAACATTTTTAACATCTTGTCCTGTCCGGACTGGCCCAAGGGCTACTGCATGGACTATCTCCTGTTTTATTAGTTCAAAGGCTCGTTGTTGCTCAGCACCCCATGTGAAATCATTCTTCTTTCTGGTCACCTGGTAGAGAGGGTTCACGATCTCACTGTAATTTGGAATGTGCATTCTCCAGAAACCCACAACACCTAAGAAGGTTTGTGCTTCCTTTTTGTTGGTTGGTGGGGACATAGCTGTTATTTTCTTGATCACATCTATTGGAATCTGACGGCATCCATCTTGCCACTTCATTCCTAAAAACTGGATCTCCTGAGCAGGTCCCTTGACCTTGCTTTGTTTTATGGCAAAACCGGCTTTCAGAAGGATTTGGATTATTTTCTTCCCTTTCTCAGAAACTACTTTTGCTGTTTTGCCCCACACAATGATGTCATCAATGTATTGCAGGTATTCTGGAGCTCCACCCTGTTCCAGTGTTTTCTGAATCAGTCCATGGCAAATGGTGGGGCTGTGTTTCCACCCCTGGGGCAGTCGATTCCAGGTGTACTGGAGACCCCTCCAGGTGAAAGCAAACTGTGGCTTGCACTCTGGTGCCAAAGGAATGGAAAAGAACGCATTGGCAATGTCTATGATGGCGTACCACTTGGCTGCCTTTGACTCCAGTTCATACTGGAGCTCTAACATGTCCAGCATGGCAGCGCTCAGTGGTGGTGTGACTTCATTCAAGCCACGATAGTCCACTGTCAGTCTCCACTCCCCATTTGACTTCCACACAGGCCATATGGGGCTGTTAAAGGGAGAGCGAGTCCTGCTGATCACTCCTTGGCTCTCCAGCTGATGAATCAGTTTATGGATGGGAATTATGGAGTCTCGGTTGGTGCAATATTGCCGCCGGTGCACTGTTGTGGTAGCAATGGGAACCTGCAGGTCTTTGACCCGTAACAGTCCAACAACAGACGGGTCCTCTGAGAGTCCGGGCAAGGTGGACAGCTGTTTGATTTTCTCAGTCTCTATGGCAGCTATGCCAAAAGCCCACCGGTACCCTTTTGGGTCCTTGAAGTACCCTCTCCTGAGGTAATCTATGCCGAGGATGCACGGAGCACACGGGCCAGACACAATGGGGTGCTTTTGCCAGTCATTCCCAGTCAGACTCATTTCAGCCTCCAACACAGTCAGCTGCTGGGAACCCCCTATGACTCCAGAAATACAAATGGATTCTGTCCCCTTAAAGTCTGATGGTATCAGGGTGCACTGAGCACCAGTGTCCACTAGAGCCTTATACTCTTGTGGGTCAGATGTGCCAGGCCAACAAATCCACACAGTCCAATAAACTCTATTGTCCCTCTCCTCCACCTGGCTGGAGGCAGGGCCCCTCTAATCTTGATCAGACTGCCCATCATGATCATATGAGTTTGAGCAGCTTGTAGGGGCTGGACCCCTCTTGTCTTCATTTGCATCTTGTAGATAGGGATCGGAAGCCCATCTACACTGTTTGGAGAGCCGACCAGTGGAAACTGGAGCAACTTTCTTGGAAGAACTCCCTTTTGTGTGTGTTTTCCTTCGTAGCTCACGGACACGTGCCTCTAGGGCTGAGGTGGGTTTGCCATCCCACTTACTCATGTCCTCTTCATGGTCACGCAGTTCAAACCACAGTGTGCCTCGTGGTGTATGCCGTTTCACTTGGGCAGAGAAACGCTTGTTCTTATCACCTGAGACCTTGTTATGTGCAGAGGAATTGGACATGTATTCCCGGAACTCTTGGGTCATTTTCTCTACAGCTGAGATAAGGGAGGAGGACAGAGTGTCTCCGTATGTCCGGAGGTGGCAAGCCATGTCATCCACCCTTGGCTCCTCTCCAGGTTTGAACTTAAGTACTGCCAGTGACTTGGCATACGATGCTGGTGCATTCTGTAGAACCTTCCGCCACATGCCTCCTGGGCACGGGACTTCATCTGGATCTTTGGGTAACTGATCGTCATTCAGGTTACTATAAATCACTTCCAGCACAGCTCATTCTCTCAAGCACTGGATGCCTTTCTCTATGTTGTCCCACTTGCTTAGATTGCACAAAATATCATCCTTAAAGTTGAACCTTTCTTTCACACTTGACAGGAGTTGCTTCCAGAGGTTGAGAGTCTGTGGCTCTCTCCCAATAGCTTTGTCAATGCCACTTTCTCTGGCAATGGAACCCAATTGTTTGGCTTCCCTGCCATCTAGGTCCATGCTGCTGGCCCCATTGTCCCAGCATCGAAGCATCCAGGTGGCAATGTGTTCACCTGGATGACAGATGTGATGCAGCTCCCTGAGCGATAGAGATCGGGTGACTATCTCTGGTTCTGGCTCTTCCTCGGGTTCTCGTGATGGCCCCGCTTCCTCCTCATCCTTTGTTATGCGAACAGATTTCTTTGTGCATTTCCTCTTTTGTACAGGGGCAACTGATACTGGCACAGGTTTGTTGTCTGGTTTATCTGTGCTGCTTTTCACCGAGGCTTGAGTAACCTTAGCAGGTGCTGAGGTTGGAGTAGTTGTTGTGGTGACTATCGCAGGGGTTGAAGTGGCCGCAGTGCCGGTCACGGGGGTTGACGTGGCTGCAGTGTCTGTTGAAGGAGCTTGAGTGGCAGAACAACACGGACATCTGCACTGAACACCCATAGCAGATCTAAACAACATCACAACTTGACACACATTCAGCAATAGGGTGATGGTAGTTTGAGCATCCCAAGAGTATTCAAAATTCTCAAGAGCTTTTATAAATGATTCAGAGGAGAAGGGGAACACAGAGGCAGGTGTCTCCTCCTTGTATTGGCTGTCCCAGGAAAAGGTGTAATTGGTGACCACACCCATTATACGACTCCCAAAATGTGGGGGTGGAACCGGCTTGGTCGTGCCACCTGCCACCATGGCATACAGATACAATATTGGTCCCACAGCCCATGATTTTATCATACCAACAACCAGAACCCCACAGCACAGCACAACAAAAATTTTAATCAGCAAAACAGCATCCCTCAATCCAATCCAACGCCTAGTGGTGATGAACCACGTATAAACATTGGCAAACAGCATATACGGCAAGTGAGGTGAGACAGACCAAAGCTCTAAAACCACCTTAGAGATCACAGAAAACAGCGTTCCGATCAGCGCCGACCAAGTCCGAGGCCACATAATTAGTGCTTATCAGAGTTTTGTTTTAACACAGTCTGGTCAAATCTGTCTTTATCTCAACCCTTTGCCCCACGTTGGGCGCCAAAAAGGATCCCGGTGGTTTGGGTGGATTCACCCCTTTTGCTTGCAGCTTGCAGCCAAACACAGCCTGCTCTCTCACCCTCCCCCCTCCCTCGCCCAGGGAATAAGGGAGAGAATTGGAAAGAAGGGCAAGGAGACTCATGGGTTGAGATAAAAACTATTTACTAATTAAAATGAAATGATAATGATAACAACAGTGATAATAGAATTATACAAATGAGTGATACACAGTGCTCACCCCCCGCTGACTGATGCCCGGCCTGTGACAGCTAACGATCCTGGAGTAGAGATGGTCCCAAAACCGAAACCCTGAAAGAGTGAGCCTGAGCCAACCCCCAGAGAGAAGTACCTCCGGAAGAGAAGTGCCCTGTCTTCTGGTCAGCCCTGGTTAATATACTGGCATGATGTGATATGATCTGGAATATTTCATTGGCACATCCAAATGCCAGTTCTGGGCTTTGCTATTCACTACACTTCTCCCTCCCAGTCCTAATGCAGCTGTGGAGCAGCCAAACACGGTGGCCTTGAGCTCCAGCAGCAACCCACAACACCAGTACTGTTATCAATGTTCTTCTCATAATAAGTCTGAACTGAAACACTAACTAAAATACTAAAAAGAAAACTGGTTACTGATCATAGCACACAATCATCCCTTATCTTGTCTCATACACATTCTTGCTTGTTATTCCGCTTTGTTGTTTTATTTTATCTTCACTGAAGGTCAGGAATTAATTGCCCAAGGCTGAAGCTGCCTGCAGCTTTGGCTCTTAAAGCACCAACATATATATATATATATATATATATAAGTATCATACCCTTAGTTCATGGATTGTCTCATCAATATATATGTTGAGTTCATTTAGTCCATAACTTCAGGTTCCATCTGTTGTAATAGTCTTTTGAGACTAAAACAAGATGTGGACGTGCTTGGCTAATGGGAGCTGATGTCATCGGGTATTGTACAGTAAATAGGTATAATAGGAGGATAGTGTATAGTCTCTGTTGTATGCTGCATCCAGAGTTTGTGGTTGGTATATTGAGTAGAGTCCCAGGGATGCTGATGTTGATCATGAAGAAGTCGCTGAGCACCAATTCTGGTCCAATCAGGGTTCACACCTTGTTAACCTGGGAAAATACTTAATATAAAACTGTTAGTGTTAGTTTGTTAAAATTGTTGGATGTGACTTTTCTTGTTTAGCACCAGTCGTATCCCACCAGTTGATAAAATCCAACTATGTAATGTCTCACAAATTATCACCTGTACCTATTGGAATGAATCTTGCATTGGTAAATGTGGTGGGTTGACCCTGGCTAGATGCTGGGTGCCCACCAAAGCCCACTCTATCACCCCCCTCCTCAGCAAGATGGGGAGGGGAGAAAATAAGATGGAACACAAAAAAACAAACCCGTGGATCAAGACAAAAGCAGTTTAATAGAAGCAAAGCAAAGCTGCGCGCGCAGAAGCAAAAGAACAAAATATTTATTCTCTACTTCCCATCAGCAGGAGATGTTTGGCCACTTCCTGGGAAGCAGGGTTTCATACGCGTTGCGGTTCCCGGAGGACAAAACGGAAGTAACGAATGCCCCCCCTTCCCCCTCTGTTCTCCTTGCTTTTATTTCTGAGCAGACGTCATATGGTATGGAATATCCCTTTGGTCCGTTTGGGTCAGCTGTCCTGGCTGTGTCCCCTCCCAAGACCTTCCCCACTCCCAGCCTACTGGGGGAAATGTTGGAGAGCCAGCCTTGGTGCTGTGCTAGCACTGCTCAGCAGTAACCAAAACACTGGTGTGTTATCAACATCCCTCGAGCCACCAAATACAAAACACAGCACTCTGAGGGCTGCCACGGGGAAAATCAACTCCATCCCAGCCAGACCCAATACAGTAAAACAATTGATGAGACATCAAGATTTGATCAAAATCTTAAAAGAGGCCTAAGAAAATGGACAGAAACCCCTGATAACTGTCCACCATGACACAGAGGAAATTCATAGGGTCTTAAAAAAAGCAAAAGAAGATGCAAAACACAACTGGTGGGACTCACTGTTTGGATGGTCACCTACTGCAATTGGTACTCTAAATAGGTTATGTCACCCCATTGTCCTTTTGATATTAGTACTAATTAGTTTTGCTTTATCTGCCATACTGTTTGTTTAGAATTGGAGAATGCTACAGCGACTAACACTTTTAACTTTTCTACTTAGGGCACATGAGAATGCATTAAGAAGCAACTTTCAAGCAAAGTATTATCCAGTTCAATTTCAGAAAAGGAACTGTGTGTAGGGCAAACAAATTTGCCTACGATAAAAGACGGGGGAACTGATCTGCGAACATATAAAATATAGTTAGATTTATTCATTTATTTTCTGTATTAAGAATTAGATTTTAGAAAATAAGCTTAGCTTCATTTTGTCTCTGTGTTAGGTGGGAAACTTCAAGTTTAGATCGTTTTATCTGTGTTAAGTGGGAAACTTCTACAATAACTAACAAGCTATTCCACACTATCAGCAAAGGCCTTGCGGTGCCTGGTATGCGAGCAGTCTGGAGCAAGAGAAGAAGGAACTGGTGTGCAACACCTGCAGATTGAAGTAAAAATCTGGCTTTGTTTTGTCTAGAGGTCTACAAGGGTGCTAACAAGCACCAGCAGGAGGCAGTGTGCAAGCGTGAATGGGAGTGAACTTATGTTAATTTTTTTTTTGAACTAATTAGCTTAACCCATCCTAAATTTAATGAATATGTATGTGTGTGTACTTTAAATAATGCCTTTGTAAAAAATGGGGTGCGCAGGGCCTTTATGGAGCGATCCACCCTGTCACCCCTTTCGCCGAATAAAACATACCTGCTTTATAACTCTCTACAAGTTGCAAGGTTTGATTCCGCAGATTACCCTGCTGGACCTGTTGTTTGTGAACAGGGAAGGACTTGTGGGTGATGTGATGGTTGGAGGCCATCTTGGGCATAGTGATTATGAAATGATAGAGTTTTTGATTCTTGGAGAAGTAAGGAGGGGGGTTAGCAGAATGGATGCCTTGGACTTCCGGAGAGCAGACTTTGGCCTGTTTAAGGGCCTGGTTGGCAGCGTCCTTTGGGAGGCAGTCCTGAAGGGCAAAGGATTCCAGGAAGCCTGGACATTCTTCAAGAAGGAAATCCTAAAGGCACAGAAGCTGGCCATCCCCATGCACCAAAAGATAAGCCAACAGGGAAGACCAGCCTGGCTGAGCAGAGAGCTTTGGCTGGAACTCAGAAAAAAAAGAGAGTTGGCTGGAACTCAGAAAAAAAAGAGAGTTTATGACCTTTGGAAGAAGGGGCAGACTACTCAGGAGGACTACAAGGATGGTGTGAAGTTATGCAGGGAGAAAATTAGATGGACGAAAGCTCAACTAGAACTTAATCTGGCTACTGGGGTAAAAGACAATGAAAAATGCTTCTATAAATACATTAGCAACAAAAGTAGGGATAAGAAGAACCTCCATCCTTTATTTAATGTAGGGGGAAACAGTGATAAAGGCTGAGGAAAAAGGTAAGGTACTTAATGCCTTCTTTGCCTCAATCTTTAATAGTAAGACCAGTTGTTCTCCAGGCGCTCAGGCCCCTGAGCTGGAAAACAGGGACAGGGCGCAGAATGAAGGCCCCATAATTCGAGAGGAAATGGTTAGTGACCTGCTCCACCACTGAGACATACACAAGACTATGGGGCCAGATGGGATCCACCCAAGGGCACTGAGGGAGCTGGCAGAAGTACTCACCAAGCAACTTTCCATCATTATCAGTTCTGGATAATCAGGGAGGTCCCAGTGGACTGGAGATTAGCAAATGTAATGCCCATCTACAAGAAGGAGGACCCAGGGAACTACAGGCCTATCCATCTGTCCTCATTGCTGGGAAAGGTTATGGAGCAGATCATGTTGAGTGCCATCATGTGACACATAGAGCACAACCAGGTGAGCAGGCCCAGTCAGCATGGGTTCATGAAAGGCAGGTCCTGCTTGACTAACCCAATCTCCTTCTATAACAAGGTGACCTGCTTAATGGATGAGGGAAAAGCTATGGATGTTGTCTACCTGGACTTTAGCAAAGCCTTTGACACTGTTTCCCACAGCATTCTACTGGAGAAACCGGCCATTCATGGCTTGGATGGGTGTACTCATCACTGGATAGAAAACTGGCTAGATGGCCAGGCCCAAAGAGTTGTGGTGAATGGAGTTAAATCCAGCTGGTGGCCAGTCACAATTTGTGTTCCCCAGGGCTCAGTATTGGGGCTGGTTTTGTTTAATATCTTTTCAATAATCTGGACAAGGGGATCGAGTGCACCCTCAGTAAGTTTGCAGATGACACCAAGCTGGGTGGGAGTGTTGATCTGCTTGAGGGTAGGAAGGCTCTTCAGAGCGATCTGGACAGTCTGTGACCCCATGGGAAGCCTGTTGGCTGAGGCCAATTGTATGACCTTCAACAAGGCCAAGTGCTGGGTCCTGCACTTGGGTCACAACAACCTAATGCAGTGCTACAGGCTTGGGGAAGAGTGGCTGGAAAGCTGTCAGGCAGAAAAGAACCTGGGGGTGTTGGTCGACAGCAGCTGAACATGAGCCAGCAGTGTGCTCAAGTGGCCAAGAAGGCCAATAGCATCCTGGCTTGTATCAGAAATAGTGAGGCCAGTAGGAGCAGGGAAGTGATCCTCCCCCTGTGCTCAGCATTGGTGAGGCTGCACCTCGAGTACTGTGTTCAGTTTTGGGCCCCTCACTACAAGAAAGACACTGAGGTGCTGCAACAGGCCCAAAGAAGAGCAACGAAGCTGGTGAAGGGTCTAGAGCACAAGTCTTATGAGGAGCGGATGAGGGAATTGTGGCTGTTTAGTCTGGAGAAAGGGAGGCTGAAGGGAGACCTTATTGCTCTCTACAACTACCTGAAAGGAGGTTGTAGCGAGTTGGGTCTCAGTCTCTTCTCCCGAGGAACAAGTGATAGGGCAAGAGGAAATAGCCTCAAGTTGTCCCAGGGGAGGTTTAGATTGGATATTAGGAATAATTACTCACTGTGGTGGGTTGACCCTGGCTAGAGGCCAGTTGCCCACCAAAGCCCACTCTATCACTCCCCCTCCTCAAATGGGCAGGGGGAGAAAAGTATAATGAAAAGCTCGTGGGTGGAGATAAGGACGGAGAGAGATCACTCACCAATTACTGGCACGGGCAAAACAGACTCGACTTGGGGGAAAAAAACCCCATATTTACTTTATTACCAATCAAAATTAGAGGATAGTGAGAAGTAAAACCAAATCTTAAAACACCTCCCCCATCCCTCCCCTCTTCCCGGGCTTAATCTCTTTCCCGATTTTCCACCTCCTCCCCCCAGCAGCACAGGGTGACAGGGAATGGGGTTGGGGTCAGTTCATTACACGGTGTTTCTGCCGCTGCTTCCTCCTCAGGGGGAGGACTCCTTCCCCCGCACCAGCGTGGAGTCCCTCTCATGGGAGACAGTCCTCCACAAACTTCTCCAAAGTGAGTCCTTCCCATGACTGACAGCTCTTCACGAACTGCTCCAACCTGGGTCCATTCCATGGGGTGCAGTCCCTCAGGAAGGGACTGCTCCAGCGCGAGTCCCCCACGGGGTCACATGTCCTGCCAGCAAACCTGCTCCGTTGTGGGCTCCTCTCTCCACGGGCTACAGGTCCTGACAGGAACCTGCTCCAGCGCGGGCTTCCCGTGGGGTCACAGCCTCCTTCGGGCATCCACCTGCTCCGGCGTGGGGTCCTCCACGGGCTACAGGTGGTCATATGCTCCACCATGGACCTCCATGGACTGCAGGGGGACAGCCTGCGTCACCCTGGTCTTCACCACAGGCTGCAGGGGAATCTCTGCTCCGGCGCCTGGAGCATTCCCTCCCCCTCCTTCTTCACTGACCTTGGTGTCTGCAGAGTTGTTTTCTCTTACATCTTCTCACTCCTCTCTCCAGCTGAAAAAGTGTGCAGCTTTTTTTTTCTTCCCTCTCTTTCTTTTTTTCTTAATTATGTTATCACAGAGGCGTTACTGATGGGCTCGGCCTTGGTCAGTGGCGGGTCCGTTCTTGTAGCCGGCTGGCATTGGCTGTGTCAGGTCGGACATGGGGGGAAGCTTCTGGCAGCTTCTCTCACAGAAGCCACCCTATGTCCCCTCCCCCACTGCTACCAAAACCTTGCCACGCAAACCCAATACACTCACCAAAAGGGTTGTCAAGCATTGGAACCGGCTGCCCAGGGAAGTGGTTGAGTCCCCATCCCTGGAGGTATTTAGAAGACATGTAAATATGGTGCTTATGGACATGGTTTAGTAGAACTAAACTGGACTTGGAAGTGTTAGGCTTATGGTTGGACTCGATGATCTTAAAGGTCTTTTCCAACCAAAATGATTCTATGATTCTAAGATTCTATATTAACTGCCAGATAAAACATTTAAGCAATTTTTTTTAATGACACTCTTGCTTTGAGGCCAGAGTAACAATGGATCAGAAGTGCAAGCTTTTCTAAAACGCACTCTAAAGTTACATTAATACACAATGGTGATAAAGCATTTATGGAATCATTTTTACATTATGATGATCATCATCTACTTCGTTCAACACATTTCTTAGAATTACTTTTCAACCATTACCTACCTAGATCTCTTGGACAGAAAGATAAAGATTAATTTAAATATTAAACTGTTGGAATGAGGCCATAATGACCAAGGAGGAAGGAAAATCCTATACTCGCTCAAACTGTGGTAATGAGAAATATCTGAACCCACGGGGTTTTTAAGACATTTAATAGGTGATTGTTTTTCATCTGTGCTTTCATTTATTGTATATCAATGAGGATGCTTAATATTTATCTTTATTAATGAAATTCAGGGGAAATAATCTGGAAATAGTAATTTTTTTCTTTGAACTGTTTACCAAATTTTAAGTAATTAGAATCTAATGCAGAGTTATCCATTTCCTCCAATTTCCTGCTGCGCAGTACCATCTACTAGGTAGTGGAGGATACAATTATTACTAGAGAGTTCTTGAATTACTTCTGTTAGTTGGAATTTCAGTAAACCTTGCCAGATAATCTAGGGAGAAATCTGAGTCATCACTCTCTTGACAATCAGCTGACTTTTTTCAGACAGCAAAGTCACTAGATGAGTTTACATGTTTTTTTCATGCAGTGGTAAGGATATCTTATTTGAAATGCCTGAGATGCCCCCTTCTGGGGACCATGGACACATATTCCTATGCCCAGTCTGGATACAGAACTATGCTGCAATTTTCTTGTACTGAGATTATTATCTCATCTACCAAGATTAAAATTAGCACCATTATTTTAACCCATTTTAAATGCCATAGTCTTACCTTTGTTTTGTAGCCTACAAAAGGGAAAGAAAAATTCTTTGTGCAGTTCATTCATATCTGAAGTTAATCCAAATAACTATTTCCATTAATTTTTATTCCTTTTTAGCTTTAGCAAAATTATAATGGCAATTAAAAATAAAATATATTTGAAAAGGAAAAGCTTTCAACACTTATTTTAATCTCCACATTGTGCTGCTAGGGTCTAAGACTGTATTTCTGTATTTTTTGTTCCCATTCACTTAGGCCAACCTTCCTGTGGATGGGAGCTAAGAAAACAAACATCGGTAAATATTTCAGCAATACTGGAGCCACATGATTCTTAAAGAATCCTCAAGTTTAATGTGTTATCCATTTTCTAATCATGTTATTTCCATGCTGTGTTCTTGCATGCATCCTATACTCATCTACAGGCATGTAAACCAGAAGAAGAAGGTTAAAGAAAGCGTACCCCCACAATGAGCAACAATGGTGATCTAATAACAACAGATGAGGAGAAGGCTGAGGTTCTCAACAACTTTTTTGCCTCAGCCTTCACTGGCAACCTGTCTCCTCAAAGCTCTCAAGTTGATGGCCCACAAGACAGGGACCAGGGAGACAAAGTCCCTCCCACTGTAAGTGAAGATAAGGTTTGTGACCATCTGAGGAATCTGAACATACACAAGTCCATGGGACCTGATGAGATGCTTTCCAGAGTCCTGAGAGAATTGGCTGATATAGTTGCCAAGCCACTCTTCATGATATCTGAAAAGTCACAGCAGTCAGGTGAAGTCCTTGGTGATTGGAAGAAAGGAAACATTATACTCATTCTTAAAAAGGGTAGAAAGGAGGACTCTGGGAACTACTGACCTGTCAGCCTCACCTCTGTGCCTGGAAGATCATGGAAAAGATCCTCCTAGAAGCTATGCTGAAGCACATGGAGGATGAGGAGGTGATTCAAGACAGCCACCAACCCCTGAGAATAGTCCGGAGTGGGAACAACAACTCATTCGTAAGCTTGAAGAGTTAGAACAACAGCAGGAAACTCCTTACAGCAGACAATGACCCGATTTGAATCGCAAATCCCAAAGAAACAACCAGGGGAAGGGGGGAATGATGATGATGGGCATCCGGCCATGAGATGGCAAGGAGTGATAAAAAATGCTTTGCTTGAGGGGGTGTCTTGCCCACACCTAATGCACATCCAGTGATTGTGGGGGTACTGGGAATGATGGAAGAAGGAAACATAATTATTGGTCTCCGTTTCTTTGAGAATTAGTAAAAGAGGCCAGAAAATCTGTAAGAGATTATGGGCTGCAATCTCCCTATACACAGGCATTTGTTGATAATATCTTTTCTACTACTTTTTTTACTCCAGCTGATTGTTGTGCTAAGATGCAAATGCTTTTAACACCTATGCAGGCGTTGTTGGCCACGGCAAAAAAAACACCACAAAGGCGGGTGGAGGGGTGGAGGCCTCACCGGGGCTGGCTGAGGCGCGGGGGGGGGTTTCTCCCACACCTTCCCCCACGGCTTCACCCACCGCAGGTTATAGTTTGCATTGCAAGAGAATCTGTCTATTGTTTGCTTGGCATATTTTGTGGTATGAGTGAGTGAGTGAGAGGAGTGAAGGGCCCTACACGTTTGTGTGACTGAGTGTCTGTGTTGCTTGAGTGAACACAGCCCGACTGCAGAGCGGGTACAGAGTCTACGGAGATGAACAAAGTGAGAGGTTATAGTTCAATGTTGTAAAGGTAATTTTTCTTTGTGGTTGTTTAATGTGTAAACGGAAACAAAATGAGAACTAAATGGGAACTAAATGGAAACTAAATGAGAATTTAAAAAGTTTGAAGAATCAGAGATATAAAGTCATCACTATTGTATGAGAAAGTCACAGAGAACTGACAACTATGCTTGTGTTGTTACAGATTCTGGAACACGGTGGGTTCCAGCGAAGTGGATACGCCCCTGGTTGGAAGACAAGCAAGAGTACAAAAAAAAAAATGGTGAAAAATAAGCCCTGGACACTATATGTAGAAGAATGTAAAGATGTAAAGATATGTGTTAGATGGTGACATGAGCAGGTAATGAAGTGTATATTAGCAGTAGAGCAGAGCATGGGGTAGAGGTGAATATGAATTATCTTTATTTTAACAGGAAAAGATGTATCACTAAGTTGCCTGCAGGGGTTTACACAGTTTCCAAAGAGTATTTTTAAATCAACAAAATGAGCATGAATCAAACTTTCAGTAAAAGCTGTGACTTTTTGTGGGGCTTTTAACTTTTAAATTTTTTTTCTGATGAAAAAACATGACTATAAAGGTACTGTAAGCATGAAACTTGGTTTTGAAAAAAAATAATCTCAACTAGCAGGGACTTCTCCTGGGGAAAGAATTTTTTTGTTTGTTTGTTTTGTGGGTTTTTTTGAAGACATGGATTATATTTCAAATCAGGAATGAATCAGCAAAACAAAACAAAACAAAACAAAACAAAACAAAGAACCCAACCCCATACTATTATTATTATTATTAGGAATTTTTTGTGCTTTAGAAAAAGTTCTGTTCTAGGGTAATGTAAAGAATGAAAACTCTGAATCAAGTCTCATTTTAAAAACTGAAGCAGCAAAGTCAGAGATTTTAAATTTGCCACTATAAATACACATTTACTCCTTTAAGTAAGGATATTAGTGTTTGAAATACACAAAACTGTGGCTTGTTATGGAATGCAGGCAGGTTTTAAAATACCAATTTTCAAAACACATCCACAATGATAAATACATTCTGCTACACCAACAATTCAGAGATTAATAAACCACTTATATTGTGCAATGACACAGTAGTAGCCCCTAAAGCAGTATATTGTGTCCAAGATAGGGATTTTTAGTAGCATTTTTATAAATTCATTATGAATTCTTCTCTCTTTTTCACTTCAGGAAAAAAGGACACTAAGATGCTATAACTTGAATGGTCTGATGTAAAACCACAACAGTAAGGAAATTCAGAGTTGATTCCATTTTAGTTGTCTTCCACAGTTGTATCCAGGTATCGTAGCACATACAATGCACTGAGTGCAAACTCCTGACATGCTGTACCTTGCTAAAACAGGGATGAGTACAGAACAAATTTTCTTTCCTTGCTTTTGTGTGTTTGTCATAGCTGTAATATGTGAATGTTTTCTTCTCATTGTAGAAACACTAAATGGCTTATACTGTATTTGGGTAGCACTGGTTAGGGTAGATAATGACAAACTGGGAATCCTTGAACTACTCTAACATTAATTCTGTTTTGTGATACTTATTTTAATTGATTTTAATACATTTCTGTTCTCTCATTTATTAGGAAACATACCATAGAGATGCTGTACTGTTGGCAATCAACATTAATTTGGATTTTTTTTTAATTCTGCAAATGCATTTAAAAAAGAAAAAAAAAAGTCTTAAGTTTATAGTTATTACTGCATTAAGATTTTTGGTAATTAGTGTTGTTTTAAGAACTTAAGCTGTAGTACCTAGACAAAACATGTGGGTAACTTTTGCTAATATAACGAAGCAAGAATCGCTGTGGCTTTCACTGGCTATGCACAAGGATCCTTTTAAAACCTGTTTTATAGGAGTGCCTTTGTATAACTTTGAAAGCTTTTTGGGATATGTAAGTAATGTTAGCATTATCACATTTAGCGAAACACATATTCAGCAGCTATATAATCAGACATGGCCAAATAACAATTTTAAGCACTATAAAAATGCTATGCTAGCTTTTAGATCTGTTTTTATAATCTCACATTTAAACACATCTCATAGAACCACAACAACACTTGACACAAGAAGCCTTTCTTATTTTGATGAAAATAATAACAATCACATGCATTTTTGGGACACTGCTGCCATGGTCCTAACTGCGTTGTTTTCCCCTAATGTTGCAGCAGGAAAAGCATTAGGAGATGTGAAAAAGCTAGGTTGTTGGATGGGTAAATAAACAAATCTCATGTGGAGAGCGTTGTTGGGATTTGGCTACAAGACAAGGGTCACGAGAAAATTCAGCTAGTTAAAATATGAGCAAGAACAGGATATCTGTGTTCCTAGAATAGAGTCAGGACTATAATACTAGCTAGGCCGATTTCAACTACGTTGCCAGAAAAGATATAAAAGGAATGTGTCTACGTGGAAGAGTAATAAACATCAATTAAAGAAGATGGATGCCGGCTCGGAAAAACAGGACATTACGATGAGGAAGTGAACCTGAACCAAGTTAAGAGCGAACCAATGAGACTGAGAGGTCAACGTGTGAATAGTGCTATTAACCAATAGTAATTAGCTTTGTAGTTTGTGGACACGTATGCGGAACTTAAAGGGTATATAACAAGCAGCTTTCTGATAATAAAGTGAGACTTGCTGAACATCATCGGATGGGCATTTCTTCCGTCGACTCCGACAATCTCACATCAGAAATTCTCACATAAATGTTAGTAGACACTGATAGCATTAGACATGCAACATTGCAAAATAGAGCAGCAATTGATTTTTTTATTGTTAGCACAAGGGACATGGTTGTGAGGAATTTGAAGGTATGTGCTGTATGAATCTATCAGACCACTCAGAATCAATTCATATGGCCATTAAAAGGTTAAAGGAAAATGTCAAACAGTTGAGGGTAAATAGTGATGATTGGTTAAGCGAATGGTTTTTACAAGGATGGATCTCTTCACTATTTATTCAGGATTTAAGATGCTATTCGTAATTTTGGTAATCCTTTTATTAGTGCCTTGTTTGCTATCATTTCTGCAAAGGGCCCTGCAGAAGATGGTGAACAATGCCTTTCTGGTACAAAAACAAAAAGGGGGAATTGTTGGTCCTTCAAGAGCTGAAGCTGCAGGCGGCTTCAGCCTTGAGCAATTAATTCCTGACTTTGAGTGCAAAAGTAAAACAAAATAGATTAGTGAGAAAGAATGCAAGAAACTTCTTATGTAACTAGTCAGCAGTAAAAAGAATGCCTCATGAACAGGTGGATTTATCCAATCAAATATTGTAACCAGGCATGTGAACAGTATCTTTTAGCCAATGAAGAGCTGAGTATGTGTGTGTGCGTGTGTTAGCAGCTAAAGAGTATATAAGTGATCATGTAACCAATAATAAAGTTCTCCAGGATCCCCGGGCATAGCCAGTGGAAGACACAGTGATTCTTGCTTTGTTATATTAGCAAAAGTTACCCACGTGTTCTGTCTAGGTACTACAGCCCAGGGTCCTGAAACAACACCAATTACCAAAAACCCTTAATGCAGTAATAACTATAAGCTCAAGACGGATCATCTTTCTTTTGTGCCTCTTGCTTGTCTTCCAACCAGGGGCGTATCCACTTTGCTGGATCCCACCATGTTCCAGAATCTGTAACGACATGAGCACAGCCCCTACCCCAAGTTATCAGTTCTCTGGGACCCTCCCATTGTCCAGTGACACCATTTTTTACCCATACTGTGGCTTGGGCTCTTTTTATATTGTCCAGTCCTCCTGATAGGCCTTTGCCATGTGCCACCATTGGAGGGTGCAGTTCCACTCGGGGCAACCTTAGGTAATTTAATACATACAACGCTTTGCTGAGTCTTTCATGAGGTGTTAAACCCATTTCCCCTTTCTTTTGTTTTTGCAACAGGTGTTTTCATGTTTGATGAGTGCGTTCAACCAAAGCTTGTCCTGTAGGTGAGTGCGGTGTACCAGTACTATGTTGAATGACCCACAAGGCTGAAAAATGGCCTGTAGTTTTGGCTATGTATCCAGGTCCATTGTCTGTTTTTATTTCACAGGGAACACCAAGCGCTGCAAATGCTGCACGTAAATGACGTTGCACATGCTTACTAGATTCTTCTGTTTGTGCCGTGGCCCATGTAGCATGAGACCAGGTATCGATAGAAACATGTACATATTTAAATTTACCAGATTCTGGGATGTGTGTTATGTCCATTTGCCACAGTTCTGGGGGTCCAAGACCATGGGGGTTGACCCCTGTTGCAGGGCTGCCGGATTGCTGCTGACAGTCAGGTCAGGAGAGGACAATGTTGCATGCATCGGCCTCAAAAATGTGGAATTGTTGTTGCAGAATTTTTGCTGCTTGGTGGAAAAAGTCGTGCGATTGCCGCACCTGGGCAAAGCGATCTATTGGCAGATCTGTCCATGCTGGGGCGATCAGACTGTCTGTGCAATGGTTGTCTTCAGCAAGGCTACCTGTAAGCTTTGTGTGGCTTCTAATGTGAGCAATGAAATATCGATGTGATCTCTGGTTGAGCAAATCCCACAGGTGCTTGAACAATTGATATTGAAATAACACATCAATGTTCTTTAACACTGCTCTCTCCATACGTTGAACTACTCCTACTACATACAAAGAGTCACTGACAACATTTACTGGTTGTGTTGCCCATAGAATGAAGACTTGAATTACTGCTTGTAACTCTAATAATTGCACAGATCCTGTGAGGTTTGTCAACACCATGTCTTTCCATTGCCCATTCTCGAGCCATGTCAATGCAGCCTTACGGGTGCGGCCACCCGCATCTGTAAAAACTGTGACACCTTTTACAGGAGTTGGTGACGGTAAAGGCAGGTGCTCTATCTGAAACTTGTGTAGCCATCCTAATAATTTATGAGGCGGATAATGAACACAAATTTTACCGTGATAATTCAGTATTGCAATCTACTACCTGTGTTGGAGCAGTCCCTTCTACTGTTGTAGAATTTTGTAATGACCACTGCAAATATTCCGCTGACAGAGGGAAGACTAAAAAATCTGGCTCTTTCTCTCCTATCTGAACAATTCGACTGCCGCCTTTGATAATTAGCTGAGCAATAGCTTCCACTCAAGTTATAATTGATCGTTTGGGTTGTATCGGAAGAAATATCCACTACAAGATCCGTAAAGGATCAGCACTAATGACCCATTGCATAAGTAGGGCAAAAGGATGTTGATCACAGTTAATAGTCATTAACCCAATGCTATAATCAGGGTCCCATCTATGTGCATATTGCTTTGTAATTTTCCAATATTTCTGTTAGTGTCTGTTGCACTTTTTCATTTGTTTGTCTAGGGGCCTCAACTACACCTCCTCCCTGCAGTAATTTAGCAATTGGGAGGAGATCTTCATTGGTGATTCCACAACAGGTGCAAATCCAATTAAAATCTCCCATAAGTTTCTGCACATCATTGAGGGTTTGAATGTCTGTATGGATTGTTAATTTTTGTGGGTGCACAGTGGCTTTTGTTATGTCCCACCCTAAATATTTCCAGGGTGGAGCACACTGTATTTTTTCTGGGGCTTATTTTAACCCTCAAGAATTTAACAATTCTTCTAATTCTTTAATTATTATTTTCTGTTTTATATTTTGTCCACCAATTAAAATATCATCTATATAATGATAGACTATTAGTTCGTTATGCTTATCTCGAAATGGAGTTAACGCCCAGGCAACAAAAATTTGACACATGGTAGGTGATTTTTTCATGCCCTGCAGCAAAACAACCCAATCATACCTTTTCATAAGTTCTTGCTTATTAACAGATGGCTGGATGCCCATCATCATCATTCCCTGGCCCACTGGTTGTTTGTTTGGGATTTGCGATTCAAATCGGGTCATTGTCTGCTGTAAGGAGTTTCCCTGCTGTTGTTGTAACTCTTCAAGCTTACCAATGAGTTGTTGTGCCCACTCCGGACGATTCTCAGGATTAGAGTGCAACAGCTGTGGAAAATCAGGGGTTGTTGGCATGGACGGAGAGAGTGCAGGATAGACTGGAACATGAGAAGAGTCTTTGGGCTTAACAACCCTGGGATCAAGGAATTTCCGAGAATTTATTTCCCCACCTCGGGCAGATCGACTTCCATTTTTTTGGGCAGTGGTGTTGGGAGAATGGGAGTGCATGGCACTGGGGAGGGCAGCCGGGTCGGGCCGGAGCGTTGCGCAGTTCGTGGAGCACAGCAGGGAGCCATGCCGGCGGGGTGGGCCCGGCCGGGATGGGGGCCGCTCCAAGCTGTAAATGTGCCTTTCGCCACCTCTCTTTCAGCTTTTATGGCTTTTAAAGTGTCTGAAATCAATCGCCAAGCTGTTGCAAAGTCTCTTGTGTCTTTCTCACCGCGGCTAATTGATTCCCATAAAACTTTTCCTATCTCTTCCCAGATCTGAAAGGCTGTGGCTGCAGCTGAGTTTGCAGAGAATCTCTTGCCTCGGCACCAAATTAACAGTTGCCACAGCACAGTCTTATCATACTTAATTTCTTTCTTGGAAAGGATAAGGGAGAGGAGCTTAGCAAGTACTCTTTCTTCCCTAGTTACTTTTTGCCCCATCTCGCCCCCAGCTGCTCACTTGACCTCTCAGGTGTCCATCGCGACGATACAGCTTAATTTCGCAGTGCTACCAACTGCGACCTAGCTCTGGACCAGCCGGCGCTGTCCTCCAGCTGGGGCTTCCTCTCCTTGGGCGGTCACTGCCTTGCCGTCAATTCTCCTGGCAGATCACGTGGAGGTCACCACTTGCCGAGAGGGATGCACCCATGGACTCCACACACGATTCAATGTGAATTCTACTGGAGAGCTTTATTATTGGTTACACAATTATTTATATACTCTTAAGCTGCTAACACACACACACGCATAATCAACTCTTCATTGGCTAAAAGCTACTGTTCACATGCCTGGTTACAATACTTGATTGGATAAATCCACCTATTCATGAGGCATTCTTTTTACTTCTGACTAGTTACATAAGAAGTTTCTTATCTTGTTTCTTGCATTCTTTCTCACGAATCTATTCCGTTCTATTTTTTCACCCAAAGTCAGGAATTAATTGCTCAAGGCTGAAGCTGCCTGTAGCTTCAGCTCTTGAAGGGTAAACACACCCCTATGCAACAGTTTCTGTTTGACTTTCACTCGCATCGGTTGGTGGAGGAATTAATGGGAGAAGCGCCAGTAAATACCCCGCAATTGCAGGCATGCTTGCATCCAGTTATTTTAGAACAAGGAAAACAGCTGGAATACCAGGCTATGTTAAAGGTACCCGATATAGGGAAACCCAAACAGGTTTGGGCATGTGTAAAGCAGGGTCCAGTGGAACCATATCTTGCCTTTATTCGACAACTGCCGGAGGCTGTCCCAAAACAAGTTGAAAATCCGTTAGCACAGGATGCTTTAATACTACAACTTTCCAAGGATAATGCAAACCGGGATTGCAAACGAGTAATTGCACCTTTGCGACAGCCTACCTTAGTTGATATGATTGAAGCGTGCAGTAGAGTGGGTACCACCAGCCACCAGATGGAGGAATTAGGTAAGACTTTTGCTGCAGCTGTCCAGATTCCAAAAGCATGTTTTACTTGTGGGCAAACAGGACATTTCAAGAAGGATTGCCCAAAAAGACCTCATAGTCAGGGTGATAGCTTCTCTAAGCCACAGACGTGTTACATATGGAAAACTGAGCCATTTTGCAAAACAATGGTGATCCAGATCACATCTGGGAAATGGCCGGGTGAGCGAGGGGAGGGGACGTGCACAGACACAAATTTCCCCTCGCCCCGTGGTCTCAGCTTATGCAACAAGTTCTGAGCCAAAACGCGAGGCAGTGCCGGATTGGATGTCTCCACAGCAGTAACTGCCACATTATCTGACAGTAGCGTCCAAAGAGTACCCCTTTCTGAACATGGTCTCATCGGAGACGGACTGAGTGCCCTTTTAATAGGACGATCTAGTGTTACCTTACAAGGCTTATTTGTCCTTCCTAGATTGATAGATGCAGACTTTAAAGGACAATTACAAGCTATGGTTTGGATCCCTTCTCCCCCTGTTACCATCCCAGCAGGAAGCAACATTGTTCAATTAATCCCATTTAGTTCACAAGTTAAATATGCTGACGATCAAGGAAGAGGGGCAGGTGGCTTTGGATCTACAGGGTAACGAGAAATTTATTGGACACAGAAGGTGTCACAAGAACATCCCTTGATCACCTGTGTGGTAAAACTAAAGGGAGGTGTATTGGGATTGTGTGGCAAGGTTTTGGTAGCAGCAGGGGGGGGGGACATGGGGTGGCTTCTGTGAGAGAAGCTGACAGAAGTTTCCCCCATGTCCGACCAGACACAGCCAATGCCAGCCGGCTACAAGAACGGACCTGCCACTGGCCAAGGCTGAGCCAATCAGTAACGCCTCTGTGATACCATAATTAAGAAAAAAAGAGAAGAGAGGAAAAAAAGCTGCACACTTTCAGCTGGAGAGAGGAGTGAGAAGATGTAAGAGAAAACAACTCCACAGACACCAAGGTCAGTGAAGAAGGAGGGGGAGGAGGTGCTCCAGGTGCTGAAGCAGAGATTCCCCTGCAGACTGTGGTGAAGACCATGGTGAGGCAGGCTGTCCCCCTGCAGTCCATGGAGATCCATGGTGGAGCAGATGACCACCTGTAGCCCGTGGAGGACCCCACGCCGGAGCAGGTGGATGCCCGAAGGGAAGCCCACGCTGGAGCAGGTTCCTGTCAGGACCTGTAGCCCGTGGAGAGAGGAGCCCATGCCAGAGCAGGTTTTCTGGTAGGACTTGTGACTGCGACGAGCGGAGGAAGCAAGGCATCAATCCAATATGGATGGTAAACAAGCTTCAAGTTTATTTGCAGTACACAACTTCTTTTATGCTTTCCTATAATGACTATGCACACATGTCACGCTCTGATTGGTTACCTCAGAAGGCTATGCATACATGTCACACTCTGATTGATTACATCAGAAGGCTATGCATACATGTCACACTCTGATTGGTTACTGCAACTTTGCCAATACTTTCTGCATAGCTCCCTCGTGCTAACTGAGGCTTAGTCATGCTAAACGCCAGTGATTAAGTCGTCCAGGGAGCTAATGTCCCTGTTCCTTAAGCCATTCCCCAACATGTGACCCCGTGGGGGACCCACGCTGGAGCAGTCCCTTCCTGAACCCCATGGAATGGACCCATGCTAAAGCAGTTTGTGAAGAACTGTCAGTCATGGGAAGGACTCACATTGGAGAAGTTCGTGGAGGACTGTCTCCCGTGAGAGGGACCCCACGCTGGTGCGGGGGGAAGGAGTCCTCCCTCTGAGGAGGAAGGAGCGGCAGAAACACCGAGTGATGAACTGACCCCAACCCTGTTCCCTGTCCCCCTGTGCCGCTGGGGGAAGGAGGTGGAAAATCAGGAAAGAGATTGAGGCCGGGAAGCAGGGAGGGATGGGGGAGGTGTTTTAAGGTTTGGTTTTACTTCTCATTATACTCTGATTTTGATTGGTAATAAAGTAAATTTGTTTTTTCCCCCAAGTCAAGTCTGTTTTGCCCATGCCAGTAATTGGTAAGTGATCTCTCTCTGTCCTTATCTCCACCCATGAGCTTTTTGTTATATTTTTCTCCCCCTGCCCATTTGAGGAGGGGGAGTGATAGAGTGGGATTTGGTGGGCATCCGGCCTCCAGCCAGGGTCAACCCACCACAGTCGGTCAACCTAATGACATCAAAATAAGAGGCATGATGGACACTGGCCCAGATGTTACAATCATTGTGCAAAAACATTGGCCGCATCTTTGGCCTACGACCACTCAAGCAGTAGCGGGAGTTGGGGGAATCACTAGCAGCATACAGAGTATCTTACAAGTATTGGTGATTAGCCCTGAGGGTCAGGTTGCTACTGTGCACCCCTACATTATGCCTTTACCATTTAATCTGTGGGGAAGAGATGTTTTGGCAGCCTGGGGAATGACCCTCTCTACCTGTCCACATTTTTCTTAGGGGCCACAGTCCAGGATTGCTTGCATAGGCCCACAATGGCACTTACTTGGTTGACAGGTACACAGGTATGGGTGAATCAGTGGCCCCTATCAGTCGATAAATTGCAAGCTCTTAAAGAATTGGTCAGAGAACAATTACAACAAGGCCATCTAGAACCATCTGATAGTCCCTGGAACACCCCTGTATTTGTGATAAAAAAGAAATTGGGAAAATGGCGTTTATTACATGATTTGAGACGTGTGAACGCTGTGATGCAAAGTATGGGTGCCTTGCAGCCAGGGATGCCATCACCAACTATGATTCCTGTGGGATGGGAAATAATCATTGTTGACTTAAAAGATTGTTTTTTCACAATACCCTTGCATCCTAATGATTTTTGTAAATTTGCATTTTCTGTGCCAACACTTAATAACAGTGAGCCCTGTCAGAGGTTTCAATGGACAGTATTGCCTCAAGGGATGAAAAATAGCCCAACTATTTGTCAGTGGTATGTCATCCATGCTCTCTCTTCTATTCAAGAGAAATATCCAGAGTTATATTGTTATCATTATATGGATGATATATTATTTGCCAGAAGGGATAAAGGCCTGTGGCACTCGGTTATGCCAGAGGTAACAGCAGCTCTACAGGAATATGGGTTAAATGTTGCTCCAGAGAAAGTCCAAACCCAAATGTCCTGGAAATATTTAGGGGTAAAAATTTTGGATCAGACCATACAACCGCAGTCGGTGGTTATTAAACATGAGGTGTGTACACTTAATGATTTGCAAAAGTTGTTAGGAGTAATAAATTGGTTACGCCCCTTGTTGGGATTAGATAATGTCATGTTACACCCCTTATTTGAACTTTTGAAAGGTGAGTCTTGTCTCACCTCCCCTTGCAGCCTAACATCTGCTGCAACACAGGCTCTCCGGCAGGTAGAAAGTGCTATCGCTGAAAGACAAGCTCGCCGTGTGGTCAAGGAATTGCCTATTCAGCTTTGTGTGTTCACTGTTCAAATGCACCCAATCGGATTGATTGCCCAATGGAATGAGGCTTGGAAAGACCCATTGCGCTTTCTGGAATGGGTTCATTTATCTTATCAACCAAGGAAATCTCTTAGTACACAGGTGGAGTTGATGGCACAGATAATATGTAAGGCTCGTCAGTGCTGTGTGCAGCTCACTGATTGTGATCCTCCAAAAATCACTGTTCTGATTACAGTCTACTATTTGGAATGGTGCATGGCTAATAGCCAGGAATTGCAGATGGCCTTTTTAAATTACGCCAGGTGTGGTGGGTTGACCCTGGCTAGAAGCCGGATGCCCACCAAAGCCCACTCTATCACTCCCCCTCCTCAAATGGGCAGGGGGAGAAAAATATGACGAAAAGCTAGTAGGTGGAGATAAGGACGGAGAGAGATCACTCACCAATTACTGGCACGGGCAAAACAGACTCGACTTGGGGGAAAAAAACAAATTTACTTTATTACCAATCAAAATTAGAGGAGAATGAGAAGTAAAACCAAATCTTAAAACACCTCCCCCATCCCTCCCTTCTTCCCGGGCTTAATCTCTTTCCCGATTTTCCACCTCCTCCCCCCAGCAGCACAGGGTGACAGGGAATGGGGTTGGGGTCAGTTCATCACACGTTGTTTCTGCCGCTGCTTCCTCCTCAGGGGGAGGACTCCTTCCTCCACACCAGCGTGGGGTCCCTCTCAAGGGAGACAGTCCTCCACCAACTTCTCCAACGTGAGTCCTTCCCATGACTGACAGTTCTTCACAAACTGCTTTAGCATGGGTCCATTCCATGGGGTGCAGTCCTTCAGGAAGGGACTGCTCCAGCACGAGTCCCCCACGGGGTCACAAGTCCTGCCAGCAAACCTGCTCCGGTGTGGGCTCCTCTCTCCACGGGCTACAGGTCCTGACAGGAACCTGCTCCAGCACGGGCTTCCCGCGGGGTCACAGCCTCCTTCGGGCATCCACCTGCTCCGGCGTGGGGTCCTCCATGGGCTACAGGTGGTCATCTGCTCCACCATGGACCTCCATGGATTGCAGGGGGACAGCCTGCCTCACCATGGTCTTCACCATAGGCTGCGGGGGAATCTCTGCTCCGGCGCCTGGAGCACCTCCTCCCCCTCCTTCTTCACTGACCTTGGTGTCTGCAGAGTTGTTTTCTCTTACATCTTCTCACTCCTCTCACCAGCTGCAAAGTGTGCAGCTTTTTTTTCTTCCCTCTCTTCCCTTTTTTTTTTTCTTAATTATGTTATCACAGAGGCGTTACTGATTGGCTTGGCCTTGGCCAGCGGCGGGTCCGTTCTTGTAGCCGGCTGGCATTGGCTGTGTCTGGTCGGACATGGGGGAAGCTTCTGGCAGCTTCTCTCACAGAAGCCACCCATGTCCCCCCCCCCACCGCTACCAAAACTTTGCCACACAAACCCAATACACCAGGGAAATTAAGTTACATGCTCCGACTCACCGGTTTCTACAACTGCATAAAGAGCTACAAATCTTGGATTTTCTATGGTTGTCCATGACCCCAGTGGACGGACTCACGGTCTTTACTGATGGGTCTGGAAAAACCGGGAAAGCTGTAATTACTTGGCAAAAGGATGGCCAGTGGCATGATATAGTTACCTTTCAAACTGGCTCTCCTCAGCTAGTTGAATTGTGTGCTGTATTGTGCGCATTTGAACGGTGGCCAAGACAGTGTTTGAACATTGTTAAGGACTCACAATATGTCTGTAACGTGGTGCAACGGATTGATGGTGCTTTATTACGCGAGGTGAATAATCAGGCACTTTTTGGGTTATTGAAGCAACTCTGGTTTGCTATTTCAGAAAGACGCTCTCCATTTTACATTTTACATGTTCGCAGTCATACTATGCTACCAGGATATATCATTGAAGGAAATCGCCACGCAGATTTACTTACTGCACCGGCCTGGGCCGCCCCTGTTCCGGATATAGCTCAGCAAGCCATCTGGTCGCATCAATTTTTCCATCAAGGGATGCGAGCTCTAGCAGGCCATTTCAGAGTTTCTATCACAACCACAAAAGACATTATTGCATCTTGCAGAGCCTACAGTTATGGCAATCTGATGTCACCCATGTTTGGAATTTGGCTGGTTCAAGTATGTTCATGTCTCTGTCGACACCTATTCGGGGGCTGTCTGGGCTACAGCCCAGTCTGGTGAAAAAGCCAGAGACGTCATATCTCATTTTCGGGGAGCTTTTGCTGCTCTGGGTATTCCTTCCCAAGTTAAAACAGATAATGGCCCTGGCTATATTGCCACCTGTACACAACAGTTTTTTGCCCTTTGAGGGGTACACCCATGTCACAGGCATCCTGCACTCCCCCACCGGATAGGCCATTATCGAGCGCACTCATCAAAACCTAAAGACCATGTTACAAAAACAAAAAGGGAGAATGATGGGAGAATCCCCACAGGCACACATATGGAAGGCAGTGTATACGCTGAACCACTTAACTATTCCCCCTGCAGCAGAAAACCTGATTATAGTATCTCATTTTGTATCAATACAGAGGGATCTAGACCCCCTAACACAAAAAGCGCTTGTCTTGGTCAAAAATCTCCAGACACAACAATGGGAAGGGCCATGGGATATAATTACTTGGGGGCGTGAGTATGCTTGTGTTTCCACAGATATCAGCATATGGTGGATACCAGCGCAGTGTATTTGCCCCTATAAATCGGCAAGATCTGACCAAGTGGCAGTATATGCACCAAGTGAACGTTAATCGATGGTTTAATGCTGAGGAATCAGTGTTCAATGTGCCTGCATATGGTTTTGTAATTCCTAATTTAGGACAGAATGCAATGTCTGCGTGTCTGCAAAGGGCCCTGCAGAAGATGGCAAACAACGCCTTTGTGGTACAAAACCAAAAAGGGGGAATTGTTGGTGCTTTAAGAGCCGAAGCTGCAGGCGGCTTCAGCCTTGAGCAATTAATTCCTGACCTTGAGTGAAGACAAGATAAACAACAAAGCGGAACAACAGAAGCAAGAATGTGTATGAGACAAGATAAGGGATGGTTTGTGTGCTGTTATCAGTAACCAGTCAGAAGTAAAAGAATGGCTCGTGGACAAGTGGAATTATCCAATCATGTCAATTGTTTAGGCGCGTGCTTGCAGTGTGCGCAATAAGCAGTATCAAAAGTGAAAGAATGATGTGTGTTTGGGGCGTGGGGAGGGAAAAAAGATATATAAGCAGTGCAATGCTTCAATAAAGTGCTGATGCCTGAATACATCTCGGTGTTGGTTGTCTCATCCGCCGCACTGGACATGAACCACCAATGTGCATCTGCAGCCCAGAAGGCCAACCACATCCTGGCCTGCGTCAAAAGAAGTGTGGCCAGCAGATCAAGAGAGGTGATTCTACCCCTCTACTCTGCTCTGATGAGACCTCACCTGGAATGCTGCTTCCAGCTTTGGAGCCCTCAACACAAGAAGGATATGTACCTGTTTGAGCGTGTCCAGAGGAGGGCCACAAAAATGATCCAAGGGCTGGAACACCTCTCCTATGAAGATAGGGTAAGAGAGTTGGGGTTGTTCAGCCTGGAAAAGAGAAGGCTCCGGGGGGACCTTATAGCAGCCTTCCATTACCTGAAAGGTGCCTATAAGAAAGCTGGGGAAGAACTGTTCACAAGGGGATGCAGCAATAGGATGAGGGGTCATGGTTTTAAACTAGAAAAGGGTAGATTTAGGTTGAATATTAGGAAAAAGTTCTTCAGTATAAGGGTGGTAGATCATTGGAACAGGTTGCCCAGAGAGGTAGTGGAGGCCCCGCCTCTGGAGATATTCAAGGTCAGGCTTGATGGGGCTCTGAGCAACCTGCTCTAGTAAAGATGTCTCTGCTTAGTGCAGGGGGGGGTTGGATTAGATGACCTTTGAGGGTGCCTTCCAACCCAATAGATTCTATGATTCTACAATTCTATTTATGCAATATGTATTTCAAAATATATCAAAGTTAATAATGTGTTGAAACAAATATATAATACTTTACCATAGAAACATAATATTTATGTATGACATTTGTAAAACTACAGTAAGGGTGGATAATTTAATTTTTAATGTTTCCTGTCAATGAATGCACTGTGCTAAACTTCCTATGGTCTGAGAATGTCTATGAATGGTTAGTTATTAATTTTTTTCAATTAAGCCAATTTTATTTAAAGGTAATTTACTAATTGTCATGGTTTAACCCCAGCCAACAACTAAGCACCACATAGCCACTTGCTCACTCCCTCCACAGTGAGATGGGGGAGAGAATCAGAAGAGTAAAAGTGGGTATCTTGTGGATTGAGATAAAGACAGTTTAATAGGTAAAGGAAAAGCTATACACGCAAACAAAGGAAAACAAGGAATTCATTCCCTACTTCCCATGATCAGGAAGGTGTTCAGCCATCTCCAGGAAAGCAGGGCTCCATCACTCCAAACATCCCCCACTTCCTTCTTCTTCCTCCAGCTTTATATTGCTGAGCATGATGTCATATAGTGTGGACTATCCCTTTGGTCAGTTGGGGTCAGCTGTCCCAGCTGTGTGCCCTCCCAACTTCTTGTGCACCCCCAGCCTACTCACCAGCAGGGTAGTATGAGGAGCAGAAAAGGCCTTGACTCTGTGTAAGCACTGCTCAGCAGTAACTGAAACATCCCTGTATTACCAACAATGTTTTCAGCACAAATCCAAAACATAGCCCCATACTAGCTGCTGTGAAGAAAATTAATTATATCTCAGCCAAAACTAGCACACTAATTGCACCTAAATTCTATTTTTATGTTATTCCATGACTTATTTCAGCTGGTTAGGATAGCGAGAGTGTCTTGGTCTGCATAATATGTAAGCCTATTACAGCTTACAAACAAAATCATTTCTCCTTTGGAAGTCTGTTTTTCTTATTTGTGTTACATAGGTGCTGAGTGGTCACGTAGAACTTTGCATTTGGCACCATGAGGGAGAAGATCTTAGGATCTGATGTCTGTCTTCTAGGAGATTTGTTTTCCTCTTCTCCATTGGTCAGTAGTTTGCTCTCCTAGGACAGATGGAACCATGAGCATGAGAAGTATGGCATTGGTAGTAGAGAGCAAAATATAATAAATACAACTGAGAGTGAAGTGATTTTTGCTTAGAAAATTACCCTGTGTATTTCAGCACTTGCCTAAAGTGTCTGGCCTACACTGGGTGCAACTAAGTGACAGTAAGGCAGCTCCCAGTTCCCTGATCCTAAACCTCTACATTTGCCTTGGTGGAGATTACAGCAACCTAGAGCTGCTCTGAATTACTGATTAACTTGGCTCTGGTCCCATAGAAGCCATCTGGGTAGACCTAAAGCATAATAGCTCCTGGCTGGCAGGAGACTGTAAGGGAAAAGACATGGGAGAGAGTAAGTGGACACTAACCTTGTGGGATTTAGGGGATTCCCTAACAGGGCATTTATGGTTAATCAGTGCTGCATGGAGACTATAGTGGTATGTAAGGAACACCAATGCTGGGTTACTTGCTTGATTTAAAAATCTGACTACTCTCAGCCCTTCCTAATTTTTCAGTGCTCTAGTAGTGTAATTTCTCTTTTGGTTTTAGCAGGTGAGCTATGTCCCAGCATTATTTGACTTTTTCTTTGTGGGGAGATGTGGTGGGTTGACACTGGCTGGATGCCAGGTGCCCACCAAAGCCCACTCTATCACACCCTCTCTTCAACTGGACAGGGGAGAGAAAAATGTAACGAAGGGCTCGTGAGTAGAGATAAGGACACAGAGAGATCATATACCAGTTACCATCATGGGAAAAACAGACTCAACTTAGGGGAAAAAAAAAAAAAAAATTACCAATCAAATCAGAGGAGGATAATGAGAAATAAAATCAAATCATAAAACACCTCCCCCCACCCCTTCCTTCTTTCCAGGCTTAACTTTTCTCTCGATTTTCTACCTCCTCCCCCGCTAGCAGCACAGGGGGACAGGGAATGGGGGTTTCAGTCAGTTCATCACACGTTGTTTCTGCTGCTCCTTCCTCCTCAGGGGGATGACTCCTCACACTCTTCCCCGCACCAGCATGGGGTCCCTCTCACAGGAGACAGTCCTCCACAAACTTCTCCAACATGTGTCCTACCCACAGGCCACAGTTCTTCACAAACTGCTTTAGCATGGGGCCTTTCCATGGTGTGCAGTCCTTCAGGAACAGACTGCTCCAGTGTGGATCCCCCATGGGGTCACAAGTCCTGCCAGAAAACCTGCTGTGGCATGGGCTCCTCTCTCCACAGGGCCCACAAGTCCTGCCAGGACCCTGCTCCAGCACAGGCTTTCCACGGGGTCACGGCCTTCTTCAGGCATCCACCTGCTCCAGCATGGGGTCCTCCACGGGCTACAGGTGGTCATCTGCTCCACCATGGACCTCCATGGACTGCAGGGGGACAGCCTGCCTCACCATGGTCTTCACCATAAGTTGCAGGGGAATCTCTGTTCTGGTTCCTGGAGCACCTCCTCTCCCTCCTTCTTCACTGACCTTGGTGTCTGCAAGGGTTGTTTCTCTCCCATCTTCTCACTCCTCTCTCTCCAGCTGCAAAGTGTGCAGCTTTTTTTCCTCTTCCCCTTTTTCTTAATTATGTTATCACAGAGGCATTACCATCGTTATTGATTGGCTCAGCCTTGGCCAGCAGCAGGTCCATCTTGGAGACAGCTGTCAGACATAGGGGAAGTTTCTAGCAGCTTCTCACTACCAAAACCTAACCATGCAAACCCATTACAGGAGGATGGGCAAAGGGATTTTTATTCTTCCTTGCAAAATGTACATATTCCTTACTTTGAAGAATAACAGGAGCAATGAGGCCTGGCTGAGATACAAATATGCCATGGAGGATAAACCTCATTTATTGTGTAAATAGACAATTGCATAGGGAAGTTCCATAAAATATATTATTTTTAAGCCTTTGAGCTGTTTTAGACCAAGATGTTGGATGAAGAAAGCAATTTAAAATTTAAATGACATTTTCAGAATGTTTGGAAAAATATTTTTTAAATTAGCATTACGCCGAGAGGGATGCACCCATGGACTCCACACGATTCAATGTGAATTCTACTGGAGACCTTTATTATTGGTTACATGATCACTTATATACTCTTAAGCTACTAACACACACACACACACACACATAAAAACTCTTAATTGGCTAAAAGCTACTGTTCACACACCTGGTTACAATACTTGATTGGATAAATCCACCTGTTCATGAGGCATTCTTTTTACTTCTGACTAGTTACATAAGAAGTTCTCTTATCTTGTTTTCTTGCATTCTTTCTCATGAATCTATTTTTTCACCCAAAGTCAGAGTTTAATTGCCCAAGGCCAAAGCTGCCTGCAGCTTTGGCTCTTAAAGTGCCAACAGCATTATATATAAATGAAATAAAGATATTTGCTGCAGAGGTGCCAGTAGCAGATTAGGAAAAAAAAAATAAAGAGAGATGGGAAAAAAAGGGAAAAAAAATCTTATTTGTGCTTTAGGTATGCATTATAACCTGATCCTAGAAAAACAGTTGAGTTGTCCTAAAAAGCTGTCATTGTTTTTGTAGGTAGTTTTAATAATTTGTTTTAACTCTTTTGGTAATGTCTACTTTTCTAATTTCCCTGGGTAACACTTAAGGCACTTCAGGGAGCTGAACAGTAATCTCAGTATTTAAGTTTGCTATTAATTATGCATGGTAACGTTTGAAGCTTTCATGACATTAATGTCAGAAAAATCACAATAATGTTAAACTTTTCTGACAAGAAATCAGTGATGTTTTATGTGGCTAGAAGCAGCTGTCCCCTGCCTGCCCTCCCAGCTTCCAATTAACATGATCTTGCTGAAGGTACAGCATCTTTACCATGGTATCTTCACTAGCTCTTCCCTCTGCTACAGTTCTGCTCTAAATAATGATGTCAGGCAAGTTCAGGGCTCCTGGTTTGAAGAGGTATAGTGAGATATGAGTGCTTTCCATCCTCCAGAAACCCTGCTTTGGGATGGATACTTCACAGATGTTATATTTAGATATAGGAGACATGGTGTGAGCCATCTAACAAAGCACAAGAGCAGTCTCACAGGGTGACTTGGAAAATAGAAACTGTCTGCTTAGATCCACCAACTTGCCTGATATGTGAACATATAAAAAATATAGTTAGATTTATTCATTTATTTTCTGTATTAAGAATTAGATTTTAGAAAATAAGCTTAACTTCATTTTGTCTCTGTGTTAGGTGGGAAACTTCAAGTTTAGATCGTTTTGTCTGTGTTAAGTGGGAAACTTCTACAATAACTAACAAGCTATTCCACACTATCAGCAAAGGCCTTGCGGTGCCTGGTATGCAAGCAGTCTGGAGCAAGAGAAGAAGGAACTGGTGTGCAACACCTGCAGTCTGAAGCAAGAAAGCTGGCTTTATTTTGTCTAGAGATCTACAAGGGTGCTAACAAGCATCAACAGGAGGCAGTGTGCAAGCGTGAATGGGAGTGAACTTATGTTAAAAATTTTTTTTGAACTAATTAGCTTAACCCATCCTAAATTTAATGAATATGTATGTGTGTGTACTTTAAATAATGCCTTTGTAAGAGTGGGGTGCGCAGGGCCTTTATGGAGCGATCCACCCTGTCGCCCGCCGGCAAATAAAACATACCTGCTTTATAACTCTCTACGAGTTGTAAGATTTGATTCTGCAGATCATGCCCATCCTCATTACAAAGACTTTAATGAAAGGCAGATTGTGCTCTTATTCACCACAAGCATTTAAGTATTTATGTCCCTGGAACCACAAGTCCTTATGTCCTTGGATCAAGTCTTCAACCAGCTGATTAAAGCCAGATGCTACAAATGTGTGAAAATGTAAGTGTTGGGTCCCAGTAAATATGATGAGATATTCTCAGAAGGAAATATACTGCTTTGCTTATTGTTTCCTGAACTATTTTTTCAAGCCACATCCTTTCATTAAGGCACTGAAGTCCAAACCATTAATATTGAGCTGTTATTAAGGTTTAGCTCTTAAATTTCCTACCCCATGTAATATACTTGACTGGAAATGAACCAGGACCCTCAAAAGCACTGAGTAAGAGTTGGGACTCCCCATTCATTCAGAAGCTTAAGTTACAAAGAAATCAAATGCAGAGAAAAAAGTAAAGGGAATAGGTGCCTCTGAGCCAGGAAGTTACTCCTGCTGCGTGAGCTTTGTCAGAGTGGTGGATATTTGGGCAGGCAAAGGATACACATGTATTTTTTTCCTTTGCTGGAATTTATGTCTGTAACATAATGTTTTGATCAGATCCTCCTGATTTCTGACTTATGCAAGAGAACTATTTTTGAATGTGTTTCAGTTTTTAATAACAGTACTGATTAAGCTAAATGAATGTTTATGGTCACTTTGCATCTGGATCAGCTCCCTAGTCCACTTCACCCGGTAACTGAATGAATGCTCATGCAAGCATCACACAGAGATTGAAAAGAGATCAGAGAAGGAGAGAGAAGGTGCACCAATTAAAACCTGTAAAGCTACCAGGGTGTTGTTTGAGAAATTTACTTTAGGGTTTTAACAAGAGCCACTTTTTATCTGTGCTTGCACTGCATTTTCCAGTGCTCAATGATAGAAATATAGGTTGTAACTATACTCTATACAGGAATTCAACCCAACAGGTTGGGTGTCAGAGGCATTTAGTTCCCAAAATCACATTCATAGCTCAGGTTGCCTGAATTCAAACAGAAGAGTAAGTGTCCTGGTTTTGGTAAGAGTTAATTTTCTTTTTAGTATATTAGTTAGTGTTCCGGTTCAGATTTATTATGAGAAGAATGTTGATAACAGTGCTGGTGTTGTGAGTTACTGCTGGAGCTCAAGGCCACCGTGTTTGGCTGCTTCACAGCTGCATTAGGACTGGGAGGGAGAAGTGTAGTGAATAGCAAAGCCCAGAATTGGCATTTGGATGTGCCAATGAAATATTCCATATCATATCACGTCATGCCAGTATATTAACCAGGGCTGACCGGAAGACAGGGCACTTCTCTTCCGGGGGTACTTCTCTGGGGGATCGCTCGGGCTCACTCTTCCAGGGTTTCTGTTTTGGGACTGTCTCTGCTCCGGGATCGTTAGCTGGCATGGGCAGGGCATCAGTCAGCGGGGGGTGAGCACTCTGTATCACTAATTTATATATTCTGTTAACACTGTTGTTATCATTATCATTTCATTTTAATTAGTAAATAGTTTTTATCTCAACTCGTGAGTCTCCTTGCCCTTCTTTCTAATTCTCTCCCCTACTCCCTGGGCGCGGTGGAGGGGGTGGTGATAGAGCAGGCTGTGTTTGGCTGCAAGCTGCAAGCAAAAGGGGTGAATCCACCCAATCTACCACAGTAAGGTAAGATTAATGTTAATGTCTAGCCATATTCCCAGATACCTGATATGTCACTGCATTGCTCTTCTCATATCAGCAAAACGTTAATTGTCATTATCTTTTTGATCACAATCAGTAGTCACCTCATTGGTAATTTTCATTTGACTATATTTTAATTAAATCCTGATGTATTGAGTTATGTTGCTATTGAATCAGTGGCACAGTCACAACAACAGACAAGCTTTCTAGTCTTTAAAACTTCTTTATGTCAGAAATAGAAATAGTAAGATGCAACCTAAGATTAGAACGGGAAGAATTTTGCTTAGAATTTAATTTAATTATAATCATTTACTCTTTTAGAATTAAAGCAGAACTTTGCTTGTAAACCTGAATGTGAGTTCTGGTAAACTTGAGAGTGAAAGGATGGCCTTGTGGAATGGATGATTAATAACTATGCTTATCAGGGATGCGAAGAGGGTTTGCACAGCAAAAGTTATCTGTGGTGCCCTTAAAAACTACAGTATCTGACTATACAGCTATACATTGTCCTACATTTGCAAAGACATTGTGTGGACATGACGTGGGACCCCAGAAGGACTGACAAACTTCAAGGGCCCGTGTTAGAGCCATTTAAATCTACTTTTAGAATTTTAATCCTAATGAAACAAGAGGCAGATGAAGACATGGGACAAGAGTATTTAAAACATTTCATAAAAATACTTCATGAACATCTCATAAAGAATTTCATATTATGTCTTTTTTGAAACTTTCTATCTCAAGAAAACTATCTGAATTTGAATGTGATGGATAACTTCTTTGTGAGCAATGAAGCAAGAATGCTTAATGTCTTTACCAGATACCTGCAAAAATGGCTTTCCATGAACTTCATTGGTCATGATGGAAAAACTGTATCAGCTAAATATTAATCTTATCAGACACATGCACAATGAAGCACTGAGATCTTTATCTTTTTTTTAGATGTTGTGTCTACAAAGTATGGCGCTTTCAATTCCAAAAACCAAGCCATTTTAGTACACCACAGTATATGTACTAATTAGCAGCCACCACACAGTGATCAAGCACAGTTTTTTCAGACTAGTTAGCAGGCAAAGTCCATTTTAGGCCACAAGGGCACAGTGCTGGCTCATGGTCATCCTGCTGTCCACCAGGACTCCCAGATCCCTTTCCCCTATGCTGCTCTCTAGTACATCATCTCCCAACCTATACTGGAGCCTGGGGTTGTCCCTGCCCAGGTGTAACACCCTACACTTGCCCTTATTATATTTCATTAAGTTTTTCCCTGCCCAGCTCTCCAGTCTGTCCAGGTCTCTCTGGATGGCAGCACAGCCTTCTGGTGTGTCAGCCACTCCTCCCAACTTTGTATCATCAGCAAACTTGCTGACAGTGCACTCTATTCCCTCACCCAGGTCATTTATGAATACTTTACTGAAATCAAGATAGACCACATCCACTGCTCTACCATCATCTAGCCACCTAGTTGTGTTTTCATAAACTTGGTGAAGCCATGCTGACTGCCCCTAATGACCCTCTTATCCTTGATATGCCTTGAGATGGCTCCAAGGATAAGTCGTTCCATCAGCTTCCCAGGGATGGAGGTGAGGCTGACCGGTCTGTAGTTACCCAGGTCCTCCTTCTTGCCCTTTTTGAAGATTGGAGTGACATTTGCTTTCCTCCAGTCCTCAGGCACCTCTCCCGTTCCCCACGACTTAGCAACGATGATGGAGAGTGGTCTAGCAATGACTTCAGCCAGCTCCCTCAACACCCGTGGGTGCATCCCATCTGGACCCATAGATTTATGGATGTCCAGATTGCTTAATTGGTCCCTAACCCAGTCCTCATCAACTGAGGCAAACTTCTTTATTGCCCTGACTTCCTCTGGGGCCTCAGGGGTCCGGGGCTCCTCAGGACAGCTTCCGGCAGAGTAGACAGAGACAAAGCAGGCATTCAGTAACTCTGCCTTCTCTGTATCTTCTGTCACCAGGGCACCCACCTCATTCATCAGTGGGCCTACGTTGCCTCTAGTGTTAGTTTTATCTGCTATGCATTTGAAGAAGCTCTTCCTGTTGTCTTTGACTCCCCATGTTCAGTTAACCTTCCTGAAAGAAAAATGGGACACATTATGTGATTTTTCTATGAAACATAAAATGGGATAATTTATGCATAATTCTGAACTTTCCAACATATATTAGCAAAGTGAAAGTGCTCTGGTGGGCACTCATTAAGTGTTCGGTAAATACATGGCATTTAGGGAAAAAATAAGCAGCAGCCTATAAGTCTTTTTTGTTTCCTCTCCTCTGCAACTTTTAAGAGAATAACCAGCATGCTTTCAGAAAGTGCTAAAAGCTTTTCAAAGGAGAGTATCCTTCTGGATGTGGCATGATGAATTGCAGAAAAGCATATGATAGGAATAAAGGATCCTTGGTTTCAATGTGAGTAGAAAGGTTCTGGGATTTAAAAGTCAGATCCTTAGCCCATGTACATCAGCCAAAGTCCAATGGCTTCAACACAGCTATAGTAATTCATGCCAGCCTCTTATCAGTAATTAATGTTAATCTTATTTGAAAAACATAAGCAACAAAAGATATAAAAAACCCCACAAAACAACCCCCCACATGTGTCAGATTCTAATATGGATCGAGGATAATGTTTTTCAATAGCCTAGCAGTAACTTTTTGCATTTAAAAACTCCAGCTGTTCTGGGATCCTTCAGTGGTGGGTGCGCACCCTTCCATTCTTAATTCACTTTTTAATAGACAAAAGTTCTCAAGTCTTTGCCTAACTTCTTTCAATTAGCATATGGTATGATTAGCAGGTGATGTAATATTATTTTGTATTAGAAGCGGGTGGGGGAGGGGGAAGGGGGAGGGGGCCCTTGGCTAGCAGCCAACACAGTCATTCACCCACTCTCCCACGCCCCTAGGCAAGAGGGGAGAGGACTGGGGGGCAAGGATAAGGAGGTTGCAGGTTGAGATAAGAACAGTTCAAGAATAAGAATAACAAAATACACAAATGAGTGATAAACAGTGCAACTGCTCACCACCCGCCTACCAAGCCTGGTCTGTTCCCAGAGGAGCGACAATCCTGAACTGAAACAGCAATCCCAGAATAGCGAAAGCCCAAGTGAAAGCCAGAGAGAGCTAAAAGAGGAAGAGACTCTCACTAATATTCTGGGCATGACGTGATATAATATGGAATATCCTATTGGCATATCTAAATGTCAATTTAGTTTATTAATTTAAATATTCCTCACCCCCCTTAAATCTTGTGCTTGTAGACTAATAGAACAAAAGGTCCTTTACTTCCAGCGACAAAAATGCAAACACTGGGATGTTCTCAGTGTTTCTCTCATAACAAGTCCCAGGCTGAAAGCAAAGTGCAGCACTACTCTAAGTACTGAAAAAGAAGCTCTCTCTGGCTTTTCGCTTGGGCTCTCGTTCTTCTGGGATTGCGATTTTGGTTCAGGATTGTCGCTCCTCCGGTATCATTATCCGGGAACGGGCCGGGCTCGGTCAGGAGGGGGGTGAGCTATAACATTGGGTGTCATTCACTTGCATATTTTGTTACTGTTATAATTATCATTACTATTTTAATTTTAATATTTTTCTTAATATAAGAAAATTTACTCTGCAGTAGATGAAGACAAACAAGGAGTATCATGAGAACAGGAGGAAAAGATAGAACCTGAGGTAATCACCCGAGCTTTGTCCCTGAGTGAGCTGCGAGATACACAAAAAGATTACAGCCGTCATATAGGCGAGAGGATTATTACTTGGTTGCTCCGATGCTAGGATAATGGAGCCAGTAGCCAGGAACTGGAGGGCAGGGAAGCCAGGCAACGGGGATCCCTTGCCAGAGAAAGTGGAATTGCTAAAGTGATTGGAAAAAAACCACAAAACCTCAGCCTCTGGAGACATCTTCTATCAGCCGTGAGGGAAAGGTATCCTGTCAAGGATGATATTGTGTTGCAACCAGGGGTAGGCAAAAGGACTACCATGGATAAAGGTATCCAGCTTTTGAGGGAACTGGCTGTGCGAGAACTGATTTATACTGATCTAGACTATGAGCAATTTCCTGCAGATCCAGATGAAGTCCGATGCACGATACCCATGTGGCAGAAGCTCATACGGAGTGTGGCCGCCTCATATGCCAGCTATTTGGCAGTACTGGAATGGAAAGACAAAGAAGGACCAACAGTAGATGAGCTGGCCATCCGAATCCAGCAATATGAGGAAAGCCTCACTCCCTCCCTTGTTTCAGCTGTGGAGAAACTGACTGAAAAAGTGTCCCAACTATGCTCTCTACCCATACAGACCAATGTCTCAGCCACTAGAACTGAGCGTCCTCCTGCGCAAAGCAGACAGTATACACCAAGGGGGAAATTGTGGTTTTACTTGCGTGACCATGGAGAAGACATGAGGAAATGGGATGAGAAACCTACCCTGGTCCTAGAAAGATGAGTACATGAGTTGCAAGGGAAATCAAATACAACTAGAGAACCTTCCAGGAGAGTTGCTCCAATTTCCAGAAACTCATTCCTCCAACAGAATAGAAGGGTCGAATCTACACCCAAACCTACAAGAAAAACTTCTGGCTCGTATTCACAAGAAGTGACCGATTTTGATGAGACTGAAGCTCACAGATATCACACTAACCCATTCACCAACGACGAATATGATACCCGTAATTAGAGGGGCCCTGCCTCCAGCCAAGCGGAGGAAAAGGATAACCGAGTTTACTGGACTGTGTGGATCTGTTGGCCTGGCACATTGAACTCCAGCAGTATAAGGCCCTGGTGGTCACTGGTGCTCAGTGCACCCTGATGCCATCAAATTTTAAAAGGCAAGAATCCATTTATATTTCTGGAGTGACAAGGTCTCAACAGTTGACTGTACTTGAGGCTGAAATAAGCCTAACTGGGAGGAAATGGCAAAAGCACCCCATTGTGACTGGCCTCGGTGCCCCATACATTCTCAGCATAGATTTCCTCAGGAAAGGGTATTTCAAGGACCCAAAAGGGTACCGGTGAGCTTTTGGCATAGCTGCCTTGGAGACTAAGAAAATCAAACAGCTGTCTGCTCTGCCTGGCCTCTCAGAGGACCTGTCTGCTGTGGGATTGCTGAGGGTTGAAGACCATCAGGTTCCCATCACTACCACAACAGTGCACTGGCGGCAATATCGCACCAACCAAGACTCCATAATTCCCATCCATAAACTGATTCATCAGCTGGAGAGTGAAGGAGTGATCAGCAGGACTCGCTCTCCCTTTAACAGCCCCATATGGCCAGTGTGGAAGTCAAATGGGGAGTGGAGACTGACAGTGGACTATCGTGGCTTGAATGAAGTCACACCACCACTGAGTGCTGCCGTGCCAGACATGTTAGAGTTCCAATATGAACTGGAGTCCAAGGCAGTCAAGTGGTACACCACCATAGACATTGCTAATGCCTTTTTCTCCATTCCTTTGGCAGCAGAGTGCAGGCCACAGTTTGCTTTCACCTGGAGGGGTGTCCAGTACACCTGGAATCGACTGCCCCAGGGGTGGAAACACAGCCCCACCATTTGCCATGGACTGATTCAGAATGTACTGGAAAAGGTTGAAGCTCCAGAACACCTGCAATGCATTGATGACATCATTGTATGGGGCAATACAGCAGAAGAAGTTTTTGAGAAAGGAGAGAAAGTAATCCAAATCCTCCTGAGAGCTGGCTTTGCCATTAAACAAAGTAAAGTCAAGGGACCTGCACAAGAAATTCAGTTTTTAGGAATAAAGTGGCAAGATGGACGCCGTCAGATCCCAATGGATGTGATCAATAAAATAACAGCTATGTCCCTACCAACCAACAAAAAGGAAGCACAAACCTTCTTAGGCGTTGTGGGTTTCTGGAGAATGCACATTCCACATTACAGTGAGATCGCGAGGCCTCTCTCTCTACCAGGTGACCAGAAAGAAGAATGATTTCACATGGGGTGCTGAGAAACGACGAGCCTTTGAACTTGTCCAAGCACAAGTACAGGCTGGGCAATGAAGGGCTTGAGACCAGCTCCGAAGAGAAGGACTTGGGAATGGTGGTAGACGAGAAGCTCAACGTTAGCCGGCAATGTGCGTTTGCAGCCCAGAAGGCCAACCGTATCCTGGTCTGCATCAAGAGAAGTGTGGCCAGCAGGTCGAGGGAGGTGATTCTCCCCCTCTACTCTGCTCTTGTAAGGCCCCACCTGGAGTACTGCCTTTAGTTCTGGAGCCCCCAACACAAGAGAGACATGGATGAGTTAGAACGAGTCCAGAGGAGGGCCACGAGGATGATCCGAGGGCTGGAGCACCTCTCCTACGAGGACAGGATGAAAGATTTGGGGCTTTACAGCCTGGAGAAGAGAATCCTTAGGGGAGATCTTATAGCGGCCTTCCAGTACCTGAAGGGGGCCTACAAAAAAGCTGGGGAAATGCGGGGACTAAGTGATGGACTCTGCCACACGGTCAATATGATCAAGGAAGAAGCCATTTATTTTTTCTAATACAGTAAAATTTATACCCCAAAACTAATGCAATCACCCACACCCGTTAACATGTTATTGGCTCTTCACTCACAGCACGAGAAGTTCACATGCCCCTCATTGGCTGATGGACTTTGCATGCATCCCTTCCTGTTTGCTTGCCAGGGCACATCTTTTGGATACATTCCAAGGTTCCTTTCTCATAACTTGTCGACGCAGGTGCTTCTTGTATCTCCAGACATGTATCCCTTCAGTTGCCACAGTTCTCTCAGGGTATGCCAATACTCATTCCCACATTCCCCACAGGGAAGGACTTTTCATAAGGGCAGTTAATGACAAAACAAGGGGAAATGGCTTTAAGCTGAAAGAGGGTAGGTTTAGATTACATATTAGGAAGAAATTCTTCACTGTGAGGGTAGTGAGACACTGGAACATTTTGCCCAAAAAAGCTGTGGATGCCCCATCCCTGGAAGTGTTCAAGGCCACGCTGGATGAAGCTTTGAGTAACCTGGTATAGTGGAAGGTATCCCTGCTCATGGCAGGGGGGTTAGAACTAGATGATTTTTAAGGTCCCTTCCAACCCAAACCATTCCATGATTCCATGATAATCAAACAGGAGATAGTCCATGCAGTAGCCCTTGGGCCAGTCCGGACAGGGCAAGGTGTTAAAAACTGTGGGCAGCATTATTGAAAATTGGCTATAAAACAAGGGTCATGAGAAAATCTAGCTAAGTTAGAATATAAGGAAAAACAGAATTTCTGAATGTCTGTGTTCTTAGAGTAAAGTCAGGACTGTAATACTAGCTAGGCCCCTTTCAGCTGCGTTGCTAGGGAAGATAAGAAAGGAATGTAAAGGACTTGTGAAAGTAATAAACATCAATTAAAGAAGATGGATTCTGGCTGGGAAGAACAGGACATTACGGTGAGGAAGTGAACCTGAACCGAGATAAAAGCGAACCACTAAGACTGAGAGGTCATGTATGATTAGTGCAATTAGCCAATGGTAATTAGCTTCGTAGTGTGTGAATACGTATGCGGAAGTTAAAAGTGTATAAAACACGTAGCGTTCTGATAATAAAAGAGAGACTTGCTGAACATTATAGAATGGGGCATTTCTCCCGTCGACTCCGACAAAAACCGTGCTCTACACCGCAGCCAGAGATAACGGATGAACCTGGAGCCTGTGGCAGAAAGCACCAGAAGAAACTTGAGGTAGACTCCTTGGGTTTTGGAGTCGTGGATACAAAGGATCTAAAGCCCACTATACTCTAACTGAAAAGGAGATATTGGCAGCGTATGAGGGAGTTCGAGCTGCTTCAGAAGTGATCGATACTGAAGCACAGCTCATCCTGGTGCCTCGATTGCCTGTGCTGGACTGGATGTTCAAAGGGGAACGTTCCCTCTACACACCACGCAACCGATGCCACATGGAGTAAGTGGGTCGCACTAATCACACAACGGGCTCGGATAGGAAGCCCTGGTCACCCGGGAATCCTAGAAGTGAACACGAACTGGCCAGAAGGCAAAGATTTCAGAATGTCACCTGAGGAGGAGGTAATGCGAGCTAATGAGGCTCCACCGTACAATGAACGACTAGATAATGAAAAAACAGTATGCTCTGTTTACTGACGGGTCCTGTCGTATTGTAGGAAAACATCGAAAGTGGAAAGCTGCTGTGTGAAGTCCCACCAGATGAGTCACTGAGGCTACCAATGGAAAAGGTGAATCAAGCCAGTTTGCAGACAAAAAAAAAAAAAAAGTGGACAATGCTCTACATCTATACGGACTCATGGATGGTGGCAAATGGCCTGTGGGGGTGGTTACAACAATGGAAACAGAGCAACTGGCAGCACAGACGCAAACCCATCTGGGCTGCTGAATTATGGCAAGACATTGCTGCTCAACTAAGAAAACTAACCATAAAAGTACGTCATGTAGATGTCCATGTGCCCAAGGTTCGGGCTACTGAAGAACATCAAAACAACCAACAGGTAGATAAAGCTGCTAAGATCAAATTGTCCCAAGTAGACTTGGACTGGCAACAGAAGGGTGAAATTTTTTTAGCCCGATGGGCCCATAATGCCTCAGGTCACCAAGGAAGAGATGCAACATATAGATGGGCTCGTGATCGAGGGGTGGACTTAACCATGGACACTATTGCACAGGTTATTCATGAATGTGAAACATGTGCTGCTATCATAGAAGCCAAGAGGTTAAAACCTCTCTGGTATGGAGGGCGATGGTTAAAATATAAATATGGAGAGGCCTGGCACATTGACTATATCACATCTCACAAACCCGTAATGGTAAGCGCTATGTGCTTACAATGGTGGAAGCAACCACCGAATGGTTGGAGACATATGTCGTTCCCCATGCTACTGCCCGAAACACTGTTCTGGGTCTTGAAAAGCAAGTCCGTGGCAACATGGCACTCCAGACAGAATTGAGTCAGACAATGGGACCCATTTCCGAAACAATCTCATAGACACTTGGGCGAAAGAACATGGCATTGAGTGGGTGTACCACCTTCCCTGTCATGCACCAGCCTCCGGGAAAGTCAAACGATGCAATGGGCTGCTGAAAACCACACTCAAAGCAATGGGTGGTGGGACTTTCAAACACTGGGACACACATTTAGCAAAAGCCACCTGGTTAGTCAACACCAGAGGATCTGCCAATCGAGCTGGCCCTGCCCAATCAAAACTTTTACATACTGTGGAAGGGGACAAAGTCTCTGTAGTGCACATTAAGAATTTGTGTGGGTTATTCCTGCCTCAGGTAAAGGTAAACCCATTTGTGCGATTACTTTTGCTCAAGGACCTGGATGTACCTGGTGGGTGATGCAGGAAGATGGAGAAGTTCAATATGTACCTCAGGGGGACTTGATTTTAGGTGAAACTAGCCAATGAATTGCATATCATCATTATTATAGTTGTTGTGTGTCACACTAACAGTTTTATATTAAGTATATTCCCAGGTTAACAAGGTGTGAACCCTGATTGGACCAGAATTGGTGCTTAACGACTTCGAGATCAACATCAGCAACCCTGGGCAGTGACTGCACTGAATAAAACCAACCACAAACTCCAGATACAGCATACAACAGAGACTATACATTACCCTCCTATTATACCTGATGACATCAATTCCATTGACTGTACAAAATCCGATGATATCACCTCCCATTAGCTACAGAAGTTTACATCACTTTTTAGTCTTGTTAAAAAACAACAACAAAAAAAATATTACAACAGATGAAACCTGTAGTTATGGACTAAATGAACTCTCTCTATATATATATTGATGAGACAGTCCATGAACTAGGGGTATAATAGTTGCATATATATGTGTGTGTATATGGATAGATAGATAGATTTATTTTTATTTTTGTTCTTTTTTTTTTAAAAAAAAGGTAGCAGTAATTAATCTAAATCCATTAGGACGTATGAAAACCTGAGCATGACGTAAATGGTATGGAATAAGGGGTGTGTTGTCCTGGTTTTTAGCTGAAACAGAGCTGGGTTTCTTTTTCAATAGCTAGAGTTGTGCTGCATTTTGCTTTCAGCCTGGGACTTGCTATGAGAGAGAGACTGATAACATCCCAGTGTTTGCATTTTTGTCACTGGAAGTGAAGGACTTTGTGTTCTGTTAGTCTACAAGCACAAGATTTAAGGGGAGAGAAGAATATTTAAATTAATAAACTTAATTGACAGATATGCCAATGGGATATTCCATATCATATCATGTCATGTCCAGTATATTAGTGAGGGTCTCTTCGTCTTTCAGTTTTCGCTTGAGCTCTCGTTCTTCTAGGATTGTGGTTTCCGTTTGGGATTGTCGCTCCTCCGGGATCATTATCTGGGAACAGACCGGGCTCGGTCAGGAAGGGGGTGAGCTATAATATTGGGTGTCATTCACTTGCATATTTTGTTACTGTTATCATTATATCTACTATTTTAATATTAGTATTATTTTAAGTTTTTTTCTATTATTAAACTGTTCTTATCTCAACCTACAAGCTTCCTTATCTTTGCCTGGCCAGTCCTCTCTCCTATTTCCTGGGTTGGGGGGAAAGTGGGTGAACGGTTGTGTTGGCTTCTAGCCAAGGGCTAGCCCAGTGGAACTATGAAAATGAGGCTTTGAGCAACCTGAACTAGTGGAAGGTGTCCATGCTGATGGCAGGGGGGTTGGAACTAGATGATCTATAAGGTCTGTCCTGGTTTTTCTAGGTTAGAGTTAATTTTCTTTTTAGTAATTAGAATAGCTGTATTTTAGTTTCAGTGTTTCAGTTCAGACTTATTATGAGAAGAACGTTGATAACAGTAGTGGTGTTATTAGTTGCTGCTGGAGCTCAAGGCCACCGTGTTTGGCTGGTTCACAGCTGCATTAGGACTGGGAGGGAGAAGCGCAGTGAATAACAAAACCCAGAACTGGCATTTGGATGTGCCAATGAGATATTCGATATCATATCATGTCATGTCAGTATATTAACCAGGGCTGACCGGAAGACGGGGGTAATCTCTCGGAGATCGCTCAGGCTCACTCTTCCGGGGTTCGGTTTTGGGACTATCTGGGTTCCAGGATCGTTAGCTGGCACAGGCCAGGCATCGGTCAGAGAGTGGTGAGCACTGTGTATCACTCATTTGTATAGTCTGTTATCACTGTTGTTATCATTATCATTTTATTTTAATTACTAAATATTTTTTATCTCAACCAGTGAGTCTCCTTGCCCTTTTCTTTCCAATTCTCTCCCCTACTCCCTGGGCCAGGGAGGGGAAGGGTGAGAGAGCAGGCTGTGTTTGGCTGCAAGCTGCAAGCAAAAAGGGTGAATTCACCCAAACCACCACAAGGTCCCTTCCAACCTATATCATTGTATGATTCTGTGATATAACTGAAGGTCTCAGGTAAGCTAAACTGAGTCCAAGCAAAGTCAAAAAGAAAATAAGACACACACTTTTAAGTGAACAGACATTATAGCAACCAGTGAAAAAAAGGATAGTTTTTAAATCAAAAATAACTTATACTTTACATTAATATGCAAGTTACTGGATTCAATACAGAATTGTTTTAAATATTAATTAATGTGATTTACAGAAAGTCAGGCTTGTCACCGACATCGGGAATAAACTTCTTAACACCAGTGTAGTCTTAAGAAGTAGGCACTTCTTTATTACGGCGAAGGATGCACGGGGGATTGCTCCACCTATCGTGCATACCCACTCATCTCTCCACAAAAGCTTTATACAATCAAAATATGCATATTCATTACTTTTCCGAGAAGTCATTAACACATTCATTACATTTTCCAGAACTTATTCATATATGTAAATGTCCCTTTCTCATGCGTACTCTCTCTCTCTGGTGGTCGTCATTGTCTTCTGGTGGTCATCAACACTGTGTCCTTTGGCTGTACTTTTCCTTTGCACATGCTCAGTTCTCTCCTCGGCCTGTCTCCAACACTTCTGTCTACTTTGTCCCAAGGAGTTAGCTCAACACGTTCTCTTGTCACATCCCAGTGGTCAGCAAAACAAAGACACTTAATGCTTCTATGAACAATAAGGTAATAAATTTCAATTTCTGAAATTCTATGTCGAAGATATATTGTTCTTAACTCCAGTACTAAGTTAATACTTAGAACAGGCCTCGGACTTTATAGCCTCTTGGTGAGGTTTCTGCGATTACCTAGTTCAAAGCTAACAATCCTAACTTATACATTACACTTTACAGTTTTCTACTTCTTTTAATCAAACCCAACTCTTCTACTCTTCTACTCTTCTATATGATCAAATCTTTATTATTTTATCAGAGTACTTGCAACAGGCTAATGGTTCTAATGGTCCTTTTGGCTTCAGACTCCATAACGCTAATCACCTGTTTTCGGTCTATACCCATATCCAGAAGCAAGCTTCATTTTTTTTTTTTTTTTTTTTAAGAACTGTGTGGTGGCTTGACCCTGGCTGCATGCCAGATGCCCACCAAAGCCCACTCTATCACTCTCCCTCCTCAACTGGACAGGGGGAGAAAAATATAAAGAAAGGCTTGTGGGTCGAGATAAGGACGGAGAGAGATCATTCACCGATTACTGGCACGGGCAAAACAGGCTCGACTTGGGGGAAAAAACAAATTTTAATTTATTACCAATCAGATCAGAGAATAATGAGAAATAAAACCAAATCTTAAAACACCTCCCCCCACCCCTCCCTTCTTCCCAGGCTTAACTTGTCTCCCGATTTCCACCTCCTCCCCCTCAAGCGGCACAGGGGGACAAGGAATGTGTGGCGGATGAAATGACCAACACCGAGATGTCTTCAGGCATCAGGCATCAGCACTTTATTGAAGCTTTGCACTGCTTATATATCCTTTTTTCCTCATCCAAGCACGTGGCATTCTTTCACTTTGGATTCGTTACCCCTTATCACACACATGGAGAACATGCACCTAATCAGTTGACATGATTGGACAAATCCATCTGTTCATGAGCCATTCTTTTACTTCTGACTGGTTACTGATTACAGCACAAAACTGTCGTCCCTTATCTCGTCTCATACACATTCTTGCTTCTGTTGTTCTGCTTTGCCATCTATCTTATCTTCGCTCAAGGTCAGGAATTAATTGCTCAAGGCTGAAGACGCCTGCAGCTTCGGCTCTTAAAGCACCAACAATTCCCCCTTTTTGTTTTTGTACCACAAAGGCGTTGTTGGCCATCTTCTGCATGGCCCTTTGCAGACACGATAGCAAACAAGGCACTAAGAGGAGGATCACCAAATTTTGAATAACACCTTTAACCCTGACTTTAATAGTGAAAAAACCCATCCTTGTATTCCCCAACTCCGAAACCATTCGTTTAACCAATCATCACTATTTACCCTCAACTGTTTTGACATTTTCCTTTAACCTTTTAATGGCCATAGGAATTGATTCTGAGTGGTCTGATAAATTCATACAGCACATGCCTTCAAATTCCTCACAACCATGTCCTTGAGCTAAAAGCAAAAAATCAATAGCAGCTCGATTTTGCAAAGTGGCATATCAAATAGAGTCGACATCTGTCAACAAGCCTGATAGCGCCAAAGATGTAAGATTAGATTGTTTTGAAAGCGAACATCTTAATTTGCATAGGTTTGGTAATGCGCTCGCTACTCCTACTCCAGGGGCCAGAATAGAGACTGCAGCTATTTCCCCAGTATTCTAAAACTCTACACTGCAGTTACAGTAGTGTTCAAATGAGTGAGTGCTACGCTTGCTTCTTTTCTGATTTTTGAACTTTCCCAAAATCATGGTAATATTAGGTGTCAACAGGGTTAAACGGCCCAAACTACAGGGACCTCCATGAATACGTGATGGTATTCCTGCCCACGCTCTGTCTCCACAACTAAGGAAAACACCTGGTGGTAGCTGTACTGGATTATGAGTATATTTAGAAATGTTTGGTGAAGTGTAATTACACCAAGCTGTTTTATTTCTAAAAGCGGAGACAGTGGCATTTACATTCTGGGCAGTGACTCTTGTGTTGCTTGTAGAGCAATTAAAAAAGATACAAAAGTCCACTGGTACTGTTGATCCGCAGTGAGGGTCTCCAAGGGTCTCTGTAATATCTGTGAGTCTTAAATTCCCATGTAGTTCTCATTTAGTTCCCCCCTACTCATTAAACAACCACAAAGGCAAATTATGTTTATAACATTAAACCATAACCTTTTGCTTCATTTGTCTCTGGCTGTTTTCCTCGCGGGAGAACAGAACTACAGATAAGAACTGCACCCGCTTTGCAGTCAGGCTGTGTCCCACTCAAACAACACAGAAACTCAGTCACACAAATGGGCTCATCACTCCTCTCACTCACACCACAAAATATGCCAGTTAAACAATAGTCAGGATTTGGTGTAGCGTAAATCATAAACCATTTGCCACAGGTCCACACCAAGCAGTATAACTTAAACCATAATGCACAGTACCAGGGTTTTTTTGTTTGTTTTTTTTTACAACAGATGTATAAGATGGTTGCTATCCTACACAGCGCTCCTGCTACATGAGTCCTCTTCAGCAGTTGCCTGTTCTTTAATCTTTTTCCAAAATTTTAGAGGGTCCAGAATGGAGGTTGAGGTCATTTGGGGGAGGTGCAGGGGGTCCCACAATGAAGTAAAATCAATAAGTGGGGCTGAGTCTCCTAGATCTTTTGACTCTTCCTTTTGAGCAGTTAAATCCTGGGGAGGCGCAGAGGGACTTGTGGAGACCTCACCTGTGACTGCAGCAATAGCAGAGGCAGCAGTAGTTTGATCCACTTGTAATTGGTGTAAAGAATCGGTAATTAACCGCCATGTGGTTAAGAGGGGCATTGCAAAGTGATCACCTAGAGTTGCGGCATCAATAAGGAGCTTTCCTGCCTCTTCCCAAGCAGCCACTTGGAAAGCAGAATCATCATCTGAGGGTGCGCCGTTATTTCTGCACCATATCAGTAGTTTTTGAACTGCTGTCTCATCATATTTAATTCCTCTTGTCTTCAAAATGCACATTAAAACAGTCAATATAGATTTTTCCTCCACTGACCTTTGTGCACCCATAACTGGGGGGGGGTGGGGGGGGGTGTTAATTTATTCCCAGCTGGTCACCTGCTTCTTGTAGATTGGGTCTAACCAGCTCTACGGTCCGCTGCTTCTCTTAGTCGATATACCAGCTTCTTGTAGATTCAGATCTTGTGCAGCTCTGTGATCCACTGCCTCCCTTTGTCGATATGCAGAGCAGCTCTGTGATCTGATGACTCCTCCGGAAGCTGGGCTCCATCACTGGCCACTCTCTGGCCTGCAGTTCTCTATTCCCACATCGAGATCACTTTGGGGTCACCAATTGCAGCGGATGAAATGACCAACACAGAGATGTGTTCAGGCATCAGGCATCAGCACTTTATTGAAGCTTTGTACTGCTTATATATCCTTTTTTCCTCCTCCATGCCCCAAGCACACAGCATTCTTTCACTTTTGATTCGTTACCCTTTATCACACACATGCTTAAACAATTGACATGATTGGATAATTCCACCTGTTCACGAGCCATTCTTTTACTTCTGACTGGTTACTGATTACAGCTCACTACTGTCATCCCTTATCTTGTCTCATACACATTCTTACTTGTTTTTCTGCTTTGCCGTTTATCTTATCTTCACTCAAGGTCAGGAATTAATTGCTCAAGGCTGAAGCCACCTGCAGCTTCGGATCTTAAAGCGCCAGCATGAATGGGGGTTGGGGTCAGTTCATCACATGTTGATTCTACCCCTCCTTCCTCCTCAGGAGGAGGACTCCTTCCCCCACACCAGCGTGGGGTCCTTCTCACAGGCGACAGTCCTCCACAAACTTCTCCATTGTGAGTCCTTCCCATGAACAACAGTTCTTCATAAACTGTTTTAGCATGAGGCCTTTCGATGGTGTGCAGTCCTTCAGGAACAGACTGCTCCAGTGCAGGTCCCCCACAGAGTCACAAGTCCTGCCAGCAAACATGCTCCAGTGTGGGCTTCTCTCTCCACGGGGCCACAAGTCCTGCCAGGACCCTGCTCCAGCACAGGCTTTCCACAGGGTCACAGCCTCCGTCAGGCATCCACCTTCTCTGGCAGGGAGTCCTCCACGGGCTGCAGGTGGCCATCTGCTCCACCATGGACCTCGGTGGACTGCAGGGGGGACAGCCTGCATCACGATGGTCTTCACCACAACTTGCAGGGAAAATCTCTGCTCTGGCGCCTGGAGCACCTCTTCCCCCTCCTTCTTCACTGACCTTGGTGTCTGCAAGTGTTGTTTCTCTCCCATCTTCTCACTTCTCTCTCTCCAAATGCAAAGTGTGCAGGTTTTTTTTCTCTTCCCCTTTTTCTTAATTATGTTATCACAGAAGGGTTACAAATGTGATATGCAAACATATAAAATATAGTTAGATTTATTCATTTATTTTCTGTATTAAGAATTAGATTTTAGAAAATAAGCTTAACTTCATTTTGTCTCTGTGTTAGGTGGGAAACTTCAAGTTTAGATCGTTTTATCTGTGTTAAGTGGGAAACTTCTACAATAACTAACAAGCTATTCCACACTATCAGCAAAGGCCTTGCGGTGCCTGGTATGCGAGCAGTCTGGAGTAAGAGAAGAAGGAACTGGTGTGCAACACCTGCAGTCTGAAGCAAGAAAGCTGGCTTTATTTTGTCTAGAGGTCTACAAGGGTGCTAACAAGCATCAACAGGAGGCAGCGCGCAAGCGTGAATGGGAGTGAACTTATGTTAAAATTTTTTTTTTAACTAATTAGCTTAACCCATCCTAAATGTAATGAATATGTATGTGTGTGTACTTTAAATAATGCCTTTGTAAAAGAGTGGGGTGCGCAGGGCCTTTATGGAGCGATCCACCCTGTCACCCGCCAGCAAATAAAACATACCTGCTTTATAACTCTCTACGAGTTGTAAGGTTTGATTCCGCATATCAGTCGTTGCCGACGATAACAAGCTGAGTGGTGCGGTTGACATGCTGAAGGGACAGGATACCATCCAGAGGGATCTTGACAGGATCGAGAGGTGGGCCTGTGCCAACCTCATGAAGTTCAACAAGGCCAAAGGCAAGGTAGGGGGCCTACAGGAAAGCTAGGGAAGGGCTTTTCATAAGGGCAGTTAATGACAGGACAAGGGGAAATGGCTTTAAGCTGAAAGAGGGTAGGTTTGGATTAGATATTAGGAAAAAAATCTTCACTGTGAGGGTGGTGAGACACTGGAAGAGGTTGTCCAAGGAAGTTGTGGATGCCCCCTCCCTGGAAGTGTGTAAGGCCAGGTTCGATGAGGCTTTGAGCAACCTGGTCTAGTGGAAGGTGTCCCTGCTGGTGGCAGGGGGGTTGGAACTAGATGATCTTTAAGGTCCCTTCCAGCCCAAACCATTCTATGATTCTATGATTCTGTGATTCTATGATCTTTTTACAATAAATATAGATACTAGTAGCAGAAAATAGAAAACAGTCAGACTAGGGGTTCTTTGGAGTGGAATTCATTTCTTCTTCTCTGCATGTGGTGTTTGCAGACTAAACTTTGACTGAAGGGCTCCAGAGCATCATTTTTTCAGTTGACTGAATACAGAAAGCTGAAAAATTAATGTAACTTCTTTGAGTTGCAACCCACTTAGATCACTGTGAGCCACAAATACAAAATGTTCTGTTTTATGGTCACCCCCCACAAGCAGCATATTTTAACTGGCCTGGCATAAGCTAGCAGTAAGTAGTGAACAACTCAGAAAACAGTCAGTCATTGCTTTATCAGTTTCCATGTGGTTGATCCCTGTCTTCCTAGTGCCTACACCTCTTACCCTGAAATTTCTCAGTTTTAGCTGTTGAAAATATATATGCCTAAGGAAGAAAAGAAAGCGTGCTAGCCTGTGCTGCAGTCTTCCACTGTTGACCCAGGAGCCCCTGGATTGCCTCTCTTACACCCACTTATGGTTTCTATTTTATGGGCTATCATCCACCAAAAGGAGAGAAGGGTTCTCACAGAGCACTCATGGAGAAATCAAAGTAGAGAGTGCAGAATATTATGTCCAGCAGCAAGTACAGGACTAATTTTGATCAGACCTGAGCATTCAGCTAAGGTGAACACAATTTCTATAAATCACTTCTGTGATAAGTCTTTCTTTTCTGTCCCTCTCTAGAAAGAAGTGTAACTTTTTTACTGTCTAAAATATACTTTCTGTTCTTGGCAGTCTGTGATGGATTGCAATGTCCTTTTCTCCAGACATATACTGATGAACAGTGAATAATGTTCTTCCTTTATAAAAGAGGTCTTCAAAATAATACTTCTTAAACTATTGGTACATTAGTTATCATTTGAGCCTGAAGCATCTTATAAATTAATTTCTCCCAAGGACTCCTGTTATGTGTTCTATATGGGATATAAGATTGTAATTGATTGATCATATGAGAAATTTAGGACTGAAGTCCTCACTGTGACTGAAGTTTAGGAAAAAATAAACAAAGATGTTTTGGAAACTAACAAAAATTAAGAAAATGTGAAAGAATGTGTGATAGTTCCACTGGGCTGGCCCTTGGCTAGCAGCCAACACAGCTGTTCACCCACTTCCCCCCCACCCCCAGGGGACAGGGGAGAGGATTGGGGGGCAAGGATAAGGAGGCTTGTAGGTTGAGATAAGAACAGTTTAATAATAGAAATAAATGAAAACTTAAAATAATATTAATATTAAAATAGTAGTGATGATAACAGTAACAAAATATGCAAATGAGTGATACACAGTGCAACTGCTCACCACCAACTGACCAAGCTTGGCCCGTTCCCAGATAATGATCCCTGAGGAGCAACAATCCTGAACTGTAACCACAACCCTGGAAGAGTGAGAGCCCTAGCAAAAGTCAGAGAGAGCCAAAAGAGGAAGAGACCCTCACTAATATACTGGACATGACATGATATGATATGGAATATCCCATTGGCATATCCAAATGCCAATTTAGCTTATTAATTTAAATATTCCTCGCCCCCTTAGATCTTGCACTTGTAGACTAACAGAACACAAAGCCCTTCACTTCCAGCGACAAAAATGCCAACACTGGGATGTTATCAGTGTTTCTCTCATAACAAATCCCAGGCTGAAAGCAATACGCAGCACTATTCTAGCTACTAAAAAGAAACCCAGCTCTGTTCCAGCTAAAAACCAGGACAGAATGTCATTACAATGACATTTATTATAAATATCTGCTAAAATCTAAATGCATTTTTTGTCATTGCCCTCAGGATCAGGCTATGAGTTAGAACTGGGAAGAAATGCTACTTGCAACTGTTTAAGAATGGTGAAAATTTTATGAATAACATAATGTCAAACAACACAAAACTTGTCCAAGAGTATGAGCTAAGTAATCCAGTTTTTAATTAATTTTACAACTAATGTAATCATCATAATGAACATAAATAAAAAGTTTTCCACCTCCATTCCCATTGCTGCTCCACCACCATGCTCATCACACAGAGGTTTTGGCACGTGCACTGTTACTCCAAGCACTTCTACAGGTAACAGATTACTGCTGTGACTTAAAAGGAGATTTCAAAAATAAAACCTCCTTTTTAGTTTCTGCATTACTTCACCCTTAGGATGTTTTGTCATTTCAGGGCCTGGGAAAGTTAGATACTTCAGAAAAGGAGCTATTGAGCAGGGAAGGGGCCCATGCCAACAAACAAGAAACATGGAGGAACACAAAACTATCATTCCCTTAGTTTATGGACCATTTTCTTCAAAATGTCTAATGAGTTCATTTAGTCCATAATCTTGGGTTCTGTCTGTCAGGACAGTCTTTCAAAGTAGAAAAGACGATGCGGAGTTCACTCAGTCAATGGAGCAGGTAACACTGGAAACAGCAGAAGGATGGTGTGTAGTCTCTGTTGCATGCTGCATCTGGAGATCATAGTTGCTGTATCTGGTGTGGTCCATGCCCAGGGTCTACGGGTTGAAAATGTTGATCTCAAAGAAATTGTTGGGCACCAGCTCTGGTTCCATTGGAGTTCCTTCTTCATTAACCTGGGGGAATTCTTAATATAAAACTGATAGCATCATACACAACAACCATAGCAATGATGATATAGCAATTCATTGTCAGTTTTCACCTAACATCAAATCCCCTTGAGGCACACACTGGACTTCCCCATCCTTCATCACCCACCAAGTGTACCCAGGTCCTTAAGCAAAAGTAATCCCACAAATGGGTTTACCTTTACCCAAGGCAGGAATAACCCAGACTGTTTTTCCCAGCACATTTTTAATGTGAACCACAGGGACTCTATCCCCTTCTACAGTACACAGTTTTGATTGGGCAGGGCCAGCTTGGTTGGCAGATCCTCTGGTGTTGACTAACCAGGTGGCTTTTGCTAAATGTGTGTCCCAATGTTTGAAAGTTCCACCACCTATTGCTTTCAGTGTGGTTAATTAAATCAAATATCTGGAGAAAGGAAGCTATAAATCTTATCAGCTTGACTGAAAGTCACTGCTTGTACATCTGGTAGTTTTAGTAGGCTACATTTTCTGTGCATCAGACTGTGGTGGGTTGACCCTGGATGGATGCCAGATGCCCACCAAAGCCCACTCTATCACCCGTCTCCTCAGCAAGATGGGGAGGGGAGAAAATAAGATGGAACATAAAAAAACCCCAAACTTGTGGGTCGAGACAAAGACAGTTTAATAGAAGCAAAGAAAAGCTGTGCGCCCAGAAGCAAATGAACAAAATATTTATTCTCTACTTCCCATCAGCAGGAGATGTTTGGTCACTTCCTGGGAAGCAGGGTTTGCATACGTGTTGCGGTTCCTGGAGGACAAACGGAAGTAACAAATGTCCCCCCTTCCCCCTCCCTTCTCTTTGCTTTCATTTCTGAGCAGACGTCATATGGTCTGGAATATCCCTTTGGTCCATTTGGGTCAGCTGTCCTGGCTATGTCCCCTCCCAAGACCTTCCCCACCCCCAGCCTACTGTGGGGGTGAAATGTTGGAGAGCCAGCCTTGGTGCTGTGCTAGCACTGCTCAGCAGTAGCCAAAACACTGGTGTGTTATCAACACCCCTTGAGCCACCAATACAAGTCACAGCACTCTGAGGGCTGCCACGGGGAAAAACAACTCCATCCCAGCCAGACCCAATACATATAAAATCCACTGTTCATTGGTTTATGTTAGTAAACTGCTGAGTGGTCAATGTATTTTCTTGCTACAAGCAGGTGTGATTCAATAGTAGAAAGTAAAAAGTGAAAGCATCGAGAGGAGAGGAGGAGAAGACACTTGTTACTCCTGAAATCTAAAACTTAGTGAGGTTTTTTTGCTCCTAGCTTTGGACCCAGGCAAGCTGGCTTGTGGCTTGTTGTATCCTGTAGAAGAGGCAAAGTCCTAGTCCTACCTCTACTGATGTTGATGTGTATTTGGTTTGTGTGGCAAGGTTTTGGTAGCTGGGATGCTACAGGGATGGCTTCTGTGAGAAGCTACTAGAAGCTTCCCCTATGTCCAACAGAGGCAATACCAGCCGGCACCAAGACAGACTCGTTGCTGGCCAAAGCTGAGCCAATCAGCGATAGTGGTAGTGCCTCTGTGAAAACATATTTCAGAAGGGGGGGAAATAAAGCAAACCTGCACAACTGCAGCCGAAGAGAGGAGTTAGAATATGTGAGAGAGAAAACTCTGCAGACACCAAGGTCAGGGAAGAAGGAAGGGGGAGGAGGTGCTCCAGTCTCCAGAGCAGAGATTCCCCTGCAGCCTGTGGTGAAGACCATGGTGAGGCAGGCTGTCCCCCTGCAATCCATGGAGGTCCATGGTGGAGCAGATATCCACTTGTAGCCCATGGAGGACCCCCACACCGGAGCAGGTGGATGCCTGAAGGAGGCTGTGACCCCATGGGGAAGCCCATGCTGGAGCAGGTTCCTGGGAGGACCTGTGGACCCATGGAGGGAGAGGAGCCCACACTGGAGCAGGTTTGCTGTCAGGACTCATGACCCCATGGGGGACCCACGCTGGAGCAGTTCTTGAAGAACTATAGCCCATGGGAAGGACTCACTTTGGAGAAGTTCGTGGAGGACTTAATATTAATAAGATTTGTTCTCCAGACACTTCTCCAGCCTTGTTGCCCTTCTTTGCACAAGCTCCAGCAACTCAATGTCCTTCTTGTAGTAAGGGGCTGTAATAGTTTAACTTAGTTGTCAGCCAAAAAAGACACAGCCATTCAAATGAAGCTTTTTTTTTTATTATTCTTTTTTCCTCCAGCACTCCCCAAGCATGCGGCACTCTTTCACTTTTGATTTGTTACCCCTTATCACACACGTGCCTAAACAATTGACATGATTGAATAATTCCACCTGTTCATGAGCCATTCTTTTGCTTCTGACTGGTTACTGATTACAGCTCACACAACATCCTTATCTTGTCTCATACACATTCTTTCTTGTTTTCACCACTTTGTTTTACTTTTCACTCAAGGTCAGGAATTAATTGCATCTTCGGCTCTTAAAGCACCAACAAAAGAAAACTACTGTGTCAGTGGTCCAACAGTTACAGATCTCAATCAGATCATATGTGAGGCAAAATCAAATCTCTCAGTATTTCAAAGGAACAAGGGGCAAGGTCAGATGTTTAATGAGTGTGGTAACTGGAAGCAGCAAAGGTGATGAGAGACATTAAGGAAACTATTAAACACTAAGGTGATGTAGTCATGAAATAGTTTAGTATGATTCCACAACATTTTAGAAAAGATGCTAAGCTCTGCTCTGCGATTTTCTCTTTCTGAATCCAGGAAATGAAAGCCTAAGAAGGGATGTAACTATAAATACATCAACACTATTATTACTGTGGCCGATAAAGAGATATTAAAGTTAAAAGGCAATACTGACACAATTACAAATGGTTATAAACCTGAGCAAAATATATCTAGTCTGAGAATTAGAATAGTTTTTCTAACCATCAGTGCAGTGGAACCACTTTTTAGTGCAAGCACTGGAAACACAAGCCCTAGCTAGTTTTTACAAGGAAATGTAATAAATGTATTCTTGGGATTATACATTGCAGCTGCCTACCATGAGAGAGGATTGGACTTGATGATTTAAGGAGCACCCTTTGCATCCTCGAGTCTTAATTCCAAGGCAAATAATGCAGAAATTTGCTGTCATCAAGTGAGAAGTACAGAACTCTAGATAGGCAAATTCTATCTTCCGTTTTACTCTATTCTTTTCCAGCTAAATTCTGCAAAATGGTAAAGCCATGCCGTTGTTATTAATTTTTCAGGTCAATTCTTAAAATTCAAGCCCTCTGGAGTCCTGTAATCCTTTCTGAGTGCTAGGATATAATCTTCAGTGCCTGTCCTGCCATGAGTCAGCAGTGTACCCTTGTGGTGACACATAGCTGCATTTACAAAAGTGATGTCATCAGGTGATGCGCAAGGGGGAACCTCACCGCAGCTTTCCATGACCTGGCAGGAAATTATGAAGAAGATAGAGGCAGACTTGTCTCAGGGGTGCAGAGCTAAAGGGTAAGCAGCAGGCAGAGGTCACAAGCTGCAGCAAAGAGAACTCAGCTGCAGGGAAAGAAAGAATTTCAGAATGGGTTTGGTTAAGCACTGCAACAGGTTTCCCAGGGAGATTCTGTAATATCCATTCTTTGAGATTTTCAAAACTAAGATTAACAAGTCCACAAGCAACCTCCTTGAATACCACTTTGAGTAGGAGTTAGAGTAGAGGTTCCTTTCAGTCTACATTTTTCTGATTCTCACTGAGAATTGTTTCCAAATTAATTTCTACTATGATTTTTACAAGTCCAGGTTGTGCATCAATTTTCATATGCCCAACTGAAAACACTAAAAGGTATTTCCAGATACACATTTAAAATGCCAGTTTTGCAAAGCTTACCTTCTGCACATTAGGTCTAGTAATTTTCTATCTCCTGAATAAACATCTTCTTATAGATAGTTCAGCTGAGAGGCATGCATTAGTTGAACTCTGTGGCTGAGTTTGATAAAATTACACAAAATAAACTTCTTGGTGATTTTAAGATTTATCTTTTTAGATGGTGTTCACAGTGATTTTAAAAGTTACAAAAAATGCTCAGTTTCCACATTACTAGTTGGATGTAAGGCAGCTGATTAATACTTTAAAAACTAATAACCTATTACAGGTCTCTGTTAATTCATTTCAGTATTAGTTACTGTAGTATGTAAAAAAAAACAATATTTTTTTTTTTTTTTACTATTGAAGTCAATCAGATTTTGACTGTGGTGAGCACCATATTCTAGTGATTTAACATTATTTCATTTGCATAACCTTGAACATACACAAGTTAATGCCAGAACTGCCTCAAAATGTTTTATCAGTCGCTTTTCTCTTTTTAATTACTCAAAACAGTCCAGACCTAGCAAATAGGCACATAATGAGATTTCTTTTCTCTGCTACTTAACTCAAAAAATTAAATGTCCTGTGTCAAAGTAAAATCACATTCTGCTTTATTCGCTGTCAAAGCATGTAGTGCACTAGGCCCATCACCTTTTCAAACCTGACTTCTTCATTTCAATGAAGTTACTAAAATGAAAAACTTAATGTGCACCCAGTACCTCTCCAAAGCTAGTAAAAATCCAAGAAAAATATATGTACTTTTCCCTCCATCAAAAGGGAAATCTCCTTTCTCCCTACATAAAGTGATTGTTAATCAGCAGAAATTGTTGCAAGCAAGTTTCCTTGACACCTACTCAGACATAAAATCCATGCCATTTATCTTGACATTGTCCGAAGTTTGACATTATTGTTACTTTTTAAGTATGAAATTTTGGATATGTTTAAATAAATTAAATTAAATTAAATTAAGGAAGATGTTATTAAATCATACCAAATGTTACTGAGAGTATCTCAATGAGATAAAAGAAAACTGAAATTAGATTTTATCTCTACTCTCTATATGACAGGACTGGTAATAGAAGCTAAAGGAGTAAATGGATTAAGATACTGGAAATGAGTTGATAACATTTTCTGAACTCAGTAGCCTGACTCCACTTGCACTATCCAGATGAATGTTTGCTGAGCCTTCATTCAGTTCACTTTGGAGTGTTCAGAATAAAAATCTCACCTCACTCTCCTACCACCGGCTTGGATGTTTAAATTAACTTGTGGTGGGTTGACCCTGGCTGGATGCCAGATACCCACCAAAGCCCACTCTATCACTCCCCCTCCTCAACTGGACAGGGGGAGAAAAAATATAACAAAAGGCTCGTGAGTTGAGATAAGGACAGAGAAAGATCACTCACCAATTACTGTCACGGGCAAAACAGACTCGACTTGTGGGAAAAAATGAATTTTAATTTATTACCAATCAGAGAGGATAATGAGAAGTAAAACCAAATCTTAAAACACCCACACCCCTCCCTTGTTCCCAGGCTTAACTTCTCTCACAATTTCTACTCCCTCCCCACAGTTGTTCCTGTTATCAACATGTTCCCAAACTGAGTAGAAACAGAGATAAGCAATGCTACCAGCAGAGAGAGAAAAAAAAACAAAACAAAACTCCGTGACCTGCACAGCAGCTCACTGCTTAATAACTACTGCAGCTAAAGCACGCTGAATGTAAAACTGCTGTTGTCTGAAGCCCCACGTTGGGCGCCAAAAAAAACTGTGGTGGGTTGACCCTGGCTAGATGCTGGGTGCCCACCAAAGCCCACTCTATCACCCCCCTCCTCAGCAAGATGGGGAGGGGAGAAAATAAGATGGAACACAAAAAACCAAACTCGTGGATCGAGACAAAAGCAGTTTAATAGAAGCAAAGCAAAGCTGCGCGCGCAGAAGCAAAAGAACAAAATATTTGCTCTCTACTTCCCATCAGCAGGCGATGTCTGGCCACTTCCCGGGAAGCAGGGTTTCATACGCGTTGCGGTTCTCGGAGGACAAAACGGAAGTAACTAATGCCACCCCTTCCCCCTCCGTTCTCCTTGCTTTATTTCTGAGCAGACGTCATATGGTATGGAATATCCCTTTGGTCCGTTTGGGTCAGCTGTCCTGGCTGTGTCCCCTCCCAAGACCTTCCCCACTCCCAGCCTACTGGGGGAAATGTTGGAGAGCCAGCCTTGGTGCTGTGCTAGCACTGCTCACCAGTAACCAAAACACTGGTGTGTTATCAACACCCCTCGAGCCACCAAATACAAAACACAGCACTCTGAGGGCTGCCACTGGGAAAAACAACTCCATCTCAGCCAGACCCAATACAGGGAGGAGATGGAAAACAAAGTAATAACTTAGCCCCTCAGCGTGGGGAGTGCATAAGCACCTGTATCTCTCCAAATAGAGACAGGAGTTTTATCTGGAGAATTGCTTTGAATTCAGGTGCATCCACTGTAGGACAAGCACTCCCCTGCACCTCTTCCCTTGGGTATGGTATTACCGTTATCAGTTTAACTGGTACAGAAGAATGCCCAAAGCTGGCCCTTTAAGCTGTGTAATAAAACACTAGAAAGAATTGGAGGGGCGGAGCGGGGGGCAGAAGGACTGTGTTGAAGTATGTGAACGATCTCCTTGTAGCCACTGAAGCAAAGGAACAAAATATAGCTTGGACTGTGAGTTTATTAAACTTTCTTGGACTAAGTGGTTACTGAGTCTCTCCACAGAAAGCTCAAATACCTCAGCAAAAGGTGATGTATCTAGGATATGAAATCACAGCGGGCAAATGGACCTTGGGGAAAGCAAGAAAGGAAGCCATCTGCCAAACTCCCAAACCACAGATGATTAAGGAGCTCCGAACCTTCCTGGGAATGACGGGTTGGTGTCATTTATGGATCTACAACTACGGACTCCTGGTAAGACCACTTTATGAAATCATTAAAATTAATTCAAAAGATCTCGCTTGGAGTAGAGAAGCTGAGCAGGCTTTCCACAACTTAAAATGAGAACTCATGCAGGCCCCAGCCTTAGGGTTACCAGACCCCACAAAACCTTTCTGGCTGTTCTCCCAGGAGAAGCAGGGCATTGCACTGGGAATTTTAGCTCAAAACCTAAGCCCAGATCGGAGAGCCTTGGCATACTTCTCCAAACATTTGTATGAAGTGAGTAGAGGATGGCCTAGCTGCCTGAGAGCAATGGCTGCAGTAATACTTAACATCCAAGAGGCTCACAAATTTACAATGGGCCAAAAGATGACTGTGCTAGTGTCTCATATGGTATCCATTGTACTGGAAGCAAAAGGGGGGCATTGGCTAACCCCACAGAGATTCCTCAAATACCAGGCCATTATGGCGGAGCAGAAGATAATAGTGACTAACCCTGTCAACCCAGCATCTTTCCTTAGTGGAATTACAGGAGAACCAGTGACCCATGACTGCCTGGAGACCATTGAAGCAGTCTATTCCAGTCGACCAGACCTGAAGGAACAACCACTGGAGGATGCTGAGGACACGTGGTATACAGATGGCAGCAGTTTCATCAAGAATGGTCTGCGCAAAGCAGGGTACGCAGTGACTACTACAGACAAGGTAATAGAGTCCGAGGCCCTTGCCTCAAACACTTCGGCACAAAAGGTGGAAATAATAGCTTTAACTCGAGCTTGCCAAAGGAAAAAATAACATTTGGATAGACTCTAAATATGCTTTTGGAATGGTTCATGCCATGGAGTGGTTTGGAGAGAAAGAGGACTTTTATCCACCCAAGAGAAGCACATAAAACACGCAAAGGAAATGCTTAAACTACTGGAAGCAGTGCAACTGCCAGAGAAGGTAGCAATTATGCACGGCAAAGCTCACCAAAAGGGAACTACTGCACAAGAAATAGGTAATTCCATGGAAGATTAAGAAGCAAAAAGGGTGGCCAAAAAAGGTACAGCAGAAATACAGTCTTTGTTTCCAGACGGTAAAATACAAACTGATCAGACACCTAAATATACAAAGGAAGATTTAAAATTAATTAAGGATCTAGATGGGAAAGAGGGTGAAAATGGATGGGTTACCACACCACAAGGGAAAATAGTAGTGCCTAGCACATTACTTTGGGCCATAATAATGGCAGAGCATAGAAAGATTCACTGAAGAGTTGAAGCCCTATACACACACCTGAGCAAATGCATTGTTGCCCATATGTTGTGGCTGGAGGCTGGGCACCTCTAATCCTGATCATGGTATCACAGCAACACAGGAGGACAGGGAATGGGAGTTAGGGTCAGCTCATCACATGTTGTTTCTGCCGCTCCTTCCTCTTCAGAGGGAGGACTCCTTCCCCCGCACCAGCGTGGGAGACAGTCCTCTTTGAACTTCTCTAATGTGAGTCCTTCCTATGAACACCAGTTCTTCACAAACTGCTTTAGCATGGGTCCTTTCCATGGGGTGCAGCCCTTCAGGGACAGACAGCTCCAGCGTGGGTCTTCCATGGGATCACAAGTCCTGTCAGAAAACCTGCTCCAGCATGGGCTCCTCTCTCTCCACGGGGTCACAGGTCCTGACAGGAACCTGCTCCAGCACGGGCTTCCCACCTGCTCCTTCTCCGGCATGGGGTCCTCCAGAGGCTACAAGTGGATATCTGCTCCACCATGGACCTCCATGGACTGCAGGGGGACAGCCTGCCTCACCATGGTCTTCACCACAAGTTGCGGGGAAATCTCTGCTCTGGCGCCTGGAACACCTCCTCCCCCTTCTTCCCTGACCTTGGTGTCTGTGGAGTTGTTTCTCTCACATCTTACTTCTCTCTCTCGCTGCAGTGTGCAGCTTTTTTTTTTTTTCTTTCCTCTCTTCCCCTTTTTTTTCTTAATTATGTTATCACAGAGGCGTTACTGGTTGACTCGGCCTTGGCCAGCAGTGGATCCATCTTGGAGCCGGCTGACATTGGCTGTGTCGGACATGGGGGAAGCTTCTGGCAGCTTCCCACAGAATCCATCCCCTATGGCCCCTCCTCCACTACCAAAACCTTGCCATGCAAACCCAATACAGAATTTTAATGCAAAAAGGCATTTCAGACAATTTGCAAAATGGCAGAAATAAAACCCCTGATAATCATATTGATGAAACAAATTCTGCTAAGTTAATTTGAAGCCAAATGATCTAAACATGCACAAAACTGTATTTTATGTTTTGTTTCAATTTTGTTTTTTCAGACTAAAAAACAGATAAAAACCTGATAACATGGTGTTTGTATATTAACAACTATAAAGTGCTTTGAGTAATGCCAGTATGATAGGTCTCATCTGAGCTTCATTGTATAAATTCCTATACAGATATTGTAGGGAATTAAATGTCTCTCTGATTTATTTTGATCACACTGATAGAAATTTGTCTTCTTTGCTAAAATAAAAAGTTAACTAAAATGTATAAACAAAAAATGACAGCACACATACCTTAACTGTATGTTGATCTTTTCTAATGCTGGTTTAAACCAACTTAGCTACAAGGTACCCTAGTAGGGCCTCTCCTAGTCTGATCCATACAAACTGACTAATGGCTACCTACACATCAAGGTTACCTAGACTAACCAGACATTCATTGCAGCAGAGATTTGACAATATCTGCCAACTCTCTGAGAAGCATATTGCCTTGAGGATAAATCCTTAGTCCCTCTCCTTGGTAAAACTGATTTTTAATTACTTGTGACAAGTTATTTATGCACACATGTTGTTTCACTGATGAAAGAGCTGAGAGACTTAAGCCCTTAAGAATTGTGTAATAGCTGAAAAATAATGAATACAAGTGTTGCCTAAATGGGTGGACCAATACATAATAAAGAACCAGGTGACTATGCATATGTCAGATCTCTTTCAGGTTCACCTTTGGAGCCAAAATGAGAAGGACCATTCCAGGTCTTATTAACAACACACACGGCTATTAAGATACGGCAGCAAGCATCATGGATACATCATTCCAGAGTAAAGAGAGCTCAAATCCTGGTGGACTCTGGTAAACTTCACCTATGACCCCATCACTAGTACGGCCATGACCTTTCTTCTGACCATACCTAATGCTTCAATATACGTAAACTACCCCATCATTACATTAGGATTGAATCACAATGGAGTTGTGCTCTACCCCTTTGAACATAGAGTATGGGCTCAAATAGTGAATAAGAAATGGCAAACTGTAAATTTGCATCGCATGAGAACAACGAGGAAGTAATAAAATCGACGCTCAGGACATTTGCCTCAATACTGAGCAAAGCATTTGTCATTTCGACATCCATCCATACAGTAAACAAAAGACAGCACTTGTATCTACTGGCCAAGATTGCGTACGTTTGAGAACTGCTTGTGACTCTGTGACAATAGACAAAATAATAGTAGGTAGTGAGAATCATTCTAATTTTTGAATCTGTAACTTTGTTACAATTGTTGGATGTGACTTTTCTTGTTTAGCACCAGTAGTATCCCACCAGTTGATAAAATCCAACTATGTAATGTCTCACAAATTATCACCTGTACCTATTGGAATGAATCTTGCATTGGTAAAACAGTTGATGAGACATCAAGATTTGATCAAAATCTTGAAAGAGGCCCAAGAAAATGGACAGAAACCCCTGATAACTGTCCACCATGACACAGAGGAAATTTATAGGGTCTTAAAAAGAGCAAAAGAAGATGCAAAACACAACTGGTGGGACGGGCTGTTTGGATGGTCACCTACTGCAACTGGTACTCTAAATAGGTTATGTCACCCCATTGTTGTCCTTTTGATATTAGTACTAATTAGTTTTGCTTTATCTGCCATACTGTTTGTTTAGAATTGGAGAATGCTACAGCGACTAACACTTTTAACTTTTCTACTTAGGGCACATGAGAATGCATTAAGAAGCAACTTTCAAGCAAAGTATTATCCAGTTCAATTTCAGAAAAGGAACTGTGTGTAGGGCAAACAAATTTGCCTACGATAAAAGACGGGGGAACTGATCTGCGAACATATAAAATATAGTTAGATTTATTCATTTATTTTCTGTATTAAGAATTAGATTTTAGAAAATAAGCTTAGCTTCATTTTGTCTCTGTGTTAGGTGGGAAACTTCAAGTTTAGATCATTTTATCTGTGTTAAGTGGGAAACTTCTACAATAACTAACAAGCTATTCCACACTATCAGCAAAGGCCTTGCGGTGCTTGGTATGCGAGCAGTCTGGAGCAAGAGAAGAAGGAACTGGTATGCAACACCTGCAGTCTGAAGCAAGAAAGCTGGCTTTATTTTGTCTAGAGGTCTACAAGGGTGCTAACAAGCACCAGCAGGAGGCAGTGTGCAAGCGTGAATGGGAGTGAACTTATGTTAAAAAATTTTTTTGAACTAATTAGCTTAACCCATTCTAAGTTTAATGAATATGTATGTGTGTGTACTTTAAATAATGCCTTTGTAAAAGAGTGGGGTGCGCAGGGCCTTTTGGAGAGATCCAACCTGTCTCCCGATGGGGAATAAAACATACCTGCTTTATAACTCTCTACGAGTTGTAAGGTTTGATTCCGCAGATCAGTACATTGTGTACCAGTGTCCACTAGAGCCTTATATTCTTGTGGGTCTGACGTGCCAGGCCATTGAATCCACACAGTCCAATAAATCCGGTTATCCCTTTCCTCCACCTGGCTGGAGGCTGGGCACCTCTAATCCTGATCATGGTATTTGTCACTCACTTCTTGTAAATATGAGTCAGAAGTCCTTTCAAGGGGATCAGAAATGAAATCAGCTTTCTTACTCTGTCTGAAGAGCTGCCCACTGGAGACTGGAGCAGCATATTTCCCGGGAAGGATACCCTTTTATAATTGTTTTTCCCTGCAACTAACGCACCCGTGCACCTAGGACTGAAGTAGGTTTTCCATCCCATCTCCTCCTGTCCTCTCCGTGGTCACGCAAGTAAAACCACAGGGTGCTTCGTGGAGTGTATCCTCTATGTCCTCTCATTTGAGCAGAGGGACACTGGCTCTTGATAGTTGAGATACTGGTCCGTACAGGTGGGAAACTGGACATATCTTCTTTGAGTCGCTGGACTTCCCAGGACAGTTTTTCCACAGCTGAGATGCAGGCCCGTACGGAGGCCGATAGACTTCCTTCGTATTGCCAAAGTTGACCAGCTAACTCATCCACCGTTCTCCTCCCATCTTCTCTCCAGGACATTACTGCCAATGAGTTGGCGTATGATGATGATGCACTCTGTAAAAACTTCCGCCACATGGATTGATCATGTGCATTGGACTTCATCTGGGTCTGTGGGTAACTGTTCATTATCTGGATCATTATAAATCACCTTCAGCACAGCTTAATCCCTCAAATACTGGATACCTTTCTCCATGGTGGTCCACTTAGCTGGGTGACATGTCACATCATCTTTGAGGGGGTATCTTTCCCTCACGCCTGACAGAAATCGCCTCCAGAGGCTGAGGGTTTGTGTCTTTTTCCCAATTGCCTTGTCAATGCCACCTTCCCTAGAAAGAGATCCCAGCTGCCTGGCTTCCCTGCCCTCTAATTCCCAGCTACTGGCCCCGGTATCCCCGCATCGGAGAAGCCAGGTAACAATGTGCTCACTCGGATGGCGGCTGAAGTCTTTCCGCAGACATCGCAGCTCACCTAGGGACAGGGATCGGGTGATTATCTCTGGTTCTGCATCTTCCTCCTGTTCTCGTGATGACCCTGGTTCACTTTCCCCCTTTGCTGACCCAGCTGACTTTTTTGTGTATTTCTTTTTCTGTACAGGAGCAACTGATACTGGCATGGGTTGATCCTCTGGTTTGGGTTCAGTAACAGTATTTGTCGTGGGGGTTGAAGTAGTTGCCTGCAGGTACTCAACGATGGTCTCTGCCACACAATCAGTATGATCAAGCAAGAAGCCATTTATTTGTTCTAATACAGTTATATTTATAACCCAAAACTAATGAAATCACCCACACCTGTTAACATGTTAATGGATATTCACTCGCAGCACGAGCTGTTCACACGCCCCTTTTCTGCATAGTGATTGGCTGACGGACTTTACATGCATCCCTTCCCTTTTTCTTGCCAGGGTACATCTTTTGGATACATTCCAAGGTTCCTTTCTCATATCTTGTCAACGCAGGTGCTTCTTGTATCTCCAGACATGTATCCTTTCATTTACCACAGTTCTCTCAGGGTATGGCAAGACACATTCCCACACTCCCCACAATTCCCCTCTTTTCTTTTTGGAAGCAGAAAAACCTAAAGCTTAACTTATAAGTATAACTTATCAGAATTTAACAAAAATACAAGCCATAAAGCCTAACTTATAGATGAAACTGATAACAAATATTTAAAAGTTATCGTTACACACACTTGGTTATACTTGATCAACTTCAGAATGTCCATTTGCTCTTAGAAACTCCACAATTCCCCTTTGTGTTTGTACGACAAAAGCATCGTTCACCATCTTCTGTAGGGTCCTTTGCAGACATGATAGCAAACAAGGCACTAAGAGGAGGATCACCAGAATTACAAGTAACACCTGCAATCCTGACTTGAGCATAGAAAAAACCCAGCCTTGTATTCCCCAGCCCTGAAACCACTTTCTTAACCAATCATTATTATCTACCATTAATTGTTTGACATTCTCCTTCAACTTGCTAATTGCCATATGAATTGATTCTGAGTGTTCTAATAAATTCATATAGCACATACCGTCAAATTCCTGACAACCATGTCCTTGAGCTATGGGATGAGAAACCTACCCTGGTCCTAGAAAGACAAGTAAATGAGTTGCAAGGAAAATCAAATACAACTAGAGAACCTTCCAGGAGAGTTGCTCCAATTTCCAGAAAACCATTCCTCCAACAGAATAGAAGGGTCGAATTTGCACCCAACCCTACAAGAAAAACTTTTGACTCATATTCACAAGAAGTGACCGATTATGATGAGACTGAAGCCCACAGATATCACACTAACCCATTCACCGACGACGAATATGATACCCCAAATTAGAGGGGCCCTGCCTCCGGCCAGGCGGGGGAAAGGGATAACTGAGTTTACTGGACTGTGTGGATCCATTGGCCTGGCACATCTGACCCTCAGCAGTATAAGGCCCTAGTGGACACTGGTGCCCAGTGCACCCTGATGCCATCGAATTTTCAAGGGCCAGAATCCATTTATATTTCTGGAGTGACGGGACGGTCTAAACAGTTGACTGTACTTGAGGCTGAAATAGGCCTAACTGGGAGGAAATGGCAAAAACACACCATTGTGACTGGCCAGGGTGCTCCGTTCATTCTCGGCATAGATTTCCTCAGGAGAGGGTACTTCAAGGACCCAAAACGGTACCGGTGGGCTTTTGGCATAGCTGCCATAGAGACTGAGAAAATCAAACAGCTGTCCACCTTGCCCGGACTCTCAGAGGACCCGTCTGTTGTTGGACTGTTACGGGTCAAAGACCATCAGGTTCCCATCGCTACCACAACAGTGCACCGGCGGCAATATCGCACCAACCGAGACTCCGTAATTCCCATCCATAAACTGATTCATCAGCTGGAGAGCCAAGGAGTGATCAGCAGGACTCGCTCTCCCTTTAACAGCCCCATATGGCCTGTGCGGAAGTCAAATGGGGAGTGGAGACTGACAGTGGACTATCGTGGCATGAACGAAGTCACACCACCACTGAGTGCTGCCGTGCTGGACATGTTAGAGCTCCAATATGAACTGGAGTCCAAGGCAGCCAAGTGGTACACCACCAAAGACATTGCTAATGTGTTCTTCTCCATTCCTTTGGCAGCACAGTGCAGGCCACAGTTTGCTATCACCTGGAGGGGTGTCCAGTACACCTGGAATGGACTGCCCCAGGGGTGGAAACACTGCCCCACCATTTGCCATGGACTGATTCAGAAAGCACTGGAAAAGGGTGGTGCTCCAGAACACCTGCAATACATTGATGACATCATTGTGTGGGGTAATACAGCAGAAGAAGGTTTTGAGAAAGGAGAGAAAGTAATCTAAATCCTTCTGAGAGCTGGCTTTGCCATAAAAGAAAGCAAAGTCAAGGGACCTGCACAAGAAATTCAGTTTTTAGGAATAAAGTGGCAAGATGGATGCCGTCAAATCCCAATGGATGTGATCAATAAAATAACAGCTATGTCTCCACCAAAGAACAAAAAGGAAGCACAAAACTTCTTAGGCGTTGTGGGTTTCTGGAGAATGCACTTCCACATTACAGTGAGATGGTGAGGCCTCTCTACCAGGTGAACCTGAAAGAAGAATGATTTCACATGGGGTGCTGAGCAACAACGAGCCTTTGAACAAATCAAACAGGAGATAGTCCATGCAGTAGCTCTTGGGCCAGTCCGGACAGGACAAGATGTTAAAAACGTGCTCTACAGTGCAGCCGGAGACAATGGACCAACCTGGAGCCTCTGGCAGAAAGCACCAGAGGAAATTCGAGGTCGACCCCTTGGGTTTTGGAGTCGTGGATACAAAGGATCTGAAGCCCACTATACTCTAACTGAAAAGGAAATACTGGCAGCATATGAGGGAGTTCGAGCTGCTTCAGAAGTGATCGGTGCTGAAGCGCAGCTCATCCTGGTGCCCCGATTGCCCGTGCTGGACTCGATGTTCAAAGGGAGCGTTCCCTCTACACACCACACAACCGATGCCACATGGAGTAAGTGGGTCGCACTAATCACACAACGGGCTCGGATAGGAAGCCCTGGTCACCCGGGAGTCCTAGAAGTGAACACGAATTGGCCAGAAAGAAAAGATTTCAGAATGTCACCTGAGGAGGAGGTGACACGAGCTAATGAGGCTCCACCGTACAATGAACTACCAGATAATGAAAAACAGTATGCTCTGTTTACTGACGGGTCCTGTCGTATTGTAGGAAAACATCAAAAGTGGAAAGCTGCTGTGTGGAGTCCCACCCGACTAGTCACTGATGCTACTGACGGAAAAGGTGAATCAAGCCAGTTTGCAGAGGTAAAAGCCATCCAGCTGGCCTTAGACATTGCTGAATGAGAAAGATGGCCAATGCTCTACCTCTATACGGACTCATGGATGGTGGCAAATGGCCTGTGGGGGTGGCTACAACAATGGAAACAGAGCAACTGGCAGCACAGACGCAAACCCATCTGGGCTGCTGAATTATGCCAAGACATTGCTGCTCGACTAAAAAAATTAACCATAAAAGTACGTCATGTACATGCCCATGTGCCCAAGGGTTGAGCTACTGAAGAACATCAAAACAACCAACAGGTAGATAAAGCTGCTAAGATCAAATTGTCCCAAGTAGACTTGGACTGGCAACAGAAGGGTGAAATTTTTTTAGCCTGATGGGCCCATAATGCCTCAGGCCATCAAGGAAGAGATGCAACATATAGATGGGCTCGTGATCGAGGGGTGGACTTAACCATGGACACTATTGCACAGGTTATTCATGAATGTGAAACATGTGCTGCGATCAAACAAGCCAAGAGGTTAAAACCTCTCTGGTATGGAGGGCGATGGTTAAAATATAAATATGGAGAGGCCTGGCACATTGACTATATCACACTCCCACAAACCCCTAATGGTAAGCGCTATGTGCTTACAATGGTGGAAGCAACCACCGGATAGTTGGAGAAATATGCTGTGCCCGGAACATTATTCTGGGTCTTAAAAAGCAGGTCTTGTGGCGACATGGCACTCCAGACAGAATTGAGTCAGACAACGGGACCCATTTCCGAAACAATCTCATAGACACTTGGGCGAAAGAACATGGCATTGAGTGGGTGTACCACCTTCCCTGTCATGCACCAGCCTCCGGGAAAGTCAAACGATGCAATGGGCTGCTGAAAACCACACTCAAAGCAATGGGTGGTGGGACTTTCAAACACTGGGACACACATTTAGCAAAAGCCACCTGGTTAGTCAACACCAGAGGATCTGCCAATCGAGCTGGCCCTGCCCAATCAAAACTTTTACATACTGTCGAAGGGGACAAAGTCTCTGTAGTGCACATTAAGAATTTGCTTGGGAAAACAGCGTGGGTTATTCCTGCCTCAGGTAAAGGTAAACCCATTTGTGCGATTACTTTTGCTCAAGGACCTGGATGTACCTGGTGGGTGATGCAGGAAGATGGAGAAGTTCAATATGTACCTCAGGGGGACTTGATTTTAGGTGAAACTAGCCAATGAATTGCATATCATCATTATTATAGTTGTTGTGTGTCACACTAACAGTTTTATATTAAGTATATTCCCAGGTTAACAAGGTGTGAACCCTGATTGGACCAGAATTGGTGCTTAACGACTTCGAGATCAACATCAGCAACCCTGGGCAGTGACTGCACTGAATAAAACCAACCACAAACTCCAGATACAGCATACAACAGAGACTATACATTACCCTCCTATTATACCTGATGACATCAATTCCATTGACTGTACAAAATCCGATGATATCACCTCCCATTAGCTACAGAAGTTTACATCACTTTTTAGTCTTGTTAAAAAACAACAACAAAAAAAATATTACAACAGATGAAACCTGTAGTTATGGACTAAATGAACTCTCTCTATATATATATTGATGAGACAGTCCATGAACTAGGGGTATAATAGTTGCATATATATGTGTGTGTATATGGATAGATAGATAGATTTATTTTTATTTTTGTTCTTTTTTTTAAAAAAAAGGTAGTAGTAATTAATCTAAATCCATTAGGACATATGAAAACCTGAGCATGACGTAAATGGTATGGAATAAGGGGTAGATTGTCCTGGTTTTTTAGATGAAATAGAGCTGGGTTTCTTTTTCAGTAGCTAGAGTTGTGCTGCATTTTGCTTCCAGCCTGGGACTTGCTATGAGAGAGAGACTGATAACATCCCAGTGTTTGCATTTTTGTCACTGGAAGTGAAGGACTTTGTGTTCTGTTAGTCCACAAGCACAAGGAGGGAGAAGAATATTTAAATTAATAAACTTAATTGACAGTTAAATATGCCAATGGGATATTCCATATCATATCACGTCATGTCCAGTATAGTAGTGAGGGGCTCTTCCTCTCTTGCTCTCTCTGGCTTTCTCTCGGGCTCTCGTTCTTCCAGGATTGTGGTTTCGGTTCGGGATTGTCCCTCCTCCGGTATCGTTATCCGGGAACAGACCGGGCTCGGTCAGGAGGGGGGTGAGCTATAACATTGCGTGTCATTCACTTGCATATTTTGTTACTGTTATCATTATTATTACTATTTTAAAATTAGTATTATTTTAAGTTTTCTTTCTATTATTAAACTGTTCTCATCTCAACCTACAAGCCTCCTTATCCTTGCCCCCCCAATCCTCTCCCCTGTCCCCTGGGGGTGGGGGGGAAGTGGGTGAACAGTTGTGTTGGCTTCTAGCCAAGGGCTAGCCAAGTGAAACTATCATAGTTAGGAATATGATCTACTTAGAATAAAAGAAGCAGAAAAAAATATCTGAATCTTGACTTTATTTACACAGCTCAGTTCACCTTACCTATCCCAAAGCATTTCACTTATTATATCCATATCAGCAACAGATGTCAGCAGTTATAATAAAATATTTGTGCAACCTGTGCCATAGAGAAGTCCCAAGTAGATCCCACTATTCCAGTAGCCCTGAAACAGCTCTATTACCATTGGGAAGTGCAGCAAGCCAATGATGCAGACCATGACATATACAGATCTACTTCTCTCCCTTCCCCTTTCTCTGTGCTTTTTCTTGATCCAGCCAGGACTACAATGTACATACATACAACATACATACTAGCACTGCTCACCCGGTTTACTTGTATAATACTGAATGTATTACACTTTAAGAGAGATCCTGTCTTCCTATTTATGTTGCAAATCTCAGAGGCTCTAGTTTGGATATGCATCTGACTGTAAGGTGCAAAACACTGGAAAGTCCACCAGGTCCCAGTCTTGCTTTGTTCTTGCTACTTGGTTTCTGCAAGCATTTATGTATGTGAATAACTCTGTCACAGAGAAAAGTTTTTGATTCTTGAAGAATCAGGCCATGACTCCATGAACTCATTTTTAAGAAGCTTTCCATGAGCAGGCATGATTTCCTGTAGTGCCTTTGCAACACAAGGCAGAGCTGATCCTGCCTAGGGCTGCTGACAATTATAGCACTACAAACATTCATACATATTGCAAACAGAATACTGAGGCAAAATGAGAACAAAAAGATTGTGCAAGCAGCTTTAACTGAGGTGAAATAAATTCTCCAAGCTTAAATAATTTGTAAAGAATCTTAATTCCACAATTCAATATGTGACTGGATGCACAATAAAGGACAAAGAAGGAGAGGGAAAACAAAAGAGAGAGAAAAGTAACTTTCATGTAGTATGGATAGTTTTATCATGTACATTTAAAAGGCCAAACAGGAATTTCTGCTGCAGCAGGCTTTTATAAATCTGCCTTTATTGTCTAAGTAGTAATAGTTCAGTTTTTATAGGGCTTTCAGAAGAGCTAGTTTGTTGGGGCCCTAGTGGTATTGCATGTCTGTGATACTGGCTAGGCTGCAGTTAGGCCGCTTCAAAAGAGATAAGCTGAGAGAAAGGAATGCGGCTACGTTTGAAAGACGTGTGAAAGTAATAAACAACATTGACAAGATGGACGCCAGCTGGAAATTATGACGAGAAAGTGAACCTGAACCGAGATAAGAACGAACCAGTGAGACTGAGAGGTCAACGTGTGATTAGTGCTATTAACCAATAGTAATTAGCTTTGTAGTGTGTGGACACGTATGCGGAACCTAAAAGGGTATATAACAAGCAGCTTTCTGATAATAAAACGGATTTGAGTTGCATCCCGTGGATGTGTGAGTCACTCATTTCCCGCTCACCCGGACTTGCCCGCAACACTAGTTGGAAACAATTTGGAAATTTTTTTCATCGGAAAAAGAGACTGGTCGACACAGGCAGGATGCACCTGGAGTACTGCGTCCAGTTCTAGGGCCTCCAACATAAGAAGGAGCAAGTCTAGCCTACTGGAGCAAGTCCAGAGGAGGGCCACGAGGATGTCACAGGGCTGGAGCACCTCTCCTACGAGGACAGGCTGAGAGAGTTGAGGCTGTTCAGCCTGGAGAAGAGAAGGCTCCGGGGAGACCTTATAGCAGCCTTCCAATACCTGAAGGGGTCTATAAGAAAGCTGAGGAGGGACTTTTTACAAGTGCAGGTAGTGATAGAACAAGGGGAAATGGCTTTAAACTGAAAGAGAATAGGTTTAGATGAGATATTAGGAAGAAATTCTTCACTGTGAGGGTGGTGAGACACTGGAACAGGTTGCCCAAGGAAGTTGTGGATGTCCCCTCCCTGGAAATGTTTAAGGCCAGGTTGGATGAGGCTTTGAGCAACCTGGTCTAGTGGAAGGTGTCCCTGCTGGTGGCAGGGGGGTTGGAACTAGATGATCTTTAAGGTCCCTTCAACCTATATCATCCTATGATTCTGTGATATAACTGAAGGTCTCAGGTAAGCTAAACTGAGTCCAAGCAAAGTCAAAAAGAAAATAAGACACACACTTTTAAGTGAACAGATGATAAGTCATTAGAGCAACCAGTGAAAAACTTTTAAATCAAAAATAATTTATACTTTACATTAATATGCAAGTTACTGGATTCAATACAGAATTGTGTTAAATATTAATTAATGCGATTTACAGAAAGTCAAGCTAATGGTTCTAATGGTCCTTTTGGCTTCAGACTCCATAACGCTAATCATCTCTTTTCTGTCTATACCCATATCGAGAAGCAACCTTTTTTTTTTTTTTTTTTTTAAGAGTTGTGTGGTGGCTTGACCCTGGCTAGAGGCCAGATGCCCACCAAAGCCCACTCTATCACTCCCCCTCCTCAACTGGACAGGGGGAGAAAAATATAAAGAAAGGCTTGTGGGTCGAGATAAGGACGGAGAGAGATCATTCACCGATTACTGGCACGGGCAAAACAGGCTCGACTTGGGGGAAAAAACAAATTTTAATTTATTACCAATCAGATCAGAGAATAATGAGAAATAAAACCAAATCTTAAAACACCTCCCCCCACCCCTCCCTTCTTCCCAGGCTTAACTTGTCTCCCGATTTCCGCCTCCTCCCCCTCAAGCGACACAGGGGGACAAGGAATGTGTGGCGGATGAAATGACCAACACCGAGATGTCTTCAGGCATCAGGCATCAGCACTTTATTGAAGCTTTGCACTGCTTATATATCCTTTTTTCCTCATCCACGCCCCAAGCACGTGGCATTCTTTCACTTTTGATTCATTACCCCTTATCACACACACGGAGAACATGCACCTAAACAATTGACATGATTGGATAATTCCATCTGTTCATGAGCCATTCTTTTACTTCTGACTGGTTACTAATTACAGATCACAGCTGTCGTCCCTTATCTTGTCTCATACACATTCTTTCTTGTTTTTCTGCTTTGCCGTCTATCTTATCTTCGCTCAAGGTACACAATATACATAACTACTTCCTGGTTTTTATGCCTTTCTTTTGTGTTATGCATGCCCTTTCAATGCCTTTCATTGGGATCCTAATGTTGATAGTGTTCATTTGGTGGTGATGGTGGAGTGTACAACCGGACATCAGTATCCCATGTCCTTTGCCAGGAGGTGTGTGCTGTTGATATTGACAGTTTCCTCTTCCTATGATCTACCTGGGGTAATTCTTTTTTTCCTGACTGTATGCCCACTGCAGTAATAAATGACACAATAATTTCTTGATGGTGCCAGTGAAAACTGTATGATGCAAGTGTGATTCAAGTACTATGTAGCTAATCTCTTTTACATTTACACCTGAATTTATTTAGCTGGGATGGCTACTCTGAATGCATACTAACCCTTTCATCAGGGTACTTATGCCATTAGCTACATTTATAAGGACAGCAAAAAGTAGACAATTAAGACATTAATTAATAATTTTTAGACAAATAATTGTTTGCTGCAGTTCACAATGGAATGTGCTACTGCTCATGGGCATGCAGTACTTCCCTCTAATGAAAATTCAACTGCAAAACGGGCTATTTAAGGGATAGTATTCATGCTGACATATTAGAGAACTCAGGAGACTAGTCCTGAGTCGCAGGCATACAGGCAAGATGTTAGTATAAGCACTCTGAAACCCTCTGTCCTGTTTTTTAGCTGAGACAGAGATGGGTTGCATTTTTAGTAGCTAGAATAGTGCTGCGCTTTGGTTTCAGCATGGGTTGTGTTATGAGAGAAACGCTGATAACATCCCAGTGTTTGCATTTTTGTCGCTGTAAGTGAAGGACTTTGTGTTCTGTTAGTCCACAAGCGCAAGATCTAAGGGGGTGAGGAATATTTAAATTAATAAGCTAAATTGGCATTTGGGTATGCCAATGGGATATTCCATATCATAGCACGTCATGTTTAGTATATTAGTGAGGGGCTCTTCCTCTTTTGGCTCTCTCTGGCTTTTGTTTGGGCTCTCACTCTTCTGGGATTGAGGTTTCAGTTCGGGATTGTAGCTCCTCTGGGATCGTTATCTGGGAAAGGGGTGGGCTTGGTCTGCGAGTGGTGAGCAGTTGCACTGTGTATCACTCATTTGTATATTTTGCTACTGTTATTATTATCATTACTATTTTAATAGTAATATTATTTTAAGTTTCCTTTTATTTCTGTTATTAAATTGTTTTTATCTCAACCTACGAGTCTCCTTGCCCTTGCCCCAAATTCTCTCCCCTATCCCCTGGGGGGGGCAGGGGGAGTGAGCAAACAGCTGTGTTTGGCTGCTAGCCAAGTGCTAGCCAAGTGAAACCACCACACTCTTTCTGAACAAGTTTTCTTTTTCCTGGGGAACTTAATAAGAGCAACCTCCCTCCTTTAATGTCAAAAGATAGTCAGGGTTAATTTCCACAGTATTGCACACTGTATTTAGGATCTCTACACTCTTCATTTTAATTCTACAGTGTCTCTCCTCTCCCTTTTCATATGGAATCTTGCATCTACAAAGAAATTAAATTTTCCATAGTGTGTTCAGCATTGCAAAGCTTTGCGGAATCGTCAGATAACTTTTTCAGGTAGTTCCTTATTTTGATTACCCATACTCCTATAGTGCAGAAATCCAGGATCTCTGTACCAGACAAGGTCTCATTTCAGCAGGCTGGGGTTATCAACAATGTGATAGCAGCAGATGTAAAACACGTTGCATTAGTCTAACAAAGTGATATTAACCAGATCAAATAAGTGTAAGCAAATCTGCCTCCATAAGGTCTTATGAGAACACTTTATACCATAAAATATCAGCAGAGACTGCACTCATGGTGAGCTGCAATCATGCAGGCCTGAGCCAAATTTTATCATTTTCCTCCTGCTGGCCATACAAAAATATGTTCTGAAAGAGAAAGACTTTGAAAACAGTTACCTCAACTGTGCAGACTGCAGACAACTTGTTAGGAATACCATGAGATAATGCTCACATGTGATCTATTAAATGCTCAGGAAGAACAGATCCAAGCCACATTTTTGAACTACAGTTTAAAGATACTGTGCTAATATTTCTTCTAAAGTAATAACTCAAGTAAAAACACTTGCTAATTTTCCCTAAGAATCTTTAATGTAGTAGAAGTGGATCTAAATTGGAGGAAGGAGAGGGTGACAATTAAAAAAAGCAGAAATAATTTTCAGCAGTATTGGGGCTTAAAATGAAGAAATTCCTGGAAAGTGTTTGTGCTCAGCAGTCAAGAACATAGAAAATGACCCTCTTGTATCATAGCAATTCTTTTTTTGTGATCTGTCACTTTATTCTAGTCCCCCATTTATATTATGCTTATAACTGCATTTAATAATACTGATTCACAGATGCAAAATCTCCACCTACCATGTAGTGCCCTCCTGTGAGATAACTTGGTCTGCAAAGTACAAGTTATGTAACCTCACCAAACATGCTAAGACACATAGCCCATTGTCTATAGTGACTATTTGTTAAGAAAATTGACTCATCTCCTCACTAGGACGTTACCACGTACACAATTCTACTCAGAGGACAGAAAATTTCAGATGGCATTTGTTACCTCTGCCTCATCCTGTGATGTGCTAAGTTGTAAAAAGCATCCCACAGATATGAGACAAAGTGTAATCTTCTTTAGAGATCAAAAAGGGCCCTATAATAAAAAGGGATCTGAAAGTCAAGGGAGAGACTTCACAGCAGATTGTGCAGTGAGGAAGCCCAGCTGAGCCTGCCTGGCCTGGGCTGAATGTCAGACTATTCTGTTCATCTCTACCATTTCCTTGCCCCTGAGCAGGGGTTTCAGGTAGTCAAATCATGAAAAGACAGGGAAGGGAAAGGGAGAGAGATGACAGATGTGTCACAAGGAAGGATGAAGAGAGGTCTTTGAGGAAGATAATGTACACAGAGGAGTAGTCAGTTCTAGACATGTTCAACACTATTTTCTGTTTTCTGAAATTTATAAAGAAAAATGGAATGTTCAAAGTTCAAATTTTGTTTCATATTCAAAAGAATCTTCACTGTATGTATTCTGTCTCATGCATGTATACAGTGACATTTACTGCCTTTTCCAAACATGCCTTTTCCTTGTGTTCTTAGATTTTGCAAATATTTATATTCAGATTTTTGCAAAACACCTAAGTAGCAAGCGTGTGAGTAGAGCTTTGGAGTGCAGATGTTGTCTTTACCTGCCATATATCTCATGAAGTTCAACAAGGCCAAATGCAAGGTCCTGCACCTGGGTTGGGACAATCCTAAGCACAAATACAGGCTGGGCGATGAGTGAATTGAGACCAGCTCCGAAGAGAAGGACTTGGGAGTGGTGGTGGATGAGAAGCTTAACATGAGCCGGCAATGTGCACTTGCAGCCCAGAAGGCTAACCGTATCCTGGGCTGCATCGAGAGAAGCATGGCCAGCAGGTCGAGGGAGGTGATTCTCCTACTGTACTCCACTCTCGTAAGGCCCCACCTGGAGTACTGTGTCCAGTTCTGGAGCCCCCAACACAAGAGAGACCTCAACCAGTTGGAACGAGTCCAGAGAAGAGCCACAAGGAGTATCTGAGGGCTGGAGCACCTCTCCCATGAGGACAGGCTGAAAGAGTTGGGGCTGTTCAGCCTGGAGAAGAGAAGGCTCCGGGGAGATCTTATAGCGGCCTTCCAGTACCTGAAGGGGGCCTACAAAAAAGCTGGGGAGGGACTTTTCATAAGGGCAGTTAATGACAGAAAAAGGAGAAATGGTTTTAAGCTGAAAGAGGGTAGGTTTAGATGAGATATTAGGAAGAAATTCTTCACTGTGAGGGTGGTGAGATACTAGAACAGGTTGTCCAAGGAAGTTGTGGATGCCCCCTCCCTGGAAGTGTTTAAGGCCAGGTTGGATGAGGCTTTGAGCAACCTGGTCTAGTGGAAGGTGTCCCTGCTGGTGGCAGGGGGGTTGGAACTAGATGATCTTTAAGGTCCCTTCCAACCCATACCATTCTATGATTCTGTGATTCCTTAGTGACTGAGAACTTCCATCTACAAAAATAAATCTCAATTAAAAGAGATGGCTAGATTAAAAGAAACACCAAGTACAACAAACACCACGTGAATACTTTGCAAAACCAGTGAAGGCGGCTCCATCAGATCAGTTCTGGATAAAAAAGCCATCTTCAGATCTTTCTTATCTAAAGAAAAAGTCTCATCACTGGGCAGATATGCAGGTTCTGGAGGTACCAATACCAGTGAGCTCTTTCTCCCAGATTCCCTTATTATTTCTTTCTCTGATCCCAGATACCTTCTATCTCCGTTTTTTGTTTGTTTGTTTGTTTGTTTATTTTTCTGGCTATGAGTGTGCCTGGAGAACAGATGCACTGACTGAGAGATGTAGCACTGTAAATGAGAAGATGCTTTAATAATGCTTAATCCACATCTTTCAAAAACTAACTATTCAGAAAAAGCACAGAATTTCACATTGTAGTTGATTAAAACCATCTCAAATTTTTGCAGGCAAAATTTAAAACTCTCTGATTTTATTCCCTTAAACATAAATTATTGGAACAGCATGTTGCTCTATTATATAACATATCTATAGAATATTAAAAATTTGAAGTTATAAATGTACATAAAAAATGTTACAAGTTTTGATTGCCATAAAAAAGAGGATTCAAGATAGCAAAAATATGTTAGATTAATTTTTAAAATGCATTTCAAGGAGAGATATGTTTTTCCTCTGTCATTAGGAAAAGAATCAAAATGGAGGGATTAAAGTCCTTCATTTAGCAATCTCTTAAATTCCCCATAGAGTGCAATTGAGGCAAAAGGTATCACCTGCCAATGTGCAGTCAAATAACCATTTGTATTAAGTAAAGTGCATTTTTAAGAAAAATAAGGTAAAGGAAAATGACCTGATTCAATTTTATTTCACATAGAGCCAAAATTTACTGTAAATCACAAGCCTTAGCATTCAACATTAAATTTTCTTTTATTAAAATGTGTATTTTTAAAGGGATTGATCTTACATGGTGTGTGAGACAACACAGGCAGGACTCAGGAATAACCACAAAAACCATGGATAAAATGCAAAAAGCAAATTTATTCTCGTTACCTCGCAAACCGGGGGATCTCTGAAATAGCACCCGGGGCATAGGCACGTAAGTGGGAACACAGGCACCGCGGAGCTCAGTCCTTGCTAGAGTGAGAGAGAGAGATTCCGAACTTGCTGCTTTCTCCTGTATATATCAGGGATTTTGAGCAGGCAGTAGTTTTCCGCTGTGTTTTGATCTTTCTCACAGCAGGGCAGGAAATCCAGGCATGTTCAGGGTGCCCCTGAGTCTGTCCCAGGCCTATGTTATCTAAATGCAGATGTTCTACTTGTCAAGCACATAAGGCTGAACAGTGATTAGCAGTGTGATGTATGTGCTTGTCAACACCCCAGCTGCAAGTTGTTTGAGTGTATTTACAGTTCTCCTCACAAATCTTCTGTTATATTCCCACACTGGTCAATACAAAGATATTTTCTAGGAAGTCATCAGTTCTCATAAATTTATTTTAAAATACTTGTAAAAATATTAAAAGGGTCTTGTTTTGCAAATTTTACTGGGATAGCATATAAGAAATTGCTTTAACATTCAAGCAGTGCAGGTTGTCTGGTCCAGCGTCCTCACTGAAGCAGGGCTGGCTTTGAAGTTTGTCCTGGTTTTGCTAGGATAGAGTTAATTTTCTTTTTAGTAATTAGAATAGCTGTATTTTAGTTTCAGTGTTTCAGTTCAGACTTATTATGAGAAGAACGTTGATAACAGTACTGGTGTTGTGAGTTGCTGCTGGAGCTCAAAGCCACCGTGTTTGGCTGGTTCACAGCTGCGTTAGGACTGGGAGGGAGAAGCGCAGTGAATAGCAAAGCCCAGAACTGGCATTTGGATGTGCCAATGAAATATTCCATATCATATCACGTCTTGTCAGTATATTAACCAGGGTTGACCGGAAATCGGGGGTATTGTCTCGGGGATCGCTCGGGCTCGCTCTTCCAGGGTTTTGGTTTTGTGACTGTCTGGGGTCTGGGATCACTGGCTGGCACAATCCGGGTGTCGATCAGCAGGCAGTGAGCACTGTGTATCACTCATTTGTATAGTCTGTTATCACTGTTGTTATCATTATCATTTTATTTTAATTAGTAAATTGTTTTTATCTCAACCCGTGAGTTTCCTTGCCCTTTTCTTTCCAATTCCCTCCCCTACTCCCTGGACGAAGGAGGGGGAGGGGGAGAGAGCAGGCTGTGTTTGGCTGCAAGCTGCAAGCAAAAAGGGTGAATCCACCCAAACCACCACAAATGCTGGGATAATGGGGCTGACAGCCAGCAACTGGAAGGAGGGGAAGCCCAGCAGCTGGGATCCCGTGCTAGAAACCATGGGATCGAGAGAGGAATTGGAAGAGAGGCGGCAATTTACAGTCTCTGGAGACGGCTCCTCTCCAGTGTGAGAGCTCCATATCCATTCAAAGATGACCTCATGAACTCCCCAGGAAAGTGGACTACGGCAGATGAAGGTATCCAGTATCTGAGAGAACTAGCAGTGCTGGAAGTAATTAATAGTGATTCTGACAATGATGAGAACTCCAAAGATCCCGAGGATGTCCTGTGCACACGGGCTATGTGGAGGAAGGTAATCCAAGGTGCCCCAATGCCATATGCTAACAGCTTGGCGGCAATGTATTCCCCCGATGTGGAGACACCAACTGTGGAAAGAGCGTCTTCATGGCTTCAAAACTTCGAAGAGAATCTCTGAACCTCCTCGTCCCCACGGGCCAGCACCGTGGCTGTCAAAGTCATGCCAGGGAATCAATCCTCTCCTGCCCCAGTCAGAGGGAAAGGGAGCCCCCGGCGTATGCCACGTGGTGCACTCTGGTTCTTGTTGCGTGACCAGGGGGAAGACATGATGAAGTGGGATGGTGAACCCACCTTTAAACTGGAGGCCCGTGTACGCGAATTGAAGGGGAAAACAGCCGTTAAGAAAGGACCAATTAAGAAGGCTGTCAGTGTAGTTGGTGCTGACACCCAGGAAGGTAATCAACGATCTTCCAGACATAGAAAAACTGAAATCACCTCCCTCGACCCTGGTGAGGGGACGTCTGGTCTGGCACTACAAAGGTCAGACAGTGAATACTCTGATGAAGAACAGGAGTAGAGGGTCCCTGCCTTCAGCCAGGAGGAGGAAAGGGACAATCATGTATATTGGACTGTGTGGATCCGATGGTCTGGAACATCAGGTTCACAAATGTATAAGGCTCTGGTTGACACTGGTGCACAGTGTACATTGATGCCATCATGATACAAGGGCACAGAACCCATTTGGATATCCGGAGTGACGGGGATGCCGGGAATTGTCTGTGTTGGAGGCTGAGGTGAGCTTGACTGGAGACAAATGGGAAAAGCACCCCATTGTGACTGGCCCAGAAGCCCCTTGCATCCTTGGCATCGACTATCTCAGGAGAGGGCACTTCAAAGACCCAAAGGGGTACAGATGGGTTTTTGGTGTGACCACTGTGAACACAGACAAGGTCAAGCAGCTGTCTACCCTGCCTGGCCTCTCAGAAGATCCCTTTGTTGTGGGATTGCTGCAAGTTGAAGAACAACAGGTGCCAGTTGCCACCAGGACTGTGCACCGGTGGCAATATCGTGCAAACCGAGACTCCTTGGCTCCCATTCGTGAACTGATTCGTCAACTGGAGAGCCAAGGAGTCGTCAGCAAGACTCATTCACCTTTTAATAGCCCCATATGGCCAGTGCAAAAGTCTGACGGAGTGTGGAGATTAACAGTAGACTACCGTGGCCTAAATGAAGTGACGCCACCACTGAGCACTGCTGTGCCGGACATGTTAGAGCTCCAATATGAACTGGAGTCCAAGGCAGCCAAGTGGTACGCCACCACAGACATTGCCAATGTGTTCTTCTCCATTCCTTTGGCAGCAGAGTGCAGGCCACAGTTTGCTTTCACCTGGAGGGGTGTCCAGTACACCTGGAATCGACTGCCCCAGGGGTGGAAACACAGCCCCACCATTTGTCATGGACTAATTCAAAATGCACTGGAAAAGGGTGATGCCCCTGAACATCTACAATACATTGATGACATCATCGTATGGGGCAATAAGGCAGAAGAAGTGTTTGAGAAGGGAAAAAGTAATTCAGATTCTTCTGAGAGCTGGCTTTGCTATTAAGAAAAGCAAGGTCAAGGGACCTGCACAAGAAATTCAGTTCTTGGGAATCAAATGGCAGGATGGACGCCGCCATGTGCCTATGGATGTGGTTAACAAGATAGCAGCTCTGTCTCCACCAGCTAACAAGAAGGAAACACAAGCTTTCCTAGGCCTTGTGGGATTTTGGAGAATGCATGTTCCAGGTTACAGTCAGCTTGTGAGACCTCTCTATCGAGTAACTCGAAAGAAGATCTGTTTTGAGTGGGGCCTTGAGCAACAACAAGCCTTTGAGCGTATCAAAAAAGAAAAAGCTCGTGCAATGGCTCTTGGGCCTATACGAACAGGACCAGCTGTGCAAAATGTACTCTACACTGTAGCTGGGGACCATGGTCTCACCTGGAGCCTCTGGCAGAAAACATCAGGAGAAACCCGAGGTTGACCATTAGGGTTTTGGAGCCGGGAGTATCGTGGATCAGAAGCCCACTACACTCCAACTGAAAGGGAGATACTAGCAGCATATGAGGGGGTTTGCGCCGCTTCAGAAGTTGTTGGTACAGAAGCGCATCTCCTCCTGGCACCGCGATTGCCTGTGCTACACTGGATGTTTAAAGGAAACATTCCTTCTACACATCATGCAACCAGTACTACATGGAGTAAGTGGGCAGCATTGATCACGCAACGAGCTTGACTAGGGAATCACAACCATCCAGGAATCGTGGAAGAGATCATGAACTCGCCAGAAGGCAGAGATTTTGGAATACAGCCTGAGGAGGTGGTTCGTGCTCAAGAGGCACCACCGTATAATGAGTTATCAGAAGATGAAAGGCGTTATGCTTTGTTTACTGATGGATCCTGTCGTGTGGTAGGAAACCATAGGAAGTGGAAAGCTGCTGTGTGGAGTCCCACACGACAAGTCATCGAGGCCACTGAAGGAGAAGGCGAGTCAAGTCAGTTTGCAGAAGTCAAAGTCATCCAACTAGCCCTAAAGATTGCTGAACGAGAAAAGTGGCCAGTGCTCTATCTCTACACTGACTCCTGGATGGTGGCTAATGCCCTGTGGGGGTGGCTGCAGCAGTGGAAGAAGACCAATTGGTAGCGCAGGGGTAAACCCATCTGGTCTGCTGCACTGTGGCAAGACATTGCTGCTCGAGTAGAAAACATGACTGTAAAGTTACGTCACGTAGATGCTCACGTGCCCAAAAGCCGTGCCACAGAAGAACATCAAAACAATGAACATGTAAACAAGGCTGTAAAAATTGATGTAGCTCCCGTGGACTTGGACTGGGAGCGTAAAGGTGAGCTATTTGTAGCTCGATGGGCCCATGAAACATCGGGACATCTAGGGAGAGATGCAACATATCGATGCGCTCGTGATCGAGGGGTGGACCTGACCATGGAAGCCATCACACAGGTCACTCCTGAATGTGAAACATGTGCTGCAATCAAGCGAGCCACACGAGTAAAATGTCCCTGGAACAGAGGGCGGTGGCTGGGCTTTCGATATGGCGAGGCCTGGCAAATCGACTATATTGGACCACTGCCACGAACACACCAAGGCAAGCGCTGCGTACTCACCATGGTGGTAGCAACTACTGGTTGGCTAGAAACATACCCTGTAAACCATGCCACTGCCAGAAACACCATCTTAGGCCTTGAAAGACAAATTTTGTGGCGACATGGTACCCCAGAAAGAATTGAATCGGACAATGGGACTCATTTTCGAAATAACCTCATAAACTCCTGGGCAAAGAAACATGGCATTGAGTGGGTGCACCACATCCCCTATCACCCACAAGCCTCTGGAAAGATTAAAAGATACAATGGACTGTTAAAGACGATGTTGAGGGCATTGGACAATGGGGGACGGAAGCACTGGGATGTAAATTTAATGGAAGCCACTTGGCTGGTTAATACCAGAGGATCTGCTAATCGTCCTGGGCCTGCACAAACAGAACCCCTACATACTGTGGGAGGAGATAAGGTCCCTGTAGTGCACACAGGGAAGTGGCTGGGGAAGGCGGTATGGATTGATCCTCCCATGGGAAAAGGCAAACCCATTCGTGGGATTGTTTTTGCCCAAGGGCCTGGGTGTACTTGGTGGGTAATGCGAAAGGATGGGGAGACCCGGTGTGTGCCTCAAGGAGATTTAACCTTGGGGGAAAACTAATCTGTGATGTGAGTTGTATGTTACAGGAAGGAATGTAGCAGGAATGACCTGAACTGATGGAGAGTGAGTTTCACAAAGAAAGGAACCAGACGAGTGCAATGATGACCCAAATCAAGCTCTTAGAGAAGTGATTTGGAAAGGTGGTATGGATTGCCCCTCCCATGGGAAAAGGCAAACCCATTCATGGGATCGTCTTTGCCCAAGGGCCTGGGTGTACTTGTTGAGTAATGTGGAAAGATGGGGAGATCTGGTGCTTGCCTCAAGGAGATTTAACCTTGAGGTGGGGGGGGGAACTAATCTGTGATGTGAGTTGTATGTTACAGGAAGGAATGTAGCAGGAATGACCTAAGCTGACAAATATTGAATTTTGCAATGATGACCTGAACGGTGTTGGCGCCCAATAATCAAACATACTGCTCCTCTTGTCTTGAACATCTATCTTGAACAGAAGAGGTCCAAGTCAAAGCCTGTTTGTGAACATTTGGAGGAATGGAGGAAACCCATGGGATATCTATCTGATAAAGAACAGGGGGGCAGAGCTAATAAGAATGTATAAACCTGTATGCTGGGTATAAATTATGTGTGACCTGAGCATGACGCAAATGGTATGGAATAAGGGGTGGAGATTGTATGGTGTCTGGCTGGGATGGAGTTGATTTTCCCCTGGCAGCCCTCAGAGTGCTGTGTTTTGTATTTGGTGGCTCGAGGGGTGTTGGTAACACACCAGTGTTTTGGTTACTGGTGAGCAGTGCTAGCACAGCACCAAGGCTGTCTCTCCAACATTTCCCCAGTAGGCTGGGAGTGGGGAAGGTCTTGGGAGGGGACACAGCCAGGACAGCTGACCCAAACGGACCAAAGGGATATTCCAGACCATATGACGTATGCTCAGAAATAAAGCAAGGAGAACAGAAGGGGAAGGGGGGGCATTCGTTACTTCCGTTTTGTCCTCCGAGAACCGCAACGCGTATGAAGCCCTGCTTCCCAGGAAGTGGCCAAACATCGCCTGCTGATGGGAAGTAGAGAGTAAATATTTTGTTCTTTTTGTTTGTTTTTTTTGTGTTCCATCTTATTTTCTCCCCTCCCCATCTTGCTGAGGAGGGGGGTGATAGAGTGGGCTTTGGTGGGCACCCAGCATCTAGCCAGGGTCAACCCACCACACTCCCATACCATAGTGAAGAGTTTGTATTTATCTCTTTACCATATAAGTTTCACTAGTCTCACTGATTCTTTAAACTTCCTAAATTCCTGCAGAATACCCGTTTAAGTTCACCTGAGCGCTCAATTCTGTCCCATTCAGACCAGAATTTACATCAGTTACACCAGAAATCGTTTCCAAACTGCACCCAGATGTTCTGGTCACAGCCAAAACACTTAAAAATAAAAATTGGTTTACATGAAAAATCCTCAGGTCCATGTATAGGACACCAGAAATTAAAACTTGGTTCAGGTAACCCTGTTCTAAGGTCTGCCATACGCTTAAGAACACACTCAGAATAATACGGACACTGACCACTGGAATGTGACCCCCCTGTCTGTTCCGAAGTGGGTGATCTGTCTCCCTTAAAGTGTGTTCACACAGTATCTAAAACTACTGGCAAAGCTCCGGTTTAGCTTCCCTAATATCTATGAGTCTTAAATTCCCATTTAGTTCCTCCCCCCACATTAAACAACCACAAAGACAAATTACGTTTATAACACTGAACTATAACCTCTCGCTTTGTTCATCTCTGGCTGTTTCCCTTGCGGGAGAACAGAACTGAGGCTTAGAACTCTTCACCCACTTGGCAGTTGGCTGCAAGCAACACAGACACTCAGTCACACAAACGGGCCCGTCACTCTTCTCACTCACACCACAAAAAAATAGTCAGGCTTTCGTGTAACATAAATCGTAAACTGTAAACCATTAACCATTTGCCATAGGTCCACACCAAGCACTATAACTTAAACCATAATACGTGGTACCAGGTTTTTACAACAGATGTATAAGATGACAGCTATCCCACATAGCGCTCCTGTTATCACAGCTAGCTGCAGTTACCATTCCCTCACAGCTTATTAGATCTCGGGTCCCCCCTCACCACATGTGAATTCCCCTCACGGCTTATAGGGTCTCGGGTCTCCCCTCACCACATGTGAATTCCCTGTTCGGCCCAACAAATCCAAGGGGCGAGCAATATTGCCACCTCACTACGCACGGGATTTCTCCCACGACTTATAGGGTCTTGGCAAGCAATACAACTCCTCACCTCGCGTGTGACGTCTCCACACGACTTATAGGTACTTCCTCTGCCCCCGCTGCAGGTATTCCCAATTAACATACCTGGTCCGCCTGCCAATGGTCCGTCTCTTTCTCCACAGCGATTGGGTGGGGTTGGGACATCCTCCGGAGAAAAAATCCTGCGGAGCCTTAGGACGTCCCGCTCCCAGCCGGTCCTGCAGCCGGGAAGAGAGGGGGTCCCATCTGGGTCACCAAATTCATCTGCGGAATCAAACCTTACAACTCGTAAAAAGTTATAAAGCAGGTATGTTTTATTCGCCGGCGGGTGACAGGTTGGATAGCTCCAAAAGGCCCTGTGCACCCCACTCCTTTACAAAGGCATTATTTAAAGTACACACACATACATATTCATTAAACTTAGGATGGGTTAAGCTAATTAGTTCAAAAAAATTTTTTAACATAAGTTCACTCCCATTCACGCTTGCACACTGCCTCCTGCTGGTGCTTGTTAGCACCCTTGTAGACCTCTAGACAAAACAAAGCCAGCTTTCTTGCTTCAGACTGCAGGTGTTGCATACCAGTTCCTTCTTTTCTTGCTCCAGACTGCTCGCATACCAGGCACCGCAAGGTCTTTGCTGATAGTGTGGAATAGCTTGTTAGTTATTGTAGAAGTTTCCCACTTAACACAGACAAAACGTGCGAGTGACAGAGGAATATGTGAGCCGTCTCAATGTGAGTGGTAAGGCATAGATCACTTTATTGCTCTCCTTAAGTCATATTTATACAGGCTATGGTAATTATTCCTACTAGTCCTTTGCTAATTGGCTTAAGCTCTAAACGTTACATTTACATGGCCCTCCTACTTGCGGTTTAACGGTAAAGCATTCTCTACATTTTTCACACCCTTACTTTCTCAAGGTTGTTTACCAGATTGAGATAAAGTCACAGTGTCAGTATTCAGTACTTTTCCACTGCGGCCTGCTGAATGTTAGACCAGACTCTGCTCGTACAACTATTCTGCGAATCCATGTCCTTGTTCTCTGAGCCATTCCCCAACAATTCCCCCTTTTTCTTTTTGTACGAGCAGAGCTTGCCTCTCAACACACTCAATCATTTTTCTAAACCAGGATACAACACAGCTCAAACACAGAAGGCCAATTAGTACAATGATTAAAAGTAACAGCATGCTTTGCAACAAGCTTTTAAACCATCCTCCCAGTCCCAACCAGTTTGTTAGACCTTCTAGGCCAAAGAAACCCATGTCCTTTTGAATTTTCTGAGAGTGGTCCATGAGTTGTATTTCTTTATGGAGAGATCTCAATTTATCTTCTAGGTCCATACAACAGAGGCCCTCAAAGTTTTCACAGCCTGATTTATACCCTTTATCACAATACATGCGAGCTAAACACATACAGCAATTGGTTAAACACTCTTAAGCATGAGCTCTAAATTTGACACAACAGGTGGCTTAGCTCTGTTCACGCGCTGTGACGTTAACAGGGCACTCCTACTTTGCGGTTACCAGCTAAAGCTACTCCTTTCTTTTTCCCAACTTAGTTTTGCTAAAGTTGTTCATCTGAAGTCTCAAGGACAAGTATCCTGGAGACTTCTGCTAATTCACCCTGACTGTGCATTTGCTTGTTATACTTATGTCAAGGGCCTAAGCTGGCTACTGCGGCCTAAGCCATTTCGATGCCCTCGCTGCTTCTGCTAAGCCTCTGTACATCTCTAGTGATCCGTGACCCCTGTCCCGTAGCCATTGGGCAACAATTCCCCCTTTTTCTTTTTGTACAATCAGGGCTGTAGCAGTGACACTCCGTACTCCTTTCATTATACATCCATAAGCAATTTTTAGTATAATTAGAACTAAGAATATAATGCCTAAAAAGCGTACACCCTCTTTAATTAAAGTTAAAAACTAAGGCGATAGATTGCCAAAAAGAAATGTTAACCATGCATCAAACAGGTTTACGTCCTTGACAATATTCTGAATGTGGTCTTTTAACCATTGCAATTTTGCATGTATAGATTGTCCATGATCTGACAAATTAAAACAACACATTCCTGTTGGCAAAACAACACATTCCTTTCTGCAAAAAATAATGAAGTGGGGGGGAGGGGGTGGGGGGAAGAGCCTCTCCTTGGGCTGACCCGAGAGCTTCTCCAGGCGGCTCCAGTGGGAAACGGAGCTCCGTCGGTATTTGCCCTCCCCGGGGGCGGTGGAGCTGGGGCTCCCGTCGGGGTGGGGAGGGGTGCCAGTGGGGGGAGTGCCCCTCCCGGGTCCTTCTGGCTGCGGAGCTGGCTCGAGTCACCGATCCCGTCTGCGCTGACCCCTCCCAGCAGTGCGCTGTCCAGTGCCGGGCCCCCACCGGGCGAGCGGCTCCCGCCGTCCCCCCCGGGGCCCTCGCAGCCGCCTTTGCCACGGGGGGGGAAGGGGGAAAACTGGAAATGCTATGGGCTGCTGCGATGAAGCAACAGGTGCAGTGGGCTCTACCAGTGCCGGGGACTTGGCAGACATTTGATCCTCTGTAGCAGTTGTAGAAACCACTTCAGGAAACTTGAGGCTAGTGGTATCCAAAGGTGGGGGTGGTGAAAATCTCGGCTGCCCTGATACATTTTTCTGAGCCAGTGCTGCTGATGCCGCAATCGGGACAGTTGTTCCTGCACTGGAAAATCCAGGTTGCAGTGTCTCAAAAATGTTGGGAGTCGTTACCACCGCAGCATTCACGACCCCAGAAGTCGACCGGAGCCTCTGAGTGGCCACAGGAGCTAAGTCCTGCTCCATTTTATACTTCTTAATAGCATTCACTGTTTCCCTCCATGGCACTTGGAGTCCCTTGGCAGCTTTTGCAGGCTGCAGTGCTGTGGTTGTTCATGTTGCAATTGTCACACCAAACTTGGGCACAGCATTGTCGTCGGATGTGTCCTTCTCACCCGCAGTGACAACATTTGTTTCCTCTTTGCATTGGGGGTCGGGGTTGTCTTTCAGTCTGCCACAGGGGCACTAAAGCTACAAAAGCCTGCTGTTGTGCTTGTATAAGATCTTTTCCTAGATCTCGCACGGCTTCTACTAACATAGCTTGTGGACCTACTGGCACTCTGCTCATACGTTCTAACATCTGTTCTATACTAGCATCTCCTGGCAGTGTTAGTATAATAGACTTAGTAGGCGGATTTGTATTTTCTAAAACACACTGCCTTAATAGGGCTGGTTTCATCCATTCCTGTACATCAGACTGATCTATGGCAGCTGTTAGTCTGTCTATAAATTGTGCAAAAGTTTCATCTCTACCTTGTTTTATTGCCATATTCGATGGAGAAGTGGGGGCAGTCCTAACTGCTGTGATTGCTAACCTAGCTGTTAGCATTGCTTCTAAACAAATATCTGGCCCTAATCAAAGTTGTGCATCTACAGTAACAAATCTATTAATTCCCATTAGTTGTTCAACAGTCACCCCATAAAGAGGATCACCTTGTTGGCAAGGCTGGTGAACAGACTGCTCACAATAGCGCTGCCAGTTTGCTTGCCACAGGAAAAGCTGTGACTGAGTCATAATCATTCTAACAATCCCTTTAATATCTTCTTGGCATAAAAGAGTTCCTCCCCAAATATAATTGAGCAATTGTTTCGTGGGTTCACCATGTAAGCCAGATTCATTTACGGTACTTCTTAACTGAGACAATAATTTCCAATCTAATGCATTATGCTGACCATACAAATTCTCATCATCTCCTGCATCAAACCTTACCGGGAATGCAAAATTCTCAGAACGACTGCTAGCAACATCAAACTGTTTATCTTCTGCTGCCTGTCTCATTATTAGCTTCCAATTTACAGGGATTACCCTGAAGGCTTCCCTGGAAACTGGGGATATTCCATTTCTCTCTTTGTTAGGAGAATTTATTGACTTTTCCTCCTCTGCCACGGGGGCAGAGGGCTCAGTAGGGCAGTCAGTGGACCGTGGAGACACCGGAGGAGGTTCCGAGTTTGCTCCCCTTAGTTTGCGGTTGACTGCGATGGGACACCCTGTAGCAGGTACGGGAATATGATCACTGCCAATGGATAAGCAACCTGCTGTAGACGTGTCACCCTCGAGATGGTGGGTGGCGACAGCTGCTAAATTTCATTCCAATTGATATTGCTTAATATTATTAATTACCTCCCACCATGATTTCATTAACTTTTTGCAGATTTATCATCGTCTATTACCATATCCCATAATACATCACCTAACTTTCACCACTCACCAACATCAAAAAGGGAGTCAGGATTTTGAAAACATCCTTTAACCCTTCCTAGTGTGACTAGAACTGATAATTGCTTAGCCGAGTCTACTCCCCGCTTTTCTAAAAAGCGCTGTAATAACTCTAGGGCTACCTCAATATCCATATTGCCGGCACGTTTATGCTCCCTAACTAAGATACTACGGTGTGCTCCCTGATTAAGGCACTACTGTATGCTCCTTGATTAAGGCACCACTGTGTGCTCCTTGATTAAGGCACTACAGTATGCTCCCTGATTAAGGCATTTGTGCTCCTTGATTAAGGCACTACTTAGATATCTCTTTCCTACCGTTATACGCTTTGCAGTCTTTCCAGCAGCCCCTGCAGATGGCGGACCCCTTTTGGACAGTCCAGGCGTTTGGATCGACACACCACTCCATGTCGGGCAGCGTTCAGTCGATCTTGGTCCCCCGGTCGCTGTTACCGGTGCTTTTCTGCATCCGTCGCTCAGAGTCGGGACACGAGTAGCTACGCCGGCAGAGCATGAAACTCTTAATCCCAGGGTCGTAGGTTGGTTCGGGCGCCACTTGCGAGCGATGGAGGAATATGTGAGCTGACTCAATGTGAGTGGTAAGGCATAGATCACTTTATTGCTCTCATTAACTCATATTTATACAGGCTATGGTAATTATTCCTACTAGTCCTTTGCTAATTGGCTTAAGCTCTAAATGTTACATTTACATGGTCCTCCTACTTGCGGTTTAACGGTAAAGCATTCTCTACATTTTTCACACACTTACTTTCTCAAGGTTGTTTACCAGATTGAGATAAAGTCGCAGTGTCAGTATTCAGTACTTTTCCACTGCAGCCCGCTGAATGTTAGACAGACTCTGCTTGTACAACTATTCTGCGAACCCATGTCCTTGTTCTCTGAGCCATTCCCCAACAAAAACAGTCTAAACTTGAAGTTTCCCACCTAACACAGAGAAAAAATGAAGCTAAGCTTATTTTCTAAAATCTAATTCTTAATACAGAAAATAAATGAATAAATCTAACTATATTTTATACTTTCGCATATCAATTCCTTAATGCCATCAAGCCATAGTGGTGTAGAGTCCATCTGTATTTCTGGAATAACAGGGGGATCTCAGCAACTGACTGTGTTGGAAGCTGAAGTGAGTCTGACTGGAAATGAGTGGCAAAAGCACCCCATTATGACTGGTCCAGAGGCCCCTTGCATCCTTAGTATAGATTACCTCAAGAGGGGGTAGTTCAAGGGTCCCAAAGGGTACAGGTGGGCTTTTGGTATAGCAGCTTTGGATAAAGAGGAAATTAAACAGTTGTCTTCTCTGTCTGGTCTCTCAGAGGACCCTTCTGCTGTGGGATTAATGAGGGTCGAACAATAGCAGGTGCCAATAGCTACCTCAACAGTGCACCGGTGGCAATATCACACCAACCGAGACTCTTTGGTTCCCATTCATAAGCTGATTTGCCAACTGGAGAGCCAAGGAGTGATTAGTAAGACTCACGATTCAATAGTTCCATATGGCCAGTGCGGAAGTCTAATGGAGAGTGGAGACTGAGAGTGGACTATCGGGGCCTGAATGAAATCACACCACTGCTGGGTGCTGCTGTGCCAGTGTGGTAGTTTGGGTGGATTCACCCCTTTTGCTTGCAGCTTGCAGCCAAACACAGCCTGCTCTATCACCACCCCCCCCCACCCCACCCAGGGAGTAGGGGAGAGAATTGGAAAGAAGGGCAAGGAGACTCACGGGTTGAGATAAAAACTATTTACTAATTAAAATGAAATGATAATGATAACAACAGTGATAACAGAATTATACAAATGAGTGATACACAGTGCTCACCGCCTGCTGACTGATGCCCGGCCTGTGCCAGCTAACGATCCCGGAGGAGAGACAGTCCCAAAACCGAAACCCTGGAAGAGTGAGCCCGAGCCATCCCCCAGAGAAGTACCCCCGGAAGAGAAGTGCCCTGTCTTCCGGTCAGCCCTGGTTAATATACTGGCATGACGTGATATGATATGGAATATTTCATTGGCACATCCAAATGACAGTTCTGGGCTTTGCTATTCACTACACTTCTCCCTCCCAGTCCTAATGCAGCTGTGAAGCAGACAAACACGGTGGCCTTGAGCTCCAGCAGCAACTCACAACACCAGCACTGTTATCAATGTTCTTCTCATAATAAGTCTGAACCGAAACACTAAAAAGAAAATTAACTCTATCTTAGCAAAACCAGGACAGTGTCCACCCCTTATTCCATACCATTTACGTCATGCTCAGGTTTCTATCTATATACATACACACATATATACACATATATACATACAAATATTATTCCCTTAGTTTATGGACCATTCCTTTAAAATGTCTATTGAGTTCATTTAGTCCATTACCTTGGGTTCTGTCTATCATGACAGTCTTTTAAGATAGGAGAGATGATGTGGAGTTTGCACAGTCAATGAAGTAGGTGACATTGGACAGAGCAGGAGGATGGTGTGCAGTCTCTGTTGCATGCTCTATCTGGAACTCATAGTTGGTGTAACTGGTGTGGTCTATGCTCAGGATCTGCAGTTTGAAGATGATGATCTTGAAGATGTTATTGGGTGCCAACTCTGGTCCATCAGAGTTCAGTCTGCATTAACCTGGGCAGATTCTCAAAACAAAGATGTTAGTATAACACACAACAACCATAGCAATGATGATATAGCAATTCATTGACTATTTTCACCCAAAATCAAATCTCCTTGAGGTACACATCGGACTTGCCCATCTTTCTGCATCACACACCAAGTACACCCAGGTCCTTGAGCAAAAGCAATCCCACGAATGGGTTTGCCTTTACCCAAGGCAGGAATAACCCAGACTGTTTTCCCGAGCAATTTTTTAACAGGAACCACAGGGACTTTATCCCCTTCCACAGTACATAAATGTCTTAATTGGGCAAGACCCACTCAGGCAACCCAATCAGTTGGCAGATCCTCTGGTGTTGACTAACCAGGTGGCTTTTGCTAAATATGTGTCCCAGTGTTTGAAAGTTTCACCACCCATTGCTTTGAGTGTGGTTTTTAACAGCCCATTGCATCGTTCAACTTTCCCGGAGGCTGGTGCATGATAGGGGATGTGGTACACCCACTCAATGCCATGTTATTTGGCCCAAGTATCTATGAGATTGTTTCGGAAATGAGTCCCATTGTCTGACTCAATTCTCTCTGGGGTGCCATGTCGCCACAAGACCTGCTTTTCAAGGCCTAGAATAGTGTGGCATGAGGCACAGCATATGTTTCCAGCCACCCGGTGGTTGCTTTCACCATGGTGAACACGTAACGCTTAACACTGCGTGTTTGTGGAAGTGTGATATAGTCAAACTTCCAGGCCTCCCTATATTTATATTTTAACCATCGCCCTCCATACCAAATAGGTTTTAACCTCTTGGCTTGCTTAATCACAGCACATGTTTCACATTCATGAATAACCTGTGCAATAATGTCCATGGTTAAGTCCACCCCTCGATCACGAGCCCATCTATATGTTGCATCTCTTCCTTGATGGCCTGAAGAGTCATGGGCCCAACGGGCTAAAAATTTTTCAGCCTTATGATGCCAGTCTAGGTCTACTTGAGACACTTTAATCTTAGCAGCCTGGTCCACCTGTTGGTTGTTTTGATGTTCTTCAGTGGCTTGACTTTTGGGAACATGGGCATCTACATGTCGTATCTTTAAAACCAGTCTCTCTAGCCGAGCAGCAATGTCTTGCCATAATTCAGCAGCCCAGATGGGTTTGCCTCTGCGCTGCCAGTTACTCTTTTTCCATTGTTGTAGCCACACCCAAAGGGCATTTGCCACCATCCATGAGTCTGTATAGAGGTAGAGCATTGGCCATTTCTCTCGCTCAGCAATGTCCAAGGCCAGTTGGATGGCTTTTACCTCTGCAAACTGGCTTGATTCACTTTTTCCTTCATCAGTCTTTGCGACTTGTTGGGTGGGACTCCACACAGCAGCTTTCCACTTCCGATGTTTTCCTACAATACAACAGGACCCATCAGTGAACAGGGCATATTGTTTTTCATTATCTGGCAGTTCATTGTACGGTGGAGCCTCATCAGCTCGTGTCACCTCCTCCTCAGGTGACATTCTGAATTCTTTTCCTTCTGGCCAGTTTGTGATCACTTCCAAAATTCCTGGGTGGTTAAGGCTTCCAATTCGAGCTCATTGTGTGATCAGTGCGACCCACTTACTCCATGTGGCATCAGTTGCGTGGTGTGTAGAGGGAACGTTCCCTTTGAACATCCAGCGCAGCACGGGCAATCGGGGTGCCAGGAGGAGCTGTGCCTCAGTACCGATGACTTCTGAAGCAGCTCAAACTCCCTCATATGCTGCCAATATCTCTTTTTCACTTGGAGTATATTTGGCCTCTGATCCTCTCTATCTACGACTCCAAAACCCAAGGGGTCGACCTCGAGTCTCCCCTCGTGCTTTCTGCCAGAGGCTCCAGGTTGGTCCATTGTCTCCATCTGCTGTGTAGAGAACATTTTTAACGTCTTGCCCTGTCCGGACTGGTCCAAGAGCTACTGCATGGACTATCTCCTGTTTGATTAGTTCAAAGGCTTGTCGTTGCTCAGCACCCCATGTGAAATCATTCTTCTTTCTGGTCACCTGGTAGAGAGGGCTCACGATCTCACTGTAATTTGGAATGTGCATTCTCCAGAAACCCACAACACCAAAGAAGGTTTGTGCTTCCTTTTTGTTGGTTGGTGGGGACATAGCTGTTATTTTATTGATTACATGTATTGGAATCTGACGGCGTCCATCTTGCCACTTTATTCCTAAAAACTGGATCTCATGAGCAGGTCCCTTGACCTTGCTTTGTTTTATGGCAAAACCGGCTCTCAGAAGGATTTGGATTATTTTCTTCCCTTTCTCAAAAACTTCTTCTGCTGTATTGCCCCACACAATGATATCATCAATGTATTGCAGGTGTTCTGGAGCTCCACCCTGTTCCAATGCTTTCTGAATCAGTCCATGGCAAATGGTAGGGCTGTGTTTCCACCCCTGGGGCAGTCGATTCCAGGTGTACTGGACACCCCTCCAGGTGAAAGCAAACTGTGGCTTGCACTCTGGTGCCAAAGGAATGGAGAAGAACGCATTAGCAATGTCTATGGTGGCGTACCACTTGGCTGCCTTGGACTCCAGTTCATATTGGAGCTCTAACATGTCCAGCACGGCAGCACTCAGTGGTGGTGTGACTTTGTTCAAGCCACGATAGTCCACTGTCAGTCTCCACTCCCCGTTTGACTTCCGCACAGGCCATATGGGGCTGTTAAAGGGAGAGCAAGTCCTGCTGATCACTCCTTGGCTCTCCAGCTGATGAATCAGTTTATGGATGGGAATTACGGAGTCTCGGTTGGTGCGATATTGCCGCCGGTGCACTGTTGTGGTAGCAATGGGAACCTGATGGTCTTTGACCCGTAGCAGTCCAACAACAGACGGGTCCTCTGAGAGTCCGGGCAAGGTGGACAGATGTTTGATTTTCTCAGTCTCTATGGCAGCTATGCCAAAAGCCCACCGGTACCCTTTTGGGTCCTTGAAATACCCTCTCCTGAGGTAATCTATGCCGAGAATGCACGGAGCACCCAGGCCAGTCACAATGGGGTGCTTTTGCCAGTCATTCCCAGTCAGACTCATTTCAGCCTCCAACACAGTCAGCTGCTGGGAACTCCCTGTGACTCCAGAAATACAAATGGATTCTGTCCCTTTAAAGTCTGATGGCATCAGGGTGCACTGGGCACCAGTGTCCACTAGGGCCTTATACTGCTGGGGGTCAGATGTGCCAGGCCAACGAATCCACAGTCCAAAAAACTCGGTTGTCCCTCTCCTCCACCTGGCTGGAGGCAGGGCCCCTCTAATCTTGATCAGACTGTCCATCATCATATGGTTTTGAGCAGCTTGTGTGGGCTGGACCCCTCTTGTCTTCATTTGCATCTTGTAGATAGGGATTGGAAGCCCATCTACGCTGTTTGGAGAGCCAACCAGTGGAAACTGGAGCAACTTTCTTGGAAGAACTCCCTTTTGTGTTTGTTTTTCTTCACAGCTCACGGACACATGCCTCTAGGGCTGAGGTGGGTTTGCCATCCCACTTACTCATGTCCTCTCCATGGTCACACAGTTCAAACCACAGTGTGCCTCGTAGTGTGTGCCGTTTCTCTTGGGCAGAGAAACGCTTGTTCTTATCAACTGAGACCTTGTTATGTGCAGAGGAATTGGACATGTATTCCCAGAACACTTGGGTCATTTTCTCTACAGCTGAGATGAGGGAGGAGGACAGAGTGTCTCCGTATGTCCGGAGGTGGCAAGCCATGTCATCCACCCTTGGCTCCTCTCCAGGTTTGAACTTAAGTACTGCCAGTGACTTGGCATACGATGCTGGTGCATTCTGTAGAACCTTCCGCCACATGCCTTGTGTGCAAGGGACTTCATCTGGATCTTTGGGTAACTGATCGTCATTCAGGTTACTATAAATCACTTCCAACACAGCTAATTCTCTCAAGCACTGGATGCCTTTCTCTATGTTGTCCCACTTGCTTAGATTGCATAAAATATCATCCTTGAAGTTGAACATTTCTTTCACACTTGACAGGAGTCGCTTCCAGAGGTTGAGAGTCTGTGGCTCTCTCCCAATAGCTTTGTCAATGCCACTTTCTCTGGCAATGGAACCCAACTGCTTGGCTTCCCTGCCATCTAGATCCATGCTGCTGGCCCCATTGTCCCAGCATCGAAGCATCCAGGTGGCAATGTGTTCGCCTGGATGACGGGTGAGATCCTTTCGGATGTCTCGCAGCTCACAGAGCAATAGGGATCGGGTGACTATCTCTGGTTCTGGCTCTTCCTCGGGTTCTCTTGATGGCCCCGCTTCCTCCTCATCCTTTGTTATGCGAACATATTTCTTTGTGTATTTCCTCTTTTGTACAGGGGCAACTGATACTGGCACAGGTTTGTTGTCTGGTTTATCTGTGCTGCTTTTCACCAAGGGTTGAGTAACCTTAGCAGGTGCTGAGGTTGGAGTAGTTGTTATGGTGACTATTGCAGGGATTGAAGTGGTCGCAGTGCTGGTTGTGGGGGTTGACGTTTCCATGGTTTCTGTTGCAGGAACTTGAGTGGCAGCACAACACTGACATCTGCACCGAACACCCATAGCAGATCTAAACAACATCACAACCTGACACACATTCAGCAATATGGTGATGGTAGTTTGAGCATCTGTGGTGGGTTGACCCTGGCTAGATGCTGGGTGCCCACCAAAGCCCACTCTATCACCCCCCTCCTCAGCAAGATGGGGAGGGGAGAAAATAAGGTGGAACACAAAAAAACCAAACTCGTGGATCGAGACAAAAGCAGTTTAATAGAAGCAAAGCAAAGCTGCGCGCGCAGAAGCAAATGAACAAAATATTTATTCTCTACTTCCCATCAGCAGGCGATGTCTGGCCACTTCCTGGGAAGCAGGGCTTCATACGCGTTGCGGTTCCCGAAGGACAAACGGAAGTAACGAATGCCCCCCCTTCCCCCTCTGTTCTCCTTGCTTTATTTCTGAGCATACGTCATATGGTATGGAATATCCCTTTGGTCCGTTTGTGTCAGCTGTCCTGGCTGTGTCCCCTCCCAAGACCTTCCCCACTCCCAGTCTACTGGGGGAAATGTTGGAGAGACAGCCTTGGTGCTGTGCTAGCACTGCTCACCAGTAACCAAAACACTGGTGTGTTACCAACACCCCTCGAGCCACCAAATACAAAACACAGCACTCTGAGGGCTGCCATGGGGAAAATCAACTCCATCCCAGCCAGACCCACTACAGCATCCCAAGGGTATTCAATATTCTCAAGAGTTTTTATAAATTATTCAGAGGATAAGGGGAAACAGAGGCAGGTGTCTCCTCCTTGTATTGGCTGTCCCAGGAAAAGGTGTAATTGGTGACCACACCCATTATACGACTCCCAAAATGTGGGGGTGGAACCGGCTTGGTCGTGCCACCTGCCACCATGGCATACAGATATAAAATTGGTCCCACAGCCCATGATTTTATCATACCAACAACCAGCACCCCACAGCACAGCACAACAAAAACCTTAATCAGCAAAACAGCATCCCTCAATCCAATCCAACGCCTAGTGGTGATGAACCACGTATAAACACTGGCAAACAGCATATACGGCAAGTGAGGTGAGACAGACCACAGCTCTAAAACCACCTTAGAGAGCACAGAAAACAGCGTTCTGATCAGCGCCGACCAAGTCCGAGGCCACATAATTAGTGCTTATCAGAGTTTTGTTTTAACACAGTCTGGTCAAATCCGTCTTTATCTCAACCCTTCGTGCCCCACATCGGGCGCCAAAAAAAAGGACTGTGGTGGTTTGGGTGGATTCACCCCTTTTGCTTGCAGCTAAACACAGCCTGCTCTGTCACCACCCTCCTCCCTCGCCCAGGGAGTAGGGGAGAGAATTGGAAAGAAGGGCAAGGAGACTCACGGGTTGAGATAAAAACTATTTACTAATTAAAATGAAATGATAATGATAACAACAGTGATAACAGAATTATACAAATGAGTGATACACAGTGCTCACCGCCTGCTGACTGATGCCCGGCCCGTGCCAGCTAACAATCCCGGAGGAGAGACAGTCCCAAAACCGAAACCCTGGAAGAGTGAGCCCGAGCCATCCCCCAGAGAAGTACCCCCGGAAGAGAAGTGCCCTGTCTTCCGGTCAGCCCTGGTTAATATACTGGCATGACGTGATATGATATGGAATATTTCATTGGCACATCCAAATGACAGTTCTGGGCTTTGCTATTCACTACACTTCTCCCTCCCAGTCCTAATGCAGCTGTGAAGCAGACAAACACGGTGGCCTTGAGCTCCAGCAGCAACTCACAACACCAGCACTGTTATCAACATTCTTCTCATAATAAGTCTGAACTGAAACACTAAAAAGAAAATTAACTCTATCTTAGCAAAACCAGGACAGCCAGATATGCTAGAACTTCAATAGAAACTGGAGTCCAAAACAGCCAAGTGGTACGCCACAATTGATATGGCTAACACGCTTTTCTCCATTCCTTTGGCAGCAGAGTGCAGGCCACAGTTTGCTTTCACCTGGAGGGGTGTCCAGTACACATGGAATCAACTGGCCCAGGGGTGGAAACACAGCCCCACCATTTGCCATGGACTGATCCAGACTGTACTGGAACAAGGTAAAGGTCCTGAAAACCTGCAGCACATTGGTGTCATCATCATATGGGGGGGAACACAGCAGAAGAAGTTTTTGAGAAAGGAGAGAAAATAATCCAAATCCTTCTGAATGCTGGTTTTGCTATAAAACAAAGCAAAGTCAAGGGACCTGCTCAGGAGATCCAGTTTTTAGGAATAAAATGGCAAGATGGGCATCACCACATCCCAGTGGATGTGATCAACAAAATAACTGCTATGTCTCCACCAACTAGCAAAGAGGAAACACAAGCTTTTTTAGGCCTTGTGGGTTTTTGGAGGATGCATATTCCAAATTACAGTCAGATTGTGAGCCCTCTCTATCAAGTGACTGGGAAGAAGAATGACTTTAGATGGGGTCCTGAGCAACGGCAGGCCTTTGAGCAAATCAAACAAGAGATAGTCCATGCAGTAGCCCTTGGGCCAGTCTGGGCAGGATGAGATGTTGAAAATGTGCTCTACACCGCAGCTGGGAAGAATGGCCCAACTTGGAGACTCTGGCAGAAAGCACCAGGGGAGACTCGAGGTCCATCCCTTGGGTTTTGGAGTTGAGGACACAGAGGATCAGAGTCCCGATATACTCCAATTGAAAAAGAGCTATTGGCAGCATACGGGAGAGTTTGAGCTGCTTCCGAGTTGGTTGGTACTGAGACACAGCTCCTCTTAGCACTCCGACTGCCAGTGCTGAGCTGGATGTTCAAAGGGAGGGCCTCCGCTACACACCATGCAACTGATGCTACATGGAGTAAGTGGGTTGCACTTATCACACAAAGGGCTCGAATAGGAAGCCCCAGTCGTCCAGGAATTTTGGAAGCAATCACGAATTGGCCAGAGGGCAAAGATTTTGGAATGCCGCTGAAAGAGAAGGTGACGCGTGCTGAGGAGGATCCACAGTATAATGAACTACCAGATGATGAGAAACGATATGCCCTGTTCACTGATGGCTCCTGTCGCACTGTAAGAAACATCAAAGGTGGAAAGCTGCTGTGTGGAGCCCTACACAACATGTTGCAGAGACTGCTGAAGGAAAAGGTGAATCGAGCCAGTTTGCAGAGGTAAAAGCCATCTAGCTGGCCTTAAATATTGCTGAACGAGAAAAGTAGCCAGTGCTCTATCTCTATATATCTATACCTATATATCTCTATACTGACTCATGGATGGTGGCAAACGCCTTGTAGGGGTGGTTACAACAATGGAAACAGAGCAACTGGCAGTGCAGAGGCAAACCCATCTGGGATGCTGAATTCTGGCAAGATATTGCTGCTCGGCTAGAAAAGCTGGTTGCAAAGGTACGTCACGTAGACGCTCATGTACCAAAGCCACTGAAGAGCCGGAAAACAACTAACAGGTGGACCAGGCTGCCAAGATCAAAATGTCTCAAGTAGATTTGTACTGGCAATAGAAGGGTGAAAAAGTTTTAGCCCACTGAGCCCATGATGCCTCAGGCCATCAAGGAAGAGATGCAACATATAGATGGGCTTGTGATCGAGGGGTGGACTTAACCATGGACTTTATTGCACAGGTTATTCATGAATTTGAGACATGTGCCACAATCAGGCAAGCCAAGAGGTTAAAATCTCTCTGTCATGTAGGACGATGGTCAAAATATAAATATGGGGAAGCCTGGCAGATCAACTATATTACTCTCCCACAAACCCGCAGTGGTAAGCGCTACGTGCTCGCAATGGTGGAAACAACCACTGGATGGTTGGAATCATATGCTGTGTCTCATGCCACTGCCCTGAACACTATTCTAGGTCTTGAAAAACAAGTTCTATGGCAACATGCCACTCCAGAGAGAATTGAGTCTGACAACGGGACTCATTTCCAAAACAGCCTCAAATACCTGGGCTAAAGAACATGGCATTGAGTGGGTGTACCACATTCCCTATCATGCACCAGCCTCCGGGAAAGTTGAAAGACACAATGGACTGCTGAAAACCACACTAAGAGCAATGGGTGGTGGGACATTCAAACACTGAGATACACATTTAGCAGAGGCTGCCTGGCTGGTTAACACTAGGGGATCCACCAATCGAGCTGGTCCCTCCCAATCAAAACTTCTGTGTACTGTAGAAGGGAACAAAGTCCCTGTAGTTCACATGAAGAACATGTTAGGGAAGATGGTCTCTGTTAGTCCTGCCACAGGCAAAGGCAAACCCATTCGTGGGATTGCTTTTGCCCAAGGACCTGGGTACACTTGGTGGGTAATGCAGAAGGATGGGGAAGTCTGATGTGTACCACAAGGTGATTTGATTCTGGGTGAGAATAGTCAATAATTTGAACTGTATATATATTGTGTGTCATTACTACTGTGGTTACTATATGCCATGTCAAAGGGGTTACAGTATGAATTGCCCCAAAATGGATGAAGAAATGGACTTTGGTGAAAACCGAGCAAGGTACAGCAGTGATGAAACCAGAGCTGGCTCCAGCAATCAACACCCAACGACATCCTTAAGATTGACATCTTTGACCTACAGACCGTGAGCAGGGGCCATACCTGATACACCAGCGCATCATCTCCAGTCAGCTCTCCAAGATACACCAGCCACAAGCTCTGGATACAGCATGCAGCAATCCAACACCGCACACCAGGTTTTTTTTCTCACCCCGAGAGACTGTTATGACAGATGGAGCCCAAAGTCATGGGTTAAATGAACTCAGCGGACATTATAGAGTCATGGCTTATAGACTAAGGGAATTATATCTGTGTGTTTATGTATGTCTATATATAGATATAGCTCTACAACAAGACAAGACAGTGGTAGGAATTGATTGGGAGGTGTAGGATCTGAGCATGATGTAGATGGTATAGAATAAGGGCTGGATAGTGTCCTGGGTTTGGTTAGGATAGAGTTAATTGTTCTCAGGGAACTGGGAGGGGGGGTGGCTGGGGCAGATGGTCTGGGCAGATGGTCTGGGCGGCCAGGGCAGGTGTTCCATACCACGTGATTGTATTCTATACCATGTGACATCATGTTCAGTATTTAAACAGGGAAGTTCCGGGAAGAGGGGGCTGCTGGGTATTGTAGTTAGCGAGCCGGTCCCTGCAGTGAGCCCCTTCTATTTCTTTTATCAAGTTCTTACATTGTATACTCTTTCATTAGCAGTGTTGTTGTTTGATGTTGTTTCTCCCTTACTATTCCAGTAAACTGCTCATGTCTCAACCCCTGAGCCCCGTTCGTTTGTATTTCCTTCTCCCCATACCACTGGAGGGTTGGGAGTGGGGCAGGCAGCAACCCTTCCTGGTTAAACCACGTAATTTCCCTAATGCTTCCCACCTGTTGAAGTGTCTGAATGGTCTTAGTAATTTCATCTTCCCCCCTGGAATGCCATATTTTTTTTACAGTTACCACTTTGGCAGGCACAGAAGCACAACAGGATCCCACTTTGGAAATCCACACACGACAGTTATAGATCGAATAGCAAAACCCACTTGCGAAGTTCTGAAACAGAAGCAACCATTTAAAGTTTCAACTGTCCATCCTGCTAACACATCAATTCCCAAGATGTATTCCTTAATTGGGGCAATTAACACTGTTGTGGTAAATGGCATGGCATTTCCTATTGTCAGGGTAACCTTAGCTTGGAAAGTGGGGGTCTGATTTCTCAGAGACCCCTCGAGTAGGCCCCTGTTTTTCTGCAGAAGGGTGGGCCTGAAGAGGGGTAGGCCCCTGTCTTGGTACTTATCATACCTCTGCAGAAGGGTGAGCATCTGTAGACAGTTAGTCAAGTTGAAACAAAAACACACAATATTTGCTAGTTCATACTTATGCTAAGAGCGGCCCAGTTATGTCAAGCAAACTCACAAACTTAACTCTATTACTTCATTCATTTTCAGTGGGGATTGTTATGAGAAGAAATGTTGATAACATACAAGGACACCGTGCTTGGGTAGTTGGCAAGAGCAGAGGACCGGAAGGAAGGGTAGGGGGAGAAGAAAAGTATAGTAGTTAGTAAAACCCAGAATTGACAGTTAGATATGCCAATAAGATATTCCATATCTCATTACATCATGTTTAGTATATCAACTGGGACTGAATGGAAAAGGGTAAGATTCTCTCGGGAATCACTCAGGCTCGCTTTTCGGGGGTTGTAATTTCAGTTTCGGGGTTCCTTTTTGCTCCTCTGGGATCGTTGTCAGCAGATGGCAAGCAATTGTACTGTGCATCACTCATATATATGTTATATATGTATGTATGGAGCCTCTTCAAGCCTGGTGGTGAAGTTTGCAGATACAGACAAGGAGTGTACAATGAGATGCATGCAGCAAATGGCAGGACAAATGGGAATGTTTAACCCCATGGACATCCAGTTTGGAGCATATGGTGCCTATGCACAGGCAGTAAGTATAGACACTGAGTAGTTAAACATCAGGGTAGTTAAAATCCCCCACAACAACCAGGGCCTGTGATTGTGAGGCTGCTCTCAGCTGCCTGTAGAAGGCCTCATCAACTTCCTCACCATGATCTGGTGGCCTGTAAGAGACACCCACAACTGTATCACCCGTACCAGCCTGCCCCTTAATTCTCACCCACAGACTCTCAACTCACTCCTCATCCTCCCCTGGACAGATCTCAATACACTGCAGTTGCTCTCTCACGTAAGGCTCTATGTGTGTTCACAGGAATGGGAATAGTGCCTTGAACTGCACAAAAGCACAAGTGAGCAGAGGAACAACTGAGCAGAGGAGGGACCAGTGATTTCTCTGTTAAACTGGTTAGCAAACTAAGCCATGCCATCCAGGGTAGACAAGGGCATCTCCCAGGTGAGTCTCAGGGGTGCAATAGTCAGTTCTAGCAGTAACCACACTGTGATCATGTGTGTACCCATGCACGACACTTCCTATGGTGTCTAAGCCATTGCTGACAAATACAAACACAACTAGTCTTTGCGGATTTGCATAAAATAAGCCTGAATTCAGCTTATCTTAGTTCTCTACCCCATGTCAGCACCATCTGGTGCCAAAAAAGGTTTGTGAGGATGCAAATACCTTTCTGGCCCTCCTCTGCTACCAGCCCATACAGACTGAGCTGAATGGGGCAGATGGCTCTCTCCTCCATTTGGCCAGGCCCCTGCTGTACCATGTATCATTGTGGGTACCTTTGGAGTGACCACAGAATAAAATGGCAGCTGTTGACATAAGTGCTTTTAGATTTGTGAAAGCATGCTAGATAATACTAAAATGGAGAAGCAGACATGCACACATACAGTCCTGGCTCCCCAAAACAGTATGATTGAAGCACTCTGGGAAAATGCATCAGCTATTTAAAGCAGTGTTGCACTGTTTAACTTTAGGTATCCTACTTACATACCAAACCTGGACCCTGGGCCCTTGAGAAAATGTGACTGTACAGGGAGCTGGGCTCTTGAAGAAGCCCTGAAATTGATGTATCTGGGATAATTACCTTTCCTTAGCCTACAGTTAACAAGGACCGGCAAGACAAGATCAGGTTGAGGTAACTTGGTCTCCACCAGATATTTCACAGGATGGTAGAGGTGATCCCTGCAGCGGGCAGACACAATAGTGACAGGTGACTTCAGCTACCTTCTCTGGAGCAGATTTGCAGGCAGTGACAGTGCATCTAGGTGATTCATCCATTTAGTGGTAAAATGTAGCCCTCTTATGCTCTGTACTAGATTTGTGTACAGGAGGGAAATACCATTAATCCCATTTTCCAAAGTAACATCTTCCTGAATGAAAGAGAGAAAATGCCTTGCCTTAGGTAATACAGGGCCAACTCAGAAATCACAGTTCAGTGTTGGCCCTTTAAGAGCCGAAGCTGCAAGCGGCTTCGGCCTTGAGCAATTAAGTCCTGACTTTGAGCGAAAAAATAGAATCTAATAAGATTCGTGGGAAAGAATGCAAAAAACGAGATAAGAAACTTATATAATTAGTCAGAAGTAAAAAGAATGGTTCATGAACAGATGGATTTATCCAATCAAGTATTGTAACCAGGTGTGTGAACAGTAGCTTTTAGCCAATGAAGAGTTGTTTATGTGTGTGTGTGTGTGTGTTAGCAGCTTAAGAGTATATAAGTGATCGTGTAACCAATAATAAAGGTCTCCAGTAGAATTCACATTGAATTGTGTGTGGAGTCCATGGGTGCATCCCTCTTGGCAAGTGGTGACCTCAACATGATCTGCGAGGGGGTGACCGCCCAAGGAGAGGAAGCCCTGGCTGGAAGACAGCGCCGGCTGGTCCGGAGCTGGGTTGCAGTGGGTGGCACTGCGAAAATAAGCTGTACTGAGAGATCAGGTGAGCAGCCGAGGGGAAGATGGGGCAAAAAGTAACAAGGGAAGAAAGAGTACTTGTTAAGCTCCTCTCGCTTATCCTTTCCAAGAAAGGAATTAACAATGATAAGACTGTGCTTCGGCAACTGTTAATTTGCTGCCGACAAGAGATTCTCTGCAAACTCAGCCACAGCCTTTCAGATCTGGGAAGAGATAGGAAAAGTTTTATGGGATTCGATTAGCCACCATGAGAAAGACACAAGAGACTTTGCAACAGCTTGACTATTGATTTCAGACACTTTAAAAGCCATAAAAGGCCAAAGAGAGGTGGCGAAAGGCGCATTTACAGATCGCAGTGGCCTGCATCCCGGCCCAGGCCCCTCCCGGCCCGGCTCCCCACTGCGCTCCACGAACTGCGCAATGCTCCAGCCAGGCCTGGCTGCCCCACTCGGCACCATACGCTCACGCTCCCCCAGTGCCACTACCCGAAAAAATGGAGTCGATCTGCCCGACGCGGGGAAATCTCGGAAATTCCTTGATCCCAGGGCTGCTAAGCCCAAAGACTCTTCCCATGTTCTGGTCTATCCTGCACTCCCTCCGTCCACACCACTGACGTCTGATTTTCCACCGCCTCCACCACACTCTAATCCTGAGAATCGTCCGGAGTGGGCACAAAAACTCATTCATAAGCTTGAAGAGTTAGAACAGCAGCAGGAAACTCCTTACAGCAGACAATGACCCAATTTGAATCACAAATCCCAAAGAAACAACCAGGGGGACGGGGAATGATGATGATGGGCATCCAGCCATGAGATGGCAAGGAGTGAAAAAAAACACTTTGCTTGAGGGGGTGTCTTGCCCACACCTACTACATATCCAGTGATTATGGGGGTACTGAGAATGATGGGAGAAGGAAACCTAACTATTGGTCTCCGTTCCCTTGGGAACTAGGAAAAGAGGCCAGAAAATCAGTAAGAGATTACGGGCTGCAATCTCCCTATACGCAGGCATTTGTTGATAATACCTTTTCTACTAATTTTTTTTACTCCAGCTGATTGTTGTACTATGATGCAAAAGCCTTTAACACTGATTCAGGCATTGTTATGGTGAACACGGTGGAGGCTGGACATGGCGGTAGCGGTCGCACAGCACAAAGGTCAGGAGCCATGGCAACAACAACAACATGAAGGCGGGCGGGGGGGGGCAGAGGCCTGGCCCGCTTCGCTGCACCAGGGCCGCCTGAGGTGAGGGGGGACTTCCCCCCACCTCTTCCTCAGCGACTTCACCCACTGCAGGCCCCGCCTGGAGAGCAGCTGCTCCTCCACTGTTCACGGCCCAGGTTTTACCAAGAGACAGTACATACAGGAGACTCAGCTCCACTTACTGATTTTACTTCATCATGGGAACCCCTGCGCCTCCCTCAAATGAGCTCAGCCTCCCCTCCGGACCCTCTAAAATTTTGGAAACAGATTAAAGAACAGGCAGCTGCTGAAGAGGACTCACGCTATCATCTTATACATCTGTTTTTTAAAAAAAAAACACCAAAAGAGAGAGAGAGAGCAAGAGAGACACAACCTGGTACTGTGCATTATGGTTTAAGTTATACTGCTTGGTGTGGACCTGTGGCAAATGGTTAATGGTTTATAGTTTGCATTGCACGAGAATCTGACTATTGTTTGATTGGCATATTTTGTGGTGTGAGTGAATGAGTGAGTGAGTGAAAGGAGTGAAGGACCCTTCCTGTTTGTGTGACTGAGTGTCTGTGTTGCTTGAGTGAACGCTGCCCGACTTCAAAGCAGGTGCAGAGTTATAACTAACAGTTCTGTTCTCCCACAAGGGAAACAGCTGGAGATGAACAAAGCGAGAGGTTGTAGTTCAATGCTGTAAGCGTAATTTTCTTTGTGGTTGTTTAAGGTGTAAATGGAAACTGAATGGTAACTAAATGGGAACTAAAGAGGAATTTAAGACTCATAGATGTTAGAGAGGCCCTTGGAAACTCCTGCTGGGGATCAATCAGTACCAATGGACTTTTGTGTCTTTTTAAATTTCCCTACATGTCCATGGAACACTCCCATTCCAAAGAAAAGTTGAAAATGGCGGTAACTCTGTGACCTCTGAAAGGTTAATGAAGTCATGGAGGACGTGGGTACCCTTCAAACTGGTTTGCCATCCCCAAATATCATACTTCAGGGGTGGGATGTTTTGATCATTGACTTAAAAGATTGTTTTTTCACCATACCATTGCATGAGGAAGACTTTGAAAAATTTGCCTTTTCAGTTCCTTCTGTCAATAAGCAAGAACCTATGAAAAGGTATGATTAGGTTTTTTTGCTGCAGGGTGTGAAAAATTCACCTACCATGTGTCAAATTTTTGTTGCCTGGGCGTTAACTCCATTTCAAGATAAGCATAACGAGCTAATAGTCTGTCATTATATGGATGATATTTTAATTGGTGGACAAAATATAAATCAGAAAACCATAATTAAAGAATTAGAAGAATTGTTAAATTCTTGAGGGTTAAAAATAGCTTCAGAAAAAATAAAGTGTGTTCCACCTTGGAAATATTTAGGGTGGGAGATAACAAAAGCCACTGTGCACCCACAAAAATTAACAATCCATACAGACATTCAAACCCTCAATGATGTGCAGAAACTTATGGGAGATTTTAATTGGATTTGCACCTGTTGTGGAATCACCAATGAAGATCTCCTCCCAATTGCTAAATTACTGCAGGGAGGAGGTGGAGATGAGGCCCCCAGACCAACAAATGAAAAAGTGCAACAGACACTAACAGAAATATTGGAAAATTACAAAGCAATATGCACATAGATGGGACCCCGATTATAGCATTGGGTTAATGACTATTAACTGTGATCAACATTCTTTTGCCCTACTTATGCAATGGGTCATTAGTGCTGATCCTTTACGGATCTTGTAGTGGATATTTCTTCCGATACAACCCAAACGATCAATTATAACTTGAGTGGAAGCTATTGCTCAGCTAATTATCAAAGGCCGCAGTCGAATTGTTCAGATAGGAGGGAAAGAGCCAGATTTTTTAGTCTTCCCTCTGTCAGCGGAATATTTGCAGTGGTCATTACAAAATTCTACAACATTACAGATTGCAATATTGAATTATCACTGTAAAATTTGTGTTCACTATCCGCCTCATAAATTATTAGGATGGCTACCCAAGTTTCAGATAGAGCACCTGCCTTTACCGTCACCAACTCCTGTAAAAGGTGTCACAGTTTTTACAGATGCGGGTGGCCGCACCCGTAAGGCTGCATTGACATGGCTCGAGAATGGGCAATGGCAAGACATGGTGTTAACAAACCTCACAGGATCTGTGCAATTATTAGAGTTACAAGAAGTAATTCAAGTCTTCATTCTATGGGCAACACAACCAGTAAATGTTGTCAGTGACTCTTTGTATGTAGTAGGAGTAGTTCAACGTATGGAGAGAGCAGTGTTAAAGAACATTGATGTGTTATTTCAATATCAATTGTTCAAGCACCTGTGGGATTTGCTCAACCAGAGATCACATCGATATTTCATTGCTCACATTAGAAGCCACACAAAGCTTACAGGTAGCCTTGCTGAAGACAACCATTGCACAGACAGTCTGATCGCCCCAGCATGGACAGATCTGCCAATAGATCGCTTTGCCGAGGTGCGGCAATCGCACGACTTTTTCCACCAAGCAGCAAACATTCTGCAACAACAATTCCACATTTCTGAGGCCGATGCACGCAACATTGTCCTCTCCTGTCCTTACTGTCAGCAGCAATCCGGAGCCCTTGCAACAGGGGTCAACCCCCGTGGTCTTGGACCCCCTAAAACTGTGCCAAATGGATATAACACACATCCCAGAATCTGGTAAATTTAAATATGTACATGTTTCTATTGATACCTGGTCTCATGATAACATGAGCCACAGCACAAACAGGAGAATCTAGTAAGCACGTGCAACGTCATTTACGTGCAGCATTTGCAGCGCTTGGTGTTCCCCATGAAATAAAGACAGACAATGGACCTGGATACATAGCCAAAACTACAAGCCATTTTTTAGCCTTGTGGGGCATTCAACACAGTACTGGTACACCGCACTCACCTACAGGACAAGCTTTGGTTCTACGTACTCATCAAACATGAAAACACCTGTTGCAAAAACAAAAGCAAGGAGAATCGGGCTTAACACCTCATGAAAGACTCAGCAAAGCGTTGTATGTATTAAATTACCTAAGACTGCCCCGAGTGGAACTGCACCCTCCAATGGTGGCACATGGCAAAGGCCTATCAAGAGGACTGGACAATATAAAAAGAGCCCAAGCCACAGTATGGGTAAAAAATGGTGTCACTGGACAATGTGAGGGTCCCAGAGAACTGATAACTTGGGATAGGGGCTATGTTTGTGTCATTACAGATTCTGGAACACAGTGGGTTCCAGCAAAGTGGATACGCCCCTGGTTGGAAGACAAGCAAGAGGCACAAAAGAAAGATGATCCGTCTTGAGCTTATAGTTATTACTGCATTAAGGGTTTTTGGTAATTGGTGTTGTTTCAGGACCCTGGGCTGTAGTACCCAGACAGAACATGTGGGTAACTTTTGCTAATATAACGAAGCAAGAATCACTGTGGCTTTCACTGGCTACGCCCAGGGATCCTTTTAGAACCTGTCTTATAAGAGTGTCTTTGTATAACTTTGAAAGCTTTTTAGGATATGTAAGTAATGACAGCATTATCACATTTAACGAAACACAAATTTAGCAGCTATATAATCAGACATGGTCAAAAAACAATTTTAAGCACTATAAAAATGCTATGCTAGCTTTTAGATCTGTTTTTATAATCTCGCATTTAAACACATCTCTCATAGAACCACAACAACACTCGACACAAGAGAAGCATTTCTTATTTTGATGAAAATTGTAACAATCAGATACAGTTTTGGGACACTGCTGCGTTGTTTTCTCCTAACGTTGCAGCAGGAAAAGCATTAGGAGATGTGAAAAAGCTAGGTTGTTGGATAGCTAAATAAACAAAACTCACATCAGAAATTATCACATAGATGTTTGTAGATACTGATAGTATTAGACATGCAACATTGCAAAATAGAGCAGCAATTGATTTTTTACTGTTAGCACAAGGGACGTGGTTGTGAGGAATTTGAAGGTATGTGCTGTATGATTCTATCAGACCACTCAGAATCAATTCATATGGCCATTAAAAGGTTAAAGGAAAATGTCAAACAGTTGAGGGTAAATAGTGATGATTGGTTAAGCGAGTGGTTTTTACAAGGATGGATCTCTTCACTATTAAAGTCAGGATTTAAGATGCTATTCGTAATTTTGGTGATCCTCCTAGTAGTTCCTTGTTTGCTATCATGTCCACAAAGGGCCCTGCAGAAGATGGTGAACAATGCCTTTGTGGTACAAAAACAAAAAGGGAGAATTGTTGGTGCTTTAAGAGCCAAAGCTGCAGTCGGCTTCGGCCTTGAGCAATTAATTCCTGACTTTGAGTGAAAAAATAGAATCTAATAAGATTTGTGAGAAAGAATGCAAGAAAAACAAGATAGAAACTTCTTATGTAACTAGTCAGCAGTAAAAAGAATGCCTCATGAACAGGTGGATTTATCCAATCAAGTATTGTAACCAGGCGTGTGAACAGTAGCTTTTTAGCCAATGAAGAGTTTTTATGTGTGTGTGTGTGTGTTAGCAGCTTAAGAGTATATAAGTGATCATGTAACCAATAATAAAGGTCTCCAGTAGAATTCACATCGAATCGTGTGTGGAGTCCATGGGTGCATCCCTCTGGGCAGTCCAGTGTACCTATACTCCCTTCAGTGCACTGACTGCAAAGCTCTGCTTTCTTCCCTATTTCTTTCTCATGATTTAGCACCATGGATTTCCTATCAAATCCACATACTCTGTTTTTAACTTGAGAGCTTTGACATTTCAATCCTCCACTAAGTGTCCTGTGCCTCACTGGACTCTTGATACAACCCAGCCTACCCCTTGCATGACCCATGTAGAGTCATGAGGACATGCTGTAGAGCTCCACAGAAGTTCTCCCTCTCCTCCCAGCTGCACCTCCTGGTGATATTCTGAACTTTTTTATTCTCTCCTCACTAGACAAATTCTATTTTTATTTCCTGTTTACCCTCTTCATTTTTATTCCCAGCCAAAGACAATCTTTGCCTCTTTCTTTGTCTCCTTCTCCCCTCCTCACATGATAGAAGAGCTGTCCCCTCCCCATCCTGGCTGTGTTTAACTGTCCTCCTGGCCAGGGAAGGCTTCAGGAAGAGGAAAAGAGACAGCAAATAACAGCTGAGCCCAGGTCAGTGGCCAGCAGCCTGGCAGGGGAATGCAACATTTGTTCCTCCACACACCAGAGGAATTAACAGGAGGCAAACCATGGGCAGCTCGGGACAAACATCTGCAAAGGTTGTCAGGCAGGAGATGTGGCTCCAGTGTTACACTACTGGCATTGATCAGGCAGCTGGAGAGGTGGTAAAGACACCTCTGTCTTGATACTCTGGTCCAAAAACTCTTTTTGCATCAATTATTCTAGAGTAATTCTTCTAATTTCCAGCCTAGATTTATACTGATATAAAAGAGGATGCAGTCTGCACCTTTACACCACAGAAGTTCCCTCCATTTATTTCTCAACAGATAATATAGGACATTATGAGAGTAGGTGCTTGAGTGAGGATTTATTGCTGAAGGAAGAGTGAAAACAATTCCTGGATCTACTTCCTCTCCATTTGAAACTAAGGAATATTTTTCCTATTGATTTATGTGGAAGCAGAATTGGACCCATCCTCTTTTTTTTTTCTTCTTTTTTTTTTTTCTGGTAAATATGCTAATAAGGGAGAAACAATAAGTTTTAGATATTGTTCCATTGGATATGACAAACTGGTGACGCAAACAACCCTGGGGACTTCAGAGCTTTCTAAATGATGCAATCACATTTCCATGTGGTGCCTGTATACCCAGAGTGTACTTAGATGCTGTCTCTTAATCAGCCTCCCTATCTGTTTCATCTCACAGTCTCACACTAAAGGGAAGGAAGGGAGCACCAAGAGCGCTGAGGCTGTGTGATGTTCCCTCCCTCCGATTAATCCACCTCAGATTGCTGGCTCTTAGATATCAGTGTGATTGGCACTTTGTAAACACCAGCAGGAGATGGAGGGATTGGCAGGGGGAGAGGGAAAGGTGGGGGCAGTTTTATTCAGCCTGAACTGAAGTTGAAGAGCTAAGGCAAGCCAAGAGGAGGGAAGGTGAAACAGTGAAAACACAAGAGCAGGACAGCAGTGACAGCTGATGCCACTGCCACCAGCAACTCATGTGACCTTGAGTGAATCGTCTGACCCCTGGTCTCATTTTCCCATGTATAAATAAAGCTGATGATCAGACATATTTATTTTCCCTTCTCCCTCAGGGACACGACTCTCTTTTGTGCTGTCTCTCCGTGGGTTTTCACACAGAAGTATGATGGTAACACAAGTTTAAGAACTGCCTCAGGGCTTAGTAGTAAGACCAGGACTAGCACTAGGCTCTCCGATTTGTACTGGTAACCTGTCCTCCCAGCTATCCCACTGCAGTCCAAGCTTGAAAGATGTCTCCATATAGGAGTTCCCAAGCAATCCCATGAGATCTGGTTAATAAATAGCTTCTAATGATCCGTCCCTATGGACGAGGTTGTCAAGTCCCCTAGGCAGCAGTTTCTTGCTGAATCTCCTCCAGAGAGGCATCATGCACATCATTGGGACTGGATTAGCTCCTGCAAAAAGATCTCCATGCATCAAGGTGACCAGTGCAGCAGAAATCCACATGGTGCAGCTATTTGAGAAATTAGTGGGCAGCCTTGGATTTTCAAACCCAGCAGCACCAATGAGGAAAGGCAGCAAGGGTCTCATTCCATCAGTGTCTGACTGATAGTCTTTAGTGTTGCCACCAGGACTGCTTTGGGCCCCAGCTCCTCTATAAGTTACCTCCTTTGCAGCTCAGCAAATGGCCATATCACAGTTTACTCCCTGCTGCTTGCTGCCAAGCCACTCAACCTCAGCTTAAACAACTTTAACCTTGATATCTTCCCATATTCTGGGAAAAGCAGAGCTGGAGTTACCTGTCAAGGTCAGTGCAGAGCTGGGCAGCAGCTACAAATATCTTTGGAAATAAGATCATGAAAAAAATAAACCCTGACTACTGAAACTATACAGTTTTCTTCTAGTGATAACTGCAAGTAGTTTAAATGTTTGTGGTTTTTTCCCAACAAAACCACTTGGACTCATCTGCTCCCTTTTGACTTTTGCTCAAGTACAGCATGCTTAAAAATAAATTCACACTGAAATGTTTAATTCTAGGCTATTTGACCAGAGAACCCTGTAGAATGGGAGACATGGCCAAACTGTCCAGATTTGGGGGAGTCTTCAGGCTGAGTTGAGCTGAGAGGCTGAATGTAGAATTCCGCAAAACAAGCCTGTGAATTTGTGTATATGTTTCTACTTGTTATCACAAATCTCACACAGACACAAGAAAGAATGAAACTTCTACATGCAGACACTGCAAAGAAGCAAGGGTTAGTTTGGTTTACCAAAAACTCAGATTAAATGAGATTATGAGGAGCAAAGAAAAACTGAGCCACATTATTTCATTCTTTTTTGTTCTTATTCCTCCATTTTGTCTTTCCGTGGCAATATGTGCTGCTGCATTCCTCTATCTCTAGATTTTATTCTGATGTCTGTCCAGGGAAGGTTAATGAAGTTAGCATAGCCTCTAGGTGACTGGTCTTCTGCTTTGTCTGTTCCTCTGAGAGTCTACTGACAACTTCCTAGACGTGACTCCCTCACCAGTCTGAGATAGGGGATGCCAAATTAAATCCCCACCATATGCTTTCTCATATCCTATTTTTCTCTATTCATATGCCTTCTTTTTCTCTTGATAGGACCAGTGGGCTGTAACCTGATTATCTACCATCTTCCCCAGGAGTTTGGGGGTGCTGAGCTGATGCAGATGTTCCTGCCTTTCGGTAATGTCATCTCCTCGAAAGTGTTTGTGGATCGGGCGACAAACCAAAGTAAATGATAAAAGATAACAAAACAATTAGATTCATCCAGGAAAGGGCTTTCTCTGAATACTTTACATTTCAAATTTCTTTCTTTCTGCTTAAGCTTTATGATTTCTCTCAGTTCATTCCGGTCAATACTTCCCCCTTCCCTCTTTTTTTTTCTAATTGTCTCATGTTCAGAGTTGTGTGCACTGCTTAGAGGTGAAGGTTTGGCATCTCACACAGCAGGGTGCTGTGGCTACTGGTGCTGGGGTGGAAAATATACCCCCTCCTCCCCCAGAAGAGGAGGAAGGGAGGGTACAAAAAAGACTAAAACACCTGGAACAAACATACCCTGAGTTACATCAGAAAAATATTGCTCAGCACCTGCTCATAATGTGCCTCTGATATGCCCTGCCAAATCTGGCAGTTTCTCATTTCATTTTTTTTTTTTTTTTATAAATAAAGCTCTCCTTAAGTTAATCCAGGGAAATGATGAGGCCCATGAATAAAGTGGTGTAAAGGTAATATTTTCCAGTCATGTCTTCCTGTCCAATATGGGTGATTGTGTGCCTTAGGTTTCCCTTCTTGTAGCAGGTCACTGACTCCTTTGCACAGGGCTTTAAGATGCATGGATGAGGAAAGGTTTTTTTTAAATGCTCAAAGTTTTTGGGGTTTCTTTTCTGAGTTCTTTTGTAAATAGGAAGATTCTCACCAGATAGAGGAATTATTAGAGAGCTCTTGGGAGAGAGGTGGAGCTCTGCTTGCTTCTGTTACTAGTACTATGATTAAATTTAATTTTGTTTTAATTTTTATTTTTAATCTGATTTCAGTTTTTCCAAGAAAAGTCTCTACCTGAGCCTTTCTCTCTGTAGCCCATGGAATTAGGCTACATGTCCTTTACTTTGCATGATCTAGTGGCAATACTTTTTTTTTCGGGTCCCTGGACAATATCAGATTGTTATTGTCATATAGCTACAGGCTATGGACCAAAGCTCAGAGTGTAATGGAAGAAGCCATTAATCTTACTACCTGAGTCAAGACAATATGGGAACGATTTTCCAGCTGCATTAAGCATGCCTGACACCTGGGATGTTTCGGTTCAAATCAGCACTCATTTGTAGTGATCCTCTCCAATTTGAAGGACCTGGCACAGACAGCTAAGGAACGATCCATGAGGTGTCCAGCTTAGTTGGAAAGTAAGCCAAGGGGAAGAGGACACCATTAGAGGTGTTCTAGGGCTCCCAGAGGAAAGGGGTAGGAGGCACAAAAGTTTATTTGCTAGCTTCTCTCTGTTATACTCCAAAGCAGCCAAGATCTGAGACTTCAGGTCCACAGAATAAGGATGGGACTCTTTTCCAGCTTATAAGGAAAGAGTTGTGTGAGAAAGAAAAGGAGTTGTCCATCAAACTCTCTGCATGGCACCTCCAGCCACTGTAGTTGGTTGGGAGATGTTTTAGGGGAAGAGGAGCAGGAGAAGTATTAGGGCTGTGAGCTACTACTAATTTACAAGTTATACTTAATTTCATGTTTAGATTAATTTCTGATGCACTCTCAAAGGTGCAGTGAAAGCACTCTTTCTTTATTATAATGTTGATTGCTTATTGGGGAGATAAATCTATCACTTATGCACTGACTTGCCAAAACTTTCAGACCAAGCAAGCATGTATGCATAAGAAACAGCTGTTTGCATCTCTCCAGTTAAAGGGACAGATCTGTCTTTCCCCAATAACTCATTTTAAAGAAAATCTATACATTGCACACAGGGACTTCTGCTTTCTTTTGTATGTTAACAATATTACACAAGAATATGTTATCAGTATCCATCTTCTATTTACCTCTCTGTCCATAAGTATATCAGTATTCTATCCATCTCTCCACAGAAGTCATAGACATAGTCCATCCAAAATATGTTTAAAAGTTGTGGATTTGTTTGTACATACCTACTCACATGCATAATTACAAAATAATTGTAAATGTTTTTACTCATAGTTTAATTAGATGGAGGCACTCATTACAGAAAGATCTTTGTGGCTACTTATTTAATGACCTTCAAAGGAGGAATGGACATTTACGTGACTAATAGAAATGACCAATGTTAAGAGTTAACATCAGAAGAAAGAAAAGAGAAAAACAAAGAGTTTTCTAAGGAGATTAAAAACTTAATTATCTGGGCTTCAACTCATTCCATCAGCATTGGGACCCTGGAAAAAACCTGACCAGGCTCTCGTGTGCCTGCACAGCATGCTATCTACTGCCACCTCCTCTAAAAACCCTTTGACATTGGATAGCGTAGATGAACTTGAATCATATATGACTGTCAAAGAATTTTATAGTTTCAAATGTGAACACCTCCATATGTAGTGCTACTTTCACTCAATCCAGAGATTTCTGTTAAGAAGTCAGAAATAATGACCCCTCCAACGGGCAGGCATATTTCTGTACTCAAGGTGATGGATCTACAGAACACAGACTTGCCACATCCTGCTCTTGTGAGATTGCACACCCACCACAGCATTTTGGCTTGCCATTTTATCTGTTTTTATTTCTGTTTTTTCAAGATCTCATGCAAGGAGAATTTGAGCTGCAAAGTGGATGAGTCTCTATAAATCCATCCGTCCCCCCATATATGCCTCTATCTCGAGTCATTCACTGCACAGAACTTCTCTTCAGCATTTTGAAGTCTGTCAGCGAGTTAGATACTGAACAGCTGTTCAATATATCCTCAGAGCTCTGTGCCTGGTCTCATGGTCAAACCATTATATGCATATGAATTTATTATTATTTCCTCATCTGTTTTCTCAGGGCCCTTCCCAGCAGAGCATTTGAGAGGTTCACAGAGCTAAGTAACAGCATTTTCAGTCTTCATGGTGTCCTCATTTCAGCAAGGAAATGATGAGGCATAGAAAGATATTAAAAAATATTTATTAATCTTGGATGCCTAATCTGAGATACCATAAGCCTGATCATTCTGTTTGCTCTTTTCCTCAAAGTATTTAGCATAATGCAGGGCATGTTATTTTTATGTTCATTTCAGATGCAGGTACAGGCAATAGCCTTTCTGCCAGTGAAATCTCAGGCCACACACTGAGCACCACAAGGAACACACAGTAAAGCTTCATCTTCACTGGCAAACTAAACAGGCCTCATATATCTGCTCAAACACTGTGCCATAACTATCCATGTCTTTTTAACATTTGTGTGCCATTAGCTGTATTTCGGTCATGACAATTAAATCACAGCTGAACATTGCTTGCACGTGGCTCAGCATGGAGAAGGGACAGGGACTGTCCTTAAACAGTAGTATAGACAAGGTCATTGTCTTTTGAAAGATAAGAGAGTTTAGTCGTGTAGATACAAGCTATTTGCACTCAGAGTCTGCCCTATTTTATTTACTAGTAAAAAAGTAGCCTAGGATATCTCATTAAAGGAATTTTGTGATATATGATATATCCAGCATAACTAGGATGTCATGGCAGAAATAGGGACCGGTTACAGATCTTCATGGCAGCCTCTGGTTGTACAATTACAAACTCACCCTTTCCCTGCCTTATTTACTGTCTACATTCCAACACTGGCAATAATGAGTCTGATATATTGCCATTTTCATCACCCTTTTATGATGTTATTAATTCCCTACAGTAATTAAAAGAAGGATGCCATGAAAAAGGAAAATACAGAAATGTGTAATGCCTTAATGCATATACAAAACAATATAGAATTAAAATTTTAAAAGTAACATAATTTTTTGCATTTCTAACTTAAGTGCTTCATTTTACAATGTCATTGTTTTACTGTATTGATGCATGTGATATCTTTTCAAGTAAGTAAATCAAAATTAAAAAAAATACCCAGATTATATTAACATCTTCAAATAGTATATATTGACATCTTCAAAGATTGTCATTAGGGTATCAACTTGCAGATTCCCATAAAAATATGTATACCCTTCTTAACTTTTTCTGTTTTCATGTATCTGAAATCCCCAACCAAATGCAATATCATCTCCACTATCCCACTATCTGTTGCATATCACATATGTATAGGTATGTATATTATATATGTACTACATATATTTCTGTAATAGCAAATATGTCTGCAAGTTATTAAAACCAATTCAAACGACTGAACAAGTGTTTTGAATTTGGGCAACTTGCTCCCATGCTTGCTGGCCTGATATCAGAATGTTATCTAATACTCTTTTAAGCCCCTCTCAACAAATACAGTTTTTTTACTATTGGAAGGACCTCTGTGTTAATGCAGAGGCAGAAAACTTGCAGCGTCCTGCAGGTGATGATCTTCACTTAGTTAATGCAGATATGCTGCTGGGTGTGGGAGCCTTTGCCACTGCTGACATGCAATCCCATTTGCAGACTCCAATTCTCCAGCTTCCCCAGGATTTAGCCTGGAAAGCTTGGAGAAGTATACCGGAATCGGGAAAGCCGACTCCAGCGTTTGCTACAAGGACCCACTGAACCATTTACAAGTTTTGTAGACAGATTACATGCTGCCTTAAAAGACCATCCAGACTTTGATCCTGACATGAAACTTAAATTACAAGATCAATTGGCTTATGAAACAGCAATAGTCAAACGAAAAAAATGTTATGTACGTTGTCCAGAGGAGCTACCGTAGGTGAAATGTTAGAGTTATGTGACCGTATGGGGGAACAGAACAAAGCAGCATTTATGGCTTCAGCTTTGGCAGCCGCTGTGAGACCTTTTATAAAAAATCAGCAAACTGGCAAATCTGGTGCTACATGCCATAATTGTGGCAAAACTGGCCATTTTAGAGCGCACTGTTTTGCATCAGAGAGGGAAAATCGTATGTGTAAAAGATGTGTAAAATATGGCCATTGGGTTAAGGACTGCAAATCTAACTATCATGTATCAGGACAAAAATTGGGAAACTTCCAGAAGAGTGCGAAGACCCTGGGCGCAAAAACACAAATTCAGGGTGCTTGGACCACGTCTGCTCCTCCACTGATGGAAGTGCCAGAGTGGACCTGGAAACAGCAATATAATTCACAATTAAAGATATGGCCATTAAATGCATTCCAACCACCTTTACTGGACCTTTGGGTCATGGTTTAAGTGCTTTAGTCGTTGAGAGGTCATCAGCCACTAAGCAGGGAATTTTTGTACTACCAGGGGTAATAGATGCGGATTATACAGGAGTTAATAAAATCATGGTGCAAACCCTCATTCCACCAGTAAATGTCACAAAAGGTGCACGTATTGCTCAGTTGGTACCCTTTGAAGCAAAAGTACCCTGTCGAGGACATTTAGTTCGAGGTGATGGAGGTTTTGGATCAACAGGAACACCACAAGTATTGTTGGCATTAAACATTCAAAAAACAAAACCAGAAGAAAGGGTTCAAATTCAAAATAATGATGGAGAATTGGTTGCTTTAAAAATGATTGATACTGGGGCTGACATCACTGTAGTTCCACTACAATTAGCTCTAGCAGGTTATTCTGGACAAACTTCTAATGTTTATCCACCTCATCGTTTGTTTTCCCTTCTGTCCTCTAACACTTTTCTTGAAAAGCCTCTTTGCTCTGTGACTCCTGTGGGAGTTTTAACTGTTTTTACTGACGCTAGCAAAAATAACCACAAGGCTGCTATCACTTGGCTAAGTAATGCACACTGGGACAAACATAGTGTAAACGGCACCCCAGAGGATTCTTTGCAGACCCTTGAACTAAAAGCTGTTGTTTGGGCATTCACAAAATGATCCATGGAGCCTTTAAATGTTGTATCAGACTCCCTGTATGTTGTAGGAACAGGCTATTCTCAAAGAGATAACGAATAAGATGCTTTTTCACTTACTCTGCCAGCTGTTACGCTTATTGCAACATCGTACTGAGCCTTATTTTGTTACTCATATTCGCAGTCACTCTGACCTGCCCAGCGCCTTAGCAGAAGATAACAATAGAGCTGACAAATGAGTAGCTCCCGCCTGGAGTGGTCCTCCTGTATCGACTTTTGACCAAGCTTGTCAGGCTCATTCCTTTTTTCACCAGAATGCTAAAATGTTGCCTCGCCAATTTCATTTAAGTCTCTCAGACGCCCAAGGAATTGTTCAGTCCTGTCCTGACTGTCAGCACTATGGTGTTGGCATTGGCCTGGGAGCTAATCCCAGAGGTTTGTTGCCTTTGCAGATGTGGCAAATGGATGTCATCCATTTTTCAGAATTTGGCTGTTTAAAATATATTCACGTCCGACCCAACACAGCCAATGCCAGCCGGCTACAAGAACCGACCCACCGCTGGCCAAGGCTGAGCCAATCAGTAACGTCTCTGTGATAACATAACTAAGAACAAAAAAAGGAGGAGAGTGAAAAAAAGCTGCACACTTTGCAGCTAGAGAGAGAATCAACCCTGCAGACACCAAGGTCAGTGAAGAAGGAGGGGGAGGGAATGCTCCAGGCGCCAGAGCAGAGATTCCCCCGCAGCCTGTGGTGAAGACCGTGGTGAGGCAGGCTGTCCCCCTGCAGTCCATGGAGGTCCATGGTGGAGCAGATGACCACCCGTAGCCCGTGGAGGACCCCACGCTGGAGCGGGTGGATGCCTCAAGGAGGCTGTGACCCCACAGGAAGCCCACGCTTGAGCAGGTTCCTGTCAGGACCTGTAGCCAGTGGAGAGAGGAGTCCACAACGGAGCAGGTTTGCTGGCAGGACTTGTGACCCCGTGGGGGACTCGCGCTGGAGCAGTCCCTTCCTGAAGGACTGCACACTATGGAATGGACCTATGCTAAATCAGTTCGTGAAGAACTGTCAGTCATGGGAAGGACTCACGTTGGAGAAGATTGTGGAGGACTTTCTCCCTTGAGAGGGACCCCATGCTGGTGTGGGGGAAGGAGTCCTCCCCCTGAGGAGGAAGGAGTGACAGAAACACCGTGTGATGAACAGACCCCAACCCCATTCCCTGTCCCCCTGTGCTGCTGGGGAAAGAGGGTAGAAAATTGTGAAAGAGATTAAGCCCGGGAATAAGGGAGGGGCGGGGGAGGTGTTTTAAGGTTTGATTTTGCTTCTCATTATCCTCTGATTTTGATTTGCAATAAAGTAAATTTATTTTTTCCCCCAAGTTGAGTCTGTTTTGCCCATGCCAGTAATTGGTGAGTGACCTCTCTTCGTCCTTATCTCCACCCACGAGCTTTTTGTTATATTTTTCTCCCCCTGCCCAGTTGAGAAGGAGGGGGAGTGATAAAGTGGGCTTTGGTGGGCATCCGGCCTCTAGTCAGGGTCAACCCACCACAACATGTTAAGTGACACTTACGAAGTTGTTTTTTGGTTATGTGCGCACCGTCACAGCTAAACACTGATAACAGTCCAGCTTATGTTTCACGCTCTCTTGCACAATTCTGTCAGCAATGGGGTGTGAGACATATCACTGGTATTCCTCACTCTCCAACAGGCCAAGCTATCATTGAACGAGCTCACCAAGTGCTTAAATCCATCTTAAAAAAAACAGAAAACAGGGGAGATGATAAGCTTAACACCACAGGAACGTATTTCAAAAGCATTGTATGTACTTAGTTTTTTACGCCTGGTCAGCAATGCTGAGGATCCACCCATGGTAGTCCATGGATGGGCCTTAGCAGAAAGTCCAGATAACAATAATAGTAAAATTCAGGTATTCTATGAAGATCTAACAGATGGACAATGGAAAGGACCTGCTGAAGTTTGTTTAACAGGAAGAGGTTATATGTGTGTCCTTAAAGATACTGGACCTAGGTGGGTTCCTGCCTGGTGGACAAAACCGTGGAAAGGACAACATTTACATGGGAAGAACAACAGAAATCCAGATGTCTCACCCCACCTAGATCCAGGATAGACACGCACACAAGTACTCAGTTGTGTTCAATTTTTAAGCCTGTAAAACACCTTGACTGACAAAGAACAATGGGAATGCAGGATCAACCTATGGGTACTTTGATAGGGTTTTTCAGTCTTTTGGTAGTGATTCAAGCCTATTATAACGTCTTACCCAGAACAAATATTTGGATTACTCTGGCTAACCAAATGCAGCAGAACACGCTTTGTTTGTCTCTTGCTACACCAGACAACCCCTTTTCTACATGTCTGGTGGGTTTACCAATAGATGACCCTGTGTCTCTTGTCCCTATGCAGGCAAGGAAAGCCATTCTCACAATGAGAGCGGTGGGTGATAATTGGGATGGGTGGGTCCCATACCTACCGATGATGCCTGCAGAGCCACAGGAACTGAATCTGTTGGGATCAGTACCAATGGACTTTTGTGTCTTTTTTAATTTCTCTACAAGTGACACCAGAGTCACTGCCCTGAATGTAAATGCCACTGTCTCCACTTTTAGAAATAAACCAGCTTGGTGTAATTACACTTCACCAAAAATTTCTAAAGCTACTCATAATCCAGTACAGCTACCACCAGGTGTTTTTCTTATCTGTGGAGACGGAGCGTGGGCAGGAATACCATCACGTATTCGTGGAGGCCCCTGCAGCTTAGGCCGTTTAACTCTGTTGACACCTAACATTACTATGATTTTGGGAAAGTTCAGATAAGAAGCAAGCGTAGCATTCACTCATTTAAGCACAACTGTGATTCCAATGCAGAGTTTTGGAATCCTGAACAAATAATTGCAGCCTCTATTCTGGCCCCTGGAGTAGGAGTAGCGAGTGCACTAAGAAACTTACGCAAGTTAGGATGCTGGCTTTCTAAACAATCTAATCTCACTTCTTTGGCACTATCAGTCTTGCTGACAGATGTCGACTCAGTTCGACATGCCACTTTGCAAAATCGAGCTGCTATTGATTTTTTGCTTTTAGCTCAAGGCCATGGTTGTGAGGAATTTGACGGCATGTGCTGTGTGAATTTATCACAACACTCAGAATCAATTCATATGGCAATTAACAAGTTAAAGGAGAATGTCAGACAGTGAAAGGTAGATAATGATGATTCGTTAAGCAATTGGTTTCAAGGCTGGGGAATACAAGGCTGAATTTTTTCACTGCTCAAGTCAGGATTGCAAGTGTTACTTGTAATTCTGGTGATCCTTCTCTTAGTACCTTGTTTGCTATGGTGTCTGCAAAGAGCCCTGCAGAAGATGGTGAACGATGCTTTTGTCATACAAACACAAGGGGTAATTGTAGGGTTTCTAAGAGCAAATGGACATTCTGAAGTTGATAAAGTATTATAACCAAGTGTATGTAATGATAAGCTTTAAAAATTTGTTATCAGTTTCATCTATAAGTTAATTATACTTGTAAGTTAAGCTTTAACTTTATGGCTTGTGTTTTTGTTAAATTCTGATAAGTTATACTTATTAATTAAGTTTTAAGTTTTTCTGCTTCTAAAAAGAAAAGAGGGGAATTGTGGGGAGTGTGGGAACGTCTATTGGCATACCCTGAGAGAACTGTGGAAACTGAAGGGATACACGTCTGGAGATACGAGAAGCACCTGCGTCGACAAGTTATGAGAAAGGAACCTTGGAATGTATCCAAAAGATGTCCCCTGGCAAGCACACAGGAAGGGATGCATGCAAAGTCCATCAGCCAATTAGGTGCATGTGAACTGCTCGTGCTGTGAGTGAAGAGCCAATAACATGTTAACGGGTGTGATTTCATTAGTTCTGGGGTATAAATTTTATTGTATTAGAACAAATAAATGGCTTCTTGCTTGATCATATTGATCATGTGGCAGAGTCCATCGTTGAGTTCCTGCACGAAATCTTCAGTGAAGTACCCCACGGAAAAACCTAGAAACAGTGGTACTATGCCCCTTTCACCAGCTGAGCTTCAGTCATTTTAACTAGGCATGTTTATTGTTATAAAAGGGAGGAGGTGCTGCTAACATCTAAGAGCAGTCTTTGGATACGTTACAGGCAAAAGTTCTTCCTTTTTGGCAACATGATCTAAAAATGCGACTGTGTTCTGACCATTTAAAGGTGAAATTGTATAATTGTTCTAAAGATAGGTCTCTAATAACCTTTTAAAATCCTTCTCTAGAACTGTTTCCAGAAATTGTATTTACCCTAGTCATTGTGCATCTCCTAACATGGCTGAATAAGTTCCAGAAGGATTACTGTGTTATTGGCTTTTAAAAATAGTTATGAGAGAAGAATTTTTGCTAATTGATTTTAGTAGTCAACGTGAGAGCCACTTTTTTTAGTGGCAACTCATATTTTTACCCCATTTCTTCAGATTAAAATCATGCCTGTGCTAGTTTAACTTCACTGGCAGCCAAACAAGACACAGCTACTTGCGGCCCCCCACTTCTCCCCCACACCCAGGGAACCATGGAGAGAATTGGAGGGGTAAAGGTAAGGAGACTTGTAGGTTGAGATAAGATGTAGTGTCATGCACAGGAAGATGGTAGGTGACATAAGGAAGATAATTGCATATTTCTAACCACCTTCTGATGAGTGTTCTTACTTTTAGAGAAAATCAATCATGCCATCTATTTTCACCCTTCAGTTTCTCTCAACTGGAAGAAGATGAAGAACAAGTGCCAGTCAGCCGTCTCAGAGGTCTGCAGCCCACAGTTTGTGGCCATTTATTTTAAGGCATTAACATAAATTGTCACCTCTGTCATGATTATTACTGAAGTCTATGCCAGATTAGTAGGCAAGAACTGATTTCCTTAATATCTGAAATGTGAAATGAACAATAGACAGACAGATATGCAGTATCAGGAGGGACCTTTCTGATCTTTTGGGCTGAACTCTGAAATAACATATGCCAGATACCTAAGGGCATGTAACAGGTTAAAACCTTCTGCTGGAGTCATAGTGTCACTTTTAGAAAACGTCTTAATCAAAATTTCATGTGATAGGTTCTACATTCCCTATTGCTAAATATATTCCAAAATAGTTAATTACCGTAATTATTTAAAACATACAGACTCAGTGTCTTACTTCCATTTTAAATTTGTCAAACATCTGCTTCCATCCAGAATAAATCATCAAGGCTTTTTTTCTTTTATATTAAAAAAAACCAATTTCTATTAGAAATTATTTATAGACTCTGGTCAGAAGACTGTTTAACCTTCTCTTTGATAAACTGTGGCAACGCTCATTACTTTTTTTTCAGACCTAAAATTATTCTTATAGTTGTCAGAAATTCTTAAAACTTTTTTTTTTTTTTTTTGTAAAGAAATAAGCAGAACTAAATGGAGATTCCAGTAAGGAACTTTTTTGTGCCATACATAGAGGTAACATCACTGTCTTGGTTTTTGCTAGGATGGGGTTAATTTTCTTCTTAATATCTAGAAAGCACTGTGTTTTGATTTCAGTGGAGATTATTATGAGAACAATGTTGATAACATACAAAGACACTGTGCTTGGGTAGTTTGCAAGAGCAGAGGACTGGAAGGTGAAGAAAATTAACCTTATCCTAGCAAAAACCAGGACAATCACCTTGCTACTTCTAGAGGATATTCTGCAGAGACTGGCTTAATCTCAATACTGTACTGAGTCTTGGGACTTGGGAGCATTTCATCATAATCCTGACAGCTCATATATTTGGCTGTTATCATGATACCCATGTTCTTCTTAGAAGCATTGTTTTCTGGTGAAGATTTCCCTTTTTATGACTGACTCATTTGCTTTTTCCTGTGGATACTTAATTTTGCATTTGGTTGTATTAAAATGAACACTGTTAAACTTAGTGTTGCCGATGCAGTGATCCAGCTCAACATGACTTATTCGTGTCATTGTTTAGCTCTTTTGGCAAAATTTACCATTGATTATTTTAGATGTCTTCCAGGTAATGTTAGAGAAACTGAAGAGCACAGACCTTTCAGCATGCTCCTGAAGTAGCCTACTAGAAAAATCCTCAATATTGTAAGTCACAATTTACAGTATTTTTTGTGGTGTATCTATTATCCAATTTTAAAGAAGTTTGATATTGTTTTTTTTCATTTTCTATAAAGAAGGACTCTCAAATACTCTAGAAAAGTTTAAGTATACTCTAAAAAATTACTTTATTAACCAAACTTGCAATTTCATACAATCAGATTCATTTGAGAGATGCTATTTTCAATGAAATCATGATGACTGGTATTAATTGTACACATTTTAATTCTTTGCCATATCATCTCATATCAAAATTTTCATAATTCTATTTAGGATAATGAAATATTAACTAAGTTTACCAGGTCATCTAGTTTACTTCCTTAAAAATTAATATTTTTTTTTCTGGAACACTTAGAAGGTTTTCTAATATTCCCTGGAAGTGTTCAAGGCCAGGTTGGATGAGACTTTGACCAACCTGGTCTTGAGGAATGTGTCCCTGCTCATGGCAGGGGGACGTTGGAGTTAGATGATCTTTAAGGTCCCTTCCAACCTATATCATTCTATTATTCTATGATTGCTCAGTTTCTCTTTCTCGATGTTTATTAATCTTTTCAGAGAATGGAGGTTTTCCTTTAATTGCCTTGCAAGGTCTTTACCTTGCTATGTTTTTTACTTGTTGCTGTCTTGGAATTTTTTTTGTGCTGTAAAGAACTTCAGGGTAAAATCTGCATGTAAGTAGATCTGTAGTGTATGGAAGGTATTGTATTGTAAGATGACTTATAGGTACTGGAATAGTCAATGGATTACATCTGCAGATCAAGGGCACAGCACAGGTAAAAACATACAGTCTTGCGCTCACTCCCCCTACCTGGTGAGATGGGAAGGGAATCACAAAAAAGAGTTCATGGATTAAAAACAAGGACGGGGACAGCTCACTCATCAGTTATGGTCATGGGCAAAACAGACTCAACTTGGGGAAGAAAAATCAATTTAATTCGTTACCAATCATCCAAGTAGGATAGTGAGACATAACAACCACATCTTAAGACACTTTTCCCCCACCCCTCCTTTCTTCCTGGGATCAAATTACTTTGCTCCAAATTTCTCTACATTCTCCCCTTCAGTGGCACAGGGGACAGGGAATGGGGGTTGCAGTCAATTCACCTATGCCGCTCTTGCCAGCATGAAGCCCTTCCAGCAGGCTGCAAAGAGTCCAGAAACAAAGTGTTCCAACGTGGGCTTCTGTGGTGGGTTGACCCTGGCTAGAGACCGGATGCCCACGAAAGCCCACTCTATCACTCCCCCTCCTCAAATGGGCAGGGGGAGAAAATTATAACGAAAAGCTCGTGGGTGGAGATAAGGACGGATAATTACTGGCACAGGCAAAACAGACTCGACTTGGAGGAAAAAAACAAATTTACTTTATTACCAATCAAAATTAGAGGATAGTGAGAAGTAAAACCAAATCTTAAAACACCTCCCCCATCCCTCCCTTCTTCCTTGGCTTAATCTCTTTCCCGATTTTCCACCTCCTCCCCGCCCCGCAGCACAGGGGGACAGGGAATGGCGTTGGGGTCAGCTCATCACACGTTGTTTCTGCCGCTGCTTCCTCCTCAGGGGGAGGACTCCTTCCCCCACACCAGCATGGGGTCCCTCTAAAGGGGAGTCTTTCCCATGGCTAACAGTTCTTCACAAACTGCTTTAGCATGGGTCCATTCCATGGTGTTCAGTCCTTCAGGAAGGGACTGCTCCAACGTTGGTCCCCCATGGGGTCACATGTCCTGCCAGCAAACCTGCTCCCTTGTGGGCTCCTCTCTCCACGGGCTACAGGTCCTGACAGGAACCTGCTCCAGCGCAGGCTTCCCACGGGGGATACAGCCTCCTTCGGGCATCCACCTGCTCCGGCGTGGGGTCCTCCACGGGCCACAGGTGGTCATCTGCTCCACCATGGATCTCCATGGGCTGCAGGAGGACAGCCTGCCTCACCATGGTCTTCACCACAGGCTGCAGGGGAATCTCTGCTCCGGCGCCCGGAGCACCTCCTCCCCCTCCTTCTTCACTGACCTTGGTGTCTGTGGAGTTGTTTTCTCTTACATCTTCTCACTCTTCTCTCCAGCTGCAAAGTGTGCAGCTTCTTTTTTTTTTTCTCTCTTCCTTTTTTTTTTTCTTAATTATGTTATCACAGAGGCGTCACTGATTGGCTCGGCCTTGGCCAGCGGCAGGTCCGTTTTGGAGCCGGCTGGCATTGGCTGTGTCGGGTCGGACATGGGGGAAGCTTCTGGCAGCTTCTTTCACAGAAGCCACCCCATGTTCCCCCCACCACTGCTACCAAAACCTTGCCACGCAAACCCAATACAGCTTCCCATGGAGTCACGGACATCTTCAGGCACAGCTTCCAGCTCTGGCATGGGGACATCAGACAGGCTGCAGATGGATCTCCAGTCCAGTACACTTCCTCTCCCCCGGGCTCTGGGAGTCTACCCCTTGCTCTGGTGCTGAGTGTCTCTGGAGTCTCAATTCAGTCACACATGCCCTTGGGCTCAGCTTCCTGCTCCAGCACGGAGTCCTCCATGGCCTACACATGAGGTACCTGCTCTGCCATTGAACTTCCATGGGCTGCCGGGGACCTCATTTACCTTCTCCTCCATGCATGTTGAACTGGGTGTCTGAGGTACTCTGTCCTCCGCCTCCTCCTCCTTCCTTCTCTCTCTTTGTTTAGGCCAATGGTCATATTTTTTTCAGGTCAATGTCCTCTCCTTCAGGTTATCTCCACTTTCTTTTCAAAACAGTCTTTCCCCTCATAATTATGGATTAGAAGAGGCATTTTTCTATTGCTAATTAGCTCAGCCTGCTCTGGAGGCAGATACACCTTGGAGACAGGGAAGCTTCACAAAGCTTCTCACGGGGGCCATCACTGTAGCCCCTTCCCCCACTACCAAAAACGCCCCTCCCCCCCCCACACACAAATCCAACACAGGGGGGCATCCACAACTTCCTTGGGTAACCTGTTCCAGTGTCTGACCACCCTCACAGTAAAGAATTTCTTCGTAATATCAAATCTAAATATACTCTCATCCAGTTTATAACCATTGCCCCTTGTTCTATCACTATCTGCCCTTGTAAAAAGTCCCACCCCAGCCTTCCTGTAGGTCCCCTTCAGGTACTGGAAGGTATAAGGTCTCCATGAAGCCTTCTCAGGCTGAAAACCCCCAACTGTCTCAGCTTGTCCCCATAGGAGAGGTGCTCCAGCCCTCTGACCATCCTTGCGGCCTTCCTCTGGAGTCACTCCAATAGGTCTTATCTCATACTTATGTTGGGGGCTCCAGAACTGGATGCAGTACTCCAGGTGGGGGTCTCACAAGAGCAGAGTAGAGGGGGAGAATCACCTCCCTTCACCTGCTTGCCACACTTCTTTTGATGCAGCTCAGGATGCAGTTGGCCTTCTGGGCTGTGATCATGCATTGCCAGCTAATGTTGAACTTCTCATCCACCACCAGTACCCCCAAGTCTTTCTCCATAAGGCTGCTCTTGATCCATTCTCTGCCCAGTCTATATTTGTGCTTGGGGTTGCCCTGACCCAGGTGCAGGACCTTGCACTTGGCCTCGTTGAACTTCATGGGGTTTGCATGGGCCCACCTCTCAAGCCTGTCAAGGTCTCTCTGGATGGCATCCCTTCCCTCTAGCGTGTCAACTGAACCACACAGCTTGGTGATGTCAGCAGACTAGCTGAGGGTGCACTCAATCCCACTGTCCATGTTGCCAAGATGTTAAACAGTGCTGGCCCTGATACCAACCTCTGAGGGACGCCACTTGTCATCAGTCTCTGCTTGGATATCAAGCCATTGACCGCAACTCTTTGAGTGTGACCATCCAGCCAATTCCTTATCCACCGAGTGGTCCATCCAGCTAGTCCATGCCTCTCCAATTTAGAGACAAGGATGTCATGTGGGAGAGTGTCAAATGCCTTGCACAATTCCAGGTAGATGACATCAGTTGCTCTTCCCTTATCCAACAATGCTGCAACTCCATCATAGAAGGCCACCAACTTGGTCAGGCATGATTTGCTCTTGTTGAAGTCATGTTGGCTGTCACCAATCACCTCTTCCCTTTCCATGTGACTTAGCATAGTTTCCAGGAGGATCTGCTCCATGATCTTGCCAGGCACAGAGGTGAGACTGACCAGCCTGAAGTTCCCCAGATCTTCCTTATTCCCCTTTGTAAAAATGGGGGTTATGTTTCCCCTTTTCCAGTCTATGGAAACTCTAACAGACTTCCACGACTTCTCAAATATGATGGATAGTGGTTCGGCAACTGCCTCCGACAGTTCTCTCAGGACCTTCATCAGGTCCCATAGACTTGTGCACCTTCAGGTTCCTCATATCGTCTCAAACCTGATCTCCTACAGTGGGCAGCTCTTCATTCTCTCTGTCTCTGTCTTCTGTGACTTGGGGGATGTGACTCGAGCACTTGCTAGTGAAGACTGAGGCAAAGAAGTCATTGAGTACCTCAGCCTACTCCATATCCCAGGTGGCCAGGTCTCCTCTTTCCTTCTGGAGGGGGCTCACATTTTCCCTAGTCTTCCTCTTGTCCCTGACATACTTATAAAAGCTTTTCTTGTTGGCCTTGATGTCCCTGGACAGATTTAATTCTGTCAGGGTTTTAGCTTTTCTAACCCGATCCCTGGCTGCTCGGACAATTTCCCCATATTCCTCCCAGGCTACCTGGCCTTGCTTCCACCCTCTGTAGGCTTCCTTTCTGTCTTTGAGTTTGTCCAGGAGCTTCTTGTTCATCCATGCAGGCCTCCTGGTGTTTTTGCCTGCCTTCCTCTTTGTTGGGATGCATCACTCCTGGGCTTGGAGGAGGCAATCTTTGAATATTTACCAGCTTTCTTGGGCTTCTCTTCCCTCCAAGGTTTTATCCCATGGAACTTTACCCAGCAGGTCCCTGAAGAGGTCAAAATCTGCTCTCCTGAAGACCAGGGTAGTGAGCCTGCAGTGCATCCTCCTTTTTGCCCTAAGGGTCTTGAACTCCACCATTTTGTGGTCACTGCATCCAAGATTTCCCTTGAGCTTCACGTTCCCCACCAGCCCCTCCTTGTTGGTGAGAACAAAGACCAGCATAGCACCTCTCCTTGTCAGCTCCTCTATCACTTGGAGAAGGAAGTTGTCATCAACACATTCCAGGAACCTCCTGGATTGCTTAAGCTCTGCTGTGTTGTCCTTCCAACAGATATTGGGGTAGTTGAAGTCTCCCATGAGGACCAGGGCTTGTGAACTTGAGGCTGCTGCTGTCTGTCTATAGAGGGCCTCATCTACTCGGTCTTCTTGGTCAGGTGGCCTGTAGCAGACCCCCACTGTAATGTTGCCTGTCCCTGTCCTCCCTCTGATCCTGACCCATAACCTCTCAGTCGGCTCCTCATCCATCCCCAGACAGAGCTCTATGCACTCCAGTTCATCAATGACATAGAGGGCAACATCCCCTCCTCATATCTCCTGCTTGTCCTTCCTAAAGAGCCTGTATCCTTCCATTCCAGTGCTCCAGTCATAGGAGCCATCCCACCACATCTCTGTGAAGCCAATCATGTCATAACTTTGCAGGTGTGTGCACATCTCTAACTCCTCTTGTTTATTTCCCATGCTGTGTATATTTGTGTAGAGGCATTTAAGTTGGGCCTCCAATGAAGCTGACCTACTGGCTGGAATTCCATTGTGCCACTCCTCTGGCGCCCTTCTGCCCACCTGTGATCCTTCTCTAGGCTCTGGGCATCTGTTGCTGGCAGTATCACCAAACTGGCTGGAGTGGGGTAGATTGAGGTTCCCCTCCCCCAGCATCTTTAGTTTATTCAAGCATATAGGTTGCCCTGGAGGGATGCAGGAGGATCTACTATAGCCATAAATGCCCTTGAGGTGGTTCGCCTTCTTGTTCTCATAGTGGAAAATAGCTGAGGAACCCCTCTTGCCACTCTGATTGGCCAAGCTGATACTCCAGTTGGATGCAATGGCTTGAGTATTGCCATTTTGATTCCAACCCCCCAAGTTCTTCAGTTTAAAGCCCATTTAACTAGGTTGGCCAGCCTGCTGCTGAAGATCCCCTTGCCCCTTATAGACAGATGGATCCCATTCCTTCCCAGCAGGTTACGGTCAGAAAAGAATGGGCCATTGTCATAAAAAAGAAAAAATTCATGATGACACCAGTCCCGTAGTCAAAGGTTGATATGTTCTATATGCCTATTTTTGGCTGTCCCCATGGCTCTGACTGGTAAAATGTAAGGGAAGATAACTTGGGCCCCAAAGTTTTTCACTTGTCGCCTCAGAGCTCTGTAGGCTTTCTTGATTCTGCCCAGGTTAGGGGTTGCAGTGTCATTTGTGCCCACATGAAAGAGTAACAACAGATAGTAATCTGTGCTCTTAACAAGTTGAGGTACGCACTCAGCAACATCCTGCACTTTAGCTCCTGGAAGGCGGCACACTTCCTGTGACTCCTTGTCAGGCCGGCAGATGGGCGCCTCAGTGCCTTTTAACAGAGTCAGCCACTATGAGCACATGTTATTTCTTTTTTCAATGCCCATCGTGTGCTGGAGGTACAGTTGCTCCTTGTGGACATTGCTCAGGGATGTCTATAGTTGTTAATGTTTCATACCTGTTACTGGTCGTAATGTTGGAGGATGGAGACTGAGGCAGAGCCCTGGTTTTGCGGGCTACCAGAGTCTGAGGTGGCTCATTCGCAGTGTTGTCTGTTACCAGAAAGTGCTTCTGAAACTATCTGTCTATCCCAGACTCGTCACCTCTAATACCACACAGCCTTTTAACTGTTTCCTTTAACTCAGCCACCTGATCTAGCAGATCATCAACCTGCTTACACTTTGTGCAGGTACTTCCCTTATCTCCAGGAGAAGGGTCTTGGCACCCATTACAAGCTACTGTCTGTACTGAAGCCTCTTTCCTCACCAAATCTGTCTGGGTGGAAGCATCTGACATAACAGGGGCTTTCTGTGTAAAAGCACTGGTCTTAGCTTGCAGGTGAGTGCCCACCATTTCTGCTGGAACCTCAAGCCCTTACCTGATTTATGGACCTATGGGCAGACTGTAGTGCCCTTCCCTGCGCAAACTGGCACGCCATGCTCTGGCTGTCATGCTGCATCCTGGTCGCTCATGGTCCCTAGGGAAACCTTTTATGGGAGTGAGGGTGGCCGCCAGTGGTGCTGGCTCTGCCCAGACTGCATCAGCAGCCCAACCACAAGCTGCTGGTCCTCGTCAGAGGCTAGCTGCTTTCCCAACTTGGAAAAGCCCCAAAAGAGCCCAAAAAAGAGCCCTTTCCAGGCCTTTTTTTACTGCAATTCTCCTCCCCAGTGTGGACTTATCTGCACTGGAGCTGGTCTCCTCAGTGAGTCTTAGAAATGAAATGGACTGAAGTAGCAGGGAAGTGCTGAGGGGTAGGTGGTCAGGTCCAGATGGGGGAGAAGGGCAGGATCTCCTCCCCAGCACCCTTCCTGCAGAGAAGACTTCTGTGATTTGAAGGCCTTATAATTGCCTTATCAGCAGAAAATGCCTCCCTGACATTCCTAGATCTCACTCTTCACTAGTTAGTAAGAAAAGCAAGGAAGCTATGTGCTAAGGGGAAAGTTATATTAATAACTAATTCCTTAATTACTAATTCAAATTATTGGGGGGAGGAAAGGAGCGGGGCCTCTGGTCTAACCATGTGCCAGTGCTTTCTGCAGCTTCTTCCACCTTAGTAGTCTGGCCGAGGCCCCTCTTACGTCCTGGGTAACAGCACTTTGGATGCAAAGGAAGCAAGGGGCATGGACTTCTCTGCTATTACCCAGTGCACATGCATGGTGTTTCTTCTCTTTCACTACATGGGAATTTACATTCCACAGGCTGAGAGGTAGATCCTTGCTCTTCCATTATTCTCATTTCCCTGTAGTGAGATGAACATGGGTTGAATGACAAGAGGAAAAAGTTCAGAAGAATGAGATCCTCTCCTTAGCTAGTGACTTTCATAACTGGAGGAACAAGAAGTGCTAAAAAAGATCCCTCATGGCTGTCAGACAAATACACTGACAGCCAGACCCAGAAAAATGTAACTCTGTCCTAAAGAAGTTAATAAGCAACAATGTCTATTTGTTTCTGTTGCAATTCTGACGCACGCAGGTTGATTTGGCATAAAATGGGTTACAAAGCAAAGCTCAGCAGCAGAGCTAAAGGGGTCTAGCCTTGTGGTTCAGCTCTGTGGGATCAGGGGATGACAGCACTCTCAGCCAGCACAGCTACAGACACAAGGGGAACGGCTTCATAAGCACAGGCTGTCTGAGGTGACAGTGAACTAGAAACCAAAAGGACTGAGGTTGATCAGACTCTGTCTGCAAATAGAATTTGGTTGGGTTTTTTTTTGAAAACTTTTTTCAAAGTACATTGAAGTAATCTTATGAACCATCATTGGAATGAAGAAATCAGCACATTGGTTTTCAGTTCTTTCCAAAGTTATTGGTTTGTTTTGGATTTCCTTCTAAAGTGTCAGAAAAAAACCCCAACTGATTATTTTTTAAGCAATTATAATGTTTTACTGATCACCTTCATTTTTCACCAAGAAAGCTTTGAACAATTATATGATCCAGTTGTAAATTAGAACCGTAAAATTATCTCAGTTATAGCAGTGAAATGAGATGCATAAATAAATGTTTTCAGAACCAAATACTGAGAAAGTAAAATTTGCTAAGATCTGTTAAGTCTTCAGATGGAAACCACTCCAAATACATGGAGTAAATCTTGTATTACCTTTCTCAAAATCAGAAAGATTTATTATCTCCTTAGCGAAAGTATATATCCAGAAACATCATAAACCATGTGCCTTTAGGAAGGTTTTTTTTTAACAAAAAATTAATAACATTTAATAATGTGGTGGGTTGATTTTGTCTGAATGCCAGGTGCCCACCAAGTCACTCTGTCAACCCTCTCCTCAGCAAGATGGGGAGGGGAGAAAATAAGATGGAACAAAAAACCTCAAACTCGTGGGTTGAGACAAAAGGCAGTTTAATAGAAACAAAGCAAAGCTGCACATGCAGAAGCAAAAGAATAAAATATTCATTCTCTACTTCCCATCAGCATGAGATATTTAGCCACTTACTGAGAAGCAGGGCTTTGGTATGCGTTGCAATTACCCCTGGAGGACAAATGTAAATAATGAATGCTCCCCCTTCCCCCTCCGTTCTCCTAGCTTAAATTTCTGAGCAGAGGTCATGTGGTATGGAATACCCCTTTTGTCAGTTTAGGTCAGGTGTGATTGGCTATGTCCCCTCCCAAGATCTTCCCCACCCCCAGCCTACTGGTGGGGGGGAAATGTTGGAGAGCCAGCCTTGGTGCTGTGCTAGCACTGCTCAGCAGTAACCAAAACACTGGTGTGTTATCAACACCTTTCTAGCTACTAATACAAAACAGCACTCTGAGGGTTGCTATGGAGAAAATTAACTCCATCTCAGTCAGACTCAATACAAATACTTAATAGAACTATGTGAGCTTATCGAGTTATCCTGGGCTTTAATCAATTTGAACTATTTGGGGCATCAATTTCCACCTTACTGCTCCACACTGGAGGTACATTTGAGTTTTAGTGCAATTCAGACAAAGCAGGAAATATTTTTATCTAATTCCATTGTACACCTTAAAGGTAATTTGAAGTTACAGACCAAAAAAAAAAAAAAATATCAGAAGGAGTAATTGAGTTTTGCAAGCTGAGAGTATGTGTTCCTGGCTGTATTCTGATTTACAGGGGTACAGAGGCTTGGCAAGGTGTTCAACAGACTTGGCAGAAGAAGGGTGAAGTCTCACCCCTGGAGACGATCCCATTATATATAACAAGGAAGCAGGCCCACAGGTGTGAGGCTTCACATGGGAGATACTGCAAGGTACAAGTCTGCCATGCAGGTCTGTCCTGTCCCACTCTGATGGGATTAGGGGGCAGTTGTTTTTGGATCTCTCTGCAGTAGTGACGACAATTTCTTTGAGAGGTTCTATTAAACTACAATTTATTAAAGGGTATTGTAAAAAAATGTAGTGGTGTTGGAAAAGGTAAATGACCTGGCAACAAAAACTCACAATATGAATGACTTGGAATGACTTGGCAAAGGAAACTCATACACTACTGACACTTCCTGACAAAGTAAAACTTGCAGTGACTTAGCAAACACTAACAATGTCAATCACCTACAGCGAACCAAACACTAACTATCAAAACTTGCAATCATCTGGCAATACCAAAACTTATAGCAATACTAAGAGCTAGTGATCACTTAATTTATAACGATGTTACCCTTAAGTGCCAGGGATGTAGTTAAGCTGGGAAAGAAAAATGAAAATTGAAAAAGGGAAAAGAGAAAAAGGAGAGAGACAGGAAAGTTTCTGGAGAATCACCACTCCTTGGTTCCAGCGAAGTTCAGTCCAGCCGTTCTGGGATCCTTGGGTAGTGTTCTGGGATTTTTGTGCGGCAGGCGCACTTGCTCCCATTGTTAATTCATCTTTTTATAGACAAAAGTTCTCAGATCTCCACCTAACTTACTTCAGTTAGCATATGAAGCGTCAGGTGATGTCATGTTATTTTGCATTAGAAGGGATGGGCTAGTAACCATCTTTTTGAACATGCAGCAGTCATTTGGTTACTTTGTGGGCCTCTCGGACTTCTTTATCAGCAAGGGAGTAAGGAAGGGAGTTGGTGGGGTGTCCTTCGAACATCCCACAACCGCTCTTATTGGACACCTGGAGGATGTGAGCTCATCTCCTTTTATCAGCAAGGCTGCTCATCCTTTGATTAGCAAGGCTGCTCATCCATTGAGACAACAGAATTTTACAACAGAATGATTGAGACAAAACACTCACTCTGTCTCTTACAAGGGCAGAGTGCTGTGCATGAATATTTGCTGTACTTGAGAAGTCTTGCATGATATTGGGACACAGGGTACCCCCTACACCTCAGCTATGTGCAGGCCAGGTAGCTCCCGAGTCCAGCTGTGCCTCCTGCTACTGGCACAGGACCAGGCTTGGGGCAGTCACTGGGAACCCCTGCCAGGGATTTCAGCTTGGAGGAGAGCTGGGGTCTCCTCCTTTCCTGGATGCAATGCCACACAAGAACCACCCAACAACTCCTTTCTGCTCCTGGTGAGTAATTACGGACCCAATTCCTCATCCTCAGCCTAGCAGACAGCTGTGGGCTATTCTGTTTTGTGACAGGCACTTGAGCCCAGGTAGAGTGTATCAGGCAACCTCTTGGAGGTCACAGGCAGCATAACCCTACCTGGTGAGATCCATGAGCTGGGCTTGATTAGGGGCCTTGAGATAATCCTAGGAGGTGCCATTTTCTGGTACGGAAAAGGAAGGAGGAAATGGGCATAGCATCTCTATCTAACCCTCAGCAACAAGAACAGGAGAGATAAGCATCAAGGTAATCAGCATTTTGACAAGCTCTAGTAAACCTACAGAGGGAAGAAAGCAGAACCAGTGGACACTAGGCACAGAAGGTCGTTCACAACTTCCCAATTAGACTTGTTTCTCAAAGACATACATTTTTTAAATTAAACTATTGGTACAATGCTCAGGAGACAGCAAACTCCTTGAGCCCTCTTCTCTGGTAATAAAGAACCTTTCATTATGTGCAGAAAGGTAGCTACCACACAGCTTAATTTCCTCTCCTACATAACATTCACCAGCAGCAAAAGCAGGAGTCAGCAATCTGTATGATGCAGGACAAGTGCTCCTCCTCAGGGTACAGGATCCAGTGAGTTGGCCAACGGGAGTGGAAGAGGCTACAGGCTTTGATAGAAATATAGGCACATAATGTACATTTGACTTTTACCTTGACTACTGTCCTGCTTTCCAAAATAGCCTGAGTTTATTGCATTAACTATTGATTGCAAAGCTCCTGGTTGGTAAAACACAGCTCAGAGAGCATAAGTAACTAAATTCTGGATGTTGCTCAGGAGGGTGACCAGGCTGTGACTGCTCAGCCCTTACCCATTGCTCCCTACCTAATCCCCAGTGCTAGACAGATCTGAGCTCCTTCCTGCATCAGCCCACCCTACATCCCCACTCTGTCCCACCTAGCTCAACTCTTCCTCTCACCACATCCATTCACATCTCCTTTGGGGTGTCTCCACCACCCTGTGATCCCCAATCCCCATCACGCTGTGCCCACCTCTCCTTCCACCACTCGGGGACACAGTGAGAAAAGGCAATACCGCATAGGGAACAGGGACTTTTTTCTGAGTTCTGCAGGAGTGGCTGCTCCATTCTGGTGCTTTTTCAGCCACTGCTTGAGACTTATGGCTGTAGAAACATAGCTAAATCAGAGGTGACTCAGTTATTGTTGCTTGATATTTTTTCATCAAATTAACTTTGGGAGGAGGGGGTGAACAAAAAGTGACATTCTGACCAAACTGGATGTTTCTGCAGCAAATTTTCATTCTAGTAGATTAAAAAAGAAATGCCAACAGAACAACAAAAAAAAAACCAAAACAGAAGCCTGTCTTCATTAATAATATTGACCTTCAAAACACTAAATTCCTGTTGAAAATGGACTGGTTTTCAGACTGATTAAAAAAAGAAAAAATAATCTATTCCTCTGGCTACCTCTCCCACCTCAGATTTTTTTGCTTTTTAGCTAAAATATTCACAACAATATTTTTTTAACTAAAACATTCACAATTTTCCCCTGGAAAATAACTGTTATTTTTCAACCAACTCATAATGTAACATCGTTAAATGAGAACAATCCTAGTAACAACATTGCATGGCAAGTAAATCATACTATTATTTGAAAGAAGGGAATAACAATTTAAGACCTAATTTTTATTATCACCTTTAATTTCAAAGTGGGAAAAATGAGACAGGGCAATCAAGCATCTTTAAAAAAAAAAAACCTACAGAAAAAATTATCATTTGAAATGCTGAACTCACATCTGCCTGTTAGATTACATTAGCTTCTCTCTCTGTATATATATACTTGTATCTGTTGATGTGCATATATATAGTATCTCTATAGGTATACGTATATATGTGTTCATATTCACGTATGTAAAATTCATATATACTATAAAACCATAGAATCATAGAATGGTTTGGATTGGAAGGGACCTTAAAGATCATCCAGTTCCAATCCCCCTGCCACCAGCAGGGACACCTTCCACTAGACCAGGTTGCTCAAAGCCTCATCCAACCTGGTCTTAAACACTTCCAGGGAGGGGACATCCACAACTTCTATGGGCAACCTGTTCCAGTGTCTCACCACCCTCACAGTGAAGAAATTCTTCCTAATATCTCATCTAAACCTACCCTCTTTCAGCTTAAAGCCATTTCCCCTTGTTCTGTCATTAACTGCCCTTATGAAAAGTCCTTTCCCAGCTTTCCTGTAGGCCTCCTTGAGGTACTGGAAGGCTGCTATAAGATCTCCCCAGAGCTGTCTCTTCTCCAGGCTGAACAGCCCCAACTGTCTCAGCCTGTCCTCGTAGGAGAGGTGCTCCAGCCCTCGGATCATCCTCGTGGCCCTCCTCTGGACTCTTCTCTATGAGACAATATGACTATATGTCTCTTTTTTTGACCTTCAGATGTTAAAACTGAAGCATCTTACAAAAACTTTTTTTTTTCTTTTTTTTCCCTCTTTCCTAAAAATAGCACCCCAAGACTCCAGGTAAATGCGCTGATTTATGGTGTAAATTATCAGACTTCTTTTAATCCCAGCATGGATGCAAAGTTCCCTTCACTAGACTGCCCTTCCTACTCTAAGACATTTGGGCTCCTAATCTTGGACTCCCAAGCAGCAGTTGTATCAAGCCCTGCCTCCTTCCTCCACCTCTGCCAGGCAGGGGCTTGGGAAGGGGAGATCTGTGTGGTTTAGTGTCAGGGTATTGTAAAGAAGAGGCAGAGGGAAAGCAGAGCCATCCAGCAATGGAAGAAAGTTGGTGCAGAGGCATAAAATAGAGAGAGAAATTGCTATAGAAACAAGAAGAAAGGCAAGGGAGAAAACCACTTGTTGGCATTTTAAGAATATTCATTAACCTCAGAAGCAATAGCTGTAAAGACCTGTTGCCCATAGGAAAAATATCTCCACTGCCTTGTTATAGGTGTGCTTGAGCAGTCTCCAGCAGATGGAAGGACAGAAACTTGACTGCACTTTTTTTATAGATTCGCAAAACACATGTATAAACAGAGACTAATGTGTTTTGCATAAAGGTAAAGAAGTCTACATATATGTGGTGTGCACATGAGCAATGTTCAACTATGATCAGAGGCTTAGGTGTGAGGACAGGAGGTTGTCACTTTGGTGTTGGAAAAAGTGACAGCCTTTACATTTCTTTAAAGAGAGCTTCCTTGCCTCCAAGACAGCACAGAAAAGGGGTTAGAGAAGATAATCCATGGAGACTTGGCTGGGAAGGACTAAGGGAGGACACAATAGAAATAACGACGAATAGGAGGAAGTAGATTTATGCAGTAGAAGAACAACTTGGCCTGATAGCCTACCATGACGGAGTTGGGCCAATTCTGTGGTCCTGTGAAGACACAGAGCAATCTTGCACCTGTACCTTATTGCATTTGCAAGCTTAGCAGATGCATTCATACCCTGACAGCAGGTAGATGAGAAGCCTAGCAGTCCCTAGACTATATGGTGAATGTCACAGAGCACAGGAGCTGTGTACTTTTAAAGACTATTGATATGCGAACATATAAAATATAGTTAGATTTATTCATTTATTTTCTGTATTAAGAATTAGATTTTAGAAAATAAGCTTAGCTTCATTTTGTCTCTGTGTTAGGTGGGAAACTTCAAGTTTAGATCGTTTCGTCTGTGTTGAGTGGGGAATCTTTTACAATAACTAGCAAGCTATTCCACACTATCAGCAAAGGCCTTGCGGTGCTAAGCAGAATAATTGTTCCTCTTAGGACTGTAATTGATTTAGAGTGATACTTGCTCCAGAGTCCATCCCAGGAAATAGAAAGGCTCCTGGAAGACTGGCTAGCCATCCAGTCAAGCCCAGGATGGTGGAGGTGCACTGGGGAAAGGCCAGTGCTAACGAAAGCACGCCGGTTGGCAGCAAATGTATTTATTTTACATAGTCATCTGTGTCTGCGCTCATTCACTCTGTGCATGTTCTCCTCAATAGCCACTGCGTAACATTCTGTTCCTGTTCACTGTTAACCATGTGTCTACATTTAAGTGTGTGTTTTACATGTTTGTCTCTGGCTAGGCCTCCTTATTTTTCCTTCCTTTCTTTCTTTTCTTATTTTCTTTCCTTTCAGTTGTTTTGTTTTGCTCTACTTCTTGTTTAATTTTCTATAGTTTAATGGCAAGTATTTCCATTAGATCTTTTTGACAGATGCTGTATTTTTAACCTTTTTTAATTATTATTTATATATATATATCTTCTTTTCTCACCTTTCCCTTTTTTCACGCTATATATAAATATATATATTTTCTCTTTTTTTGTCATTCAATTAAATTCCGACAAAACCAACCAAGAGCCAGTCAAATCCACCAGTCTTGCACTGAGCTAGGAAAAAAGTTCATGTAATGACATGAAAGTGGAAAACACAGTCTCCCAGGTCGAAAGTTCAAATCAGCTCAAAGTTGAAAGTGTGACATGATGGTGTCATGTAACAAGCTAAGAATTGGTTGCATGACATGCCATCAAGTTTCATGCAGGTGCCGTGACTGAAGCATTTTTCTTGGATATTGTATCAGTTGATGATTGGCCAGTCATTACCGCATGTGCCTTTTTTTGACTTTGTGCTGCACAATTTTTTACTGTGCTCATTTTCGTTTTGTTTTTGGTGCTTGCAGTGGATTCATTATTTGTCTTTTTTTTTTGTCAGTGTTTTCTGCTTCTTTAGATGTCACATAGAAGGAAAAAAAAGATAGATTACTAATTCTTTAGAAAAAAATAAATTGTTATAGCTATAGATAATTTGGAGAAAAAATGCATGGTTAATTTTTTTGCACTGAAAAATTTGTGATTTTATTTTTTTTTCTGGATAATTGGGGGCCTTTTTCAATTGACACTTTTTTTTCCCCTTAAGATATTTCAAATCACTCTCTAAAAATTTTTAAAAAGACCAGAAAACAAAACAACCAAAACCAGTAATGATAGTATTTTGAAAACTATGGCAATCCAAAAAAAAGCAACCCCAAGAAAAGCCTCATTTTATATCTTTTCAAGAATTCCTAATTCTAAATTCCATGTTACAGCAACTCTAACCAAAATTAATTTCTCAGGGGGAGGGAGGAGTGGGGAAAAAAAAACCCCATCCAGAACAAAAAACAGAAATGTATCTTTTCTTTTTTAAAACTGAAAAAGGGTCCTTGAGGATTGTTTTTTATTTTTTTATTCTATTATTATTTTTGGTGTTGTAACTGTTTAGATTGCTGTGTATGGTTTGCTGAACCAACAGGGTGAAAACTTGCCAGCATGGATTGATATTCTACATGACACTTTTCCACTAGGTTGGACCTTTTGCAGTTTCTAAGTTTCCTGATGTAATAAATCACTGAGTGAATAAGAAGAACCTGCTTGCTAGAAAGAGATAAGAGCTAATCTTTAATGATTAAGCATCCAAGTTAAATGTCAAGCCTAGTCAGATCATGATTATATTTTTTAAAATATTTTTCTTAATTAAGTAATGTTAGCTTTACATTTTTTTTTGCAAATAAAGCTTATTTCCACAATCTTTTTTTTTTTTAATTTAAGCTCCTATAAATTGCTTGTTCAAGGACTGATGTGGTTTAACCAGGAAGGGTCGCTGCCCGCCCCACCCTCTGGTGGTATGGGGAGGAGAAAATATAAATGAACGGGGCTCAGGGGTTGAGACACCAGCAGTTTACTGGAATAGTAAGGGAGAAACAACATCATATAATAACAACATCATATAATAATTGGAAAGGATGAGGGAGCTGGGTCTCTTTAGCTTGGAGAAGAGGAGACTGAGGATTGACCTCATTAATGTTTATAAATATGTAAAGGGTGAACATCAGGAGGATGGAGCCAGGCTCTTCTCAGTGATGTCCAATGATAGGACAAGGGGCAATGGGTGTAAGCTGGAACACAGGAGGTTCCGCTTAAACTTGAGAAGAAACTTCTTTACGGTGAGGATAACAGAGCACTGGAACAGGCTGCCCAGGGAGGTTGTGGAGTCTCCTTCTCTGGAGACATTCAAGACCCGCCTGGACGCCTTCCTGTGCAATCTCATTTAGGTGTTCCTGATCCAGCAGGGGGATTGGACTAGATGATCTTTCAAGGTCCCTTCCAATCCCTAACATTCTGTGATTCTGTGATAACAGTACTAATGATAGAACATGCAACATAAAAATAAACCAACTCGCCACCGTAGGACTGGCTCGTGAACTACAGTACCCAGCAGCCCTCTCCTCCTGGAACTTCCCTTTTTAAATACTGATCATGATGTCACGTGGTATGGAATAACATCAAGTGGTATGGAACACCTCAAGTGGTATGGAACAGCTGCCCTGGCCGCCCTGCTCCCAGTTCCCTGAGAACAATTAACTCTATCCTAACTAAATCTAGGACAAAGTCCTACTTTCTGATGTTCACAAAGGAGTAGATTGCATTGGCAGCTATGGCACCACAGAAAATTCATATACTGTCATAGATGACACCCCATTAAAAGGTAGAACAATTCTTTCTCAATGCCTTTCACACTACAAAAGCCCAACAAGCAATATTGCGATCTGGCATTGTAAAGTAGCAGTTAAAAATAATTAAAATGCAGCTATATGCACACATATAGTGATACAGATATTATTTTGATGTGTTTTTATTATTACTATTAGGAACAATTGTATTTTTCTCTGTCACAGTCGTGACTACCTTGGTTAGTTTGGGTTTAATCTGATTCTCACTGAAATCAAGTGGAATCTGTTGACGTTGAGTGGGAGCAGAATCAGAGCCAATGTCTCCAAAAGCAAAATACCAAACCAGAAGCCCCATCCTGTCCCAGTTGAAGGGAGAAGAAAATAGCCAATACTTTCAACAGGAGTAGGATTGTGCCCAAAAGAAGTCTTTTTTTTTTTTTTTGGGGGGGGGGGTCTTTTTTCCCCATCTCAAATACCCTCATCTTCCCTACTTTCCCTTCCCCTTTTTGATTTAATTTGCAATGATCTTCACTTTTCTAGGACAGCAGCTGAATGGGCCACATTTAGAAAAAAATATATATATTTAAAAAAAGGGAACTGTTGGATTACACCTTTGACATATCAGCAAATATCAGTCAAGCTGAAGACTTCAGACTTATTATCTCTTTGATTGTTTAGAGTGTAAAATTTCTTCAGGAAAAGTATCACATCTGCTGACTTTGAAGGACACGGGCTTGAAAAAAACCACACACATAAGTAAAATCAGAACAATAACAAGATCAACAACAATTTCTGAAGAGACACCAATATCACCACAGCGGCTTTTCTTCAAACAGGTGATGCAAACCTGGACACTGAAAAAGGAGTGCCTGTTTGCTACTAAGGATGCAGCTACCATGCATGATCCATGGTAACAGTCACTGAGCATAGTTATCTGCCATTCCTTAGCTATGTAGGGACGAAAGGACAAAACTTTTTAATGCAGACTTGTAGCTGTATGTAAGATATGGAAGTTCTTTTCTTTTCTCTGAGCTGTTCCTAAAACAGTTTTTGAGTGAAATAATATGGAATATGTAAAAACAATTTTTAAAAAGCTTAAATGCTTTTAAAATGGCAAGATAATAGTTCTTTGATACTTTGTGAGTTTCTTTGGTTATATATTAATTAGTCTATGAAGCTTTCATATTGTTTTCTGTATAATACATAAGGATCACACTGTTAAAGGCAGATAAGATGGATGTCTATGAAAAGCAAAAAAGTAAATAAATAAATACACTAAAAGGCAAAGAGAAAGGAAAGATGGTTGATATTAAAAGGAAAACAAAAAAGGTTTGTAAATGCTTCTAACTGTCCCCATTTAAAATACTAATAGTTGAACAGAATTTAAAAAAATAAAGTTTAAAATACCTATATAACAGAAAAAAAATAGATGACATTAAAAAACAGAAAAAATGCTACATAGAAGTTAGCATTAATGCTAAAAAAAATGTTGTAGAACTGTAATTTTTGTAGAATTTAGATTCCTACACTCTGCCAATCGCTATTGGATGCTGTTATTTATCAAAGAGAAAAATGGCTATTTTGGCAGCTTTTTTAACTGCAAGCATTCCAGCTACTAAATAAAATAAACAAAACAAAACTCAACTCTGTAGACAATGTAAATGGGAAACAAAACAGCTGTCTTTTTATCAGACATTAGCTCTAACTTGAACAACAGAACATAGCTAAAAGCTTCATGTCTTCATGATCTGCTGTCCTCAAAATTCCCATCATCCTATGCTTCCATAGCTTCCATATTTGCTCTAGAAACCTTCAGGGCAAAGGATTAGCGTAGAACCTTGTGGTGGGTTGACCCTGGCTGGATGCCAGATGCCCACCAAAGCCCACTCTATCACCCCTCTCCTCAGCAAGATGGGAAAGGGAGAAAATAAGATGGAACACAAAAAAACAAACTCATGGATCGAGACAAAAGCAGTTTAATAGAAGCAAAGCAAAGCTGCGTGCGCAGAAGCAAAAGAACAAAATATTTATTCTCTACTTCCCATCAGCAGGAGATGTTTGGCCACTTCCCGGGAAGCAGGGTTTGCATACGCGTTGTGGTTTCGGGAGGACAAAACAGATGTAATGAATGCTCCCCCCTTCCCCCTCCGTTCTCCTTGCTTTTATTTCTGAGCATACGTCATATGGCATGGAATATCCCTTTCGTCCGTTTGGGTCAGCTGTCCTGGCTGTGTCCCCTCCCAAGACCTTCCCCACTCCCAGCCTACTGGGGGGAAATGTTAGAGAGGCAGCCTTGGTGCTGTGCTAGCACTGCTCAGCAGTAACCAAATCATTAGTGAGTTATCAACACCCCTCAAGCCACCAAATACAAAACACAGCACTCTGAGGGCTGCCACGGGGAAAATCAACTCCATCCCAGCCAGACCCCAAACAATCTCCACCCCTTACTCCATACAATTTGCGCCATGCTCAGGTCCCACATCATTTATACTTAACATACAGGTTTATGCATTCTTATTAGCTCTGCTCCCTGTCCTTTATCAGACAGATATCCCATGGACTTCTTCTATTCCTCCAGATGTTCACAAACAGTCTTTGACTTGGGCCTCTTCTGTCAAGATTGATATTCAAGACAGGAGGAGCAGTATGTTTGATTGTTGGGCACCAACACCAGCTTGGTTCAAGTCATCATTGCACTCGTCTGATTCCTTTCCTCGTGAAACTCACTCTCAATCAGCTCAGATCATTCCTGCTACATTCCTTCCTGTAACATACAACTCAAATCACAGATTAGTTTTCCCCCAAGGTTAAATCTCCTTGAGGCACACACCAGGTCTCCTCATCCTTATGCATTACCCACCAAGTACACCCAGGCCCTTGGGCAAAAACAATCCCAAAAATGGGTTTGCCTTTTCCCATGGGAATACCAATCCATACCGCCTTCCCCAGCCACTTCCCTGGGTGCACTACAGGGACCTTACCTCCTCCCACAGTATGTAGGGGTTTTGTTTGAGCAAGCCCAGGACAGTTAGCAGATCATCTGGTGTTAACCAGCCAAGTGATTTCCATTAAATTTATATCCCAGTGCATCCATCCCCCATTGTCCAATGCCCTCAACATCGTCTTTAACAGTCCATTGTATCTTTCAATCTTTCCAGAGGCCTGTGGGTGATAGGGGATGTGGTGCACCCACTCAATGCCATGTTTCTTTGCCCAGGAGTTTATGAGGTTATTTCGAAAATGAGTCCCATTGTCCGATTCAATTCTTTCTGGGGTACCATGTCGCCACAAAATTTGTCTTTCAAGGCCTAAGATGGTGTTTTGGGCAGTGGCATGGTTTACAGGGTATGTTTCTAGCCAACCAGTAGTTGCTTCCACCATGGTGAGTATGTAGCGCTTGCCTTGGCATGTTCGTGGCAGTGGTCCAATAGAGTCCATTTGCCAGACCTCACCATACTGAAAGCCCAGTGTGGTGGGTTGACCCTGGCTAGAAGCTGGATGCCCACCAAAGCCCACTCTATCACTCCCCCTCCTCAAATGGGCAGGGGGGAGAAAAGTATAATGAAAAGCTCGTGGGTGGAGATAAGGACGGAGAGAGATCACTCAGCAATTACTGGCACGGGCAAAACAGACTCGACTTGGGGGAAAAAACAAATTTACTTTATTACCAATCAAAATTAGAGGAGAATGAGAAATAAAACCAAATCTTAAAACACCACCCCCATCCCTCCCTGCTTCCCGGGCTTAATCTCTTTCCCGATTTTCTACCTCCTCCCCCCAGCGGCACAGGGGGACAGGGAATGGGGTTGGGGTCAGTTCATCACACGGTGTTTCTGCCGCTGCTTCCTCCTCAGGGGGAGGACTCCTTCCCCCGCACCAGCATGGGGTCCCTCTCACGGGAGACAGTCCTCCACCAACTTCTCCAACGTGAGTCCTTCCCATGACTGACAGCTCTTCACGAGCTGCTCCAGTCTGGGTCCATTCCATGGTGTGCAGTCCTTCAGGAAGGGACTGCTCCAGCACGAGTCCCCCACGGGGTCACAAGTCCTGCCAGCAAACCTGCTCCGGCGTGGGCTCCTCTCTCCACGGGCTACAGGTCCTGACAGGAACCTGCTCCAGCGCGGGCTTCCCGCGGGGTCACAGCCTCCTTCGGGCATCCACCTGCTCCGGCGTGTGGTCCTCCACGGGCTACAGGTGGTCATCTGCTCCACCATGGACCTCCAGGGGCTGCAGGGGGACAGCCTGCTTCACCCTGGTCTGCACCACAGGCTGCAGGGAATCTCTGCTCCGGTGCCTGGAGCACCTCCTCCCCCTCCTTCTTCACTGACCTTGGTGTCTGCAAAGTTGTTTTCTCTCACATCTTCTCACTCCTCTCTCCAGCTGCAAAAAGTGTGCAGCTTTTTTTTCCTCTCTTCCTTTTTTTTTTTTTTCTTAATTATGTTATCACAGAGGCGTTACTGATTGGCTCGGCCTTGGCCAGCGGCGGGTCCCTTCATGTAGCCGGCTGGCATTGGCTGTGTTGGGTCGGACATGGGGGAAGCTTCTGGCAGCTTCTCTCACAGAAGCCACCCCATGTCCCCCCCTCCCCCACTGCTACCAAAACCTTGCCAAGCAAACCCAATACACCCAGCCACCTCCCTCTGTTCCAGGGACATTTTACTCGTGTGGCTCGCTTGATTGCAGCACATGTTTCACATTCATGAGTGACCTGTGTGATGGCTTCCATGGTCAGGTCCACCCCTCAATCACGAGCCCATCGATATGTTGCATCTCTCCCTAGATGTCCTAATTTTTCATGGGCCCATCAAGGAACAAATAGCTCACCCTTTCGCTCCCAGTCCAAGTCCACGGGAGCTACATCAATTTTTGTAGCCTTGTTTACATGTTCATTGTTTTGATGTTCTTCAGTGACGTGGCTTTTGGGCACGTGAGCATGTACGTGACGTACCTTTAAAGTCATATTTTCTACTCGAGTAGCAATGTCCTGCCATAGTGTAGCAGACAAGATGGGTTTACCACTGCACTGCCAATTGGTCTCCTTCCACTGCTGCAGCCACCCCCACAGGGCATTAGCCACCATCCAGGAGTCAGTGTAGAGAGAGAGTACTGGCCACTTTTCTCCTTCAGCAATCTTTAGGGATAGCTGGATGGCTTTCACTTCTGCAAACTGACTTGACTTGCATTCTTCTTCAGTGGCCTCGATGACTTGTCGTGTGGGACTCCATACAGCAGCTTTCCACTTCCGATAGTTTCCTACCACACGACAGGATCCATCAGTAAACAAAGCATAACGCCTTTTGTCTTCTGATAACTCATTATATGGTGGTGCCTCTTGGGCACGAACCACCTCCTCAGGCTGTACTCCAAAATCTCTGCCTTCTGGCCAGTCCATGATCTCTTCCACGATTCCTGGACGGTTGTGCGAGCGACGGAGGAAACTTGTCGGCGGCGACGGGAGAAATGCTACATTCTATAATGGCGGCAAGTCTCTCTTTATTATCAGAAAGCTGCATATTATATACACTTCTGCTTCCGTACACGTATTCAGACACTACGAAGCTAATTACCATTAGCTAATAACATCAATCACATATGACCTCTCAGTCCAAGTGGTTCACTTTTATCTCGGTTCGGGTTCACTTCCTCGGTGTAACTTCCTGATCCTCTCAGTCCTTCCCAGCTGGGATCCATCTTCCTTGATGTTTATTACTTTCACAAGTCCTTCACATTTCTTTGTTATCTTCACTAGCACACAGCTGAAAGACGCCTAGCTAGTATTACAGCCTTGAAGAATACAGACATACAGAAGATCCTGTTTTCCCTTATATTCTAACATAGCTAGATTTTCTCATAACCCTTATTTTATAGACAATTTTCAACAAAGTTGCCCACAGAAATTATGCGAGCCGACTCAATGTGAGTGATAAGGCATAGTTCACTTTATTGCTCTCATTCAGTCATATTTCAGTCAAACGTTACATTTACACGGTCCTCCTACTTGCGGTTTAACGGTAAAGCATTCTCTACATTTTTCACACACTTACTTTCTCAAGGTTGTTTACCAGATTGAGATAAAGTCGTAGTCAGTGTCAGTATTCAGTACTTTTTCCACTGTGGCCTGCTGAATGTTAGACAGACTCTGCTTGTACAATTATTCTGCCTTGCTCTCTGAGCCATTCCCCAACACGGTTGTGATTCCCTAGTCGAGTTCGTTGAGTGATCAATGCTACCCACTTGCTCCATATAGCACTGGTTGCGTGATGTGTAGAAGGGATGTTTCCTTTAAACATCCAGTGTAGCACAGGTAATCGCAGTGCCAGGAAGAGATGCGCTTCTGTACCAACAACTTCTGAAGCAGTGAAAACCCCCTCATATGCTGCTAGCATCTCCTTTTCAGCTGGAGTGTAGTGGGCTTCTGATCCTCCATACCTCCTGCTCCAAAACCCTAATGGTCAACCTCGGGTTTCTCCTGATGGTTTCTGCCAGAGGCTCCAGGTGAGACCATGCTCCCTAGCTGCAGTGTAGAGTATATTTTGCACAGTTGGTCATGTTTGGATACGCCCAAGAGCCACAGCATGACCAATTTCTGTTTTATACACTCAAAGGCTTGTTGTCTCTCAAGGCCCCACACAAAACAGTTCTTATTTCGGGTTACTCGATAGAGAGGTCTCACAAGCTGACTGTAACTTGGAACATGCATTCTCCAGAATCCCACAAGGCCTGGGAAAGCTTGTGTTTCCTTCTTGTTAGCTGGTGGAGACATAGCTGCTATCTTGTTAACCACATCCATGGGCACATGACGGCATCCATCTTGCCATTTTATTCCCAATAACTGAATCTCTTGTTCAGGTCCCTTGACCTTGCTTTTCTTAATGGCAAAATCAGCTCTCAGAAGAAAATGAATTACTCTTTTTTCCCTTTGCAAACTCTTCTTCTTCCTTGTTGCCCGACACGATGATGTCATCAATGTATTGTAGATGTTCGGGGGCATCACCCCTTTCCAGTGCAGCTTGTATTAGTCCATGACAAATGTTGGGGCTGTGTTTCCACCCCTGGATCAGTCAATTCCAGGTGTACTGGACACTCCTCCAGGTGAAAGCAAACTGTGGCCTGCACTCTGCTGCCAAAGGAATGGAGAAAAACGCATTGGCAATGTCTATGTTGGCGTACCACTTGGCTGCCTTGGACTCCAGTTCATATTGGAGCTCTAACACGTCCGGCATGGCAGCACTCAGTGGTGGTGTCACTTCATTTAGGCCACGGTAGTCTACTGTTAATCTCCACACTCCGTCAGACTTTTGCATTGGCCATATGGGGCTATTAAAAGGTGAATGAGTCTTGCTGATGACTCCTTGGCTCTCCAGTTGACGAACCGGTTCATGGATGGGAGCCAAGGAGTTTGCATGATATTGCCGCTGGTGCACTGTGCTGGTGGCAACTGGCACCTGTTGTTCTTCAACTTGTAGCAATCCCACAGTGAAGGGATCTTCTGAGATGCCAGGCAGGGTAGACAGCTGCTTGACCTTTTTTGTGTTCACAGTGGCCATACCAAAAGCCCATCAGTACCCCTTTGGGTCTTTGAAGTACCTTCTCCTGAGATAGTCGATGCCAAGGGTGCAAGGGGCTTCTGGGCCAGTCACAATGGGGTGCTTTTCCCATTTGTCTCCTGTCAAGCTGAACTCAGCCTGCGACACAGACAATTCCTGGCTTCACCCTGTCACCCCGGAGATCCAGATGGGTTCTGTGCCCCTGTACCGTGATGGCACCAATGTACACTGGGCACCAAGGCCTTGTACCTTTGTGGACCTGATGTTCCAGACCATCGGATCCACACAGTGCAATATACACGGTCATCCCTTTCCTCCTCCTGGCTGAAGGCAGGGACCCTCTACTCCTGTTCTTCATGAGAGTATTCACTGTCTGACCTTTGCAGTGCCAGACCAGACATCCCCTCACCAGGGTTGAGGAAGGTGATTTCAGTCTTTCTATGCCTGGGAGATCGCTGATTGCCTTCCTGAGCGTCAGCACCAACGACAGACAGCCTTCTTGGGTGGTCCTTTCTTAACGGCTGTCTTCCCCCTCAGTTAACGTACATAGGCCTCCAGTTTAAAGGTGGGTTCACCATCCCACTTCCTCATGTCCTCCCCCTGGTCATGCAACAAGAACCAGAGTGCAGCACGTGGCATGTGTCGGGGGCTCCCTTTCCCTCTGACTGGGGCAGGAGAGGATTGATTGCTTGGGACATTCTTGACAGCCACGGTGCTGGACCATAAGGACGAGGAGGTACAGAGATTCTCTTCGAAGTTTTGAAGCCACGAAGCCACTCTTTCTACACTTGGTGTCTCCACATCCAAGGAATACATTGCCGCCAAGCTGTTAGTATATGACACTGGGGCACCTTTGTTCACCTTTCTCCACATGGCCCGTGTGCACAGGACATCCTCTGGATCTTTGGAGTCCTCATCATTGTCAGGATCACTGTAAATGACTTCCAGCACTGCTAGTTCTCTCAGATACTGGATACCTTCATCTGCCATAGTCCACTTTCCTGGAGAGTTCATAAGATCGTCTTTGAATGGGTATCAATCTTTCACACTTGAGAGGAGCCGTCTCCAGAGACTGCAAATTGCTGCCTCTCTTCCAATTCCTCTCTCAATCCCACAGTTTCTAGCCAGGGATCCCAGCTGCTGGGCTTCCCTTCCTTCCAGTTGTTGGTTGTTGGCCCCATTATCCCAGCATCGGAGCAGCCAGGCATCAATCCGCTCACCTGGCTGGCGGCTGTAATCTTTCCGCATGTCTTGAAGTTCTGATGAGGTCAGGGACCGGGTAGTTTCTGCTCCTTGTTTTAGTTCTCTCACTCCTTCCTCCAAGTTCCTCATCAAACGACCAGCTTCTTGATCCTCTTCTTCTTCTGCCCTCACTAATCAGTGATATGGACCAGTGGTTCTCCTTGTCCACTGTTTCTTTTTCACCACTGGGGCGATTACTGTAGTTGTTGTTTGGATCCCTGTCTCAACCATGGTGTCCTCGGATGTGGTCTGGGTCCCTGACTCAACAACAGTCCTTTGAGAGTACTGAGATGTGGCCTAATACAAACCTTAATCCTAAAAATGAAAAAAACCCATAAAAATAAAAAAAAATAAAGTTAAGCTGTTTGAAGACTTTCTGAAACTGTTTACAAGGAATTTTTAAAAACAGGGGATGTTTAAAAAGAAAAGATGCTAGTTTTGTTTTTCTGTCTATATATTTGAATATTTTGTAGGACACAATTATAATTATAGAGAAAAAACAAGGAAAACTATTTAATGAGAGCATAATATTTATCTTTGGATATCTTTAGAGCAGTTAAAAAGTAAGACATTGCTTTAAAAAATCTGACTCAGAAAAAACAGTGAATTATTAAAGAATACATCTTAAAATATATCATATTTATTATATATTATTTTCACAGTCTTAAAACTTGATTTATATCATTCACACTTGCTATCACACTGAGCAGTGTGATAATTGTTTCTGATTCTTTATTTGGATTTACTCTGGTTTAAGGTTTTTGTTTTTTTCTTAGTATTTTTTTATCTCGATCTCAAACTTTCTTCCTTTCTCACTTTTTTTTTTTTTAGTTTTATTTTCATTTTAATTCCCTTTTGGGTCTTATCTTATAGTCTTTACTCTTTCTGAACTCCCACTGGGATGTAGCTCCCATTTGAAGTCTGTTGTTTGATTTCGCACTCACTATTTTTTCATGCTGATAAATATAGAGGCCAAAGCTTGGGACAATGCTGCTTTTGCTTCTTTGGAACAAAGAGCTAATCCCAGAGGTTTGCTGCCTTTGCAGATGTGGCAAATGGATGTCACACATTTTTCAGAATTTGGCTGTTTAAAATATATTCACTTTAGATACCTTTTCCTCTGTACTATGGGCAACACCTCTGTCAGGTGAAACAGCTAAACATGTGTATTTGGTTTGCGTGGCAAGGTTTTGGTAGCAGGAGGGGGGGACATGGGGTGGCTTCTGTGAGAGAAGCTGCCAGAAGCTTCCCCCATGTCCGACCCAACACAGCCAATGCCAGCAGGCTACAAGAACGGACCCGCAGCTGGCCAAGGCCGAGCCAATCAGTAACGCCTCTGTGATAACATAATTAAGAAAAAAAAAGGAAGAGAGGGAAAAAAAGCTGCACACTTTTTGCAGCTGGAGAGAAGAGTGAGAAGATGTGAGAGAAAACAACTCTGCAGACACCAAGGTCAGTGAAGAAGGAGGGGGAGGAGGTGCTCCAGGCGCCGGAGCAGAGATTCCCCGGCAGCCTGTGGTGAAGACCATGGTGAGGCAGGCTGTCCCCCTGCAGCACCTGGAGGTCCATGGTGGAGCAGATGACCACCTGTGGCCCGTGGAGGACCCCATGCTGGAGCATTCCCTCCAGGAGGAGAAAATGGGGTTGGGGTCAGTTCATCACATGTTGAATGAGAGTTCAGTCAGTTCACCTCTGATGCTCTTCCCAGCATGAAAGTCCAGGAACAAGATGTTCCAAAGCAAGCTTCCCATGGAGTCACGGACCTCTTTGGGCTCAGCTCCCAGCTCTGGCATGGGGACATTCGTGGGCTGTAGACTTACCCCCCACTCTGGGGGTCCACCCCTGCTCTGGCAGCGAGCGACTCTTGAGATCCCAATTCCAATCACACTTGCCCTCAGACTCAACTTCTCTGCTCCAGGCTCATCTTTTCTGCTCCAGCGTGGAGTCTTCCATGGCCTACACGTGGATCTCTGCTCCTCTGTTGAATCTCCATGGGCTGAAGGGGACTTCCTTTGTCTTCTCCTACTCCATGCGGTAGAACTGGGTGTGGGTCTTTGTCTTTTCCTCTGGCAACGAAGCTCACTCTCTGTGTCTCTCTGTGGCCCTTCCCCTACTACCAAAAACCCGGCTCTCCCTTCCCCCCCGGAAAACCAGCACAGGTGTCCTCAGTCCTGCCATGTTCTCTTGCATCCTTGGCCCCCAACATGGGCTCCTTCACACATCAAGGGCAGTGGAGGAAGGTCCTAGAGTACTGACAAAGGTGAATCAATAAGATGCTAGACTGCCAGAAACAGGCAGAGGTTTCCGTCTGTGATGCAGGAATGAAGGGTTGGTAATAAACTGCAGGGGATAAATGGCAGTACTTTGTGTCACCACTGCTGTCTAATAATGAGCATCTGTTGGACCATGACAGCAAGGGCAGAGAGAGATTTAGTAAACAGCTATGGTCTCCCTGACAGCATGCATGAAAAAAAACCATTCACACCATGTCAGCTGTCTGTATCGAGAATTGGTCTTGGTCCATGGTTTGTCTGGCTGTAGGATGTCATTTATTTCTCTACCTCATACTTCTTAACTCAGCAATTTCCTTTTAGCATGAATTTCTTTTCTCCACCTCCTTCTCTCTATTATAAATACTTTAGTAAGTGTGTTTCTTATTTTTATGTTATGTCTCAACTGCCAAAAAAAAAAAAAATCTCTACATAAATCCTCTAATCCTTTTGACTCAGGTTTCTTGAAAAATACGCACTAGTTTTTCTTCATCCCTCACACCTCTCTCCTCTCCACAAACTCTCAGCAAGGGTTTCTACAAACTCTCAGCTCTCAAGTTCTCTTCATGAAGCACTTCAGGAGAAGTCACTGTGCTGAAGCTAGGGCAGGAGAACGCTTCCTTTGCCTGTGGAAACTGCATAGGACAGAGTGGGCATCTGCTCCAGGACACTGCAGCACAGTCTGTCTCTGTAGATATTTTGGTTTCCTCCATTGCATACATTCCTCCAAGCACAGCTATGCTGGAAATGGTCCCATCTAGCTTCCAGTACATCTGAGCCTGAGGTCTATTTTAGCATTTGGTTCAGCAGATCTCTAGTCAACAAATCTAGCTACTTCATCCAATGGCATAAGTGAAATTTATGGCAGAGCAGAACCAAGCCCCAAACCTCCGCATGTTTCTTGAGTGCTGCAGCCGTAAGTCTACTCCCTTCCACTCTTCTTGGCTGCAGGCTGAGATGCAACATTGAACTGTCCATCTGAACATCTACATTCAAGCACTTCCCTCTACATGCTAGAGTTGGTAATAAAGCAGAGGGGAAGTAGTACAACTACAGCATACAGAGAGAGGAAAGGAGGTCCTCACTCATGGCATCGAGGGCTTAACAGAATTGCTTGGGGTCCAAGTGGGTCCAGTCAACAGTCTTAAATACCCTACAGAATTTCAGACTGAACTTATAGACAGCACTGGTACAGAGGAAGGAAGCAGAGGAAGGGTTTTGATAGAACTCACCTGCACCTAAATTCTGGGCAGTGAATGAAAGAAATGCCTACATTTCCTGTGTAGTCAATAGGGAGGGACAGGTGTTTTTCAAGGCTTCAGAGAAACTTCTGTTACTTAAGATGACAGACAGGATCTTGAAAAAAGCCCTCTCAGATGGATGCACAACAAGTGTCAATGCCTCCACAAGGGCAATGGCTTCAGTAGCTACCTAAAATACAGATCCAAGCCTGTTGCCTAAGCTAGACAGACCTGTTAATACTCAGCTTTTGTATTTTAACCTTACCACAAGCTCCTGTTACAGTTAAATATATGGGGCAGCAGAGCTAAAGTCTATAGATCATGGAGTTAAATAGCCTCTCTGGGCTAAAAGTGAGTGCACACAGTTTCAGCCCACTAGTTTGTTGCAGTTATGAAAAGACAAGAAAAGTGTATTTATAATGAGAATGGCTATTCAACCTCAATTATAGTGTACAACTGTCTGCACACTATAAACTGGAGGTTTAATAATGAGGCAAGTAGTCTGAAGGAGAGAATTTAATTGTGTCTGTTTCACAGCCTGGAATTCTTTCTAAATTCATCAGATCAGTTCACCTGACAACTGTAGCAGTGTAACTAATTTTAAATGTGTTTATTGTGCATTAAGACTGCAACAAAAGATACAGGCAGAGAAAACCTCATAGTGAAAGAGAACTCCAGATTGAGGACTATAATGTATATGAGATGTGAAAGAAGTAAGTGCTAAAAGATGTAGACAGCACTTTTTCAGGGTCCTTTGATGAATAAATGAATAAAATCTATTAAAAAGTTGCAGTGTTTCTTTCAAGTTATTTCCAGCATGTTGATGATCAAGAGAAACTGAGGAAACTGCTGGGAAAGGAGATTAGTTTCCTCAATATGCTCTTACCACAGAGACTATGAGACAGACAGTAAGCAAATGCATGGCAAAATATGACAGAGGAAGCAAAGAATAGAACATAATGCATTTGTATATAGGTGTGTTGACTGCAGGAATTTTTGATGCTGACAAATCAAAGCTTTAATGAAGAGTTGTAGTCTTCCAGTTCTTCTATTTCCAGGTATTTGGTTGTGGATCTCCTGTATCATATTTGCTTACCTTACTACCCCAAAAGAAAGAGAAAAGGACCTAAACTGAAAGAAAGTACATAGAATACACAGAAGCCTTTATCTACCACCGTAAGCATTGCACTCACGATGTACAACCCTCTCCCTCCAGCAAATACTGAATGCCAAAGGTGACTGAGTTGCACACCTCCCTCATTTCTATTAGCAGTGTCTCCTAGATATTGCTGGAAAAGTTAAAGACTCACCAATAACAAGCACATCATTTCACCTCTCAATGCAGTTCACAAAAGAGACACCTCTGCACCTTCTGCAAGACAGGAAGAGAATGTTTTGTTGGTGTCATGGCATGGCCTTGCCCCAGGAGGCACTGAGGACTGGAGGAAGGAGCAGATGAGAAAGGGAGCATCAGGCACTGAAGGAAAACTTGGCTGCTGAAAATGGAAGCTGTCTCAGATTCAACAAGCTGTCAAAGGAAACGGCAAACCAGAAAGGGGTACTAAAGACTGAAACTTTGAAGGCATAATCTCCAGCAATGTTTTCACCTCTTAGTTTTACTGGCTGACAGTGCTTGCAGACAATGCTCTTATCTCTCCCTATCTTTGAACCCTCCCCAGCACTCACATCACCCATACACACTTTTTTCTCCTGGCCACACCAACATCTAGCTAATAATGTAGCTGATTAGATCTTTCATCATTTTTATTGTTATCCACCCGCAGATTAATAAAACAGCTCTCAGTTTCTGGCTGACCACATTCTGCGAGAGACCATAGCACAAGGTTCCTCTGAGATATAGGCCATACTCTTACCACACAGAGCAGAAGTTAATGCTCCATAACCAAACCGCTAAACCAAAATAACCTGAGATTGGTACCAGATGCATGGAGGTGGAAAAAATGGGGAGCTAATGCCAGCTCACTGGAGCTTACTGCTTTATGCCCGTACCATCTCTTAATACAAGGGAATCTGCTTTTAAAGCACTACAAATTTTCTTTTTAAATATAATAATTACAATGGTGACAAGTGGGCTTTTGAATCCATGTGAAATGTGAGTATCTACCACATTCTGCATCAAGACATTCTGCAGTTTAATTGTGTTGTGTTAGGAACCTCTTTCTTTTTTTTATTTTGAACATGCCACAAACTATTTTCAATAGACAGTCCCTAGGTTTTGGTTTGGAATAGAGTAAAAATTACTCCTGATCCAGTTATGGAAGAGTGGACCCATGAGGATATGCAAGAGCTTGGCCAAAGCTCCTATCTGTGCATTTCAGACTGATGTTTGGAATTCCTGGGTCCAATCTTAAGCGATGTCCTGGATATTGTGGAAGGAAAATCACTTTTCCTGTAGAGTCATTTGTTATTCTTGGTACCAGAGGAATATGGTACCATGAGCATGGCCAGCAGGTCAAGAGAGGTTCTCAGAATCAGAGAATATTAGGGATTGGAAGGGACTTCGAAAGATCATCTAGTCCAATCCTCCTGCCCGAGCAGGAACACCTAGATGAGTTCACATAGGAAGGCATCCAGGCGGGTCTTGAATGTCTCCAGAGAAGGAGACTCCACAACCTCCCTGGGCAGCCTGTTCCAGTGCTCTGTTATCCTCACCGTAAAGAAGTTCCTTCTCAAATTTAAGCCGAACCTCCTGTGTTCCAGCTTACACCCACTGCCCCCTGTCACACCACTGGACATCACCGCGAAGAGCCTGGCCCCATCCTCCTGACACTCGCCCTTCAAATATTTTCAAACATCAATAAGGTCCCCCCTCAGCCTCCTCTTCTCCAAGCTAAAGAGGTCCACCTCCCTCAGCCCCCCCTCACAAGGGAGATGCTCCACTCCCTTAATCATTCCGGTGGTTCCTCGCTGGACTCTCTCAAGCAGCCAGTCCTTCTGGCTGCGGTGCTGATTCCGTCCGCGATGACCCCGCCAGCAGTGCGCTGTCTGTCTGGCTCCGGCCGTTAGCCCCGGGGCCCTCGCGGCCGCCGTCGCCGCGGGGGGGGAAAGGGGGCCGCTGCGATGGAGCAATAGGTGCAGTGCGCTCTACGGCAGACATTTGATCCTCTGTAGCAGTTGTAGAAACCACTTCAGGAAACTTGAGGCTAGTGGTATCCAAAGGTGGGCGTGGTGGAAAACTTGGCCGCTCTGATACGTTTCTCTGAGCCAGTGCTGCTGATGCCGCAATCGGGACGGATGTTCCTGCACTGGAAAGTCCAGGTTGCAATGTCTCAAAAATGTTGGGAGTTGTTACCACGGCAGCATTCACGACCCCAGAAATCGACCGGAGCGTATGAGTGTCCATAGCAGCTAAGTCCTGCTCCATTTTATATTTCTTAATAGCAGTCACTGTTTCCCTCCATGGCACTTGGAGTCCTTTGGCAGCTTTTGCAGGCTGCAGTGCTGTGGTTGTTCATGTTGCAATTGTCACACCAAACTGGGACACGACATTGTCGGTGGATGTGTCCTTCTTGCCCGCAGCGGTAACATTTGATTCTTCTTTGCATCAGGGGTCGGGGCTGCCTTTTGGTCTGCTGTAGGGGCGCTAAATCTGCAAAAGTGTGCTGCTGTGCTTGTATAAGATCTTTTCCTAGATCTCGCATGGCTTCTACCAACATGGCTTGTGGACTTATTAGCACTCTGCTCATACATTCTAACATCTGTTCTACACGAGCATCTCCTGGCAATGTTAGTATAATAGCGGCTGTTAGTCTGTCTATAAATTGCGCAAAAGTTTCATCTCTACCTTGTTTTATTACCATATACAATGGGGAAGGGGGGGAGTCATAACTGCTGTGATTGCTAACCTAGCTGTTCGCGTTGCTTCTAAACAAATATCTAGCCCTAATCAAAGTTGTGCATCTACAGTAACAAATCTATTAATTCCCATTCGTTGTTCAACAGTCACCCCATAAAGAGGATCACCTTGTTGGCGAGGCTGGTGAACAGACTGCTCACAATAGCGCTGCCAGTTTGCTTGCCACAGGAAAAGCTGTGACTGAGTCATAATCATTCTAACAATCCCTTTAATATCTTCTTAGCATAAAAGAGTTCCTCCCCAAATATAATTGAGCACTTGTTTCGTGGGTTCACCGTTAACTTTTTTACAGATTTATCATCATCTATTAACATATCCCATAATACATCACCTAACTTTCGCCACTCACCAACATCAAAAAAGAAAGTCAGGATTTTTAAAACATCCTTTAACCCTTCCTAGTGTGACTAAATCTGATAATTACTTAGCACAGTCTACTCCCTGCTTTTCTAAAAAGCGCTGTAATAACTCTAGAGCTACCTCAATATCCATATTGCCGGTACGTTTATGCTCCCTGACTAAGATACTACTGTGTGCTCCCTGATTAAGGCAAACTATCTTATTGGTGCTCCCTTCTTAAGGCACCCCTGTGTGCTCCCTGATTAAGGCACACTTAAATATCTGTTTTCTACCGTTATACGCTTTGCAGCCTTTCCAGCAGCCCCTGCAGACGGTGGAACCCCCTTGGATGCTCCAGGTGTTCGTATCAACACACTACTCTGCGTCGGGCAGCGTTCAGTCGACCTTGGCCCCCCGGTCGCTGCTACCGGTGCTTTTCTGCATCCGTCGCTCAGAGTCGGGACAGGAGTAGCTCCGCCGGCAGAACACGAAACTCTTAATCCCAGGGTCGTAGGTTTGTTCAGGCGCCACTTGCGAGCGAAGGAGGAAACTATGCGAGCCTACTCAATGTGAGTGATAAGGCATAGTTCACTTTATTGCTCTCATTAAGTCATATTTATACAGGCTACGATAATTATTCCTACAAGTCCTTAGCTAATTGGCTTAAGTTCTAAATGTTACATTTACGAGGTCCTCCTACTTGTGGTTTAACAGTAAAGCATTCTCTACATTTTTCACACACTTACTTTCTCAAGGTTGTTTACCAGATTGAGATAAAGTCGCAGTGTCAGTATTCAGTACTTTTCCACTGCGGCCCGCTGAATGTTAGACCAGACTCTGCTCGTACAACTATTCTGCGAATCCATGGCCTTGTTCTCTGAGCCATACCCCAACAGAAAGTGATGAATCTGAGCTAGAGACACAACTGGTGCCAGTAAAAATTGCCCCTATACAGAAAAGAAAGTATAAAAAGAAAACAATTTACTCTGCAGCAGATGAAGACAAATCAGGCGTATCATGATAACAGGAGGAAAGCCTCTCTCCCTCCCTTGTTTCGACTGTGGAGAAACTGACTGAAAAAGTGTCCCAATTATTCTCTCTACCTGTACAGACCCCTTGCATCCTTGGTATAGATTACCTCAGGAGAGGGTATTTCAAAAACCCAAAAGGGTACTGGTGGGCTTTTGGCATAGCTGCTTTGGAGACAGAGGAAATCAAATAGCTGTCTGCTCTGCCTGGTCTCTCAGAGGACCCTTCTGTTGTGGGACTGCTGAGGGTCGAAGAACAGCAGGTGCCAATTACTACCACAACAGTGCACTGGCATCAACTGAGACTCCATAATTCCCATCCATAAACTGATTCGTCAGCTGGAGAGCCAAGGAGTGATCAGCAGGACTCGCTCTCCCTTTAACAGCCCCATATGGCCTGTGCGGAAGTCAAATGGGGAGTGGAGACTGACAGTGGACTATCGTGGCTTGAACAAAGTCACACCACCACTGAGAGCTGCCGTGCCGGACATGTTAGAGTTCCAATATGAACTGGAGTCCAAGGCAGCCAAGTGGCACGCCACCATAGACATTGCTAATGCATTCTTCTCCATTCCTTTGGCACCAGAGTGCAAGCCACAGTTTGTTTTCACCTGGAGGGGTGTCCAGTACACCTGGAATTGACTGATCCAGGGGTGGAAACACAGCCCCACCATTTGCCATGGACTGATCCAGACTGCCCTGGAACAGGGTGGAGCTCCAGAAAACCTGCAATACATTGATGACATCATTTTATGAGGCAATACAGCAGAAGAAGATTTTGAGAAAAGAGAGAAAGTAATCCAAATCCTCCTGAGATCTGGCTTTGCCATAAAACAAAGCAAAGTCAAGGGTCCTGCATAAGAAATTCAGTTTTTAGGAATGAAGTGGCAAAATGGATACTGTCAGATCCCAATGGATATGATCAATAAAATAACAGCTATGTCTCCACCAACGAACAAAAAGGAAGCACAAACCTTCTTAGGCGTTGTTGGTTTCTGGAGAATGCACTTTCCACATTACAGTGAGATCGTGAGCCCCCTCTACCAGGTGACCCAAAAGAAGAATGACTTTAGATGGGGTCCTGAGCAACGATGAGCCTTTGAACACATTAAACAGGAGATAGTCCATGCAGTAGCTCTTGGGCCAGTCCAGAAAGGACAAGGTGTTAAAAATGTGCTCTACAGTGCAGTTGGGGAGAATGGACATACTTGGAGTCTCTGGCAGATAATGCCAGGAGAGACAGGCTTGAGAGGTGGGCCCGTGCTAACCTCATGAAGTTCAAAAAGGCCAAATGCAAGGTCCTGCACCTGGGTTGGGGCAGTCCCAAACATAAATACAGGATGGGCAATGAGTGGATTGAGGCCAGCTCCGAAGGACTTGGGAGTGGTGGTGGATGAGAATTTCAACATGATCCAGCAATGTGCACTTGCAGCCCAGAAGGCCAATCGTATCCTGGGCTGCATCAAGAGAAGTGTGGCCAGCAGTTTGAGGGAGTTGATTCTCCTACTCTACTCTATTCTTGTAAAGCCCCACCTGGAGCACTGCATCCAGTTCTGGAGCCCCCAACACAAGAGAGACATGGACCAGTTCGAGCGAGTCCAGAAGAGGGCCACGAGTGTGATCCGAGGGCTGGAGCACCTCTCCTACAAGGACAGGCTGAAAGAGTTGGGGCTGTTCAGCCTGGAAAAGAGAAGGCTCCAGGGAGATCTAATAGCGGCCTTCCAGTACCTGAAGGGAGCCAACAGGAAAGCTGGGGAGGGACTTTTCATAAGGGCAGTTAATGATAGAACAAGGGGTAATGGCTTAAACTGGAAGAGGGTAGGTTTAGACTAGATATTAGGAAGAAATTTTTAGCTGTGACAGTGGTCAGACACTGGAAAAGATTGCCCAGAGAAGTTGTGGATGCCTCCTCCCTGGAAGTGTTTAAGGCGAGGTTGGATGAGGCTTTGAGCAACCTGGTCTAGTGGAAGGTGTCCCTGCTCATGGCAGGGGGGTTTGAACTAGATGTTTAAAGTCCCTTCCAACCCTAACCATTCTATGATTCTATGACCCCTGTGGTTTTGGAGTCATGGATACAAAGGATCCAAAGCCCAACATACTCCATCTGAAAAAGATATATTGGCAGCGTATGAGGGAGTTGAAGCTGCTTTAGAAGTAATCAGCACTGAAGCACAGCTCCTCCTGGCACCCTGATTGGCTGGATGTTCAAAGGGAGCGTTCCCTCTACACACCATGCAACTGATGCCACATGGAGTAAGTGGGTCGCACTGATCACACAAAAGGCTCGAATTGGAAGCCCCAGTCGCCCAGGAATTATAGAAGTGATCACGAACTGGACAGAAAGCAAAGATTTAGGAATGTCACCTGAGGAGTAGGTGACGCGAGCTAATGAGGCTCCATCATAAAATGAACTACCAGATAATGAAAAAAATATGCTCAGTTTTTTCATGGGTCCTGTCGTATTGTAGGAAACATTGAAGGTGGAAAGATGCTGTGTGGAGCCCTACAGGGCGTGTTGCAGATGCTTCTGAAAGAAAAGGTGAATCGAGCCAGTTTGCAGAGGTAAAAGCCATCCAGCTGGCCTTGGACATTGCTGAGTGAGAAAAGTGGCCAATGCTCTACCTCTTTACGGACTCATGGATGGTGCAAATGCCCTGTGGGGGTGGCTACAGCAATGGAAAGAGCAACTGGCAGCGCAGAGGTAAACCCATTTGGGCTGCTGAATTATGGCAAGACATTGCTGCTTGACTAGAAAAGCTAGCTGTAAAAGTACATCATGTAGATGCCCATGTGCCCATGAGCTGAGCTACTGAAGAACATCAAAACAACCAATAGGTTGACCAGTCTGCTAAGTTCAAAGTGTCTCAAGTAGACTTGGACTGGCAACAGAAGGGTGAAAAATTTTTAGCCTGATGGGCCCATGATGCCTCAGGACATCAAGGGAGAGATGCAACATATAGTTGGGATTGTGATCGAGAGTGGACTTAACCATGGACATTATTGCACAAGTCATTCATGAATGTGAAACATGTGCTGCAATCAAACTAGTTAAGAGGTTAAAACCTCTCTGGTATGGAGGACGATGGTTAAAATATAAATATGGAGAGGCCTGGCAGATCGATTATATTACTCTCCCACAAACACATAATGGTAAGCGCTATGTGCTCACAATGGTGGAAGGAACCACTGGGTGGTTAGAAACATATGCCGTGCCCCATGCCACTACACGGAACACTATTCCGGGCCTTGAAAAGCAAGTTTTGTGGTGACATGGCACCCCACACAGAATTGAGTCAGACAACAGGACTCATTTCCGAAACAATCTCACAGACACTTGGGCCAAAGAACATGTTTATGCCCATTGCCCCTTGTCCTGTCACCACCCACCAAAAAAAGAGCCCGGCCCCATCCATTTGGCCCCCACATTTCAGATATTTGTAGGCATTGATAAGGTCCCCTCTCAATCTTCTCTTCTCCAGGCTGAAGAGTCCCAGCTCTCTCAGTCTTTCCTTGTAAGGCAGATGCTCCAGGCCCCTAATCACCTTTGTGGCCCTCCACTGGACTCTCTCCAGAAGATCCCTGTCCCTCTTGAACTGGGAGCCCAGAACTGGATGCAGAAGCCCAGAACTGGATGCAAACTCTCCCCTCCTCCCTGCTTTCTCCCTGTGTCTATGAAAAGGATTTTAATAGAAAGACATTAAAATTGTAACACTCAGCAGCCCATAAGAATATTTCTTTTTTGGTTGCTGGTTACCATATTATTTTGTATAATTGTTGATGTCTGTCATCTAAATTGTCGCACCCAAAAAGTGATCACACACATGTCGAAAAATAAGAATAACAATAATAATAAAAAAAAGTATAACGACCCTTCACAACCTAGACACAGCCTTGAGGGAAGTAAAACACAAAACAAAAGAGAAAATAATAATAATAATAATATGTGGGGAGTGTGGGGACGTGGGGACGTGTATTGGCATACCCTGAGAGAACTGTGGCAACTGAAGGGATACATGTCTGGAGATACAAGAAACACCTGCGTCGACAAGTTATGAGAAAAAGGAACCTTGGAATGCATCCAAAAGATGTACCCTGGCAAGCACACAGGAAGGGATGCATGCAAAGTCCATCAGCCAATTAGGGGCATGTGAACTGCTTGTGCTGTGAGTGAAGAGCCAATAACATGTTAACGGGTGTGATTTCATTAGTTCTGGGGTATAAATTTTATTGTATTAGAACAAATAAATGGCTTCTTGCTTGATCATATTGGTCATGTAGCAGAGTCCATGATTGAGTTCCCTCAAATGGCACCTGAACAGGGACTGCCGGAGGAGAGCACCGTCTGGAACTAGTCCGGTGTCCCAGAAGAAAGGGGAAGAAGATTGCTGTGTGATGGCTTTGGAAGCAGGGGAAGAACCGGCCAGAGGAGAGGACCGTCTGGAATGAGTCCGAAGCTCCTGAAGAAAGGGGAAGACCCATTGAGGTGGCCCTTCGAGGCGTTGCTGCAGCAGAAATTCACCCGCCAGTGAAGTGAGTGGCTGGAGGCTAGATGGGATAACAAGAAACAAGGGAAGAAAGAGTACTTGTTAAGCTCCTCTCGCTTATCCTTTCCAAGAAAGGAATTAAGTATGATAAGACTGTGCTTCGGCAACTGTTAATTTGGTGTCGAGCCAAGGGATTCTCTGCAAACTCGGCTGCTGGCCTGTCCCGGCCCCCCCCAACTCTGCACAGCGTGCTCACAACCCAGTTCCAGCGCCGCTGCTCGAAAAAATGGAAATGATCTGCCCAAGGCAGGAAAATCTCGGAAATTCCTTGATCCCAGGGTTGCTAAGCCCAAAGACTCTTCCCATGTTCCAGTCTATCCTGCACTCCCTCCGTCCACACCACTGACGTCTGATTTTCCACAGCCTCCACTGCACTCTAGTTCTGAGAATTGTCCGGAGTGGGCACAACAACTCATTTGTAAGCTTGAAGAGTTAGAACAGCAGCAGGAAACTCCTCACAGCAGATAATGACCCGATTTGAATTGCAAAACCCAAAGAAACAACCAGGGGGACGGGGAATGATGATGATGGGCATCCAGTCATAAGGTGACAAGGAGTGATAAAAAACACTTTGCTTGAGGGGGTGTCTTGCCCACACCTACTGCACATCCAGTGATTATAGGGGGTACCGGGAATGATGGAAGAAGGAAACCTAACTATTGGTCTCCGTTCCCTTGGGAACTAGGAAAAGAGGACAGAAAATCAGTAAGAGATTATGGGCTGCAATCTCCCTATACACAGGCATTTGTTGATAATATCTTTTCTACTACTTTTTTAACTCCACCTGATTGTTGTGCTATGATGCAAATGCTTTTAACACCGATGCAGGCATTGTTGGCCGCGGCAACAACAACACGAAAACAGGTGGAGGCCTGGCCCGCTCTGCCACACCGGGACCGGCTGAGGCAAGGGGGGGCTTCCCCTGCCACCTTCCCCTGCAGCTTCACCCACTGCAGGCTGCGCCTGGAGAATGGCCTCTCCGCCGCTGCCCGCTGCCCAGGTTTTATCAAGAGACAGTACATCTAGGAGACTCAGCTCCACTTATTGATTTTACTTCATCATGGGCACCTCCACAGCTCCCTCAAATGAGCTCAGCCTGCACTCCAGACCCTCTAAAATTATGGTTTAGGTTACACTGCTTGGTGTGGACCTGTGGCAAATGGTTAACAGTTTATAGTTTGCATTGCACGAGAATCTGACTACTGTTTGATTGGCATATTTTGTGGTGTGAGTGAGTGAGACGAGTGAAGGGCCCTTTGCATTTGTGTGACTGAGTGTCTGTGTTGCTTGAGTGAACACAGCCCGACTGCAGGCTGGGTGCAGAGTCTACGGAGACAAACAAAGTGAGAGGTTGTAAAGGTAATTTTTATTTGTGGTTGTTTAATGTGTAAACGGAAATGAAATGGGAACTAAACAGAAACTAAACGAGAATTTTAGAAAGTTTAAAGAATCAGAGATAAATACAAAGTCATCATTATTGTTTGAGAAAGTCCTGGAGAACTGATAACTTGGGGTACGGGCTGTGCTTGTGTCGGTACAGATTCTGGAACACGGTGGGTTCCAGCGAAGTGGATATGCCCCTGGTGGGAAGACAAGTGAGGTCACCCAATTAAAAAAAAAAAAAATCCCCAAGAAAAACTCCTAAGTGTAATAGTTATCAAATTCTGTTTGATTAAAAATAAGCCCTGGACACTATATGTAGAAGAATGTAAAGATATGTGTTAGGTGGTGATATGAGCAGGTAATGAAGTGTATATTAGTAGTAGAACATAGCATGGAGAAGAGGTGAATATGAATTATCTTTATTTTAACAGGAAAAGATGTATCACTAAGTTGCCTGCAGGAGTTTACACAGTTTCCAAAGAGTATTTATAAATTAACAAAATGAGCATGAATCAAACTTTCAGTATAAGCTGTGACTTTTTGTGGGGCTTTTAACATTTTTTTTTTTTTTCTGATGAAAAATAGTGTCACCAGTTAACACCTCTATAATTAAGGGCCTGTCACCATTTTCAATGTGAGCCTTTATTTTCAAGGGTGTATAACATGACTATAAAGATACTGTAAGCATGAAACTTGGTATTGAAAAAAAAAAAAATCTCAACTAGCAGGGACTTCTCCTGGGGAGAGATTTTTTGGGGGTTTTTTGTTTTGTGGGTTTTTTTTTTTAAAGACATGGATTATATTTCAAGTCAGGAATGAATCAGCAAAACAAAACAAAACAAAACAAAACAAAAAAACCCACAAAAAAACCCCAACCCCATATCATTATTTTTATTAGGAATTTTTTATGCTTCAGAAATAGTTCTGTTTTAGGGTAATGTAAAGAATGAAAACTCTGAACTAAGTCTTATTTTGAAAACTGAAGCAGCAAAGGCAGAGATTTTAAATTGGCCACTATAAATGTACATTTAGTATTTTGTGTAAGGATATTGGTGTTTGAAATACACAAAACTGTGGCTTGTTATGGAATGCAGGCAGGTTTTAAAATACCAATTTTCAAAACACATCCACAATGATAAATACATTCTGCTACACCAACAATTCAGCAATTAATAAACCACTTATATTGTGCAATGACACAGTAGTAGCCCCTAAAGCAGTATATTGTGTCCAAGATAGGGATTTTTAGTAGCATTTTTATAAATTCATTATGAATTCTTCTCTCTTTTTCACTTCAGGAAAAAAGGACACTAAGATGCTATAACTTGAATGGTCTGATGTAAAACCACAACAGTAAGGAAATTCAGAGTTGATTCCATTTTAGTTGTCTTCCACAGTTGTATCCAGGTATCGTAGCACATACAATGCACTGAGTGCAAACTCCTGACATGCTGTAAAACAGGGATGAGTACAGAACAAATTTTCTTTCCTTGCTTTTGTGTGTTTGTCATAGCTGTAATATGTGAATGTTTTCTTCTCATTGTAGAAACAGTAAATGGCTTATACTGTATTTGGGTAGCACTGGTTAGGGTAGATAATGACAAACTGGGAATCCTTGAACTGCTCTAACATTAATTCTGTTTTGTGATATTTATTTTAATTGATTTTAATACATTTCTGTTCTCTCATTTATTAGGAAACATACCATAGAGATGCTGTACTGTTGGCAATCAACATTAATTTGGATTTTTTTTAATTCTGCAAATGCATTAAAAAAAAAAAGAAAATAAAAGTCTTAAGTTTATAGTTATTACTTCATTAAGATTTTTGGTAATTAGTGTTGTTTTAAGACCTTAAGCTGTAGTACCTAGACAAAACATGTGGGTAACTTTTGCTAATATAACGAAGCAAGAATCACTGTGACTTTCACTGGCTACATTCAGGGATCCTTTTAGAACCTGTCTTATAGGAGTGCCTTTGTATAACTTTGAAAGCTTTTTAGGATATGTAAGTATTGATAGCATTATCACATTTATCAAAAAACAAATTTAGCAGCTATATAATCAGACATGGCCAAATAACAATTTTAAGCACTGTAAAAATGCTATGCTAACTTTTAAATCTGCTTTTATAATCTCGCATTTAAACACATCTCTTACAGAACCACAACAACACTCGACACAAGAGAAGCCTTTCTTATTTTGATGAAAATTGTAACGATCAGATACAGTTTTGGGACACTGCTGCCATGGTCCTAACTGTGTTGTTTTCCCCTAATGTTGCAGCAGGAAAAGCATTAGGAGATGTAAAAAAGTTAAGTTGTTGGATGGCAAAACAAACAAATCTCACATCAGAAATTCTCACGTAGATGTTAGTAGACATTGATAGTATTAGGCATGCAACATTGCAAAATAGAGCAGCAATTGATTTTTTTACTGTTAGCACAAGGGACATGATTATGAGGAATCTGAAGGTATGTGCTGTATGAATCTATCAGACCACTCAGAATCAATTCATATGGCCATTAAAAGGTTAAAGGAAAACATCAAACAGTTCAGGGTAAATAGTGATGATTGGTTAAGCGAATGGTTTTTACAAGGATGGATCTCTTCACTATTAAAGTCAGGATTTAAGATGCTATTTGTAGTTTTGGTAATTCTTTTATTAGTGCCTTGTTTGCTATCGTGTCTGCAAAGGGCCCTGCAGAAGATGGTGAACAACGCCTTTGGGGTACAAAAACAAAAAGGGGGCATTGTTGGCCCTTTAAGAGTCGAAGCTGCAGGTTGCTTCGGCGTTGAGCAATTAAGTCCTGACTTTGAGTGTAAAAATAGAATAGAGAAACAAGATAAGAAATTTCTAATATAATTAGTCAGAAGTAAAAAGAATGCCTCATGAACAGATGAAATTATCCAATCAAGTATTATAACCAAGTGTGTGTAACGATAGCTTTTAACTAACAAAAAATTGTTATCAATTTAAAAGTATATAAGCAATTAGTAACGATAGCTTTAACTAATGACAAATTGTTAATGTATGTATTATCAGTTTAAGAGTATATAAGCATTTATATAACTGATAAGTTAGGCTTTAAGTTTATGGCTTGCATTTCTGTTAAAAAGCTCGTTTAACCATTATTATATTCAATTTAACCATTATTTTATTCAATTTTGTTGTAATTGTCATGACACCTTATATATTGCAATGTTTAACAAAAGTTTTTTCTTTTTCTGTTTCCAAAAAGAAAAGAGGGGAATTGTGGGGAGTGTGAGAACATGTATTGGCATACCCTGAGAGAACTGTGGGAATTGAAGGGGTACATGTCTGGAGATACGAGAAGCACCTGCGTGGACAAGATATGAGAAAGGAACCTTGAAATGTATCCAAAAGATGTACCCTGGCAAGCACACAGGAAGGGATGCATGCAAAGTCCATCAGCCAATTAGGGGCATGTGAACTGCTCGTGCTGAGTGAAGAGCCAATAACATATTAACTGGTGTGTGTGATTTCATTAGTTTTGGGGTATAAATTTTATTGTATTAGAACAAATAAATGGCTTCTTGCTTGATCATATTGGTCATGTAGCAGAGTCCATGATTGAGTTGCCGCAATAATAAAAAAGAACAGCCCATCTAGCTGATTCATCTGTCCAGTAAGTGCATGTGTGTGGTGGATCAGATAGGCTTGATGGCACTTGATGGGAGTTGGGGCTTTGCACGCACTCTGAAAGGGTTTTGATGATTGCAATTACTCGCCCACACTTTGACAGACTACAGTTAGACAACTAGTATTCCTAGCTGCTGATTCCAATGATGTTCATTCAAATGCAGGTCACTTTGTCATTGCATTATTCATACTTGAGGTGTGTTTGTGTATATGAGTTTGTGAAGGGAGAGAGGTGGCAATTGTTGTTTGTATTTCTGGCACTGTATAAATTATCTAGGTTTATGCACACTGTCTCTTTAAATCTATATTCAAGCACACAGTCATGTACATTGTTTTCTGCCTGTATATGCAAGCTTGCACACATGGAGATGTGTCAGGATCCTTGAGGTGGCACAGTGCAGTTCTCTTGGTCTGCACTCAGAGCCCACAGAAGAACTTACATCAACATTTCTCGGCTTTGGATGAAGCCCTGGATGGGTATGTGGGAGACAGGGATGTGGTTTTCTCTCCTTAGCTTTTGTCTTTTCAGGCTTTGCACCACATTTCCCCTGCATCACTGTGTGCTGAGCAGTGGCTTCTGGATATGGTCTTGTTACAAAGAGGTTTACTTTCACTGCAGAATATTTTTTAGAAGTGACAGAAAATTAAGAAAGAAAATTTTTAAACTGATTTTAAAACGGAAATAATTACTTCTGCTCAGCAGACACAGCCCAGTGCTGCTGGCAAACTCTTTAAGCTGGGAGCATGGGGACTTTCACTGAAGTCAGAGCACACTGGCCATTGTATGCCACTGGAGACTTTGGGATATAACTAATTGTGGGGAGTTATTCTGGAATAATTAATTTCTAAGAACTAATATTAATAATGCTTAATAATAAGAGAAAGTAATAGCTAGCAAGAATATCCAAAGTGAATTAATCTAATTTGGGCTACAGCAGTTTGACTGAAATAAAAGCACCCAGAGTGGGAATTAATTAATGTCCTGGGTTTGGTTAGGATAGAGTTAATTGTTCACAAGGAACTGGGAGGGGGGCAGTTGGGACAGTTGGCCTGGGCGGCCAGGGAAGGTATTCCATACCACTTGACATCATGCTCAGTATTTAAACAAGGAAGTTCTGTGAAGAGGGGGCTTCTGGGTACCGCAGTTCATGAGCCGGTCAGGTGGTGAGCTGTTTGGTTCTGTGTAACGTTGTGTATTCTTTCATTAGTACTGTTGTTGTTGTTTCTCCCTTACTATTCCAATAAACTGCTTGTATCTCAAACTGTGAGCCCCATTTGTTTGTTTATATTTTCTCCTCCCCATACCACTGGAGGCTGGGGGGGGTGGGGGGGCAGTGACCTTTCCTGGTTAAACCACATTAGTTTTTGGCACCCAACGTAGGGCAAAAGGGTTGAGATAACAGCAGACCTGATCAGAGCTTGTTAAAGCAATCTTTAATATATATATATACACATTTAATGTAGTAGTTAAATAGTCCCTGGTCACAATGTTGTGGTGCTTGCCAATGCTCTGGCTTCTATAACTGTGGTGTCTGTTGTTACCGCATATCCAGCCTATCTGACTCCTTGCTCCATGAAGCTGCTGCCATCTGTATACAATTCCCAGTCTGGTCGCTCCAGTGGCACATCCTTCAAATCTTCACGACTGGAATAAACGTATGTTGGGGCCTTAGCATTACTACATGGCTGTGATACTGGCTAGGCCGCAGCTAGGCCGCTTTCAACAACTGCCAGAAGAGATAAGCTGAGAGAAAGGAATGCAGCTACGTATGAAAGACGTGCGAAAGTAATAAACAACTACTGACAAGATGGATACCAGCTGGAAGTGACGACCAGGAAGTGAACCTGAACCAAGATAAGAGTGAACCAGTGAGACTGAGAAAGACTGAGAGGTCAAAGTGTGAATAGTGCTATTAACCAATTATAATTGGCTTCGTAGCGTGTGGACACGTATGAGGAACTTAACGGGCTATATAACACGCAGCTTTCTGATAATAAAACGGATTTGAGTTGCATCTTGTGGATGTGTGTGAGTCACTCATTTCTCGCTCGCCAGATAGCCCACGGCAAACGTACTCCTTAATAGCCAAGCAATCATGTTCCAGTTGTCCTTCTTCCTGTGTAGAGCTTAAAAACACTGCAGGATTTACCAGGTTAGTTGTTTTTAGAATAACATCATCTTGTTCAGTCAGTACTACCTGGTACTTTATCATTCGGCTCGGGGATAGCCAATGTCCCCCCTTCTGCTCTAAAACAGTTATCACCATGTGTGGGACATAGACTGTTATTGTCCTTCCCAAAGTCAATTTCCGAGCCTTTTGTATGAGCAGTACTGTTGCTGCCACTGCCCGAAGACAGTTTGGTCACCCTTTACTCACTGTGTCCAGTTGTTTGGAGAAGTATCCGACTGGTCGTTTCCAGCTTCCCATCTTCTGGGTTAGCACACCTAATACAAGGCGTTGTCTCTCGTGTACAAACAACTGAAAATCCTTGGTTAAATCTGGAAGTCCTAGGGCAGGTGCAGATATTAAAGCACGTTTTAACTCAATAAAAGCTTTTTGCTGTTGTGGACCCCATACAAAGGGAGAGTTCTTTAGGGCCTCATACAAAGGCTTAGCTATCAGTCCGTAATTCATAATCCAAAGGCGACACCACCCGGCCATTCCCAGGAACGCTCTGGGTTCATGAATATTTTTCGGCTCAGGTATACTGCAAATAGTTTCTTTTCGACCTTTTCCCAATTGTCGCTGCCCTTTAGAAATTTCAAAGCCCAGATATATCACAGTCTGGCAAGCTATTTGGGCCTTTTTCCTGGATACCTTGTACCCATTTAGTCCCAGAAAATTCAAGAGGTCAATAGTCACTTGTATACAAGCAGACCTTTCTTCTGTAGCCACCAATATGTCATCTGCATATTGTAAAAGCAAATGTCCAGGCCTTGGCTTATCTTGCTTCCACATTTCAAGCTCTCTTGCCAGTTGATTTCCAAAAATTGTTGGGCTATTTTTGAATCCTTGGGGTAATCTTGTCCATGTGAGTTGCATCTTTCACCCAGTTTGTGGATTTTCCCATTCAAAAGCAAACAGTTTTCGGCTCTCCTTTTCCAAAGGTATGCAAAAGAAAGCATCTTTCAAATCAAGCACTGTAAACCACTGATAAGTCTCATTTAACGCTGTTAACAACGTATAAGGATTTGCAACTACTGGGTAAATGTCTTTAACTATTTGATTTACTGCCCTTAAGTCTTGGACTAACCTATATTCACCCGAGGGTTTTCTGATTGGTAAAATAGGATTAATATACTCCGATTCACATTCTTGTAAAATTTTGTACTTCAAAAATTTGTCAATCAGTTTCTTCAGCTCCTGCCTGACTTTCGGCTTGTTGGGATATTGTTTTAATTTTACTGTCTTTACACCTTCTTTTAAATCTACTTTGACAGGCTCTGCCAGGTTTGATTTACCAGGGATATCTGTTTCCCATACTGTGGGAATCACTGCAGAATCTACCTCTGGTGGAATTTCCTGCTCCCTCACCTTTTCTCGTATCATTAAGATTCCTCATGTTTTTGACTCAGGTATTTTCAAGAAAAGCTCCCCTTCTTCAAAAATAATTTGTGCGTTTAATTTGGATAACAAATCCCTTCCTAACAAGGGTACTGGACATTCTGGTATGTACAAAAATTCATGTGTAATTATCTTATCCCCAAATTTTAAATCCAGGGGTTTCAGGAATGTCCTGTTTTCTTCTTTCCCGGTTGCTCCTACTATGTTTGCTGCTTTTGTTCCAATTTTTCCTTTACAGGTATTTAATACCGAAAACGTTGCTCCAGTATCCACTAAAAATTTAACTTTTTTTTCTCCCAGCTTAATTACAACCAGAGGCTCAGCTGGGTTCCCCTCCGGTCCCCTTTAGTTATCTAACATCATGACTTTGGCTATTTCTTGCTGAACATTCCCATTTTTAGGACAGTCTCTTTTCCAGTGTCCTTCCTCTCTACACAAAGCACATTGATTTATCCTAAAGGGGTGTTAAAATTCCAATTACCACCGTTCATAAATACTCCCCTTCCACTGAATCCTTGTCCTCTTCCTCTACCTCTCCCTCTGTTTACTGTCCCTGTCATTACAGCCAGTAATCTATTTTCCCTGGTTTTTCTCTCCTCATTTTCTCTATTATTATATACCTTCCATGCAGCCTCCAGCATCTTATTCAAATTTCTTGAATCCTCTCCCTCAGGTTTCTGGAGTTTCTTTCTTATATCTGGTGCTGACTGTCCCATAAAAACCAAAGCAAATTGTATTTGAGCTGCCTCCGTCTCCACTTTTAAATCAGTAAATTTCCTGGCAGCTTCCTTTAATCTCTCCAGAAACGCTGAGGGAGATTCATTTTTATCCTGTCTTACTTCACATAATTTAAACCAATTCAAAGATTTAGGCATAGCATGTTTAACTCCATATAAAATCCATTTCTGATACCGACTCAGTCTCTCTCTATGCTCCACATTATTTGTATCCCATTGCGAATCCCCAGATGGAAAATTCTGTTCTAATGTTCCACTTGTCTCATTCAATACTGCCGCTTCTGCCTGTGCTTTGCCAGCTTTTAATACCATCTGCTTCTCTGTATCATCCAACAAATTATCCAAGACCACCTGTAAATCACTCCAGTCAGGGTTCTGCGTTCTAATTATAGTATCCACCACTCTCCCTACTCTTTCAGGATCTTCCCTATAAACTCCTGCTGCCTGTTTCCAAGCCATCAAATCCGTTACTGAAAAAGGCACTTTCACATACACTGGCCCATCATTGCCAACTTCCTGCCGCAGGGGAGCTATTGTGTGTGTGTCTGCTGTCGAGTTCTCTGAGAAATAGGGGTATGAATTACAACCTCAGACGGTCCCTCATCCACATCCTATATTCCACTACTTTCTGGTTCCTCTACCTGTTCTCTGTATTCTCGACCCCTATTTCTTTCTCTCTTGGGAGGGGATACCTCTAATTCTGGTCCTTCATCAGTTTCAGAGACAATTCTCTTCTTTAATTAATCCTTCCTAATTTCTCATGTTGAAAAACACTTCTTTACTTTCTTATTATCAGAAGTTATTGCCATTACTAAGTTATCTCTACTAATCAACTTACATTCTTTTTGCCAATCCTTTCTCTGCCTCAGATAAAAAACCAAATCTACATATGGTACTTCGTCCTACTTCCCTTCTCTCCTGCAGAACAGCATCAACTGTAGAATGGTATTATAATTCAATGTCCCATTCATGGGCCATTTTTCCTGATCCTCTAATGTATACAGAGGCCACCAATGATTACAATACTCAATCATCTGATTCTTTCTCAAATCATCATGTAAATCTCCCCACTGTGCTAATAAACATCCTAATGGAGAAGTTTTTGGGATTTTGTCATTTGCAGCCAAATTACCCATACTTTTACTTTTAAACAAGTGAGTTAACTTAAATGCCATGATATATAATTGCTTTACAGTACAATATACAATCACTGAAGTCTGTCGCTTCATTCTTCTCTGGCTGCGCCCCTCTCGGGATAACAGAATCATGGATCCGAACTCCGCACTCGTTTCATGCTCAATTGCACGTCTCACTCTCACAGTCACACTCACACAGTTCCGCAATCGTTACCTTGAATAAAAGTCTGCAACACAATAAACACGGTTCTTAATTACAGCTCAGCACTTCAGTACCCAGTCAAAACAAACAATTCCACAATATAACACATGAAAAACTTCTAACTTCTTGTTAGAGACACTACCTTGAGAACACTATAGCATATAGGTTCTCTTGTCTCCACTATTGTCCAACCCTGCAATAGCTTTCGCTTATGACTTACGGGCAGACGCCTCGGCTTCCACTTCACAAGGATCCTTTAGTCCAACCCTGCACAGCTTTCACAGTGACTGACAGGCAGACGTACAGTGGGACTCTAACCCACTTACCACAATTACTAAAAGAAGTGTCTTACCAAAATCCAGGGAACGTCTCAAAGAGCCTTATGGATCGGGGATCGATGGGTATCCCCGAGAAATCCTCGGTGCCTGCTGGAACCGATCAGGTCCCTGACTCCTCCGGTCGCCTTCAGCGAGGTCCCATCTGGATTGCCAAAACTGTTACCGAAAACCCGGAATAAGAAACTTATCAACACCAATGTGATGCGGATAAGCAGACACTTCTTTATTAACAGCTGGGTGCGTGAGTGAGTTCTCTCATGATCAACGCACACCATGCACCAAAATCATACATCTTATATAGAGCTTACTCATACGTATTCATTAAGTAGTCATACATAAACATATTATTTCCCGAAAATCATTCGCATACTCTCCTCCTATTTCCGATTCTGCTCAATAAAAGTTAGAATCATCTGGAAATGAGTCTGGGGTGTAATATGGGTAGGTGGTCCATGAGTCGGTGGTCGCGATCTCCCCCTGTCAGAATTATCTTTTACTTAAGGACACGGTTTCTTGGCAGCACCTACAAACCGTTACAGTAGGATTCTCTCCATTCTCATTAATCCAGACCTTGACAGCTACATGCATTCTTCTAGTTTTCTATATAAGTATCATAAATCAGTTCACAGATCAACTTGCACTTGTTACTTAAGTTACGGTTTCTACCAGATGATTTTGACCAATCCCTTTGGCCTTGGTACGGGGCTGTACAGGGATTTCATAGTAGCATTCGGTTGCTGTGCAAACATACTTTTCATTAAAATATTTCTTATAATTTTATACTATTAAAATCAAAACTAACCATAAACTATTGATTAATTCTAACAGATCAGTAACAAGAGGACTGGGTATATGATCCCCTTGAATATGTCTTTGTCCTCATTTGCCCTTTCCATGTGCTGATGTGGTACTGTCTCAGTGGGCTTTGGAAACAGGAGTCAGGGGACAAGTGATGTGAGCAGATGCCCAGTGTGCTGAAAGATAAGGAATGCATTTTTTTCATTATTATTTTCATTTTTTTTAAAAAGAAAGTGAGGTTGGGAATCCAGCAATGCTCATTTTTAATTCAGGGCCCAAAAGAAGTGCCAGAGTCTAGTTTCTCCAAGACATAGCTTGACACTTCTGATCTGCTCACATCTCATCAGCAAAGCAGTGTTAAATCTGGCCATGGCAGGACTAGGAGAGCTCCAGGAGGGGAAACACTGCTACTATAGAAACCAGAGTTGATGACTGACTGTACACCACTTCCCTGGCATACTTCTCCAGAGCAGCACTGGGAACATTGCTGGGGTATAAAACAAAAGTCCTGGGTAGTGCTTCAAAGGTTTCTCTTTTCAAGTTTACAGACCATTCTTTATGATCTGAGCAATATTCCAGTTTGGGCTGTTGTGTTTTGCCAAACATAGGTGCAATGGTATTGAATATTTTTCTTTACTTTCCTGCAAAAACATACAAAACTGTAATACTGTTCAGTGCATCCCCTGATGCCCTTCCATAGAAACAGTCACATTTTGCAGGTGGTGGTAAAATAGCTTCTATGCATATGGGGATACAGTCTGAAGGAAATAAAGTTTGTGGACTGCCTTGACCCATGTAATATGTGAATGCAGCCAAGAGGAACTCTTGCACCTCAGGAACCCTGCAAGCCCATGGCATCAGTGTGTGCATCTGTCTCCACAAACATTTTGAGGTTTGGGAGTTTATTTCTGCTCCAAAGGGTTTTGCTTACAGCTCCATGCAGGCAGCCTGCATACCACACAAGCCATAACACCATTCTACAAACATGGAGAAAGAGAGAAGCCAACTGTGGTGAGTTGATGTTGCCTGAATGCCAGGTGCCTACCAGGCCACTCTATCACCCCCTTCTTCAGTAGGATGGGGAGGGAAGAAAATAAGATGGAACAAAAAACCCAAAGTCGTGGGTTAAGACAAAACGCAAAAGGCGCTGCAGTTACCTCAAAGGACAAACGTAAATAACTGATGCCCTCCCTTTCTCCTCCATTCTCCTTGTTTTTATTTCTGAGCAGACATCATACGGTATGGAATATCCCTTTGGTCAGTTCGGGTCAGCTGCCTTGGTTATGTCCCCTCCCAAGACCTTCCCCACCCCCAGCCTACTAGAGCGGGGGAAATGTTGGAGAGCCAGACTTGGTGCTGTGCTAGCACTGCTCAGCAGTAACTCATCTAGGTGTTCCTGCTCCGGCAGGGGGATTGGACTAGATGATCTTTCGAGGTCCCTTCCAATCCCTAACATTCTGTGATTCTCTGATTCTGTGATCTCCCAACCTATACTGGAACCTGGGGTTGTTCCTGCCCAGGTGCAACACCCTACACTTGCCCTTACTATATTTCTTTAAGTTTTTCCCTGCCCAGCTCTCCAGCCTGTCCAGGTCTCTCTGGATGGCAGCACAGCCCTCTGGTGTGTCAGCCACTCCTCCCAGCTTTGTGTCATCAGCAAACTTGCTGACAGTGCCCTCTATTCCCGCATCCAAGTCATTGATGAATATATTGAATAATACTGGTCCTAGTACCGACCCTTGAGGGACTCCGCTAGACACAGGTCTCCAAATAGACTCTGCTCCATTGACCACCACTCTTTGGCTTCTTCTCACCAGCCAGTTAACAGTCCATCTCACTTCCTGATCATCTAATCCACACTTCCTCAATTTGGCAGCGAGGATGCTAGCGTCCCTCTGCTCAAGAGAACGGACATAGAGGATACACACTACGAAGAACCCTGTGGTTTTACTTGTGTGACCACAAAGAGGACATGAGGAGGTGGGATGGAAAACCTACCTCAGTCCTAGGGGCACGGGTATGTGAGTTGCAGGGAAGAACAATTATAAAAGGGTATCCTTCCCGGGAAATATGCTGCTCCAGTCTCCAGTGGGCAGCTCTCCAGACAGAGTAAGAAAGCTGATCTCATTTTTGATCCTCTTGAAGGGACTTCTGACTCATATTTACAAGAAGTGAGTGGCAAATACCATGATCAGGATTAGAGGTGCCCTGCCTCCAGCCAGGTGGAGGAAAGGGATAGCCAGATTTTTTTGAACCGTGTGGATCCGATGGCCTGGCACATCAGACCCACAAGAATATAAGTCTCTAGTGGACACTGGTGGACACTCTTGGAAAGGATAAGCGAGAGGAGCTTAACAAGTACACTTTCTTCCCTTTTTACTTGTTTACCCATCTCGCCTCCAGCCACTCACCTCACTGGCGGGTGAATTTCTGCTGCAGCAACGCCTCGAAGGGCCACCTCAATGGGTCTTCCCCTTTCTTCAGGAGCTCCGGACTCATTCCAGACGGTCCTCTCCTCCGGCCGGTTCTTCCCCTGCTTCCAAAGCCATCACACAGCAATCTTCTTCCCCTTTCTTCTGGGACATCGGACTAGTTCCAGATGGTCCTCTCCTCCGGCAGTCCCTGTTCAGGTGCCATTTGCGGGAACTCAATCATGGACTCTGCTACATGACCAATATGATCAAGCAAGAAGCCATTTATTTGTTCTAATACAATAAAATTTATACCCCAAAACTAATGAAATCACACACACCAGTTAATATGTTATTGGCTCTTCACTCACAGCACAAGCAGTTCACATGCCCCTAATTGGCTGATGGACTTTGCATGCATCCCTTCCTGTGTGCTTGCCAGGGTACATCTTTTGGATGCATTCCAAGGTTCCTTTCTCATAACTTGTCGACGCAGGTGCTTCTCGTATCTCCAGACATGCATCCCTACAGTTCCCACAGTTCTCTCAGGGTATGCCAATACACGTCCCCACGTCCCCACACTCCCCACATATTATTATTATTATTTTCTCTTTTGTTTTGTGTTTTACTTCCCTCAAGGCTGTGTCTGGGTTGTGAAGGGTTGTTATACTTTTTTTTATTATTATTGTTATTATTCTTATTTTTCGACATGTGTGTGATCACTTTTTGGGTGCGACAATTTAGATGACAGACATCAACAATTATACAAAATAATATGGTAACCAGCAACTGAATACCAGCAACCATTCAATAGTCCCATATGGCCAGTGCGGAAATCTAATGGAGAGTGGAGACTGACAGTGGACTATTGGGGCCTGAATGAAGTCACGCCGCCTCTGAGTGTTGCTGTGCCAGATATGCTAGAACTTCAATATGAGCTGGAGTCCAAGACAGCCAAGTGGTACGCCACAATTGATATGGCTAACACGTTTTTCTCCATTCCTTTGGCAGCAGAGTGCAGGCCACAGTTTGCTTTCACCTGGAGGGGTATCCAGTACACCTGGAATCGACTGCCCCAGGGGTGGAAACACAGCCCCACCATTTGCCATGGACTGATCCAGACTGTACTGGAACAAGGTAAAGGTCCTGAACACCTGCAGCACATTGACGACATCATCATATGGGGGGGCAACACAGCAGAAGTTGTTTTTGAGAAAGGAGAGAAAATAATCCAAATCCTTCTGAATGATGGTTTTGCCATAAAACAAAGCAAAGTCAAGGGACCTGCTCAGGAGATCCAGTTTTTAGGAATAAAATGGCAAGATGGGCATCACCACATCCCAGGGGATGTGATCAACAAAATAACTGCTATGTCTCCACCAACTAGCAAAGAGGAAACACAAGCTTTTTTAGGCATTGTGGGTTTTTGGAGGATGGATATTCCAAATTACAGTCAGATTGTGAGCCCTCTCTATCAAGTGACTGGGAAGAAGAATGACTTTAGATGGGGTCCTGAGCAACGGCAGGCCTTTGAGCAAATCAAACGAGAAATAGTCCATGCAGTAGCCCTTGGGCCAATCTAGGCAGGACAAGATGTTGAAAATGTGCTCTATGCCGCAGCCAGAGAGAATGGCCCAACTTGGAGTCTCTGGCAGAAAGCACCAGGGGAGACTCGAGGTCGACTCCTTGGGTTTTGGAGTCTAGGATATAGAGGATCAGAGACTTGATATACTCCAACTGAAAAAGAGATATTGGCAGCGTATGAGGGAGTTCAAGCTGCTTCCGAGTTGGTTGGTACTGAGACACAGCTCCTCTTAGCAGCCTGACTGCCAGTGCTGAGCTGGATGTTCAAAGGGAGGGCCTCTACTAAACATCATGCAACTGATGCTACATGGAGTAAGTGGGTTGCACTTATCACACAAAGGGCTAGAATAGGAAGCCCCAGTCATCCAGGAATTTTGGAAGTGATCACGAACTGGACAGAAAGCAAAGATTTTGGAATGCCGCTGAAAGAGAAGGTGACGCGTGCTGAGGAGGCTCCACAGTATAATGAACTACCAGATGATGAGAAACAATATGCCCTGTTCACTGATGGGTCCTGTCGTATTGTAAGAAACATCGAAGGTGGAAAGCTGCTGTGTGGAGCTCTACACGACGTGTTGCGGAAGCTGCTGAAAGAAAAGGTGAATCGAGCCAGTTTGCAGAGGTAAAAGCCATCCAGATGGCTTTAAATATTGATGAACGAGAAAAGTGGCCAGTGCTCTACCTCTGTACTGACTCATGGATGGTACAAATGCCCTGTGGGGTGGTTACAACAATGGAAACAGAGCAATTGGCAGCACAGAGGCAAACCCATCTGGGATGCTGAATTCTGGCAAGACATTGATGCTGGGCTAGAAAAGCTGGTTGTAAAGGTACATCATGTAGACGCTCTTGTACCAAAGACTTGAGCCACTGAAGGGTATGAAAACAACCAACTGGTGGACCAGGATGCTAAGATCAGAGTGTCTCATATAGATTTGGACTGGCAACAGAAGGGTGAAAAATTTTTAGCCCGCTAGGCCCATGATGGCTCAGGCCATCAAGGAAGAGATGCAACATATAGATGGGCTTGTGATCGAGGGGTGGATTTAACCATGGACATTATTGCACAGGTTATTCATTAATGTGAAACATGTTCCACAATCAAGCAAGCCAAGCTGTTAAAACCTCTCTGGCATGTAGGACGATGGTTAAAATATAGATATGGAGAAGCCTAGCAGATCAATTATATTGCTCTTCCACAAACCCGCAGTGGTAAGCGCTGTGTGCTCACAATGGTGGAAGCAGCCACTGGGTGGTTGAAAACGTATACTGTGCCTCATGCCACAGCCTGGAACACTATTCTGGGTATTGAAAAACAAGTTCTATGGCAACATGCCACTCCAGAGAGAATTGAGTCCGACAACAGGACTCATTGACAAAACAGCCTCATAGACACCTGGGCTAAAGAACATGGCATTGAGTGGGTGTACCACATTCCCTACCATGCACCAGCCTCTACACTAAGAGCAATGGGTGGTGGGACATTCAAGCAATGGGATGCACATTTAGCAGAGGCTACTTGGCTGGTTAACACTAGGGGATCCACAAGTTGAATTGGTCCCACCCAATCCAAAGTTCCACATACTGTAGAAGGGAACAAAGTCCCTGTATTTTGCATAAAGAACATATTAGGGAAGATAATCTCTGTTAGTCCTGCCACAGGCAAAGGAAAACCCGTTCATGGGATTGCTTTTGCCCAAGGACCTGGGTACACTTGGTGGGTAATGCAGAAGGATGAGGAAGTCCGATGTGTACCGCAAGGTGATTTGACTCTGGCTGTGAATAGTCAATAATTTGAAATGTATATATAGAATCATAGAATCATAGCATGGTTTGGGCTGGAGGGGACCTTAAAGATCATCTAGTTCCAACCCCCCTGCCATGAGCAGGGACAACTTTCTACTAGACCAGGTTGCTCAAAACTTCATCCAGCCTGGATGCTGTGGGAGACTGTGTCAAATGCCTTACTGAAATCAAGATAGACCATATCCACTGCTCTACCATCATCTAGCCACCTCGTTGTGATTTCATAAAAGTCTAGAAGGTTGGTCAAGCACGACTTCCCCTTGGTGAAGCCATATTGACTGCCCCTAATGACCCTCTAATCCTTGATATGCCTTTAGATGGCACCAAGGATAAGTCGTTCCATCACCTTCCCAGGGATGGAGGTGAGGCTGACCAGTCTGTAGTTACCCGGGTACCCATTCTTGCCCTTTTTGAACATTGGAGTGACATTTGCTTTTTTCCAGTCCTCAGGCACCTCTCCCGTTCCCCACAACTTAGCAAAGATGATGGAGAGTGGTCTAGCAATGACTTCAGCCAGCTCCCTCAACACCCGTGGGTGCATCCCATCTGGACCCATAGATTTATGGATGTCCAGATTGCTTAATTGGTCCCTAACCCAGTCCTCATCAACCAAGGAAAACTCCTCTATTGTCCTGACTTCCTCTGGGGCCTCAGGGGTACGTGGCTCCTCAGGACAACTTCCGGCAGAGTAGACAGAGACAAAGGCGGCATTCAGTAACTCTGCCTTCTCTGTATCTTCTGTCACCAGGGCACCCACCTCATTCATCAGTGGGCCTACATTGCCTCTAGTGTTAGTTTTATCTGCCATGTATTTGAAGAAGCTCTTCTTGTTGTCCTTAACCCCTCTGGCAAGGTTTAATTCTAAGGAGGCCTTCATCTGCTGTAGTCTTCTTTCATGGGGAGTTCATAAGATCTTCCTTGAATGGATATCTGGCCTTCACACTTGAGAGGCCCCAAAGACTGCAAATTTCTGCCTCTCTTCCAATTCCTCTTCCAGTTCCTCTCTTAGTCCCAGGGTTTCTAGGAAGGCACTCCAGCTGTTGGACTCCCCTTCCTTCCATTTTCTGACTGTCAGCCCCATTATCCCAGCATCGGAGCAGCCAGGCAGCAATCCGCTCACCTGGCTGGTGGCTGTAGTTTTTCCGCATGTCTTGAAGCTCTGATGAGGTCAGGGACCAGGTAGTCTCTGCTTCCTGTTTCATTTCTCTTCCTCCAAGTTCCTCATTGAAGGACCGGCTTCTTGATCAAATATTTCCTCTTCTTCCTCTGCCCTTACTAATCGATGATATAGACCAGTTGTTCTCCTTGGCCACTGTTTCTTTTTCACTACTGGTGTGATTATTGTAGTTTTCGGGTTTTTTTGGATCCCTCTCTCAACCATGGTGTCCTCGGATGTGGTTTGGATCCCTGCCTCAATCACAGTCCCCTGAGAGTACTGAACTGGGGCTCAATAGGCACAGGCCAAGCCTGTGCAGTGCTAGAAGCTGCTGGTTCTCATTGGGGTAGGCCAGGCACCCCTCCATCAAGTGACACGCTAGTTTGCCAGGGTTGCGTGCCTTTTCAGGTGTGAAATCCCAGGCTATGGAGGTGATAACTGTCCTAGGAACCTGCCCAAATCCTTCCACACCCCCTGCCACCCAGGGACTGGCTGCTTCAGGGCACTTTTCAATATTTCCTCACCCAAAGGCTGCCTTCTCTTACACCAGGATGAGACCAGATTCCACAAAACCCCATAATATTCTGACAGTATTACTTAGTAGTAATAAACAGCTCACGTAAGGGTGAACAAGGACCTAGGGAACCTGCATAATAGACATCCACATTAATTCTGGGTAGGGAAAGAGAGATATATTCCCTCATCTCCTCCACAAAATAGCTCTCCCAGCACAGAAAAGCAGTGAATGCCATTGTGAAGCGCAGCTGTTACATGTATCAACAGGTTCCTAAGTTTGCCCATTGTTACCTTGAGACCAGCCTCTGTGGCTGCTCTAGTTTTTTCTGTGTAGTGAAGAAAACAGTGGGAAATGATGCCCAGGAATAGATCCAGCTTCTTAATGCAGGAGTGGCAGGACTGTTCTAACCTTGCTCCTTCTGAGCCCTGTGCAAAAAAAACCACACACCATGAAGCGTAAACTTCTTTATCTCCAACATCAAGGTGGCAACTGCAAGGTCTAAGCATTTATTTGTCAAAATCACTGTAGATATTTCCTTCACTGGGAGGCTCAGTACTTTAGGCTGAAATAATCCATCACAACTGAGAGAAAAAAAAAAGGCTCTTCATGCACATGGATTTTCCCTCTTCCTTCATCTTGCTTTATTCATGTTTAAATGGGTAGAAATTTATCTTTTTCTCCAAATATTCAGCTGGCCACAACACGCTCTGTGCTTAAACAAGCCGCCTGTGTCTAAAGATTTTTTCAGGCTCTCTGTCTCCCCCTCTCCGTCCCTCTGGACATCAGCTGATGTCTCATGTTATTTTTATGCTTGACACATCAAAAAACAGCTTATAGAATAATAGAATCATAGAATTTTAGAATGGTTGGGGTTGGAATGGACCTTAAAGATCCTCTAGTTCCAAACCCCCTGCCATGAGCAGGGACACCTTCCAATAGATCAGGTTGCTCAAAGCCTCATCCAGCCTGGCCTTAAACACTTCTAGGGAGGGGGCATCCACAACTTCCTTGGGCAACCTGTTCCAGTGTCTCACCACCCTCACAGTGAAGAATTTCTTCCTAATATCTAATCTAAACCTCCCCTCTTTCAGCTTAAAGCCATTTCCCCTTGTTTTGTCATTAACTGCCCTTATGAAAAGTCCCTCCCTAGCTTTCTTGTAGGCCCCTTCAGGTACTGGAAGGCCGCTATAAGATCTCCACTAAGCCTTCTCTTTTCCAGGCTGAACAACCCCAACTCTTTCAGCCACTACTCATAGGAGAGGTGCTCCAGCCCTCAGATACTCCTCGTGGCCTTTCTCTGGACTCGTTACAACTGGTAGATGTCTTTCTTGTGTTGGAGGCTCCAGAACTGGATGCAGTACTCCAGGTGGGGGCTTACAAGAGTGGAGTAGAGGAGGAGAATCACCTCCCTCGACCTGCTGGCCACGCTTCTCTTGATGCAGCTCAGGATATGGTTGGTCTTCTAGGCTGCAAGTGCACATTGCCAGCTCATGTTGAACTTCTCGTCTACCACCACTCCCAAGTCCTTCTCTTCAGAGCTAGCCTCAATCCACTCATTGCCCAGCCTGTACTTGTGCTTGGGGTTGCCCCAACCCAGATGCAGGACCTTGCATTTGGCCTTGTTGAACTTCATGAGGTTGGCACAGGCCCACCTCTCAAGCCTGTCAAGGTCCCTCCAGCGTGTCAACCACACCACTCAGCTTGTTGTCGTTGGCAAACTTGCTGAGGGTGCACTCAATCCCACTGTTCATGTCACTGACAAAGATGTTAAAGAGCACCGGTCCCAATACCAAACCTTGAGGGACACCACTCGTCACCTGTTTCCACTCGGACTTTGAGCTGTTGACCACAACTCTTTGAGTGCGACCATCCAGCCAGTTCCTTATCCACTGAGTGGTCCATCCATCAAACCCACATGTTTCCAATTTGGAGATAAGAATGCCATGTGGGATGGTGTCAAACACCTTGCACAAGACTTCAGTTGCTTTAGCCTTATCCACCAATGTTGTAACCCCATCATAAAAGGCCACCAGATTGGTCAGGCATGATTTGCCTCCATGTGCCTTAGCACAGTTTCATGGAGTACCTACTCCATGATCTTGCCTGGCACTGAGGTGAGACTGACCGGCCTGTAGTTCCCCGGGTCGTCCCTGTTACCCTTTTTAAAAATGGGGGTTATGTTCCCCTTTTTCCAGCCTGCAGGAACTTCACCAGACTGCCAGGACTTCTCAAATATGATGGATAGAGGCTTTGCAACTTCATCTGCCAGTTCCTTCAGGACCCGCGGATGCATCTCATCAGGTCCCATGGACTTGTGCACCTTCAGGTTCCTTAGGTGCTCCCGAACCTGATCTTCTCCTACAGTGGGCGGCTTTTCATTCTCCTGGACCCTTCCTATAGATTTCTAGGACTTGGGCAGTGTGGCACGAGCCCTTGCCGGTAAAGACTGAGGCAAAAAAGTCATTGAGCTCTTCAGCCTTCTCAATGTCCAGGGTGACCAGATCTCCTGTCACCTTCCGGAGAGGGCCCACACTTTCCCTAGTTTTCCTTTTCTCCCCAACAAACCTGTAGAAGCTTTTTTTGTTGCCCTTGACATCTCTGGCCAAATTTAATTCTGTCAGGGCCTTGGCTTCCCTAACCTGATCTCTGGCTTCTCAGGCAATTTCTCTGTATTCTTCCCAGGTTACCCGTCCTTTCTTCCACCCTCTGTAGGCTTCCTTCTTGATCCTAAGTTTGTTCAGGAGCTTCCTGTCCATCCATGCAGGCCTCTTGCTGTTTTTGCCTGCCTTCCTCTTTGTTGGGATGCATCGTTCCTGGGCTTGGAGGAAGAGATCTTTGAGTATGATCCAACTGTCCTGCACTCCTCTTCCTTCCAGGAATTCATCCCATGGTACGTGACCAAGCAGATCCCTGACGAGGTCAAAGTCTGCTCTCCTGAAATCCAGGGTGGTGAGCTTACAGTGCACCTTCTTCACTGCCCTGAGGATCTCGAATTCCACCATTTCATGGTCACTGCAGCCAAGACTGCCCAAGAGCTTCACGTTCCCCACCAACCCCTCCTTGTTGGTGAGAACAAGGTCCAGCATGGCACCCCTCCTCATGGGTTCCTCAACCACCTGGAGAAGGAAGTTGTCCTCCACACATTCCAGGAACCGCTTGGATTGTTTGTGGCCTGCTGTGTTGTCCCTCCAACAGATATCGGGGTGGTTGAAGTGACTTAAATGCATAGTCCCTATTTGTAAAAGAAAAGCAACTTTTCTCAAAGACAAAACAGGATTCTCACTAGGAGGTATTCAAACTCCTTGAAAAATGGTCTTTGCTACCAGCTTTGGCAAGGTGGACTGTGTGCATGTGTATACATATGTGAGTGTGTACCTATTTTTGTATGCAGCGTGTATATGTTTGAGCATGCTTCCATGTTTGCATCTTGTATCATGTTTAATTTTGCCTTTCCTTAAAGCTGATATGGAAAAGTAAACATGCAGTAAATTCACATGACAGTCTGCTCTGCGGTTCAGAGAATGGTATTTCTCTTTTATGGTAACAGTTTTGATATAGCAGCCAGCAGCTTCTACTGTAGTACAAATGTACCTGTGGCATTGGTTTCAGGACAGGTCATCCCAAATATGCACAGTTTGTCTGATAAAACTTCTCTGAACTGGGAAACATGTGTTTTTCTCAGCTCAATTCAGTGAGTGGAAACTGCTGAGGGATGTGATTCTATGCTGACAAGCCTGATGGTGAGATGGGAACACTAAGGCTTCAGCTGTCTCTGTGGGGAGAGAGGCAGAGCAATGACAGTGGTTTTGTCACTGAAATTGGGAATGAACTTCTTAACACAAATGTAGTCTTAAGAAGCAGGCATTTGTTATCGCTGTGCCAAATGCATGGGGGATCGTTCCACCTATCGTGCATGTCCTATAGCATGTGAAATAAAGTTTATATTACATGGAAACATACAAAACATACATATTCATTATATTTCCTGGAATAATCATGCATATTCAAAGTAATTATCAGAAATCATTATCATAAACTCTGCCTCACCGTGCATGCTCATTAAGTCTTTCTGGGGGTCTCTGGTGGTCTTCTGAGACCCTTGGTGGCTGTCTTGTGGTTGTCCTTTTGGTCAGCTCTTGAGTCCCTTTTCTATATATGGACATTCCGGGCTTGTATTTCATTTGCAGCCTTCAGAATCTTGCTCAACTGCTTTGTGGAATCGTGATTAATTAGCACCTATTTACATTTCACTGTTCTTAGTTCTTGTTACAGGAGATTTTTACCTTGATGTTCTTTACCTTTATGGTTACCTTGTTCCTGTAACCCAACAGTACCCCCATTGATCCTGAAACAGTTCTTCAGCAGACATGAAATGGAGCCTGTAAACATGATTGGTTATAAAAGGTGATTGCATCCACATTTATTGCACTAGGTGAGAAATTAACACTCAGCAAAGGAAAAGGAAAAGAAAAGGATTGACATCCTTCTCCCAGGGAACATGGGATGTGCATTCAGAAAGCCATTGTAAAACATCTCTATTCCCACCTTTCTCCATGCCTGCTTCTGTTTTGAAGGGTTAGTCAGCTTAGGGTGAGACTGTCTTCCTCATGTATGTATAGGTCCTGGGGAAGGGAGGCCTGGGACCCTCACAGCTTCTCCCAACAAACAAGTTCTTCCTTAAGGATCTGGGATAAGTTGTTTTTTTAAAGCTCTGGATGGAGCAGGGAGGTTTTGATTCCTATAGATCCATGTAAACAAGTGTTGTATCTACTCTTCCATCCCCAATCCACTATCTGTGAGAGGTGCTGGGGCTTGAATAGCGATATTCAGACAAGCTGAACTTTCTCATCCTGACAGAAGTTCCCTGTGTCACCGAAATCAGGAATGGACTTCTTAACACCAATGTAGTCTTAAGAAGCAGGCATTCTTTATTACGGTGCTGGATGCACGGGGGGATCACTCCACCTATCGTGCATACCAACTTGTCTCTCTACAAAAGCTTTATACTATCAAAACATGCATATTCATTACTTTCCCAATAAATTATTAACATATTCATTTTATTGCCTGTGCCAACTAACGATCCCAAGACAGTCCCAAAACAGAAACTCCGGAAAAGTGAGACCAAGCGATCCCCGAGAGAATACCCCCATCTTCCGGTCAACCCTGGTTAATATACTGACATGACGGGATATGATATGGAATATTTCATTGGCACATCCAAATGCCAGTTTTGGGTTTTGCTATTCACTGCGCTTCTCCCTCCCAGTCCTAATGCAGCTGTGAACCAGCCAAACACGGTGCCTTGAGCTCCAGCAACAACTAATAACACCAGTACTGTTATCAACGTTCTTCTCATAAGTTTGAACTGAAACACTGAAACTAAAATACAGCTCTTCTAATTACTAAAAAGAAAATTAACTCTATCCTAGCAAAACCAGGACATACCTTCAGAACAGTGGATAAATACCTTACTTGCATTTGCTTATGCATTTGTTTACTGGCTATGACTGTTTGGCTTATGAATTCAAAAGGCATTTATTGATGCTGCAGTAAGGGCCTGCTGCACAAAGCTCAGGAAACTCAAAATGCTGAAGGCAGCAAAAAAGTTCCTTCAACCTCCAATAGCCATAAGTACATTTTCCATCTCTTACTATTAGGATTGCACTGTGTCTGAGTGGTTTACAATTTCTGATTGTGTTTAATTTTTTTCTTTGCCCAAATTTAATCACAATAAATAGGTGTCTCATGGAGCCTGCATTCACTGTAGTTTTTACAGGAGGCTGAAAGTACATGACTACTTTTTCTTTTTAATGAACAAAAATAGGATTTTTTTCTTTTTCTTTATTTTTTCACCCTGTTTTGATAACTCAAAAATAGCTGCGAAGTTTATCTTCCAACCTTCTAAATAAATTCACTGCTGGTCTGTGAATAAGAAAGTGTGAGAAAATTTCAACCCCCAAAGGTAATTTTGGGGTAAATTTATAAACCACTGAAAAAAGTGTCATCTCAGCAGAGAGAAAGCTCGTGTCCCCAGAGTCATGTTGGGGGCACTGTCTGGCATTTGATGGGGATGGCTAACAGCAAGACAAGACTATGGCACTCAGCCTCCAGCTCTTGAGGAGTAATATGACCTATGGTTAGAAACTTCCAATGTCTCTCTCTGTCTTGGCAATCGACTTTCCAGGTTAAAATAGTTTTGTGCCATTTTCATGAAATTGTGTAATTTTGGTTGGAATGGGCCTCTGGAGGGCATGCAGCCCAGCCTCCTGCTCACAGCAGGCAAACTTCAAAGTTAGTTTTGAAGTAGTTCTGCTATTCTGATTTAAGTCAGGTGATTTCAAGTTTAATTAATATGAGCAAAATAATTCAACAAGCTGAAAGTAATTTTATGGTCTTTCAGAATTTGCATTTGGCCATGATTACTTTACAACATGGTCCTTAAGATATCTGTAGTGAAACAGGTATTGGCCTGTGTTGAGATTCAGTCAGGAGGACTGCTTGGTTAAATTTATCCTACCCTTCAGAGAGCAAATTCTGACTAGGAGCTATATTTTGAATACTTGTAGGTCAAGGTTATACATGACCATGACTATGCATTTTATTTAGGCCATTTCAAAAACTGGATTGCAAGGTAAAGCAGTGTTGAAGACTATGAGGAAGAATTTATTTTTTTTATCGCTTGTCAACAGCTGAAATACTATCAATAAGGAGAGCTGTCTATTGGGGAAAAACTACTCTCTTACTTCAATGCAAACTTTCTGCCTAAGACTCCTCTGATTCTCTTTCTGACTGACTCTATGTTAGAGATATGAAAAACAATACATGCATCTAAGCTTGTGTGGTGGATTGACTGTGGCTGGACACCAGGTGCCCACCAAGCCGCTCTATCACTCCCTCTCCTTAGCTGGATGGGGGGGGATTAAAAATACGATGAAAGGCTCGTGAGTCAAGATAAGGACAGGGAGAGATCACTCAGCAATTACTGTCACTGGAAAACAGACTCAACTCGGAAATTTATTTATTACCAATCAAATCAGAGGAGGATAATGAGAAATAAACAAATCTTAAAACACCTTCCCCCCCCACCTCTCCCTTCTTCCCAGGCTCAGCTTTGCTCCTGATTTATCTACTGCCTCCCAGCAGCACAGGAAGATGGGGAATGGGGGTTGCAGTCAGATCATCACACGTTGTTTCTGCTGCTCCTTCCTCCTCGGGAGGGGACTCCTCACCCTCTTCCCCTGCACCATTGTGGGGTCCCTCTAACAGGAAACAGTCCTCCACAAACTTCTCCAATGTGAGTCCTTCCCATGGGCTACAGTTCTTCACAAACTGCGCCAGCATGGGCCCATTCCATGGTGTGCAGTCCTTCAGGAAGGGACTGCTCCAGCATGGGTCCGCCACGGGGTCACAAGTCCTGCCAGTAAACCTGCTCTGGCATGGGTTTCTTACTCCACGGGTCCTGCCAGGAGCCTGCTCCAGCACTGGCTTCCCACAGGGTCACAGTCTCCTTCAGGCATTCACCTGCTCTGGTGTGAGGTCCTCCATGGCTGCAGGTAGATATCTGTTCTACTGCTAACCTCCATGGACTGCAGGGAGACAGCCTGCCTCACCATGATCTTCAACAGGCTGCAGAGGAATCTCTGCTCCAGCACCTGGAGCACCTCCTCCCCCTCCTTCTTCACTGACCTTGGTGTCTGCAAAAATGTTTTTCACTCCTCTCTCCAGCTGCAGTTATGCAGTTTCCCCTCTCCTTAAATGTTATTACAGATGCATGACCATCATTGCTGATAGCAGTGGGTCTGTCTTGGAGCCGGCTGGCATTTGCTCTGTTGGACACAGGGGAAGCCTCTGGCATCTTCTCACAGAAACCACCCCTGTAGCCTCCCCCACTACCAAAACCTGTGCAAGAAAACCAAATACAGCCTGATTCTGCAAAACAAGCATGCCCAAACTTGAAAATGTGGAGAATTCTCCAAAGTCTCCAAATGTTGATGAGGATATTTCTAAATATTTTCCCAAGTATTATCAAAGCTGAGGATCAAAGCTCCAGCCATTTGCTTGCTGTTTATTAGCCACTTCAAGGTCTCAGAAAATGTAAGTCAAATCTAAAGATGTAGTGAGGTTTTACTTATTTAATAATAGATTTGAGGTTCCTTTATTTCTCTCCTGCTGAGCCTTTAACTTGAACTTGGTTCACTTTCAAACTCTGATACACTCTTCAGGTCTATAAAACCAGGGATTTATTGAACAAGAAAAAAAATTCTCAAGTTTGCACATGACAACAGAGGGTAAGGCCTCAAACAGCTTGAGATTGCTGTGAAAATCCTGATTGGTTTCTAAGCCCTATCAATGCTGCAACCCTCTAGCAGGCACTACCCCACATAGCCAACTACATTCCTTGTGAGAGGCTGCAGAGCACGCAGCCTTTCCCCAGGGCCAAGTGGTGAGTGTTCCAGGGAAGATGCTAGCTTGACTTTTTTCAGAACAATTTCATATAAATTATTTCAAGACAAAAAGAAATAAAGAAGATCAACTAAATACAAAACTAATTATCTCTACTTTTCAAACAATTTCTGAGTTTACCCTAGCTCCCCATCTTTGCAGTTAGCATCTCCTCTTCGCCCTCTCTCTCCTGGGTGAGGATGGTGCTTGTCATGGAAGATGTTCTACACTATTTCCCTCCAACCTGGTGAGGGACATGTAGGAGTAGGGCAGGGAGAAGACTCTTGCTTCAGTAACAAGAGCATGTCTGAAAAACAGTGGAAGTGGGTTCATTTTTTAGGTGATGGTATGCTTCTCGTGTTGCGCCAAGTGCTTCTGAGAGACCTTCCAGGACACAAGGCTATCCTAAGGCTGAGTATGCCATGACGTGAGCATGGCCATCAAGGGGTGCTCAGCTGTCAGACATCACCTACTGCCCTCCCAACTATTTCCCATCTCCAGCAGCAGGAGCTGCTGGGGAGTCAAATTAGCTTCTGCCCAGCTTCACACCAGGAGCCTGATGTACCTGGGCTGGGAAAGTGTTGCCTGGGGACTGGAGCAGGATAACTGGGAGACGCTACTTTTCTGTAAACTTTGGGAGAATGCTCTTCACTGCCATAGGGACACCTCCTCCCTAGCCCCAGGATTGAGATGGTCACAGAAGTGACCTTGTCATTGCAACAGCTGTGCTCCAGCCTGCACCAAGTTATCCATAGTTACCAGGGTGGGGCATCATGGAGGTGAGAAACACTCTGCCTTTTCAACATCACTTCCTCTCAGTGATGTCCTTCACCCCTTGGTGTTTTCCTCAAGTCCTTCTGCTGGGAGAGCTCACTGCAAAGGTGTGAAGTTGGATTTTTACAGTATGCAAGTGTTTTGTGTCAGTATGACCAGCGTGAAGGGGTAGCAATGCACTTTGAGTGCACTCTGTGCTCCCTCATCAGACAAGGGAGGGTATCAGAACCATCGACTGCTTTGCCAGGTGCTTGGAGGTGCTCTGGAGAAACAGGTCAGTGCAACTATTTTTTTCTGTGTGATAAGTCTCAAAAGGAAACCCACACATCCTCCTTTAAAGCCTCCTCTGTAAACCCATGCATCTCTCTAATTGAAACAGGGCAGGGTCTGAAACCATAGGAGTCCACAGCTGCTATTTCTATTGTGCATGTCTGAGTCAAGGTGAAGAGAAAAGTTAGCAAAGTATCCCACAGGGTGAATCCTCCATGTGCCAAGAAAGCTGACCCCACATTAAAGGTGAGAGCCAGAGCTTGCAAAGCAACGATGGCCTGGGAAGACAGAAGCCTTGATTCCCTCCAGAAGCCTACAAGTATTATTCCCATTAACTTTAGCACTAGCCATTGCCCTGAATACCCCACACACCAAAGGATGAGTGAGAGAGAGCAGGAGGGAGGTGATAAAGTCAGGCTGTAGGCAAGGCTACAACCACTGAGGACTGGCAGGGACTGTATCATTTAGAGATGCATCCTGGGACATATTTTAAAGGCAGATCTGAGACACTTGAGGATAGGGCAGGTTTGCTGATCTTGCAGAGACTTCATCTTGGGTTAGTCTTCAGTTCACAGTGACTGATAATCAAAGCTCTGCATTTCTCTTCTTCATCTGCATTACCAGGGGAAGAAAAGCTCCATGTGACACAAAGACTTTTGAGATGGCAGAGCCACTTACATTAACGTCACACACATGACAAATTTCAGCACTCAGTGATTGCTGCTAACCCTGCAGTTGATGTTTTGTTCACAAGACATCTGCTCTGCATGCTGTCGTGGGTCAAAAATATTTTCAGGCCCACTCCAGAAAACAAAATCCGCTCTTAAAGAGCATAGCCTCCAGTTAGACCCTGCCATGGGGAGACAGAGGGGAGTATTGCTTTTGCACTGGATCTCTGCTTTGGCATTGAAGGAGCAGCACTTAAATAAACTCCAAAGCATCAGACAGGACTGTGTGTTTCTCCTGCAAGCAAGACTGCAATCCACGCAGAAATCAAAAGGGCCCTTGTTGACAAAGACAAGATCCAACCTCTTTTAAGTGTAGTGTGGCCTTTCTGCAGAAAGTTTAGTAGCTGATGCAGAATCAACAAATGAGTCATTCCTCCTTTCCTCCTTTTTCTCCTCTTCCTTCTGCCTCTGCACTGAAGTGTGTTAAGAAAGCAAGATGTCTGGAAGATATCTCCTGGATCACTGCTGCTCCTGCAGCATCTTGTCTGCCTTCAGGCTCTGGCGTCAAGTAGTGATCAGCCTCCTTCCTCCAGCCCCCTGCCCTGGAGAAGAAGTTTTTAGATGTGACCTTATACCTCTTCACGGCTTCCTGTGTCTCTGAAATGTCCAGAGGTCAGCCCCTTGCTGCCTCCACAAGGAGACCTGTTATGGATATCCTATAATGCTGGGGTACAGACTGTGATGACCATAAGTTGCTCCGGGTCCAAGGTACAATCTACTATGGCAGTTCCTTTCCTCTGTGCAGAGCTCCTGTGCTCAGGTCTTGGAAAGTTGAAAGGGTTCCCCGAGACAGGAAAACATCTGTCCCAGACAGTCAGTTTGGGGAATGAGTGCCTGTGCTGACATGTGGCTTCCAGATGCGGATCCAAGCCAGGATCCAGGTACTTGGGATGAGTCTTTTGCTGATGCAGTTTCATAGAATCATAGAATCACTATGCACCACTGCTGGAACAAGCTATAAGATATCCCCAGAGCTGTCTCTTCTCGAGGCTGAACAGCCCCAACTCTTTCAGCCACTGCTCATAGTGTTACCGAAAATCCGGAATAAGAAACTTATCAACACCAATGTGATGCGGATAAGCAGACACTTCCTTATTACGGCCGGGTGCGTGAGTGAGTTCTCTCACAATCAACGCACACCATGCCCCAAAATCATACATCTTATATATAGCTTACTCATACGTATTCATTAAGTAGTCATACATAAACATGTTATTTCCGAGAAATCATTAACATATTCTCCTCCTATTTCCGATTCTGTGCAATAACTGTTAGAACCATCTGGAAATGAGTCTGGGGTGTCAAATGGGTGGGCGACCCGTGTATCGGTGGTCGCAATCTCCCCTTGCCGGAATTACCTTTTGCTTAAGGACACGGTTTCTTGGCAGGCACCTACAAACCGTTACAGTAGGCTTCCCTTTCTTGGCAGCACCTACAAACCGTTACAGTAGGCTTCTCTTCCCATTGTTTCCCCATTCTCATTAATCCAGATCTTGACAGCTACATGTATTCTTCTAGTTTTCCATATAAGTATCATAAATCAGTTTACAGATCAACTTGTACTTGTTACCTAAGTTACGGTTCCTACCAAATGATTTTAACCAATGCCTTCGGCCTTGGTACGGGTCTGTACAGGGATTTCATAGTAGCATTCGGTTGTTGTGCAAGCATACTTTTCATTAAAATATTTCTTATAATCTTATATTATTAATATCAAAACTATTCATAAACTATAAACTAATAATTAATTCTAACATATCAGTAACAATAGGAGAGGTGCTCCAGCCCTCGGATCATCCTCGTGGCCTCCTCTGGACTCGTTCCAACTGGTCAATGTCTCTCTTGTGTTAGGGGTTCCAGAACTGGACGCAGTACTCCAGATGGGGCCTTACAAGAGCAGAATACAGAGGGAGAATCACCTCCCTTGACCTGCTGGCCATGCTTCTCTTGATGCAGCCCAGGATACAGTTGGCCTTCTAGGCTGCAAGAGCACATTGCTGGCTCATGTTGAACTTCTCGTCTACCATCACTCCCTAGTCCTTCTCTTCAGAGCTGGCCTCAAGCCACTCATTGCCCAGCCTGTATTTGTGCTTGGGGTTGCCCCAACCCAGATGCAGGACCTTGCATTTGGCCTTGTTGAACTTCATTATATTAGCACAGGCCCACCTCTCAAGCCTGTCAAGGTCCCTCTGGATGGCATCCCGTCCCTCCAGCGTGTCGACCACACCACTCAGCTTAGTGTCATCAGCAAACTTGCTGAGGGTGCACTCAATCCCCCTGTCCATGTCGCCGACAAAGATGTTGAAGAGCACCGGTCCCAATACCGAACCTTGAGGGACACCACTCGTCACCTGTTTCCACTCAGACTTTGAGCTGTTGACCACAACTCTTAGTCTGAGTTTCCCCCAGCAAAGGCTCATTTCTTGAGTGCTGGGGATTTTAGCTTGAAATTTTCCTTCTTTTGGGGCAGACACTCACAGCAGGTGTTTCACATCAGCTCTGAAAACATGGTGAATTTCTTTTTAGATGGATAGACAGGTATTTTGCAGAGCTCTGCTCCTGGCACTATAAAAGCCAAGTGCTGTTTGAAAAAAACAGCATAGGAAGCAAGACCAGTGGTGTGGGGTGCTACTGTACGGGGTGCCACCTGCTTTGCTAAAGCAAGCTCATGCCAGCACTCCCAGTCTCCAATTTCCATCCTGTCCTGCTGCAAAAACATCCCTGCAAATCCCCTCTCCAGCCTGACATGTATCCTACTGCCTTGCAGCAGGGCTGTCACCAGCTGGAAACCCTGCTGGAGAGATGAAGGAAGCCTGGACAATTTACATGATGGCAGGAGGCAAAGTATATCTACCTGGCCCTGAACGCTGATGCATGGCCTCCCCGCTCGATGTTTACAAACAGTGACAAGCCCTGTCACCCAATGCAACCACCTCAAAAGCTGGGAAAGCCAGATATGCTATTAACTCCAGCTTCCCAAAAGAAAGCCCCAGAGATTTATGACAAGGAATTGCCTTGACTCAGGCCAAATGCATTCTTGTTAGGAAACCCCTACAGCTGGCTGTCTGGGTGAAACAGCCTGACGAAAGTGGAAAAGCAAGCAGATAGACAAAGGGAAAGACAGACAGTGTTTCATCCCAGCTCTCCTTCTCTTCCTATGCGAGGAGAAACCCCTACCTGGCTGAGAGACCCTCAACTCTGGGATCAGCATGAGCCTCTGCAATTCCTTGCATCATCCCTGGCCATGGCTCCCTGCATGCTGCTTTTTCTGCTTTCTCCTGGCCTGTCTCCTCTAACCACAATGAGAACCCATGGAAGCACAAATGTCAGCACAAGCAGATCATCTGAGCACCAACCTCGGGTCCCAACCTGCTGGGTCTTCATTGCTCTCGGTATCCAAATTGATATTTTCTGCTGATAAATCACAAATTGGCATTTAGGGGCTAGAAAAGGCTAGATGTTGCCTTCTCTAGGAGAGAAAATTTGTAGATTTTCAAATCTTTGCCACTAGCAAAAGAACTAAATCTCCTAGATTTCATGATTCCCAAACAATTCTCACAGAGTACTTTCAGGACATAATGTTTTTCATGCTACTGCTTTTACTCAAGTCTCCATCTAAGCAGTCATGCAACAAGCAACACTTTCAAACAATGTTCTATTGATTACTTCCTTTGTTAACAATGATGCAATTCCCTGGAGAGGTTTATTACTCTTGTTTTGTATTATTTTGTGCCTTATGTTTTGGTCATTAATGGGTACACTTGCATTTCATTTCATTGTGACTGACTTTCCTGAGAGGAATTCTCAATGCAGTCCAAAAATGTTCATGAATAAATGTTCACTGGCAAGAGGTATGAGTGTGTTGCAGGACTGTGCAGATAGTTTCACCCTGATGATGCAGCAGTAAATCAATTAAAAACATGACTGTAAAATTGGGGCAAACTCGCTTTTGCCTCTGGATTTGACATTACCTAAGTTCGGCTGCATAAATCTAACAATATATTACTCATGCAGTGATTGTCTTGCTGGTATCTACAGTGAGAACTGCTATTCACACAGCTAAGGCAAGAGCATGGGCTAAACCTGGCCCTGGCATAACCTGTAGCTCTCCTCCCACGCAGAGCACAGAGTCCTTGTCCCACTGGTGATTTAACTCCTTTTGGCAACATTTGACTAGAATTCCCTTTATCAGAGAATAAAATAAATTGAAAGGGCTCTCTACACAGATGCATTCATTCAGATTAAGGTATAGTGTACATTTAACATGGAATAGCTTTTCTTAATTGACATGGTTTAACCAGGAAGGGTTGCTGCCTGCCTCACCCTCTGGGGGTATGGGGAGGAGAAAATATAAACAAATGGGGCTCACGGGTTGAGACACAAGCAGTTTACTGGGATAGGAGAAACAACACCAAACAACAACAGTACTAATGAAAGAATATACAACGTAACACGGAACCAAACAGCTCACCACCCAACCAGCTCACAAACTAGGGTACCCAGCAGCCCCCTCTTCCCAGAACTTCCCTGTTTAAATACTGAGCATGACATCAGGTGGTATGGAACACCTGCCCTGGCTGCCCAGACCAGCTGCCCCAGCCACCCCCCTCCCAGTTCCCCGTGAACAATTAACTCTATCCTAACCAAACCCAGGACATTATCCACCCCTTATTCTATACCATTTACATCATGCTTAGATCTTACACTTCCCAATTAATTCCTACCCTAGGCGAGCAGGGGAGGCGAGCAGGGAAGGGCGCTGCTACTGTCAGGATCTACGATCAACCTGTAGAGCTGAACCGCCCCTGCGGCAGCTCAGCAAAACAACAACTGAGGCATCGCTGAAGCTTGAGCCGTTAGGCACGCAGGCAGGAACAGTCATGGTGGCTATCCAGTCAAAAGCTGTGGGTAAAAGAAATGTAGCGACCCAGACAGAGGCTGAATGTAAAGATGCAGGTGTCCAGGTCCCTGGCTGCAGCGAATGCTGGAGCCTCTCACTTCAAATGGAGAGGGGCAGGGATGACATCTGTATTTGCTGTGAACAGGTGAATGACCTGCTCAGCATGGTGGCTGAACTAAAAGAGGAGGTGGAAAGGCTGAAAGCTATAAGGGAGTGTGAGAGGGAGATAGACTGGTGGGCTCAAGCCCTCCCATTCCTGAGCCAAGGGCAACAGGCTTCACATGTTACACAGGATCCCCTACCCTCTTGCCACCAGGTAAGAGGAAAGGACCCAAGAGACAGTGAGAAGTGGAAAAAGGCCCCTCCTTGGAGAGGTCAGGGCGGCAGGCAGATCGTGTGCCAGCCTCCCTTGCCCCCCCAGTTACCACTCCACAACAGCTATGAGGCCTTGGAAATTGAGAGCCAGGAGAGTGAGGACAAAAAGGAAGATACACCCAGGAAGACATCCAGGGTGAATCAATCATCCCTGCATCTTAGGACTAGTTCAATCAAGAAAAAAAGGAGGGTAGTTGTGGTAGGGGATTCCCTCCTGAGGGGAACTGAGGGCCCCATATGTCGGCCAGATCTCTCCCACAGGGAATTCTGCTGCCTCCCTGGGGCCCGGGTCAGGGATATCAGTAAGGACCTCCCTGGCCTGGTGCAGCCCTCAGACTACTGCCCACTTTTGGTCATCCAGGCTGGTAGTGACGAGATCTCAGAGAAAAGTTCAAAAGCTATTAAAACGGGCTTCAGGTCATTAGGGAGACTGGTTACAGGATCAGGTGCACAGGTTATTTTTTCCTCAATCCCTCTCGTGGCAGGGAGGTTTACTGACAGGAACAGGCAGACACACCTTATTAACACATGGCTCAGAGGCTGGTGCCACAGGCAGAGTTTTGGTTTCTTTGACCATGGGGAGGTTTACATGGCACCAGGGCTACTGGCAAAAGAAGGGATACACCTGTCTCAGAAGGGGAAAAGGGTCCTGGGGCAAGAATTAGCGGGGCTCATTGATAGAGATTTAAACTAGATTGGAAGGGGGAAGGGGATATAACTTGGATTGCTGGTAATAGCTGTGGGAGGTTGTCCCGATCCGATGTCAGCATCATTCAAATATCCCGATCCGATGTCGGGGAAAGGTTTTGATATGATCCCAAGAGCGAGATTAAGACACAAACGAGGTCAAATGCCGTATTCCTGAAACACCATTTATTATCAAAAGAAAAAGAAATAAAGAGGGTAGCGATAGGACAGAATGGAAAGAAAGATGGAAATCAAGCAAGGAGTCCGGATAAGGCAGCCAGAATAGTCACCACCACGGGTCCAGCGGCGAGGCGATGGTGAAGGGGCGGGTGAGGAGGTCTCAGTAGCTTGTTCCAGCAGTGGTGCATAGTGATTCTATGATTCTATGAAACTGCATCAGCAAAAGACTCATCCCAAGTACCTGGATCCTGGCTTGGATCCGCATCTGGAAGCCACATGTCAGCACAGGCACTCATTCCCCAAACTGACTGTCTGGGACAGATGTTTTCCTGTCTCGGGGAACCCTTTCAACTTTCCAAGACCTGAGCACAGGAGCTCTGCACAGAGGAAAGGAACTGCCATAGTAGATTGTACCTTGGACCCGGAGCAACTTATGGTCATCACAGTCTGTACCCCAGCATTATAGGATATCCATAACAGGTCTCCTTGTGGAGGCAGCAAGGGGCTGACCTCTGGACATTTCAGAGACACAGGAAGCCGTGAAGAGGTATAAGGTCACATCTAAAAACTTCTTCTCCAGGGCAGGGGGCTGGAGGAAGGAGGCTGATCACTACTTGACGCCAGAGCCTGAAGGCAGACAAGATGCTGCAGGAGCAGCAGTGATCCAGGAGATATCTTCCAGACATCTTGCTTTCTTAACACACTTCAGTGCAGAGGCAGAAGGAAGAGGAGAAAAAGGAGGAAAGGAGGAATGACTCATTTGTTGATTCTGCATCAGCTACTAAACTTTCTGCAGAAAGGCCACACTACACTTAAAAGAGGTTGGATCTTGTCTTTGTCAACAAGGGCCCTTTTGATTTCTGCGTGGATTGCAGTCTTGCTTGCAGGAGAAACACACAGTCCTGTCTGATGCTTTGGAGTTTATTTAAGTGCTGCTCCTTCAATGCCAAAGCAGAGATCCAGTGCAAAAGCAATACTCCCCTCTGTCTCCCCATGGCAGGGTCTAACTGGAGGCTATGCTCTTTAAGAGCGGATTTTGTTTTCTGGAGTGGGCCTGAAAATGTTTTTGACCCACGACAGCATGCAGAGCAGATGTCTTGTGAACAAAACATCAACTGCAGGGTTAGCAGCAATCACTGAGTGCTGAAATTTGTCATGTGTGTGACGTTAATGTAAGTGGCTCTGCCATCTCAAAAGTCTTTGTGTCACATGGAGCTTTTCTTCCCCTGGTAATGCAGATGAAGAAGAGAAATGCAGAGCTTTGATTATCAGTCACTGTGAACTGAAGACTAACCCAAGATGAAGTCTCTGCAAGATCAGCAAACCTGCCCTATCCTCAAGTGTCTCAGATCTGCCTTTAAAATATGTCCCAGGATGCATCTCTAAATGATACAGTCCCTGCCAGTCCTCAGTGGTTGTAGCCTTGCCTACAGCCTGACTTTATCACCTCCCTCCTGCTCTCTCTCACTCATCCTTTGGTGTGTGGGGTATTCAGGGCAATGGCTAGTGCTAAAGTTAATGGGAATAATACTTGTAGGCTTCTGGAGGGAATCAAGGCTTCTGTCTTCCCAGGCCATCGTTGCTTTGCAAGCTCTGGCTCTCACCTTTAATGTGGGGTCAGCTTTCTTGGCACATGGAGGATTCACCCTGTGGGATACTTTGCTAACTTTTCTCTTCACCTTGACTCAGACATGCACAATAGAAATAGCAGCTGTGGACTCCTATGGTTTCAGACCCTGCCCTGTTTCAATTAGAGAGATGCATGGGTTTACAGAGGAGGCTTTAAAGGAGGATGTGTGGGTTTCCTTTTGAGACTTATCACACAGAAAAAAATAGTTGCACTGACCTGTTTCTCCAGAGCACCTCCAAGCACCTGGCAAAGCAGTCGATGGTTCTGATACCCTCCCTTGTCTGATGAGGGAGCACAGAGTGCACTCAAAGTGCATTGCTACCCCTTCACGCTGGTCATACTGACACAAAACACTTGCATACTGTAAAAATCCAACTTCACACCTTTGCAGTGAGCTCTCCCAGCAGAAGGACTTGAGGAAAACACCAAGGGGTGAAGGACATCACTGAGAGGAAGTGATGTTGAAAAGGCAGAGTGTTTCTCACCTCCATGATGCCCCACCCTGGTAACTATGGATAACTTGGTGCAGGCTGGAGCACAGCTGTTGCAATGACAAGGTCACTTCTGTGACCATCTCAATCCTGGGGCTAGGGAGGAGGTGTCCCTATGGCAGTGAAGAGCATTCTCCCAAAGTTTACAGAAAAGTAGCGTCTCCCAGTTATCCTGCTCCAGTCCCCAGGCAACACTTTCCCAGCCCAGGTACATCAGGCTCCTGGTGTGAAGCTGGGCAGAAGCTAATTTGACTCCCCAGCAGCTCCTGCTGCTGGAGATGGGAAATAGTTGGGAGGGCAGTAGGTGATGTCTGACAGCTGAGCACCCCTTGATGGCCATGCTCACGTCATGGCATACTCAGCCTTAGGATAGCCTTGTGTCCTGGAAGGTCTCTCAGAAGCACTTGGCGCAACACGAGAAGCATACCATCACCTAAAAAATGAACCCACTTCCACTGTTTTTCAGACATGCTCTTGTTACTGAAGCAAGAGTCTTCTCCCTGCCCTACTCCTACATGTCCCTCACCAGGTTGGAGGGAAATAGTGTAGAACATCTTCCATGACAAGCACCATCCTCACCCAGGAGAGAGAGGGCGAAGAGGAGATGCTAACTGCAAAGATGGGGAGCTAGGGTAAACTCAGAAATTGTTTGAAAAGTAGAGATAATTAGTTTTGTATTTAGTTGATCTTCTTTATTTCTTTTTGTCTTGAAATAATTTATATGAAATTGTTCTGAAAAAAGTCAAGCTAGCATCTTCCCTGGAACACTCACCACTTGGCCCTGGGGAAAGGCTGCGTGCTCTGCAGCCTCTCACAAGGAATGTAGTTGGCTATGTGGGGTAGTGCCTGCTAGAGGGTTGCAGCATTGATAGGGCTTAGAAACCAATCAGGATTTTCACAGCAATCTCAAGCTGTTTGAGGCCTTACCCTCTGTTGTCATGTGCAAACTTGAGAATTTTTTTTCTTGTTCAATAAATCCCTGGTTTTATAGACCTGAAGAGTGTATCAGAGTTTGAAAGTGAACCAAGTTCAAGTTAAAGGCTCAGCAGGAGAGAAATAAAGGAACCTCAAATCTATTATTAAATAAGTAAAACCTCACTACATCTTTAGATTTGACTTACATTTTCTGAGACCTTGAAGTGGCTAATAAACAGCAAGCAAATGGCTGGAGCTTTGATCCTCAGCTTTGATAATACTTGGGAAAATATTTAGAAATATCCTCATCAACATTTGGAGACTTTGGAGAATTCTCCACATTTTCAAGTTTGGGCATGCTTGTTTTGCAGAATCAGGCTGTATTTGGTTTTCTTGCACAGGTTTTGGTAGTGGGGGAGGCTACAGGGGTGGTTTCTGTGAGAAGATGCCAGAGGCTTCCCCTGTGTCCAACAGAGCAAATGCCAGCCGGCTCCAAGACAGACCCACTGCTATCAGCAATGATGGTCATGCATCTGTAATAACATTTAAGGAGAGGGGAAACTGCATAACTGCAGCTGGAGAGAGGAGTGAAAAACATTTTTGCAGACACCAAGGTCAGTGAAGAAGGAGGGGGAGGAGGTGCTCCAGGTGCTGGAGCAGAGATTCCTCTGCAGCCTGTTGAAGATCATGGTGAGGCAGGCTGTCTCCCTGCAGTCCATGGAGGTTAGCAGTAGAACAGATATCTACCTGCAGCCATGGAGGACCTCACACCAGAGCAGGTGAATGCCTGAAGGAGACTGTGACCCTGTGGGAAGCCAGTGCTGGAGCAGGCTCCTGGCAGGACCCGTGGAGTAAGAAACCCATGCCAGAGCAGGTTTACTGGCAGGACTTGTGACCCCGTGGCGGACCCATGCTGGAGCAGTCCCTTCCTGAAGGACTGCACACCATGGAATGGGCCCATGCTGGCGCAGTTTGTGAAGAACTGTAGCCCATGGGAAGGACTCACATTGGAGAAGTTTGTGGAGGACTGTTTCCTGTTAGAGGGACCCCACAATGGTGCAGGGGAAGAGGGTGAGGAGTCCCCTCCCGAGGAGGAAGGAGCAGCAGAAACAACGTGTGATGATCTGACTGCAACCCCCATTCCCCATCTTCCTGTGCTGCTGGGAGGCAGTAGATAAATCAGGAGCAAAGCTGAGCCTGGGAAGAAGGGAGAGGTGGGGGGGGGAGGTGTTTTAAGATTTGTTTATTTCTCATTATCCTCCTCTGATTTGATTGGTAATAAATAAATTTCCGAGTTGAGTCTGTTTTCCAGTGACAGTAATTGCTGAGTGATCTCTCCCTGTCCTTATCTTGACTCACGAGCCTTTCATCGTATTTTTAATCCCCCCCCATCCAGCTAAGGAGAGGGAGTGATAGAGCGGCTTGGTGGGCACCTGGTGTCCAGCCACAGTCAATCCACCACACAAGCTTAGATGCATGTATTGTTTTTCATATCTCTAACATAGAGTCAGTCAGAAAGAGAATCAGAGGAGTCTTAGGCAGAAAGTTTGCATTGAAGTAAGAGAGTAGTTTTTCCCCAATAGACAGCTCTCCTTATTGATAGTATTTCAGCTGTTGACAAGCGATAAAAAAAATAAATTCTTCCTCATAGTCTTCAACACTGCTTTACCTTGCAATCCAGTTTTTGAAATGGCCTAAATAAAATGCATAGTCATGGTCATGTATAACCTTGACCTACAAGTATTCAAAATATAGCTCCTAGTCAGAATTTGCTCTCTGAAGGGTAGGATAAATTTAACCAAGCAGTCCTCCTGACTGAATCTCAACACAGGCCAATACCTGTTTCACTACAGATATCTTAAGGACCATGTTGTAAAGTAATCATGGCCAAATGCAAATTCTGAAAGACCATAAAATTACTTTCAGCTTGTTGAATTATTTTGCTCATATTAATTAAACTTGAAATCACCTGACTTAAATCAGAATAGCAGAACTACTTCAAAACTAACTTTGAAGTTTGCCTGCTGTGAGCAGGAGGCTGGGCTGCATGCCCTCCAGAGGCCCATTCCAACCAAAATTACACAATTTCATGAAAATGGCACAAAACTATTTTAACCTGGAAAGTCGATTGCCAAGACAGAGAGAGACATTGGAAGTTTCTAACCATAGGTCATATTACTCCTCAAGAGCTGGAGGCTGAGTGCCATAGTCTTGTCTTGCTGTTAGCCATCCCCATCAAATGCCAGACAGTGCCCCCAACATGACTCTGGGGACACGAGCTTTCTCTCTGCTGAGATGACACTTTTTTCAGTGGTTTATAAATTTACCCCAAAATTACCTTTGGGGGTTGAAATTTTCTCACACTTTCTTATTCACAGACCAGCAGTGAATTTATTTAGAAGGTTGGAAGATAAACTTTGCAGCTATTTTTGAGTTATCAAAACAGGGTGAAAAAATAAAGAAAAAGAAAAAAATCCTATTTTTGTTCATTAAAAAGAAAAAGTAGTCATGTACTTTCAGCCTCCTGTAAAAACTACAGTGAATGCAGGCTCCATGAGACACCTATTTATTGTGATTAAATTTGGGCAAAGAAAAAAATTAAACACAATCAGAAATTGTAAACCACTCAGACACAGTGCAATCCTAATAGTAAGAGATGGAAAATGTACTTATGGCTATTGGAGGTTGAAGGAACTTTTTTGCTGCCTTCAGCATTTTGAGTTTCCTGAGCTTTGTGCAGCAGGCCCTTACTGCAGCATCAATAAATGCCTTTTGAATTCATAAGCCAAACAGTCATAGCCAGTAAACAAATGCATAAGCAAATGCAAGTAAGGTATTTATCCACTGTTCTGAAGGTATGTCCTGGTTTTGCTAGGATAGAGTTAATTTTCTTTTTAGTAATTAGAAGAGCTGTATTTTAGTTTCAGTGTTTCAGTTCAAACTTATGAGAAGAACGTTGATAACAGTACTGGTGTTATTAGTTGTTGCTGGAGCTCAAGGCACCGTGTTTGGCTGGTTCACAGCTGCATTAGGACTGGGAGGGAGAAGCGCAGTGAATAGCAAAACCCAAAACTGGCATTTGGATGTGCCAATGAAATATTCCATATCATATCCCGTCATGTCAGTATATTAACCAGGGTTGACCGGAAGATGGGGGTATTCTCTCGGGGATCGCTTGGTCTCACTTTTCCGGAGTTTCTGTTTTGGGACTGTCTTGGGATCGTTAGTTGGCACAGGCAATAAAATGAATATGTTAATAATTTATTGGGAAAGTAATGAATATGCATGTTTTGATAGTATAAAGCTTTTGTAGAGAGACAAGTTGGTATGCACGATAGGTGGAGTGATCCCCCCGTGCATCCAGCACCGTAATAAAGAATGCCTGCTTCTTAAGACTACATTGGTGTTAAGAAGTCCATTCCTGATTTCGGTGACACAGGGAACTTCTGTCAGGATGAGAAAGTTCAGCTTGTCTGAATATCGCTATTCAAGCCCCAGCACCTCTCACAGATAGTGGATTGGGGATGGAAGAGTAGATACAACACTTGTTTACATGGATCTATAGGAATCAAAACCTCCCTGCTCCATCCAGAGCTTTAAAAAAACAACTTATCCCAGATCCTTAAGGAAGAACTTGTTTGTTGGGAGAAGCTGTGAGGGTCCCAGGCCTCCCTTCCCCAGGACCTATACATACATGAGGAAGACAGTCTCACCCTAAGCTGACTAACCCTTCAAAACAGAAGCAGGCATGGAGAAAGGTGGGAATAGAGATGTTTTACAATGGCTTTCTGAATGCACATCCCATGTTCCCTGGGAGAAGGATGTCAATCCTTTTCTTTTCCTTTTCCTTTGCTGAGTGTTAATTTCTCACCTAGTGCAATAAATGTGGATGCAATCACCTTTTATAACCAATCATGTTTACAGGCTCCATTTCATGTCTGCTGAAGAACTGTTTCAGGATCAATGGGGGTACTGTTGGGTTACAGGAACAAGGTAACCATAAAGGTAAAGAACATCAAGGTAAAAATCTCCTGTAACAAGAACTAAGAACAGTGAAATGTAAATAGGTGCTAATTAATCACGATTCCACAAAGCAGTTGAGCAAGATTCTGAAGGCTGCAAATGAAATACAAGCCCGGAATGTCCATATATAGAAAAGGGACTCAAGAGCTGACCAAAAGGACAACCACAAGACAGCCACCAAGGGTCTCAGAAGACCACCAGAGACCCCCAGAAAGACTTAATGAGCATGCACGGTGAGGCAGAGTTTATGATAATGATTTCTGATAATTACTTTGAATATGCATGATTATTCCAGGAAATATAATGAATATGTATGTTTTGTATGTTTCCATGTAATATAAACTTTATTTCACATGCTATAGGACATGCACGATAGGTGGAACGATCCCCCATGCATTTGGCACAGCGATAACAAATGCCTGCTTCTTAAGACTACATTTGTGTTAAGAAGTTCATTCCCAATTTCAGTGACAAAACCACTGTCATTGCTCTGCCTCTCTCCCCACAGAGACAGCTGAAGCCTTAGTGTTCCCATCTCACCATCAGGCTTGTCAGCATAGAATCACATCCCTCAGCAGTTTCCACTCACTGAATTGAGCTGAGAAAAACACATGTTTCCCAGTTCAGAGAAGTTTTATCAGACAAACTGTGCATATTTGGGATGACCTGTCCTGAAACCAATGCCACAGGTACATTTGTACTACAGTAGAAGCTGCTGGCTGCTATATCAAAACTGTTACCATAAAAGAGAAATACCATTCTCTGAACCGCAGAGCAGACTGTCATGTGAATTTACTGCATGTTTACTTTTCCATATCAGCTTTAAGGAAAGGCAAAATTAAACATGATACAAGATGCAAACATGGAAGCATGCTCAAACATATACACGCTGCATACAAAAATAGGTACACACTCACATATGTATACACATGCACACAGTCCACCTTGCCAAAGCTGGTAGCAAAGACCATTTTTCAAGGAGTTTGAATACCTCCTAGTGAGAATCCTGTTTTGTCTTTGAGAAAAGTTGCTTTTCTTTTACAAATAGGGACTATGCATTTAAGTCACTTCAACCACCCCGATATCTGTTGGAGGGACAACACAGCAGGCCACAAACAATCCAAGCGGTTCCTGGAATGTGTGGAGGACAACTTCCTTCTCCAGGTGGTTGAGGAACCCATGAGGAGGGGTGCCATGCTGGACCTTGTTCTCACCAACAAGGAGGGGTTGGTGGGGAACGTGAAGCTCTTGGGCAGTCTTGGCTGCAGTGACCATGAAATGGTGGAATTCGAGATCCTCAGGGCAGTGAAGAAGGTGCACTGTAAGCTCACCACCCTGGATTTCAGGAGAGCAGACTTTGACCTCGTCAGGGATCTGCTTGGTCACGTACCATGGGATGAATTCCTGGAAGGAAGAGGAGTGCAGGACAGTTGGATCATACTCAAAGATCTCTTCCTCCAAGCCCAGGAACGATGCATCCCAACAAAGAGGAAGGCAGGCAAAAACAGCAAGAGGCCTGCATGGATGGACAGGAAGCTCCTGAACAAACTTAGGATCAAGAAGGAAGCCTACAGAGGGTGGAAGAAAGGACGGGTAACCTGGGAAGAATACAGAGAAATTGCCTGAGAAGCCAGAGATCAGGTTAGGGAAGCCAAGGCCCTGACAGAATTAAATTTGGCCAGAGATGTCAAGGGCAACAAAAAAAGCTTCTACAGGTTTGTTGGGGAGAAAAGGAAAACTAGGGAAAGTGTGGGCCCTCTCCGGAAGGTGACAGGAGATCTGGTCACCCTGGACATTGAGAAGGCTGAAGAGCTCAATGACTTTTTTGCCTCAGTCTTTACCGGCAAGGGCTCGTGCCACACTGCCCAAGTCCTAGAAATCTATAGGAAGGGTCCAGGAGAATGAAAAGCCGCCCACTGTAGGAGAAGATCAGGTTCGGGAGCACCTAAGGAACCTGAAGGTGCACAAGTCCATGGGACCTGATGAGATGCATCCGCGGGTCCTGAAGGAACTGGCAGATGAAGTTGCAAAGCCTCTATCCATCATATTTGAGAAGTCCTGGCAGTCTGGTGAAGTTCCTGCAGGCTGGAAAAAGGGGAACATAACCCCCATTTTTAAAAAGGGTAACAGGGACGACCCGGGGAACTACAGGCCGGTCAGTCTCACCTCAGTGCCAGGCAAGATCATGGAGTAGGTACTCCATGAAACTGTGCTAAGGCACATGGAGGCAAATCATGCCTGACCAATCTGGTGGCCTTTTATGATGGGGTTACAACATTGGTGGATAAGGCTAAAGCAACTGAAGTCTTGTGCAAGGTGTTTGACACCATCCCACATGGCATTCTTATCTCCAAATTGGAAACATGTGGGTTTGATGGATGGACCACTCAGTGGATAAGGAACTGGCTGGATGGTCGCACTCAAAGAGTTGTGGTCAACAGCTCAAAGTCCGAGTGGAAACAGGTGACGAGTGGTGTCCCTCAAGGTTTGGTATTGGGACCGGTGCTCTTTAACATCTTTGTCAGTGACATGAACAGTGGGATTGAGTGCACCCTCAGCAAGTTTGCCAACGACAACAAGCTGAGTGGTGTGGTTGACACGCTGGAGGGACCTTGACAGGCTTGAGAGGTGGGCCTGTGCCAACCTCATGAAGTTCAACAAGGCCAAATGCAAGGTCCTGCATCTGGGTTGGGGCAACCCCAAGCACAAGTACAGGCTGGGCAATGAGTGGATTGAGGCTAGCTCTGAAGAGAAGGACTTGGGAGTGGTGGTAGACGAGAAGTTCAACATGAGCTGGCAATGTGCACTTGCAGCCTAGAAGACCAACCATATCCTGAGCTGCATCAAGAGAAGCGTGGCCAGCAGGTCGAGGGAGGTGATTCTCCTCCTCTACTCCACTCTTGTAAGCCCCCACCTGGAGTACTGCATCCAGTTCTGGAGCCTCCAACACAAGAAAGACATCTACCAGTTGTAACGAGTCCAGAGAAAGGCCACGAGGAGTATCTGAGGGCTGGAGCACCTCTCCTATGAGTAGTGGCTGAAAGAGTTGGGGTTGTTCAGCCTGGAAAAGAGAAGGCTTAGTGGAGATCTTATAGCGGCCTTCCAGTACCTGAAGGGGCCTACAAGAAAGCTAGGGAGGGACTTTTCATAAGGGCAGTTAATGACAAAACAAGGGGAAATGGCTTTAAGCTGAAAGAGGGGAGGTTTAGATTAGATATTAGGAAGAAATTCTTCACTGTGAGGGTGGTGAGACACTGGAACAGGTTGCCCAAGGAAGTTGTGGATGCCCCCTCCCTAGAAGTGTTTAAGGCCAGGCTGGATGAGGCTTTGAGCAACCTGATCTATTGGAAGGTGTCCCTGCTCATGGCAGGGGGTTTGGAACTAGAGGATCTTTAAGGTCCATTCCAACCCCAACCATTCTAAAATTCTATGATTCTATTATTCTATAAGCTGTTTTTTGATGTGTCAAGCATAAAAATAACATGAGACATCAGCTGATGTCCAGAGGGACGGAGAGGGGGAGACAGAGAGCCTGAAAAAATCTTTAGACACAGGCGGCTTGTTTAAGCACAGAGCGTGTTGTGGCCAGCTGAATATTTGGAGAAAAAGATAAATTTCTACCCATTTAAACATGAATAAAGCAAGATGAAGGAAGAGGGAAAATCCATGTGCATGAAGAGCCTTTTTTTTTTCTCTCAGTTGTGATGGATTATTTCAGCCTAAAGTACTGAGCCTCCCAGTGAAGGAAATATCTACAGTGATTTTGACAAATAAATGCTTAGACCTTGCAGTTGCCACCTTGATGTTGGAGATAAAGAAGTTTACGCTTCATGGTGTGTGGTTTTTTTTGCACAGGGCTCAGAAGGAGCAAGGTTAGAACAGTCCTGCCACTCCTGCATTAAGAAGCTGGATCTATTCCTGGGCATCATTTCCCACTGTTTTCTTCACTACACAGAAAAAACTAGAGCAGCCACAGAGGCTGGTCTCAAGGTAACAATGGGCAAACTTAGGAACCTGTTGATACATGTAACAGCTGCGCTTCACAATGGCATTCACTGCTTTTCTGTGCTGGGAGAGCTATTTTGTGGAGGAGATGAGGGAATATATCTCTCTTTCCCTACCCAGAATTAATGTGGATGTCTATTATGCAGGTTCCCTAGGTCCTTGTTCACCCTTACGTGAGCTGTTTATTACTACTAAGTAATACTGTCAGAATATTATGGGGTTTTGTGGAATCTGGTCTCATCCTGGTGTAAGAGAAGGCAGCCTTTGGGTGAGGAAATATTGAAAAGTGCCCTGAAGCAGCCAGTCCCTGGGTGGCAGGGGGTGTGGAAGGATTTGGGCAGGTTCCTAGGACAGTTATCACCTCCATAGCCTGGGATTTCACACCTGAAAAGGCACGCAACCCTGGCAAACTAGCGTGTCACTTGATGGAGGGGTGCCTGGCCTACCCCAATGAGAACCAGCAGCTTCTAGCACTGCACAGGCTTGGCCTGTGCCTATTGAGCCCCAGTTCAGTACTCTCAGGGGACTGTGATTGAGGCAGGGATCCAAACCACATCCGAGGACACCATGGTTGAGAGAGGGATCCAAAAAAACCCGAAAACTACAATAATCACACCAGTAGTGAAAAAGAAACAGTGGCCAAGGAGAACAACTGGTCTATATCATCGATTAGTAAGGGCAGAGGAAGAAGAGGAAATATTTGATCAAGAAGCCGGTCCTTCAATGAGGAACTTGGAGGAAGAGAAATGAAACAGGAAGCAGAGACTACCTGGTCCCTGACCTCATCAGAGCTTCAAGACATGCGGAAAAACTACAGCCACCAGCCAGGTGAGCGGATTGCTGCCTGGCTGCTCCGATGCTGGGATAATGGGGCTGACAGTCAGAAAATGGAAGGAAGGGGAGTCCAACAGCTGGAGTGCCTTCCTAGAAACCCTGGGACTAAGAGAGGAACTGGAAGAGGAATTGGAAGAGAGGCAGAAATTTGCAGTCTTTGGGGCCTCTCAAGTGTGAAGGCCAGATATCCATTCAAGGAAGATCTTATGAACTCCCCATGAAAGAAGACTACAGCAGATGAAGGCCTCCTTAGAATTAAACCTTGCCAGAGGGGTTAAGGACAACAAGAAGAGCTTCTTCAAATACATGGCAGATAAAACTAACACTAGAGGCAATGTAGGCCCACTGATGAATGAGGTGGGTGCCCTGGTGACAGAAGATACAGAGAAGGCAGAGTTACTGAATGCCGCCTTTGTCTCTGTCTACTCTGCCGGAAGTTGTCCTGAGGAGCCACGTACCCCTGAGGCCCCAGAGGAAGTCAGGACAATAGAGGAGTTTTCCTTGGTTGATGAGGACTGGGTTAGGGACCAATTAAGCAATCTGGACATCCATAAATCTATGGGTCCAGATGGGATGCACCCACGGGTGTTGAGGGAGCTGGCTGAAGTCATTGCTAGACCACTCTCCATCATCTTTGCTAAGTTGTGGGGAACGGGAGAGGTGCCTGAGGACTGGAAAAAAGCAAATGTCACTCCAATGTTCAAAAAGGGCAAGAATGGGTACCCGGGTAACTACAGACTGGTCAGCCTCACCTCCATCCCTGGGAAGGTGATGGAACGACTTATCCTTGGTGCCATCTAAAGGCATATCAAGGATTAGAGGGTCATTAGGGGCAGTCAATATGGCTTCACCAAGGGGAAGTCGTGCTTGACCAACCTTCTAGACTTTTATGAAATCACAACGAGGTGGCTAGATGATGGTAGAGCAGTGGATATGGTCTATCTTGATTTCAGTAAGGCATTTGACACAGTCTCCCACAGCATCCAGGCTGGATGAAGTTTTGAGCAACCTGGTCTAGTAGAAAGTTGTCCCTGCTCATGGCAGGGGGGTTGGAACTAGATGATCTTTAAGGTCCCCTCCAGCCCAAACCATGCTATGATTCTATGATTCTATATATACATTTCAAATTATTGACTATTCACAGCCAGAGTCAAATCACCTTGCGGTACACATCGGACTTCCTCATCCTTCTGCATTACCCACCAAGTGTACCCAGGTCCTTGGGCAAAAGCAATCCCATGAACGGGTTTTCCTTTGCCTGTGGCAGGACTAACAGAGATTATCTTCCCTAATATGTTCTTTATGCAAAATACAGGGACTTTGTTCCCTTCTACAGTATGTGGAACTTTGGATTGGGTGGGACCAATTCAACTTGTGGATCCCCTAGTGTTAACCAGCCAAGTAGCCTCTGCTAAATGTGCATCCCATTGCTTGAATGTCCCACCACCCATTGCTCTTAGTGTAGAGGCTGGTGCATGGTAGGGAATGTGGTACACCCACTCAATGCCATGTTCTTTAGCCCAGGTGTCTATGAGGCTGTTTTGTCAATGAGTCCTGTTGTCGGACTCAATTCTCTCTGGAGTGGCATGTTGCCATAGAACTTGTTTTTCAATACCCAGAATAGTGTTCCAGGCTGTGGCATGAGGCACAGTATACGTTTTCAACCACCCAGTGGCTGCTTCCACCATTGTGAGCACACAGCGCTTACCACTGCGGGTTTGTGGAAGAGCAATATAATTGATCTGCTAGGCTTCTCCATATCTATATTTTAACCATCGTCCTACATGCCAGAGAGGTTTTAACAGCTTGGCTTGCTTGATTGTGGAACATGTTTCACATTAATGAATAACCTGTGCAATAATGTCCATGGTTAAATCCACCCCTCGATCACAAGCCCATCTATATGTTGCATCTCTTCCTTGATGGCCTGAGCCATCATGGGCCTAGCGGGCTAAAAATTTTTCACCCTTCTGTTGCCAGTCCAAATCTATATGAGACACTCTGATCTTAGCATCCTGGTCCACCAGTTGGTTGTTTTCATACCCTTCAGTGGCTCAAGTCTTTGGTACAAGAGCGTCTACATGATGTACCTTTACAACCAGCTTTTCTAGCCCAGCATCAATGTCTTGCCAGAATTCAGCATCCCAGATGGGTTTGCCTCTGTGCTGCCAATTGCTCTGTTTCCATTGTTGTAACCACCCCACAGGGCATTTGTACCATCCATGAGTCAGTACAGAGGTAGAGCACTGGCCACTTTTCTCGTTCATCAATATTTAAAGCCATCTGGATGGCTTTTACCTCTGCAAACTGGCTCGATTCACCTTTTCTTTCAGCAGCTTCCGCAACACGTCGTGTAGAGCTCCACACAGCAGCTTTCCACCTTCGATGTTTCTTACAATACGACAGGACCCATCAGTGAACAGGGCATATTGTTTCTCATCATCTGGTAGTTCATTATACTGTGGAGCCTCCTCAGCACGCGTCACCTTCTCTTTCAGCGGCATTCCAAAATCTTTGCTTTCTGTCCAGTTCGTGATCACTTCCAAAATTCCTGGATGACTGGGGCTTCCTATTCTAGCCCTTTGTGTGATAAGTGCAACCCACTTACTCCATGTAGCATCAGTTGCATGATGTTTAGTAGAGGCCCTCCCTTTGAACATCCAGCTCAGCACTGGCAGTCAGGCTGCTAAGAGGAGCTGTGTCTCAGTACCAACCAACTCGGAAGCAGCTTGAACTCCCTCATACGCTGCCAATATCTCTTTTTCAGTTGGAGTATATCAAGTCTCTGATCCTCTATATCCTAGACTCCAAAACCCAAGGAGTCGACCTCGAGTCTCCCCTGGTGCTTTCTGCCAGAGACTCCAAGTTGGGCCATTCTCTCTGGCTGCGGCATAGAGCACATTTTCAACATCTTGTCCTGCCTAGATTGGCCCAAGGGCTACTGCATGGACTATTTCTCGTTTGATTTGCTCAAAGGCCTGCCGTTGCTCAGGACCCCATCTAAAGTCATTCTTCTTCCCAGTCACTTGATAGAGAGGGCTCACAATCTGACTGTAATTTGGAATATCCATCCTCCAAAAACCCACAATGCCTAAAAAAGCTTGTGTTTCCTCTTTGCTAGTTGGTGGAGACATAGCAGTTATTTTGTTGATCACATCCCCTGGGATGTGGTGATGCCCATCTTGCCATTTTATTCCTAAAAACTGGATCTCCTGAGCAGGTCCCTTGACTTTGCTTTGTTTTATGGCAAAACCATCATTCAGAAGGATTTGGATTATTTTCTCTCCTTTCTCAAAAACAACTTCTGCTGTGTTGCCCCCCCATATGATGATGTCGTCAATGTGCTGCAGGTGTTCAGGACCTTTACCTTGTTCCAGTACAGTCTGGATCAGTCCATGGCAAATGGTGGGGCTGTGTTTCCACCCCTGGGGCAGTCGATTCCAGGTGTACTGGATACCCCTCCAGGTGAAAGCAAACTGTGGCCTGCACTCTGCTGCCAAAGGAATGGAGAAAAACGTGTTAGCCATATCAATTGTGGCGTACCACTTGGCTGTCTTGGACTCCAGCTCATATTGAAGTTCTAGCATATCTGGCACAGCAACACTCAGAGGCGGCGTGACTTCATTCAGGCCCCAATAGTCCACTGTCAGTCTCCACTCTCCATTAGATTTCCGCACTGGCCATATGGGACTATTGAATGGTTGCTGGTATTCAGTTGCTGGTTACCATATTATTTTGTATAATTGTTGATGTCTGTCATCTAAATTGTCGCACCCAAAAAGTGATCACACACATGTCGAAAAATAAGAATAATAACAATAATAATAAAAAAAAGTATAACAACCCTTCACAACCCAGACACAGCCTTGAGGGAAGTAAAACACAAAACAAAAGAGAAAATAATAATAATAATATGTGGGGAGTGTGGGGACGTGGGGACGTGTATTGGCATACCCTGAGAGAACTGTGGGAACTGTAGGGATGCATGTCTGGAGATACGAGAAGCACCTGCGTCGACAAGTTATGAGAAAGGAACCTTGGAATGCATCCAAAAGATGTACCCTGGCAAGCACACAGGAAGGGATGCATGCAAAGTCCATCAGCCAATTAGGGGCATGTGAACTGCTTGTGCTGTGAGTGAAGAGCCAATAACATATTAACTGGTGTGTGTGATTTCATTAGTTTTGGGGTATAAATTTTATTGTATTAGAACAAATAAATGGCTTCTTGCTTGATCATATTGGTCATGTAGCAGAGTCCATGATTGAGTTCCCGCAAATGGCACCTGAACAGGGACTGCCGGAGGAGAGGACCATCTGGAACTAGTCCGATGTCCCAGAAGAAAGGGGAAGAAGATTGCTGTGTGATGGCTTTGGAAGCAGGGGAAGAACCGGCCGGAGGAGAGGACCGTCTGGAATGAGTCCGGAGCTCCTGAAGAAAGGGGAAGACCCATTGAGGTGGCCCTTCGAGGCGTTGCTGCAGCAGAAATTCACCCGCCAGTGAGGTGAGTGGCTGGAGGCGAGATGGGTAAACAAGTAAAAAGGGAAGAAAGTGTACTTGTTAAGCTCCTCTCGCTTATCCTTTCCAAGAGTGTCCACCAGTGTCCACTAGAGACTTATATTCTTGTGGGTCTGATGTGCCAGGCCATCGGATCCACACGGTTCAAAAAAATCTGGCTATCCCTTTCCTCCACCTGGCTGGAGGCAGGGCACCTCTAATCCTGATCATGGTATTTGCCACTCACTTCTTGTAAATATGAGTCAGAAGTCCCTTCAAGAGGATCAAAAATGAGATCAGCTTTCTTACTCTGTCTGGAGAGCTGCCCACTGGAGACTGGAGCAGCATATTTCCCGGGAAGGATACCCTTTTATAATTGTTCTTCCCTGCAACTCACATACCCGTGCCCCTAGGACTGAGGTAGGTTTTCCATCCCACCTCCTCATGTCCTCTTTGTGGTCACACAAGTAAAACCACAGGGTTCTTCGTAGTGTGTATCCTCTATGTCCGTTCTCTTGAGCAGAGGGACGCTAGCATCCTCGCTGCCAAATTGAGGAAGTGTGGATTAGATGATCAGGAAGTGAGATGGACTGTTAACTGGCTGGTGAGAAGAAGCCAAAGAGTGGTGGTCAATGGAGCAGAGTCTATTTGGAGACCTGTGTCTAGCGGAGTCCCTCAAGGGTCGGTACTAGGACCAGTATTATTCAATATATTCATCAATGACTTGGATGCGGGAATAGAGGGCACTGTCAGCAAGTTTGCTGATGACACAAAGCTGGGAGGAGTGGCTGACACACCAGAGGGCTGTGCTGCCATCCAGAGAGACCTGGACAGGCTGGAGAGCTGGGCAGGGAAAAACTTAAAGAAATATAGTAAGGGCAAGTGTAGGGTGTTGCACCTGGGCAGGAACAACCCCAGGTTCCAGTATAGGTTGGGAGATCACAGAATCAGAGAATCACAGAATGTTAGGGATTGGAAGGGACCTCGAAAGATCATCTAGTCCAATCCCCCTGCCGGAGCAGGAACACCTAGATGAGTTACTGCTGAGCAGTGCTAGCACAGCACCAAGTCTGGCTCTCCAACATTTCCCCCGCTCTAGTAGGCTGGGGGTGGGGAAGGTCTTGGGAGGGGACATAACCAAGGCAGCTGACCCGAACTGACCAAAGGGATATTCCATACCGTATGATGTCTGCTCAGAAATAAAAACAAGGAGAATGGAGGAGAAAGGGAGGGCATCAGTTATTTACGTTTGTCCTTTGAGGTAACTGCAGCGCCTTTTGCGTTTTGTCTTAACCCACGACTTTGGGTTTTTTGTTCCATCTTATTTTCTTCCCTCCCCATCCTACTGAAGAAGGGGGTGATAGAGTGGCCTGGTAGGCACCTGGCATTCAGGCAACATCAACTCACCACAGTTGGCTTCTCTCTTTCTCCATGTTTGTAGAATGGTGTTATGGCTTGTGTGGTATGCAGGCTGCCTGCATGGAGCTGTAAGCAAAACCCTTTGGAGCAGAAATAAACTCCCAAACCTCAAAATGTTTGTGGAGACAGATGCACACACTGATGCCATGGGCTTGCAGGGTTCCTGAGGTGCAAGAGTTCCTCTTGGCTGCATTCACATATTACATGGGTCAAGGCAGTCCACAAACTTTATTTCCTTCAGACTGTATCCCCATATGCATAGAAGCTATTTTACCACCACCTGCAAAATGTGACTGTTTCTATGGAAGGGCATCAGGGGATGCACTGAACAGTATTACAGTTTTGTATGTTTTTGCAGGAAAGTAAAGAAAAATATTCAATACCATTGCACCTATGTTTGGCAAAACACAACAGCCCAAACTGGAATATTGCTCAGATCATAAAGAATGGTCTGTAAACTTGAAAAGAGAAACCTTTGAAGCACTACCCAGGACTTTTGTTTTATACCCCAGCAATGTTCCCAGTGCTGCTCTGGAGAAGTATGCCAGGGAAGTGGTGTACAGTCAGTCATCAACTCTGGTTTCTATAGTAGCAGTGTTTCCCCTCCTGGAGCTCTCCTAGTCCTGCCATGGCCAGATTTAACACTGCTTTGCTGATGAGATGTGAGCAGATCAGAAGTGTCAAGCTATGTCTTGGAGAAACTAGACTCTGGCACTTCTTTTGGGCCCTGAATTAAAAATGAGCATTGCTGGATTCCCAACCTCACTTTCTTTTTAAAAAAAATGAAAATAATAATGAAAAAAATGCATTCCTTATCTTTCAGCACACTGGGCATCTGCTCACATCACTTGTCCCCTGACTCCTGTTTCCAAAGCCCACTGAGACAGTACCACATCAGCACATGGAAAGGGCAAATGAGGACAAAGACATATTCAAGGGGATCATATACCCAGTCCTCTTGTTACTGATCTGTTAGAATTAATCAATAGTTTATGGTTAGTTTTGATTTTAATAGTATAAAATTATAAGAAATATTTTAATGAAAAGTATGTTTGCACAGCAACCGAATGCTACTATGAAATCCCTGTACAGCCCCGTACCAAGGCCAAAGGGATTGGTCAAAATCATCTGGTAGAAACCGTAACTTAAGTAACAAGTGCAAGTTGATCTGTGAACTGATTTATGATACTTATATAGAAAACTAGAAGAATGCATGTAGCTGTCAAGGTCTGGATTAATGAGAATGGAGAGAATCCTACTGTAACGGTTTGTAGGTGCTGCCAAGAAACCGTGTCCTTAAGTAAAAGATAATTCTGACAGGGGGAGATCGCGACCACCGACTCATGGACCACCTACCCATATTACACCCCAGACTCATTTCCAGATGATTCTAACTTTTATTGAGCAGAATCGGAAATAGGAGGAGAGTATGCGAATGATTTTCGGGAAATAATATGTTTATGTATGACTACTTAATGAATACGTATGAGTAAGCTCTATATAAGATGTATGATTTTGGTGCATGGTGTGCGTTGATCATGAGAGAACTCACTCACGCACCCAGCTGTTAATAAAGAAGTGTCTGCTTATCCGCATCACATTGGTGTTGATAAGTTTCTTATTCCGGGTTTTCGGTAACAGTTTTGGCAATCCAGATGGGACCTCGCTGAAGGCGACCGGAGGAGTCAGGGACCTGATCGGTTCCAGCAGGCACCGAGGATTTCTCGGGGATACCCATCGATCCCCGATCCATAAGGCTCTTTGAGACGTTCCCTGGATTTTGGTAAGACACTTCTTTTAGTAATTGTGGTAAGTGGGTTAGAGTCCCACTGTACGTCTGCCTGTCAGTCACTGTGAAAGCTGTGCAGGGTTGGACTAAAGGATCCTTGTGAAGTGGAAGCCGAGGCGTCTGCCCGTAAGTCATAAGCGAAAGCTATTGCAGGGTTGGACAATAGTGGAGACAAGAGAACCTATATGCTATAGTGTTCTCAAGGTAGTGTCTCTAACAAGAAGTTAGAAGTTTTTCATGTGTTATATTGTGGAATTGTTTGTTTTGACTGGGTACTGAAGTGCTGAGCTGTAATTAAGAACCGTGTTTATTGTGTTGCAGACTTTTATTCAAGGTAACGATTGCGGAACTGTGTGAGTGTGACTGTGAGAGTGAGACGTGCAATTGAGCATGAAACGAGTGCGGAGTTCGGATCCATGATTCTGTTATCCCGAGAGGGGCGCAGCCAGAGAAGAATGAAGCGACAGACTTCAGTGATTGTATATTGTACTGTAAAGCAATTATATATCATGGCATTTAAGTTAACTCACTTGTTTAAAAGTAAAAGTATGGGTAATTTGGCTGCAAATGACAAAATCCCAAAAACTTCTCCATTAGGATGTTTATTAGCACAGTGGGGAGATTTACATGATGATTTGAGAAAGAATCAGATGATTGAGTATTGTAATCATTGGTGGCCTCTGTATACATTAGAGGATCAGGAAAAATGGCCCATGAATGGGACATTGAATTATAATACCATTCTACAGTTGATGCTGTTCTGCAGGAGAGAAGGGAAGTAGGACGAAGTACCATATGTAGATTTGGTTTTTTATCTGAGGCAGAGAAAGGATTGGCAAAAAGAATGTAAGTTGATTAGTAGAGATAACTTAGTAATGGCAATAACTTCTGATAATAAGAAAGTAAAGAAGTGTTTTTCAACATGAGAAATTAGGAAGGATTAATTAAAGAAGAGAATTGTCTCTGAAACTGATGAAGGACCAGAATTAGAGGTATCCCCTCCCAAGAGAGAAAGAAATAGGGGTCGAGAATACAGAGAACAGGTAGAGGAACCAGAAAGTAGTGGAATATAGGATGTGGATGAGGGACCGTCTGAGGTTGTAATTCATACCCCTATTTCTCAGAGAACTCGACAGCAGACACACACACAATAGCTCCCCTGCGGCAGGAAGTTGGCAATGATGGGCCAGTGTATGTGAAAGTGCCTTTTTCAGTAACGGATTTGATGGCTTGGAAACAGGCAGCAGGAGTTTATAGGGAAGATCCTGAAAGAGTAGGGAGAGTGGTGGATACTATAATTAGAACGCAGAACCCTGACTGGAGTGATTTACAGGTGGTCTTGGATAATTTGTTGGATGATACAGAGAAGCAGATGGTATTAAAAGCTGGCAAAGCACAGGCAGAAGCGGCAGTATTGAATGAGACAAGTGGAACATTAGAACAGAATTTTCCATCTGGGGATTCGCAATGGGATACAAATAATGTGGAGCATAGAGAGAGACTGAGTCGGTATCAGAAATGGATTTTATATGGAGTTAAACATGCTATGCCTAAATCTTTGAATTGGTTTAAATTATGTGAAGTAAGACAGGATAAAAATGAATCTCCCTCAGCGTTTCTGGAGAGATTAAAGGAAGCTGCCAGGAAATTTACTGATTTAAAAGTGGAGACGGAGGCAGCTCAAATACAATTTGCTTTGGTTTTTATGGGACAGTCAGCACCAGATATAAGAAAGAAACTCCAGAAACCTGAGGGAGAGGATTCAAGAAATTTGAATAAGATGCTGGAGGCTGCATGGAAGGTATATAATAATAGAGAAAATGAGGAGAGAAAAACCAGGGAAAATAGATTACTGGCTGTAATGACAGGGACAGTAAACAGAGGGAGAGGTAGAGGAAGAGGACAAGGATTCAGTGGAAGGGGAGTATTTATGAACGGTGGTAATTGGAATTTTAACACCCCTTTAGGATAAATCAATGTGCTTTGTGTAGAGAGGAAGGACACTGGAAAAGAGACTGTCCTAAAAATGGGAATGTTCAGCAAGAAATAGCCAAAGTCATGATGTTAGATAACTAAAGGGGACCGGAGGGGAACCCAGCTGAGCCTCTGGTTGTAATTAAGCTGGGAGAAAAAAAAGTTAAATTTTTAGTGGATACTGGAGCAACGTTTTCGGTATTAAATACCTGTAAAGGAAAAATTGGAACAAAAGCAGCAAACATAGTAGGAGCAACCGGGAAAGAAGAAAACAGGACATTCCTGAAACCCCTGGATTTAAAATTTGGGGATAAGATAATTACACATGAATTTTTGTACATACCAGAATGTCCAGTACCCTTGTTAGGAAGGGATTTGTTATCCAAATTAAACGCACAAATTATTTTTGAAGAAGGGGAGCTTTTCTTGAAAATACCTGAGTCAAAAACATGAGGAATCTTAATGATACGAGAAAAGGTGAGGGAGCAGGAAATTCCACCAGAGGTAGATTCTGCAGTGATTCCCACAGTATGGGAAACAGATATCCCTGGTAAATCAAACCTGGCAGAGCCTGTCAAAGTAGATTTAAAAGAAGGTGTAAAGACAGTAAAATTAAAACAATATCCCAACAAGCCGAAAGTCAGGCAGGAGCTGAAGAAACTGATTGACAAATTTTTGAAGTACAAAATTTTACAAGAATGTGAATCGGAGTATATTAATCCTATTTTACCAATCAGAAAACCCTCGGGTGAATATAGGTTAGTCCAAGACTTAAGGGCAGTAAATCAAATAGTTAAAGACATTTACCCAGTAGTTGCAAATCCTTATACGTTGTTAACAGCGTTAAATGAGACTTATCAGTGGTTTACAGTGCTTGATTTGAAAGATGCTTTCTTTTGCATACCTTTGGAAAAGGAGAGCCGAAAACTGTTTGCTTTTGAATGGGAAAATCCACAAACTGGGTGAAAGATGCAACTCACATGGACAAGATTACCCCAAGGATTCAAAAATAGCCCAACAATTTTTGGAAATCAACTGGCAAGAGAGCTTGAAATGTGGAAGCAAGATAAGCCAAGGCCTGGACATTTGCTTTTACAATATGCAGATGACATATTGGTGGCTACAGAAGAAAGGTCTGCTTGTATACAAGTGACTATTGACCTCTTGAATTTTCTGGGACTAAATGGGTACAAGGTATCCAGGAAAAAGGCCCAAATAGCTTGCCAGACTGTGATATATCTGGGCTTTGAAATTTCTAAAGGGCAGCGACAATTGGGAAAAGGTCGAAAAGAAACTATTTGCAGTATACCTGAGCCGAAAAATATTCATGAACCCAGAGCGTTCCTGGGAATGGCCGGGTGGTGTCGCCTTTGGATTATGAATTACGGACTGATAGCTAAGCCTTTGTATGAGGCCCTAAAGAACTCTCCCTTTGTATGGGGTCCACAACAGCAAAAAGCTTTTATTGAGTTAAAACGTGCTTTAATATCTGCACCTGCCCTAGGACTTCCAGATTTAACCAAGGATTTTCAGTTGTTTGTACACGAGAGACAACGCCTTGTATTAGGTGTGCTAACCCAGAAGATGGGAAGCTGGAAACGACCAGTCGGATACTTCTCCAAACAACTGGACACAGTGAGTAAAGGGTGACCAAACTGTCTTCGGGCAGTGGCAGCAACAGTACTGCTCATACAAAAGGCTCGGAAATTGACTTTGGGAAGGACAATAACAGTCTATGTCCCACACATGGTGATAACTGTTTTAGAGCAGAAGGGGGGACATTGGCTATCCCCGAGCCGAATGATAAAGTACCAGGTAGTACTGACTGAACAAGATGATGTTATTCTAAAAACAACTAACCTGGTAAATCCTGCAGTGTTTTTAAGCTCTACACAGGAAGAAGGACAACTGGAACATGATTGCTTGGCTATTAAGGAGTACGTTTGCCGTGGGCTATCTGGCGAGCGAGAAATGAGTGACTCACACACATCCACAAGATGCAACTCAAATCCGTTTTATTATCAGAAAGCTGCGTGTTATATAGCCCGTTAAGTTCCTCATACGTGTCCACACGCTACGAAGCCAATTATAATTGGTTAATAGCACTATTCACACTTTGACCTCTCAGTCTTTCTCAGTCTCACTGGTTCACTCTTATCTTGGTTCAGGTTCACTTCCTGGTCGTCACTTCCAGCTGGTATCCATCTTGTCAGTAGTTGTTTATTACTTTCGCACGTCTTTCATACGTAGCTGCATTCCTTTCTCTCAGCTTATCTCTTCTGGCAGTTGTTGAAAGCGGCCTAGCTGCGGCCTAGCCAGTATCACAGCCATGTAGTAATGCTAAGGCCCCAACATACGTTTATTCCAGTCGTGAAGATTTGAAGGATGTGCCACTGGAGCGACCAGACTGGGAATTGTATACAGATGGCAGCAGCTTCATGGAGCAAGGAGTCAGATAGGCTGGATATGCGGTAACAACAGACACCACAGTTATAGAAGCCAGAGCATTGGCAAGCACCACAACATTGTGACCAGGGACTATTTAACTACTACATTAAATGTGTATATATATATATTAAAGATTGCTTTAACAAGCTCTGATCAGGTCTGCTGTTATCTCAACCCTTTTGCCCTACGTTGGGTGCCAAAAACTAATGTGGTTTAACCAGGAAAGGTCACTGCCCCCCCACCCCCCCCAGCCTCCAGTGGTATGGGGAGGAGAAAATATAAACAAACAAATGGGGCTCACAGTTTGAGATACAAGCAGTTTATTGGAATAGTAAGGGAGAAACAACAACAACAGTACTAATGAAAGAATATACAACGTTACACAGAACCAAACAGCTCACCACCTGACCGGCTCATGAACTGCGGTACCCAGAAGCCCCCTCTTCACAGAACTTCCTTGTTTAAATACTGAGCATGATGTCAAGTGGTATGGAATACCTTCCCTGGCCGCCCAGGCCAACTGTCCCAACTGCCCCCCTCCCAGTTCCTTGTGAACAATTAACTCTATCCTAACCAAACCCAGGACATTAATTAATTCCCACTCTGGGTGCTTTTATTTCAGTCAAACTGCTGTAGCCCAAATTAGATTAATTCACTTTGGATATTCTTGCTAGCTATTACTTTCTCTTATTATTAAGCATTATTAATATTAGTTCTTAGAAATTAATTATTCCAGAATAACTCCCCACAATTAGTTATATCCCAAAGTCTCCAGTGGCATACAATGGCCAGTGTGCTCTGACTTCAGTGAAAGTCCCCATGCTCCCAGCTTAAAGAGTTTGCCAGCAGCACTGGGCTGTGTCTGCTGAGCAGAAGTAATAATTTCCGTTTTAAAATCAGTTTAAAAATTTTCTTTCTTAATTTTCTGTCACTTCTAAAAAATATTCTGCAGTGAAAGTAAACCTCTTTGTAACAAGACCATATCCAGAAGCCACTGCTCAGCACACAGTGATGCAGGGGAAATGTGGTGCAAAGCCTGAAAAGACAAAAGCTAAGGAGAGAAAACCACATCCCTGTCTCCCACATACCCATCCAGGGCTTCATCCAAAGCCGAGAAATGTTGATGTAAGTTCTTCTGTGGGCTCTGAGTGCAGACCAAGAGAACTGCACTGTGCCACCTCAAGGATCCTGACACATCTCCATGTGTGCAAGCTTGCATATACAGGCAGAAAACAATGTACATGACTGTGTGCTTGAATATAGATTTAAAGAGACAGTGTGCATAAACCTAGATAATTTATACAGTGCCAGAAATACAAACAACAATTGCCACCTCTCTCCCTTCACAAACTCATATACACAAACACACCTCAAGTATGAATAATGCAATGACAAAGTGACCTGCATTTGAATGAACATCATTGGAATCAGCAGCTAGGAATACTAGTTGTCTAACTGTAGTCTGTCAAAGTGTGGGCGAGTAATTGCAATCATCAAAACCCTTTCAGAGTGCGTGCAAAGCCCCAACTCCCATCAAGTGCCATCAAGCCTATCTGATCCACCACACACATGCACTTACTGGACAGATGAATCAGCTAGATGGGCTGTTCTTTTTTATTATTGCGGCAACTCAATCATGGACTCTGCTACATGACCAATATGATCAAGCAAGAAGCCATTTATTTGTTCTAATACAATAAAATTTATACCCCAAAACTAATGAAATCACACACACCAGTTAATATGTTATTGGCTCTTCACTCAGCACGAGCAGTTCACATGCCCCTAATTGGCTGATGGACTTTGCATGCATCCCTTCCTGTGTGCTTGCCAGGGTACATCTTTTGGATACATTTCAAGGTTCCTTTCTCATATCTTGTCCACGCAGGTGCTTCTCGTATCTCCAGACATGTACCCCTTCAATTCCCACAGTTCTCTCAGGGTATGCCAATACATGTTCTCACACTCCCCACAATTCCCCTCTTTTCTTTTTGGAAACAGAAAAAGAAAAAACTTTTGTTAAACATTGCAATATATAAGGTGTCATGACAATTACAACAAAATTGAATAAAATAATGGTTAAATTGAATATAATAATGGTTAAACGAGCTTTTTAACAGAAATGCAAGCCATAAACTTAAAGCCTAACTTATCAGTTATATAAATGCTTATATACTCTTAAACTGATAATACATACATTAACAATTTGTCATTAGTTAAAGCTATCGTTACTAATTGCTTATATACTTTTAAATTGATAACAATTTTTTGTTAGTTAAAAGCTATCGTTACACACACTTGGTTATAATACTTGATTGGATAATTTCATCTGTTCATGAGGCATTCTTTTTACTTCTGACTAATTATATTAGAAATTTCTTATCTTGTTTCTCTATTCTATTTTTACACTCAAAGTCAGGACTTAATTGCTCAACGCCGAAGCAACCTGCAGCTTCGACTCTTAAAGGGCCAACAATGCCCCCTTTTTGTTTTTGTACCCCAAAGGCGTTGTTCACCATCTTCTGCAGGGCCCTTTGCAGACACGATAGCAAACAAGGCACTAATAAAAGAATTACCAAAACTACAAATAGCATCTTAAATCCTGACTTTAATAGTGAAGAGATCCATCCTTGTAAAAACCATTCGCTTAACCAATCATCACTATTTACCCTGAACTGTTTGATGTTTTCCTTTAACCTTTTAATGGCCATATGAATTGATTCTGAGTGGTCTGATAGATTCATACAGCACATACCTTCAGATTCCTCATAATCATGTCCCTTGTGCTAACAGTAAAAAAATCAATTGCTGCTCTATTTTGCAATGTTGCATGCCTAATACTATCAATGTCTACTAACATCTACGTGAGAATTTCTGATGTGAGATTTGTTTGTTTTGCCATCCAACAACTTAACTTTTTTACATCTCCTAATGCTTTTCCTGCTGCAACATTAGGGGAAAACAACACAGTTAGGACCATGGCAGCAGTGTCCCAAAACTGTATCTGATCGTTACAATTTTCATCAAAATAAGAAAGGCTTCTCTTGTGTCGAGTGTTGTTGTGGTTCTGTAAGAGATGTGTTTAAATGCGAGATTATAAAAGCAGATTTAAAAGTTAGCATAGCATTTTTACAGTGCTTAAAATTGTTATTTGGCCATGTCTGATTATATAGCTGCTAAATTTGTTTTTTGATAAATGTGATAATGCTATCAATACTTACATATCCTAAAAAGCTTTCAAAGTTATACAAAGGCACTCCTATAAGACAGGTTCTAAAAGGATCCCTGAATGTAGCCAGTGAAAGTCACAGTGATTCTTGCTTCGTTATATTAGCAAAAGTTACCCACATGTTTTGTCTAGGTACTACAGCTTAAGGTCTTAAAACAACACTAATTACCAAAAATCTTAATGAAGTAATAACTATAAACTTAAGACTTTTATTTTCTTTTTTTTTTTAATGCATTTGCAGAATTAAAAAAAATCCAAATTAATGTTGATTGCCAACAGTACAGCATCTCTATGGTATGTTTCCTAATAAATGAGAGAACAGAAATGTATTAAAATCAATTAAAATAAATATCACAAAACAGAATTAATGTTAGAGCAGTTCAAGGATTCCCAGTTTGTCATTATCTACCCTAACCAGTGCTACCCAAATACAGTATAAGCCATTTACTGTTTCTACAATGAGAAGAAAACATTCACATATTACAGCTATGACAAACACACAAAAGCAAGGAAAGAAAATTTGTTCTGTACTCATCCCTGTTTTACAGCATGTCAGGAGTTTGCACTCAGTGCATTGTATGTGCTACGATACCTGGATACAACTGTGGAAGACAACTAAAATGGAATCAACTCTGAATTTCCTTACTGTTGTGGTTTTACATCAGACCATTCAAGTTATAGCATCTTAGTGTCCTTTTTTCCTGAAGTGAAAAAGAGAGAAGAATTCATAATGAATTTATAAAAATGCTACTAAAAATCCCTATCTTGGACACAATATACTGCTTTAGGGGCTACTACTGTGTCATTGCACAATATAAGTGGTTTATTAATTGCTGAATTGTTGGTGTAGCAGAATGTATTTATCATTGTGGATGTGTTTTGAAAATTGGTATTTTAAAACCTGCCTGCATTCCATAACAAGCCACAGTTTTGTGTATTTCAAACACCAATATCCTTACACAAAATACTAAATGTACATTTATAGTGGCCAATTTAAAATCTCTGCCTTTGCTGCTTCAGTTTTCAAAATAAGACTTAGTTCAGAGTTTTCATTCTTTACATTACCCTAAAACAGAACTATTTCTGAAGCATAAAAAATTCATAACAATAACAATAGTAATAATGATACTAATATGGGGTTGGTCTTGCTTTGCTGATTGATTTCTGATTTGAAATAGAATCCATGTCACAAAACAAACAAACAAAACAAACAAACAATAAATTTTTTCCCCAGGAGAAATCCCTGCTAGTTGACATTGTTTTTCAAAACCAAGTTTCATGCTTACAGTATCTTTATAGTCATGTTATACACCCTTGAAAATAAATGCTCACATTGAAAATAATGACAAGGCCTCAAAATTAAAAGTGAAAAGCCTCACAAAAATTCATAGCTTATACTGAAAATTTGATCCATGCTCATTCTGTTAATTTAAAAATACTCTTTGGAATCTGTGTAAACTCCTGCAGAAAACTTAGTGATACATCTTTTCCTGTTAAAATAAGCATAATTCATATTCAATTCTACCCCATGCTATGTTCTATTACTAATATACACTTCATTACTTGCTCATAGTACCATCTAACACATATCTTTACATCTTTACGTTCTTCTACATATAATGTCCACGGCTTATTTTTTACCAAACAGAATTTGATAACTATTATACTTCGAAATACTGCTTGAAGAAGATCTCACCGTGTTCCAGAATCTGTAAGACACAAGCATAGCTCCTACTCAAAGTTATTAGTTGTCTGGGACTTTCTCATACAAAAGTGATGACCTCGTATTTATCTCTGATTCTTTAAACTTTTAAAATTCTTGTTTAGTGTCTGTTTAATTCCCATTTCATTTCTGTTTCCACATTAAACGATCACAAAGAATAATTACCTTTACAACATTAAATCATGACTTTTCATTCACCCAAATCACACACACACCGATGTACACAGATACATACATAAGCACAGAAATACAGACATGCACTCAGATGTACGCACGCATTCGGATGGGCCCATCTCTCAATCACTCATTTACACAACTCTCATGCAATGCAAAATCTAAACCATTAATTATTTGCCACAAGTCCACACCAATTAGTATAACCCAAACTACAATACTGGAATGTCTGGAATGCACCTCAGCTAGTGCAGGCTGCTCTCGGGGGGAGGAATACGGCTCCCCCGCCTGGCTCTGTTGTCATGGAAACCATGGTTTATGCTGCCACTGTTTACCTGCTTCGGTGCTAAAAGGCATTTGCATTATAATACCGAAAGTCAAATGGAGTCAAAAGTTAAACGTAGTAGCAAAGATACTATCAACAAATTAACAAAGGCCTGCTACTGCAGCCCATAATCTCCCATTGTCTTCCTGTCCTCCTCCACAAGCCGTCCCTCTGGACGCTTCCACTAGTTCCCAAGCACCCGCGTTCTCCCCGGGATAGAGGGGGAAGGGAGGGGTGCCAGGGAGGGGGGAAGGTGCCCCCCGGGTCCAGCCTATCAGCTCGCGGCTCGGCGCTGCGCCCCCTCGGGCGCGCAATTCCGCCGTCACCTCCGCCGCCTCCGCCGCCACCGTCGCCCCCCCGCCGGGCTCTTGCGGGGGGGTGGGAGGGGGAAAAGCGGAAAACCGATGTGCCGCTGCGATTTGATCCTCCGTAGAATGTCGCTCCGACACGCCTCTCTAAATGAACGTCGCCGATGTCGCAGCACTCACGACCCCGGAAATAAACCGGAGCCGCTGAGCGTCCACAGCAGCCAAGTCCTGCTCCATTTTACATTCCTCAACAGCATCACAAAGTTCTTTTCCAAAACTTTGCCGCTCATCCTCATCAAAAATACTCCTCAGGAGTTTGTAAAAACTCATTATCTCACTTTTCTAAAAAGCATTTAAGTAATGAGAGGGTTATCTCTTTATCTACGGTCGATGTCGCTGCCATAAAACCCTGCCATAAAAGTTCTGCGTAGGGAGATAAGACTGCCATTCCCCAGTGCGTTGAATTTATGGCTCAGTCTTTTCTGCTAACTTCAGAAAACTTTTTACGACCGCCACCTTCACTGCAAAATTGCAGTAATCTACATTGGCCGCGGAATTTTAGTTTCAGTTTTTTTCCGCTAACCTTAAAAGGCTTTCTAATACTGCCTTTTTTTCTACTGCAAACGCAGTAATATTCCATCCTGTTTTTTGTCCTAACTCACCGGTTAGCCCCGTGCACGGTCCAGCCTTTCTTCTGGCTCTCAGCTTATCTCCGCTGACTCACAGGATGCCTCGCTGCTCCACGGAACGGTGATAACGCGTCCCCAATTCACACGTCGGGGTCACCATTTGCCGTGGACTATCTGGCGAGCAAGAAATAAGTGACTCACACACATCCACAAGATGCAACTCAAATCCGTTTTATTATCAGAAAGCTGCGTGTTATATAGCCCGTTAAGTTCCTCATACGTGTCCACACACTACGAAGCCAATTATAATTGGTTAATAGCACTATTCACACTTTGACCTCTCAGTCTTTCTCAGTCTCACTGGTTCACTCTTATCTTGGTTCAGGTTCACTTCCTGGTCGTCACTTCCAGCTGGTGTCCATCTTGTCAGTAGTTGTTTATTACTTTCGCACGTCTTTCATACGTAGCTGCATTCCTTTCTCTCAGCTTATCTCTTCTGGCAGTTGTTGAAAGCGGCCTAGCTGCGGCCTAGCCAGTATCACAGCCATGTAGTAATGCTAAGGCCCCAACATACGTTTATTCCAGTCGTGAAGATTTGAAGGATGTGCCACTGGAGGGACCAGACTGGGAATTGTATACAGATGGCAGCAGCTTCATGGAGCAAGGAGTCAGATAGGCTGGATATGCGGTAACAACAGACACCACAGTTATAGAAGCCAGAGCATTGGCAAGCACCACATCAGCCCAGAAAGCAGAACTTTTTGCTTTGATTCGAGCCTTAGAATTTAGTGAAAAGAAGAAAGTAAATATCTGGACAGACTCTAAATATGCCTTTGGGGTAGTCCATGTCCATGGAGCTCTGTGGAAAGAAAGAGGATTATTATCCTCTCAAGGGTCAAACATTAAGCATCAAAATGAAATTTTACAATTATTGCAAGCAGTTCAGAAACCAGAACAAGTGGCAACCATGCACTGTAAAGCACACCAAATTGGAAACACAAAAGAAATTGCTGGAAATAATTTGGCTGATAAAAGGGCAAGAAAAGTAGCAAAGGAGCAAGCATTACAAATGGCATTAATTCCTTCCAAAACAGTAGCCCTTCCTAGGGAAAAACCAAAATATTCAGAGGAAGATGATAAGTTAGGCCAGTTATTAAATGCTAAGAAAAACCTAGCTGGATGGTGGGTAACCCCTAATGGACAAGAAGTGATTCCACCCATTTTGATGAGAGAAATAATTCAAACAAGACATCAGGAATGTCACTGGGGAGTAGAAGCCTTAGTAACTTCTTTACAGAAACAGGTAGTGTCAATTAAAATGCTAGGATTAGCTAAAATGATAACTGCAAAATGTGAGGTATGTTTGAAAAATAATCCAGTAATCAAGAAAAGAGCTCAAATGGGTAAAGTGATACAAGAAATTCCCCCTTTAGCAGCTGCAGTGAGGTATGGGTGTTTCTGTCAAGGGCTTAGAAATGATCTTCAAATGACTGCAGATTATGTGATTAGAAGAGGGAAATTTTTGAGTTGTAGAAAACGTACGATCCAGAGTCCGGGACATTTGATCTGGGCATTAAGTGATGGAACCTGGACAACTCACTTACCATTAGATGGTAAAGTAAAACAAATTACTTTAGGCATGCCAACATTGTGCCCGATTTGGAAAAAAATCACCATTTAAGGGACCCTTAGAAAATCTAAATCTAAAACTAACTAAAAGGTCCAAGACAGATGATATTTGGAATGAAAAATCAACAGGAGTAAGAATTAGCTGGGCTCTTGAATCTCTTTTGAATCCTATAGACTCATATAGAAACAGAGAGTGGCTATATCATTTAACAAGTCAAATAGAAAAGTTAGCAAATGTCACAAAGAAAAGGTTCAAAGACCTAAACATACAATTGCAGGCGACATCTAGGATGATACTCCAAAATAGAATGGCCTTAGACATGCTTCTACTTAAAGAGCATGGTATGTGGATATCTCAAGGATAGATTAGACCACTGCTGTATACACATTCCAAACGTTACCCAGGATGTAGAGCATGATCTGGATTTGTTGGGAAAAATTGAAAAAGAAACAGAATCAATTCGAGAAGACATGTCAGAAGATTGGACAGGGAAAATTTTCAAAGGATTGGGATGGAACTTAAGCTCTTGGATACAATCTTTGATTAAAACTCTGTTTCTGTTGCTAATTGTCTTTTTGATGATCATGCTGCTATACACCTGTTTGAAGAAAGAGTTCACTAATAGGATTGCAGTTAATCGCATGATCATGAGAGAGTTGCCCACTATTCCACCAGACTACGATTCACCATCAAAGTATGCTGAAATGAATCTTGTCTGCAAAAATGATAATGAATAAATGCTATGCAGTAGAGGTGAAAGTATTGAAATAATTTTCAACACTTTCAAAGGGAGATGTTACTGATCTGTTAGAATTAATCAATAGTTTATGATTAGTTTTGATTTTAATAGTATAAAATGATAAGAAATATTTTAATGAAAAGCATGTTTGCACAGCAACTGAATGCTACTATGAAATCCCTGTACAGACCCGTACCAAGGCCAAAGGGATTGGTCAAAATCATCTGGTAGAAACCATAACTTAGGTAACAAGTACAAGTTGATTTGTAAACTGATTTATTATACTTGCATAGAAACTAGAAGAATGCATGTAGCTGTCAAGGTCTGGATTAATGAGAATGGAGAGAATCCTACTGTAACGGTTTGTAGGTACCTGCCAAGAAACCGTGTCCTTAAGTAAAACGTAATTCCGGCAGGGGGAGATCACGACCACCGACTCATGGACCTCCTACCCATATTACACCCCAGACTCATTTCCAGATGATTCTATCTTTTATTGCTCAGAATTGGAAATAGGAGGAGAATATGCTAGTGATTTCTTGGAAATAACATGTTTATGTATGACTACTTAATGAATACGCATGAGTAAGCTCTTCATAAGATGTATGATTTTGGTGCATGGTGTGCGTTGATAGTGAGAGCACTCACTCACGCACCCGGCCGTAATAAAGAAGTGTCTGCTTATCTGCATCACATTGGTGTTGATAAGTTTCTTATTCTGGATTTTTGGTAACACTCTCATTCACTTCCCTAGCATGGGGATTCTTGATGAGGACAGCTGTACTCCTACAAAAGGCAGTTGTAATTCCTCTCCCCCATTCCTGCCCAACAATGAAGTGTTTGAGCCTGCTCAGCATGAGTGTGGAGCTAGAGGAGCAGACAAAAAAGACTGAGCTAAATGGAGAACTCAAACACATCTCTGAGCTACACTAATGAGAACATAACTAACATGTTAGATATTCCCAACAGCACAAAGGAAACCTAAGGTAAGCACTGGCACTCAGAGGTATTATTTCACTAGCTATAAGCTAGTTTTATTCACATAAGGATCTACCTGTCTGTGTATTTAAGTTCCTCTACTGGTTTCTTATACCCTCAGAAATGCCCTAAACTTTGAATCTGAGACTAAATTGCTTGGCTCTCTGTGAAAAGCTTCATCAAAACCCAGGATCCAAAGTATAGTGGGAGGGGTGAGCTTTGGTTAGGTAAAGGTGTGGAGAAACTCTTGAAATCCTGTGCAACCCCTTCTATTCCCTCTGAAGTTTGCTCAGTTCAGTTAGCAACCGGAAAGCTTCTGAGAGGCTCCAGAATCACGCATGCTGCAAGATGAAAGGAGGGTTAGAAGGAGGGCTATAAACAAGTTATATATCTGTTTTTTTTCTCCTCTGCAGAATATTGTGTTACAGGCAGCAGCAGACAAGAATGCAGATGTCTGTGTCATTTGCTCCCCAGTATATCAGAGGAATGACAGGTCAGCACTTGGGTTTGCAGTGATTTGCATTTCTGAGCTGAGCAGGGTGACAATTTGAGGTGACATGACAGCAGGAAATGTTTGTAGCCATATTGGCCCTTAAGAAACCAGGGACAGGACAGGCAATGTGACATCTCTTATTGAGCTGATGGACAGACCCACTCACGGGGATATTTTCAGAAGATGTCCATCCTAACAAATGAAAAAGTCTCAGGCAAGATTTTCTATTGGACTTGTCACAGGGTTTCCTTGTTTTCTGTGACAGTGAGGACAATGAAAGGAAGACAAGTGTAGATAGTTTAACTTAGCTGGCAGTCAAACAAGACACAGCCACTCACAGCACCACCCCACCTGCCCCCTTCCTCCCCACCCAGGGAATCGGGGACAGAATTGGAGCAAATTGGGGTAAAGATAAGGATACCTGTAGGTTGAGATAAGAACAATTTAATCATTAGAGTAAAATAAAATTAAAATAATAAGAATAATAAGAGTAATAATGATAACAACTATATATATATAAGTGATGCAGAGTACAATTGCTCACCACCCGCTGATAACTATCCCGGAGGAGCTAAAAGGAACCCCAAAACCAAAATCGCAATCTCGGAAAAGCGAGCCCGAGCGATTCCCGAGAGAATCCCCCCCTTTCTGGTCAGTCCCAGTTAATATACTAAACATGACTGTTGTAGATCACTAAGAGATATTTGTATAATCAGAGGCTTTTAGCAGAAGCAGCGAGGGTATTGAAATGGCTCAGGCTGCAGTAAGCCAGCTTAGGCCCTTGACATGAGTCAGGGTGGATTAACAGAAGTCTCCAAGATGCTTACTTTCCCTTGGGAACTTCAGACAAACAACCTTAACTAAGCTGGGAAAAAGAAGGGAGTAGCTGTGAGCTGGTAACCGCAAAGTAAGGAGTATTCTGTTGATGTCCTCGGGACGTGAACAGAGCAATACCACCTGTTATAACAAAGAGAAAGTTCCCAGGAAAATTAGTGAGCCAATCAGTGTGGGTCTTTGGGAATGTGCATGGGCTTGATTGACCACTGTATATAAGGAGCACATATGTAATCAATAAACGGAAGTCTGATGATTCTCATATTGAGCTGTCCGGGTCTTCCCTCCGTCGCGACACATGACGTAATATGCTATGGAATATCTTATTGGCAGATCCAACTGTCAATTCTGTGTTTTACTAATTCCTACACTTTTCTTCTCCACTACCCCCTTCTAGTTCTCTGCTCCTGGAAACTGCCCAAGCACAGTGTCCTTTTAGTTATCAACATTGTTCTCATAACAATCCTCACTGAAACCAAAACACAGTGCTTTCTAGCTACTAAGAAGAAAATTAACCCTATCCTAGTAAAAACCAGGACAAGAAATTTTGTTCTTCCACTCACAGTGTCACATCCTCACCGGCTCACTATGCAGATGTGAGTACAGCACAGCCTGCCCTCCTTTCCTTTTGGTGCAACAGGGATGTGCCAAAAAGTCGCTGTCCCAGGGACTTGCTGGTAAACACTGTGTAAGATAACCCTTAAGAGGCTTTTATTTTTTTATTCCCTTTCCATCCCAGTGAGGTTGATTTGCACACTGGGGTCAACTAACTATCATCTCCATCGGTGCTTTCTGCTGTAGCAATTAATTTGTGTTAGAAAATAAGTTTTACTCAGAGATGGTTGAAAGCTAGAGAAAGAAGAGTGAGACATTGGAGAGAGACAGAGCAGGCTTCTTTCGGCACCGCTCCTCCCTGTTCCCCTTGCAGATCCTGTTAATGCCTGACACTGCTCTGAAAACAGCCAAATACTGCTCCTCAGTCTTCTTGGGTTTTGCACTCTCTCCTTGGTGGACACTTGCCCTTAAACAAAAGGTCTTAAGCTGAATGAGGGAAGAGGGAAAGACTGAGTAATACTGTTTCTTCTTACTGTGAGCAGGGAGACCAAAAAACAAGCCAAGTTTACACTTGCGAGAACTGTGAGAATGTTTCTATAATTTCTAATTGGAACACAAGCTTTTGAGAGGGGAAAAAAATAATAAAAAATGTGAAAGTTTTCCTACCAGCTCTAGCCAAGGTGGATGATACTGTCCAAATCAGATACTGTCACATAAATCGCAGGCCTTTTAGCTGGTCTGCTAGGCAAGTGGCTCATTGGCCAGGGAAAAAAAAAAAGTAACATGAAAATACCATTACTATGCAGGCTGCAAAGGCTTCCCTGCTTTTTTCTTCACGTCATGTTTAAGGGATTCCTCTTCTGCCTAGTGGAGCATCTCCACTGACTTATAGCAGCTGGAGAGCAGATCCTTGGGCAGATATGTGGTTTTCCCTTGCTGAAACAGCTGATGTATTTCATGCAAGAGGAAATTGCCTTTGAGTGCCTTATAAAGCAAAACCAGAGTGTACATAGGAGCATGGTTTGAAGTGCGAACTCAAGCAAAAGCCCATGGCAGTGAAGAAAGATTTAGCTGGATAGGAATAAATAATCTGTGCTTTGCAGGTCAACAAGACATTTGGGATGTGCTATGGGGAATTCTGGAGCAGGCAAATGTAGGGTATCATAACTATTATTTGAAAAAATCTGTATGTAGAAACCCCAGCTCTGCCATTAACTAAAACATGAGATCATCTGAGTTTCACAGAGATTAGTACTGTCAGAGTTTGGGAAGATATGGTCTAGCTCTTTCTTAAGCATCCTTAAATACAATTATCTAGTTATTTTAAATAACACTAGAAATGAAACTAATTTACCAAGTCCCCAAATCATTTAAAGCATGTATTACAGAAAATAAAATTAAAGACAAAAGGAAAGGAAGACAAAGCAAAGAGTCCAACTGAGTCAGAGTTTGCCTATTAATCTCCACTTATGGAAAATAAACCTGCACCAGAAGGACTAAAGTGCTGGGCAGTGAGTTGTTGTAGATCACTAAGAGATATTGTACAATCAGAGGCTTTTAGCAGAAGCAGCAAGGGTATTGAAATGGCTCAGGCTGCAGTAAGCCAGCTTAGGCCCTTGACATAAGTCAGGGTAAATTAACAGAAGTCTCCAAGATACTTAATTGTCCTTGGGACTTCAAATAACTTCAGACAAACAACTTTAACTAAGCTGGGAAAAAGAAGGGAGCTGGTAACCGCAAAGTAAGGAGTATTCTGTTGATGTCCTCGGGACGTGAACAGAGCAATACCACCTGTTATAATAAAGAGAAAGTTCCCAGGAAAATTAATGAGTGAATCAGTGTGGGTCTTTGGGAATATGCATGGGCTTGATTAACCGCTGTATATAAGGAGTATATATGTAATCAATAAACAGAAATCTGCTGATCTCTCATATTGAGCTTCCGGATCTTCCCTCCGTCACGACAGTGAGTTGTAATTATTTAATGTCAAAGCTCCATCAGAGAGAAGTGCTCCTCTTTTGAGCCTGCAGAAACTCAAATGGGCGGGAAGGGGAAGTTAATTTTTTTTAAGTTATTTTAATTTTAGGTGGCTAAGTCTTGCTTTGTGCTGAAAAGAAAGACTTTAAGTGAACAACTGCCTGTATAGCAGCTTTCAGTGAGGTTTCTCGTGGGTTTTTCACAATGTGATTTTGGGATAAGGAAAAAAATAAGTATCTTGCTGGAGCTGACCTGTGGGTTAGAGTGTGACTGCAGCAGAGCTAGTATCTTGCAAGCTGGGACTTCTTGAAACAGTAGAGAGGTTTGCAGGAGCAAACCATGCAATGATCTCGCCATGCAAAGGTATATTTTACCTCTACTCCTAGCTTTCACACTGCCCAAAAGTCATCTGTCTCCACCACTTTACTCATAAATATATAGAACTGTTCAGGCCCTGTCAGGGAATTACAAAAAATGTGGTAATTAATTTAATCCTACAGCTTCCCTCTGAAATTTATTTGTTGTCTGGGTATTACAGGTAAGGAGCAGGCACAGACAAATCTGTCAGTCTGACCTTCCTAAGGTTTCCTAGTCTAAGCCCATCCTGAATTTCATATCCCATGACAAGACCAAGTGCTGCTGAGAGTTATGCTGGTGTAAATCTGAAACATCACCACTAATTTCAGGATAGCTGGGATGGCTCTATACCAGCCTAAACAAAGCGTTCAAAGAAGAATGTATCTTTCAGAGGCACTTTTGTGCTACCTAAAAGCATATTTTCCATCATATTGCCTAGTCACAGATTCATAGAATCATAGAATGGTATGGGTTGGAAGGGACCTTAAAGATCATCTAGTCCCAACCCCCCTGCCATGGGTAGGGACACCTTCCACTAGACCAGGTTGCTCAAAGCCTCATCCAACCTGGCCTTAAACACTTCCAGGGAGGGGGCATCCACAACTTCCTTGGGCAACCTGTAATAACTGATAAGTGTAATAACTGTTCAGGATAGAGGGATCTGCCAGGTTCTCAGGCTGCCTCAGTGTGGGGAAGCTCAGTGACCAAGAGTACACAACTTTGTTCTCTGGTAGATCACTCACTGTGTGGACTAGGTGGCACAAAGTACTCGCCTAATGGAGAACTTGTGTTGACCAAAAGATGGCACTAGGCTTACATACCTGTAACTCCAAACATTTAACTTTAAGAGGAATATTATTCCCTAAACCTCCCCAGCATATTAGCATCCTTTTTGTCAGTCCCAGCAAAGAGGCCAAGAGCTAAGATTTGACTTTGTCCACATCTCTTCTTATTCCTCTGTACCACCAAGAAGTTCAGATAAATTGATGGGAAACAGTGTAAGGGAGTCACTCTGTCACTGCTCATTCAGTGTATTGATGGAAGACACCAGTCTACTGGGGCTTGGTGTTCACAGCCTGGCTATTCCCTATGACACAGAAGGGCAATTTGAAGCCTGTTTGTTTCTGCTTTGGAAAATTAAATGGCATCTCTGCATACATGCACACATGTATGCGTACTATGTATGCAAATGCATACAGAAACACCCACAATGTTTAGTTTGACAGAGTCCAAAGGTGTGTCTTTATTTCTGTATGGCTTTTTTCCTCCACAATGGAGTCTTTTTCTGTGCATATCCAACAGATATATTTTGTTCCTTTCCAGCTGGAATGAAACTTACAGTCCAAAAGAAATAAAAAAGAGAAGAGAGATGGGAAGAGTAAGTGAGAGAAAAATGAAGAGTTGAGTACCAGAGACTGCCACCCAGAGATTTCTTTTGTCCCTCCCTTACCAAGAAAACCAGAGTGAAGCAGTGTACCAGTTTTGGGCATCAGAGTCCCCTGGCATGGAAGGGCTGGCTGCTTGGGAAAGATGTCTAGGAATGCCATTGACACGGGCTACCAGGCGAGCGAGAAAGAACCATTCACACATCTATGAGATGCAAGTTCAATCCACTTTATTATCAGAAAGCTGCTTATTATATACCCCTTTGAGTTCCGTATACGTGTCCATGCACCAAGCATGCTACAAAACTAATTATTATTGGTTACTAGCTACTGTTCACACTCTGACCTCTCAGTCCCACCGGTTCGTTCTTATCTCGGTTTCAGGTTCGCTTCCTTGCCGTAATATCCTGTTTTTCTAGCTCACATCCACATTCTTCAATTGCAGTTTATCATTCTGCCATGTAGCCACATTCTTTTACTGCAGCCCATCCCCTCGCCACGCAGCCGCAAGCGGCCTGGCTAGTATCATAGTCATGCAATATTGCTAAGGCCCCAACGTGCCATGAGCATCTATATAGGCCATCTTGTATCCAGTGAAAGAAGTTGATTTAGATTGAGTAGAACATAACTTTCTTCCTCCACCTTCCTCCTATGCTATGGCAGACTGGGACTTTTGGACATGCTCAGTGTCGGTCACAGTCAAAGAGCGTGGCCCTTTCCTGTTGCATAATTTGTGCTTTCCAGCAGTTATGAAAATATTTTGGGATTTGAGAGGTCTGGAATTAGTCTCTGGCTCTGCCACAAATTTCTGTGGCCAAGGGTAAGCCACTTTTTTCTTCAGCAATAAAATTTTTATGACCAGCTTTGCTTACTTTTCCTTGGAAATCAACAGAATTTATTCCAGCCCTTGAAGTAAAGCATGTGTGTACATGCTTGGCTAGACCGGGGGAGATTGTTCAGCATCCTGCAGCCTTGAACAATCCAAGCAGACTCTCCTTGTACAGCTTCCCCTCTAAGCCCTTCACCAGTTTTGTGGCCCTCCTCTGGACACTCTTCATTAGCTTTATATCCTTTTTATACTCTGGTACCCAAAACTGCACACAGTACTCAAGGTGAGGCCGCACCAGTGCAGAGTGGGACCATCACCTCCCTATCCCAGATAGAGGAAAGAGGGCAGAGCAGAGAGAGAACCCCAGTTCTTGAAGACTACTCAGTTCCTGAAGATGGCAAACACAGAGAGGACCTGGACTAGGAAGTCAGGTAACAGAGGGCTATCTCAGACATGGCAATCAAGCAGGACTTACAGGATCAATGTGGAAAATTGGTGAAGGTCAAGCTGAAGGATTTCTAACAGTTGCTTGTTAGATATGAACTATTAGTGGCCTTACAGACAACATCAACCACTGAAGAAGTCATTGTCTGGGAGCCGAGAGGTACAGATGCTGCTTCACCATATTTCATTCAAACTCCATACACTTTGCTCTTCACTGAACATAAAAATGCTCTGGAACAGTCAAATTAGCAATCATATAAAAGTTTATATTTTCCTTGATTTTGTAGGTTGCATTTTATAAATATTTAGTGGGCCAATTCATGTCTGTGATGCCTATATATAGATGTATTTTTGCTTTTGTAAATACACACACAATGCCTATCATATATGCACAACTGTATGTAAACACATATACAAAGGACAGAATGCTGTTTATGCATGTTACATATTGTATTGGGTCTGGCTGGGATGGAGTTGATTTTCCCTGTGGCAACCCTCAGAGTTTTGTATTGGTGGCTCGAGGGGTGTTGATAACACACCAGTGTTTTGGTTACTGGTGAGCAGTGCTAGCACAGCACCAAGGCTGGCTCTCCAACATTTCCCCCCAGTAAGCTGGGGGTGGGGAAGGTCTTGGAAGGGGACACAGCCAGGACAGCTGACCCAAATGGACCAAAGGGATGTTCCATACCATATGACGTATGCTCAGAAATAAAAGCAAGGAAAACAGAGGGGGAAGGGGGGGCATTAGTTACTTCCGTTTGTCCTCTGGGAACCGCAACGCGTATGAAACCCTGCTTCCCGGGAAATGGCCAAACATCACCTGGTGATGGGAAGTAGAGAATAAATATTTTGTTCTTTTGCTTCTGTGCACGCAGCTTTGCTTTGCTTCTATTAAACTGCTTTTGTCTCGACAAAACCCCCACGAGTTTGGGGTTTTTTTGTGTTCCATATTATTTTGTCCCCTCTGCATCTTGCTGAGGAGGGGGGTGATAGAGTGGGCTTTGGTGGGCATCTGGCATCCAGCCAGGGTCAACCCACCACAGTCTTTTTTGGTGCACAATGTGGGGCAGGAGGCAACAGCAGTTTTACATTAGCATGTGTATTGGGTTTCCATGGCAAGGTTTTGGTAGCAGCAGAGGGGGGACATGGGAGTGGCTTCTGTGAGAGAAGCTGCCAAAAGTTTCCCCCATGTCCGACCCGACACAGCCAATGCCAGAACATAATTAAGAAAAAAAAAGGAAGAGAGGAAAAAAATGCTGCACACTTTGCAGCTGGAGAGAGGAGTGAGAGATTACCCTGCAGCCTGTGGTGAAGACCATGGTGAGGCAGGCTGTCCCTCTGCAGCCTATGGAGGTCCATGGTGGAGCAAACGACCACCTGTAGCCCATGGAGCACCCCACGCTGGAGCAGGTGGATGCCCGAAGGAGGCTGTGATACTGTGGGAAGCCCAAGCTGGAGCAGGTTCCTGTCAGGACCTGTGGCCCTGGGAGAGAGGAGCCCACAATGGAGCAGGTTTGCTGGCAGGATCTTGTGACCCCGTGGGGGACTCGCGCTGGAGCAGTCCCTTCCTGAAGGACTGTACGCCATGGAATGGACCCATGCTAAAGCAGTTCTTGAAGAACTGTCAGTCATGTGAAGGACTCATGTTGGAGAAGTTGGTGGAGGACTGTCTCCCGTGAGAGGGACCCCACGCTGGTGTGGGGGAAGGAGTCCTCCCCCTGAGGAGGAAGCAGCGGCAGAAACAACGTGTGATGAACTGACCCCAACCCCATTCCCTGTTCCCCTGTGCCGCTGGGGGGAGGAGGTGGAAAATCAGGAGAGAAGTTAAGCCCAGGAAGAAGGGAGGGATGGGGGAGGTGTTTTAAGATTTGGTTTTACTTCTCACTATCCTCTGATTTTGATTGGTAATAAAGTAAATTTGTTTTTTTCCCCTAAGTCGAGTCTGTTTTGCCCGTGCCAGTAATTGGTGAGTGATCTCTCTCTGTCCTTATCTCCACCCACGAGCTTTTCGTTATAATTTTCTCCCTCAGCCCATTTGAGGAGGGGGAGTGATAGAGTGGGCTTTGGTGGGCATCCGGCCTCTAGCCAGCGTCAACCCACCACAACCCAGCATAGTGTTTCGGGCAGTGGCATGGGGCACGACATATGTCTCCAACTATCCGGTGGTTGCTTCCACCATTGTAAGCACATAGCGCTTACCATTAGGGGTTTGTGGGAGTGTGATATAGTCAATCTGCCAGGCCTCTCCATATTTATATTTTAACCATCGTCCTCCATACCAGAGAGGTTTTAACCTCTTGGCTTGTTTGATCGCAGCACATGTTTGACATTCATGAATAACCTGTGCAATAATGTCCATGGTTAAGTCCACCCCTCGATCACAAGCCCATCTATATGTTGCATCTCTTCCTTGATGGCCTGAGGCATCATGGGCCTATTGGGCTAAAAATTTTTCACCCTTCTGTTGTTAGTCCAAGTCTACTTGGGACAATTTTATCTTGGCAGCTTTATCGACCTGTTGGTTGTTTTGATGTTCTTCAGTATCTCGACCCTTGGGCACATGGGCATCTACATTGCATACTTTTACAGTTAGCTTTTCTAGTCAAGCAACAATGTCTTGCCATAATTCAGCAGCCCAGATGGGTTTGCCTCTGCTCTTCCAGTTGCTCTTTTTCCATTGTTGTAACCACCCCCACAGGGCATTTTCCACCATCCATGAGTCCGTATAGAGGTAGAGCATTGGCCATCTTTCTCGTTCAGCAATGTCTAAGGCCAGCTGGATGGCTTTTACCTCTGCAAACTGGCTTGATTCACCTTTTCCATTGGTAGACTCAGTGACTTGTCTGGTGGGACTCCACACAGCAGCTTTCCACTTTCGATGTTTTCCTACAATACGACAGGACCCGTCAGTAAACAGAGCATACTGTTTTTCATTATCTGGTAGTTCATTGTACAGTGGAGCCTCATTAGCTCGTGTCACCTCCTCCTCAGGTGACATTCTGAAATCTTTGCTTTCTGGCCAGTTTGTGATCACTTCCAGAATTCCTGGGGAACTAGGGCTTCCTATCCGAGCCCGCTGTGTGATTAGCACGACCCACTTACTCCATGTGACATTGGTTGCGTGGTGTGTAGAGGGAACATTCCCTTTGAAAATCCAGCCCAGCACGGGCAGTCAGGCCACCAGGAAGAGCTGTGCTTCAGTACCCATCACTTGTGAAGCAGCTCGAACTCCCTCATATGATGCCAATATCTCCTTTTCAGTAGGAGTATAGTGGGCTTCAAATCCTTTGTATCCAGGACTACAAAACCCAGGGGGTCGACCTCGAGTTTCCTTTGGTGCTTTCTGCCAGCGGCTCCAGGTTGGTCCATTATCTCTGGCTGCAGTGTAGAGCACGATTTTAACACCTTGTCCTGTCCGAACTGGCCAAAGGGCTACTGCATGGACTATCTCCTGTTTGATTAGTTCAAAGGCTTGTTGTTGCTCAGGACCCCATGTGAAATCATTCTTCTTTCGGGTCACCTGGTAGAGAGGCCTCACGATCTCACTGTAATTTGGAATGTGCATTCTCCAGAAACCCACAATGCCCAAGAAGGCTTGTGCTTCCGTTTTGTTAGTTGGTGGAGTCATAGCTGTTATTTTATTGAGCACATCCACTGGGATCTGACAGCATCCATCTTGTCACTTTATTCCTAAAAACTGAATTTCTTGTGCAGGTCCCTTGACTTTGCTTTGTTTTGTGGCAAAGCCAGCTCTCAGGAGGATTTGGATTACTTTCTCTCCTTTCTCAAAAACTTCTTCTGCTGTATTGCCCCATACAATGATGTCATCAATATATTGCAGGTGTTCTGGAGCTCCACCCTTTTCCAGGGCATTCTGAATCAGTCCATGGCAAATGGTAGGGATGTGTTTCCACCCGTGGGACAGTCGATTCCAGGTGTACTGGACACCCCTCCAGGTGAAAGCAAACCGCGGACTGCACTCTGGTGCCAAAGGAGTGGAGAAAAACGCATTAGCAATGTCTATGGTGGCGTACCACTTGGCTGCCTTGGACTCCAGTTCATATTGGAGCTCTAACATGTCCGGCACAGCAGCGCTCAGTGGTGGTGTCACTTCATTTAGGCCACAGTAGTCTACTGTTAATCTCCACGCTCCATCAGACTTTTGCACTGGCCATATGGGGCTATTAAAAGGTGAATGAGTCTTGCTGACGACTCCTTGGCTCTCCAGTTGATGAATCAGTTCACGGATGGGAGCCAAGGAATCTCAGTTTGTACGATATTGCCGCCGGTGCACTGTCCTGGTGGCAACTGGCACCTGTTGTTCTTCAACTTGTAGAAATCCCACAACAAAGTGATCTTCTGAGAGGCCAGGCAGGGTAGACAGGTGCTTGACCTTTTTTGTGTTCACAGTGGCCACACCAAAAGCCCATCTGTACCCCTTTGGGTCTTTGAAGTACCCTCTCCTGAGATAGTCCATGCCAAGGGTGCAAGGGGCTTCTGGGCCAGTCACAATGGGGTACTTTTCTCATTTGTCTCCCATCAAGCTCACCTCAGCCTCCAACACAGACAATTCCTGGCATCCCCCTGTCACTCCGGATATCCATATGGGTTCTGTGCCCTTGTATCGTGATGGCACCAATGTACACTGCGCACCAGTGTCAACCAGAGCCTTGTACCTTTGTGGACCTGATGTGCCAGGCCATCGGATCCACACAGTCCAATATACACGATCGTCCCTTTCCTCCTCCTGGCCGAAGGCAGGGACCCTCTACTCCTGTTCTTCATCAGAGTATTCACTGTCTGACCTTTGTAGTGCCAGACCAGACGTCCCCTCACCAGGGTCGAGGGAGGTTATTTCAGTTTTTCTATGTCTGGAAGATCGTTGATTACCTTCCTGGGTGTCAGCACCAACTACACTGACAGCCTTCTTAACTGGTCCTTTCTTAACGGCTGTTTTCCCCTTTAATTCACGTACACTGGCCTACAGTTTAAAAGTGGGTTCACCATCCCACTTCCTCATGTCTTCCCCCTGGTCACGCAACAAGAACCAGAGTGCACCACGTGGCATACACCGGGGGCTCCCTTTCCCTCTGACTGGGGTAGGAGAGGATTGATTCCTCGGCATGCCTTTGACAGCCACGGTGCTGGCCCGTAGGGACTAGGAGGTACAGCGATTCTCTTCGAAGTTTTGAAGCCACGAAGACGCTCTTTCCACAGTTGGTGTCTCCACATCTGGGGAATACATTGCCGACAAGCTGTTAGCATATGGCATTGGGGCACCTTGGATTACCTTCCTCCACAAGATAGCTCCCCCAGCACAGTAAGGCCATCAGTGCCAGGACTAATCACATAGTCACTGTTTGTACCAGCACATTCCCGAGTTCCTTCATCCTCCCCACAGAATAGCTCCCGCAGCACAGCAAAACTACGAATGTCAGCATGAAGCCCATAGCTGTTCCTGTTATCAACATGTTCCCAAACTGAGCAGAAACAGAGATAAGCAATGCTACCAGCAGAGAGAGAAAAAAACCCCAAAACTCCGTGACCTGCACAGCAGCTCACTGCTTAATAACTACTGCAGCTAAAGCACGCTGAATGTAAAACTGTTGTTGTCTCGAGCCCCACGTTGGGCGCCAAAAAAGACTGTGGTGGGTTGACCCTGGCTGGATGCCAGATGCCCACCAAAGCCCACTCTATCACCCCCTCCTCAGCAAGATGAAGAGGGGACAAAATAATATGGAACACAAAAAAAACCAAACTCGTGGGTCGAGACAAAGGCAGTTTAATAGAAGCAAAGCAAAGCTGCGCGCGCAGAAGCAAAAGAACAAAATATTTATTCTCTACTTCCCATCAGCAGGCGATGTTTGGCCACTTCCCGGGAAGCAGGGTTTCATACGCGTTGCGGTTCCCAGAGGACAAACGGAAGTAACGAATGCCCCGCCTTCCCCCTCCGTTCTCCTTGCTTTATTTCTGAGCATACGTCATACGGTATGGAATATCCCTTTGGTCCATTTGGGTCAGCTGTCCTGTCTGTGTCCCCTCCCATGACCTTCCCCACCCCCAGCCTACTGGGGGAAATGTTGGAGAGACAGCCTTGGTGCTATGCTAGCACTGCTCACCAGTAACCAAAACACTGGTGTGTTATCAACACCCCTCGAGCCACCAAATACAAAACACAGCACTCTGAGGGCTGCCATGGGGAAAATCAACTCCATCCCAGCCAGACCCAATACAGGGGAATTCCCAATAAAGGGAATTTGCTAATCAAGCAATACAATTTGTGAAATATTAAACCATGATGGTAGGTTACCATAGCATCAGTATATCCTGTTATTTAGCTAAAGGTTTAAAGCCTATGCAATGTTGTCATCGTGCTCAAGCATCCTGTTGTTTGACCAAGGATTAAGCCCAAAATGTACTTATAAGGCATGTAGTAAAGGGATTTGCAAGCACAGCATAATAGGCTAAGTAGCAAACAAAGGAAACTTCGTATCTCAACTAAGGAAGAGATCCCAGAGATTATGAAAGATACTAACTGAAAACTGCCACGATAACGGAGACTCCAGAGGGCTTCGGCAACAACTGAAGCCGTGGTTTCCATGACAACGGCACATCTCTGTGTCCCCCAACAACTTGCTTGGGGCAGGGACATGTCCAGGCAGAACGTTTTCACAAGTAGGGATTTCCAGGACCCTGTGATCTTGTGACCGTCTTTGCAAGCAGTCTTTGAGACAAGTTCATAGTGCAGTTCCTCACACCTAACCAATGGGATGAGAAATTCTTCATGAAAGCAATGCTGTTTTACGGCATCTCAGCTCTGCATGTTTTTCCAGACACCCATAAATTTATTCGTTTCTGCCATTGTTTTTTTTTTTTCCAGAGATATTTGTCCTGGTGATGTTTGTATCTCTCTGGCCCAAATTGAGATAAGCTCATCCTGAACTTCTGTTCCTTTGTTGCACTTTTCACTTGGTTGTGGTTACTGGAGAATAATAGCAGATATGGCTTGATCTTACAGGACATTTTTATCAATTTACAGCAGCAAAGTTAATATCTCATATTCTGATTTGTGGGAGGTAATCTTCAGAAATGAAATTTGTTGAACATTTATTTTGTATCCCTATTATGTCAGATGCAAGAAGGAGATGAAGTACCTTGTTTCTACTTCTGTAAGAGTATAAGTTTAGAAGGAAAAGATACTGCTCATATTTTATTTCCATGTGGTCCAGTGTCTGAGGTCAGTTTGTCTTCTGTTGTGGGAGACAACGGGAGACAAGCACATCCGATGATGATCAACAAGTCTCAAATTTATTAGTCCATCAATCAAACATTTATAACACAGTTAATGAGGTTCATACATATTACAAAAGTCTAGCTCCTTATTGGTTGCTAATTAAAAGCTCTAGTTCTCATACTATGCTTATCTTGCAATTTTAGCCAGGAAACATCTGTTTGCTTAGTTCACCACATACAAGGATATATTTGCTTCTTGCAGACAAAAGACATTTTACTCTTGCTGACCGTTAGTTTCAGTGTTAGTACTACATCCTGATTCTATTCCAGGAGCACAGACGTCTTGTTCTTGCTCATATTTTAACGAGCTGAATGTTCTCGTGACCCTTGTCTTGTAGCCAAGTCTCAATAATGTTATCCACATTCTGTCATTCCAGAAATACATCAGTTGTGAACCATGGAGCAATGAAATGGTTTTGAAAAAGCTGCCCCCGGATTTTAACATCTCCATCGTAAATATGTGTCATATGCAGAATAAAGGTCCAGCTATGTGTTAGTGTGTATAAGATTGTCCTCTTTTGGGGGGCCAAAAAAAAGTGCAACTGAACAGACAAATCAGAGAAAGGCATAGAAAAAAATATTCAAGGAGAGGTACTTATCACTTCAAGCAGTGAAGACATGGTAACTCTACATGAATGTGATCCAACCTATCCAGGTCTCTCTGTAGAGCCTTCCTACCCTCAAGCAGATCAACACACTTCCACCCAGCTTCGTGTCATCTGTAAATTTACTGAGGGTGCACTCAATCCCCTCATCCAGATCATTGATAAAGGTGTTAAACAGGACTGGCCCCAACACTGAGCCCTGGGGAACACCACTTGTGACCGGCCTCCAGCTGGATTTAACTCCATTTACCACCACTCTTTGGGCCTGGCCATCCAGCTAGTTTTTCTATCCAGCAGAGAGTATGCCTGTGCAGGCCATTGGCAGCCAGTTTCTCAAGCAGAATGCTGTGGGAAACGGTGTCAAAGGCTTTACTGAAGTCCAGGTACACCACATCCACAGCCATTCCCTCCCTCCAGCCCTTCTTGTAAATGGGCGTATGTTCTGATCCGATGTCAGGATCATTTAAATGTCCCGATCTGATGTCGGGGAAGGTTTCAATACAATCCCAAGAGTGAGATTAAGACACAAACGAGGTTAAATGCCGTACTCCCAGAACACCTTTTATTACAAAAATAAAAAGTAATAAAGAGAATAGCAATAAGATAGGATGGAACAACAGATGGAAATCAAGCAAGGAGTCGGGATAGGGCTGCAAGAATAGTCACCATCACGGGTCTTGCGGCCAGGCGAAGGTAGGCGGGGGGGGCAAGAAGGTCTCAGTTGCTTGTTCCAGCAGTGGTGTGGCATAGTGTGGTGCGGTCAGGCAGTCATCGTCTCTCTCTTCATCCCCCCCAACTTTGCCTGTGCAGGTCCTCCTTAAACACCCCTTCGAGGGTCGTGGTTTCCATACAATGGCACATCTCTCTGTGGCCCCCAGTGCTTGGGGCAGGGGCATGTCTTGGCAGAACGTTTTCACAGGCAGGGCATTTTCACAAGTTGGGGTTTCCAGAACCCTGTGATCTTGTGACTGTCCTTGTAAACAATCTTTGAGACAAGTTCGTAGTGCAGTTCCTCACAGCATAACATTTGCCAACCTCCAGTCAAGTGGAACCTTCCCAGTCAGCCAGGACTGTTGGTAGATGATAGAAAGGGGTTTGGCGAGCATCTCTGCCAGCTCCCTCAATATCTTCAGGTGGACCCCATCTGGCCCCATAGACTTGTGAATGTCTAATTGGCTGAGCAGGTCTCTATCCCTTACCTCCTGGGTCATGGGAGCTTCGTTCTGCTCCCTGTCCCTGGCTTCTGGCTCAGGGGGCTGGGTACCCAGAGAACAGCTGGCCTTACTATTAAAGACTGAGGCAAAGGTGGCATTAAGTACCTCGGCCTTATCCTCATCCCTTGTCACTACTGTTCCCTCTGCATCCAGTAAAGGATGGAGATTCTCCTTGGCTTTCCTCTTGTTGTTAATATATTTTTAGAAACAATTTTTGTTATCGTTCACAGAGTTGGCCAAATTAAGTTCTAGTTGGGCTTTAGCCCTTCTGATTTTCTCTCTGCAAGACCTCACTTCATCCTTGTAGTCCTCCTGAGATGCCTGCCCCTTCTTCCAAAGCTCATAGTCTTTCCTCTTTTTTCTGAGATCCACCCAAAGGTCTCTGCTCAGCCAAGCCAGTTTTCTTCCCCGCTGGCTCATTTTTCAGCACATGGGGATGGCCTGCTCTTGAGCCTCCTGGATTTCCTTCTTGAAGAGCGTCCAGCCTTCTGGTAGGTGCTGACAGTCCAGCCTTCTTGGGCTCCTTTGCCCTTTAAGACTGCCTCCCAAGGGACTTTACCAACCAGTCTTCTGAACAGCCCAAAGTCTGCCCTCCGGAAGTCCAAGGTGGCAGTTCTGCTGACCGCCCTCTTTGCTTCACCAAGGATCGAAAATTCTATCATTTAGTGATTGCTGTGCCCCAGGCGTCTTCCAACTTTCACATCTCCCACAAGGCCTTCTCTGTTTGCAAACAACAGGTCCAGCAGGGCACCTTCCTTAGTTGGCTCACTCACGAGCTGTGTCAGGAAGTTGTCTTCCACACACTCCAGGAATCTCCTAGACTGTTTCCTTTCTGCTGTATTATACTTCCAGCAGACATCAGGTAAGTTAAAGTCCCCCACAAGAATGAGGGCTAGCGATCGCGAGACTTCTCCCAGATGTTTGTAGAATATCTCATCTGTCTCTCTATCCTGGCTGGGCGGTCTATAGCAGACTCCCACCATGACATCTGCCTTATTGGACATTCTGCTGACTTTTACCCGTAGACATTCAACCCTATTATCACCATCATTGAACTCAAGGCAATCAAAACACTCTCTAATGTAGAGGGCTACCCCACCACCTCTCCTTTCTTGCCTATCCTGCCTGAAGTGTTTATAGCCAGCCATGGCAGTATTCCAGTTATGCGAGTCGTCCCACCATGTTTGTGATGGCAATTATATCATAGTTTTCTTGCTGCACAATGGCTTCTAATTCCTCATGTTTGTTTCCCATGCTGTGTGCATTGGTGTAGATGCACTTCAGTTGGGCTACTGATCCTGCCACTCTTCGGAGGGGGTTAGTCTTAGTTCCTAAGTGACTACTTGCTGTTGTTTCTAACCCATCAATAACCCTTGCATCTTTGCTGCCACTTGGAGTAATATCCCCCACTTCCTCCGAGGTGGCAGACCAAAGAGCCTCACTAGCACACTGTCCCTCAGACATTGGAGTGCCTATTTCTAGCAATCCTGGTTTCATCCCCCTCCTCCATCGGATCTAGTTTAAAGCTCTTTTGATGAGCCCCACTAACTTTGTGGAGAGCATCCTTTTTCCCCTTGGAGACAGGTATACCCCATCATTTGCCAGCAGGCCTGGTGTTGTGTAGGCCAACCCATGGTCAAAAAACCCAAAATTTTGCTCCTCACACCAGGCAAGGAGCCAGATATTTAATTCCTGGCTCTTTCTATTCCTCCCCTCATCATTCCCTGTGATAGGAATGACAGAGGAGAACACTACCTGTGCACCCAATCCCTTCAGCATTTTTCCCAGGGCCCTGAAGTCCCTCTTAATAGCTCTTGGGCTTCTTGTTAGGATATCAGTATTGCCTACTTGGAAAATCAGTAATGGATAAGAATCTGTGGGCCTTACCAGAGTTGGAAGTTTTCTTTCCACATCTTTCACATGGGCCCCAGGTAGGCAGCAGACTTCTCTGTGAAAAGGGTCCAGTCTGCATATCTGGCCTTCTGTCCCCTTCAGAAGGGAGTCCCCTATGACAATGACCCGTCTTTTCTTCTTTACAGAAGCCATTGTGATGCGGGGCTTAGGGTTCCTTAACCTTGGGAATGTTTCCAGGCTGTGGGAACCATCATCCATTTTAAGGTTGGGTTCGACTTGCAGAGCTTCATATCTATTGTGCAAGGGAACCTGGGAGGCTGGGGTTGTCACAGGGGGGACAGAACTTATGCGCTGGGCAGGAACTTGTTGCCATTCCCCCTCGTCTCCTAAATTTCTCTGTTCAGCTGCACAGAGAGAGGATAGGGAGTCCTCTGATGCATGAGGCACACCTGCCTGTTGGTTTGAGACCGGGGCCTCAGGAGAAATTTGTCCTTTCTGTCTCCCACCACACCATTGGCCAGGTGTTGCCGAGAGGAAGGGCTTCACCCACACCAATCACAGACCACTGATGGAGGCATGGTACCTGACTGGATTGATTGCTGGTCCCATCTGCTATTACAAACTATACCTTTGTATGTAAAAGGAAACTGATAGTTAAAACTGCCCAGAGACTGCTTTTTCTTTTTATCTTGTATGTATCCGTGTAGCATCCATATATCTGTTTGAGCCTGACTTCCCAGGCTCTGCACACCTCTGACCTTCACTGATCTTAAAGGCTGCCCTGAGCATGCAGGTCTTTCCCAGGTCTGTGGGTAGGTGCTGGCAGCCATACACATGGATTGAGAGATGTGTCTGAATACCTAACTGTTTACTTCACTGGCCAAAATGCACATCAACAAAATAATTATTTTCTGGTTTGCAAGAGTGAGTCTCCTGACTCACAATGGAACTTCTTTTCATTTTGTTCCCTTTTCATTAAAAACAAGTAGATTAATAAAGGAAATTGAGAAAAAGGAAAAGAAAAAGCTTTGTTTAAAAAATGCCTTATCAGCAAAACAGAAGTTTCACTTTTTCGTGAATTGATCATGGTATCTTATTTGATAGGAGCATGCATATATTTCCACTCAATGCTTAACTACTTTTTTTTTTTCCAATGAATAAAATATTTGACCAAAATGCTTCCTCACTTGTAGTCTGGAATAGCATCTTCTCTTAACATCTACAAAGAAAACTAAATATTGACTTCAAGAATTTGCAGGTTTAGAGATTTGCTTTTGAAAGGATGGGAGAAACTTATGAATCCTAGGTCCATTTTGTTTTCTACACCTTTTACTTTATGTGTTCTGCCTTTTTGTGGCAGTGTTTACCATGCACCAGATGATGTACAATTGTAGTGGTTTCACCCACAGGTAAGATCATGTGGTCCTGCACTCACTCCCCTCACCTGGTGAGATGGGAAGGGAATCACAACAAAGGGGTCACAGATTAGAATGAGGACAGGGACAGCTCACTCATCAGTTATGGTCACAGGCAAAACAGACTCAACTTGAGGAAGAAAAATCAATTTGATTCATTACCAATCATCCGAGTACCACAGTGAGACATAACAACCACATCTTAAGACACCACCCCTACTCCTCCCTTCTTCTCGGGCTCAAATGACTTTGTTCCGGATTTCTCTACCTTCCCCTGCCCCAGCGGCACAGGGGACAGGGAATGGGGGTTGTAGTCAGTTCATCTATGCTGCTCTTCCTAGCATGAAGCCCTTCCCGAGGGCTGCAAAAAGTTCAGGAACAAAGTGTTCCAACAAGAGCTTCCCATGGAGTCATGGACCTCTTTGGGCACAGCTCCTAGCTCTGGCAAGGGGACGTCCACAGGCTGCAGACAGGCCTCCAGTCCAGCACGCCTCGTCCCCCACTGGCTCTGGGGGTCTGCCGCCGCTCTGGCATTGAGCGTCTCTGGGGTCTCAATTCAATCACAACTTCCCTCAGTCCCGGCTTTCTGCTCCAGCGTGGAGTTCTCCAAGGGCTACACATGGGCATCTGTTCTGCCGATAAACTCCTATGGGCTGCAGGGGACCTCATTTACCTTCTCTCTTACTCCATGCTTGTTGAACCGGGTGTCTGAGGTTATCTGTCCTCCTCCTTTCGCTTGGCAATGAAGCTCTCTTTTTGTTTAGGCGGATGCTTGTCTTTTGTTCAAGTCAATGGCCTCTCACAGAATCACAGAATGTTAGGGATTGGAAGGGACCTCGAAAGATCATCTAGTCCAATGCCCCTGCCGGAGCAGGAACACCTAGATGAGTTCACACAGGAAGGCGTCCAGGCGGGTCTTGAATGTCTCCAGAGGAGACTCCACAACCTCCCTGGGCAGCCTGTTCCAGTGCTCTGTTACCCTCACAGTAAAGAAGTTCTTTCTCAAATTTAAGCGGAACCTCCTGTGTTCCAGCTTACACCCATTGCCCCTTATCCTATCATTGGACATCACTGGGAAGAGCCTGGCCCCATCCTCCTGACACTCACCCTTCAAATATTTATAAACATTAATAAGGTCCCCCCTTAGCCTCCCAAGCTAAAGAGGCCCAGCTCTCTCAGCCTTTCCTCATAAGGGAGATGCTCCACTACCTTAATCATTTTGGTGGGTCTTCGCTGGACTCTCAAGCAGTTCCCTGTCCTTCTTGAACTGAGGGGCCCAGAACTGGACACAATATTCCAGATGTGGCCTCACCAGGGCAGAGTAGAGGGGAAGAACAACCTCTCTTGACCTACTAACCACACCCCTTCTAATGCACCCCAGAATGCCATTGGCCTTCCTGGCCACAAGGGCACAGTGCTGGCTCATGGTTATCCTGATGCCCACCAGGACTCCCAGATCCCTTTCCCCTACACTGCACTCTAGTAGATCATCTCCCAACCTATACTGGAACCTGGGGTTGTTCCTGCCCAGGTGCAACACCCTACACTTGCCCTTATATTTCATCAAGTTTTTCCCTGCCCAGCTCTCCAGCCTGTCCAGGTCTCTCTGGATGGCAGCACAGCCTTCTGGTTTGTCAGCCACTCCTCCCAGCTTTGTATCATCAGCAAACTTGCTGGCAGTGCATTCAATTCCCTCATTCAGGTCATTGATGAATATATTGAATAGTACTGGACCCAGTACCGACCCTTGAGGGACTCCGCTAGACACAGGTCTCCAACTAGACTCTTCCCCATTGACCACCACTCTCTGGCTTCTTCCCACCAGCCAGTTAACAGTCCATCTCACTACCTGATCATCTAATCCACACTTCCTCAATTTGGCAGCGAGGATGCTGTGGGAGAGAGACAGTGTCAAATGCCTTGCTGAAATCAAGATAGACCACACCCACTGCTCTACCATCATCTAGCCACCTCGTTGTGTTTTCATAAAAGTCTAGTAGGTTGGTCAAGCACGACTTCCCCTTGGTGAAGCCGTGCTGACTGCCCCTAATGACCCTCTTATCCTTGATATGTCTAGAGATGGCACCAAGGATAAGTCATTCCATCACCTTCCCAGGGATGGAGGTGAGGCTGACCGGCCTGTAGTTACCCAGGTCCTCCTTCTTGCCCTTTTTGAACATTGGAGTGACATTTGCCTTCCTCCAGTCCTCAGGCACCTCTCCTGTTCCCCACGACTTAGCAAAGATGATGGAGAGTGGTCTAGCAATGACTTCAGCCAGCTCCTTCAACACCCGTGGGTGCATCCCATCTGGACCCATAGATTTATGGATGTCCAGATTGCTTAATTGGTCCCTGACTCACTCCTCATCAACTGAGGCAAACTCCTCCATTGTCCTGACTCCCTCTGGGGTCTCCAGGGTACAGAGCTCCTCAGGACAGCTTCCGGCAGAGTAGACAGAGGCAAAGGCGGCATTCAATAGCTCTGCCTTCTCTGTATCCTCTGTCACCAGGGCACCTACCTCATTCATCAGTGGGCCTACATTGCCTCTAACGTTGGCTTTATCTGCCATGTATTTGAAGAAGCTCTTCCTGTTGTCCTTGACCCCTCTGGCAAGATCTAATTCTAAGGAGGCCTTGGCTTTCCTAGTTGCCTCCCTCCATCCTCTGACTACAGCCTTAGATTCTTCCCAAGTGGCCAACCTCTACTTCCATGATCTGTAAACTCTCCTCTTCCACTTGAGTTTGCCCAGCAGTTCCCCATTTAACCAAGCAGGTCTCCTGGCTCCCTTCCCTGACTTCCTACATGTCGGGATGCTTCGATCTTGAGCTAGGAAGAAGCAGTCCCTGAATGCTAACCAGCTATCTTGGGCCCCTTTACCTTCAAGTACTCTGTCCCATGGGATTTCCCCTAGCAATTGCTTGAAAAGGCCAAAGTTGGCCCTCCTGAAGTCCAGGGTTGCAATTTTACTTGTAATTCTGCTTATGCCACATGAGATCCTGAACTTCACCATCTCATGATCACTGCAGCCCAGGCAGACCTCAACCTTTACAGCCTCAACCAGACCCTCCTTGATAGTGAGGATGAGATCCAGCGTCACTCCCCTCCTGGTTGGTTCATCCACCATTTGCATCAGGAAGTTGTCATCGATGCACTGGAGGAACCTCCTGGATTGTGGGTGGCTGGCTGAGTGGTCCCTCCAGCAAACATCAGGGTAGTTAAAATCCCCCACAACAACCAGGGCCTGTGTTTGCGAGGCTGCTCTCAGCTGCCTGTAGAAGGCCTCATCAACTTCCTCACCCTGATCTGGTGGCCTGTAATAGACACCCACAACGGTATCAACCCTACCAGCCTGCCCCTTGATTTTCACCCACAGACTCTCAACTTGCTCCTCATCCGCCCCTGGCCAGATCTCAATACACTGCAGTTGCTCTCTCAAGTAAAGAGCAACTCCACCACCTCGCCTTGCTGGCCTGTCTTTCCTGAGAAGGACAGAGCCATCCATGGCCACATTCCAGTCATGTGAGCTGTCCCACCATGTCTTTGTAATTGCCACCAGATCATAATCCCCTGACCGAACACGGGTTTCTAACTCTTCCTGCTTATTCCCCATGCTGCGTGCATTGGTGTACAGGCATTGCAGGGAGCGAGCCGAGTGCACCAATTTCATCCCAGGGGGGTGGGAGGCCTCCCGGTCTTCATCAATTCTAGAGTGCTGCCCCACTGGCACAAGCCCATCTGTGACCCCTTCCAATCTAGTTTAAAGCTCTCCAAATGAGCCCTGCCAATTCCTGCCCCAGCCTCCTTTTGCCCCTGAGCGATAGGCCTTCCCCACAAATCACTGTCTGGACTGGCATCCTATGAAACCAGCCATTATCCAAGAACCCAAAGCCCTGCCTGTAGCACCAGTCCTGGAGCCAGTCATTTATGGCCTGAATTCTGCCATTCCATCCCACATCAGAACCCGAAAGCGGAAGGAGGGAAGAGAAAAATCACTTGTGCCCCAGACTCTTTCAGCAGTTGTCCCAGGGCCTTGAAATCCTTCTTCATTCCCCTCAGACTACAGGATGCAGCTTCCTCCCCACCTGTCTGGAAGATCAGCAGTGGGTAGTAGTCTGTTGGGTGCACCAGGTTGGGAAGTGCCCTGGTGATATCCCTGATCCGGGCTCCAGGAAGACTACAAACTTCCCTATGTTGAGGGTCAACCCTGCATATCGGGCCCTCTGTCCCCCTCAGAAGGGAATCGCCTACTACAATGACCCTTCTTTCTTTCCTGTCAGAGGCCGTCTTCAGGGGCTGAGTCACCTGCCTCTTCCTATATGGCCTTGTAGGTGGGCCTTGCACCACATCCTCACCAACCTCTCCTTCAAGAGGCAGGGCCTCAAACCTATTAGAGAGGTGCACCTGAGGGGGCAAAGCATGTAGGAAAGAAGGTCACCCATGATATCGAACTGGGACTTTCATCCAACCCTCCTCATCTCCCCGGCCCCTTGCCTCTGCCTGACAGCAACAGGGCAGAGGCTGCCCCAGGTCCCCCCTCCCTGTCCGACAGGGCAGGGGCTCCATCACCCTTTGCGGGTTATCCTCCTGGGGCATTTCTAACTGGCATGCCAGGGAGTTACTCCACCAGTCAATCTCCTTCTCACATTCCCTGATGGTCCTCAGTCTCTCAACTTCCTCCTTAAGCTTCACCACCATACTGAGGAGATCGTCCACCTGCTCACACCTCACACAGGTGGAATGCTTCCCTCCCTCCCTCCCCCAGCAGCAGCAGGCTCTGGCACTCCCTGCAGCCAGAGACCTGAACAGCCACCGTTCGGGGCAGGCCCTCTGTCTGGGTTGCCACAGTGTTTTTGCTACAACCTCTCTGCCTGGAGGACACCATATTCAGAGGCAGCAAGGGACACACCTCCAAGTGGGCGAGCTGCTGCGATGGAGTGCTGCTATCAGCAGAGCTAGTGAGCTGCCCTGCTCGCCCTGCCTTGCGCTAACTGCCGCGCTAACTGCCGCGCTAACTGCCGCGCTAACTGCCGCGCTAACTGCCGCGCTAACTGCCGCGCTAACTGCCGCACCACGCCCTGTTTGCCTGTCCTAGTCGCTCGCGCTCCCTGGGAGCCGTTTAAATCCCGTGGCTCGTCCTGGCACCGCCCCCTTTGCGTCAGCCCCGCTCCCGCGATTGGCTGCTCTTGACGGGACCCGGCGACACTTCCGCAGTGTCCCCTGGTGCTAGGACCGCCTCTCTTCCTCCTCTCAATCGTAAACAGCCACGGACTTACCGTTGCCGTTGCCGCCGCCGCTGTGCTCCACGTGCCTGAGAGCAGTCGCCGGCTTTACCCGACTCTCCTCCAGGTTCTCTCCACCTCCTTTTCAAGACAGTCCTTCCCCTCACAAATATTAATTCACAGAGGCGTTTCTCTTGTGCTAATTAGCTCAGTCTGGTCTGGAGGTAGGTACGCCTTGGAGCCAGGGGAGCCATCCATGCGGTCCCTTCCCCCACTACCAAAAACGCCTCCCCTCAACGCAACAAAACAATGCCACATTCCTCAATCTGCTTTCAAGTCAGACTTTCAGAGACTTTACCCTCAAATTGCCAGTCCTCTGCCTGTGTCCATGGTTCTGCCTAAAAGTCTGCTTTTGCCTGTGTGGATTTCTCAGGGATGAGGATGGAGATCTCAGGGTAACTAAAAGGAGGACTACCTATGTGATTATTTAAGTTACTTCTGAAGGAAATTGGGCTGGAAAATGGGCTGAGGCAATGTCCCGTGATTGTCAAAATCTGTTGTTAGCACAGTGTTGCCCATTACTCTTCTGAAACTCATCCAGGTATGATTCAGGAGATAGCACAGGCCAGAAACTGTTCCCAGTGTGCAGTATGGATATGGGAACATGTTTTTGTGATGAAGGAGAGCTTAGCACTGTAAGTTTCGAGCATACAACCATTTGTCCTTATTTACAGGGAATACACCTACAGTGATATGGATATAGTTCTTGCCTACATTGATATATATTAGCTGAGGACTCAAACTTTCTCTGCTGTATGGATGCATTACCCATATTAAAAACTCCCTAAACAGAGAAGGTGTACCTCAGAACATTCATTTTATTTTCCCTGATTTTTATATATTTTTTGCTAAACATCTACTGCTGGCCACTGCTTGAAAAAGGGTACTGGATTACCTTTCTTTTTGACCAGAGGCACTATAACAACATTTATATCCTAAAACATCTTTGTTGCCTTTAAGGATAAAACATTTCTGAGTTATTTCTTCTAAATCTCCCACCCCCATATATACATTCCCACTTAATCAGACCATTCTAACCACTGCATTTGTCCCCCTTGAAAATCAAGGGAGACCTTCAGCTCCCAGCATGATTGGAAAAATTGTCTGGCAAAGAATAAAGGAAAGAGTTGCTTTTTCCTTCCAGAATCTGTGTGGGAGGACGAGATTGGCACAAGTTATTGGCCAAAATATCACTATTTGTAGCTCGATGGGCCCATGAAACATCGGGACCTCTAGGGAGACATGCAACATATCGATGGGCTCATGATCGAGGGGTGGACCTGACCATGGAAGCCATCACACAGGTCGCTCATGAATGTGAAACGTGCTGCAATCAAGCGAGTCACATGAGAAAAATCTCCCTGGAACAGAGGGCGGTGGCTGGGCTTTCGATATGGTGAGGCCTGGCAAATGGACTCTATTGGACCACTGCCACGAACACGCCAAGGCAAGCGCTACGTACTCACCATGGTGGTAGCAACTACTGGTTGGCTAGAAACATACCCTGTAAACCATGCCACTGCCAGAAACACCATCTTAGGCCTTGAAAGACAAATTTTGTGGCGACATGGTACCCCAGAAAGAATTGAATCAGACAATGGGACTCATTTTCGAAATAACCTCATAAACTCCTGGTCAAAGAAACATGGCATTGAGTGGGTGCACCACATCCCCTATCACCCACAAGCCTCTGGAAAGATTGAAAGATACAATGGACTGTTAAAGACGATGTTGAGGGCATTGGACAATGGGGGATGGAAGCACTGGGATGTAAATTTAATGGAAGCCACTTGGCTGATTAATACCAGAGGATTTGCTAACCATCCTGGGCCTGCACAAACAAAACCCTTACATACTGTGGGAGGAGATAAGGTCCCTGTAGTGCACACAGGGAAGTGGCTGGGGAAGGCGGTATGGATTGCTCCTCCTATGGGAAAAGGCAAACCCATTTGTGGGATTGTTTTCACCCAAGGGCCTGGGTGTACTTGGTGGGTAATGCGAAAGGATGGGGAGACCCGGTGTGTGCTTCAAGGAGATTTAACCTTGAGTGGGGGGGAACTAATCTGTGATGTGAGTTGTATGTTACAGGAAGGAATGTAGCAGGAATGACCTAAGCTGACAAATATTGATTTTTGCAAGGAAAGGAACCAGACGAGTGCAATGATGACCTGAACCAAGTCGGTGTTGGCGCCCAACAATCAAACATACTGCTCCTCTTGTCTTGAGCATCTATCTTGAACAGAAGAGGTCCAAGTCAAAGCCTGTTTCTGAACATCTGGAGAAATGGAGGAAGCCCATGGGATATCTGTCTGATAAAGGACAGGGGGGAAGAGCTAATAAGAATGTATAAACCTGTATGCTGGGTATAAATTATGTGGGACCTGAGCATGACGCAAATGGTATGGAATAAGGGGTGGAGATTGTATTGGGTCTGGCTGGGATGGAGTTGATTTTCCCCGTGGCAGCCCTCAGAGTGCTGTGTTTTGTATTTGGTGGCTCGAGGGGTGTTGATAACACACCAGTGTTTTGGTTACTGGTGAGCAGTGCTAGCACAGCACCAAGGCTGTCTCTCCAACATTTCCCCCAGTAAGCTGGGAGTGGGGAAGGTCTTAGGAGGTCTTGGGAGGGGACACAGACAGGACAGCTGACCCAAACGGACCAAAGGGATCTTCCATACCATATGACGTATGCTCAGAAATAAAGCAAGGAGAACAGAGGGGGAAGGGGGGGCATTCGTTACTTCCGTTTTGTCTTCCGGGAACTGCAACGCGTATGAAACCCTGCTTCCCGGGAAGTGGCCAGACATCGCCTGCTGGTGGGAAGTAGAAAATAAATATTTTGTTCTTTTGCTTCTGCTTCTATTAAACTGCCTTTTGTCTCGATCCACGAGTTTGGTTTTTTGTGTGTTCCATCATATTTTCTCCCCTCTGCATCTTGCTGAGGAGGGGGTAATAGAGTGGGCTTTGGTGGGCATCTAGCATCTGTCCGGGGTCAACCCACCACAGTCACAGAAACCAAAACCCTACTGCTGACACCAGCTGTCAAGCCAATTGTTGGCCTGCAGGATCTATCTAGTCCTCCTTAAGCCCTTCCCCTTCACCAGCAGGATCAAGAAGAACATCACCTGGGCCCTCAAGTTCTTGACAATTGTCCCTAGAGCCCTGTAGTCACATTTGATGCTTTCTAGGTCATCCCTGGCATTATCAATATGGCTGGACATGCCTTGGCAACCTCTCCACAATATCCCAAATGCAAGTCCCCAGCAAGCAGCAAAACTCCCTAGATGACAGGTTGAGTCAGCAGATAGGGACCTCTGTCCCGAGCAGCAGGGAGTCTTCCGTTACTGTCACTTGCCACTTACCCTGTGTGGCTCAGACTCAGCTGGCCTAAGTGTTACATTTGACAGTGCTCCCAGCTTCTCATCCACTACCAATGTGGTGAACCTATTCTGTAGTTGCAAGTCTTCAAGTGGAAGAGCCTTCCTTCTGGTGACAGAACTCACCAGCTTCCAGCCTTAACCTTCATGAGAGTTTCCAATTTCCAACTTGATAGGCACAGACTCTACCTGTCCCTCTGCTACAGTTAGAGGTTCAGACTCTTGAAGCTAGTGTCTCAAAGAAGACCCAATTGATCTTTTTCATCCTCTTTGATGCTGCATAGTCTTCTGACCTTGTCACACAGCTCTTTTACCTAGCAGCACAGCTTCTCAGCAACCATACACCTCTTGCAGGCTGGAAGACCACCTGCCCCAGCCTCAGTGAGAGACCCTAGGCACTCCCTGCAGCCTGTGACTTGCAGAGTTGTGTTATTCTGAAGCTCTGGCTGTGTCAAAACCTACAGTGTTGCAGGGACAGATGCTCCAGTAGCTGATGAGGACCATGCCCTGTGGCACATCACACCATAGCTGAGAATGTGTATGCTGGTATGAGCAAAGTTACTGACTTCTTCTTTACAAAAAACTGCTGTATCTGTTCACTACAGTCTGGACCTATCCCTCACATAAACTTCTTACAATTGCCTGAGCCCTATGTCTGAACATGGCATTCTATACTATCTTCTTAGTAAATCTTTTCTTAATTGTTTCTCTGCATAATCTCACTTTTTGTCCTATGTGTATGTATGCTGCAAGGACTAAGTGCCAACTACTGGGAAGACCTGTGTGAGTGGATTTGGTGCCAGATATTTGAGTCAGACTGGGGCTATAGGTGCACCATAGCCTGTGGTGTCAGCTACCAGAATGAGTGGGAGTCCCAGTGCTAACTCCTGGAGTGGGTGAGGGTCTTGGCTGCCAGCTACTGGGGTGGAAATGCTGTGTGTCCTGACAAGCAGCTACTGTGAGGGACTGTTGTAAGACGAGTGAGGGGCTCAGCACCATCCACTGGAGCAGAACCACAGGTCACAGCTCATGTTCCTGGTGCTGGCTGCTAGGGAGTGTCTGTATCTTCCCCAAACCTGGTGAGTGTGGGGGTGTGCATATGTAATTTGCTAGCAATCTTCAAGCTGGACTAGCCAGTGAGTAGGAGGCCCTGGATCTGGGCAGGAGTATCATGTGGGTGGAGGGTTCATGTTAGTATTCGGAGGGACTAGTGAGTGTGGAGTACTTGTGAGATGGATGTATGAGTGTGTGCGTGTTTGCTAGTGAGCATCAAGCTGGACTATCCAGTGAGTAGGGGACCTATGGAGCAGATAAGAGGGCCTGGGATTCAGGCAGTGGTACCAGATGGACAAAGGAGGTCATGCTGGTATTCGGGGGATCTGTGAATGTGCATGTGAATCTAGAATGTCATGTGTGTGCTTTCACTAGTGAACTTCTATCTCTATCAGCCAAAGAGGAGGAGGAAGGGGACTTGGCTGTCTATGTTTATGTTTTATATGAGTCCTATATGCAGGTGATGTTGAAGGTAGCACCTTGTCTGTAGTGGTCTGTGTGACTAGCCATGGCAGTGTCCTGTATGTGTTTCTGTGTGTGTCTCTGGGATATGTGGTCTGCTTCACTACTGGTTGAACCTGCAGATGGAAAAGGGGCAAATGTATCTGTCAGTCTGGTACAGAGACCCCAGGTCCTGGAGCACACCAGGCTGGGCTCCAGGGGCCAGGCAAGGGAAAGTCCTGAGCCTATAGCTGCTGGAGGTAACAGCTGCTCTTAACATCCCTTAACAAGCTATGGGACCAGAGGAGTTCCAGTTGACTCTGGGTGTGAGAGTGCCTGTGTATCTCTAAGGGTGAGAGCACAGATGGAGGTCAGCTGTTGGAAGCTGGAAAGTCCTGGCCAGCTGTGTGTGTGTGTACATGTCACAGTCTGTACCATCAACCAGAATGAGGCTGTGGCCTTGGGGGCTCATACATCCAAGTGCCAGTAACTGGGGAGACTGGGATCCACGGGCCAGCTACTGGGCAGACTGAGTGTCTGAGCCCAGTTGCTGGAGGTATCCACCTTGTACATATTTATATATGTTCTCACTAGTGGACTTTCATCCTGCTCAGCCAGAGAGGGGAGCAGGATGAGGCTGTTGGTGCTGTCTATGTTCATGTGAGTGCTCCGAATGTCTGTGATCTCTGTGACCAACCATGTTTATATGTAGTGTATATGTGTGCTCTGTGTGTGCCCTGGTTTCAGCTGGGATAGAGAGAATTTTCTTCCTAATAGCTGGTATAGTGCTGTGTTTTGGATTTAGTATGAGAATAATGTTGATAACACACTGATGTTTTAGTTGTTGCTAAGCATCAAGTCAAGGACTTTTCAACTTCTCATGCCTTGCTAGCGAGAAGGCTGAAGGTGCACAAGAAGCTGGGAGGGGGCACAACCAGGACAGGTGACCCAAACTGTCCAAAGGGATATTCCATACCATATGAACATGCTCAGCATATAAACTGGGGGGAAACTTGGCTGGGGGGGTGGCGATTACTGCTCAGGGACAGGCTGGGCATCGGTCCAGAGAACTGAGAACTTTCCTTGGAATGGCCAGTTGGTGACAAATTCCCAACTATGGACTTATGGTAGGACGTCTCTAGGACACCTTGACAGAATCAGAGTGGGGCCCACTCCAGTGGACCCCACAATGTCCAACCACCTTTCAAAACCTCAAGAAGGCATTAATGTCAGCACTGGCATTGGGCCTGCCAGACCTATCAAAACTGCGGGAACTCAACGGTGGACTTCGCCACACAATCAATATGATCAAGCAAGAAGCCATTTATTTGTTCTAATGCAGTTATATTTATACCCCAAAACTAATGCAATCACCCACACCCGTTAACATGTTATTGGCTCTTCACTCACAGCACGAGCAGTTTACATGCCCCTAATTGGCTGATGGACTTTGCATGCATCCCTTCCCGTTTGCTTGCCAGGGGACATCTTTTGGATACATTTCAAGGTTCCTTTCTCATAACTTGTCAACGCAGGTGCTTCTCGTATCTCCAGACATGTATCCCTTCAGTTCCCACAGTCCTCTCAGGGTATGCCAAGACATGTTCCCACACTCCCCACAATTCCCCTCTTTTCTTTTTGGAAGCAGAAAAACCTAAAGCTTAACTTATAAGTATAACTTATCAGAATTTAACCAAAATACAAGCCACAAACTTAAAGATTAACTTATAGATGGAACTGATAATAAATTTTTAAAGCTTATCATTGCACACACTTGGTTATAATACTTGATCAACTTTAGAATGTCCATTTGCTCTTAGAAACCCTACAATTCCCTCTTCTTGTATTTGTATGACAAAAGCATCGTTCACCATCTTCTGCAGGGCCCTTGGCAGACATGATAGCAAACAAGGCACTAAGAGGAGGATCACCAGAGTTACAAGTAACACCTGCAATCCTGACTTGAGCAGTGAAAAAACCCAGCCTTGTATTCCCCAGCCTTGAAACCAATTGCTTAACGAATCATCATTATCTACCTTTCACTGTCTGACATTCTCCTTTAACTTGTTAATTGCCATATGAATTGATTCTGAGTGTTGTGATAAATTCACACAGCACATGCCCTCAAATTCCTCACAACCATGGCCTTGAGCTAAAAGCAAAAAATCAATAGCAGCTCGATTGTGCAAAGTGGCATGTCTGACTGAGTCAACATCTGTCAGCAAGCCTGATAGTGCCAAAGAAGTCAGATTAGATTGTTTAGAAAGCCAGCATCCTAACTTGCGTAGGTTTGTTAGTGCACTCGCTACTCCTACTCCAGGGGCCAGAATAGAGGCTGCATTTATTTGTCCAGGATTCCAAAACTCTGCATTGGAATCACAGTTGTGCTCAAATGAGTGAATGCTACGCTTGCTTCTTAACCGATTTTTGAACTTTCCCCAAATCATAGTAATGTTGGGTGTTAGCAGAGTTAAACGGCCTAAGCTGCAGGGGCCTCCATGAATACGTGATGGTATTCCTGCCCACGCTCTGTCTCCACAGATAAGAAAAACACCTGGTGGTAGCTGTACTGGATTATGAGTAGCTTTAGAAATTTTTGGTGAAGTGTAATTACACCAAGCTGGTTTATTTCTAAAAACTGAGACGGTGGCATTTACATTCTGGGCAGTGACTCTGGTGTCGCTTGTAGAGAAATTAAAAAAGACACAAAAGTCCATTGGTACTGATCCCAACAGATTCAGCTCCTGTGGCTCTGCAGGCATCATCGGTAGGTATGGGACCCATCCATCCCAATTATCACCCACCGCTCGCATTGTGCGAATGGCTTTCCTTGCCTGCATAGGGACAAGAGACACAGGGTCATCTACTGGTAAACCCACCAGACATGTAGAAAAGGGGTTGTCTGGTGTAGCAAGAGACAAACAAAGCGTGTTCTGCTGCATTTGGTTAGCCAGAGTAATCCAAATATTTGTTCTGGGTAAGACGTTATAATAGGCTTGAATCACTACCAAAAGACTGAGAAACCCTATCAAAGTACCCATAGGTTGATCCTGCATTCCCATTGTTCTTTGTCAGTCAAGGTGTTTTACAGGCTTAAAAATTGAACACAACTGAGTACTTGAGTGCGTGTCTATCCTGGATCTAGGTGGGGTGAGACATCTGGATTTCCGTTGTTTTTCCCATGTAAATGTTGTCCTTTCCACGGTTTTGTCCACCAGGCAGGAACCCACCTAGGTCCAGTATCTGTAAGGACACGCATATAACCTCTTCCTGTTAAACAAACTTCAGCAGGTCCTTTCCATTGTCCATCTGTTAGATCTTTATAGAATACCTGAATTTTACTATTATTGTTATCTGGACTTTCTGCTAAGGCCCGTCCATGGACTACCATGGGTGGATCCTCAGCATTGCCGACCAGGCGCAAAAAATTAAGTACATAAAATGCTTTTGAAATACGTTCCTGTGGTGTTAAGCTTATCTCCCCTGTTTTCTGGTTTTTTTAAGATGGGTTTAAGTACTTGGTGAGCTCGTTCAATGATAGCTTGGCCTGTTGGAGAGTGAGGAATACCAGTGATATGTCTCACACCCCATTGCTGACAGAATCGTGCAAAAGAGTGTGAAACATAAGCTGGACTGTTATCAGTTTTTAGCTGTGCACCCATAACTGCAAAGCAACCTCGTAAGTGTCGTTTAACATGTTTAGCTGTTTCACCTGACAGAGGTGTTGCCCATAGTACAGAGGAAAAGGTATCTATAGTGATGTGAATATATTTTAAACGGCCAAATTCTGAAAAAGGTGTGACATCCATTTGCCACATCTGCAAAGGCAGCAAACCTCTGGGATTAACTCCCAGGCCGATGCCAACACCATAGTGCTGACAGTCAGGACAGGACTGAACAATTCCTTGGGCGTCTGAGAGACTTAAATAAAATTGGAGGGATAACATTTTAGCATTCTGGTGAAAAAAGGAATGAGCCTGACGAGCTTGGTCAAAAGTCGATACAGAAGGACCACTCCAGGCGGGAGCTACTCATTTGTCAGCTCTATTGTTACCTTCTGTTAAGGTCAGAGTAACAAAATAAGGCTCAGTACAATATTGTAATAAGTGTAACAGCTGGCAGGATAAGTGAAAAAGCGTCTTATTCGTTATCTCTTTGAGAATAGCCTGTTCCAAGCGAATAACTACTCCTACAACATACAGGGAGTCTGATACAACATTTAAAGGCTCCATGGATCATTTTGTGAATGCCCAAACAACAGCTTTTAGTTCAAGTGTCTGCAAAGAATCCTCTGGGGTGCCGTTTAAAATATGTTTGTCCCAGTGTGCATTACTTAGCCAAGTGACAGCAGCCTTGTGGTTATTTTTGCTAGCGTCAGTAAAAACAGTTAAACCTCCCACAGGAGTCGCAGAGCAAAGAGGCTTTTCAAGAAAAGTGTTAGAGGACAGAAGGGAAAACAAACGATGAGGTGGATAAACATTAGAAGTTTGTCCAGAATAGCCTGCTAGAGCTAATTGTAAATCATCTGAGTGCTGCAGAGACCAATCAAAATATGCCTGTGTTAGTGGAAGGATGATATATGCAGGATCCAAACCAGCCATCTCTATCAATCTTGATCTGCCTCTCATAATCAATTGAGCTAGTGCTTCCAGTGGTGTAGTTATACTTTTACGGAAACAGTACGGCAAAAAGATCCACTCCAGTACACACAAGGGATCTTTTTTTCGCATCTTTCCATTGCATCAGCAATGCAAAGGGGTGACAATTTGCAGGATGTCCAGTAACAGTAGCCAAAATGACTTTTAAATCAGGATTATATCTACTGGCATATGATTTCGTTACCTTGTCTACAATGTGCTGCAAAGCAAAAGTTTGTGTTTCAGATAACTCTCTTTTAGCGGCAGCATCAGGCGTGCCTTGAAGTAAAGGCATTAAAGGACTGAGGTCTTCATTAGTAATGCCACACAGCGGCCGAATCCACTGAATATCCCCTAGTAATTTTTGCACATCTGTCAATGTCTGAATATGAGTTTGAAGTGTAATTTTTTGTGGTCTAACTTGTTCAGCTGACAGAGTCCAGCCAAGGTAATGCCATGGTGGTTTTTTCTGAATTTTTTCTGGAGCTATTTTTAAACCTGTAGACTCAAGTTGGGATCTCAATTCGGTAATTAAAAGGTCTGTGTGCAGATGTTGACCAGCTATTAAAATATCATCCATGTAATGATAAATCAGTAATTGAGGTTTGGCTTGCCGAATAGGTTGAAGTGCCCAAGCTACAAATAATTGGCACAAGGTAGGACAATTTTTCATACCTTGTGGTAAAACAACTCTGGACAGCCTCTCTGCCTTTAGCGGCCATTGATCTACCCAGACTGGGGCATCAGTGATCCAGGTGAGCTTTTGAATTGGCTGCCCCCCAAGGGCAGCCTCTGAAAAGGCTGTGTTGTGAGCACTGCACCCATCTGACTGAGAAGGTCTCTTCCAATTAAGGCGACTGTTGTGGCTAACACATATGGTCTCGTACTGGCTTTTGTACCATCTTTGAAGCAAAAGGTCACTGAGGTTTTGCTGATTCTAGAAATTTGGGTACCACCGATTCCAAAAAGACCGTTGATGGTTTCAGTCAGTGGCCAATGTTTTGGCCATTTATGTAGTGGAACTACAGTGATGTCGATCCCAGTATCAATAATAATTTTTAAAGCAACCAATTCTCCATCATTATTTTGAATCTGAACCCATTCTTCTGGTTTTGTTTTTTGAATGTTTAATGCCAACAACAATTGTGGTGTTCCTGTTGATCCAAAACCTCCATTGCCTCGAACTAAATGTCCTCGACAGGGTACTTTTGCTTCAAAAGGTACCAACTGAGCAATGCGTGCACCTTTTGTGACATTTACTGGTGGAATGAGGGTTTGTACCATGATTTTAATAACTCCAGTATAATCCGCATCTATTACCCCTGGTAGTACAAATATTCCCTGCTTAGTGGCTGATGACCTCCCAATAACTAAAGCACTTAAACCATGACCCAAAGGTCCATTTAAGGTGGTTGGAATGCATTTAACAGCCATATATGTAATTGTGAATTCTATTGCTGTTTCCAGGTCCACTCTGGCACTTCCATCAGTGGTGGAGCAAACATGGTCCAAGCACCCTGAATTTGTGTCTTTGCGCCCAGGGTCTTCGCACTCTTCTGGAAGTTTCCCAGTTTTTGTCCTGATACATGATAGTTAGATTTGCAGTCCTTAACCCAATGGCCATATTTTCCACATCTTTTACATATACGATTTTCCCTCTCTGATGCAAAACAGTGCGCTCTAAAATGGCCAGTTTTGCCACAATTATGGCATGTAGCACCAGATTTGCCAGTTTGCTGATTTTTTATAAAAGGTCTCACAGCGTCTGCTAAAGCTGAAGCCATAAATGCTGCTTTGTTCTGTTCCCCCATACGGTCACATAACTCTAACATTTCACCTACGGTAGCTCCTCTGGACAACGTACATAACATTTTTTTCGTTTGACTATTGCTGTTTTCATAAGCCAATTGATCTTGTAATTTAAGTTTCATGTCAGGATCAAAGTCTGGATGGTCTTTTAAGGCAGCATGTAATCTGTCTACAAAACTTGTAAATGGTTCAGTGGGTCCTTGTAGCAAACGCTGGAGTCGGCTTTCCCGATTCCGGTATACTTCTCCAAGCTTTCCAGGCTAAATCCTGGGAAAGCTGGAGAATTGGAGTCTGCAAATGGGATTGCATGTCAGCAGTGGCAAAGGCTCCTACACCCAGCAGCATATCTGCATTAACTAAGTGAAGAACCTCATCTGCCGGACGCTGCAATTTTTTCTCCTCTGCATTAACACAGAGGTCCTTCCAGTAGAGAAAAACCTGTATTTGTTGCGAGGGGCTTAAAAGAGTATTAGCTAGCATTCTGATATCATGAGGCGTTAATAAGGTACCGTTTAAAATGTGCGTTAGAACTGCTTCAGTAAAAGATGATTTTAACCCATACTGACTTATAGCATTTTTTGCTTCTTTTATAGTTTTCCAATCTAAAGCTGTATAAGCCCCTTCATCATTTGGTCCCACCAAAACTGGAAAAGCAGAGGGAGTATTAGGCAACATTTCCCCTTCTACTAAAGCATCCCTTATAATTTCCCTCCACCGACGATGTGGATTTTCTCCTTCCCCCCCCACCCCTTCTATTAAAGCAACGTTTTTGGATTGTTCTGCCGTAGACACCTGAGGAATAGAAAAAGAGTTAGTATGAATAAAGGATATGGGTGAATCCTTGTCCTGGTTAGCTGCTACATCCTTAAGTTTTTCTATTAGCTGTTGAGATGGGTCGTCTAAGGTCACTTTTCTCTCCTCTGGTTCTTTTGGGGTGTTTGGGGTAGAAGGTGGTAGAGGTGGGTAGAGGAAAGGTGCATTCTCACAGGCTGGAGCAGAGTGCTGTGGTGAATCTTGTACAGGCACAGAAGGGTTAGTTACCGGCTGCACGGGGGCAGAGGTATTTCTCGGGGGAGGTGGTGAAAGCGGTGGAGTAGTCGTACTTGTTACCGCGGGCGCTGGCGATACAGGCAGAGGTGGATTATACATATTTGCATGAATTGCCGCAGGTGCTTGATAGTGGGCATTTGCTATTTTCAGCTTATCTCTTTGAGTTTTAGGCGTTAGCATTTCTAGCTTCTTAGTTTTCTTATCTTAGCTTGACAAGGACTGACCTTCTGGACAATTTATCATGGAGCTCCAACTCCCAACTTGACGAGGATGGGCTTTGTGGATGATTTATCACAGAACTCCAGCCAATTTAAAACTAATGAGCAAAGATAACTAGGAAGAGGCCCAGGCTCGGATCCAAGAAGAAAGTGCGCATGTGCAAAATCAAGAGGTTAACTACAGGTGATGATGAGGAGGGTTGGGTAACCATAGGTTGCGATGAAGATTTCTCTCTAAGACCCTCAACGACCACCACCACAAAGCTCTGCACAGGTGCAAAGGGGAGGAGACCTAATTTTAATACGAAGCGGGGAAAGGTCATGCATATGTATAGGCGTTTTGCATTGGCTAATGACTATGTATAGGAACATACCTTAAATATAGAGAAATAATTACCTTAAGGTGCGCACATTTGTGGTAGAGTGATTCCCTGTGCGCCCAGCGCTGAATAAACTGACCTACTTTACAACTTTACAAGCTGTGGAGTCTCTTTCCACACATCATTTTGGCACCCCAGATGGGACATGTTCTGCTCGGCTGCCGGATCGACTGAGGAGCGGACGTCCTATGCGCGCCCCGAGCCTTTCCTCGGAGGAACTCCGCTCCCAGCTGCTCACGGCACGAGCAGACAACGACCATCTGTTGCCGCGGACAAACGGTATGTTTAACATGGAGAGGGGCCAGTAAGTCGTACGCTTGGTCGGGCTGCTGGTAAATCGCGCAGAGACGTCTGGCATACAGCATAGTCCCTTATGGTAGGGGGGCACCCTAAATGGTTCGGGGATTCGTTGACCAAGGGATGGCCGCTAGTGATCTTGGGCGTAGATCAAGCAAATCTGGAGACACTGCTAAATAATTGTTGCCCGGGTATTTGATGTTAAAAGTGTCTTGTACGTATATAGGTGTTAGCGTTTGGTGTGTGACTGAGACGTGACACAGTCATGAAGCGAGTGTGGAGTTCTAACCGCGGTTCCGTCTCCCCGCGAGGGGCACGGCCGGTGAAGGAACAAAGCGCCTGATGTTTTCAGCTGAAATAATTCTGCTCATAATCACGATCGTGGTAATAATTTTTATTGCATTATTTTGTGTGTGTTTGTATAAAGGGAGTGGCTGTGTTGTGCCTTTGGTGTAAAAGCCTAAAAATACACAGTGGAGGGTGATAGGGGATCGCTGCTTTGTTGGTTTGGGCTTGAGAGTGGAGAATATCTTAATACCGGAGGTGGTTGGCAAAGGTGGGGGGAGAGATTGATATATGTTAAAGGTATTTATATAACACCCCAAAACCAGGTGGTGGCTTTAGACTGGGAACAACCTGTTGTAGACACTGTTCCTGATTTGGAGGACCTTAATCCCCATATTAATGGCAACTATGGAACTATCCCTTGCCTAGAGTGTGGGATTTCCAAAGCATACCATTTGTTCGGGGGATGGCACACGAGCTGGGTATTGATTGAGTGTATAAGGTGTAAAAGAAGGTGGTATTGTTGGTCTGAGAGAAGAGAGGCAGAGTGTTTGCAGTGTCGGGCTGTGGAAGTTATTTATAACAGGAAAGAGAGCTGTCAAAAGCTCCTCATCTCCCCTGCCTGTCCTTCCTGAAGAGCCTGTACCCTTTCATTCCAACGCTCCAGTTATGGGAGCCATCCCACCATGTCTCCATGATGCCAGTCAGGTCATATCCCTGGAGGCATGCATATATTTCCAATTCTTTTTGTTTATTGCCCATGGTACATGCATTAGCATAGAGGCATTTAAGTTGGGCCCTCAACTGTTTATGTTCCTCATATGGTTATATTGGTATTAGAGCAAAAGGGGGACATTGGTTATCTCCTAGCAGAATGCTCAAGTACCGGGTGGTCTTCCTGGAACAGGACAAAGTGAGACTTAAGGCAACCACTGCAATAAACCTTGCTATTTTCCTCCAGTCCAAAATGGAGGACCAGGAATCCTTAGAGCCTGACTGTTTGCAAACCATAGCACAGGTGTGTGCCAGTCGCACAGATCTCAAGGATGAACCACTCACTGACCCAGATCTGGAGTTGTACACAGACAAAAGTAGTTTTGTACGTGAGGGGAAGAGGATGGCTGGATATGCTGTTACCACCACTGATGAGATAATTGAAGCTGAAGCATTGCCTGTAAGTACATCAGCACAAAAAGCAGAATTAATTGTCCTTTGGAAAGCTCTTGAAATATCTCAAGGAAAGAAAGTAAATATATGGACTGACTCTAATTATGCCTTTGGGGTGGTGCATGTTCATGGAGCAATTTGGAAGGAAAGAGGATTGTTATCCTCACAAGGATCATCCATAAAGCATAGAGAAGAAGATGAACAGCTTTTACAAGCAGCGCAGAAACCTGAGAAAGTGATGATAATGCATTGCAAGGCTCACCAGTTTGGAAATATTGCAGTCCATGTAGGTAACAGATTGGCAAACAAAACAGCAAAAGAGGTGGCAGAGAAGGGCATTGTGATATTTTAACAGCTGACAGCCAAACAAGACACAGTCCCTCTTGAGGTAATCTATACCAAGGATGCAAGGGGCCTCTGGACTGGTCCCAATAGGGTGTTTTTGCCACTCATGCCCAGTCAGACTCACTTCAGCTTCCAATACAGTCAGTTGATGGGAACCCCCTGTTATTCCAGAAATACAGATGGGCTCTACACCACTATGGCTTTGATGGCATTAGGGTACATTGTGCACCAGTGTCCACTAGAGCCTTATAGTCTTGTGGGTCTGATGTGCCAGGCCATTGAATACACACAGTCCAATAAATCCGGTTATCCCTTTCCTCCACCTGGCTGGAGGCAGGGCACCTCTAATCCTGATCATGGTATTTGCCACTCACTTCTTGTAAATATGAGTCAGAAGTCCCTTCAAGAGGATCAGAAATGAGATCAGCCCTCTCACTCTGTCTGGAGAGCTGCCCACTGGAGACTGGAGAGGCATATTTCCTGGAAGGATCCCCTTCTGTGATTGTTTTTCCCTGCAAGTCACGTACCCATGCCCCTAGGATCGAGGTAGGTTTTCCATCCCACCTCCTCATGTCCTCTCCATGGTCACACAAGTAAAACCACAGGATGCTTCATGGAGTGTATCCTCTATGTCCTCTCACTTGAGCAGAGGGACGCTGGCTCCTGATAGCTGAGATACTGGTCCGTACAGGTGGGAAACTGGACATACCTTCTTTGAATTGCTGGACTTCCCGGGAATGTTATTCCACAGCAGGCCCGTACGGAGGCCGATAGGCTTCCTTCGTATTGCCAAAGTTGACCAGCTAACTCATCCACCGTTCGTCTCTCATCTTCTCTCCAGGACATTACTGCCAATGAGTTGGTGTATGATGATGGTGCACTCTGTAGAAACTTCTGTCACATGGATCATGTGCATTGGACTTCATCTGGGTCTGTGGGTAACTGTTGGTTATCTGGATCATTAAAAATCACCTCCAGCACAGCTAATTCCCTCAAATACTGGATACCTTTCTCCATGGTGGTCCTCTTAGCTGGGTGACATGTCACATTGTCTTTGAGGGGGTATCTTTCCCTCACACCTGACAGAAGTCGCCTCCAGAGGCTGAGGGTTTGTGTCTTTCTCCCAATTGCCTTGTCAATGCCACCTTCCCTAGACAGAGATCCCAGCTGCCTGGCTTCCCTGCCCTCTAATTCCCAGCTACTGGCCCCAGTATCCCAGCATCGGAGAAGCCAGGTAACAATGTGCTCACCCGGATGGCGGCTGAAGTCCTTCTGCAGATCTCACAGCTCACCTAGGGACAGGGATCGGGTGATTATCTCTGGTTCTGCATCTTCCTCCTGTTCTCACGAAGGACCTGGTTCACTTTCTCCTTCGTCAAGCGAGCTGACTTTTGTGTATTTCTTTTTCTGTACAGGAGCAACAGATACAGGCACAGGTTGGTCCTCTGGTTTGGGTTCAGTAGCAGTATTTGTCATGGAGGTTGGAGTAGATGCCGTGCTTGTTACAGGAGCTGGACTATCTGCAATATTTGTAATTTTGCTGCCAAATCCAGAGACCTTCCCTTCCCCTTGAGGGTTTGTATTGGGTTTGCATGACAAGGTTTTGGTAGCTGGGGAGGGACACCGAGTGGCTTCTGTGAGAAATTGCCAGAAGCTTCCCCCATGTCCGACAGCCAATGCCAGAGGGCTCCAAGATGGACCCGCCGCTGGCCAAGAACAAGCCAATCAGTAACGCCTCTGTGATAACATAATTAAGAAAGAAAAGGGAAGAGAGGAAAAAAAAAGCTGCAGACTTAGCAGCAAGAGAGAGGAGTGAGATGTAAGAGAAACAATTCTGCAGACACCAAGGTGTCCTGGTTTTTATCTGAAATAGAGCTGGGTTTCTTTTTAGTAGCTAGAACTGTGCTGCATTTTGCTTCCAGCCTGGGAGTCTCTATGAGAGAGACACTGATAACACACCAATGTTTACATTTTTGTCACTGGAAGTGAAGGACTTGGTGTTCTGTTAGTCCACAAGCACAAGATTTAAGGGGGGTGAAGAATATTTAAATTAATAAACTTAATTGACAGTTAGATATGCCAATGGGGTATTCCATATCATATCACGTCATGCCCAGTATAGTAGTGAGGGGATCTTCCTCTCTTGCTCTCTCTGGCTTTCGCTCGGGCTTTCATTCTTCTGGGATTGCGGTTTCAGTTCGGGATTGTCGCTCCTCCGGGATCGTTATCTGGGAACAGACCAGGCTCGGTCAGAAGGGGGATGAGCTATAACATTGGGTGTCATTCACTTGCATATTTTGTTACTGTTATCATTATCACTACTATTTTAATATTAGTATTTGTGGTGGGTTGACCCTTGCTAGAGGCCAGATGCCCACCAAAGCCCAATCTATCACTTCCCCTCCTGAACTGGGCAGGGGGAGAAAAATATAACGAAAAAGCTCGTGGGTGGAGATAAGGACAGAGAGAGATCACTCACCAATTACTGGCATGGGCAAAACAGACTCAACTTGGGGGGAAAAAAAATCCTTTATTACCAATCAAAATTAGAGGAGAATGAGAAGTAAAACCAAATCCTAAAACACCTCCCCCATCCCTCCCCTCTTCATGGGCTTAATCTCTTTCCCGATTTTCCACCTCCTCCCCCCAGCAGCACAGGGGGACAGGGAATGGGGTTGGGGTCAGTTCATCACATGGTGTTTCTGCCGCTGCTTCCTCCTCAGGGGGAGAATTCCTTTCCCCCACCAACGTGGGGTCCCTCTCACGGGAGACAGTTCTTCACAAACTTCTCCAACTTGAGTTCTTCCCATGACTGACAGTTCTTCACGAACTGCTTTAGCATGGCTCCATTCCATGGGGTGCAGTCCCTCAGGAAGGGACTGCTCCAGTGCGAGTCTCCCACGGGGTCACAAGTCTTGCCAGCAAACCTGCTCCAGCTTGGGCTCCTCTCTCCACAGGCTATAGGTCCTGACAGTATCGTGCTCCAGCGTGGGCTTCCCGCGGAGTCACAGACTCCTTCGGGCATCCACCAGCTCCGTCGTGGGGTCCTCCACGGGCTGCGGGTGGTCATTTGCTCCACCATGGACCTCCATGGGCTGCAGGGGGACAGCCTGCCTCACCATGGTCTTCACCACAGGCTGCAGGGGAATCTCTGCTCTGGCGCCTGGAGCACCTCCTCCCCCTCCTTCTTCACTGACCTTGGTGTCTGTGGAGTTGTTTCTCTTACATCTTCTCAATCCTCTCTCCAGCTGCATAATGTGCAGCTTTTTTTTTCCTCTCTTCTCTTTTTTTTTTTTTTCTTTTTAATTATGTTATCACAGAGGCGTTACTGATTGGCTTGGCCTTGGCCAGCGGCGGGTCCGTTCTTGTAGCCGGCTGGCATTGGCTGTGTTGGGTCGGACTTGGGGGAAGCTTCTGGCAGCTTCTCTCACAGAAGCCACCTCATGTACCCCCCCTGCTGCTACCAAAACCTTGCCACGCAAACCCAATACAGGTATACAAAAGAAAGCATCTTTTAAATCAAACACTGTAAACCACTGATGATTTTCTCTTAACACTGTTAAGAGTGTGCATGGATTTGCCACTACAGGGTGGATGTCTTTGACTATCTGATTTATAGCCCTTAAATGTTGAACTAATCTATATTCACTCTATGGCTTCTTTGCTTGTAATATTGGGGTATTATATTCTGATTCACACTCCTCAATAATCCCATACTTCAAAAATTTAGCTATCAATTTCTTAATTCCTTGTCTAATCTCAGACTTAATTGGGTACTGTTTGATCCTTATTGGTTTTGCCTGCTCTTTCAATTCTACTTTTACAGGCTGTGCTGTCTTTGACTTACCAGGGATGTCTGTATTCCAAACTACAGGTATAACAGCTTTGTCCACTTCTTGTGGCATTTTCTGTTCCTTAACCTTTTCCTGTATCATTAATATTTCTCCAGTTTTTGATTCTGGTATTTTCAAAAGGATCTCTCCTTCTTCAAAAACTATTTGGGCATTTAATTTAGTTAACAAATCTCACCCCAGCAAAGGTATCAGACAGTCTGGCATATACAGAATCACAGAATCACAGAATCACAGAATATTAGGGATTGGAAGGGACCTCGAAAGATCATCTAGTCCAATCCCCCTGCCGGAGCAGGAACACCTAGATGAGTTCACACAGGAAGGCGTCCAGGCGGGTCTTGAATGTCTCCAGAGAAGGAGACTCTGTTGTCAGGAAAAATTGTTGTCAGGAAAAGTGGGAGACAAACGTGCATTTCTCATAGAGATAAAACGAATGCTCCGTGTTTATTTGGTACAGGTTCCTTTTATACACTTTTCCACACAACATGTGATGCATGCCAGCAACTAACTGGTTAAGACTCCACCCACGTGACACAGTCAGTGAGGTTCACACACAGCATAAAAGTCTAGCTCCTTAGTAATTAAAAGTCACCCAGCTCCTTAGTGACTAAAAGTCACCCATGCCTCAGTTTCTCACAGCATGTTTCTCTACAAGACTCCACAACCCCCCTGGGCAGCCTGTTCCAGTGCTCTGTCACCCTTACTGTAAAGAAGTTCTTTCTCAAATTTAAGCGGAACCTCCTGTGTTCCAGCTTACACCCATTACCCCTTGTCCTATCATCGGTCGTTACTGTGAAGAGCCTGGCCCTATCCTCCTCATATGTAATTACCTTATTTCCAAAATTTAAATCCAGGGGTTGAAGGAATGGCCTATTTTCCTGTTTCTCAGTCACTCCAATTATATTAGCTGTTTTATTCCCCAACTTTCCTTTACAGGTATTCAAAACTGAATATGTTGCTCCCGTATCTACTAAAAATTCAACGTTATCGTTTCCCAACTTAATTACAACCAGAGGTTCATCTGGGTTCTCCTCCGGTCCCCTTCACTCATCTAATGTCATCATTCTTACAACCTCTTGCTGACCCATTTTCCTTTTAGGACAATTCCTTTTCCAATGACCATCCTCCTTACAATATGCACACTGATTTATCCCTAGAGAAACATTAGGTTGCTGATCACCATAATTTCTAAAACCTCCTCTTCCACTAACCCATCCTTGGCCCCTTGTCACATTCCCTGTTAGGACAGCCACTAATCTGCTTTTTCTTTCTTTTCCCTTCTCTGCTCTTCCTCTCTTTTTCGATTATTATACACTTTCCATGCCATTTCAAGCATTTTGTTTAGATTTCTTGAATCTTCTCCCTCTAATTTCTGGAGCTTTTTTCTTATATCAGGGGATGATTGTCCCATAAAAATTGAAGCCAACTGTTGCTGCTCAGCTTCTGTCTCCAATTTTAAATCAGTGAATTTTCTGGCTGTTTCCTTTAATTTCTCCAGGAATACAGGAGATTCATTCTTATCTTGCTTTACCTCATATAATTTAGACCAATTCAAGGCTTTTGGCATTGCACGTTTTACTCCATACAATACCCATTTTTGATATTGATTTAGCCTTTTCTTTTGTTCTGGGACATTTGGATCCCACTGAGGGTCTCCCGAAGGAAAATTCTGTTCCAAAGTCCCAGAAAGCATACCATTCATAGATGCTGCCTCTGCCTGTGCTTTGCCAGTTTTCAGCACCATCTGTTTTTCAGTACCATCCAATAAATTATCCAGTATCACCTGTAAATCACTCCAATCAGGGTCCTGAGTTCTAATAATTGTCTCCACAACTCTTCCTACCCTCTCCGGATCTTCTCTGTACACCCCTGCTGCCTGTTTCCATGCCATCAAGTCTGTAACAGCAAACAGCACTTTCACATATACCAGCCCATGCTGTCCTATTCCCTGTCTCAAGGGGGATGTCAATTGAGATTGCTGTCTGGTCCTTCGAGACACTGGTGTATGAATCACTATTTCTGAAGGACCTGCTGTTTCGTCCTCCATCCTAGTACTATCTGGTTCCAATATTTTTTCATCATAAGGTTTCCTCCTTCCTCATTGCTGTGAGGGAGGGGAATCCTGCTCTTCCCGTGGTGGGGACATTTCTAATTCTAATTCCATTTCATCCTCCTTCGGTACCACACACCTAATGCATCTCCTTCCAATATCACAAGCCGAACAACTCTTAGCTTTCTTATTTTCCGAAGTTAAAGCCATCACCATATTATCTCGGCTAATTAATTTACAGTCCTTTTGCCAATGTGCTCTTTGTCTTAAATAAAAGAACAAGTCTACATATGGGACTTCACTCCATTTACTCTTTCTCCTGCAAAACAACATTAACTGTAATATCGTATTATAACTCAAAGTTCCATTTGTTGGCCATTTTTCCTGATCTTCCAAAACATATAAAGGCCACCAATGATTACAATATTCAATCATCTGACTTTTACATAAATCATCATGTAATTCACCCCAATTGCTAAACAAAATTTGTCCCAACAGCAATTGTGCACGACAAATATTCAAAAGACAGTTTCCTGAACAAGATCTAACCTGATAATAACAATGCACGACAAATGCTCAAAGGGCAATTGCTTAATAAAATCCAAAACGATTACCAAACAAAGTTTTAGACTTAGAGGAAGAAAAGAAGAAAACAGGACAAAATCCAACATTCATTCAAAAGGTAAACAGTTACTAAACAAAGTCTAAAAGAACAATTAGCAGACAACTCCAGAATAAATTTACAGATGTTCAACCCAGCAATAGCTTTAGCTTATGACTTACTGGCAGACGCTTAGGCTTCCAGTGCAGACAGATGGGTACCCTCCAAGCACCAATCCTGTGAAACTTCTGTCGCACCTTACGGGCAGGCTATGCAGAGAGAGGTTTTAAAAGAAATGTCTTGCCATCAAATTTCCAGGGAACATTGTGAGGAGCTTTTCTGGGTAGAGGGTGATGACTCTCCCCAAGAATCCCTTGGTGTCAGCTGGAGTTCAATCAGGTCTCGATCCCTTCTAGTCTTACTCGCAAGGTCCCATCTGGGTCGCCAAAAACTGTCACCGAAATCGTGAATAAACTTCTTAACACCAGTGTAGTCTTAAGAAGCAGGCATTCTTTATTGCAGCGCTGGATGCACGGGGGATCGCTCCACCTATCATGCATACCTGACAGAGCATGAAGTTTATATTATACAAAATCATACATAATAATTACATTCATCAGAATTATCATGCATATTCAATGCAATTACCAGAAATCATTATCATAAAACCCCGCCTCTCCGTGCATGCCCATTGAGTCTTGAAATGAGTCGAAGGGCTTCTTTTGCGATCACCATGGACCACTGACTCAAAAAAAAAGACCCTCCAATGACCTTGTCCCAAGGACTTGGCTCAACAAGCTCTTCCCCACATCCCAGTGGTCAGTAAAACAAAGAGTTTTCAAGCTATGAGCATTAGAGTAATAAATTTCAATCCTTGCAACACTATGACACAAATGCATTGTTTCTAATTCTGCTATTGAGTTAATGATTAGAGCAGGCCTAGGACTTTACAGTCCCTTCTTATTAAGGTCTTTATGGTTCTCTAGTTCCAAGCAAACAATCCTAACTCAGATATTTGCTTTATGATTTTATTTCATATTCAAACCCACTTCTCCTGCTTAGTTTTGATTATTTCATCTGAATACTTGCAACAGGGTTGGGGTCAGTTCATCACACGTTGTTTCTGCCACTGCTTCCTCCTCAGGGGGAGAATTCCTTTCCCCACACTAGCGTGGGGTCCCTCTCATGGGAGACAGTCCTCCACTAACTTCTCCAGCATGAGTCCTTCCCATGACTGACAGTTCCTCACGAACTTCTTTAGCATGGGTCCATTCCATGGTGTGCAGTCCTTCAGGAAGGGACTGCTCCAGCACGGGTCCCCCATGGGGTCACAAGTCCTGCCAGCAAACCTGCTCCGGCTTTGGCTCCTCTCTCCACGGGGCCACAGATCCTGACAGGAACCTGCTCCAGTGCAGGCTTCCCATGGGGTCACAGCCTCCTTCAGGCATCCCTCTGTTCTGGCGTGGGGTCCTCCACAGGCTACAGGTGGTCATCTGCTCCACCATGGACCTCCATGGACTGCAGGGGGACAGCCTGCCTCACCATGGTCTTCACCACAGGCTGCGGAGGAATCTCTGCTCCGGCGCCTGGAGCACCTCCTCCCCCTCCTTCTTCACTGACCTTGGTGTCTGTGGAGTTGTTTTCTCTTACATCTTCTCACTCCTCTCTCCAGCTGCAAAGTGTGCAGCTTTTTTCTTCCCTCTCTTCCTTTTTTTTTCTTAATTATGTTATCACAGAGGCGTTACTGATTGGCTCGGCCTTGGCAAGCGGCAGGTCCGTTCTTGTAGCCGGCTGGCATTGGTTGGGTCGGACATGGGGGAAGCTTCTGGCAGCTTCTCTCACAGAAGCCACCCCCATATCGTCCCCCCCTGCTGCTACCAAAACCTTGCCACACAAACCCAATACAATATTAAGTTTTCTTTCTATTATTAAGCTGTTCTTATCTCAACCTACAAGCCTCCTTGTCCTTGCCCCTCCAATCCTCTCCTCTATCCCCTGGGGGTGGGGGGGAAGTGGGTGAACAGCTGTTTTGGCTGCTAGCCAAGGGCTAGCCAAGTTAAACTATCACACAAGGTCAGTGAAGAAGGAGGGGAGGAGGTGCTCCAGGCACAGGATGGAGCCTGTCCTCACATCACTGGAACTCTTGTGACAGTTTCGCCACGTGTTTCTCCAGGACAGAGAGACTTGTCTTCAAATCCCCAGAGCCAGATAGCCTCTTTCAATTCTCCTGCTGCCAATGAGTTGACATATGATGTTGGTGCACTCTGTATGACATTTTGCCACATGGGTATTGTACACGGGATTTCATCTGGATCTTCAGTTAACTTCATGTTCTTCAGGTCTTGATAAACCAGCTCCCACACAGCTGGTTCCCTCAGGTACTGAATCCCTCTCTCCATGCTGACCCATTTTGCCTGTATTGCATCTGTTATCGTCCTTGAAGGGATACCTCTCCTTCACACCCACCAAGAGCCACCTCCAAAGACTGCGGGTTGGGTCCCCTCTTGCAATTGCTTTATCAATGCCCGCTTCCTTAGAGAGGGATCCCAGCTTCTTGGCTTCTCTACCCTCTAACTCTGTGCTTCTGGCCCCATTATCCCAGCATCTGAGCAGCCACATGATGAGGTGCTCGCCTTGGGAATGGGTGAAATCTTTTTGTATATCCCACAGGTCACTCAGGGTTAGAGATCGGGTGGTTATTGTACTGTCTCCATTTACATCTCCCCTTCCCTCCTTGTGATAGTTTAACTTAGCTGGCAGCCAAACAAGACACAGACACTTGTAGCCTTCCCCCCCACCCACTTCCCCCCCCACCCAGGGAATCGGGGAGAGAATTTAAGGGGTAAAGGTAAGGAGACTTGTAGGTTGAGATAAGAACAATTTAATAATTAGAGTAAAATGAAATTAAAATAGTAATAATAATAATAATAAATAATAATAACTATATATATATATATGAGTGATGCAGAGTACAATTGCTCTTAATGCTTCTATGAACACTAAGGTAAGAAATTTTGATTTCTGAAATTCTATGATGAAGATACATTGTTCTTAACTCCAGTACTAAGTTAATGATTAGAACAGGCCTAGGACTTTACAGGCTCTTCTTGGCGAGGTTTCTGTGGTTACCTAGTTCAAAGCTAACAATCCTAACTTACACATTATGCTTTACAATTTTCTACTTCTTAATTAAACCCAACTCTTCTATATAATCAAATTTTGATTATTTTATCATAGTACTTGCAACAATACTACAGTACCCATCAGTGAACAAGGCATATAATTTCTCATCATCTGGTAATTCATTATATGGTAGAGCCTCTTCAGAACGTGTTACCTCTTCCTCTGGTATATCCAGTCTCAGATCCTGCAAAACCCTAGGGGTCATCCTTGAGTCTTCCCTGGCCCTTTCTGCAAGAGACTTCAGTTCGGGCCATTCTCCCCAGCTGTGGTGTAGAGCACATTTTTAACATCTCGTCCTGTCAGGACTGGTCTGAGGGCTACTGCATGGACTGTTTGATTAGTTCAAAGGCTTGTTGTTGCTCAGCACCCCATGTGAAATCATTCTTCTTTTGGGACACTTGGTAGAGAGGGCTCATGTCCTGGTTTTGCTAGGATAGAGTTAATTTTCTTCTTAGTGCTTGGAATGACTGTGTTTTAGTTTCAGCCTAAGACTTTTATGGGAAGAACATTGATAACAGTACTAATGTTATTAGTTGCTGCTGGAGCTCAAGGCCACCTTGTTTGGCTGCTTCACAGCTGCATTAGGACTGGGAGGGAGAAGCGCAGTGAATGGCAAAACCCAGAACTGGCATTTGGATGTGCCAATGAAATATTCCATATCATATCACATCATGTTTAGTACATTATCCGTGGCTGACGGGAAAGGGGGGGTATATTTGCACGGGTTTGCTAGAGAAATGCCTCTGCGAATCTATATTTGCAAGGGGAAGGACTGTCCTGAAAAGAAGAAAGTATGGTACCTGGAGGAAAAACGGTTGACCAAACAAAAGATGACTATTGGCCTAAACAAAGACAGATAGAGAGAGAGAGAGTGCTTCCTTGGGAGGAGGAAGGACAAAGGCTCACACCAAGTTCAACCACATGGAGTAGGAGAAAGACAACAGAAATTCTCCTCCTGACACTCATCCTTCATATATTTATAAATATGAATAAGCTCACCCCTCAGTCTCCTTTTCTCCAAGCTAAAGAGACACAGCTCCCTCAGCCTTTCCTCATAAGGGAGATGCTCCACTCCCTTAATCATCTTGGTGGCTCTGTGCTGGACTCTCTCAAGCAGTTCCCTGTCCTTCTTGAACTGAGGGGCCAAGAACTGGACACAATATTCCAGGTGTGGCCTCACCAGGGCAGAATAGAGGGGAAGAACAACCTCTCTTGACCTACTAACCACACCCCTTCTAATGCACCCCAGAATGCCATTGGCCTTCCTGACCACAAGGGCACAGTGCTGGCTCATGGTTATCCTGATGCCCACCAGGACTCCCAGATCCCTTTCCCCTACACTGCTCTCTAGGAGATCATCTCCCAACCTATACTGGAACCTGGGGTTGTTCCTGCCCAGATGCAATACCCTACACTTGCCCTTATTATATTTCTTTAAGTTTTTCCCTGCCCAGCTCTCCAGCCTGTCCAGGTCTCTCTGGATGGCAGCACAGCCTGCTGGTGTGTCAGCCACTCCTCCCAGCTTTGTGTCATCAGCAAACTTGCTGACAGCGCCCTCTATTCCCTCATTCAGGTCATTGATGAATATATTGAATAATACTGGTCCTAGTATCAACCCTTGAGGGACTCCACTAGACACAGGTCTCCAACTAGACTCTGCCCCATTGACCACCACTCTCTGGCTTCTTCCCACCAGCCAGTTAACAGTCCATCTCACTACCTGATCATCTAATCCACACTTCCTCAATTTGGCAGCAAGGATGCTGTGGGAGACTGTGTCAAATGCCTTGCTGAAATCAAGATAGACCACACCCACTGCTCTACCATCATCTAGCCACCTCGTTGTGTTTTCATAAAAGTCTAGAAGATTGGTCAAGCACGACTTCCCCTTGGTGAAGCCATGTTGACTGCCCCTTATCCTTGATATGTCTAGAGATGGCACCAAGGATAAGTCGTTCCATCACCTTCCCAGGGATGGAGGTGAGGCTGACCAGTCTGTAGTTACCCGGGTCCCCATTCTTGCCCTTTTTGAACACAGGAGTGACATCTGCTTTCCTCCAGTCCTCAGGCACCTCTCCCATTTCCCACAACTTAGCAAAGATGATGGAGAATTGTCTAGCAATGACTTCAGCCAGCTCCTTTAACACCCGCAGGTGCATCCCATCTGGACCCATAGATTTATGGATGTCCAGATTGCTTAATTGGTCCCTAACTCAGTCCTCATCAACCAAGGAAAACTTCTTTATTGTCCTGGCTTCCTCTGGGGCCTCAGGGGTACGTGGCTCCTCAGGACAGCTTCCGGCAGTGTAGACAGAGACAAAGAAGGCATTCAGTAACTCTGCCTTCTCTGTATCTTCTGTCACCAGGGCACCCACCTCATTCATCAGTGAGCCTACATTGCCTCTAATGTTGGCTTTATCTGCCATGTATTTGAAGAAGCTCTTCCTGTTGTCCTTGACCCCTCTGGCAAGGTTTAATTCTAAGGAGGTCTTAGCTTTCCTAGTTGCCTCCCTACATCCTCTGACTACAGCCTTAGATTCTTCCCAAGTGGCCAACCTCTACTTCCATGATCTGTAAACTCTCCTCTTCCACTTGAGTTTGCCCAGCAGTTCCCCATTTAACCAAGCAGGTCTCCTGGCTCCCTTCCTTGACTTCCTATGTGTCGGGATGCTCTGATCTTGAGCTTGGAAGAAGCAGTGCCTGAATGTTAACCAGCTATCTTGGGCCCCTTTACCTTCAAGTATCCTTTCCCATGGGATTTCCCCTAGCAATTGCTTGAAAAGGCCAAAGTTGGCCCTCCTGAAGTCCAGGGTTGCAATTCTGCTTGGAATTCTGTTCCTGCCACATGAGATCCTGAACTCCACCATCTCATGGTCGCTGCATCCCAGGCAGTCCTCAACCTTTACCGCTTCAACCAGACCCTCCTCAATAGTGAGGATGAGATCCAGCAGCGCTCCCCTCCTAGTTGGCTCATCCACCATTTGCATCAGGAAGTTATCATTGATGCACTGGAGGAACCTCCTCGATTGGCTGGCTGAGTAGTCCCTCCAGCAAACATCAGGGTAGTTAAAATCCCCCATGAAAACCAGGGCCTGTGATTGCAAGGCTGCTCTCAGCTGCCTGTAGAAGGCCTCATCAACTTCCTCACCCTGATCTGGTGGCCTGTAATAGACACCCACAACAGTATCAACCCTACCAGCCTGCCCCTTAATTCTCACCCACAGACTCTCAACTCGCTCCTCATCCGCCCCTGGCCAGATCTCAATACACTGCAGTTGCTCTCTCACATAAAGAGCGACACCACCACCTTGCCTTGCTGGCCTGTCTTTCCTGAGAATGACATAGCCATCTGTCGTGGTTTTTCTAAGATAGAGTTAATTTTCTTTTTAGTATTTTAGTTACAGTGTTTCAGTTCAGACTTACTATGAGAAGAACGTTGATAACAGTGCTGGTGTTGTGAGTTGCTGCTGGAGCTCAAGGCCACCGTGTTTGGCTGCTTCACAGCTGCATTAGGACTGGGAGGGAGAAGTGTAGTGAATAGCAAAGCCCAGAACTGGCATTTGGATGTGCCAATGAAATATTCCATATCGTATCACGTCATGCCAGTATATTAACCAGGGCTGACCGGAAGACAGGGCACTTCTCTTCCAGGGGTACTTCTCTGGGGGATCGCTCAGGCTCACTCTTCCAGGGTTTCTGTTTTGGGACTGTCTCTCCTCCGGGATCGTTAGCTGGCACAGGCCGGGCATCAGTCAGCGGGCGGTGAGCACTGTGTATCACTCATTGGTATAATTCCGTTATCACTGTTGTTATCATTATCATTTCATTTTAATTAGTAAATAGTTTTTATCTCAACCCATGTGTCTCCTTGCCCTTCTTTCCAATTCTCTCCCCTACTCCCTGGGCGAGGGAGGGGGGAGGGTGATAGAGCAGGCTGTGTTTGGCTGCAAGCTGCAAGCAAAAAGGGTGAATCCACCCAAACCACCACACCATCCATGACCACATTCCAGTCATGTGAGCTGTCCCACCATGTTTTTGTAATTGCCACCAGATCATAATCACCTGACCGAACACGGGTTTCTAACTCCTCCTGCTTATTCCCCATGCTGCGTGCATTGGTGTACAGGCATTGCAGGGAGCGAGCCGAGTACACCAATTTCATCCCAGGAGGTGGGAGGCCTCCCGGTCTTCATCAATTCTAGAGTGCTGCCCCACTGGCACAAGCCCAGCTGTAACCCCTTCCCCCTTTAAATCTAGTTTAAAGCTCTCCAAATGAGCCCTGCCAAGTCCTGCCCCAGCTTCCTTTTGCCTCTGTGAGATAAACCTTCCCCACGTGTGACTGTCTGGACTGGTGTCTTATAAAACCAGCCATTATCAAAGAACCCAAAGCCCTGCCTGTAGCACCAGTCCTGGAGCCAGTCATTTATGGCCTGAATTCTTCCATTCCATCCCACGTCAGCACCCAAAAGTGGAAGGAGGGAAGAAAAAATTACTTGTGCCCCAGACTCTTTCACCAACCGTCCCAAGGCCTTGAAATCTTTCTTCATTCCCCTCAGACTACTGGATGTAGCTTCCTCCCCACCTGTCTGGAAGATCAGCAGCGTGTAGTAGTCCATCGGACGCACCAGATTGGGGAGTGCCCTGGTGATATCCCTGATCTGGGCTCCAGGAAGACTACAAACTTCCCTATGTTGAGGGTCAACCCTGCATATTGGGCCCTCTGTCCCTCTCAGAAGGAATTGCCTATTACAATTACCCTTCTTTCTTTCCTGTCAGAGGACGTCTTGAGGTGCGGAGTCAACCGCCTCTTCCTATGTGACCTTGTAGGTGGGCCTTGCACCACGGCCTCACCTACCTCTCCTTCAAGATGCAGGGCCTCAAACCTATTACAGAGGGGCAAATGAGAGGGCAAAGCAGGTAGGGAAGGAGGTCGCCCATGACGTCGAACTGGAGCTATCTTCCAACCCTCCTTATCTCTTTGGTCCCTTGCCTCTGCCTGACAGGGTGGGGGTTCTCTCTCCTGTTTTCCCAAGCAAATTCTTAATATGCACTACAGGGACTTTGTCCCCTTCCACAGTACGTAAAAGTTTTGATTAGGCAGGGCCAGCTGGATTGGCAGATCCTACAGTGTTGACTAACCAGGTGGCTTTAGCTAAGTGTGTGTCCCAGTGTTTGAAAGTTCCACCACCCGTTGCTCTCAGTGTAGTTTTCAGCAGCCCATTGCATCGTTCGACTTTCCCAGAGGCTGGTGCATGACAAGGAATGTGGTACACCCACTCAATGCCATGTTCTTTGGCCCAAGTGTCTATAAGATTGTTTCGGAAATGGATCCTGTTGTTTGACTCAATTCTGTCTGGGGTGCCATGTCACCACAAAACTTGCTTTTCAAGACCCAGAATAGTGTTCCGGGCAGTGGCATGGGGCACAGCACAGGTCTCCAACCATCCAGTGGTTGTTTCCACCATGGTGAGCACATAGCGCTTGCCATTATGGGTTTGTGGGAGTGTGATATAGTCAATCAGGAAGGATTCTCCATATTTATATTTTAACAATCGTCCTCCATACCAGAGAGGTTTTAACCTCTTGGCTTGCTTGATTATGGCACATACCTCACATTCATGAATAACCTGTAAAATAGTGTCCATGGTTAAGTCCACCCCTCGTTCACGAGCCCATCTATATGTTACATCTCTTCCTTGATGGCCTGAGGTGTCATGGGCCCATTGGGCTAAATATTTTTCACCTTTCTATTGCCAGTCCTACTTGAGACACTTTTATCTTGGCAGCCTTATCTACCTGTTGGTTGTTTTGATGTTCTTCAGTAGCTCGACTCTTGGGCGCATGGGCATCTACATTGCATACTTTTACAGTTAGCTTTTCTAGTCAAGCAGCAATGTCTTGCCATAATTCAGCAGCCCAGATGGGTTTGCCTCTGCGCTTCCAGTTGCTCTTTTTCCATTGTTGTAACCACCCCCACAGGTCATTTGCCACCATCCATGAGTCCGTATAGAGGTAGAGCATTGGCCATCTTTCTCGTTCAGCAATTTCTAAGACCAGCTGGATGGCTTTTACCTCTGCAAACTGGCTTGATTCACCTTTTACCCCGTGTGGTGGTTTGGGTAGATTCACCCTTTTTGCTTGCAGCTTGCAGCCAAACACAGCCTGCTCTATCACCCCCCCCACCTCTCTCGCCCAGGGAGTAGGGGAGAGAATTGGAAAGAAGGGCAAGGAGACTCACGGGTTGAGATAAAAACTATTTACTAATTAAAAAGAAATGATAATAAGTCTGAACTGAAACATTGTAACTAAAATACTAAAAAGAAAATTAACTCTATCTTAGCAAAACCAGGACACGTTGGTAGACTCAGTGACTAGTCGGGTAGGACTCCACACAGCAGCTTTCCACTTTCGATGTTTTCCTATAATACGACAGGACCTATCAGTAAACAGAGCATACTGTTTTTCATTATCTGGTAGTTCATTGTACAGTGGAGCCTCATTAGCTCGCGTTACTTCCTCCTCAGGTGACATTCTGAAATCTTTGCTTTCTGGCCAGTTTGTGACCACCTCTGTAATTCCTGGGTGACCAGGACTTTCTATCCGAGCCCGTTGTGTGATTAGTGCGACCCACTTACTCCATGTGGCATCAGTTGCATGGTGTGTAGAGGGAACGTTCTCTTTGAACATCCAGCCAAGCACAGGCAGTTGGGGCACCAGAAGGAGCTGTGCTTCAGTACCCATAACTTGTGAAGCAGCTCAAATTCCCTCATATGCTACCAGTATTTCCTTTTCAGTTGGAGTATAGTGGGCTTCAGATCCTTTGTATCCACGACTACAAAACCCAAGGGGTCGACCTAGAGTTTCCTCTGGTGCTTTCTGCCAGAGGCTCCAGGTTGGTCCATTATCTCTGGCTGCACTGTAGAGCATGTTTTTAACACCTTGTCCTGTCTGATGTGCGGAAAGAGACTCCACAACCTGTAAAGTTGTAAAGTAGGTCAGTTTATTCAGCGCTGGGTGCACGGGGGATCGCTCCTCCACAAACGTGCACACCTTAAGGCAGTCAGTTCTCTATATTTAAGGTACATTCCTATACATAGTCATTAGCTAATGCAAAACGCCTATACATGTGCATGACCTTTCCCCGCTTCGTATTAAAATTAGGTCTCCTCCCCTTTGCACCTGTGCAGAGCTTTGTGGTGGTGGTTGTTGAGGGTCTTAGAGGGAAATCTTCATCGCAACCTATAGTTACCCCCCCCTCCTCATCGTCACCTGTAGTTAACCTCTTGATTTTGCACATGCCCACTTTCTTCTTGGATCTGAGCCCGGGCCTCTTCCTCGTTATCTTTGCTCATCAGTTTTAAATTGGTTGGAGCTCCGTAATAAATCACCCACAGGGTCCATCCTTGGCAAGCAGGGAGTTGGAGTTCCGATACACTGTCCAGGCCTACCCCTGGCAGGTTGAGCTTCGTGATAAATTGTCTAGAAAGTCAGTCCTTGTGAGGTCAAGATAAGTAAACTAAGAAGCTGGAAATGCTAATGGTTAAAATTTAAAGAGACAAACTGAAAAATACCAAATGCCCACTATCATTCCCCCCTTTTTCTTTAAACTAGTAAATTCTTTTACTTTCTACTGTCCTAAAATACTTATTTGATTCTAATTCTTGTTGGAGATGATTTTTATTCCAGTCACTATATGAGTTACCTGTGTTAAAACAGCAGTAAAAGGCACACTTCATTATTGCACAAAGTACACAAAACAAAAAGATAGCTCCAAGGGTTGCTACAAGCAGTTGCTTGAGCCATACTAAATTGGGCAACCAAGAAGTTAGTTTATCCCACAACTCATGAAAACTCTAGGAGTTATTGTCCTGGGCTACGTGATGTAAAATTTTAGTTTATCTTGGTATAATTTCATGTAACAAAGAGTTAGTCACTTCTCTAGCCTTGTTTATTTGGCAAGGAAATGCTCCTGGCCATTTTGAAAAGGTGTTAGTTAATTCCAGCAGCAAAAAAACAAACAAAAGCAAAAAACAAACCCCTTCCCTTGGAAGGTCTGAAAAATTAATTTGCCACTATTGCCCTGGGAACAAATTATGGGCAACAATGCATTTGCTCAGGTGTTTGTATAGGGCCTCAACTCTTTAGTGAATCTTTCCATGCTCTGCCATTATTATGACCCAGAATAATGTGCTAGGCACTATTTTCCCTTGTGGTGTGGTAACCCATCCATTTTTACTTTCTTTTCCATTTAGATCCTTAATTAATTTTAAATCCTCCTTTGCATATTTAGATGCCTAATTAGTATTTATTTTACCATCTGGAACCAAAGACTGTATCTCTGCCATACCTTTTTCAGCCACTTTTTACTTTCCAGTCTGCCATGGAGTTACCTATTTCTTGTGCAGTAGTTCCCTTTTGGTGCCTTTGCGTGTTTTATGTGCTTCCCTTGGGTGGATAAAAGTCCTCTTTTTCTCCAAACTGCTCCATGGCATGAACCATTCCAAAGGCATATTTAGAGTTTGTCCAAATGTCAATTTTTAATTTGGATTATTTTTACCTTTTGTGCCGAAGTGTTTGAGGCAAGGGCCCCGGACTCTGTTACCTTGTCTGTAGTAGTCACCGCGTACCCTGCTTTGTGCCAACCATTCTTGACGAAACTGCTGCCATCTGTATACTGCGTGTCCTCAGCATCCTCCAGTGGTTGTTCCTTCTGGTCTGGTTGACTGGCAGTCATGGGTCACTGATTCTCCTGTAATTCCACTAAGGAAAGATGCTGGGCTGACAGTGTTAGTCACTATTATCTGGACATCGTCCTGCTCCACCATAATGGCCTGGTATTTGAGGAATCTCTGTGAGGATAGCCAATGCCCCTCCCTTTTGCTTCCAGTACGGTGGACACCGTATGAGACACTAACACTGTCATCTTTTGGCCCATTGTAAATTTGTGAGGCTTTTGGACGTTAAGTATTACTGCAGCCATTGCTCTCAGGCAGCTAGGCCATCCTCTGCTCACTTCATTCAAATGTTTGGAGAAGCATGCCACGGCTCTCCAATCTGAGCCTAGGTTTTGAGCTAAAATTTCCAGTGCAATGCCTTGCTTCTCCTGGGAGAACAGCCAGAAAGGTTTCATGGGGTCTGGTAACCCTAAGGCTGGGGCCTGTATGAGTTCTTGTTTTAAGTTGTGGAAAGCCCGCTCAGCTTCTCCATTCCAAGTGAGATCATAAAGTGGTCTTACCAAGAGTCCATAGTTGTAGAAACGACACCAAACTGTTGGGAGCTCCCTAACCGTCTGTGGCTTGGGAGTTTGGCAGATGACTTCCTTTCTTGCTTTCCCCAAGGTCCGTTCGCCCGCTGTGATTTCATACCCTAGATATGTCACCTTTTGCTGAGCTGTGGAGAGACTTGGTAACCACTTAGTCCAAGAAAGCTTAATAAACTTACAGTCTATTTTTTTGCTTTAGTAGCTACAAAGAGATCGTCCACATACTGCAACGCAGTCCCAGTCCCAGGTGGTGGTTCCCATTGTTCTAAGTCCTTCGCCAGCTGGTTGCCGAAATAGGTAGGGCTGTTCTTAAAGCCTTGTGGAAGTGCAGTCTAAGTTAGCTGTGTTTTCCTCCCAGAATCCGTGTTTTTCCCACTCAAAGGCAAATAATAATTTACTTTTTGGGCTCATAGGTAGGCAGGTAAAAAAGCATCCTTTAAATCCAGAATGGTAAACCATGTCAATCCAGATTTTAATTTAGTTAATAATGTGTATGGATTGGCTACCACGGGTATATTTCAGTGACCCATACCTGTGGGAATACTCAATCCTGAACTTCCTTGGACACTTCTGTCTTTGCAGAGGGACTTACTAAGTCCAGACTTAAAAGCTCAATTAGCTGATTATCCCTCACTTCAAGTTTTATTCTTTCCTTCTCAAATCTTATTTCTGCCTTCAATAATAAATTTCGGCCCAATAAGGGCTTTGGTGAATTTGGCATATAAAGAAATTTATGTATTCCTAATTGTTTCCCCAGTTTGAACTTTAGAGGTTTGAGAAAATAGCCTTTTCGCTTTGGCCAGTAGCTTCCTTTGCCATTACAAAATCATTGTTTGTAGGTGCCAGAGCCTGGTTTAAAACCAAAAATGTTGCTCCAGTATCTACTAAAAGTTCCATCCTCCGCTGTTGTTTCCCAGCTTTAATATAACCCATGGATCACTAAGGTAGACTCCCCGGGTCCCTGTCACAGTTTCCTGCCATAGGGGCCTGGATTCTGGAGGTGTTTGTGATTTTTCTACCCCCTTGTCTCCTTTGGGGACACTCGTTCTTCCAGTGTCCTGTTCGTTTACACCATGCACACCGATTGACCCCCAGCAGGGGGGTCTCCAGGGGCCTCCACCTCCTGGAGTCCCTGTTTCTCCTTGTGTCGGGGGCCCCCCTGCTGTAAAACCACTTATAAGAGCTCTTTATCTTTTATCTCTTCTCCGGTTTTCCTCCGCAGCTTCTGCCACCCCTCCTCCGATCCGTCAATTCTTTTTAGTGTTTTATTACACAGCTTACAGGGCAGCTTTGGGCATTCTTCTGTACTAGTTAAACTGATAACAGTAATACCATACCCGAGGCAAGAGGTGCCGGGCAGTGCTTGTCCTATAGTGGATGCATCTGAATTTAAAGCAGTTTTTGAGATAAAACTCCTGTCTCCATTTGGAGAGATACAGGTGCTTGTGCACTCCCCACACTGAGGGGCTAAGTTATTACTTTGTTTTACATCTCCTCCCATACTATAGTGATGAGTTTTTATTTATTTCTTTACCACATAAGTTTCACTAGTCTCACTGATTCTTTAAACTTTCTAAATTGCCGCAGAATACTCATTTAAGTTTGCCTGAGCGCTCAATTCTGTCCCAGTCGGACTAGAATTTACATTGGTTACACCAGAAATTGTTTCCAAACTGCACCCAGATGTTCTGGTCACAGCTAAAACACTTAAAAATAAAAATTGGTTTACATGAAAAATCCTCAGGTCCATGTATAGGACACCAGAAATTAAAATTTGTTTCAGGTAACCCTGTTCCAAGGTCTGCCATATGCTTAAGAACACACTCAGAATAATACGGACACTGACCACTGGAATGTGACCCCCCTGTCTGTTCCGAAGGGGGTGATCTGTCTCCCTTAAAGTGTGTTTGTGCAGTATCTGAAACTACTGGCAAAGCTCTGGTTTAGCTTCCCTAATATCTATGAGTCTTGAATTCCTGTTTAGTTCCCCCCACACATTAAACAACTACAAAGACAAATTACGTTTATTACATTGAACTATAACCTCTCGCTTTGTTCGTCTCCGGCTGTTTCCCTTGTGGGAGAACAGAACCGAGGCTTAGAACTCTGCACCCGCTTGGCAGTCCCAGCAGAGATGCCAGCTGCAAACAACACAGACAGTCACACAAACGGGCCCGTCACTCCTCTCACTCACACCACAAAATATGCTAATTAGACAATAGTTAGGCTCTCATGTACCATAAATCGTAAACCGTTAACCATTTGCCACAGGTCCACACCAAGCAGTATAATTTAAACCATAATATATGGTACCAGGTTTTTACAACAGATGTATAAGATGACAGCTATCCCACACCGTGCTCCTGTTATCTCAGCTAGCTGCAGTTACCATTCCCTCATGGCTTATAGGGTCTTGGGTCTCCCCTCGCCACACGCGAATTCTCCTCACGACTTATAAAGGGGCCACCACTGGTTATAATATTTTATTAAAGTCTTCTTACTTTCTGTTCCTTGCTCCCCTGTGATATCCTTCCAATGTGCAAGTACACAACTTAACGGGCTTTTTCTAAGGATTCCCCTGTGAGTATTGCCCATCTTTATTTCGCCTCCTCTTACACTGTTTCTTAACCCTTTCCCAGTCCTTTCCCACACTTCCCAAGCGTTGAGAATCAAATGTTTCTTTCTACAAACCAACCTTAACATTCTTGCCTTTTGACAGCTCTCTTTCCTGTTATAAATAACCTCCACAGCCCAACACTGCAAACACTCTGCCTCTCTTCTCTCAGACCAACAATACCACCTTCTTTTACACCTTATACACTCAATCAATCTCCAGCTCGCGTGCCATCCCCCGAACAAACGGTATGCTTTGGAAATCCCACACTCTAGGCAAGGGATAGTTGCCATTAATATGGGGATTAAGGTCCTCCAAATCGGGAACAGTGTCTACAACAGGTTGTTCCCAGTCTAAAGCCACCACCTGTTTTTGTGATGTTATTTAAATACCTTTAACATATATCAATCTCTCCCCCCACCTTTGCCAACCGCCTCCAGTATTAAGATATTCTCCACTCTCAAGCCCAAAGCAACAAAGCAGCGATCCCTTATTGCCCTCCACTGTGTATTTTTAGGCTTTTACACCAAAGACACAGCACAGCCGCTCCCTTTATACAGACACACACAAAATAATGCAATAAAAATTATTACCACGATCGTGACTATGAGCAGAATTATTTCAGCTGAAAACATCAGGCGCTTGGTTCCTTCACCGGCCGTGCCCCTCGCGGGGAGACAGAACCGCGGTTAGAAGAACTCCACACTCGCTTCGTGACTGTGTCACGTCTCAGTCACACACCAAACGCACACACATAGATACGGACAAGACACTTTTAACATCAAATACCCGGGCAATAGTCATTTTAGTTAACATTTCCTCCCCTCCCCGCAGCTGCAAATATTAACCAGGTGTTCAAAAGGTTCCGCTCCAAAAGAAAGTGGGAAGCTCCGCTTTACCCTTCTCCTGCTTCTTATACAGTCATTAGCAGGTCCTTCCTGGCAAGCAGCAGCCTAGTAGCCCCCCTTTCTAGCGGTATCCCTGGATTCGCTCGATCTACGCCCAAGATCGCTAGCGGCCGCCCCTCGGTCAGCGAACCCCACAACCATTCAGGGTACCCCCTTACGATACGGGACTATGCTGTACGCCAGACGTCTCTGCGCGATTTACCAGCAGCCCGACCAAGCGTATGACTTACTGGCCCTTCTCCATGTTAAACATACCGTTTGTCCGCGGCAACAGATGGTCGTTGTCTGCTCGTGCCGTGAGCAGCTGGGAGCGGAGTTCCTCCGAGGAAAGGCTCGGGGCGCGCCTAGGACGTCCCCTCCTCAGTCGATCCGGCAGCCGAGCAGAACATGTCCCATCTGGGGTGCCAAAATGATGTGCGGAAAGAGACTCCACAACCTGTACAGTTGTAAAGTAGGTCAGTTTATTCAGCGCTCGGCGCACGGGGGATCGCTCCTCCACAAACGTGCGCATCTTAAGGCAGTCAGTTCTCTATATTTAAGGTACATTCCTATACATAGTCATTAGCCAATGCAAAACGCCTATACATATGCATGACCTTTCCCCGCTTCGTATTAAAATTAGGTCTCCTCCCCTTTGCACCTGTGCAGAGCTTTGTGGTGGTGGTCGTTGAGGGTCTTAGAGGGAAATCTTCATCGCAACCTATAGTTACCCCACCCTCCTCATCATCACCTGTAGTTAACCTCTTGATTTTGCACATGCGCACTTTCTTTCTGGACCTGGGCCCGGGCCTCTTCCTCGTTATCTTTGCTCATCAGTTTTAAATTGGTTGGAGCTCCGTAATAAATCACCCACAGGGTCCATCCTTGGCAAGCAGGGAGTTGGAGTTCCGATACACTGTCCAGGCCTACCCCTGGCAGGTTGAGCTTCGTGATAAATTGTCTAGAAAGTCAGTCCTTGTGAGGTCAAGATAAGTAAACTAAGAAGCTGGAAATGCTAATGGTTAAAATTTAAAGAGACAAACTGAAAAATACCAAATGCCCACTATCACTGTCCAGACTGGCCAAAGGGCTACTGCATGGACTATCTCCTGTTTGATTAGTTCAAAGGCTTGTTGTTGCTCAGGGCCCCATGTGAAATCATTCTTCTTTTGGGTCACCTGGTAGAGAGGGCTCACGATCTCACTGTAACGTGGAATGTGCATTCTCCAGAAACCCACAATGCCTAAGAAGGCTTGTGCTTCGTTTTTGTTTGTTGTTGCAGGAAAAGCTGTTATTTTGTTGATCACATCCATTGGGATCTGATGAAGTCCATCTTGCCACTTTATTCCTAAAAACTGAATTTCTTGTGCAGGTCCCTTGACTTTGCTTTGTTTTATGGCAAAGCCAGCTCTCAGAAGGATTTGGATTACTTTCTCTCCTTTCTCAAAAACTTCTTCTGCTGTATTGCCCCACACAATGATGTAATCACTGTACTGCAGGTGTTCTGGAGCTCCACCCTTTTCCAGTGCATTCTGAATCAGTCCGTGGCAAATGGTGGGGCTGTGTTTCCACCCCTGGGACAGTCGATTCCAGGTGTACTGGATACCCCTCCAGGTGAAAGCAAACTGTGGCCTGCACTGTGCTGCCAAAGGAATGGAGAAAAACGCATTAGCAATGTCTATGGTGGTGTACCACTTGGCTGCCTTGGACTCCAGTTCATACTGGAACTCTAACATGTCCGGCACAGCAGCGCTCAGTGGTGGTGTGACTTCGTTCAGGCCCCGATAGTCCACTGTCAGTCTTTACTCCCCATTAGACTTCTGCCCTGGCCATATGGGGCTGTTAAAGCAAGAGCGAGTCCTGCTGATCACTGCTTGGCTCTCCAGCTGACGAATCAGTTTATGGATGGGAATTATGGAGTCTCGGTTGGTGCGATATTGCCGCCAGTGCACTGTTGTGGTAGTGATGGGAACCTGCTGGTCTTCAACCCTCAGCAATCCCACAGCACACAGGTCCTCTGAGAGGCCATGCAGAGCAGACAGCTGCTTGATTTTCTTAGTCTCTATGGCAGCTATGCCAAAAGCCCACCAGTACCCTTTTGGGTCCTTAAAAATACCCTCTCCTGAGTTAATCTATGCCGAGAATGCACGGAGCAGCCGGGCCAGTCACAATGGGGTGCTTTTGCCATTTCCTCCCAGTTAGGCTTCTTTCAGCCTCAAGTACAGTCAACTGTTGAGACTCCCCCGTCACTCCAGAAATATAAATGGATTCTGGCCTTTTAAAGTCTGATGACATCAGAGTGCACTGGGCACCAGTGTCCACTAGAGCCTTATACTGCTGGGGGTCAGATGTGCCAGGTCAATGGATCCACACAGTCCAGTAAACTCAGTTATCCCTTTCCTCCGCCTGGCTGGAGGCAGGGCCCCTCTAATTACGGGTATCATATTCGTCGTCGGTGAATGGGTTAGTGTGATATCTGTGGGCTTCAGTCTCATCATAATCGGTCACTTCTTGTGAATATGAGTCAAAAGTTTTTCTTGTAGGGTTGGGTGCAAATTCGACCCTTCTATTCTGTTGGAGGAATGGTTTTCTGGAAATTGGAGCAACTCTCCTGGAAGGTTCTCTAGTTGTATTTGATTTTCCTTGCAACTCATTTACTAGTCTTTCTAGGACTAGGGTATGTTTCCCATCCCATTTCCTCATGTCACGCAAGTAAAACCACAATGTCCCCCTTGGTGTATACTGTCTCCTTTGCACAGGAGGACGCTCAGTTCTAGTGGCTGAGACATTGGTCTGTACAGGTAGAGAGCATAGTTGGGCCTTTTTTCAGTCAGTTTCTCCACAGCCGAAACAAGGGAGGGAGTGAGGCTTTCCTCACATTGCCGGATTTGGACGGCCAGTTCATCTACTGTTGGCCCGTCTTCGTCTTTCCATTCCTGTAGTGCCAAATAGCTGGCATATGAGGTGGGTGCCCTCCGTATGAGCTTCTGCCACATGGGTATCATGCATTGGACTTCATCTGGATCTGTAGGTAATTGCGCATTGTCTAGATCACTATAAATCAGTTCTCGCACAGCCAGTTCCCTCAAAAGCTGGATACCTTTATCCATGGTAGTCCATTTGCCTACCCCTGGTTGCAACACAATATCATCCTTGACAGGACACATTTCCCTCACGGCTGATAGAAGATGTCTCCAGAGGCTGAGGGTTTGTGGTTTCTTTCCAATCACTTTATCAATTCCACTTTCTCTGGCAAGGGATCCCAGTTGCCTGGCTTCCCTGTCCTCCAGTTCCAGGCTACTGACTCCATTATCCCAGCATCAGAGCAACCAAGTAATAATCCTCTCGCCTACATGACAGCTGTAATCTTTTCGTGTATCTCGCAGTTCACCCAGGGACAAAGATCGGGTGATTACCTCAGGTTCTATCTCTTCCTCCTGTTCTCATGATACACCTGGTTTGTCTTCACCTACTGCAGAGTAAATTCTCTTTTTATACTTCCTTTTCTGTATAGGGGCAATTATTACTGGCACCGGTTGGTCCTCTAGCTCAGATTCATCACTTTCCACCAAGGTTTGCGTAGTTGATGTGCTTTTCATCAAGGTCTGAGTAGCTGCAATATTTCTCATTGGAAATTGAGTATCCACAGTGCAAGCTGGGAGGTCTGTTGCCTGGGTCTGAATAGCTGCAATATGTGTTATGGGATTTTGAGTAGCTGCAGTAGGAGTTGGAGGATTGGTTGGCTGGGTTTGAATAGCTACATTTCTTGCTGCCAAAGTTTGTGTAGCTGCAGTATCTGTTCTTGGAGTTTGAATAGCCACAGACTTCCTTACTGTGGTTTGTATAGCTGGAATATCTGTTTTCGGGGTCTGAATAGCTGCAGTTCTTGTTATGGGCCTCGAAGTGGCCACAGTATCTGCTGCAAAAGTTTCAGTAGCTGCATCACTGGTTGCGGGGGTTTCGGTAACCACAGTGTCTATTGCAGAGGTTATTCCTGGGGTGGTATACCTGAAGAGTTTCCTGATCTTAAACAACACCTGAAAAATACTTAGGAGCCTCAGCAATAAAAATAAAATGGCCAGACTATCCCAAGAATAATTAATACTCCTAAACTCTTACATGCTTGGACTGGAGGAGAAGGAGAAATTGTCAAAAGCCGTCCCTTTTGTAAATTTGTTCCCCAAAGTGAGAAAGTAAGAGGTACAATTATTACTAAACTCTGTCAGGTGACACTCGGTGTTCGGAAAGGTTTGATTAACACGTTGTATTTCCGAGGAGAAAAAAATTGATGGTGTAAGTTGCAACAGTGTCCAACACATGGAGCCTGAGGGCCGAAGAGACCAACTCAGTAGGCTGTCTCCATGGAAAGGCAAAGTAAACCATGAACTGATCAAGAGTATCTAACAGCGCCCAAAATGCAAGGATGGTGGAAACGGAATGTGCGAGCAACGGAGGAAACTATGCGAGCCGACTCAATGTGAGTGATAAGGCATAGTTCACTTTATTGCTCTCATTCAGTCATATTTATACAGGCTACAATAATTATGCCTACTAGTCCTTTGCTAATTGGCTTAAGCTCTAAACGTTACATTTACATGGTCCTCCTACTTGTGGTTTAACAGTAAAGCATTCTCTACATTTTTCACACCCTTACTTTCTCAAGGTTGTTTACCAGATTGAGATAAAGTCACAGTGTCAGTATTCAGTACTTTTCCACTGCGGCCCTCTGAATGTTAGACCAGACTCTGCTCGCACAACTATTCTGCGAATCCATGTCCTTGTTCTCTGAGCCATTCCCCAACAATTCCCCCTTTTTCTTTTTGTACGAGCAGAGCTTGCCCTGCGACACACTCAATCATTTTTCTAAACCAGGATACAACACAGCTCAAACATAAAAGGCCAACTAGTACAATGATTAAAAGTAACAGCATGCTTTGCAACAAGCTTTTAAACCATCCTCCCAGTCCCAACCAGTTTGTTAGACCTTCTAGGCCAAAGAAACTCATGTCCTTTTGAATTTTCTGAGAGTGGTCCATGAGTTGTTGTATTTCTTTATGGAGAGATCTCAATTTATCTTCTAGGTCCATACAACAGAAGCCCTTAAAATTTTCACAGCTGGATTTATACCCTTTATCACAATACATGCGAGCTAAACACATACAGCAATTGGTTAAACACTCTTAAGCATGAGCTCTAAATTTGACACAACAGGTGGCTTAGCTCTGTTCACGCTGCAGGACGTTAACAGGGCACTCCTACTTTGCGGTTACCAGCTAAAGCTACTCCCTTCTTTTTCCCAACTTAGTTTTGCTAAAGTTGTTTATATGAAGTCTCAAGGACAAGTATCCTGGAGACTTCTGCTAATTCACCCTGACCGTGCATTTGCTTGTTATACTTATGTCAAGGGCCTAAGCTGGCTACTGCGGCCTAAGCCATTTCAATACCCGCGCTGCTTCTGCTAAGCCTCTGATTGTACAACATCTCTAGTGATCCGTGACCCCTGTCCCGTAGCCATTCTGCAGCAATTCCCCCTCTTTCTTTTGGTACAATCAGGGCTGTACAGTGACACTCCGTACTCCTTTCATTATACATCCATAAGCAATTTTTACTATAATTAGAATTTAAAATATAATGCCTCAAAAGCATACACCCTCTTTAATTAAAGTTAAAAGCTAAGGCAACAGGTTGGCAAAAAGAAATGTTAACCATGCATCAAACGGGTTTATGTCCTTAACAATCTTCTGAGTGTGGGAGGGCCCCCTCCTTGGACTGACCCGAGAGCTTCTCCCTACGGCTCCGGTGGGAAACAGAGCTCCGTCGGTATTTGCCCTCCCCGGTGGGGGTGGGACTGGGGGTCCCCTCGGCAGGAGGGTGCCGGGGGGGGGCCCCCACCCCCCGCCCTGGGTCCTTCTGGCTGCAGAGCTGATCCCGTCCGTGCTGACCCCACCCAGAAGCGCGCGGCTCACCGCCGCCCCCCCGGGCCCTCGCGGCCGCCATCGCCTGTGGGGGGGAAAGGGGGAAAACCGGAAACGCGATGAGTCGCTGCGATGGAGCAGTAGATGCAGTGGGCTCTTACCAGTGCCGGGGACTTGGCAGACATTTGATCCTCCGCAGCAGTTGTAGAAACCACTTCAGGAAACTTGAGGCTAGTGGTATCCGGAGGTGGGGGTGGTGAAAATCTCGGCTGCCCTGATACATTTTTCTGAGCCAGTGCTGCTGATGCCGCAATCGGGACAGTTGTTCCTGCACTGGAAAGTCCAGGTTGCAATGTCTCAAAAATGTTGGGAGTCGTTACCACCACAGCATTCACGACCCCAGAAGTCGACCGGAGCCTCTGAGTGTCCATAGCAGCTAAGTCCTGCTCCATTTTTTATTTCTTAATACCATTCACTGTTTCCCTCCATGGCACTTGGAGTCCCTTGGCAGCTTTTGCAGGCTGCAGTGCTGTAGTTGTTCATGTTGCAATTTTCACACCAAACTTGGGCACGGCATTGTCGTCTGATGTGTCCTTCTGGCCTGCAGTGACAACATTTGTTTCCTCTTTGCATTGGGGATCGGGGCTGCCTTTCAGTCTGCCGCAGGGGTGCTAAAGCTGCAAAAGCCTGCTGCTGTGCATCCATTCCTGTACATCAGACTGATCTATGGCAGCTGTTACTCTGTCTATAAATTGCGCAAAAGTTTCATCTCTACCTTGTTTTATTGCCATATTCGATGGAGAAGTGGGGGCAGTCCTAACTGCTGTGATTGCTAACCTAGCTGTTCGCATTGCTTCTAAACAAATATCTGGCCCTAATCAAAGTTGTGCATCTACAGTAACAAATCTATTCATTCCCATTAGTTGTTCAACAGTCACCCCATAAAGAGGATCACCTTGCTGGCGAGGCTGGTGAACAGACTGCTCACAATAGCGCTGCCAGTTTGCTTGCCACAGGAAAAGCTGTGACTGAGTCATAATCATTCTAACAATCCCTTTAATATCTTCTTGGCATAAAATAGTTCCTCCCTAAATATATTTGAGCAATTGTTTTGTGGATTCACCATTAACTTTTTTGCAGATTTTTCATCGTCTATTACCATATCCCATAATACATCACCTAACCTTCGCCACTCACCAACATCAAAAAAGAAGGGAGTCAGGATTTTTAAAACATCCTTTAACCCTTCCTAGTGTGACCAAACCTGATAATTACTTAGCACAGTCTACTCCCCACGTTTCTAAAAAGCGCTGTAATAACTCTAGGGCTACCTCAATATCCGTATTACTGGCACGTTTATGCTCCCTGATTAAGATACTACCGTGTGCTCCCTGATTAAGGCATCACCATGTGCTCCTTGATTAAGGCACTACTGTATGCTCCCTGATTAAGGCATTTGTGCTCCTTGATTAAGGCACTACTTAGATATCTCTTTCCTACCGTTATACACTTTGCAGCCTTTCCAGCAGCCCCTGCAGATGGCGGACCCCTTTTGGACGCTCCAGGCATTTGGATCGACACACCACTCTGCGTCGGGCAGCGTTCAGTCGATCTTGGCCCCCCGGTCGCTGTTACCGGTGCTTTTCTGCATCCATCGCTCGGAGTCGGGACGTGAGTAGCTCCGCCGACAGAGCACGAAACTCTTAATCCCAGGGTCGTAGGTTGGTTCGGGCGCCACTTGCGAGCGACGGAGGAAATATGCGAGCCGACTCAATGTGAGTGATAAGGCATAGTTCACTTTATTGCTCTCATTCAGTCATATTTATACAGGCTACGATAATTATTCCTACTAGTCCTTTGCTAATTGGCTTAAGCTCTAAACGTTACATTTACATGGTCCTCCTACTTGCGGTTTAACGGTAAAGCATTCTCTACATTTTTCACACACTTACTTTCTCAAGGTTGTTTACCAGATTGAGATAAAGTCGCAGTGTCAGTATTCAGTACTTTTCCACTGCGGCCCGCTGAATGTTAGACCAGACTCTGCTCGTACAACTATTCTACGTCCTTGTTCTCTGAGCCATTCCCCAACAGGAACGTACAAAAACTGAGCTACTCTCACAGTCATTTTCAGACAGAACAGATGGAAAAAACCCTTAATCACATTTTTATAGCCAATGATCAATGCAATAAAAAGCAAGTAAGGAGTCATATCCCACAGTTCTGATGATAACCCCCTGATAAAATGTAGCAACATGGTAATCATTTTGTTGAAGCACTGTCCGACACTGTCTTTATCTCAACCCTTCGGGCCCCACGTTGGGCGCCAAAAATGACTGTGATATTTTCACTGGGCTAGCCCTTGGCTAGCAGTCAACACAGCCATTCACCCACTTCCCCCCCACCCCCAGGGGATAGGGGAGAAGATTGGGTAGCAAGGATAAGGAGGATTGTAGGATGAGATAAGAACAGTTTAATAATAGAGAGAAAAGTTAAAATAATACTAATTTTAAAATAGTAGTGATAATGATAACAGTAACAAAATATGCAAATAAGTGACACCCAATGTTATTACTCACCCCCCCGCTGACCGAGCCCGGACTGTTCCCAGATAGCAATCCCAGAGGAGCGACAATCCCGAACCGAAACCACAATCCCAGAAGAACCAGAGCCCGAGCGAAAAAGCCAGAGAGAGCAAGAGAGGAAGAGCCCCTCACTACTATACTGGGCATGACGTGATATGATATGGAATACCCCATTGGCATATCTAACTGCCAATTAAGTTTATTAATTTAAATATTCTTCACCCGCCTTAAATCTTGTGCTTGTGGACTAACAGAACACCAAGTCCTTCACTTCCAGGGACAAAAATGCAAACACTGGTATGTTATCAGTGTCTCTCTCACAGCGAGTCCCAGGCTGAAAGCAAAACACAGCACAATTCTAGCTACTAAAAAAGAAACCCATCTCTGTTTCAGCTAAAAACCAGGACAAAGGTTTTACAGATACGATGGAGGAATGCACTATTGCAATTTTGAAAGCAATAGTACACTATTACAACCACAAGCATTTCCAGTTAAGAGGGATGCAGTAATCAGAAGATATATATGAGCTTCTTTTACCCATGACCTGGTGCTCTGTTTACTTTATATTTAAAAAAATAATCTTATTCATATTACTTCTATTTTAAATACTAGTTTGATTTTAAAACAGTTTCTTTAAAGTCACTTTGTGCTTTACTCTAGAACAAAACTAAGCTCTGTAATTGCTGCCATTTTCACTATACTTTGATGCAAGTTCTTTGATTTCCATAACTCTTTCTTAGAGTTAACATAAAGACTGAGATACCAAAATAATGACTCAGGTAGAAAAAAAAAATCCAAACTATTGTGCTTTAAAAATGTTTTAATGAAATCTTCCAAGATCTCAAGGTTAATATAAGGTATGAATATCCCATTGAAGAACTTTTTCTGCAGATGCACCTTGTTTAAACATATAACAACAGGTGGAAAAATGTATTTTTATGTACTTTTGCCGTATGCATTGTCTGGCTCATAGTTCACAAACAAGGTTCACAATGTCTAGTGCACACAGGGAACTCATGGGGAGGTTACAAAATCAACCCATCCTTGGATTGCCTTGAGGCCCTGTGTCTTTGCAGAGACAACTCATGGGGAGCTGTGTCGATAGCTCAGCCCTGGGTTCTCTGATAAGCCTTAAACTAAACAGGGCAGTGGCTGCACCATTCAAAGAACCAAAATCTGATTTGAGCCTTGAAATCCCTTAACAAATAGTATGCCCTGAGTCTCAGTCCAACCACTGCTCAGTTGCCTGAAGGAAGCAAGGTAAAGAAAAGCTGGAGGGTTAGCTTCCTAACACAATTCTGGTTTGAGGAAAAAATGTACATAGTCTCACACCCTCAAAGCTGCAAGGTTCTAGCCCCAAAGTTCTGAATCTGTTTTAACATGTCCTTTTCCTTGTGCCCATTGGGTTACTCTTTCTTTCAATCCCTTATGAATTACAGAAGGTAGCCACAAGTGACAGCCAAACTGTGAGCAGGGATCACAGAGGTATTAGTTCCAGAAATTGTCAACAGAATTCACATAATTATTTTTTTCTTTGTGAAATACAGAATATTTTGGATTGTAGCATACCCAAGAGCAGTGTTACTAAAGTTGATCTTCCACTTGAATACAGAAGCAAGTAAATAAATATATCCTGTAAACATCAAATTAAATTTGAGACAACTTGATGCAAATATTTTACATTTATTGGAAGGGCACAATAAAAAGGGGACTGCAGAAAAGACAAAGGACTACTAAAAGCAATCTGCGGTTTACAAGAATACTGGAATTCTGTTTTATAACAGGCTATGAAAATAAAAGGTTAGCTTAAGTTCAAAAGTGTAACTTTATACGAAAAATTGGCAAATAAATAGTTTAAATGTATATGTATTTAAAATTATAAAGAACAGACAATTAACAATTGTATTACATAGTTATCATTTTCAGATTTATTTAAAAGCTGGATGAACTCACAAATATCATTTTGGTTTTTTACATCTGTACTTTTGGGAAGAAGCACTCATTTACAGTGTTATATATTATTAATCTGCTTCACAACTATATTATTTTTTAAAGACCAAAGAGTATAAAAGGTACTTTACTTGATATTAAACTTCATGATGTATACTTTGGCACAAATGTGAAAAAAATGTAAACATATTTGAAAACTCTATCTGTACCCCACTCAAGTTTATAAATGTCAAAACTCTTGTGTGTGCTAGTGGGTCAGTGAATCAATCATTACACCTTCCTCAACATCCCTCCTCCTTCTCCAGATGCCTAAAATTATATGAAAGGAAAATAACACATGCAGTTGAAAAAAATAGCAATCCTGCAACTATTAGTTCAAATTTTTATATCTGGAAGGCTTATGAATATGCATGTAACTACACAATACTTTAATAGAAGGAATGGATTGGTGCTTGGTTTTGGCTTTCAGTCCTCAAGATGTCTTGTCTGATGAGTTTAAATTCTGAGTTTTTCCTATTACATGCTTTTAGCATTTTAGTTAAAATTATGTGGGAAGCTCAGTTGAAAAAAATAAGTTGTCAGTTACAGGTAATGATACAATTAACAGTGGAAACATATTTTTCTTCTAGTTGGTAGGTCTACTGAAGAGTCTGAATCTGTGGCATGACTAAGCAGAAGGTGGAGGGAAGGAAAAAAAGGTTGCCACTATCTCTCCTTAAGCACTACAACTTCAGGTCTTGTAAGGAATTTGTAACATCCAGAGATATATAAAACTTCCAGTCTCCAGTGGATTTAGTGGTGATTTGTAGCAAGCATAAGCATGCTATAAAAATGTGTTCTACAGAGTGCAAAACTGTATCTATGATATCCTGGGTGCATCTATGCTTGCATATCAGAATGGCTGAAAGCACCTCAATTGGTTATTTTAATTCAGCATTTCCTTTCACTGAAAAACTGGAGAGGAACAAAGGTACAGATCTACCTTTGTGTAAAATTCAAGTGAAATGTTGTATTGGGTCTGGCTGAGATAGAGTTAATTTTCGCCAGAGCACCCCTCAGAGTGCTGTGTTTTGTATTAGTAGCTAGAAAGGTGCACGGGTGTTTTGGTTACTGCTGACCAGTGCCAGCACAATGACAAGGCTGGCTCTCCAACATTCTACCCCCCACCCCAGCAGGCTGGGGATGGGGAAGGTCTTGGGAGGGGACATAGCCAGGACAGCTGACCCAAACTGACCAAAGGGCTATTCCATACCATATGACATCTGCTCAGAAATAAAAGCAAGGAGAATGGAGAGGGAGGGGGGGGCGCTCGTTATTTACATTTGTCCTCCAGGGCAACCACTAGACATATACTGAAGCCCTGCTTCCTGGGAAGTGGCCAAACATCGCCTGCTGATGGGAAATAGAGAATAAATATTTTGTACTTTTTTTGCATCCGTGCGCGCAGCTTTGCTTTGTTTCTATTAAACTGCCTTTTGTCTTGACCCATAAGTTTGGGGTTTTTGTTCCATCTTATTTTCTCCCCTCCTCATCCTGATAAGGAGAGGGGTGATAGAGCAGCTTGGTGGACACCGGGCATTCAGGCAAGGTCAACCCACCTCAAATGTAAATGTTTCTATTGAAGAAATATATTGCAAAAGCAATACTGCTGTTCAAAATAACAGTAAAATAATTGTTTCAATTAAAAAATGTGTATATTTAAATAGAATCATAGAATCATTTTGGTTGGAAAAAACCTTTAAGATCATCGAGTCCAACCAAAAACCTAAAACTGCCAAGTTTACCACTAAACCATATCCCTAAGCACCACATCTACACATCTTTTAAATACCTCCAGGGATATATTCAAGGAACAGTCTACATCGCACTACTCACTGTTACTGTAATCATAGTAAGAAAAATATAAAATTATTTATAGTGACTTGGAGAACATAACCCTGTGAAGTAAGGTTACAAAGTTAATATTAAACAAAAGGTAAACTTTGAAAGTAATATAGGTCAAAGAAAACAAGAGAAAAGAAAAACTACCAATAAAGCTTAAGCATTTAAATTATGTTAGTGCATTATAATATGGTCTAACTAGAAATTGAAGTTGTATTAAGTTGAATATTGTAAGTTGATATATTAATATTAATATTAAGTTGAAGTTGTATTAAGTTGAACAAGCTTCATAAAGTTGAAGCTTGTTTACCATCCATATTGGATCGACCCCTTGCTTCCTCCGCTCGCAACAAGTGGCGCCCGAACAGGGACATTGGGGTTTTTCTTTTTTCCTTTTTTTTTTTTAAATTTTAATCTGTTTGTCACCGGACGAGCGGACTCGGAAAAGCACTGGCAGCGGCGACCAGGGACCAAAAGATCCACTACTCTCCGTGAGAGCGAGGTGTCCGGGTCCTCAGGAGGCTAAAAGCTCTATTTTATGAAGCTCGAGCCGGATCCTGATTGCAGTCCGAGAGGCGTCTACCTAAAGTCGTTGAAAACGCCGCTAGAATCACAGCTGTGAGTATTCAGTGAGTATTATGGAAATGGAACAAGAGGTAGCGCAAAAATTATTACGCTTTTTAGAAAAGCGCGGCGTTGGTCAGTTTTATGATCTCGCCGAACTTCTTGCCTTAGGGAAGGCGAAGGGACATTTTAAAGATCCTATTGCAATGTTTGATGAGAGTGAATGGCGGGACTATGGGGACACTTTGTGGAATTCGGTCATTGATGACGATAAGGTTGCAAAGAAGTTGATGAAAACGTGGCAAGAAGTGACGAATGCTATTAAACAATATAAGACCGAGAAGCGGGTTGTTAATGCCGCCGCGGCGAAGCTGGACGGCGGGGCGGCCAGAGGGAGCCTCGAGATACCGTGTTGGATGGATATAGGTCGGGGCCGGGTCGGGGCCGTCCTCCTGGTGTCGCCTTTTGTTCCTGCTGAGGATCTCTTTGATGGCGGTCTGGCGACCGAGGGCCGCTCCGGGACAGCGCACGGGAGCCGGGCGGCGGAGGCCGGGAGGCGGCGGCTGGTCGATGGCCGTCGGGCAGCCCCGGGCGTGGGGCTTGCAGCGCCGACGGCTCAGCCCCAGGTGGGCCCGCCTCACCCCGCGGCGGCGGCGGCTCCCGGCGGCGAGGGTTGCCGCCGCTGCGCCGAGTGGGACAGGAGTGGCAGCGGCGGCAGCGGCCGAGCGGGGAGGGTCCCGAGCCGGGCCGAGCCCCTGAGAGTGCCGCCGCCGTCTTTGAGGCGACCGAAGCGAATGCGGAGGGAGCGGCTCCCCGGCGCTCCGGACCCCGGCGATGGTGACAGTGGCGCGGGGCACCCCCCCGACGCGCCCCCGCTCCGTTTCCCGCCGGAGCCACCGGGAGAAGTTCTCGAGTCAGCCCAAGGAGGGGCCCCTCTCCCCTTCCATTCCCATTTTTGTGGGGGGGCCGAGCCCGCCCGAACCGCGCTCGCCACGTGGCTGCCCTCGGGAGAGGCAGTGGGAAACGGTGGAGCTGGCCGCGGCACCGGAAGAGGCATAGGGAGAGCACCTGAACAACAAGAGCAATTTTTACAGCGACAATTGGAACTGCATTCCCTGGTAATTGCCACTGAAAAGATACAGCGGGCCCCAGCATGGAAATATTTGGGTTGGACAATAAATGAGACACAGATTTCCCCTCAGATTCATACAGACATTATTACGCTTGCTGATGCTCAAAAAATTATTAGGGGATCTTCAGTGGCTCCGACCAATTGTAGGCATAGACAATGATCAATTAGAAAGTCTACGTCCCTTATTAAAAGGAACCAACCCTGCCCAAACAGTGCAGTACCTTTAAATTTATTACTGGACTTTGAGTCAAATTCACTTATAGCAATTTGGTGCCATGACTCGGATCTAGACTACCTTGGTTCAGAACCCCACTCCAGGAGGGTGCCCCCGTCCTCGGACGGTCCTGGAGTAAGGGACCTCTGGTCCTAAGGTTTCCTAGATCCATGAACCAAGATAGGCTGAGCAAAAGGAAAGCTGCAGTTCCCCGTGATTTTTGTGCACAAAGAACCAAGCAAGTGGAGACTCCCTGGAGAGAGAGAGTCAGCTCACCCCACGGAGGGAGTGCATTGACCCAATGCAAAAAGAAAAAGGGGGCGAGTCAGATAGCGGTCCTGGAATGGATATTTACGACAATACAACCAGCAACAACACTGCAGAAGAAAATCTCATACTTAGCGGAATTAATACAAAAAGGCAGAACAAGATTACTGCAGATAACAAGAAACGAACCAGGAGCAATATATGTTCCGATCCGGAGGAAGAACTTGGAAATCATATAGAGGGAGCAAGAATACGGGACATAGGGAATAAAAGACTCTTTGAGTTATTGTGACAGTTACAGTCGGCAATCATGCAACGGACAGAGTTGTACTGTATTATTCACATTAGGAGCCATAAATGGACTGATGGGTTAGGGGAAGGTAATGACCGGGCTAACCAACTGGTTTCTATGGCCGCCCCTGTAAGTGACTTTATAAAAGCAAGGGAATCACATGCTACAGTTCACCAGAACGCTCGAGGGCTGCACCACCAGTTCAATATCACTATGGAAGAGGCTCGCAGCATTGTTCGGGCATGTGCTACCTGTGGTCATCATGGCCCAGGACTGGGGATTGGGGTGAACCCAAGAGGTCTGGGTCCCTGCGAACTGCGGCAAATGGATGTTACACATGTTAATGAGTTTGGGCGGTTAAAATATGTACATGTAACCATTAATACTTATAGCAGATACACATGGGCCACTCCTCAGACGGGGGAAAAGGCATTGCATGTAACACATCATCTTACCAGTTGTTTTGCCGTTATGGTGGTTCCCAATGCCATCAAAACTGATAATGGGCCTGCATATTGTAGTGAGAAAGTTAGGAAATTCTGTCAACCATGGGGTGTTAAACATATAACAGGGATATCACATTCACCAACCGGTCAAGCTGTGGTAGAACGGGCCAACCAAACCCTGAAACGTTATTTACAAAAGTTTAACAACGTTACTGATATAGCAGAAAGGCTGTTGCGAACTGTTTTTGTGTTAAATCATTTATGTATTTTTTCTGATCAGGAACTTCCCCCTGCGATGATACATGGGAGAGCAGTAAGTGAAAAGGAAAAGGAACCTATGTATGGGATGTATAAAGAACCAGAAACAGGATTGTGGAAAGGGCCAGCGGAGGTGAAATATCTAGGCAGAGGTTACATGTGTGTCGTTACAGGGAAAGGTTTTCTTTGGGTTCCTGCCAGATTCACCCGAAACCCGCCTTGAAGAGGAGCCCTGAGGAGTGCACAGACACTGTGCCCGTTAATGAGCACGCTGACCCTGGTCCCCACCACCTGTCCCTTCTGTTTTAAGTGTGAACCGTGGGTATTAGCTGAAGGGCTCTATGCCCGCTGGTAAGCAGAATGAGACACAAACGCCGTGGGGTTGTATTTTCTTGGCAAAGTATTTTCCCCAGCCAGGCCTGGCCGATTATTGGCCGGTTAAACTCCCACCTGGCTTCCCTTCTCTACTTGGGGTAACTATTGCCACAAGGTGGACAGCAATCCGGGCGCAGAACTAGACAGTAAAGGAGAGGGCATTTGAAACAACGGCTCCGCCAAACAGTTGCCCCCCTGGGTACTTTTTGGTCTGTTGGCAAGTCATCTTCTGGCACACTAGCTTCACAGTCTGCCTCTTGGTCTGTGGAGATCGTGCTTGGGGTGGCATTCCACAGCATCCCATTGGGGGTCCATGCTATCTTAGCAGGCTAACATTGTTTGCCCCCTCTATACACCAAATACAGGTTCACCAGTGATCATGGCGGTCACTAGCAGGATTAGGTGGCGACTGCAAGGACGATGTGGAGTTGTGGTCGCGCCCAGAGATATTTTTTGCTTCACTGTTTGCACCTGGGGTTGCTGTTTCTACGGCCTTAGTAACTTTAAAAAAAAAAAACTTGCTTGTTAGAGTATTAAACAATTTAACCTTACCTCTGAGATTATTTCAGCCCTTCTTACAGGTGTGTATGCATGAGACACGCCGTGTTGCAGAACTGAACAGCTATTGACTTTTTATTGTTAGCTCAAGGACATGGTTGTGAAAATTTTGACAGTATGTGTTGCATGAACCTTTCGGATCATTCTGAATCCATCCTTAAAGCCCTAGTGGCCCTGAGGCAGAACATGGAGCACATCAGGCAACACCACGGCGGCCTGGACGAGTGGCTTCGAGAACTGTTTCAGGGATGGGGTTTCTCGGGATGGACAGGAAGCCTCTGTTACACCTTGTTGTTTTTCTTATGGTTATTTTGTTAATTTTGTCTTTATGCTTTTCTTGTATTAACCGGTGCTCTGTAGGTATAAGCTAGTGGTTCAAAAAGAAAAAGGGGGAATTGTTGGGGAATGGCTTGAGGAGCCAGGGACATTAGCTCCCTGGGCAACTTAATTGTTGGGGAATGGCTTGAGGAGCAGGGACATTAGTTCCCTGGGCAACTTAATCACTGGCTTTTAGCATGGCTAAGCCACGGCTAGCACGTGAGACCGCTAGCACGTGGAAGCTGTGCAGAGAGTGTTGGCAAAGTTGCATATAACCAATCAGAGTGTGACATGTGTGCATAGCCTTCTGATGTAACCAATCGGGATGTGACATGTGTGCATGGTCGTTGTGGGAAAGCATAAAAGAAGTTGTGTTCTGCAAATAAAGTTGAAGCTTGTTTACCATCCATATTGGATCGACCCCTTGCTTCCTCCGCTCGCAACACCACAGAATTTGCTCTATCTTACCTCTATTATCATTACAGTTTCCATCAAAAATCAGAAGCTACTGAGCATTACAGGAAAAGGTATTTTGGTTCATTGTTGGATGAGAAGCTCAGGAAAATCAACATCCTTCTTTTCCCTCTCTCCATCTCAGACATGCTTTTCAACAACAAGAAACTAAATACATAGGGTTTTTGATAGAAAACCACTGGGAAGAGTCAATATTATGAATAATTTTGCTGTAAAATATTTGTAGTAACACATCACACTTTCTAGATGGCCTTTTAAAAAAATCCCACAAATATGTTCTGTTTGTTTTCTCTTCCTTCTCCTTATCTTTTCCCATAGCAAATATCCCAAAGAAGTACAGATATAACTTCATGGATTTAGGTGCCCCTCTCTCTGTCTGGGGAATTGTTTTTCTTTTCATATAGCATTACTACTTGCTGCAGTAATTCCATAAAATCAGTATTTAACTTAGAAAAGCAGCAAATATTTCTTATTTTCCATTGTGAAAGCTGTACAAATTGAGCACAGATTACACTGAGTTGCTACAGAACAAGTTAATTAATAAAAGAATAACCATGACTTTCACTTTCTCATACCAAGATTATGGAAGTTCCTAGTGATAATTAAGAACAAAGGAAAAAGTACCTTCCTCAAACTACCAAAGAGTAAATATTAATACTTCATTTTCAATTTTTTTTTAAACACTAATCTGAAGTTTCTAGAAACACAAACAGCACAGTGACCATATGTCGCTAATACAAGCTGAATATGCTGAAACTGCAGCAGATAGCTCCCAACACTTTTGCTAAAAATCCAACAGCAAGTTAAAGAGGAAGTGGAAGCAATTTCTTCATGCCGAGAATTGTCTGTCAGTGAAGACTTAAACCTCACAAACTTTTATTTAATAATATCCCTGGAAAGAACCACACAGGAGTTAATACCTCCCATTTCAGCTGAATTCCATCAGTTACAACTACAGTCATGTTATTAAACCAGCAGGACAGACTGCCTCACTGAATGAATTAGCCATTTTATACCTTCTCCCTGGGTCAGGTTCTTAAAATACCTTCAACTGATAAAAACAAGCAATTAATTAGTGAACAGCATCAGTATACCTCCACTGCACATTTAATTAAATCAAAATAGTCTATTATCTGATCAAAAAAGAAGGGGAGGCAGGTCTACAAGTGAAACTTGTTGATTTGTGGACTACAGCCACTTCAGGTAACTTCCAATTCTGGCTGGCTAACTAAATCAAAACATACCTGTTTCTGAAGTTTCTTGCTACTCATGTGCTGCTACTTTTGCTATATGTGGAGATCATATCACTAGTATGTGTCATATCAATTAGCTGTGTCTAATAACAGGTAGGAAAAATAAATATTAGAGGGTTAGAAGCAGATCCTTCCAAGTGCTCTGTGTTAGCCTCCTCCATCATACTTTTTTATTTATCTTTTCATATTGTTGTAGTTATGACATAATGAATAATAATAGAAAATATTAACTGTAATACTAATCACTTCTCTCAGTTCCTAATGTCATCCTCATTATCATAGATGAATAGTGCTAGGAAACTAGAGAAGATCCAAGTTAGATGCAGTAATGATTTCTCAATAATCTCAACTCTTCTACTTGCTATCCATATTGTTGGATGATGATCAGTTTTCCCCACTTATAAAATGAGTAGAATTCTCCACCTCAGACCAGAAGTGCCATTCAATTACTCCCTGTAAAGCATTTTGAGATTTTTCAGGCAAGGGATTTAAGGATTTTGCAAAAACAACTCAAAAGTATCTCAGAATGGTTGAGGTTGGAAGGGACCTCTGGAGGTCATCTGGTCCAGCTCCGCTGCTGGGAGACAGTGTCAAAGGCCTTACTCAAGCCTAGATAAACAATAGCTACTGTTCTTCCCTCTTCTACCAGGCCAGTCACTTCATCATAGAAGTTTATCAGATTGGTCAAGCATGACTTCCCCTTGCTGAAGCCATGTTGACTACTCTTGATGATTTTCTTGTCCTTCATGTGCCTGGAAACGGTTTCCAGGATTAGCTGCTCCATCATCTTCCCAGGGATGAAGGTGAGGCTAACAGGCCTGGAGTTCACTGGGTCCTCTTTTTTGTCCTTCTTGAAAATAGGAGTGACATTTGCCTTCTTTCAATATTTGGCCCTTCTCCTGGTTGCCATGATTGATCAAAGATTATTAAGAGTGGCCTCACAATGACATTTTCCACCTCCCTCAGCACTAGTGAAAAACAAAACAAAAAAGCCACGAACAACTGTCTTCAGTAACTGAACATGATCACAAAAACCAGACATATCTAAAACCACATTCTTCCACGAAACCTTTATTTTCTCCACCTGTAAGACTAAAATGTATCCTATATTCAAGGAACAGTCTACATTGCACTGCTCACTGTTACTGTAATCATAGTAAGAAAAATATAAAATTATTTATAGTGACTTGGAGAACATAACCCTGTGAAGTAAGGTTACAAAGTTAATATTAAACAAAAGGTAAACTTTGAAAGTAATATAGGTCAAAGAAAACAAGAGAAAAGAAAAACTACCAATAAAGCTTAAGCATTTAAATTATGTTAGTGCATTATAATATGGTCTAACTAGAAATTGAAGTTGGTAAACAAATAGTATATTCATAAATACCTACAAGAAAGCTGAGGAGGGACTTTTTACAAGGGCAGGTAGTGATAGAACAAGAGGCAATGGCTTTAAACTGGAAGAGGGTAGGTTTAGATTAGATCTTAGGAAGAAATTCTTTCCTGTGAGGGTGGTGAGACACTGGAAAAGGTTGCCCAGAGAGGTTGTGGATGCCCCCTCCCGGGAAGTGTTCAAGGTCAGGTTGGATGAGGCTTAGAGCAACCTGATCTAGTGGGGGGGGTGTCCCTGCTGATGGCAGGGGGGTTGGAACTAGATGATCTTTAAGGTCCCTTCCAACCCTAACCACTCTATGATTCTATGATTCTAAACATCAGAATTCTAGAAAATAATTATATTGAAATATAAAATGCATTTACTAGATACTGAAAGGAGGTATTAAGTGTTTTAAAATAATGCTTTAAGTAAGGATAGATACTGAGAGATACAGATGTACACACACACATACACTATTGAGTATAATAATGCTCCTAATTCAAAATTGTAAATTTATGTACATAATTGTCATCATCCCCACCCTCTAAGAACTTACTTGATAACCATTATGTACCTGATCTTTTCTAAGAGCTTTGCTAAATATGTGTGGTGGCTTCACTTGACTTGGCTAAACACAGCCGTTTGCTCACTCTCCCCCCACCACAAGGGATAGGGGAGAGAATTAGAGGGGTGTGGAGTAAGTGCTGGAGGTAACTAAAAATCAGAAAATGGCTGTGTCCACACACTAAGGGAAGGTACAGTGTCAAGGACGATCCCAGGGGAAAATTACAGCTGGAATGTGAAGAATTTTCTCCAAGGCTGCCTCCCTACTAGGCCTGCTGCTTATCAAGGAAAAAAACAAGAGATAGGAGAGAGCAGAGGCTTGCTATCCAGCTCTTGTCCAAGGCTTGATGTATGGTCTATTTGTGATTCTGGATTGACAGCTGGTGCCCCTTTTGACAACTACTTCCCTTTGTGGACCTTGACAAAACCATAACTCCATACCACTGACCTCCCTCTTTCCCCCTCATAGAGAGCATCTCTAAGTTTTGGTAATTTCTACCATAAAAGGGGAATGGAAGTGTCTTTTGCCAATCACCATAAAGGTATGAATAGAGTCACTCAAGCTCCACCTTCCAGGTAGAAAAATAGTATAAGAATAGCCCCAAGAAGGGGGGGAATTAGGGAAGACACCATCACAGTCAGGGAAGATGCTATCACTGACAAGTCAGGAATGAGTCCATCACAGACCTCTGACCCCTGGGACCAGCCGACGGGCTGAGCCTCTCTTCCCCTCATTGAGATGCCTTTGGGTAAGACTAAGACTTAGATTCAGCCAAGGATCTTCCTCAGAAACTTAGAAGATCTCTAGAGAATTACTTTACTAATTCAGTGCTTTGTAGTAACCTAACATCCTGCTACCATTAATGGTTTTAGTAATTTGTAACCTCAGTATAAGCATATACTTCTGCAGACATTGGTTTATCACCGGCAATCCACACGAATCTGTATTAATCCCGTTGCTCTATTAAAGGTGCTTTCATTTGCTTACAGAGTTGCTGCACAATTTCTTGCTGGGCTGCTGCCTGATAAGGCCATGAGAGTCCATAGATTGTGACTGACTGACAGGTGCGGGACACTATCCAGTGGATCCGGCGCTGAAGTGCTCAGACTTGTGGTGTCTCGTCGAACTGTGTCCGTCTGTAACCAGCCACCCCAACTGACCCGTGCTCAGCGGGACGCTGCTAGATTCTGCAGGTTTAGCTGTGTAAGTCCATAAATCGTGGGCACAGGAGTGCAGTGCACTATTCGGTGCATCCACAGCTGTCGGACCTATAGTGGCAGTACTGCCACTCAGTGCATCCACAGCTGTCAGACCGATAGTGCTCGATTGGGCATCACTCGGGATCTAAGCCTAGCCGCCCCCAGCTCCTCCATTTATCTGAGGGTGAGTTGGAACACAAGGGAGTTTATTTCCTGCTAAATTGCTTTACTACCCCTTTTCATGCAACAAGGGGTAAGCGTAAGGAGACTCATAGGCTGAGATAAGAATAGTTTAATAACGGAAATAAAATAAAACTTAAAATAATAATGATATTAAATCAATGATGATAATAATAATAATAAAATACACAAATGAGTGATACACCGTGCAATTGCTCACCACCCACCAACAAAGCCCAGCCCATTCTTGGATAACGATCCCAGAGGAGCAACAATCCCAAAACCGAAACCACAATCCTGGAAGAGCAAGAGCCCAAGCAAGAGCCAGAGACAGAAAGAACCCCCTAATTAATATACTGAACATGATATTATATGATATGGAATATGCCATTGACATATCCAAATGCCAGTCTAGCTTATTAATTTTAATATTCCTCACCCCCTTAAGACCTTGCACTTGTAGACTAGCAAAACACAGTCTTTTGACTTTGAGCAACAATTGAAAACATTAGTATGGGATCAACATTCTTCTCATAACAAATTCCATGCTGAAACCAAAACACAGTGCTATCATAGCTACTAAAATGAAATCTAGGTCTGTCCCAGCTAAAAACCAGGACAATATGTGATAGATTGATATTTTTCTTTTAAATAATGAGAATGGTAATTCTGTGTGGAAAATCGTGGAGCTGATCCAGCCTCCTGCTGTGATGAGTGACAGGATCACTCCTGCTTCTTGGAGCTTTCTCACCTTACTGTTCTGGGTGCATTTTTATTAGGAAGAAACCCAAATTGCTATCACACATTATACGGCACCTGTCACCTACAGAGGTAATAATGGAGGAAAATTAAACAACTGTAAACTTACTGCTTGCAGCCTGGAGAAGGCTCCAGTGAGTATACAGATCTACTGACATATTTCAAAACTTTACCTTCTTGAGTTTTACTCAGGTAAGTTACCATATATTCTCTGTTTTCCTAGTAAAACAAGATTTCTCTACCAGCTATTTTAAAAAAAAACCTCAAAGATGGACATGGTAGACAATAAGCAGTTCCTGAAGATAAGCAAATATCATCATAGCAGACTGCGAACCTGTAAATGTAGCAATAAAACTATATATGATCTATTTCTCCCACCATTTCCCTATTTCTGTTGTTATCTTCACAATGTCTGCATGTGGGACAGAAATGTTCCTATCAATCAGCAGCATCTATAGGTTTTTCATCTGCACTGTTTTTCAATTTTTTAAGAACTTAATAGTTATTTTCTGTATTTTTCTGAACAATTATTTTGATGAAAACTGCATCATAGTAATTTCAGTCTATAATATAGTCATCTTTGCATTGATATTCCTGTTGATTTTTGTAACACATTTTTCCCATGCAAATCTGATGGCATGTAATGGGCTGACCAAAATGTGAGACTTAGGAATGCCTAATGCCACACACAGGAATAATACCACTGCTGGATTACCTCTTGGTTTTCAATATTTCCTATGCTATATTATCTATAGATATAATTTATTAAAATGAAATGCAGCTATTCTTATACTCTTGAACTGCCTGAAAAACTGCAGAACATAACAGGCACAAAATACGTGTAAATTTGATAACCATAACATTTTTCATATTAATTAAAAATCTATTTGATATTGAATTGAATTATAAGGAAAAGTAAGTGTCCAAAATGTGATTATCCAAGATGGACTCTGACCAGAATATAATCACAGAAGTCCCTGGGTTTTTTGAATTTTACCCTTCTAGCCTTGTTTGCAATTTATAATCACATTACTGTTTAATAGATTTGCCTGGTCTCCTGGACCTCTGTTTCTCTGAAAAAAATTAAGCTAAAGTATATGGAATATTTAGGGAAAAGAAGAGTGAACAGCAGCTGTGATGGCTGCAATGTAAAATGCATGTAATAGTCATTGCAATACAGACACAAATTCCACAGGACTAAAGTTCTGTAAGTGTCATTTGGAAATGCAAGTCAAATGTAAGTATGCTTAGCCTTAGTAGTTAGATTTAAAGATGAAAGTAAATCCCAGTGTAGAAATTGGTCTCTAACTCACTACAAAGAAAAAAGTGTGAAAGAGATGAGGCTGGAACATTATGAAATTGCTAATGAAGTTGGAGTTGTGAGCTAAATCTGCCTATATAAAAATAAGAAAGGAAAAAAGCATTTTCCAGGCAAGTTAAAAACAGTCAATGCCTGCTTCATAACTATTTACTGTAAATACGATCTACAACGTGAAATCCTGGCTCTACTAAAGTTAAATATCTTAAGGGAATCAGGAATTCAACCACTGTTTTTAAACTCAATTTGTTCAAGTATCTGACTATATTTTTTCCAGCTTTGTTTTTTTCTAAAGAACACATAATTTCTTGAGAGGAAAGCATTGTGCAAATCTACTCTGTAAATGAATAGATATAACACAGGGGAGTCATGCATAGAAAAGTGGGGACTAAGAAATTACAAAACCAAAGCAATTACCTGGTAACACAACAAATTAAGTTTGCTTTTTAAAGAATAAAAACACCAATTTCCTTTGTTAGCATATAGTTAGTATTTTTGGGAAGCAACCGTTGCAACTAGCACCATGTGAATTTTATATAACTTGGATGAAGTTTACTTTAGACACACACACAGAGTTCAGTCTTGAGAGCTATGGGCCAGGTGAAGAACAGAGTCAGGACCCTGAATTTTATGAGAGCAAACTTTCAGTTGTTTAAGGAACTAGTGGATGAGATCCCCTGGGTAATTGCCCTCAGGGACAAAGAAGCAGAAGAGAGCTGGCAGCTCTTTAAGGACATCTTTCTCAGAGCACAAGTGCTCTCAGTTTCCATGTGTAAGAAATCAGACAAGGAAGGCAGGAGACTGGCATGGTTGAGTAAGAACCTCCTGGTCAAACTAAAGTGTAAGAAAGAAATGCACAGGGAGTGGAACCAGGGACATGTATCCTGGGAAGAATATAGGGATGCTGCTTGGATGTGTAGACATGGGACTAGGAAAGCTAAGGCAAAGCTCGAGGTGAATTTGACAAAGGATGAAAAGAATAATAAGAGCTTATACAGGTATGTAGAAGAAAGGTTGTATGAAGAAAGGTCTATGAGGAAAGGCTGAGAGAGTTGAGGTTGTTCAGCCTGGAGAAGAGAAGGCTCTGGGGAGACCTTATTGTGGCATTTCTATATATTAAGGGGGCTTATAAGAAAGATGGACAGACTTTTTACCAGGGCCTGTAGTGACAGGACAAGGGGTAATGGTTTTAAACTGAAAGATGGTAGGTTTAGACTAGATACAAGGAAGAAATTTTTTACGAGAGTGGTGAGACACTGGAACAGATTGCCCAGAGAAGTTGTGGATGTCCCATTGAAGTTCAGATTGGATGAGGCTTTGAGCAACCTGAAAGATGTCCCTGCCCATGGCAGAGGGGGCAGACTAGATGATCTTTAAAGTTCCTTTCCAACCCAAACCATTCAATGATTCTATGATATACATATACTCTACAAGTAATAGAATTTCAGGTTCCATTTTCAAACTTTTAAAATTAGATTGCCCAATAATCAGACTATTTTTCCTTTCTTACTTTTAGTCACAATGCATTTTGATAATTTTTTTTGATTATTTAAATCAAGTACTTTTTCTCCTTTGCAATTTTATCATTCAGCTTTCGCTCAATGGGAATTTTGCCTATATTTTTGCTTTTTTCTGAATTACCAGCTTATTTACCACTTTTTAATATCAATGTCCAGGGCTGCATGTAGTATTCTGTTCAGTGTGGCTCACCGCTGACTTACAGAATATGCCCAGTGGATACATATTGTGATTCTTTATGCTAACTCTGAAAAAGGGGCTATGAATGATACGCTATGCTACATATGAAATAAATTTTTCATTAACATACATATCAGAATATAAAAGAAGTATGCAATTAATTAGTGAAATTAAAATTATGTATATAGTCCAGAATTTTAGGGGAAATAAGTAAAAATTATGGTCAAGTGTTTGCTTGTTTGTTTGTTTGTTTTTCAATATTCAACCAGTAGCTGCAAATAGTAAATTAGCTAAAGTGGATCTGAACTGTGTCCAACGGGTATGTTTGCATTATCAAATAATTTAGTGTAAGAGAAGCAGATAAACAAACTGAAGTAGCTGGTGCTGAGACTCCTCAAATTTCCATTATATGAAGTTACGAGAGATTTACTTAGGATTAAATGTAGTCTGGTGTCCTGTGCCAAACATGGTCCCAAACTGTGTGCAGCAAAGCTATCATACAAATTTTGGCTTCCTAAACTGCAGGTTTCTCTAGGGAGCACCATTTTGTCCAGCGTATCAGTGTCACATGAGAACACTTGCCATCATTGCTCACAAAAGACTCCATATTATTTCTGTTTCTCCTCATCGTATTTTGACTTACATCATTGTGCCTGATGACTGCCCTACCTTCCAGCTCAAAGTCTGGACAACAAGGCATCAAAACACCAGTAGGAATGAACTATGTGAGTTTAAAGAATAGATTAAAACTATCATAGAATAAAATTATGAAAGAAAAATGCTGGCTCACTGTCATAATAAAAGATTACCAGACACAAGTTCAGAGAGAACTAGTTTACATATTAGCAATCTAAGGATTTTGTAATGCTATTGCATTTAATATTTGTGGAAATGACTGAACTGACTATAAAGACAGTACTGTGAATCTCTCATTTTTAATTTTTTTTTAATGGTTGGAAATTGCCCAATAGTCGCAACATGTGCAAGCTAGAAGCAACCTCTATCAACCTGATATTTCTTTTAAAAGCATAATTGCCTTAAATTGAGGAAGGGTTTTAATGGAGAAGCATGTGCTGTCTTTCTTAACCCATTCACAAAATTTCAGCTATATGTAGCTGATCTATAAACTTTTGTAGTTCTAAAACTAGATGAGAGTTCCAAATAGTGGCAATTTAGGAAGACTTTTTTTTTTTTTCCCAAGCCTTCTTTGCTAGTAGTAGCATACATCGTGTGGTGTCCTATTGGATAACAGTTCATATTCAGGTCTAAAACACCAAGCCCGTTGTTGCAAGTTTTACTTAGAAAGCATTCAATTCTGGGAAGGCAGGAGAAGAAAGTATCAAGTTTACCTATTCTTTATTTTCACTCTGTGACCTCAGTCAACTGCATTTGAGGATTTTATTAATTCATTTTTATTTTTAAGTACAACTAAGAATTTTTGTTTTAGAGAAGGCCTTTATAAAGATGAACTGATATTTAAAAATTATCTACTCTCTTATAGCTATAATCTGAGAGCTGCAAAATAATAATAATTAAAAAAACCCAAACACTGAAAATTCTAATTTAAGTCCTTCCTAAATTCTGTCTGAAATCATGGTATTCTAAAATGGCTAGTAATATACAACTTCCTGAAAATGAAAGAACTCAGAATTAACACAAAAATTCTATACCTGGACATATGTTACAGTTAGATTTTTATGTAGAAGAGACAAAGGGACATTATAGTCCAAATTGCAAAGACAACCAAGTCATAGTAACAAACTTTGTGCCTTTCCACCTCTGACTGTTGAGTCTTTATTCTTTCTGGAGGAATGTTATTTTTTATACAAACTTTTTCATTTTTGGTGGTGTTTACAGCTCCCCAGTCTTTTGAAATCTAATTGATATGATTTTAAAAAGTTAAAAAGTTAATGTTTCTACTCTGCCTTGTTCAGCCTGCTAGAGGCTTAAAACATATTTCCTTATGGCATAGAGAAGCAGTGTTTTTATTGGGACACTGCATGGAATGTACTTTTGTTTAGCTTTTGCAAGCTCCAGCTGTATACTGAGAATTAATGCAAATTGAAGGAAAAAATCAGGATCAAAAGAAAATCTAGTAATTCACATTCTTTTACTCCTATTTGTTATCTATAACATGCTGCTATCATTAGCAACTCTACTTCTTGTTGACCTTTTCTACACATGTGCACCTACTGCTTTTACTTATTTTTTTGTAAGGCAGATGATTTGAAGTATTTGTTAACAACATACATGTAGTCAGGATTTGATATTGGCTTTTTTGTTTGTTAAATAAATGTAGTTTGCTGCAAAGGAGACATATTACTGAATTCTGATGGCTTCATAGGAAAAAAGTCGTAGCTTAAGTAAATCACATCCAAAGTCAGAAGAATTTACCATCATGAGGTAAGAAACGCACATGTAGCTCAATTTTCCTGAAAAAAAATTCTGGATTTCACTTTATATCCAGAGTTTCACCTTCATCCTTAATCAAGGCATTATTTCAGTTGCATAAAAATTTAAAAAATTTAAAAGTGTCTCATTGATATTCTTATCAAAAACTGTCTTCACTTTTAAGGCCATCATCTGTGACACAGTCACCACATTACAGTGCCATAGTGTTGATATCTGGAACAGAGACTGTGGTGGGTTGACCCCGGCTAGATGCCAGATGCCCACCAAAGCCCACTCTATCACTCCCCCTCCTCAAATGGGCAGGGGGAGAAAAATATAATGAAAGGCTCATGGGTGGAGATAAGGACGGAGAGAGATCACTCACCAATTACTGGCACAGGCAAAACAGACTCGACTTGGGGGAAAAAACAAATTTACTTTATTACCAATCAAAATCAGAGGATAGTGAGAAGTAAAACCAAATCTTAAAACACCTCCCCCATCCCTCCCTTCTTCCCGGGCTTCATCTCTTTCCTGATTTTCCACCTTCTCCCCCCAGCAGCACAAGGGGACAGGGGACAGGGGTTGGGGTCAGTTCATCACACAGTGTTTCTGCCGCTTCTTCCTCCTCAGGGGGAGGACTCCTTCCCCCGCACCAGGGTGGGGTCCCTCTCACGGGAGACAGTCCTCCACGAACTTCTCCAACATGAGTCCTTCCCATGACTGACAGTTCTTCATGAACTGCTCCAGCCTGGGTCCTTTCCATGGGGTGCAGTCCTTCAGGAAGAGACTGCTCCAGCATGGGTCCCCCACGGAGTCACAAGTTCTGCCAGCAAACCTGCTCCGGCGTGGGCTCCTCTCTCCATGGGCCACAGATCTTGACAGGAACCTGCTCCAGCGTGGGCTTCCCACGGGGTCACAGCCTCCTTTTGGCATCCACCTGCTCCGTCGTGGGGTCCTCCACGGGCTACAGGTGGACATCTGCTCCACCATGGACCTCCATGGACTGCAGGGGGACAGCCTGCCTCACCATCTTCTTCACCACAAGTTGCGGGGAAAACCTCTGCTCTGGCGCCTGGAGCACCTCCTCCCCCTCCTTCTTCACTGACCTCGGTGTCTGTGGAGTTGTTTCTCTTACATCTTCTCACTCCTCTCTCCAGCTGCAAAGTGTGCAGCTTTTTTTTCCTCTCTTCTCTTTTTTTTTCTTAATTATGTTATCACAGAGGCGTTACTGATTGGCTCGGCCTTGGCCAGCGGCGGGTCCGTCTTGTAGCCGGCTGGCATTGGCTGTGTCGGGTCGGACATTGGTAAGCTTCTGGCAGCTTCTCACAGAAGCCACCCCCATGTCCCTCTCCTGCTTCCAAAACCTTGCCACACAGCATAATGTAGAAAATATCTGAAAAATTTCACTAACATTTACTTGCTGCAACACAGATAGAAGCCACAGTCACTTACATCTATAGTATGTGCTTTTCTATTTATGTGTATCCTAAATGACAATATTACTGTGACTGGATAAATAGCATTTGTCAGAATATGTCTTTAATGCAGATGTAGGCATCATTGGTACACTTGCATATAAAAAAAACCCAGTTAATTTTTAAGTAATTAGAAGAATATTGCAAATAATGTATAAATGCATTGTTTATGGGGAAAATATTACTTCACTATAAAATAAAGTCTTGCTGACTGAGTTTGGCACTAGTTTATCACTATGTCACTTTCTTTTTGATTGAAGACAGCTCTTTCTGAATCTCACTGAATTTTGGCCGGTTTTCAGGTTTGTAGGCCCAGCACCTCTGCATTATTTTATATATTTCTTCTGGACATTTTTGTGGTGCTAACATTCGGTATCCTGATGCACAAAAAAGAGAAAAATACATAGCACTGAAAAATGATAGATATTGACAAATTTAAAATTAAAGTAATAAAATTCAATATCATTGCATCAAAAATTATTGAGGGTAAATTTTATGTTACTTGTAATATCTTTCTTAGTGTTCATACAGAATTGCAGTACTTTTAGGTAGTAAGACTTGTTTTTATAAACACTCCTCTGCTCTGAAATCATCAGACATTTTTCTTTGACTTTTTAAGGACAAACTTCTGTGGTCATCTACAGTGATTATAATTAACAATATAATTCTATATAACATAGCAAACCAGCTTTTTAATAATTTGGTAGTTTTACTAGCTAAGAACCTGTTTATGAATTACGCAGTAGAAATATGTGGAGGAGGAAGAGTCTTTTAAATAACTATTTTAATTATTTTGTAAAAGAGAGAAAAAACATGGCATTCACTGTTCAACCAGCTTGCCAATTTCCACCATAACTTAAAATTTTGTCTGAAATGCTTTAATAGAGAAGATAGAATGATATACATTTTTTTTCTAGCATTTGGGGATATTTTCACTTGCATTAGCATTATTTTAACTATTTCATTTTGATCAAGCCTCTATTTATATAGCAATCAATCCCTCCTCTCCATTTCACCTTTTAGTTCTGTAACCATGAAAGCCAACATGCTCTGTCCTCCTTTAAGTCACCAATCTCCCTTTTTGCAAGAAGCCTATAAATCACACTACTTGTCTCAGAAAACAAAGCAGCAATTAAACAATCTCATATTTTTGCTAAAGTTTCTAGACAACCCATATGTTATTTCTTTGCTATTTTTATACTGTATGTACCTACATCACTATGGATCTGTACAGCATCTCTTTTGCTCCCTATAATTAACTACCTTTCTCCACTTGTTCTTGTGCTTGTTGGTTTGTCATTCCAGGGTATGGGCATACTCCTAAACTGAAGGTTTCCCACAAAAGGATTCCAAAGCTCCATATATCGCTCTCAGATGTGTATCTCCCTAAGGAAAGGAAAGAAAAACAGTGGCTTAACTTACAGAATAATTAATGTTTTACATAATTATAGACACATATTTTCCACAGAGGTGTTATTTTGGCAAATATTTTAAACATCTATTGATCTGAACTGGGAAAAAGAAAAAAAAAAAATATATATATATATGCTCAAATACTGTCCATGGTTTAGTCCCCTTGCTCATGATACTGTATATTTTTTATACTAAGAAGATAAAGATATATCCTTACCATAGTTGAGAGCTTCTGGAGCAGTCCACTTGATAGGAATCTGCTTTAAGCCTGATGATGAATAAACTCCATCATCCTCTTGACGAGACATTCCAAAATCACTTATTTTCAAAATGTTGTTTTCATCTACCAAGCAGTTCCTTGCAGCCAGGTCTCTAAGTTAGAACAAGAAATAATCCCCTCATATTTTCACACATTTGAAACTGCTAAAAGTCATTTAAAATGTGAAGAAAAATCTTAAGCTATTGCTGAACAGTGATTGCATAGTGTCAAGGCCTTCTCTGTTTCTCACTCTGCCCCTGTCAATGAGTAAGCTAGGGGTGGGCAAGAGGTTGGGATGGGACATAGCTGGGATAGATATTCTATAGCATACAATGTCATGCTTTGCAATAAAACTGTAGGGGAAGCAGGGGGCGGTGGGGGGGTGGGGGGGAGTTTTTCCAAGGTATCTGTTGCTCAGAGAGTAGCTGGGCATTAGTCTGCTTGTGGGAGGTGGTGAATGACTGCCTTTATATATTTTTTTTTCCTTCATTTATTAAACTGTCTTTATCTTGACCCATGAGTTTTTCTCATTTTTGCTCTTTTGATTCTTTCCCCCATCTTGTTGTGGGGGAAGTAAGAAAGCGGCTAGTGGGTGTTTAGTTGAGGGTTGGGACAACCCACCTCAAGTAGGTTCTTATATCTTTTCTATCATAGCTGAATTTATCAGTAAGACTGAGTATGTCACAATGTAGAATAAGTTTTCTAGAGACCAAATAGATATTAATTTCAATGATGAAATAAGCAGATGTAAGGCAAAGAGCTGCTGTTGTTATACTGCCCATTGAGGTCACAGAAATAAATCTGCAGATTAACAAATTTTACTTGATGCAAAATGCGACAGAACTCAAAACAGCAGCCCAAATCGTATTCTCATAACTGTGAAAGACACTGACAAGCCACAGTGTTGGGGAATGGCTTGAGGAGCCAGGGACATTAGCTCCCTGGGCGACTTAATTGTTGAGGAATGGCTTGAGGAGCAGGGACATTAGTTCCCTGGGCAACTTAATCACTGGCTTTTAGCATGGCTAAGCCTCGGCTAGCACGGCTAACGGGTGAGATGGCTAGCACGTGGAAGCTGTGCAGAGGGTGTTGGCAAAGTTGCATATAACCAATCGGGATGTGACATGTGTGCATGGTCGTTGTGGGAAAGCATAAAAGAAGTTGTGTTCTGCAAATAAAGTTGAAGCTTGTTTACCATCCATATTGGATCGACCCCTTGCTTCCTCCGCTCGCAACAAGTGGCGCCCGAACAGGGACATTGGGGTTTTTCTTTTTTCCTTTTTTTTTTTAAATTTTAATCTGTTTGTCACCGGACGAGCGGACTCGGAAAAGCACTGGCAGCGGCGACCAGGGACCAAAAGATCCACTACTCTCCGTGAGAGCGAGGTGTCCGGGTCCTCAGGAGGCTAAAAGCTCTATTTTATGAAGCTCGAGCCGGATCCTGATTGCAGTCCGAGAGGCGTCTACCTAAAGTCGTTGAAAACGCCGCTAGAATCACAGCTGTGAGTATTCAGTGAGTATTATGGAAATGGAACAAGAGGTAGCGCAAAAATTATTACGCTTTTTAGAAAAGCGCGGCGTTGGTCAGTTTTATGATCTCGCCGAACTTCTTGCCTTAGGGAAGGCGAAGGGACATTTTAAAGATCCTATTGCAATGTTTGATGAGAGTGAATGGCGGGACTATGGGGACACTTTGTGGAATTCGGTCATTGATGACGATAAGGTTGCAAAGAAGTTGATGAAAACGTGGCAAGAAGTGACGAATGCTATTAAACAATATAAGACCGAGAAGCGGGTTGTTAATGCCGCCGCGGCGAAGCTGGACGGCGGGGCGGCCAGAGGGAGCCTCGAGATACCGTGTTGGATGGATATAGGTCGGGGCCGGGTCGGGGCCGTCCTCCTGGTGTCGCCTTTTGTTCCTGCTGAGGATCTCTTTGATGGCGGTCTGGCGACCGAGGGCCGCTCCGGGACAGCGCACGGGAGCCGGGCGGCGGAGGCCGGGAGGCGGCGGCTGGTCGATGGCCGTCGGGCAGCCCCGGGCGTGGGGCTTGCAGCGCCGACGGCTCAGCCCCAGGTGGGCCCGCCTCACCCCGCGGCGGCGGCGGCTCCCGGCGGCGAGGGTTGCCGCCGCTGCGCCGAGTGGGACAGGAGTGGCAGCGGCGGCAGCGGCCGAGCGGGGAGGGTCCCGAGCCGGGCCGAGCCCCTGAGAGTGCCGCCGCCGTCTTTGAGGCGACCGAAGCGAATGCGGAGGGAGCGGCTCCCCGGCGCTCCGGACCCCGGCGATGGTGACAGTGGCGCGGGGCACCCCCCCGACGCGCCCCCGCTCCGTTTCCCGCCGGAGCCACCGGGAGAAGTTCTCGAGTCAGCCCAAGGAGGGGCCCCTCTCCCCTTCCATTCCCATTTTTGTGGGGGGGCCGAGCCCGCCCGAACCGCGCTCGCCACGTGGCTGCCCTCGGGAGAGGCAGTGGGAAACGGTGGAGCTGGCCGCGGCACCGGAAGAGGCATAGGGAGAGCACCTGAACAACAAGAGCAATTTTTACAGCGACAATTGGAACTGCATTCCCTGGTAATTGCCACTGAAAAGATACAGCGGGCCCCAGCATGGAAATATTTGGGTTGGACAATAAATGAGACACAGATTTCCCCTCAGATTCATACAGACATTATTACGCTTGCTGATGCTCAAAAAATTATTAGGGGATCTTCAGTGGCTCCGACCAATTGTAGGCATAGACAATGATCAATTAGAAAGTCTACGTCCCTTATTAAAAGGAACCAACCCTGCCCAAACAGTGCAGTACCTTTAAATTTATTACTGGACTTTGAGTCAAATTCACTTATAGCAATTTGGTGCCATGACTCGGATCTAGACTACCTTGGTTCAGAACCCCACTCCAGGAGGGTGCCCCCGTCCTCGGACGGTCCTGGAGTAAGGGACCTCTGGTCCTAAGGTTTCCTAGATCCATGAACCAAGATAGGCTGAGCAAAAGGAAAGCTGCAGTTCCCCGTGATTTTTGTGCACAAAGAACCAAGCAAGTGGAGACTCCCTGGAGAGAGAGAGTCAGCTCACCCCACGGAGGGAGTGCATTGACCCAATGCAAAAAGAAAAAGGGGGCGAGTCAGATAGCGGTCCTGGAATGGATATTTACGACAATACAACCAGCAACAACACTGCAGAAGAAAATCTCATACTTAGCGGAATTAATACAAAAAGGCAGAACAAGATTACTGCAGATAACAAGAAACGAACCAGGAGCAATATATGTTCCGATCCGGAGGAAGAACTTGGAAATCATATAGAGGGAGCAAGAATACGGGACATAGGGAATAAAAGACTCTTTGAGTTATTGTGACAGTTACAGTCGGCAATCATGCAACGGACAGAGTTGTACTGTATTATTCACATTAGGAGCCATAAATGGACTGATGGGTTAGGGGAAGGTAATGACCGGGCTAACCAACTGGTTTCTATGGCCGCCCCTGTAAGTGACTTTATAAAAGCAAGGGAATCACATGCTACAGTTCACCAGAACGCTCGAGGGCTGCACCACCAGTTCAATATCACTATGGAAGAGGCTCGCAGCATTGTTCGGGCATGTGCTACCTGTGGTCATCATGGCCCAGGACTGGGGATTGGGGTGAACCCAAGAGGTCTGGGTCCCTGCGAACTGCGGCAAATGGATGTTACACATGTTAATGAGTTTGGGCGGTTAAAATATGTACATGTAACCATTAATACTTATAGCAGATACACATGGGCCACTCCTCAGACGGGGGAAAAGGCATTGCATGTAACACATCATCTTACCAGTTGTTTTGCCGTTATGGTGGTTCCCAATGCCATCAAAACTGATAATGGGCCTGCATATTGTAGTGAGAAAGTTAGGAAATTCTGTCAACCATGGGGTGTTAAACATATAACAGGGATATCACATTCACCAACCGGTCAAGCTGTGGTAGAACGGGCCAACCAAACCCTGAAACGTTATTTACAAAAGTTTAACAACGTTACTGATATAGCAGAAAGGCTGTTGCGAACTGTTTTTGTGTTAAATCATTTATGTATTTTTTCTGATCAGGAACTTCCCCCTGCGATGATACATGGGAGAGCAGTAAGTGAAAAGGAAAAGGAACCTATGTATGGGATGTATAAAGAACCAGAAACAGGATTGTGGAAAGGGCCAGCGGAGGTGAAATATCTAGGCAGAGGTTACATGTGTGTCGTTACAGGGAAAGGTTTTCTTTGGGTTCCTGCCAGATTCACCCGAAACCCGCCTTGAAGAGGAGCCCTGAGGAGTGCACAGACACTGTGCCCGTTAATGAGCACGCTGACCCTGGTCCCCACCACCTGTCCCTTCTGTTTTAAGTGTGAACCGTGGGTATTAGCTGAAGGGCTCTATGCCCGCTGGTAAGCAGAATGAGACACAAACGCCGTGGGGTTGTATTTTCTTGGCAAAGTATTTTCCCCAGCCAGGCCTGGCCGATTATTGGCCGGTTAAACTCCCACCTGGCTTCCCTTCTCTACTTGGGGTAACTATTGCCACAAGGTGGACAGCAATCCGGGCGCAGAACTAGACAGTAAAGGAGAGGGCATTTGAAACAACGGCTCCGCCAAACAGTTGCCCCCCTGGGTACTTTTTGGTCTGTTGGCAAGTCATCTTCTGGCACACTAGCTTCACAGTCTGCCTCTTGGTCTGTGGAGATCGTGCTTGGGGTGGCATTCCACAGCATCCCATTGGGGGTCCATGCTATCTTAGCAGGCTAACATTGTTTGCCCCCTCTATACACCAAATACAGGTTCACCAGTGATCATGGCGGTCACTAGCAGGATTAGGTGGCGACTGCAAGGACGATGTGGAGTTGTGGTCGCGCCCAGAGATATTTTTTGCTTCACTGTTTGCACCTGGGGTTGCTGTTTCTACGGCCTTAGTAACTTTAAAAAAAAAAAACTTGCTTGTTAGAGTATTAAACAATTTAACCTTACCTCTGAGATTATTTCAGCCCTTCTTACAGGTGTGTATGCATGAGACACGCCGTGTTGCAGAACTGAACAGCTATTGACTTTTTATTGTTAGCTCAAGGACATGGTTGTGAAAATTTTGACAGTATGTGTTGCATGAACCTTTCGGATCATTCTGAATCCATCCTTAAAGCCCTAGTGGCCCTGAGGCAGAACATGGAGCACATCAGGCAACACCACGGCGGCCTGGACGAGTGGCTTCGAGAACTGTTTCAGGGATGGGGTTTCTCGGGATGGACAGGAAGCCTCTGTTACACCTTGTTGTTTTTCTTATGATTATTTTGTTAATTTTGTCTTTATGCTTTTCTTGTATTAACCTTTGCCCTGTAGGTATAAGCTAGTGGTTCAAAAAGAAAAAGGGGGAATTGTTGGGGAATGGCTTGAGGAGCCAGGGACATTAGCTCCCTGGGCAACTTAATTGTTGGGGAATGGCTTAAGGAACAGGGACATTAGTTCCCTGGGCAACTTAATCACTGGCTTTTAGCATGGCTAAGCCTCGGCTAGCATGGCTAACACGTGAGATGGCTAGCACGTGGAAGCTGTTCAGAGAGTGTTAGCAAAGTTGCATATAACCAATCAGAGTGTGACATGTGTGCATAGCCTTCTGATGTAACCAATCGGGATGTGACATGTGTGCATGGTCGTTGTGGGAAAGCATAAAAGAAGTTGTGTTCTGCAAATAAAGTTGAAGCTTGTTTACCATCCATATTGGATCGACCCCTTGCTTCCTCCGCTCGCAACACCACAGAATTTGCTCTATCTTACCTCTATTATCATTACAGTTTCCATCAAAAATCAGAAGCTACTGAGCATTACAGGAAAAGGTATTTTGGTTCATTGTTGGATGAGAAGCTCAGGAAAATCAACATCCTTCTTTTCCCTCTCTCCATCTCAGACATGCTTTTCAACAACAAGAAACTAAATACATAGGGTTTTTGATAGAAAACCACTGGGAAGAGTCAATATTATGAATAATTTTGCTGTAAAATATTTGTAGTAACACATCACACTTTCTAGATGGCCTTTTAAAAAAATCCCACAAATATGTTCTGTTTGTTTTCTCTTCCTTCTCCTTATCTTTTCCCATAGCAAATATCCCAAAGAAGTACAGATATAACTTCATGGATTTAGGTGCCCCTCTCTCTGTCTGGGGAATTGTTTTTCTTTTCATATAGCATTACTACTTGCTGCAGTAATTCCATAAAATCAGTATTTAACTTAGAAAAGCAGCAAATATTTCTTATTTTCCATTGTGAAAGCTGTACAAATTGAGCACAGATTACACTGAGTTGCTACAGAACAAGTTAATTAATAAAAGAATAACCATGACTTTCACTTTCTCATACCAAGATTATGGAAGTTCCTAGTGATAATTAAGAACAAAGGAAAAAGTACCTTCCTCAAACTACCAAAGAGTAAATATTAATACTTCATTTTCAATTTTTTTTTAAACACTAATCTGAAGTTTCTAGAAACACAAACAGCACAGTGACCATATGTCGCTAATACAAGCTGAATATGCTGAAACTGCAGCAGATAGCTCCCAACACTTTTGCTAAAAATCCAACAGCAAGTTAAAGAGGAAGTGGAAGCAATTTCTTCATGCCGAGAATTGTCTGTCAGTGAAGACTTAAACCTCACAAACTTTTATTTAATAATATCCCTGGAAAGAACCACACAGGAGTTAATACCTCCCATTTCAGCTGAATTCCATCAGTTACAACTACAGTCATGTTATTAAACCAGCAGGACAGACTGCCTCACTGAATGAATTAGCCATTTTATACCTTCTCCCTGGGTCAGGTTCTTAAAATACCTTCAACTGATAAAAACAAGCAATTAATTAGTGAACAGCATCAGTATACCTCCACTGCACATTTAATTAAATCAAAATAGTCTATTATCTGATCAAAAAAGAAGGGGAGGCAGGTCTACAAGTGAAACTTGTTGATTTGTGGACTACAGCCACTTCAGGTAACTTCCAATTCTGGCTGGCTAACTAAATCAAAACATACCTGTTTCTGAAGTTTCTTGCTACTCATGTGCTGCTACTTTTGCTATATGTGGAGATCATATCACTAGTATGTGTCATATCAATTAGCTGTGTCTAATAACAGGTAGGAAAAATAAATATTAGAGGGTTAGAAGCAGATCCTTCCAAGTGCTCTGTGTTAGCCTCCTCCATCATACTTTTTTATTTATCTTTTCATATTGTTGTAGTTATGACATAATGAATAATAATAGAAAATATTAACTGTAATACTAATCACTTCTCTCAGTTCCTAATGTCATCCTCATTATCATAGATGAATAGTGCTAGGAAACTAGAGAAGATCCAAGTTAGATGCAGTAATGATTTCTCAATAATCTCAACTCTTCTACTTGCTATCCATATTGTTGGATGATGATCAGTTTTCCCCACTTATAAAATGAGTAGAATTCTCCACCTCAGACCAGAAGTGCCATTCAATTACTCCCTGTAAAGCATTTTGAGATTTTTCAGGCAAGGGATTTAAGGATTTTGCAAAAACAACTCAAAAGTATCTCAGAATGGTTGAGGTTGGAAGGGACCTCTGGAGGTCATCTGGTCCAGCTCCGCTGCTGGGAGACAGTGTCAAAGGCCTTACTCAAGCCTAGATAAACAATAGCTACTGTTCTTCCCTCTTCTACCAGGCCAGTCACTTCATCATAGAAGTTTATCAGATTGGTCAAGCATGACTTCCCCTTGCTGAAGCCATGTTGACTACTCTTGATGATTTTCTTGTCCTTCATGTGCCTGGAAACGGTTTCCAGGATTAGCTGCTCCATCATCTTCCCAGGGATGAAGGTGAGGCTAACAGGCCTGGAGTTCACTGGGTCCTCTTTTTTGTCCTTCTTGAAAATAGGAGTGACATTTGCCTTCTTTCAATATTTGGCCCTTCTCCTGGTTGCCATGATTGATCAAAGATTATTAAGAGTGGCCTCACAATGACATTTTCCACCTCCCTCAGCACTAGTGAAAAACAAAACAAAAAAGCCACGAACAACTGTCTTCAGTAACTGAACATGATCACAAAAACCAGACATATCTAAAACCACATTCTTCCACGAAACCTTTATTTTCTCCACCTGTAAGACTAAAATGTATCCTATATTCAAGGAACAGTCTACATTGCACTGCTCACTGTTACTGTAATCATAGTAAGAAAAATATAAAATTATTTATAGTGACTTGGAGAACATAACCCTGTGAAGTAAGGTTACAAAGTTAATATTAAACAAAAGGTAAACTTTGAAAGTAATATAGGTCAAAGAAAACAAGAGAAAAGAAAAACTACCAATAAAGCTTAAGCATTTAAATTATGTTAGTGCATTATAATATGGTCTAACTAGAAATTGAAGTTGGTAAACAAATAGTATATTCATAAATACCTACAAGAAAGCTGAGGAGGGACTTTTTACAAGGGCAGGTAGTGATAGAACAAGAGGCAATGGCTTTAAACTGGAAGAGGGTAGGTTTAGATTAGATCTTAGGAAGAAATTCTTTCCTGTGAGGGTGGTGAGACACTGGAAAAGGTTGCCCAGAGAGGTTGTGGATGCCCCCTCCCGGGAAGTGTTCAAGGTCAGGTTGGATGAGGCTTAGAGCAACCTGATCTAGTGGGGGGGGTGTCCCTGCTGATGGCAGGGGGGTTGGAACTAGATGATCTTTAAGGTCCCTTCCAACCCTAACCACTCTATGATTCTATGATTCTAAACATCAGAATTCTAGAAAATAATTATATTGAAATATAAAATGCATTTACTAGATACTGAAAGGAGGTATTAAGTGTTTTAAAATAATGCTTTAAGTAAGGATAGATACTGAGAGATACAGATGTACACACACACATACACTATTGAGTATAATAATGCTCCTAATTCAAAATTGTAAATTTATGTACATAATTGTCATCATCCCCACCCTCTAAGAACTTACTTGATAACCATTATGTACCTGATCTTTTCTAAGAGCTTTGCTAAATATGTGTGGTGGCTTCACTTGACTTGGCTAAACACAGCCGTTTGCTCACTCTCCCCCCACCACAAGGGATAGGGGAGAGAATTAGAGGGGTGTGGAGTAAGTGCTGGAGGTAACTAAAAATCAGAAAATGGCTGTGTCCACACACTAAGGGAAGGTACAGTGTCAAGGACGATCCCAGGGGAAAATTACAGCTGGAATGTGAAGAATTTTCTCCAAGGCTGCCTCCCTACTAGGCCTGCTGCTTATCAAGGAAAAAAACAAGAGATAGGAGAGAGCAGAGGCTTGCTATCCAGCTCTTGTCCAAGGCTTGATGTATGGTCTATTTGTGATTCTGGATTGACAGCTGGTGCCCCTTTTGACAACTACTTCCCTTTGTGGACCTTGACAAAACCATAACTCCATACCACTGACCTCCCTCTTTCCCCCTCATAGAGAGCATCTCTAAGTTTTGGTAATTTCTACCATAAAAGGGGAATGGAAGTGTCTTTTGCCAATCACCATAAAGGTATGAATAGAGTCACTCAAGCTCCACCTTCCAGGTAGAAAAATAGTATAAGAATAGCCCCAAGAAGGGGGGGAATTAGGGAAGACACCATCACAGTCAGGGAAGATGCTATCACTGACAAGTCAGGAATGAGTCCATCACAGACCTCTGACCCCTGGGACCAGCCGACGGGCTGAGCCTCTCTTCCCCTCATTGAGATGCCTTTGGGTAAGACTAAGACTTAGATTCAGCCAAGGATCTTCCTCAGAAACTTAGAAGATCTCTAGAGAATTACTTTACTAATTCAGTGCTTTGTAGTAACCTAACATCCTGCTACCATTAATGGTTTTAGTAATTTGTAACCTCAGTATAAGCATATACTTCTGCAGACATTGGTTTATCACCGGCAATCCACACGAATCTGTATTAATCCCGTTGCTCTATTAAAGGTGCTTTCATTTGCTTACAGAGTTGCTGCACAATTTCTTGCTGGGCTGCTGCCTGATAAGGCCATGAGAGTCCATAGATTGTGACTGACTGACAGGTGCGGGACACTATCCAGTGGATCCGGCGCTGAAGTGCTCAGACTTGTGGTGTCTCGTCGAACTGTGTCCGTCTGTAACCAGCCACCCCAACTGACCCGTGCTCAGCGGGACGCTGCTAGATTCTGCAGGTTTAGCTGTGTAAGTCCATAAATCGTGGGCACAGGAGTGCAGTGCACTATTCGGTGCATCCACAGCTGTCGGACCTATAGTGGCAGTACTGCCACTCAGTGCATCCACAGCTGTCAGACCGATAGTGCTCGATTGGGCATCACTCGGGATCTAAGCCTAGCCGCCCCCAGCTCCTCCATTTATCTGAGGGTGAGTTGGAACACAAGGGAGTTTATTTCCTGCTAAATTGCTTTACTACCCCTTTTCATGCAACAAGGGGTAAGCGTAAGGAGACTCATAGGCTGAGATAAGAATAGTTTAATAACGGAAATAAAATAAAACTTAAAATAATAATGATATTAAATCAATGATGATAATAATAATAATAAAATACACAAATGAGTGATACACCGTGCAATTGCTCACCACCCACCAACAAAGCCCAGCCCATTCTTGGATAACGATCCCAGAGGAGCAACAATCCCAAAACCGAAACCACAATCCTGGAAGAGCAAGAGCCCAAGCAAGAGCCAGAGACAGAAAGAACCCCCTAATTAATATACTGAACATGATATTATATGATATGGAATATGCCATTGACATATCCAAATGCCAGTCTAGCTTATTAATTTTAATATTCCTCACCCCCTTAAGACCTTGCACTTGTAGACTAGCAAAACACAGTCTTTTGACTTTGAGCAACAATTGAAAACATTAGTATGGGATCAACATTCTTCTCATAACAAATTCCATGCTGAAACCAAAACACAGTGCTATCATAGCTACTAAAATGAAATCTAGGTCTGTCCCAGCTAAAAACCAGGACAATATGTGATAGATTGATATTTTTCTTTTAAATAATGAGAATGGTAATTCTGTGTGGAAAATCGTGGAGCTGATCCAGCCTCCTGCTGTGATGAGTGACAGGATCACTCCTGCTTCTTGGAGCTTTCTCACCTTACTGTTCTGGGTGCATTTTTATTAGGAAGAAACCCAAATTGCTATCACACATTATACGGCACCTGTCACCTACAGAGGTAATAATGGAGGAAAATTAAACAACTGTAAACTTACTGCTTGCAGCCTGGAGAAGGCTCCAGTGAGTATACAGATCTACTGACATATTTCAAAACTTTACCTTCTTGAGTTTTACTCAGGTAAGTTACCATATATTCTCTGTTTTCCTAGTAAAACAAGATTTCTCTACCAGCTATTTTAAAAAAAAACCTCAAAGATGGACATGGTAGACAATAAGCAGTTCCTGAAGATAAGCAAATATCATCATAGCAGACTGCGAACCTGTAAATGTAGCAATAAAACTATATATGATCTATTTCTCCCACCATTTCCCTATTTCTGTTGTTATCTTCACAATGTCTGCATGTGGGACAGAAATGTTCCTATCAATCAGCAGCATCTATAGGTTTTTCATCTGCACTGTTTTTCAATTTTTTAAGAACTTAATAGTTATTTTCTGTATTTTTCTGAACAATTATTTTGATGAAAACTGCATCATAGTAATTTCAGTCTATAATATAGTCATCTTTGCATTGATATTCCTGTTGATTTTTGTAACACATTTTTCCCATGCAAATCTGATGGCATGTAATGGGCTGACCAAAATGTGAGACTTAGGAATGCCTAATGCCACACACAGGAATAATACCACTGCTGGATTACCTCTTGGTTTTCAATATTTCCTATGCTATATTATCTATAGATATAATTTATTAAAATGAAATGCAGCTATTCTTATACTCTTGAACTGCCTGAAAAACTGCAGAACATAACAGGCACAAAATACGTGTAAATTTGATAACCATAACATTTTTCATATTAATTAAAAATCTATTTGATATTGAATTGAATTATAAGGAAAAGTAAGTGTCCAAAATGTGATTATCCAAGATGGACTCTGACCAGAATATAATCACAGAAGTCCCTGGGTTTTTTGAATTTTACCCTTCTAGCCTTGTTTGCAATTTATAATCACATTACTGTTTAATAGATTTGCCTGGTCTCCTGGACCTCTGTTTCTCTGAAAAAAATTAAGCTAAAGTATATGGAATATTTAGGGAAAAGAAGAGTGAACAGCAGCTGTGATGGCTGCAATGTAAAATGCATGTAATAGTCATTGCAATACAGACACAAATTCCACAGGACTAAAGTTCTGTAAGTGTCATTTGGAAATGCAAGTCAAATGTAAGTATGCTTAGCCTTAGTAGTTAGATTTAAAGATGAAAGTAAATCCCAGTGTAGAAATTGGTCTCTAACTCACTACAAAGAAAAAAGTGTGAAAGAGATGAGGCTGGAACATTATGAAATTGCTAATGAAGTTGGAGTTGTGAGCTAAATCTGCCTATATAAAAATAAGAAAGGAAAAAAGCATTTTCCAGGCAAGTTAAAAACAGTCAATGCCTGCTTCATAACTATTTACTGTAAATACGATCTACAACGTGAAATCCTGGCTCTACTAAAGTTAAATATCTTAAGGGAATCAGGAATTCAACCACTGTTTTTAAACTCAATTTGTTCAAGTATCTGACTATATTTTTTCCAGCTTTGTTTTTTTCTAAAGAACACATAATTTCTTGAGAGGAAAGCATTGTGCAAATCTACTCTGTAAATGAATAGATATAACACAGGGGAGTCATGCATAGAAAAGTGGGGACTAAGAAATTACAAAACCAAAGCAATTACCTGGTAACACAACAAATTAAGTTTGCTTTTTAAAGAATAAAAACACCAATTTCCTTTGTTAGCATATAGTTAGTATTTTTGGGAAGCAACCGTTGCAACTAGCACCATGTGAATTTTATATAACTTGGATGAAGTTTACTTTAGACACACACACAGAGTTCAGTCTTGAGAGCTATGGGCCAGGTGAAGAACAGAGTCAGGACCCTGAATTTTATGAGAGCAAACTTTCAGTTGTTTAAGGAACTAGTGGATGAGATCCCCTGGGTAATTGCCCTCAGGGACAAAGAAGCAGAAGAGAGCTGGCAGCTCTTTAAGGACATCTTTCTCAGAGCACAAGTGCTCTCAGTTTCCATGTGTAAGAAATCAGACAAGGAAGGCAGGAGACTGGCATGGTTGAGTAAGAACCTCCTGGTCAAACTAAAGTGTAAGAAAGAAATGCACAGGGAGTGGAACCAGGGACATGTATCCTGGGAAGAATATAGGGATGCTGCTTGGATGTGTAGACATGGGACTAGGAAAGCTAAGGCAAAGCTCGAGGTGAATTTGACAAAGGATGAAAAGAATAATAAGAGCTTATACAGGTATGTAGAAGAAAGGTTGTATGAAGAAAGGTCTATGAGGAAAGGCTGAGAGAGTTGAGGTTGTTCAGCCTGGAGAAGAGAAGGCTCTGGGGAGACCTTATTGTGGCATTTCTATATATTAAGGGGGCTTATAAGAAAGATGGACAGACTTTTTACCAGGGCCTGTAGTGACAGGACAAGGGGTAATGGTTTTAAACTGAAAGATGGTAGGTTTAGACTAGATACAAGGAAGAAATTTTTTACGAGAGTGGTGAGACACTGGAACAGATTGCCCAGAGAAGTTGTGGATGTCCCATTGAAGTTCAGATTGGATGAGGCTTTGAGCAACCTGAAAGATGTCCCTGCCCATGGCAGAGGGGGCAGACTAGATGATCTTTAAAGTTCCTTTCCAACCCAAACCATTCAATGATTCTATGATATACATATACTCTACAAGTAATAGAATTTCAGGTTCCATTTTCAAACTTTTAAAATTAGATTGCCCAATAATCAGACTATTTTTCCTTTCTTACTTTTAGTCACAATGCATTTTGATAATTTTTTTTGATTATTTAAATCAAGTACTTTTTCTCCTTTGCAATTTTATCATTCAGCTTTCGCTCAATGGGAATTTTGCCTATATTTTTGCTTTTTTCTGAATTACCAGCTTATTTACCACTTTTTAATATCAATGTCCAGGGCTGCATGTAGTATTCTGTTCAGTGTGGCTCACCGCTGACTTACAGAATATGCCCAGTGGATACATATTGTGATTCTTTATGCTAACTCTGAAAAAGGGGCTATGAATGATACGCTATGCTACATATGAAATAAATTTTTCATTAACATACATATCAGAATATAAAAGAAGTATGCAATTAATTAGTGAAATTAAAATTATGTATATAGTCCAGAATTTTAGGGGAAATAAGTAAAAATTATGGTCAAGTGTTTGCTTGTTTGTTTGTTTGTTTGTTTTTCAATATTCAACCAGTAGCTGCAAATAGTAAATTAGCTAAAGTGGATCTGAACTGTGTCCAACGGGTATGTTTGCATTATCAAATAATTTAGTGTAAGAGAAGCAGATAAACAAACTGAAGTAGCTGGTGCTGAGACTCCTCAAATTTCCATTATATGAAGTTACGAGAGATTTACTTAGGATTAAATGTAGTCTGGTGTCCTGTGACAAACATGGTCCCAAACTGTGTGCAGCAAAGCTATCATACAAATTTTGGCTTCCTAAACTGCAGGTTTCTCTAGGGAGCACCATTTTGTCCAGCGTATCAGTGTCACATGAGAACGCTTGCCATCATTGCTCACAAAAGACTCCATATTATTTCTGTTTCTCCTCATCGTATTTTGACTTACATCATTGTGCCTGATGACTGCCCTACCTTCCAGCTCAAAGTCTGGACAACAAGGCATCAAAACACCAGTAGGAATGAACTATGTGAGTTTAAAGAATAGATTAAAACTATCATAGAATAAAATTATGAAAGAAAAATGCTGGCTCACTGTCATAATAAAAGATTACCAGACACTATAGTAGTTACTTATAGCAAGACTCCAAAAGGAAGCTGAAGCACTTCAATGTAATGGCTACTTTCTGGTTAAAAAAAAATGGAATTTTATGTTTAAGGATGAAAATATGTCTTTATATTTTACATTGGTGTGGTAGTTTCACTGGGCTAGCCCTTGGCTAGCAGCCAACACAGCTGTTCACCCACTTCCCCACCCACTCCCAGGAGATAGGGGAGAGGATTGGGGGCTAGGATTAGGAGGCTTGTAGGTTGAGATAAGAACAATTTCATAATGGAAATAAAAGAAAACTTTAAAAGCCCCTAATATTAAAATAGTAGAGATAATGATAACAGTAATAAAATATGCAAATGAGTGATACACAGTGCAATTGCTCACCACCCACCAATTAAGCCCAGCCCGTTCCCAGATAATGATCCCGGAGGAGCAACAATCCTGAACCGAAACCGCAATCCCGGAAGAGCATGGCAGAAAGACCTGACCATTATCTGAGATTACCAGAAACTTATTCATTGTTACTCACTCAAATACATAAAACCAGAAATATCATCTTACTAGTAAAACACTTGTGTTTTACCTATGCTGTAACAAGAAAAAATATTATACTTCCTGATAAAGAGTTTTTCAAATTTCATTTTCTCATTAATTTCTTATCCAAAAATACAGTGAAACCTGGAAGGGTAGTGACAATGGAAAAGAAAGGTAGGAAATGTCAGAAGGAGAAGCTCTGAACCATCAGAAAGTAACAGAACTTAAAAAGGAGGCTTTAGGTTTGTTTTTTGTAAAATTTTCTCCTAAAAATGGTGATTTTTCTTCTAAAATTTCATATTATTTCTAACATTATACCTGACTTTCTGTTACCAACCAGGTAGTATGACAAGTTGTATCTTCAAATAAATTATTTTTTATAGCATATGACTTGCAAATTGTGAAAATGAATTATATTAGTTCTGATACCCCACTTATTAACACTGTTGAAGTCCACTATAAGTCTGACAATGTCCTGCCATAGGCCTACATAGGCTAACACAGGACTATGCCTTAGCATGGGTCAACACAGACTTCCTCATTACTCACTACTATCCATCATAAACACCTCATAGTTTGATCATAGTTGCACCTATGGGGAATCTTTATGCAATTATGAAGGATTTTAAAGTAGGTATTATCAGCGTTCACTAGGATAGAGTTAATTTTCTTAGTAGCTAGAATAGATGTGTTTTGGGTTCAATATGGGATTTGTTATGAGAAGAATGTTGATAAAGTACTAATGTTATTAGTTGCTGCTGGAGCCCAAGGTCATCGTGTTTTTTGCTTGTTTGCAAGTTCAAAGTACAAGGAAGAGAGAAGTGTAGTAATTAGAAAAACCCAGAATTGGCATTTGGATATGCCAGTGAGGTATTCCATATCATATTATGTCATGTTCAGTATATATGCATTATTAATAAATAAAAAAAGAGTAAAATTTCATGCTAAAATGTGAAAATATTTAAAATATTATAGAATGATGGAATCACAGAATGGTTAAGGTTGGAAGGGACCTTAAAGATCATCTAGTTCCAAACCCCCTGCCATCAGCAGGGACACCTGCCGCGGGCAATTCCGAGTGAGCGAGAAAAGAGTGACTCACACATCCACGGGATGCAACTCAATTCCGTTTTATTATCAGAAAGCTACGTGTTATATATCCTTTTAAGTTCCGCATACATGTTCACACATTACGAAGCTAATTATGATTGGTTTATAGCACTAATTACACTTCGACCTCTCAGCCTCACTGGTTTGTTCTTATCTCAGTTCAGGTTCACTTCCTTGCCGTAACTTCCCTGCTGGAATCCATCTTGTCAACATTGTTTATAGTTTCGTACGTTTTCCGTACGTAGCTGCATTCTTTTCTCAGCTTATCTCTTTTTTAGCACGCAGTTGAAAAAGCGGCCTAAGTAAGGCCTATCTGGGCCCAACTGGGGCCTAGCTAGTATTATAGTCCTGTAATATGGCTAAGGCCCCAACATCTCCCCCCTTTTCTTTTAAAACAAACAAGGCTGCAGCAGTGACACTCTGTACTCCTTTCACCGACCCAGCATGAAAACAAATCAGCCCAAAGTCCACACCAAACCAGCTTGACTCCACTCCACACCCAAATCAATACCAATCCGACCTAGAGAAGCACTCAATATTCTGATTTTTCAAAGCTGATCCTAACATATCAGCATCCACACCAGATGTGTACGGTGCTCTACGTGGTGCTCTGCCAACAGTTTCCTACACTCTTCCCCGTTTTTATCAATTTAAGCTAAAAGGATACCTAGGGCAAGTTGATCCACACATTTGGCCGTACAAGAAAATAATAACACGTTACAATGCAAAGCAAAATTATAATACTGAGCCATCTAAGGCCTTCTTTTTACTTCTGACTAATTATACTAGAATTTTCTCATGTCTTTATTCTGTTTTTCCACTAAAAGTCAGGAATCAATTGCCAAGGCCGAAACCGCCTGCATCTTGGGCTCTTAAAAGGCCAAAAATTTCCCTTTTTCATTTTTTGTACCACAAAGGCGTTGTCCACCATCTTCTGCAGGGCCCTTGCAGACACGATAGCAAACAAGGCATTAATAAAAGGTTACCAAATTACAAATAGCATCTTAAATCCTGACTTTAATCGTGAAGATTCATTCTTGTAAAAATTACTCGCTTAACCAATCATCATTATTTACCCTCAAGTGTTTGACATTTTCCTTTAACCTTCTAATGGCCTGATCATGCTATCAATACTTACATATCCTAAAAAGCTTTCAAAGTTATACAAAGGCACTTTTATAAGACAGGTTCTAAAAGGATCCTTGGGCATACCCACATATTTTATCTAGATACTACAGCTTAAGGCCTTAAAACAAAGCTAATGAACAAAAATCTTAATGCAGTAATAACTATAAACTTAAGTACTAATTTACCAGATGCGTGAATGCTATGTAGGGTTAATCATGTTGAAATCATCTCTTCTCCTCTTGCATTGGTGAGTGCCAACACTGAATGGTACAATACTTGATCCGTACGGTTTACTGACACTGCAATGTGTTCCCAAGCAGTAGCTCTGCCCAGGTGTTGGACAGCACAGTACTGCATAGCCCCATCTGGATGTAGTGTACTTATAACTAAAAGCTATCACAATTATTACAATGATTTCTATTGCAATATATACATCAATATAAAATACTACCAAAACACTTTCACACTTCAAACAATTTAACTACTTCAACAAAAACACATCTGCAGAATTAAAGAAAATCCAAATTAATGTTGATTGCAAGTTGGAGCAGTTCAAGGATTCCCAGTTTGTCAGTATCTTATTAATCGCTGAATTGTTGGTGTAGCAGAATGCCTGCATTCCATAACAAGCCAAAATTTTGTGTATTTCAAGCACTAATATCCTTACCCAAAGTACTAAATGTACAGTTATAGTGGCCAATTTAAAATCTCTGCCTCTGCTGCTTCAGTTTTCAAAATAAGACTTGGTTCAGAGTTTCCACTCTTTACATTACCCTAAAACAGAACTATTTCTGAAGCATAAAAAATTTCATAATAATAACAATAGTAATAATAATAATAATATGGGGTTGGGTTTGTTTTGCTGATTGATTTCTAACTTGAAACATGCTCATTTTCTTAATTTAAAAATACTCTTTGGAAACTGTGTAAACTCCTGCAGAAAACTTAGTGATACATCTTTTCTTGTTAAAATAAGGATAATTCATATTCACATCTACTTCATGCTATGTTCTACTACTAACATACACTTCATTACCTGCTCATGTTACCATCTAACACATATCTTTACTTCTTTACATTCTTCTACATATAGTCACAAAGAAAAATTACCTTTACAACATTGAATTATAACCTTTCATTCATTCGTTCAAGCAACACACCCCACAGACACACACAGATGGGCCCACCACTCAATCACTCATTTTAACCATTTGCCACAGGTGCACACCAAGCAGTGTAACTTAAACCATAATTTTAGAGGTTCTGAAATGCAGGTTGATCACTTAAAGAAACTGTGGAGGAAGAGGCGGGGGGGGAGCCCCCCTCTCCGCAGCCAGTCCCGGGCGAGGTATGCGGCCCCCCCGCCCGGCTCTCTGTTGTTATCTAGTTGCCATGTCTTCTGCCGAGTTGTTATCTCGTTGCCATGGAAACCGCCGTTCGCGCTGCCACCGTGCCTGCTTCGGTGTTAAAAGCATTTGCATCACAGTTAAAAAGTTAGTAGAAAGCAGCTCATAATCTCTTATTGTTTTTCTGTCCTCTTTTACAAGTTGTTTTTCTGGTCTCTTTTACTAGTTCCCAAGTATTTGCGTCCCCTCTGGGGGATGGGGGGCGGGGGGTGGTGCCAGGGGGGGAGGGTGCCCCCTCCGGTCCTTCTGGCTCGGCCCCGCTCCCCAGCCAGTGTCATCCCCAGGCCAGCACCATCTTGGCCGGTAACGCTACGCAGTTCCTTTTCACCGGGGAGGGGGGGTGCCCCCCCGCCGGGTTCTTCCTGCGCCGCGGAGCTCGCTCGAATCGCCGATCTCGGCCGCCCTCGCCCCCCCCCCTGGGCCACCGTCCCCGCGGGGGAGGGTGGGAAAGGGGGAAAAGCGGAAAACGCGATGTGCCGCTGCTCCGGAGGTGGGGGTGGTGAGAAACTCGATCGCTCCGTTCAGCGCCGCCGATGTCGCAAAAGTTTTGGGAGCTGTTACTCCCGTAGCACTTAGCAAAACCATGAGCACAGTCCAACTAAAATGCGTCAGGTTAAACGCCCTATCTCGCTTTTCTAAAAGGCATTTAAGTAATGAGAGGGTTAACTCGTTATCTATGGTCGATGTCGTTGCCATGTAACCCTGCTATAAAAGTCCTGCGTAGGGAGAGGAGACCCCCACGCTTTCTCCAGCACGTTGAATCTGCGGTTCAGTCTCTTTTGCTAACTTGAGAGGATTTTTTACGACCACTATCTTCACTGCTAAAATGCAATGTTCCATGCTGGTTCAGGCTCTCTAATACGGCCCTTTCAACAACTGATGCAGTTACCCCCATCCTACTGATATTAATTTCTAACTCACCAAGAGTTAGTCGTGCACGAACCGTCTCGTAGGACGCCCAGCTCTTTCTCTCCCCTTTTCTTTAACTCTGGCTGGCAGCAGGATGTTTCCTCACAGCTCCGCAGACAAGATGAGTCCTCCCCAACTCATCACGTCGGGGTCACCATTTGCCGCGGGCAATTCCGAGTGAGCGAGAAAAGAGTGACTCACACATCCACGGGATGCAACTCAATTCCGTTTTATTATCAGAAAGCTACGTGTTATATATCCTTTTAAGTTCCGCATACATGTTCACACATTACGAAGCTAATTATGATTGGTTTATAGCACTAATTACACTTTGACCTCTCAGCCTCACTGGTTTGTTCTTATCTCAGTTCAGGTTCACTTCCTTGCCGTAACTTCCCTGCTGGAATCCATCTTGTCAACATTGTTTATAGTTTCGTACGTTTTCCGTACGTAGCTGCATTCTTTTCTCAGCTTATCTCTTTTTTAGCACGCAGTTGAAAAAGCGGCCTAAGTAAGGCCTATCTGGGCCCAACTGGGGCCTAGCTAGTATTATAGTCCTGTAATATGGCTATGGCCCCAACAGACACCTTCCACTAGACCAGGTTGCTCAAAGCCTCATCGAACCTGGCCTTGAACACTTCCAGGGAGGAGGCAGCCACAACTTCTCTGGGCAACCTGTTCCAGTGTCTGACCACCCTCACAGTGAAGAATTTCTTCCTAATATCTAATCTAAACCTGCCCTCTTTCAGCTTAAAGCCATTTCCCCTTGTCCTGTCATTAACTGCCCTTATGAAAAGTCCTTCCCCAGCTTTCTTGTAGGCCCCCTTCAGGTACTGGAAGGCCACTATAAGATCTCCCCAGAGCCTTCTCTTCTCCAGGATGAACAGCCCCAACTCTCTCCATTTGTCCTCATAGGAGGGGTGCTCCAGCCCTCTGATCATCCTCGTGTAGATACAACTGGAACAAAATTTTCATACAGAAATAATATTTTGAAAACCTAACTGTCTCTTTGATTTTAAGAGGTTTTACTGACTATCAAATGATAAAATCAGAAAAAAACCCCAAAGATAACTGCTTCTATCAATATTAATATCCAATAATAATTTGAATTATTTTCATTAAGAGAAGATGGTGGGTAAGTAGAGGGGAAAATAAACCAAACAATAAATATATTCAAATTCTCTGAACGACATGCCTGCATTTTTTATCCTGTATTGCCACACTGTTGGTTTGGAAACTAAAAATAAATTATGGACAAATGCATTCAACATATTCAATCAAATACTGTAAAAGAAGATCAGTCATAAATGCTTATTGAATCAACTGAGATTATCACATGTCTATGCTAATCTTGTTGTACTGGGTCTAGTTGAAGTAGAAATGAGAAGCCTGAGGGCAATCAAGAGGGACTACAGGGCCTTAGGATGAATGGTTAAGGGGTCAGCAGCACAGGTGGTGTTTTCCTCTATCCTTCCAGTCACAGGGCATGATGAGAGAGGAAACAGGAAGAGCCAGCAAATCAGTGCTTGGCTGAGAGACTGGTGTTACCGGCATAATTTTAGGTTCTTTGAGCACGTGTGTGTTTACAAGACACCGGGCCTGCTGGTGCCTGGCAGAGGCTACCTGTCTTGTAGGAGGAAAAGGACCCTGGTTCGGAAGTTAGCAGGGCTCATTGATAGGGCTTTAAACTATATTTGAAGGGGGAAGGGAATGAAGCCAGGCACAATGGAGCAGAGCCTGGGGGTAATACACTGGTGCTTGATGGTTTCTGCAATAGCAAGGTCCCTCAGTCTGCTGTCCCAGAGGAAGCAAGAGACACAAATCCAGGCAGCAGCAGAGATACAAGGTGTTTTGATGAAGTAGGAACCACAGAGGCTCCCAAGAATAATCATGAGGGAATTAGGGCTTCTCCCTCTAATAAGGTGATGGGACTAGCAGCCCAGCTGAAGTGCAACTACACAAATGCACACAACATGCGCAACAAACAGGAGGAGCTGGTAGCCATCTTGGTAGCAAGAAAATTATGATATAGCAGCCATCACAGAAATGTGGTGGGATTCCTCACATAACTGGAGTGCTGCAGTGGACGGCTACAAACTCTGCAGGAGGGACAGGCAAAAAAGAATAGGGGGAGGGGTAGTCCTTTACGTTTAGGAGTGTTTCCATTGCCTGGAGGTTAATGATGGTGATGACGCAGTTGAACATGGGTAAGAATCAGGGGGAAGGCCAGCAAGGCAGATATCATGGTGAGGTGTCCTGTTTTTTAGCTGAAAAAGAGCTGGATTTCTTTTTCAGTAGTTAGAATAGTGCTGTGTTTTGCTTTCAGCCTGGGACTTGTTATGAGAGAGACACTGATAACATCCCAGTGTTTGCATTTTTGTCGCTGGAAGTGAAGGGCTTTGTGTTCTGTTAGTCTACAAGCACAAGATCTAAGGGGGTGAGGAATATTTAAATTAATCAGCTAAATTGGCATTTGGATATGCCAATGGGATAGTCCATAACATAACCCACCATTCTATGATTCTATGATTCTATGTCCAGTATATTAGTGAGAGTCTCTTCCTCTTTTGCCTCCCTCTGACTTTCACTCGGGCTCTCGCTCTTCCAGGATTGCGGTTTTGGTTCAGGATTGTTCCTCCTCTGGGATTGGGACGGGCTGGGTTGGCGGGTGGTGAGCAGTTGCACTGGGTATCACTCATTTGTATATTTTGTTACTATTATTATTATCACTACTATTTTAATATTAGTATTATTTTAATTTTTCTTTCTGTTATTAAATTGTTCTTATCTCAACCTATGAGTCTCCTTACCGTTACCCCAGTCCTCTCCCCTAATCCCCTTGGGGCAGGGGGAAGTGGGTGAATGGCTGTGTTGGCTGCTAGCTATGGGCTAGCCCAGTGAAACCATCACAGTCATCTGATTAAAATCAGATATGGGAGATTTCACCAGCAGAGGGTGAATCACATGATCACATGAGGGTCTGTTGCAGACCACCTAACCAAGATGAGAAGGTAGATGAAATATTCTATAAGCAGCTAGGGGATGTCTCACAATCATGGGCCCTCATTCTTGTGGGGGACTTCAAATTCCGGATGTCTGCTGGAAATACAACACAGCAGAGAGGAGGCAATCTCAGAGGTTCCTGGAGTGTGTGGAAAACAACTTCCTGACACAGCTGGTGAGGGAACTGACGAGGGAAGGTGCCCCACTGGACCTGTTATTCACTAACAGAGAAGGACTGGTGGGTGAATTGGTAGTTGGAGGCCGTCTTCGGTGCAGTGATCATGAAATGATGGAGTTTTCTGTTCTTGGAGAAGGCAGGAGAGGGGTCAGCAGGACTGCCACATTGGACTTCAGGAGGACTAACTTTGGCCTCTTCAAAGACCTGCTTGGAGGAATCCCATGGGCTAAGGCTCTGGAGGGTAGGGGGCCCAAGAGGGCTGGTCAATTTTCAAGTAACACTTCCTTCCAAGCTCAAGATTGCTGCATCCCTGAGAGTAAGAAATCTAGCAAAGGAGACAGGAGGCCTGCATGGATGAGCAAGGAACTTCTGGAGAAGCTCAGTCAGAAGAAGGAAGTCTACAAAATGTGGAAAAAGGCCTGGCCACTTGAAGGAATATAGGGACACTGACAGAGTATGCAGGGATGCAACAAGGAAGGCCAAGACCTGCTTGAAATTAAATCTAGCAATGGATGTCAAAGACAATAAGAAGGGCTTCTTCAAGTACCTCAGCAGCAAAAGGAAGATTGGGGAAAATGTGGGGCTGCTGCTGAATGAGGTAGGTGCCCTGGTGACAGAGGATGCAGAGAAGGCAGAGTTACTGAATGCCTTCTTTGTTTCAGTCTTTACTGCTGGCCCTCAAGAATTCCAGGCCCTGGAGGTAAGAGAGGAAGTCTGGAGAGAGGAAGAATTTCCCTTGGTTGAAGAGGATGGGGTTAGGGACTGTTGGTGCTTTAAGAGCTGAAGCTGCAGGCGGCTTCAGCCTTGAGCAATTAATTCCTGACCTTGACTGAAAAATAAAACGAAGTGGGGAAAAAAAAGAAAGAATGTGTACGAGACAAGATAAGTGTGCTGTAATTAGTAACCAGTCAGAAGTAAAAGAATGGCTCGTGAACAGGTGGATTTATCCAATCATGTCAATTGTTCAGGCGCATGTGTGATAAGGGGTAACAAATCAAAAGTGAAAGAGTGCCGCGTGCTTGGGGCGTGCTGGAGGAAAAAAGGATATATAAGCAGTGCAAAGCTTCAATAAAGTGCTGATGCCTGATGCCTGAACACATCTCAGTGTTAGTCATTTCTTCATCCACAATTGGTGACCCCGACGTGATCTCGACATCACCTCGACATGATCCCAATGGGGGATTGAGAACCGCGGACCAGAGAATGGCCAGCGGCAGAGCCCAGCTCACAAAAAAGGCAACGGACCATAGAGCTGCTCTGCTATATCGACAAGGGGAGGCAGCGAACCTCAGAGCTGCACAAGACCCAAATCTACAAGAAGCAGGTGAGCAGCTGGGAACAAATTACCCCACACACACCCCCCCAGTTATGGGTGTGCAAATGTCAGCAGAGGAAAAATCTAAATTGGCTATTTTAATGCGCATTTTGAAGACAAAAGGACTTAAATATGATGAGACAGCAGTTTGAAAGCTACTGATATGGTGTAGAAATAACGACACACCCTCAGATGCTGATTCTGCTTTCCTAGAGGCTGCTTGGGAAGAGGCAGGAAAGCTCCTTATTGATGCTGCAACAACACCCCTGTTAACTACATGGCGGTTAATTACTGATTCTTTACACCAGTTATGACCAGATCAAACTACCGCTGCCTCTGCTATTGCTGCAGTCACAGGTGAGGCTTCCACAAGTCCCTCTGTGCCTCCCCAGGATTTAACTGCTCAAAAAGAAGAGTCAAAAGATCTAGGAGACTCAGCTCCACTTATTGATTTTACTTCATCATGGGAACCCCCGCACCTCTCTAAAATGACCTCAACCTCCACTCTGGACCCTCTAAAATTTTTGGAAAAAGATTAAAGAATGGGCAACTGCTGAAGAGGACTCACGCAGCAGGAGTGCTGTGTGGGATAGATATCATCTTATACATCTGTTGTAAAAAAAACCCAAAACAAAACCACAACAACAAAAAAAACCCCACAACAACCTGGTACCATGAATTATGGTTTAAATTATACTGCTTGGTGTGGACCTGTGGCAAATGGTTAACGGTTTATGATTTACATTACACGAGAACCTGACTATTGTTTAACTGGCATATTTTGTGGTGTGAGTGAGAGGAGTGACGAGCCCATTTGTGTGACTGAGTGTCTGTGTTGTTTGAGTGGGTCACAGCCCAACTGCAAAGCGGGTGCAGGAGTTCTAATCCATGGTTCTTTTCTCCCGCTAGGGAAACAGCCGGAGACGAACAAAGCGAGAGGTTATAGTTCAATGTTATAAATGTAATTTGTCTTTGTGGCTGTTCAATGTGTAGGGGGGAGCTAAACAGGAACTAAACGGGAATTTAGAAAGTTTAAAGAATCAAAGATAAATACAAAGTCATCACTATCGTATGGGAGGGGATGTAAAACAAAGTAATAACTTAGCCCCTCAGTGTGGGGAATGCGCAAGCCCCTGTCCACTTTGTAACTGCTGTTATTTGTTTGTTCGTGCTAAGTGCTTAAAGTGCTGCAAGTATATTATCTCTCCAAACGGGGGCCCTTGGAGACCCCTGCTGGGGATCAATCAGTACCAATGGACTTTTGTGTCTTTTTTAATTTCTCTACAAGCAACACCAGAGTCACTGCCCAGAATGTAAATGCCACTGTTTCTGCTTTTAGAAATAAAACAGCTTGGTGCAGTTACACTTCACCAAAAAATTCTAAATCTACTCATAATCCAGTACATCTTGTGGAGACAGAGCGTGGGCAGGAATACCATCACGTATTAGTGGAGGTCCCTGTAGTTTGGGCCATTTAACTCTGTTGACACCTAATATTACCATGATTTTGGGAAAGTTCAAAAATCGGATAAGAAGCAAGCGTAGCACTCACTCATTTGAACATGACTGTAATTCCAATGTTGAGTTTTGGAATCCCGGGGAAATAGCTGCAGCCTCTATTCTCGCCCCTGGAGTAGGAGTAGCGAGCATATTAACAAACCTATGCAAATTAGGATGTTGGCTTTCAAAACAATCTAATCTGACATCTTTGGTACTATCAGGCTTGTTGACAGATGTCAACTCTATTTGACATGCCACTTTGCAAAATCGAGCTGCTATTGATTTTTTGCTTTTAGCTCAAGGCAATGGTTGTGAGGAATTTGAAGGCATGTGCTGTATGAATCTATCAGACCACTCAGAATCAATTCCTATGGCCATTAAAAGGTTAAAGGAAAATGTCAAACAGTTGAGGGTAAATAGTGATGATTGGTTAAGCGAGTGGTTTCGGAGCTGGGATGGGTCTCTTCACAAGGATGGGTCTCTTCACTATTAAAGTCAGGATTAAAGGTGTTATTCGTAATTTTGGTGATCCTCCTCTTAGTGCCTTGTTTGCTATCGTGTCTGCAAAGGGCCCTGCAGAAGATGGTGAACAACGCCTTTGTGGTACAAAAACAAAAAGGGGGAATTGTTGGTGCTTTAAGAGCCGAAGCTGCAGGCAGCCTCAGCCTTGAGCAATTAATTCCTGACCTTGAGTGAAAAGTAAAACAAAGTAGAAAAAACAAGAAAGACTGTGTATAAGACAAGATAAGGGATGGTTTGTGTGCTGTAATTAGTAACCAGTCAGAAGTAAAAGAATGGATCATGAACAGCTGGTAAGGGGTAACGAATCAGAAGTGAAAGAGCGCCGCGTGCTTGGGACATGCTGGAGGAAAAAAAGAATATATAAACAGTGCAAAGCTTCAATAAAGTGCTGATGCCTGATGCCTGAAGATATCTTGGTGTTGGTCATTTATTTCTTCATCCACCGCAAGGGACCATTTAGCCAAACTCAAAACCCAGAAATCTATGGGCCCCAATGGGATGTACCCTTGAGTGCTGAGGGAGCTGGTGGATGTTATTGCAGAACCACTCTCCATCATCTTTGAAAGGTCATGGAGGATGGGAGAGGTGCCTGAGGACTGGAGGATAGCCAATGTCACTCCAATCTTCAAAAAGGGCAGGAAAGAGGATCCAGGAAACTGCAGGCCAATCAGCCTCACCTCCATCCCTGGGAAGGTGATGGAATAGCTCATTCTGGAGGCCATCTCTAAGCACGTAGAGGAAAAGAAGGTTATCAGGAATAGTCAACATGGATTCACTAAGGGGAAATCACACTTGATCAATCTGATAGCCTTCTGTGATGGCTTGACTGCCTGGGTGGATGAGGGGAGGGCAGTGGATGTTGTCTACCTTGATTTCAGCAAGACTTTTGACACTGTCTCCCATAGCATCCTCATAGGTAAACGTAGGAAGTATGAGTTAGATGAGGGGACAGTGAGGTAGGTGAAGAACTGGCTGAATGGCAGAGCCAATCCTGTGCAACTTGTTCTGGGTGAACCTGCTTTGGCAGGGGGGTTGAACTAGATCTCCAGAGGTCCCTTCCTGTTGGTGCTTTAAGAGCCGAAGCTGCAGGTGGCTTCAGCCTCGAACAATTAATTCCTGACCTTGAGTGAAGATAAAATGAAAATAAAACAAAGCAAGAATGTGTATGAGACAAGATAAGGGATGATTTATGTTCTGTAATCAGTAACCAGTCAGAAATAAAAGAATGGCTCATGAACAGGTGGAATTATCCAGTCATGTCAATTGTTTAGGCGCGTGTGTGATAAGGGGTAACAAATAAAAAGTGAAAGATTGCCGCGTGCTTGGGGCGTGCTGGAGGAAAAAAGGATATATAAGCAGTGCAAAGCTTTAATAAAGTGCTGATGCCTGATGCCTGAAGACATCTCGGTGTTGGTCATTTAATCCACTGCACCTTCCAACCCCTACCATTCTGTGATTCTGTGATTCTGTGGTTGGGATGGAGCTAACTTTCTTCATAGTAGCCTGTATGTTGCTATGTTTTAGATTTGTGACTAAAACAGTGTTGATAACACACCAGAGTTTGGCTATAGCTGAACAGTGCTTTCGCAGTGTCAAGGACTTCTCTCTTTCTCACTCTGCCCCCTCAGAGACACAACCAGGAGAGGTGATCCAAATTGACCAAAGAGATATTCCATACTATGTAACATCATGTTTATCAATAAAAGGGGGGGGGGGGGGGGGCGTGTTTTACCAAGGTAACTGTTGCTTGGAGATTGGATGGGCACTGATCTGCCTGTGGGAGGTGGTCAATGACTGCCTTTGCATCACTTGCTTTTTTCTCTTTTTTCCTTCATTTATTAAACTGTTTTTATCTCAACCCATGAGTTTTTCTTGCTTTTGCCCATCTGATTCTCTCCTCAGTCCTTCTGTGAGGGAGTGACTGACTCACTGGGTGGGGGCTAAGGTGCTGGCAGGGCTTGAGAGGTTAGAGAAAAAGACAAATTTGATCAGAGTGCACTGACTGAATTTATAGTTGTTAGACCTGGTTATCTGTTACTTGCTGCTGCTGTTTGCAATGGTGACTTGTTTGTTCATGACACTGTTTTATTTGTTCCCTCACCTGATCCATGGTGTGCTCCTGCTCTTGCTGTGCATCAAAATCCAGGGCTTGTTAATGGCTGCTTTCAGCTTTTGCTGTTTGCTATTCTGTTTTTCACATTGTTTTGCTTTGCCTGGGAGAGCTATGATAAAAACACCTCCTTCTTCTCCAGGGTAGATGTTTCCTGCCTTGTTACAGTGGTCATCAATTTCTTGAACATCCTAGAATGCTAATAGTGGTGTGTGTCATGAATCTGATTTTGACTTTTCCTATGGTTAACCAACTAGTTTGGAATTCCACACAAGGATGTGCCCTGAGGTAGTCTGATCATGGGTGGCAAGGTGCATGGGAGAATTTGATCAGGTACCTAGACCAGTTTTCACCTCCAATGGTATGGGACTTCACTCCTCCACAAGCATGGAATCCTGTAAAAGTGGCAGAACACTTGAAGAATGCCTTGACAATACCAAAGAGATACAGCTTCTTGCACTGTGCTGGGGCCAGGCCTACACCTATTAAGCTTGTGTCTTTATGGGTGAGAGGGTCTCTGGATCACAGGCCTTACAAACAGAATCTGTGGCTAAAACAGAGACCCATCCATTGACTATAACAGTTGCTCCTATATTCAAGAAGAAACAATGGAAGTGGAAGTCAACTTGGTTAGTAAGGGAGGAATAAGCTCCTCTTGAGAGGGAACAGGAGGAAGAATCAGAAGAGGTAGCCTGTTCTGCAGCAGAACAGCTGAAAGAACAAGAGAGGGAAAAGACAGAAATCACAATTGAGTCAGAAACCACCTGGTCCCTATCCCCAAATGAGCTGTGAGATATGTGGAAATATTTCAACCATCATGAAGGCCAGAAAATTATCACCTGGTTGCTCTGATGATGGGTTATTGGGGCCAGCAGTCAGGAATTAGAGAGTAATGAAGGCAGCTGGGATCCCTCACTAGGCACTTGGGAATCCACAAAGGAATCATAAGAGGGACAACAATCCACAGCCTCTGGAGGTAGTTCCTGTCAAGCATGAACACAAGGTATCCCCTCAAGGAAGAATTTGTAAACTGCCAAGGCAAGTACTCTATTGCAGAGGAAGATGGCCAATATCTGAGGGAGTTAGACGTGGTGGAGGTGACCTACGGCAACCTGGACAACCAGGCCTCCAAAGGTCCAGATGATGTCCAGTGCATGCAGTCCATGTGGTGGAAGGTGTATGGAATGTACCAATGTCATATGCCATCACCCTAGCAATAATAGATTGGACAAATTGAGGCACCAAATGTGGATAGACTAGCCTGCCAGCTTCAGCAATTCAAAGAGAATCTCTCTTCCACCTCTATCCCACAAGTTTATGTCTCACCTATCTCGACTGTCCCAACAGGTTTTCGTCCTTGCCCATACAGGCCAGCATCTCAGCTATCAAGTGCTACATGGAGTCTGTCTTTCCCTGATTAAGAGAAAGGGAATCATGAGCTCACGCCATGTGCTACCCTGTGGTTTTATCTGCATGAATGCAGGGAGAACATGAAGTGAGACCATACACCTACCTCAAACCTAGAAGCTCCTATACATGCAGTGTGATGAAAAATAGTGGGCAAAAAGGGGTCCACTGGTGAAAATAACCCATGTTTTGAGATGTACAATGCCATAGTTAGAATCGTAGAATCGTTTTGGTTGGAAAAAAACTTTTAAGATTATCAAGTCCAACTGAAAACCTAACACTGCCAAGTCCACTACTAAATCATGTGGCGAAGAGCTCCGGAGCAGGGGATAGCGCCGGGAGACCTCTCCTGAAGTGGCAAAAACGCAGCGAAATCAGCCGAGGCCAAAGCGCTGGCAGTGAGAGTACCCAACCCCCCCCTCCCAGAGCTTCAGCGTGAGCTGCTGACACATGGCAGCTGGCGCGACGGGACCATTGCCGAGGCCGCTGTGACCACACCCACCCCCTTAAAGTCAGCCTCAGGAGCCACCCTCAAGAGTCGCTGCCCACCCAGCACAGGCAGGTGAACAGGGTGTGTGCGTCGGCCCGCGGCAGTTGGCACAGACAGGAAGGACGAAGTTCCCCTCCTGGCTCAGGAAGGCTGACACAAGCTGTTATAAGTAAATTTGACTCAAAGTCCAATAACAAATTTAAAAGTAATTTATTGAGTAGGAATAGGTGAGCAAAAGCAGCGCTGGGTGGCCGGGGAGTCTCCACTCCACCAACGGCTCGCACCTCAAAGCAGTTAGTTCTCCATATTTAAAGTATATTCCCATACATATCCATTAGCCAATGCAAAATGCCTATACATATGCATGACCTTTCCCCGCTCCGTATTAAAATTAGGTCTCCTCCCCTCCACACCTGCGCAGAGCTTTGTGGTGGTGCTCGTTGAGGGTCTTAGAGGGAAATCTTCATCACAAACTATAGTTACCCGCCCCTTCTTCATCATCACCTTTAATTAACCTCTTGATCTCGCACATGCGCACTCTCTTCTTGAATCTGAGCCTGAGTCCCTCTTTTGTTATTCTTGCTTATTAGCTCTAAATGGGTTGGAGTTTTCTACAGGCCCTCATCCCCGGCCCTTTGGTATGTGGGGAGTTTTTCTGTTCTATCACCTGCAAGGCCGTTTGGCGTGGAAGGGAGTTTCCTGTTATATCATCTACAAGGCTCATCCCTGGCCATCTTGGTGTCTAGGTCCTGTAATAAATTATTCATTAGGCCTCACTCCTGACATGTTAAGAGCCGGCAATAAACTGGCTACAAGGCCTGTCTTTGTTAGGTTAAGATGAGAAAACTATGAAGCTAGAAATGTTAGCACTTACAGCTTAAAGAGACAAACTAAAAAAATACCAAATGCCCGCTATCATCCCCCCCTTTTCTAAAATCTTTTACTTCTCTACACACATGTCTTATAAGTACACTTTAGGCTCAATTTGTGGTTAAACAAGATACTTAAACATAGCATTGTTAAACATAGCATTGTGGTTCGACATTACACAAGTTGTTTCCCAAGACAAATCGATTGTTTGATTAGCAAATTCTCTTAATATACCTATTACACAAGCAGTGGTCGTTGCCTTCCCAGAGGGAGACACAGCTGTGGTTGCCACTCGGCTGAAAACCATCACCAGGAAGAGTGTGGTGACTCAGACGGAGGTCCCATGCAAACATGCAGCTGTCCAGGTCTCTGGCTGCATGGAGTGCCTGAGCCTGTCACTGGAGAGCAGCAGAGACAGCACCTGTGTGTGGTGTGACCCGGTGAATGATCTGCTCAGCATGGTGGCAGAGCTGAAAGAAGTGGAGAGGCTAAGGAGTATCAGGGAGTGTGAGATGAAGACTCTACAAAAAGCAGAGGATCTCCTACCCCCTTGCCACCAGGCCAAAGGAGGGGACCTAAGAGACTGAGGGGAATGGAAACAGGTCCCTGCTTGGGGTGGCAGGTGAATTCCCTCCAGGCCTCCCTCACCTACCCAGATGCCCTTACACAACAGATATGGTGTTCTGGAAATTGAGGGTCTGGCAAACGAAGATGAAAATATAGATGAGGGCCCATCCAGGGGGTTGCCTCAGGTGAGGCAGTCTGCCCCATGCATTCTGACTGCCTCTGGTAAGAGAAAAAGGAGGATCATTGTCACAGGTGGTTCTCTTCTGAGGGGAACAGAGGGGCCAATATGCCAACTGGACCCAACCCACAGGGAAGGATGCTGCCTCCTTGGGGCCCAAGTACGGAACATCACTAGGAAACTCCCTAGGTGTTCAGTTATGGGCCCTTCACTACAAGAAAGACTTTGAGTTGCTGAAGTGTGTGCAAAGAAGGGCAGGGAAGCTGGTAAAGGGCCTGGAGATCAAGTCTTATGAGGAGCAGCTGAGGGAACTGGGATTGTTTAGTCTGGAGAAGAGGAGGCTGAGGGGAGACCTTATCACTATCTACAACTACCTGAAAGGAGGTTGTAGTGAAGTGGGTGTTGGTCTCTTCTCCCAAATAACAAGTGATAGGACAAGAGGGAAAATAGCCTGAAGTTGTGCCAGGGGAGGTTTAGTTTGGATATTATGAAAAAATTCTTCACTGAAAGGGGTGTCAAGTATTGGAACAGGCTGCCCAGGGAAGTGGTGGAGTCACCATCCCTGGAGGTATTTAAAGGACATATAGATGTGGTACTTGGGGACATGCTTTAGTGGTGGACTTAGCAATGCTATGTTTACAGTTGGACTAAATGATCATAGTGGTCTTTTCCAACCAAACTATTCTATGATTCTATGTCCCTAAGAACCACATCTAAACATCTTTTGCATACTTCCAGGGATGGTGACTCAATTACATTCCTGGGCAGCCTCTTCCAATGCCTGACAACCCTTTAAGTGAATAAATTTTTCCTAATATCCAATCTAAACCTCCCCTGGCAGAATTTGAGGCAGTTTCCTCTTGTCCTATTGCTTGTTACTTGGGAGAAGAGACAGACACACACAGAATTGTAGGGGTTGGAAGGGACCTCAGGAGATCATCTAGTCCGACATCCCTGCTAAAGCAGGTTCCTTACAGCAGGTTGCACAGGAAAGCGTCCAGGAGGGTTTTAAACATCTCCAGAGATGGAGACTCCACAACCTCTCTGGGCAGCTTATTCCAGTGCTCCGTCACCCTTACAGTAAAGAAGTTTTTCCTTAAGTTGGTGTGGAAGATCTCACTACAACCTCCTTTCATGTACTTGTAGAGAGCAATAAGGTCTCCACTCAGCTTCCTGTTTTCCAAACTAAACAATCCCAGTTCCCTCAACTGCTCGTCATAAGACTTGTGCTCTAGACCCTTCACCAGCTTCATTGCCATTCTTTGGACACATTCCAGCACCTCAATGTCTTTCTTGTAGTGAGGGGCCTAAAACTGAACACAGTATTCAAGGTGTGGCCTCACCAGTGCCGAGTACAGGGGAACGATCACTTCCCTGGTCCTACTGGCCACACTATTTCTGATACAGGCCAGGATGCTGTTGGCCTTCTTGGCCACTTGAGCACACTGCTGGCTCATGTTCAGCTGGCTGTCAATCAACACCCCTAGGTCCTTTTCTGCCAGGCAGCTTTCCAGCCACTCCTCCCCAAGCCTGTAGCACTGCATGGGGTTGTTGTGATCCAAGTGCAGGACTTGGCACTTGACCTTGTTAAACCTCATACAATTGACCTCGGCCCATCGATCCAGCCAGTCCAGATCCCTCTGTAGAGCCTTCCTACTGTCAAGCAGATCAACACTCCCACCCAGCTTGGTGTCATCTGCAAACTTCTTGAGGGTTCACTTGACCCCCTCATCCAGATCATTAATACAAATATTAAACAGAGCTGGCCCCAAAACTGAGCCCTGGGGAACACCACTTGTGGCTGTCTGACAACTGGATTTAACTCCATTCACCACCATTCTTTGGGCCTGGCCATCCAGCCAGTTTTCCACCCAGCGAAGAGTACACTCGTCCAAGCCACAGGCAGCTAGTTTCTGCAGGAGAGTGCTGTGGGAAATGGTGTCAAAGGCTTTACTGAAGTCCAGGTAGACAACATCCACAGCCTTTCCCTCATCCACTAAATGGGTCACCTTGTTAGAGAAGGAGATCAGGTTAGTCAAGCAGGACCTGCCTTCCATAAACCCCTGCTGACTGGGCATGATCACCAGGTTGTCTTATATGTGCCATGTGATGGCACTCAAGATAATCTGCTCTATAACTTTCCCTGGTATCAAGGTCAGACTAACAGGTCTGGAGTTCTATGATGCCATAGTTGTATGTCAGAAGTACTACAGCAGGAGCCATCCAAATCAGTGGAGGATTAACCTCATAAGGAACTGAGCAAAAGCAGCAACCATGCATCCCGAGCTGGTTTCAGCTCCCAACAGTCCAACACAATACACCATCTTTCCTGTCTTGCATGACCATCACAACAGATGGAATCCAATTCATAGACTAAATGAACTGAATGGACATTTGAATGGGGATGTCACTATAGACTAAGGGAATAATATCTGTGCATATGTTAAAGAACAGGGAAGGGCAGGGTGATGGTTGATGAGAATGTATTGAATACTGTAGGACATGAACATGATTCAAATGTTATGGAATAAGGGGTGGAGATTGTACTGGGTGTGGCTGGTATGGAGGTAATTTTCTGCATAATAACATGCATGTTGTTGTGTTTTAGATTTGTTGCTAAAAACTGTTGATAACACACTACTGTTTTAGCTGTTTCAGAACAGTGCTTGCACAATATCAAGGCCTTCTCACTTCCTCACTCTGCCTCTCAGGGCGTAGGCTGGGGTGGGAGCGGATATAGCCAGGACAGCTGACCTGGACTTATCAAATTGATATTCCATATCATATAACATCATGCTCAGCAATAAAACTGGAGAGGGGGATGGTGGAAGGGAAGACTTTTTTTAAAGTACCTGTTGCTTGGAGACTGGGCATCGATCTGCTAGTGGGAGGTGGTAAGTGATTGCCTTTGCATCACTTTTTTTCTTCACTTTTTAAACTGTCTGTTAAACTGACATCTGCTTCACCATGGACCTCCATGGGCTGCAGGGGGACAGCCTGCCTCACCATGGTCTTTACCACAAGTTACAGGGGAATCTGCTCCTGTTCCTGGAGCAACCTTCTCCCCCACCTTCACTGACCGTGATGTCTTCAGAGTTGTTCCTCTCACTTCTCTCTCCAGTTGCAAAAAGCACAGTTTTTGTTTTTGTTTTTGTTTTTCTCTTCCCATTCTTAATTATCACTGAGGTGTTACCATTATTACTGATTGTCTCGGCCTTGGCCAGCAGCGGGTCTGTCTTGGAGCCGGCTGGCATTGGCTGTGTCGGACACGGGGGAAGCTTCTGGCAGCTTCTCACAGAAGCCACCTCTATGCCCCACTGCTACCAAAACCTTGCCACATAAACCCAATACAGATGTATTATTTGAATCACAAATTATCATCATCTTTTCAAATATACCTTTAAAACAAACACTAAAAAACCCTTATGAAGACAGAAGCTAGAGGAGAATAGCAATTAAAAAAGATGTTAACCATTATCATAAGTTGTTGTAGCACAATGACTATATAGTTCATCCACAAGCCATCATGGATATAATAAAGTTATTTGAAAGACAGCACTTAATGTAATGAGTCTTTAAATTTTACTCTAAATAGCAGAAAAATATCTGTTCCTATTCAGTGCTGTTAGTGTCTCTCTCACAGGTATGTTGAGACCATACTCTCATCTGTAGTTACTACAACACTACTAATTAAGGCAGACAAGCAACAAAATGCTTTTTACAGAGCTTAAAGGGGAGGGGGAAGAGAAATAGTACTTCTCAAAAAATTAATTGTTCCTAAAATTGCTTTTATTTTGCAGGTGTCACATTACCATTTAATGAATAAATACAGTAATCTTTTTCAGTAATTATAATTACTAAAAGACATTACACAATACACTTCCAATGTAGTTTAATTGTTTAGTTAGTTATTTCTTTTCCTCTTGATTTTATTTTCTGAGAACACATGAGATCTAAATAGGTCCTTTTTATCAAACATTGATCCAACAGTTAAAGAAATGAGTAAATACTACAACATTTATGAGGATAGTGAAAATCACTAGTTCTATTAATTGCTTTGATTTGTATGCCATTATTTTCTTAAGAAATAGATTCAGGCTAAAATGCATTCTACCATGACAGAATGCTGGGACTTCTTTAATTATATTTTTTTCCATGTTGCTTACAATACTTTGCTGGGATTTCTCATAAGGAATATTCTACAGTGTTACATAGCAAGTATGGGTTTTTTGCTTGAGTCTTACTTATATATTATGATCTGGCAGAAGTGTTTCAATTAATTTGTTCTTCAGAATAATTTATAAACAGTATAACTATTTTATTTAAGTATCCTTAAGTCAAACACAAAAAAACTATTAAAAACATTTAAATTATACTTACAATAGTACTATAATGTTTTATAAATAGGTTTTAAACTTATTCTTGTTGGAAGAATATGTTTAAAGATAAATCTACTTCTTGACCAGCAGCATGTAGAACAATTCATTTTTGATAAAAACCTAAGAGAAATGCTGTTCAGCTCATTAGAACTATGCTAAGTATTAAATGGGCTGATTTTGTAAGTTAAATGTCTCAGAGTTTAGCTACAAATGTTAAAAAAAGCAAACTAGAAATCATCAGTATTATAAATGAAAATGTTATTTTATAATTTCCTCTGGAAAGAGAATTATCATCGTGTTACTGTCTCATATTTCAACCATATGATTGATAGTAGCAGGGTTATATGCTGTGATATTTTGATAGAATTTTTAATTTTTTTTCATTTTTGAAAGAAAAATTTACATTCCCTTTGATACACACCAAGTTAAGCAGCTCCAGAACAAAGTCAATTTAGAGAAGAAACAACAGAAAGGAAATAAGATACCTCAAAAGTATAAGGCCTGATCACCTTCAATATTGCAGAGAAAGCAGTCATGATAATTAATAATGTTTTAATATACAGAACTCCAGCTTATCTCCCTTGATCATCTGAGATATCAGTGGATTTCCCTGAACACTGCAAACATACCTGGACTTCTATATTGGCTATGCAAGTATCTTAAAATTTCAGGGAGGATTTAAGATGCATAGATTGCCATGATTCATTGATGTAAGGAGTGTGAGAACGTGTATTGGCATTCCCTGAGAGAACTGTGGCAACTGAAGGGATACACGTCTGGAGATACGAGAAGCACCTGCATCGACAAGTTATGAGAAAGGAACCTTGAAATGTATCCAAAAGATGTACCCTGGCAAGCACACAGGAAGGGATGCACGCAAAGTCCATCAGCCAATTAGGGGCATGTGAACTGCTCGTGCTGTGAGTGAAGAGCCAATAACATGTTAACGGGTGTGGATGATTTCATTAGTTTTGGGGTATAAATATTACTGTATTAGAGCAAATAAATGGCTTCTTGCTTGATCATATTGATCGTGTGGCAGAGTCCATCACTGAGTTCCTGCAATTGTCGCCCAAACAGGGACCCTATTCATCGCTATGCAACAGCTTTGAAGCAGGGGAAGAACCAGCCGGAGGAAAGGACCATCTGGAACGAGTCCGGAGCTCCTGAAGAGAGGGGAAGACCCATTGAGGTGGCCCATCGAGGCCTTGCTGCAGCAGAGATTCACCCGACAGTGAGGTGAGCAACTAGAAGGAGGAGAGAAATAGAAAAAGAGAGAAACAGAGAAAGAGAAAAATAGAGAAAGAGAGAAATGGGGGCTTCTCTTAGTAAGGAAGAGGAAGCCGTACTTAAGCTCCTCCAACATTTTCTCTCTAAGAGAGGCATAAAATACGATGTGATGTGTTTGAAACGTTTATTGCTATGGTGTAAGGACAGAGAATTATTATCCGGGGTGGATACTGCCTTTGAACTTGACACTTGGGAACGAATAGGCAATGCTCTATGGGAAGAAATTAGCAATGGATCTAAAAAAGCACAAAACTTTGCTACCTTATGGAAGCTGCTTAAAAATACCCTTCAAGAGTTAAAAGCAGAACGCGATGCTGCTGCGTCAGCCTTTGTAGCATTAAGTCCTACCGCTTCTACCAGTAAGCCATGCGGTAAAAAGATATCTACTTCCACACTGGTATTTATGGACAATATTTCACCGCCAGCACCTGCGGCAATTCATGCAAATATGTATAATCCACCTCTGCCCGTATCGCCAGCGCCCGCGGTAACAAGTACGACTAGTCCACCGCTTTCACCACCTCCCCCGAGAAATACCTCTGCCCCCGTGCAGCCGGTAACTAATCCTTCTGTGCCTGTACAGGATTCACCACAGCACTCTGCTTCAGCCTGTGAGAATGCACCTTTCCTCTATCCACCTCTCCCACCTTCTACCCCGAACACCCTGAGAGAACCAGAGGAGAGAAAAGTGACCTTAAATGACCCATCTCAACAGCTAATAGAAAAACTTAAGGATGTAGCAGCTAACCAGGACAAGGATTCACCCATATCCTTTATTCATACTAACTCTTTTTCTATTCCTCAGGTGTCTACGGCAGAACAATCCAAAAACGTTGCTTTAATAGAAGGGGTGGGGGGGAAGGAGAAAATCCACATCGTCGGTGGAGGGGAATTATAAGGGATGCTTTAGTAGAAGGGGAAATGTTGCCTAATACTCCCTCTGCTTTTCCAGTTTTGGTGGGACCAAATGATGAAGGGGCTTATACAGCTTTAGATTGGAAAACTATAAAAGAAGCAAAAAATGCTATAAGTCAGTATGGGTTAAAATCATCTTTTACTGAAGCAGTTCTAACGCACATTTTTAACGGTACCTTATTAACGCCTCATGATATCAGAATGCTAGCTAATACTCTTTTAAGCCCCTCGCAACAAATACAGGTTTTTTTCTATTGGAAGGACCTCTGTGTTAATGCAGAGGCGAAAAACTTGCAGCATCCAGCAGATGAGGTTCTTCACTTAGTTAATGCAGATATGCTGCTGGGTGTAGGAGCCTTTGCCACTGCTGACATGCAATCCCATTTGCGGGCTCCAGTTCTCCAGCTTTCCCAGGATTTAGCCTGGAAAGCTTGGAGAAGTATACCGGAATCGGGAAAGCCGACTCCAGCGTTTGCTACAGTGCGGCAAGGACCCACTGAACCATTTACAAGTTCTGTAGACAGATTACATGCTGCCTTAAAAGACCATCCAGACTTTGATCCTGACATGAAACTTAAATTACAAGATCAATTGGCTTATGAAAACAGCAATAGTCAAACGAAAAAAATGTTATGTACGTTGTCCAGAGGAGCTACCGTAGGTGAAATGTTAGAGTTATGTGACCGTATGGGGGAACAGAACAAAGCAGCATTTATGGCTTCAGCTTTGGCAGCCGCTGTGAGACCTTTTATAAAAAATCAGCAAACTGGCAAATCTGGTGCAACATGCCATAACTGTGGCAAAACTGGCCATTTTAGAGCGCACTGTTTTGCGTCGAAGAGGGAAATCATCGACAAGCTATGAGAAAGGAACCTTGGAATGTATCCAAAAGATGTACCCTGGCAAGCACACAGGAAGGGATGCATGCAAAGTCCATCAGCCAATTAGGGGCATGTGAACTGCTCGTGCTGTGAGTGAAGAGCCAATAACATGTTAACGGGTGTGGGTGATTTCATTAGTTTTGGGATATAAATATTACTGCATTAGAACAAATAAATGGCTTCTTGCTTGATCATATTGATCCTGTGGCAGAGTCCATCGTTGAGTTCCCACACATTGACGCTAAAATTCATTGCCATTATTAAACACCACTATACATTTAACCTGCTAACAGTTCAAGTGATCAAAATTACAATACTGAAAATAAATATCATCCTTACCTGTGTATACAGTTTTTAGATTCAAGATATGCCATACCAGAAGCAGCATCTAATGAAAATTTCACTAACTGTTTGGTTTTTAGCTCATCCTTCTTTTTTCTTAAAAAGTGCAAGAAATCTCCTCCTAGAGAAACAGACATATAGACAATGAGACAAAAGAGAGAAATGTCAATATTGTATCTGTTCTTAAGGATAAAAGAATTAACAAAATGCAGCTATCAGCTATTTTCCTCAACCAATCAGTCTGAAATTAGCTTAAGAAATAGTGTACTGGTTTTAGCTTAAATAGAGCTGGGTTTCTGGGGTTTTTTTACTAGCTAGAATTGTGCTGCGTTTTGCTTCCAACCTGGGACTCGCTGTGAGAGAGACACTGATAACATACCAGTGTTTACATTTTTGTCACTGGAAGTGAAGGACTTGGTGTTCTGTTAGTCCACAAGCAAAAGATTTAAGGGGGGAGAAGAATATTTAAATTAATAAACTTAATTGACAGTTAGATATGCCAATGGGGTATTCCATATCATATCACGTCATGCCCAGTATAGTAGTGAGGGGCTCTTCCTCTCTTGCTCTCTCTGGCTTTCACTCGGGCTCTTGTTCTTCCGGGATTGCAGTTTTGGTTCGGGATTGTCGCTCCTCCGGGATCATTATCTGGGAACAGGCCGGGCTCGGTCAGGAAGGGGGTGAGCTATAATATTGGGTGTCATTCACTTGCATATTTTGTTACTGTTATCATTATCACTACTATTTTAAAATTAGTATTATTTTAAGTTTTCTTTCTGTTGTTAATCTGTTCTTATCTCATCCTACAAGCCTCCTTATCCTTGCCCCCCAATCCGCTCCCCTGTCCCCTGGGGGTGGAGGGAAGTGGGTGAATGGCTGTGTTAGCAGCTAGCCAAGGGCTATCACAAATAGGAAGGAATGCACTGTCACCAGATGTGGTTTCCCTAAACTCCCTTAAATATTAAGTGCTTAAAAGTGAAAACTGCAAAAAACATGACGGAAGTAAAGCAAAACCTGTGGTTTTTTTATATCAAAAACCTTGGGTATTGTGAAAGATGAGGGAAGGTGTTGTTGGCTTTCGCCATAATAATTCTTTTTTTGCTGACATATGAGGAATTTGATGAAGAGGCCTAAAATGACCAATCCTGGGGGAACAAAGGGTCAATTATTACAATTTGGGGGCTCGTCCAGGATCTCGCACTTGGTTCCAGTGTGTTCTAGGATCCCGAGCGGGAGGCACGCCCTACCGATTTCGGTAGCCCGCTGGGTTTCCCTGGATCGCTGGGACTTCAAGCTGACAAATCCCGTGGGAGAGGAGGACTCATAAAGCAAAAGGGGATCAGGAGCTCCCCGGGAAAACCGCGGTCACCCATAATTCTTGTGCACGAAGATCCAAGCAAGAAAAGGAGACTGTAAGTATTGCTTGGTTGGGCGGGGGTTTGGGGCTTGATTGCTGTGTGTGTGTGAGACTCGGACCAGACAGTCTGGATCTGGGAAGCGAGTGTGGAGTCTTTCTAACCGCGATTCCAATCTCCCGCAAGGGAATTGGCCTGTGAAGAGATGAAGCGCTAGAGAGTGAGCGAAAGACAGCCCCAGGGAAAGAAGAGGGGTGGGGCCTGAACCCAGAGATAAGGAGAGGGCTTGAAAGACAGCCCCAGGGAAAGAAGGGGCTTGACTGCTAGGTGAGCGGAAGACAAGATAGCCCTGGGAAAAAAATGGGAAAATGGGCAAGCAAAAAGGGCCCCAGGAAACCCAGGAAGAAGGGGAGCGAAAAGCCGCCAGCAGGTATACCCAAGGACAGTCCCCTGGGGTTAAAATTAGCTAATTGGGACTATGATCCCAATACCAAAATAAAGATAAAATTAAGATGATTCAATATTGTATGGTAGAATGGACAAAGGAGAAAATAAGACCCAACCATTTATATTGGCCAAGATATGGGTCTTTTGAAGGCTGGATATGCCAAGCTTTAAACCTCTATGTGAATTCTAGGGAACCCTTTAATCCTGAGGAGAGCGAATATGCCTCCTGTTGGAAAGGAGAAATCTGGCCAAAGCGAGTGCACACCTTTAAAGTATCAGAAATCTCCACAAATAAAAAGGAAAAGTGGTGGGACCCCCTTGAAAATTTGCCTCCTCTGTATGACCATCCTCCAATTGTCCCACCCTCCCCTGGGAACAGACCGACAATGAACACTAGAGGAAGGTCTGATAAGTCCCAAAGGTTAATTGATGACGCATCTCCTATTTCCTCTCCAAGAGTCAGAAAGAGATCTTCCTCCAAAACAATGAAAATAAAGGAAAAAGGTGATGATATAAAAGAATCCCCTGAATTAAAAGCATCTCCCGAATTAAGTTTATTTCCTTTAAGGGAAGTGCCTATGGGGGGAGCACAAGGTAGAATAGGATTTGTCAACGTTCCTCTAACTTTTGCTGAAGTTAGGAATTTTAAAAGGAACTGAAAGGATTGCTGGAGGACCCTATGGGCTTATCTGAACAGTTAGATCAATTCCTGGGTCCTAATGTTTATACCTGGGAAGAAATGCAATCAATACTGGGCATGTTATTTTCCCCTGAGGAAAGACAAATGGTGAGAACAGCTGGTATGCGGATATGGGAATGAGAGAATCAACAAGGCCCACCAGGAGATCAGAAAATGCCAATTGTTAATCCTAATTGGAATCAAAATGATGCAGGGGGCCGTAGAAGTATGAGCGATTATTGGAATCTAATTATAAAAGGTATAAAGGAAGCTGCTCCTAGAGGGCAGAATTTAACAAAAGCCTTTGATGGGCAACAAGGGAGAGAAGAAACCCCAACTGAATGGTTGGAGAGGTTACGGAAAAATATGAGACAATTCTCTGGAATAGATCTTGAGAGTCCTGAGGGACAAACTTTACTGAAGGTTCAGTTTGTTATGCATGCATGGCCGGATATTCGTAAGAAATTGGAGAAATTGGAAGAGTGGCAGGATAAGGGTTTGAATTAATTATTAAAAGAAGCTCAGAAGGTTTATGTACGAAGGGATGAGGAAAAAGTAAAAACAAAAGCTAAAATCATGGTAGCAACCATGTGGGAAGGGAACCTCCAGGAATATAGAACTAATAGAAGGGCTGGATGGAAACCTGGAAGGAAGGATGGAACTGGCAGACGAGATCTGATTCCTCTTAGAAAGGGACTGCCAGATCCTGAAGGAAGAACTGGGGATAGGGGATGTTTCTATTGTGGGAAGAAGGGGCACTTTAAAAAGGAGTGTGCTCAGAGAAATAGAGATTCAAAAATATTCAAAGAAATAGAAGATTAGGGGTGTCAGGGGCTCTACCTCCTGGGGGACAAAGATAATTTTGAGCCCTTGATAAAGTTACAAGTAGGCCCCCAGGGAGAACTATTAGAATTTTTAGTTGATACAGGAGCAGAACGAACTTGTGTCTGTAATATACCAAAAGGGTGTAACATAAGCGAGGAAGAAAATAAGTGCAATGGGGGCAAAAGGAGAAAGTTTTAAAGCTCCAATAATCAAACAAGTTATATTTAAGGGGGATGATAAAATGGGGATAGGGGATATCCTATTAGTACCTGGAGCAGGGTGTAATTTATTAAGAAGAGACCTGCAAGTCCAGTTGGGAATTGGGGTAATTCCCGAGGAGGGTAAAATGACTGCAAAAATACTAAAATTATGTCAGGAAGATGAATCTAGGATTGATAAGCAAGTATGGGCCACGGGGGAAAATAGGGGTGGTCTAGATATTCAACCAATCAAAATTATTATAGAAAAAGAAAATCATCCCATACGAGTCCGACAGTATCCTATCTCGATGGAAGGGAGAAAAGGGCTCCAGTCGGTAATTGAGGGACTTATCACTGATGGCATTCTTGAACCCTGTATGTCCCCTCACAATACCCCTATTTTACCGGTTAAGAAGCCAGAAGGAACATACAGGTTAGTACAAGATTTGCGAGAAGTAAACAAAAGAACCTTAACCCGATATCCTGTAGTCCCAAACCCTTATAACCTTTTAAGTAAAGTTTCCCCAGAACATAAATGGTTCAGTGTAGTGGACCTAAAAGATGCCTTTTGGGCATGTCCACTAGCTGAAGAAAGTCGTAATATCTTTGCCTTTGAATGGGAAGACCCCAATACAGGTCGTAAGCAACAACTACGATGGACTAGACTACCTCAGGGATTTACTGAATCCCCAAACCTATTCGGATAGGCATTAGAGGAGTTGTTGCAAACCTTTCTTACCCCTCCAGGAATTCAGATCATGCAGTATGTGGATGATCTGTTAATATCAGGGAACGGGGAAGAGTCAGTAAGGGAAGCAACAATTCAGTTACTAAACTTTTTTAGGTGAGAAGGGATTGAGAGTCTCAAAAGGGAAATTACAATTTGTGGAAACCGAAGTACGATACTTGGGACACGTGATAAGTCAGGGAAGCCGTAAATTAAACCCTGAAAGGATTACTGGCATAATTTCTCTCCCGCCCCCAACCACTAAATGAGAAATATGAAAATTATTGGGGTTACTAGGGTACTGTAGGCTCTGGATAGAAGGATATACTCAAGTGGTAAAATTTTTATATGAAAAACTAACAGGGGAAGATAAAATCAATTGGACAGAAGGGGACCAAAGAGGGCTGGAGGAGCTAAAATCTAAATTAGTAACGGCTCCTGTTTTAAGTTTGCCATCATTAGAGAAGCCTTTTTGTTTATTTGCTAACGTAAAGAATGGAGTAGCCCATGGGGTATTGGCCCAGGAATGGGGAGGAATAAAAAAACCTGTAGCCTACCTGTCAAAACTATTAGATCCAGTCAGTCAGGGTTGGCCAGTGTGTATCCAAGCTGTAGCTGCGACCTCTTTATTAGTAGAGGAAAGTCAGAAACTCACTTTTAGAGGGAAACTAATAGTCCACACTCCTCATGCAGTACGGAATATCCTGAACCAAAAAGCTGAAAAATGGCTAACTGATTCCCGAATGTTAAAATATGAGGCTATATTAATAGACAATGATGACTTAACTATGGTCACAGATAAAAATCAAAAGCCAGCCCAATTTTTATACGGGGAGCCCCAAGAGGAATTGGTACATGATTGTTTAGAAGTAATAAGTTACCAGACAAAAGTCAGAGAGGATTTGATGGACCAAGTCCTGCCAGAAGGGGAAAGAATATATGTAGATGGTTCATCCAGAGGTGTCCAAGGGAAACGGATGTCCGGATACGCAGTAGTAGATGGGAATAATATGAGGACCATAGAAAAAGGGAAACTGCCAGCAAATTGGTCAGCCCAGAGCTGCAAGTTATATGCCCTAAAAAGAGCATTGGAATATTTAACAGGTAAAGAAGGAACTATATATACTGGCTCTAAATATGCGTTTGGAGTAGTGCATACCTTTGTAAAGATCTGGGAAGAAAGAGGATTATTAACCTCAAAGGGAAAAGAACTAGTCCATGAAAGTTTAATTCTAGAGGTACTGAGAGCTTTAAAATTACCTAAAGAAATTGCAGTAGTCCACATAAAGGGGCACCAAAGAGGTATGACACCCAAACTCAAGGGAAATAATTTAGCTGACCAAGAGGCAAAGGATGCCACTGAGAATGGTGAGGAATAATTGCTAAAATTACAGCAAGAACAGAAAAATAAGGGCATTCCTCAGTTTACCGAATCTGAGGAAAAAGAGTTGATTAAAATAGGAAGTCAAAAGACCCCAGATGGGAAATGGCTGCTTCCTGACGGACGTCAGATGTTAAACAAAACCTTGGCCAAGAAAATATTAGAAGAATTACATAGAGAGACACATTGGGGTACTCAAGCCATTTGTGAACATTTTCTTAGACAATTTGGGTGTATAGGGGTATTTGGAATAGCAAAACAAATTACCGATAGGTATATAACTTGCCAGACAGTTAATAAAAAAGTTATGAGGAAAACCATACCGGGAGGGCGCGAGTTGGCCTTACGCCTGTTTCAAAGCATCCAAATAGACTTTACTGAACTACTCCCCGTACAACGGTATAAATTTCTCTTAGTATTAGTGGACCATCTTACCCACTGGATAGAAGCCATTCCTGTCACTAAAGCTACCGCTAATGTAGTAGCAAAGACCCTATTAGAACAGATTATTCCTAGATATGGGATGATCCACAAGATAGATTCAGACAGGGGAACACACTTCACCTCTAAAATAATAACACAAGTAACCCAAGCCCTAGGCATCAGGTGGGAATTACATACTCCATGGCACCCTCAAAGTTCAGGGAGAGTTGAGCGAATGAACCAAACTTTAAAATGAGCATTAACCAAATTGATGGTGGAAACCCAGCTCTCATGGGTTAAATGCTTTCCCTTAGTATTACTTGGAGTCTGAACACAGCCAAGGGTGGACCTCAGAGTCTCCCCTTATGAAATGATGTTTGTCTTACCTTTTTTAGCTTCTCCACATGAAATGGCTACTTATGAAGGAGGGGAGGCTAATATTAGAAAATACGTTATGCAAATAGCAAGAAACCTGGAGCAGTTAAGAAATAAGGGGTTGCTCCCCCAGACAATCCCACTAGATTTCAAACTACACGACATAGAAATTGGAAAGTGGGTTTTAATAAAAACTTGGAAAGAACAATCTTTAACTCCCCAGTGGGAAGGTCCCTTTCAGGTGTTGCTGACTATGGAAGCTGCAGTACGAACCAGAGAAAGAGGATGGATGCATGCCAGCAGGATTAAAGGACCAGTGGAAGAGCCCAAAGATTGGACTCTAACCTCAACTCCTGGGGATCTCAAATTCACCTTTAAACGTGGACCAATGTGGTAATGCATGAGGAGCCAAACAGAACTCAAGAAATTATAAAGACTTGGGAGGTAAAACCCGAATTATATCGGTGGTTCCAGGTGCAACCCAAACAGACTCTAAGAAAAATTCCATACCCACCCTGGGGAGGAGTACTGCCGCTACAGACGAGAGGGTCGGGGCTGTACCAAACTCAAAGGTTTTTATTTGCATTGGCCTGTGATTTGTGTAAAGAAAATAGCCCATTTTATCCAGACCTGACAAGCGAATTGTAACCCCCTGCAGTGCCCCGTAGCATACCCTGCCTGATACATCCCCATGCACGGCACGATAGCTGGACTAAATATAAGTGTTTGAATTGCAAACAGAATTAGTAGATGCCAGAAGGCACCCATACTGCCCAAGTTGCAGACAACTAAATCTCATCTTAGCCCAGGCTTCAATCAAGGCTACCGATATTGTAACTCTAATTTGTAGATGGGAATCATTGGTGCCAATTTTGTGGGAGGTTCCTGATAAAGAGTGGGAAAAAGTGGTCTCTGAGTGTAAAAAGCAATTTGCTTGGGAAATAAGGTAGGAGCATTGAGGGCAAGACCAGGTTGACCTCTGTACTCCCCATCAAGAAGAGACATTACCCTGCTATGGGTGGCACCCTCATAGGCATGGGAAGTGGGGGTATAAGTCATGCCGGACCTCTATGGCTTCTCCTATTCCCTGGCCTAATACCAACACAAGCAAATGAATGCTCGAAGTGTTTCCAGTATGTATACTATGGGAGACAAAAACTTTTAACTCTTTCTGTTCACTCCCATGTAAATCAGCATTGTTATGAAACCCGAAATCTACAAACCTGTACTTATGGTGGGCAGCAACATTGGGTGGCTGAAAACTTGGGAAAAGGAGGCCAACGCCTGGGAGTTGGGTGCCCAAGAGGAGTGTATTGGGTTTGCGTGGCAAGGTTTTGGTAGCAGTGGGGGAGGGGACATGGGGTGGCTTCTGTGAGAGAAGCTGCCAAAAGCTTCCCCCATGTCCGACCCGACACAGCCAATGCAAGCCGGCTACAAGAAGGGACCCGCCGCTGGCCAAGGACGAGCCAACCAGTAACACCTCTGTGATAACATAATTAAGAAAAAAAAAAGGAAGAGAGGGAAGAAAAAAAAAGCTGCACACTTTGCAGCTGGAGGAGAGGAGTGAGAAGATGTAAGAGAAAACAACTCTGCAGACACCAAGGTCAGTGAAGAAGGGGGGGAGGGAATGCTCTAGGCGCCGGAGCAGAGATTCCCCTACAGCCTGTGGTGAAGACCAGGGTGAGACAGGCTGTCCCCCTGCAGCCCCTGGAGGTCCATGGTGGAGCAGATGACCACCTGTAGCCTGTGGAGGACCCCACGCCGGAGCAGGTGGATGCCCGAAGGAGGCTGTGACCCCACGGGAAGCCCGCGCTGGAGCAGGTTCCTGTCAGGACCTGTAGCCCGTGGAGAGAGGAGCCCACGCCGGAGGAGGTTTGCTGGCAGGACCTTGTGACCTCGTGGGGGACTCGCGCTGGAGCAGTCCCTTCCTGAAGGACTGCACACCATGGAATGGACCCAGGCTGAAGCAGTTCGTGAGGAACTGTCAGTCATGGGAAGGACTCACGTTGGAGAAGTTCGTGGAGGACTGTCTCCTGTGAGAGGGACCCCACGCTGGTGCGGGGGAAGGTGTCCTCCCCCTGAGGAGGAAGCAGCGGCAGAAACAACGTGTGATGAACTGACCCCAACCCCATTCCCTGTCCCCCTGTGCTGCTGGGGGGAGGAGGTGGAAAATCGGGAAAGAGATTAAGCTCGGGAAGAAGGGAGGGATGGGGGAGGTGTTTTAAGATTTGGTTTTACTTCTCGTTCTCCTCTAATTTTGATTGGCAATAAAGTAAATTTGTTTTTTCCCCCAAGTCGAGTCTGTTTTGCCCGTGCCAGTAATTGGTGAGTGATCTCTCTCCGTCCTTATCTCCACCCACGAGCTTTTCGTTATAATTTTCTCCCCCTGCCCATTTGAGGAGGGGGAGTGATAGAGTGGGCTTTGGTGGGCATCCGGCCTCTAGCCAGGGTCAACCCACCACAAGGAGAAAAGTATATTTGCTTTGCTAAAGCCGGCCATTGGGATATATCAGATGGGGGTGGGGTCCAAGATATGGTAAAAACCGAAATAATAAGAAATAGAACCAAGTCTTTTGCCCGTAAATATATACCTCTGGGACCAGGAGGAGATTTATATGCAGAAATCAAAAAGCAATTGGAGGAAGAAATAGGACTTCCGAAGCTGGGGCAAAATCTGTTTGTAGACTTAGGAGAAAGGATAAGCAGAAAATTAAATGTGACCAATTGTTGGATTTGTGGGGGACCTCTCATGACAGAGGAATGGCCTTGGAAAGAAAGTAGCCTAGGACCTAAAGAATTACTCCAGTGGAACCGTACTAGTAGTAGCAGAGAGGACCGGTCTGAAGAATGGATTTTAAGCTCTACCACCTTAGGAGAAGAATGCTTAAGGAGAGAAGGAGGAAAATATTCCAAGAGGGTGGGGAATACTCCCTGTAAAAGATTAAAACTTACAAATGGTACTTCCACCTGGTGGTACCCGAGGGAACCAAAGGGAATCTGGGTTCTAAACAATGAGACGGGGAATTGCAAATACAATAAGATAACAAAATTTTTTTGGTGTAATGGCTGCAAACCCTTATAAGGGCCTCCCAGAAATAGCTAAGTATTGGGACAAAATAACTGAAACACAGGAGGGCTTTTAGAGGGCTCCAGAAGGATTGTTCTGGATATGTGGAAAAAGAGCTTATTCTGAATTACCCTCGAATTGGAGGGGTAGCTGTACACTAGGTATTATACAACCGGGTTTTTTTTTTTCTATGACCGGGATCCAAAGGAGACAATTTAGGAGTTCCAGTATATGATTCTTTGCAGAGAACCAAGAGGGAGGTAATAGGAGGATCTCAAAAATGGGGTGAGGACGAATGACCTCCTGAGAGAATAATCCAAGTATATGGGCCGGCTACTTGGGCCCAGGATGGTAGCTGGGGTTACCAAACTCCCATTTATATGTTAAATCGTATTATCAGGCTCCAAGCAGTAGTAGAAATAATTTCCAATAAAACTGCCCAAGCCTTAGAATTGATATCGAAACAACAGACAAAAATGAGGGCTGCAATTTACCAAAATAGGCTAGCCTTGGATTACTTGTTGGCTGAGGAGGGTGGAGTTTGTGGAAAATGGAATACCTCAGACTGTGGATTAAAAAGAGATGACAGTGGAGATGCGGTGTTAGAAATAACAAAAGAAATCCGAAAGATTGCACATGTGCCTGTCCAGAAATGGGAACCTATGTGGAATGAAGATGGGTGGGAGAATATTTTTAGGGGAGCATGGTGGAAGAAAATAGGGTTTATATTTTTATGTTTGATTGCTGGGTTGTTGTTTCTCCCCTGTCTTATTCCTTGTTTTATCTGACTTATAACCACTGTAGTCCAAGGTATGCAGGTAGTCTCCATGCCAGCGGAATCAACCACCTCAAGCTCGACTAAACGAATAATGATAATAAGAAGGGTGAGAAACAAACCACGCCCTCTAGATGAGGCAGAGTTAATTTATAAGACAAAAGAATGGATCAGTCACCAAGAGGATTATGGCTCAAGCCAAATGTAGTATAAATAAGAAAAGGGGTATTGTGAAAGATGGGGGAAGGTGTTGTTTGCTTTCGCCATAATAATTCTTTTTTTGCTGACATATGAGGAATTTGATGAAGAGGCCTAAAATGACCAATCCTGGGAGAACAAAGGGGGGAAGTTGAGGAACTGTGGAGATATAAACACCACTGCACCCACCATCTGGAGAGAACCAAACTGGTGGTCTGGAGGTCAGATAATCCCTTCACCTGGGTAAAGAGGTCGCTCTGAAGAAAACTGTGGGCCTTCCTGCCAAGGACCTTTCCCACAACCACCGGACAGTAGTACACATGCACAAAAAGATAAGATTTTATCTTAATAAGACCCCTCAAAGTAATTAGCATAACCCTGCCCCTTTTTAAAACTAATTATAATAACCCAACCTTAAAATGAATATGTATGTGACTGATGCAATCCTAAATGTATATAAAGGAATAATGTATCTTTCCCGGTGTGCTTCTGACTTGGGTCAAGCAACCAGCGCTGTGCTTTTGCTTTATTGACTTTGCCCTCACAAATAAAACTAAACCTACCTTGATTACAAGGCTTGGTCGATTATTACAGGTAGTATATATTAAACATACATTTATATGAACGGGGAAAGGGATATAACTGGGCCTGTATCATGCTTTAACCAGGAAGGGTCGCTGCCCGCCCCACCCTCCAGTGGTATGGGGAGGAGAAAATATAAATGAAGGGGGCTCAGGGGTTGAGACACAAGCAGTTTACTGGAATAGTAAGGAAGAAACAACACCAAACAACAACAACAGTACTAATGAAAGAATACACAACATTAAAAAAAAAGTGCTAAGTTTAGATTGGGCAGGACCAGCTCGATTGGTGGATCCCCTAGTGTTAACCAGCCAGGCAGCCTCTGCTAAATGTGTATCGCAATGTTTGAATGTCCCACCACCCATTGCTCTTAGTGTAGTTTTCAGCAGTCCATTGTGTCTTTCAGTTTTCCTGGAGGCTGGTGCATGATACGGAATGTGGTACACCCACTCAATGCCATGTTCTTTAGCCCAGATGTTTATGAGGCTGTTTTGGAAATGAGTCCCGTTGTCGGACTCACTTCTCTCTGGAGTGCCATGTCGCCATAGGACTTGTTTTTCAAGACCTAGAATAGTGTTTCGGGCAGTGGCATGGGGCACGGCATATGTCTCCAACCATCCGGTGGTTGCTTCCACCATTGTAAGCGCATAGCGCTTACCATTAGGGGTTTGTGGGAGTGTGATATAGTCAATGTGCCAGGCCTCTCCATATTTATATTTTAACCATCGTCCTCCATACCAGAGAGGTTTTAACCTCTTGGCTTGTTTGATCGCAGCACATGTTTCACATTCATGAATAACCAATAATGTCCATGGTTAAGTCCACCCCTTGATAATAAGCCCATCTATATGTTGCATCTCTTCCTTGACGGCCTGAGGCATCATGGGCCTATTGGGCTAAAAATTTTTCACCCTTCTGTTGTTAGTCCAAGTCTACTTGGGACAATTTGATCTTGGCAGCCTGGTCCACCTGTTGGTTGTTTTCATGCTCTTCAGTGGCTCGACTCTTTGGTACATGAGTGTCTACGTGATGTACCTTTACAGCTAGTCTTTCTAGCCGAGCAGCAATGTCTTGCCATAATTCAGCAGCCCAGATGGGTTTGCCTCTGCGCTGCCAATTGCTCTGTTTCCATTGTTGTAACCACTCCCACAGGGCATTTGCCACCATCCATGAGTCCGTATAGAGGTAGAGCATTGGCCATCTTTCTCGCAATATCTAAAGCCAGTTGGATGGCTTTTACCTCTGCAAACTGGCTCGATTCACCTTTTCCTTCAGCAGCCTCCACACAGCAGCTTTCTACCTTTGATGTTTCCCTACAATACGACGGGAGCCATCAGTGAACAGGGCATATCGTTTCTCATCATCTGGTAGTTCATTATACTGTGGAGCCTCCTCAGCACGTGTCACCTCCTCTCTCAGCGGCATTCCAAAATCTTTGCCCTCTGGCCAGTTTGTGATCACTTCCAAAATTCCTGGATGACTGGGGCTTCCTATTCAAGCCCTTTGTGTGATCAATGCAACCCACTTACTCCACGTAGCATCAGTTGCATGGTGTGTAGTGGAGGCCCTCCCTTTGAACATCCAGCCCAACAATGGCACTCGGGGTGCTAAGAGGAGCTGTGTCTCAGTACCAACCACCTCAGAAGCAGCTCAAACTCTCTCATACGCTGCCAATATCTCTTTTTCAGTTGGAGCATATCGGGCCTCTGATCCTCTGTATCCACGACTCCAAAATCCAAGGGGCCGGCCTCAAGTCTCCCTTGATGCTTTCCGCCAGAGGCTCCAAGTTGAGCCATTCTCCCTGGCTGCAGTGTAGAGCACATTTTTAACATCTTGTCCTACCTGAACTGGTCCAAGAGCTACCACATGGACTATCTCTCGTCTGATTTGCTCAAAGGCCTGCCGTTGCTCAGGACCCCATCTGAAGTCATTCTTCTTTTGGGTCACTTGATAGAGGGGGCTCACAATCTGACTGTAATTTGGAATGTGCGTCCTCCAGAAACCCACAATGCCTAAGGAAGCTCGTATTTCCTCTTTGCTAGTTGGTGGAGACATAATTGTTATTTTATTGATCACATCCATTGGGATCTGATGGCATCCATCTTGCCACTTTATTCCTAAAAAATGGATCTCCTGAGCAGGTCCCTTGACTTTGCTTTGTTTAATGACAAAACCAGCTCTCAGAAGGATTTGGATTATTTTTTCTCCTTTCTCAAAAACTTCTTCTGCTTTGTTGCCCCATATGGTGATGTCGTCAATGTATTGCAAGTGTTCAGGACCTTTACCTTGTTCCAATACAGTCTGGATCAGTCCATGGCAAATGGTGGGGCTATGCTTCCACCCTTGGGGCAGTCAATTCCAGGTGTACTGGACACCCCTCCAGGTGAAAGCAAACTGCTGTCTGCAGTCTGCTGCCAAAGGAATGAAGAAAAATGCATGAGCAATATCAGTTGAGGCGTACCACTTAGCTGTCTTGGACTCCAGTTAGTATTGAAGTTCTAGCATATCTGGCATAGCAGTGCTCAGTGGTGGTGTGACTTCATTCAGGCCCCGATAGTCCACTGTCAGTCTCCACTCTCCATTAGACTTCCGCACTGGCCATATGGAACTATTGAATGGTGAGTCTTACTAATCACTCCTTGGCTCTCCAGTTGGCAAATCAGCTTATGAATGGGAACCAAAGAGTCTCGGTTGGTGCGATATTGCCACCAGTGCACTGTTGCAGTAGCGATCAGCACCTGCTGTTCTACAACCCTCAGCAATTCCACAGCAGAAAGGCTCTCCGAGAGACCAGACAGAGCAGACAACTGTTTAATTTCCTCATTCTCCAAAGCTGCTATACCAAAAGCCCACCGGTACCCTTTGGGATCCTTGAACTACCCCTTCTTGAGGTAATCTATACCAAGGATGCAAGGGGCCTCTGGACTGGTCACAATGGGGTGCTTTTGCCACTCATTCCCAGTCAGACTCACTTCAGCTTCCAATACAGTCAGTTGCTGGGATCCCCCTGTTACTCCAGAAATACAGATGGGCTCTACACCACTATGGCTTTGATGGCATTAGGGTACATTGTGCACCAGTGTCCACTAGAGCCTTATAGTCTTGTGGGTCTGATGTGCCAGGCCATTGAATACACACAGTCCAATAAATCCGGTTATCCCTTTCCTCCACCTGGCTGGAGGCAGGGCACCTCTAATCCTGATCATGGTATTTGCCACTCACTTCTTGTAAATATGAGTCAGAAGTCCCTTCAAGAGGATCAGAAATGAGATCAGCTCTCTCACTCTGTCTGGAGAGCTGCCCACTGGAGACTGGAGAGGCATATTTCCTGGAAGGATCTCCTTCTGTGACTGTTTTTCCCTGCAACTCACGTACCTGTGCCCCTAGGATCAAGGTAGGTTTTCCATCCCATCTCCTCATGTCCTCTTCGTGGTCACGCAAGTAAAACCACAGGGTGCTTCATGGAGTGTATCCTCTATGTCCTCTCACTTGAGCAGAGGGACGCTGGCTCCTGATAGCTGAGATACTGGTCCGTACAGGTGGGAAACTGGACATATCTTCTTTGAATTGCTGGACTTCCCAGCAATGTTTTTTCCACAGCTGAGATGCAGGCCCGTACGGAGGCTGATAGGCTTCCTTCATATTGCCAAAGTTGACCAGCTAACTCATCCACTGTTCGCCTCTCATCTTCTCTCTAGGACATTACTGCCAATGAGTTGGTGTATGATGATGGTGCACTCTGTAGAAACTTCTGTCACATGGATCATGTGCATTGGACTTCATCTGAGTCCGTGGGTAATTGCTCATTACCTGGATCATTATAAATCACCTCCAGCACAGCTAATTCCCTCAAATACTGGATACCTTTCTCCATGGTGGTCCACTTAGCTGGGTGACATGTCACATTGTCTTTGAGGGGGGATCTTTCCCTCACACCTGACAGAAGTCACCTCCAGAGGTTGAGGGTTTGTGTCTTTCTCCCAATTGCCTTGTCAATGCCACCTTCCCTAGACAGAGATCCCAGCTGCCTGGCTTCCCTGCCCTCTAATTCCCAGCTACTGGCCCCAGTATCCCAGCATCGGAGAAGCCAGGTAACAATGTGCTCACCCGGATGGCGGCTGAAGTCTTTCCGCAGATCTCACAGCTCAACTAGGGACAGGGATCGGGTGATTATCTCTGGTTCTGCATCTTCCTCCTGTTCTCGTGATGACCCTGGTTCACTTTCCCCCTTTGCTGACCCAGCTGACTTTTTTGTGAATTTCTTTTTCTGTACAGGAGCAACTGATACTGGCATGGGTTGATCCTCTGGTTTGGGTTCAGTAACAGTATTTGTTGTGGGGGTTGGAGTAGTTGCCGTGCTTGTTACAGGAGCTGGACTATCTGCAATATTTGTAATTTTGCTGCCAAATCCAGAGACCTTCCCTTGCCCTTGAGGGTATCGAGTAGTGTTGAATAGGATGCGATAGGCATGGGTCAGGTCTCAGCACATTGCAATGATCTGTGACTCTCTGGAATTGCCAGGGTGACAACACACTCTTTCCAAATATTTTACTAATTCTTCAGGATTCTGCACTTGTTCAGTTGTGAATTTCTAAAACATTGGAGGTGCCCAGTGTGCTTGCCTATGCTATCCCACACACCCTGCCACTCATAACTGTCCCCTGGGGCAGACCTCTGGGTCATATTCCTAAATAGTTGTTTAACCCACAACAGGAGCTGAAACCCATTAAAGAGACTCAGCAATAGAAACATCCCAAGGCTATTTGAAACTCTCAATGAATGAGGAAAAGGAGGCAAAGGCATGGGGGAAATCACCCCTCTCTGTCAACAAACAAACACCCAAACGTGTGGCCAGTGATGTGACCATATCGTAAGCAGATACCACACAGTACAGCAAAATCATAACCCTGAGTCCTCTCCCAGCCTTGATAACAGCACCATGGGGAATATATACTGCACATAAGGCTTTACATAGCACAGCCAGGTGAGCAAATGAAACAACATTGTGACCAGGGACTATTTAACTACTACATTAAATGTGTACATATATATTAAAGATTGCTTTAACATGCTCTGGTCAGGTCTGCTGTTATCTCAACCCTTTTGCCCCACATCAAGCGTCAAGAACTGACATGGTTTAACCAGGAAGAGTTGCTGCCTGCCCCACCACCCACCCTCTGGTGGTATGGGGAGGAGAAAATATAAACGAATGGGGCTCAGGGGTTGAGACACGAGCAGTTTACTGGAATAGTAAGGGAGAAACAACACCAAACAACAACAACATGAATGAAAGAGTATACAGCAAAAAAAAAGTGATACACGGAACCAAACAGCTCACCATCTGACCAGCTCGCAAACTACGGTACCCAGCAGCCCCCTCTTCCCAGAACTTCCCTGTTTAAATACTGAGCATGACGTCATGTGGCATGGAATACTGTCATGTGGTATGGAACACCTGCCCTGCATGGATGGACAAGAAGTTCCTGAACAAACTTAAACTCAAAAAGGAAGCCTACAGAGGGTGGAAGGAAGGACAAAGGACAGGTAGCCTGAGAGGAATACAGAAAAATTGTTCGAGTGGCCAGGGATCAGGTTAGGAAAGCCAAGGCTGTGATTGATAGAATTAAATCTGGTCAGACATGTCAAGGGCAACAAAAAAGCTTCTACAGGTATGTCAGGTAGAATAGGAAAACTAGGGAAAATGTGGGCCCTCTCCAGAAGGCAATGGGAGATCTGGTCACCCAGGACATTGAGAAGGCTGAGGTGCTCAATGAATTTTTTGCCTCAATCTTCACCGGCGAGGCCTCATGCCACACTGCCCAGGTCATAGAAAGCAAAGGAAGGGACTGGGAGAACGAAGAACTGCCTGCTGTAGGAGAAGATCAGGATTAGGACCACCTAAGGAACCTGAAGGTACACAAGTCCATGGGACCTGACATTATCCATCATATTTGAGAAGTACTGGCAGTCTGGTGAAGTTCCCACAGACTGGAAAAAGGGGAACAGAACCCCCATTTTTAAAAAGGAAAACAAGGAAGACCCAGGGAACTACAGGCCAGTCAGTCTCACCTCAGTGCCAGGCAAGATCATGGAGCAGATACTCCTAGAAACTATGCTAAGACACATAGAGAATGAGAAGGTGATTGGTGACAACCAGCATGGCTTCATCAAGGGCAAATCATGCCTGACCAATCTAGTGGCCTTTTATGATGGGGTCACAATGTTGGTGGATAAGGCTAAAGCAATTGATGTCATCTACTTGGACTTGTGCAAGGCGTTTGACACAGTCCTGCATGACATCCTTGTCTCTAAATTGGAAACATGTGGGTTTGATGGATGGACCACTTGGTGGATAAGGAATTGGCTGGATGGTTGCACTCAAAGAGTTGTGGTCTATGGCTTGATGTGCAAGTGGAGACCGGTGAATAGTAGTGTCCCTCAGGGGTCAGTATTGGGACTGGTATTATTTAACATCTTTGTCAGTGACATGGACAGTGGGGTTGAGTGCACCCTCAGCAAGTTTGCTGATGACACCAAGCTGAGTGGTGCGGTTGACACGCTGGAGGGACGAGATGCCATCCAGAGGGACCTTGACAGGCTTGAGAGGTGGGCCTGTGCCAATCTCATGGAGTTCAACAAGGCCAAATGCAAGGTCCTGCATCTGGGTTGGGGCAATCCCAAACATAAATACAGGCTGGGCAATGAGTGGCTTGAGATGAGCTCCTAAGAGAAGGACTTGGGAGTAGTGGTGTGTGAGAAGCTCAACATGAGCCAGCAATGTGCGCTTGCAGCCCAGAAGGCCAACTGTATCCTGGGCTGCATCACAAGAAGCGTGGCCAGGAGGCCGAGGGAGGTGCTTCACCCCCTCTACTCCACTCATGTAAGGCCCCACCTGGAGTACTGTGTCCAGTTCTGGAGCCCTCAACACAAGAAAGACATGGACCAGTTAGAACGAGACCAGAGGAGGGCCATGAGGATGATCAGAGGGCTGGAGTATCTCTCCTATGAGGACAGGCTGAGAGAATGGGGTCTGTTCAGCCTGGAGAAGAGATGGCTCTGGGGAGATCTTATAGCGGCCTTCCAGTACCTGAAAAGGGCCTACAAGAAACCTGGGGAGGGACTTTTCATAAGGGCAATTAATGATAGAGCAAGGAGAAATGGCTTTAAGCTGAAAGAGGGTAGGTTTAGATTAGATATTAGAAAGAAATTCTTTCCTGTGAGGGTGGTGAGACATTGGAACAGGTTGTCCAAGGAAGTTGTGGATGCTCGCTCCCTGGAAGTGTTTAAGGCCAGGTTGGATGCGATTTTGAGTGGCCTGGTCTAGTGGAAGGTGTCCCTGCTCATGGCAGGGAGGTTGGAACTAGATGATCTTTAAGGTCCCTTCCAACCCAAACCATTCTATGATTCTATGATTCTAAATGTATTGACAAAAACAACTGATAATTTTTGATAAATGTAGTTTTCTAATTACAGAATGGTTGCTGGAAGGTTCTATTAGAATTGCAAATAAAGTAATTAGTTTGTACTTGTGGGTTTAGATGCATTCAAGTAATTGATTTGTAGTGGCGTTTCTCAAACTCTATGCTGAAGCCTTTGGAAAGGTTACATACTGTTTTACTTCTTGGGCAATATTAACTATTTCATGCTGGCATTTAAAGGCAAACAATTATTACTGGGACTTCAAAGCCTTCTGCCTTGAAGGAACTAAGTTGCTACTATCTTGCCTGAGGAGAAGGTGTCAGCATAAAGGATTCCCAAAAGGGAATCTGCATTTGCAAAAGAGTTTCAGAAAAAGTGATTTAGGACAAAGACAAACATGGGAGACATTATATAAACACTGCAATACCAAAAAATCACAGTATAGATTTCCATGTCACAATAATTACTTGCTAAGTTATAGCCAGACATTTCTCCAGTCTTTCCTTTCACTTTGCTCTGAACTGACTACAGCAATTCTTTCTCAGAGGTGATACTCTATGACACATTCTGAGAGGTTATTGAACCTGTCTGGTAACTGACAAAAAGCAGATATAGCTAGAGAGAAGATGACCACTCCATTGAAACAGGTGTCATTCCTTCCACATGTAAACAGAATTATTCTGATTACAGCAGACAGTTAAAAATCATTTTTAAGCAATCCTTCCTCCACACACACACAAGCAATATTATATTCAGAATTGACTAAAATTATTGTTTGCATACTGAGCACTCACTGCTCAATACATAGGAATTGTCTTTTAATGATTATACATCTATATGAATTCTTCCAGTGTTGACAAATTGTGATATTGCTTGTAGGGGAACAGTAAATTGAGGCATCTTACAAAAAAAACCTGTAAATCCTAAAAAGCAACTAAACCTAAACAGAATCAACTGGTATTCAATATCAAAAATCACATCACATAAGTGTATTAATCATATGCTGGAGGATGTCTGAATTTTGGTCCTATGAGACAGGGACTCCTCAGGGCCCTGTCAGAACCAGGGTCCAGTCCATCAGAGAAATAACTGCCTTGCAAGCCTTGCCTTGCAAAGATTTATAATTGAAAAATTGTTAGAATCTTACAAATTCCTTTCTAATATGCTTAAGCAAGCAGATGAAGATTATAATTTTGATCAGTTCATTTTTGAACAAGATGGAAATGTTCTCATTTTCTTATACTACAGTGTCAAATTGGCAGAGTATGAGCCTGTAACTTCATAATACAAACATACCATCAGAAGGTGACTTAGAATTGCTAATTTATCTTCAGTGTTCGACATGCACTGCATCAATTTGTAGATTTTTGTTTATCATTAAAACATAGTTTAGTAATTCTAATGTCACAGAATCACAATAGAGAAAAAATCACCAAGGACATGTTTTCATTAGTAGTGCTGTTTACTGGTATTTGTTACTGAATAAAGGTCATTAAAATGTCTTTTAGATACTCTATTCAACCTTGATTTGAAAGCACTGTTAGTTACAGATGAAATTAAAAAAAGTTATTTCTATTACATACTGTGAAAAATATGTCATTTCAGGTTGTGTTGGGTTTGTGTGTGGGGGGGTGTTTTTGGTAGTGGGGGAAGGGGCTACATTGATGGCCCCTGTGAGAAGCTTCAAGAAGCTCCCCTGGCTCCAAGGCATACCCACCTCCAGCCCAGGCTAAGCCAATTAGCAAAAAATAAATGCCTCTTTGAATCAATATTTATGAGGGAAGAACTGGTTTTGAAAAGAAGAAGGAGGAGAGGCCATTGACCTGAACAAAAGACAACCATTGGCCTAACAAAGAGAAGAGCATTGTTGCCATGAGGAAGGAGGAGGAGGGGGAGGACAAAGAACCTCAGATGCTTGGATCACAGAAGAATAAATGAGGTCCCCCTGCAACCCATGGAAGTTCAATGGTGGAGAAGATACCCACGTATAGGCCATGGAGGACTCCACGCTGGAGCAGAAAGCTGAGCCCAAGGGCAGTTGTGACTGAATTCAGACCCCAGAGACGCTCAATGCCAGAGTAGGGGGGACCCTCAGAGTGGAGGGGAGGAGGTGTGCTGGACTGGAGATCTTTCTGCAGCCCATGGACATCCCCTTGCCAGAGCTGGGAGCTGTGCCCGAAAAGGTCCGTGAATCCATGGGAAACCTGCATTAGAACACTTTGTTCCTGGACTCTTGCAGCCTGTGGGAGGGATCTCATGATGGAAAGAGCGGCATAGATGAACTGACTGCAACCCCCTGTGCCACTGGAGGGGAGAAGGTAGAGAAATTGGGAGCAAAATAATTTAAGCCCAGGAAGAAGGGAGGGGTGGGGGAAGGTGTTTAAGATGTGGTTGTTATGTCTCGCTGTGCTACTCAGATGAATGGTAACAAATTAAATTGATTTTTCTTCCCCAAGTTGAGTCTGTTTTGCCTGTGACCATAACTGGTGAGTGAGCCCTCCCTGTCCTCATTTCGATCCACAACCCCTTTGTTGTGATTCTCTTCCAATCTCACTGGGTGAGGGGAGTGAGTGCAGGACCACATGGTCTCAGCTGTGGGTGAAACCACCACACAGGTTAAATCTGATTATCCTTGTCACTGTAAAACAAATATAAGCCTGTCTGCCCTATAACAAAATTACTCTTACTAGCAAATTCTGACTTTTACAGTCTATTGTGGTCAATGTTTCATCTGTTCATCTTCACAAGAAACCATCCACAGGAATATCTACAAGTTAAGAGGATTTCACTACAAGCCCTTCAGTACAGAACTCTAGCTACGTGATATCTTTATATACTTCTTAAAAGAAATTTTACTATAAAAGCAGTAATTTACTATTTGCAGCATATAGTGTCAAAATATAATCTCAGATTTCATAGCTGTTAATGAAATAAACAGAACAATTAGACTGAAACAATTGAAACAAAACTAGATTATTTAATAAAAGAAAGTAGTGCTTTCTCTTACATGTGGAATTTCCACTGTATTCTAAATTGCTACCTGTTATTCCAGTTAATGGCACACAACACTACTAGAAAATAAAACCTCCTCCAACAGCTATAACTGCTACAGAAATGATTAGACCATTATAGCATTGCTACAAGCAGAAATCAACTAGCAGTATGAGGTTTACAAAAGGATAGACAACAGGTCTGGAGTGTCTGCCTAATACAATAGGATTATTTTATTAATTAGATAAAGTATAGCACACAAGTAGGAAGCTCCATGAGAGCAGCCTGCAATAACTGGATTAATCCAAAAACACTTTCATGTATCAAGTATTGTAACCAGGCATGTGAACAGTAGCTTTTAGCCAATGAAGAGTTTTTATATGCGTGTGTGTGTGTGTGTGTGTGTTAGCAGCTTAAGAGTATATAAGTGATCGTGTAACCAATAATAAAGGTCTCCAGTAGAATTCACATTGAATCATGTGTGGAGTCCATGGGTGAATCCCTCTTGCAGCAAGCATCTCCTTGTCATGCCCATACTTTATACCGTAAAGTTTATGCTGCACTTTATGTAATATTTTTTGGCAATATAACAGTTCACTTAATGTGGAAAGCAAAAAGAACTTGGGGGTGCTGGTGGACAAAGAAGATCAACATGAGATGGCAATGTGCACTCACAGCCCAGAAGGTCAACTGTATCCTGGGCTGCATCAAAAGAAGCGTGGCCAGCATACCTAGGGAAGTGATTCTTCCCCTCTACTCCATTCTGGTGAGACTCCACCTGGAATACTGTGACAAGCTCTGGAGTCCTCAGTACAAGAAAGACATGGACCTGCTGGAGTGGGTACAGAGGAGGGCCACAAAAATGATCAGAGGGATGGAACATCTATCCTATAAAGAAAGGCTGAAAGAATTGGGGTTGTTCAGCCTGAAGAAGGCTCTCGGGAGACCTTATTGTGGCCTTTCAATTCTTGAAGAGGGCCTATAAGAAAGATGGGGACTGACTTTTTAGCAGGGCCTTTAGTGATAGGACAAGGAGTAATGGTTTTAAACTAAAAGAGGGTATATTTAGACCAGATACAAGGAATAATTTTTTTACGCTGAGGGTGATGAAACACTGGAACAGGTTTCCCAGAGAGGTGGTAGAAGCCCCATCCCTGGAAATGTTCAAGGTCAGTTTGGACAGGGCTTTAAGCAACCTGATCTAGTTGAACATGTCCCTGCTCACTGCATGGAGGTTGGACTAGATGACCTTTAAAGGTCCCTTCCAACCCAAACCATTCTATGATTCGATGAGACCACATCACAGATGACTCATCAGCACAAGATCTGCTCGCCAATAAAATTGTATGACAGCAAGATTACAACACATTATATGTGCTGTTGCTCTTCCTGTTAACAGGAAGATGCACTTTACCCATAATATATTAAAAATGAGGAAAATATTGACAGTGGTCAGAAAACTTGCATAAGATTTAAGGTGGGTCAGATAAGCTAGAGTCTGAAGTCAGTGATTCCACCACAGCAATTACTGACTCTCAAAGGGCAAAGGCCTGTCCAAAAACCAGTCTGACATCCCTCGTTAAAAGGAACTCGGAAATCCTAGCAAGAACACAATAGACAGCATCTTTTGTCCTCTGTGAATATGAGTGTGTAGATGCAATTTATTTAAGGAATTAATTAATATGAAAATCACCTTCCCCTTTCATGAAGTCTTCCACTGAGTTTTGTTACATTAATTCATACAGTTGGACTATATTATGTGAAAAATAATATAATAAATATAAAAATCAAATTCTGTTCTCAAATATTACAGTAAAAAGTGACTGTATAGCAGGGCTTTGGTTTTGTTTCATCAGAAAGAGAAGCTCTGAGCTAAAAGGAATTTTTAATCATCATCAACTGTTCCCCAGCAGAGGAATCTGACTGTTCTCCCTCTTAATATCCTCACAGATAGAAAGCATGCAGCAAATAGGAGGAAGGCACAGCCACACATGAAAGTATAAAAGTAAAGAAAGGGGAGGGGAGGAAGAAGAAATGGGATCTTTTTGCATATGGGAGGGTTACAAGAGGATTTGGGAAGGAGAGAATGAAGCGACACATATATGTACAGAAGAAAGTCATGGTGGAGTCCTGACTCAGGGTGATATGTGCAATAGGAGAGAAAGTGGCAGGGGCAGAAGCACTGAAGGTTGCAGAGGAGGAGAGAGAGAAAGAAAAATGGAATCTGGAAGTTTAGAGGAATGCAGGAGGAAAGGATAAAGTAACAGATGAAAACTACAGAAAGAGACAGGGGTCATATTTGCATGAAGAGAAACTGTAGGGGTAGACAGAAGATGGTTTCCATAAAACGATGCAGAGTTCATTCTGAAAAGATAAAAGACAGGGAATGATCTGACACTGATCAAGGTTTTCTTGTTACTAGATATATTGGGTTTGCATGGCAACGTTTTGGTAGCAGTGGGGGGGAACATGGGGGCGGCTTCTGTGAGAGAAGCTGCCAGAAGTTTCCCCCATGTCCAACACAGCCAATGCCAGCCAGCTCCAAGACGCTGGCCAAGGCTGAGCCAATCAGTAACGCCTCTGTGATAACATAATTAAGAAAAAAAAAAGGGGGGGGGGGGGGGGTCAGAAAAAAAAGCTGCACACTTTGCAGCTAGAGAGAGGAGTGAGAAGAAGTGAGAGAAACAACTCTGCAGACACCAAGGTCAGTGAAGAAGAGGGGGAGAAGGTGCTCCAGGAGCCGGAACAGAGATTCCCCTGCAGCCTGTGGTGAAGACCATGGTGAGGCAGGCTGTCCCCCTGCAGTACATGGAGGTCCAAGGTGGAGCAGATGACCACCTGTAGCCCGTGGAGGACCCCACGCTGGAGCAGATGGATGCCTGAAGGAGGCTGTGACCCTATGGGAAGCCTGCACTGGAGCAGTTTCCTGTCAGGAAGTGTGGCCCATGGAGAGAGGAGCCCACAATGGAGCAGGGTTGCTGGCAAGACTTGTGACCCCGTGGGGGACCTGCGCTTGAGCAGTCTGTTCCTGAAGGACTGCACACCATGGAATGGATTCATGCTGGAGCAGTTCATGAAGAACTGTCAGTCATGGGAAGGACTCATGCTGGAGAAGTTAGTGGAGAACTGTCTCCCGTGAGAGGGACCCCATGCTGGTGCAGGGGAAGGAGTCCTCCTCGTGAGGAGGAAGGAGCAGCAGAAACAACGTATGATGAACTGACCCCAACCCCCATTCGCTGTCCCACTGTGTTGCTGGGGGGGAGGAGGTGGAAATCAGGAAAGAAGTTAAGCCCGGGAAGAAGGGAGGGGTCGGGGAGGTGTTTTAAGATTTGGTTTTATTTCGCATTATCCTATTGTCTGATTGAAAATAAATTAAAATTTGTTTTTCCCCCAAGTCGAGTCTGTTTTTCCCGTGCCGGTAATTGCTGAGTGATCTCTCTCTGTCCCTATCTCAACCCACAAGCCTTTAATTTTATTTTTCTCCCCCCTGGCCAGCTGAGGAGGGGGAGTGATAGAGTGGGCTTTGGTGGGCATCTGGCACCCAGCCAGGAACAACCCACTACAGTAGATAACCACTAACATCTATGGAGATATTTATCTGTGGTATGTGTGTCACAAAAAATAAGAAACAACTGTTAGAACATAGTCATAGAATCTGAGAATGGTTAGGGTTGGAAGGGACCTTAAAGATCATCTAGTTCCAACCCCCCTGCCATGAGCAGGGACAACTTCCACTAGACCAGGTTGCTCAAAGCCTCATCCAACCTGGCCTTGAACACTTCCAGGGAGGGGACATCCACAACTTCCTTGGACAGCCTGTTCCAGTGTCTCACCACCCTCACAGTGAAGAATTTCTTTCTAATATCTAATCTAAACCTACCCTCTTTCAGCTTAAAGAAATTTCCCCTTGTTCTATCACTACTTGCCTTTTTACAAAGTCCTTCCCTAGACTTCCTGTAGTCCCCTTTCAGGTATTGAAAGGCTGCTATAAGATCTCCCCAGAGCCTTCCCTTGTCCAAGCTGAACAGCCCCAACTCCTATCCTTATAGGAGTAGTGCTCCAGCCCTTGGATCATCCTCGTGGCCTTCCTCTGGACTTGTTCCAGTAGGTCCATGTTCTTCTTATGTTGGAAGACCCAGAATTACAAAAAGTACTCCAGGTGGAGTCTCACGAGAGCAGAGTAGGGTGGCAAAATCACCTCCTTCGATCTGCTGGCCACGCTTCTCTTGATGCAGCCCAGGATATGGTTGGCCTTTTGGGCTGCAAGTGCACACTGCCAGCTCATGTTGAGCTTCTTGTCCACCAGTTCCTCCAAGTCCTTCTCCTCAGCGCTGCTCACAATCCATTCGTCGCCCAGCCTGTATTTGTGCTTGGGATTGCCCTGACCCAGGTGCGGGACCATGCACTTGGCCGTGTTTAACTTCATGAGGTTTGCACGGGCCAACCTCTTAAGCTTGTCAAGGTCCCTCTGGATGGCATCCCGTTCTTTCCAGCATGTAGACTGAACCACTCAGCTTGGTGTCATCAGCAAACTTGCTGAGGGTGCACTCAATCCCACTGTCCATGTTGCTGACAAAGACGTTAAATAGCATCGATCCCAATACTGACCCCTGAAGGACACCACTCGTCATCGGTCTCCACTTGAGCATTGAGACATTCACCACAACTCCTTTAGTGCAGCCATCCAGCCAGTTCCTTATCCACCAAGTGTTCCATCCATCCAGTCCATGTCTCTCCAACTTAGAGACAAGGATGTTGTGCTTAAACCTTACTCTTATGTTTTCAGTCCAGTGGATAAGGTCCAGGTCATCATCAATGAAAACATAGAATCATCATGAAAACATAGAAAAACAAGTTCTGTCTTCTCAGGTCTTCTCCTTTCTCAGTCAATTTAAGGGACTATCTTTTTAATTAAATGTTGTCTGAGAAGCTAGAATGACTAGAGTGACCTCATACCAACCAAATCTAGAAAAAGATGCCACAATCTTTTTAAAGAATGTTCCTCCCCTTTCCCCTTGTAGAGATTTCTTCAAGGCCCAAAAGGATATTACTGCGAAGTGACCTAGCCCCCAAGAACCCAGCCAAGGGAAGTGAGATGATAGGATGTATTTTTCCACACATGCATCTCCCTAAAGTAAAGAGAATTTATAACACACACACACAAATTAGATGAAGATACACAGAAACACACAGACACAAAGAATGTTAGGGATTGGAAGGGACCTTGAAAGATCATCTAGTCCAGGGGTCCTCAAACTTTTTAAACAGGGGGCCCGTTCACTGTCCCTCAGACACTGTCAGGGGCTGGAGCTGCCTGGGAGCTGGAGGGAGGGAGTGAGAGAAGGGGGAGTCACCCACCTCGCTGATGCCACCGCCCCCCCTCCTCAGCCCGGCCACGCAGGCCGGAAAGGGTGGCCAGAAGGGACTGAAGGAACTTTGCCGCACTGGGGATCTGGCGATTCACCCGAGTTAGCTGGACCTTGCAGTCCAGAGGCTGCCGACTGAGATGGATTGGGAGAGGAGATGCCCGCGCCTCTCGCCTGCCGCAGGGGGCCAGGTTGAGGACTAGGCACTCGTTTCCCCCCAACCCCCAGCAGGAGGGGGGCAGGGAGTTCTGTAAATACCGGCGGGACGGATTGAGGACCCTGGGGGGCCCGTATCCGGCCCGCGGGCCGTATTTTGAGGAACTCTGATCTAGTCCAATCCCCCCTGCCGGAGCAGGAACACCTAGATGAGTTCACACAGGAAGATGTCCTCTCCTCCAGAGAAGGAGACACCACAACCTCCCTGGGCAGCCTGTTCCAGTGCTCTGTCACCCTCACAGTAAAGAAGTTTCTTCTCAAGTTTAGGTGAAACCTTCTGTGTTCCAGCTTACACCCATTGCCCCTTGTACTGGGTTTGTGTGGCAAGGTTTTGGTAGCAGCACGGGAGGGGACATGGGGGTGGCTTCTGTGAGAGAAGCTGCCAGAAGCTTCCCCATGTCCGACCCAACACAGCCAATGCCAGCCGGCTACAAGAACGGACCCGCCGCTGGCCAAGGCCGAGCCAATCAGTAACGCCTCTGTGATAACATAATTAAAAAAAAAAAAGGAGGAGAGGAAAAAAAAGCTGCACACTTTGCAGCTAGAGAGAGGAGTGAGAAGATGTAAGAGAAAACAACTCCACAGACACCAAGGTCAGGGAAGAAGGAGGGGGAGGAGGTGCTCCAGGGGCCGGGGCAGAGATTCCCCTGCAGCCTGTGGTGAAGACCATGGTGAGGCAGGCTGTGCCCCTGCAGCCCAATGGAGGTCCATGGTGGAGCAGATGACCACCTGTAGCCCGTGGAGGACCCCGCACCCGAGCAGATGGATGCCTAAAGGAGGCTGTGACCCCGTGGGAAGCCCGCGCTGGAGCAGGTTCCTGTCAGGACCTGTAGCCCATGGAGAGAGAAGCCTTCGTTGGAACAGGTTTGCTGGCAGGACTTGTGACCCCATGGGGGACCCGCGCTGGAGCAGTCCCTTCCTGAAGGTCTGCACACCATGGAATGGACCCATGCTAAACCAGTTCATGAAGAACTGTCAGTCATGGGAAGGACTAGCGTTGGAGTCCTTCAGCTAATTCTCCACAGCTAATTCTCTCAAGCACTGGATGCCTTTCTCTGTGTTGTCCCACTTGCTTAGATTGCACAAAATATCATCCTTAAAGTTGAACCTTTCTTTCACGCTTGACAGGAGTCGCTTCCAGAGGTTGAGAGTCTGTGGCTCTCTCCCAATAGCTTTGTCAATGCCACTTTCTCTGGCAATGGAACCCAATTGCTTGGCTTCCCTGCCATCTAGATCCATGCTGCTGGCCCCATTGTCCCAGCATTGAAGCATTCAGGTGGCAATGTGTTCGCCTGGATGACGGGTGAGATCCTTTCGGATGTCTCGCAGCTCACAGAGCGATAGGGATCGGGTGACTCTCTGGTTCTGGCTCTTCCTCGGGTTCCCGTGATGGCCCCGCTTCCTCCTCATCCTTTGTTATGCCCACCAAAGCCCACTTTATCACTCCCCCTCCTCAAATGGGCTGGGGGAGAAAAAATATAACGAAAAGCTCGTGGGTGGAGATAAGGACGGAGAGAGATCACTCACCAGTTACTGGCACGGGCAAAGCAGACTCGACTTGAGAGAAAAAACAAATTTACTTTATTATCAATCAAAATCAGAGGAGAATGAGAAGTAAAACCAAATCTTAAAAAACCTCCCCCATCCCTCCCTTCTTCTTAATCTCTTTCCCGATTTTCCACCTCCTCCCCCCAGCAGTACAGGGGGACAGGGAATGGGGTTGGGGTCAGTTCATCACACGTTGTTTCTGCCGCTGCTTCCTCCTCAGGGGGAGGACTCCTTCCCCCACACCAGTGTGGGGTCCCTCTCACGGGAGACAGTCCTCCACGAACTTCTCCAGCGTGAGTCCTTCCCATGACTCACAGTTCTTCATGAACTGCTTTAGCATGGGTCCATTCCATGGTGTGCAGACCTTCAGGAAGGGACTGCTCCAGCGCGGGTCCCCCACGGGGTCACAAGCCCTGCCAGCAAACCTGCTCCAACGAAGGCTTCTCTCTCCATGGGCCGCAGGTCCTGACAGGAACCTGCTCCAGTGTGGGCTTCCCATGGGGTCACAGCCTCCTTCAGGCATCCACCTGCTCTGGCGTGGGGTCCTCCATGGGCTACAGGTGGTCATCTGCTCCACCATGGACCTCCATGGACTGCAGGGGGACAGCATGCCTCACCATTGTCTTTACCACAAGTTACAGTGGAATCTCTGCTCCTGTGCCTGGAACACCTTCTCCTCCTCCTTCTTCCCTGACCTTGGTGTCTGTGGAGTTGTTTCTCTTACATCTTCTCACTCCTCTCTCTAGTCGCAAAGTGTGCAGCTTTCTTTCCCTATCTTCCTTTTTTTTATCTTACGTATGTTATCAGAGGGCACCCACCTCATTCATCAGTGGGCCTACATTGCCTTTAGTGTTAGTTTTATCTGCCATGTATTTGAAGAAGCTATTACTGTTGTCCTTGGCCCCTCTGGCAAGGTTTAATTCTAAGGAGGTCTTAGCTTTCCTTATTGCCTCCCTACCTCCTCTGACAACAGCCTTATATTCTTCCCAAGTGGCCAACCCCTCCTTCCATGATCTGTAAACTCTCCTCTTCCACTTGAGTTTGCCCAGCAGTTCCCTGTTTAACCAAGCAGGTCTCCTGGCTCCCTTCCTTGACTTCCTATGTATCGGGATGCTTTGATCTTGAGCTTGGAAGAAGCAGTCCCTGAATGTTAACCAGCTATCTTGGGCCCCTTTACCTTCAAGTACCCTTTCCCATGGGATTTCCCCTAGCAATTGCTTGAAAAGGCCAAAGTTGGCCCTCCTGAAGTCCAGGGTTGCAATTCTGCTTGGAATTCTATTCCTGCCACGTGAAATCCTGAACTCCACCATCTCATGGTCGCTGCAGCCCAGGCAGTCCTCAACCTTTGCCGCTTCAACCAGACCCTCCTCATTAGTGAGAATGAGATCCAGAAGCGCTCCTCTCCTAGTTGGCTCATCCACCATTTGCATCAGGAAGTTATCATCGATGCACTGGAGGAACTTCCTGGATTGTGGGTGGCTGGCTGAGTAGTCCCTCCAGCAAACATCAGGGTAGTTAAAATCCTCCATGAAAACCAGGGCCTGAGATTGCAAGGCTGCTCTCAGATGACTGTAGAAGGCCTCATCAGCTTTCTCACCCTGATCTGATGGCCTCTAATAGACGCCCACAACTGTATCACCCATACCAGCCTGCCCCTTAATTCTCACCCACAGACTCTCAACTCGCTCCTCATCCGCCCCGGACAGAACTCAGTACACTGCAGTTGCTCTCTCACATAAAGAGCAACTCCACCACCTCGCCTTGCTGGCCTGTCTTTCCTGAGAAGGACATAGCCATCCATGGCCACATTCCAGTCATGTGAGCTATCCCACCATGTCTCTGTAATTGCTACCAGATCATAATCCCCTGACCGAACACGGGTTTCTAACTCCTCCTGTTTATTCCCCACACTGCATGCATTGGTGTACAGGCATTGCAGGGAGTGAGCCAAGTACACCAATTTCATCCCAGGGGGTTGAGAGGCCTCCCGGTCTTCATCAATTCTAGAGTGCTGCCCCCCTGGCACAAGCCCAGCTATAACTCCTTCCCCCTTCAAATCTAGTTTAAAGCTCTCCAAATGAGCCTGCTAATTCCTGCCCTAGCTTCCTTTTGCCCCTGTGAGATAAGCCTTCCCCACGTGTGACTGTCTGGACTGATGTCTTATAAAACCAGCCATTATCAAAGAACCCAAAGCCCTGCCTGTAGCACCAGTCCTGGAGCCAGTCATTTATGGCCTGAATTCTTCCATTCCATCCCATGTTGGCACCCAAAAGTGGAAGGAGGGAAGAGAAAATCACTTGTGCCCCAGATTCTTTTACCGACCGTCCCAAGGCCTTGAAATCTTTCTTCATTCCCCTCAGACTACAGGATGCAGCTTCCTCCCCACCTGTCTGGAAGATCAGCAGCAGGTAGTAGTCCGTCGGACGCACCAGGTTGGGGAGTGCCCTGGTGATATCCCTGATCCGGGCTCCAGGAAGACTACAAACTTCCCTATGTTGAGGGTCAACCCTGCATATTGGGCCCTCTGTCCCTCTCAGAAGGGAATCATCTACTACAGTTACCCTTCTTTCCTATCAGAGGCAGTCTTGAGGTGCAGAGTCAACTGCCTCTTCCTATGTGACCTTGTAGGCGGGCCTTGCACCACATCCTCATCTACCTCTCCTTCAAGATGCAGGGCCTCAAACCTATTAGAGAGGAGCAACTGAGGGGGAAAAGCAGGTAGGGAGGGAGGTTGCCCATGATGCTGAACTGGGACTTTCTTCCAATCCCCCTCATCTTTTTGGTCCCCTGCCTCTGCCTGACAGCGACAAGGTAGGGGCTGACTCAGGTCTCCCCCCTCTGCCTGACAGTGTGGGGGGTCCATCACCTTTTGGAGGGTATCCCCCTGGGGTGTTTCTGACTGGCACGCCACGGAGTTACTCCACCAATCAGTCTCCTTCTCACACTCCCTGATGGTCCTCAGTCTCTTGACCTCCTCCTTGAGTTTCACCACCATGATGAGCAGATTGTCCACCTGCTCACACCTCACAACAGGTGGAATGCCTCCCTCCCTCCCTCCCCCAGCAGCCGCAGGCTCTGGCACTCCCTGCAGCCAGAGACCTGAACAGCCACCGTTCCGGGCAGGCCCTCTGTCTGGGTCACCACAGTCTTTTTGCGACAAGCTCTGTGTCAGGAGGAGACCATAGTCAGATGCAGCCTGGGACACTGCCAATAGGAGAGAAAGTCAGCAAGCAAGGAGTGACAGCCTCTGCACCCTGCTGCACGAGCTACGACACCCACTGCTGCAGCACAGTGTGGGTGAGACTTGCTCGCTTCACAAGCTGGTTGCCCCCCGTACCTCCTATATCTGCCGCCACGGCTCCAGCTGCTCTGGCTCCTATCAGCTGACTTCGCCCCTGCTGCTCACCCTGCCTGCGTGAACTGCCGTGCAGCAGTAGTTATTGGAAGATATTTCAGCAGCAGGTTGGAAGATATATTTCCTTCATTTTTTGATAGGTGATGGACAGGGAAAAATATAACAAAATTTTTCTCTATTGGAGTATGGATTGACACTGAGTGGATGGATTGACACTGAGTGGATGTATGAAGTTAGTGCAACATAACCAACAGCATATTTAGAAGAAACTGAAATGTAAGACAATGATGGTTCTTTTTCATTGGCATATATAATTTCTGATCAAACTTTTAATTTTGGTTAAATATCTGCAACATACTCTGCTACTTTATTTTTTATTTTCAGTTGCTCATTGCTATGTCAACTTTCTTGAATTTTCTCCATCAGTGTGATCCTTTCTTTAGGAAGTATGTAATTTATTATGTTCAGTTAACACAAAAAATAAGGGATCTAGCTATAAAGGATTATTGTCTTTGACTTTGTTTTATTTCTCTGCTGTTAATTAGCAACATCTGGGCTGCTTTTTATACTGGGACTGGCTGAAATGGAGTTAGCTTTCTCCATAGTAGCCCATATAGTATTGCACTTGTGGTTAGAATGGTGGTGATAATGCACCAATGTTTTGGCTATTGCTGAGCAGTGCTTGCACAGCATCAAGGTTGTCTCTTCATCCCCCTCCTCCAAAGACTGGTAGGCTGGGGGTGGACAAGAGCTTAGGAGGGGACATAGCTGGAACAGCTGACCAGAACTGACCAAAGGGATATTCCATATTATATGACACCATGCTCAGCAATAAAAGCTAAGAGAAAGGAGGAGGAGGGGAGGCATTTGTTATTAAGATGTTTGTATTCCAAAACAACTGCTACACGTACTGAGGCCCTGCTTCCCAGGAAGTGGCTGGACATAGCTTGCTGATGGGAGATAGATAATAAATCTTTGTTTTTGCTTTACTTCCCCACCTCTCCTTCTTCCTAGGCTCAACTTCACTCCTGAATCTTCTACCTCCTCCCCCACTGAGTGACTGAGGGGAGATGAGGAAAGGGGGTTGTGGTCAGTTCATATAACATTTTGTCTCTGATGCTTCTTCTGACTCACACTTTTCCCCTGCTGCAGTGTGGGGTCCCTCCCATGGGCTACAGTCCTTCACAAACTTCTCCAGCATGGATCCTTTCTGTGGGGTACAGTCCTTCAGGAACAGACTGCTCCATCATGGGTTCCCCACAGGCAGCAGCTCCTGTCAGGAGCCTGCTCCAGTGTGGGCTCTCCACAGGATGCAGCTTCCTTCAGAGCATATCCACCTGGTCCAGCGAGGGGTCCTCCATGGGCTGCAGAGGGACAATCTGCTTCACCATGGTTTTCTCCACAGGCTGCAGGGGAAATCTCATCTCCAGCACCTGGACCATCTCCTCTCCCTCCTTCTTCACTGACCTTGGTATCTGCAGGATCGTTTCTCTCACAGTTTTCCTCACTCCGCTCTCTCACTGCTGTTGCACAGCATTTTTACCCTTTCTGAAATATGTTATCACAGAAGCACCACCAGCATCGGTGACTGGTTCTGCTTTGGGCAGTGGTGGGTCCATTTTGGAGCCAGTAGAAACAGGCTCAGTCCATCATGAGGGCAGCTACTGATGGGAAGCCACTCCTGCATTCTCTCCTTACCAAAACCTTGACATATAAACCCAATATATTTTTGTATATAACAATAGATGCACAGATGCTTAATTATGCATTTGCCTCTGTCTCTATAGTTTTCACCTATTACTTTATCCAAATGCATATTCTTTAATTCCATTAACATTTGGGACAATGGAAAAAAAACAAACAAAAAATATTTCCTCTGCAGAGAGAGTTAATGACAGAATCACTAATAGAGTAGCACTTCTCTACATAAAGTGCTGTTTCCAGAAATTTTTTTAACACCTGAACAAAGTAAGAATCTGAATTGAAATATGAATCTGAAATGAAAAGCAGAATAAGCCACTACTGAAACGCTGAATCCCACATCAAAGCAGTCTCAAAAAGACACAGTAAGTACACAGTAGACATGTATTTGGGAAATAAGAACTGTAGAAAAAGTGCAGTAAACAGAACATTAAAAAACTTAACACAGGGAATTACACACTTTATGGAGCCATTTCTAATGTTTTCTTGGAGAAGAAGCTCATTTATTAATCACAAACTTTCACTGCTGTACACTTATAAAATACAATTCTAACTTAAACCATGCCATTTTTTTCATTAAAAAGAATGTCAGAGTTAATCTGCTTAAACACCTTCAACTGTAAAACATATAAGACAAAGCACAGATAAAGAAGATGCTGAGAAAGTAAAAAAGGTCATCACCATTTTATTCTTTAAAGGGCAGCATTAAATATCAAGTCAAACACTAATAATAATTTTATATAATCTCATCCAAACTTGTCATTAGAGAACAGAAAACTAGTAATATCAGAGTCACTTCTTTTCTGAACTGTTTTGTCTTTCTTTCCTCTGCCAACTTCTTTAGAGTTAACATCCTTATCTTTTCTAGATGATTTGGCCAGTCTCACGATGTGCTAGCCAAGTTTCAACTGTCCAAAAAACACAGAAAAGTGTGATGGTTCAACTACAGTGTAACGTTACAGAGAGCAGGCAAGCATGGAAGTTATCCAGAGAATTTACAGCTCAGAAAAACACGATAAAATTAAAAAGTTTCTTGCAAACCCAAAGTCAGGAGACAGAAAAAAAATTTGATGGATTTGGACTGTAAACTGGGCATGAGAATCAGTGAAAGACTTAAGACTTTCACTAATTTCTTCTCTAATTGTATTAGTATGTTTCAACATTTTACCCTAGACTCCGAAAACCCTGAACCAGATTGATAAAAGTGTTAAGAGATTAGGTTTTATATTTATTAGCAGAGATGTCTAGAGAAGCTGATTATCAGTGTATGTCTTAAAACTTGTTTCAGGACAATGTTGTTAGTTTCCATTTTAATAAAGTCAATCACATGTACTAATAATCTAATGGAATAAAGGCAGAAAATTTCAATAAGTCAAAGATTTTATCAATGCACTTCTACTAAAGCCAGTTAGTACTCAGGAATTATAAACAGTCTAAATATTTACTAAATCTTAATGAATTAAATAGTTCTTAAAAAAGTTTGCAGGATAATTTTGAAGACAAATCTATCAATATATAAAATAAATTGTTACATATTAACCAATACCAGAGGCTGCCAAACCCACACATTTTCCAGCTTCTGAGAGAATCAGAGTGATATAGTTGCCTGAATCTGGTATCCTCCCATCAATTTTAAATTATCTCCAATCATTGATAAATAATATGAACTGAAGATTAAAAAATAAATCAACAAGTGATAAACTGAATAATTTTGTTGAACAATGTATTTTCAGAAAGAGAAAACCCATATGAAAGATAATCCAAATTTAAGTTACTATCCAATCATTAAGTTTCTTTAAATAAAAGCATAGCATTAATTAACAATATAACCCTATTGTTAAAGGAAGTAATTTTTAATTACTTCTCTATTTTTCAAGAGAAAAATGAAGATATAGCAGGGATACATTGTGGCAAATTCTGCTCTTGAATGGTTACAGAAAAACTCAAAACGTATTTGAATAGCTCACTCCACTCCTAAGCTGGTAGAAACTAAAATCTCCAAAGATTTGCAACATGGGTGACTTTTGAGATCAGTCATAAGAATGTAAATAAAGGCAAATAGAAAAAAAAATTACATTATGGAAACAATACATATGAACATATGCTGTGAGAAAAGGAAAAAAATATATACCTGAAACAAGTTCCATAACAATATAAATAGGTTGTCGTTGTGTGCAAACTCCTATGAGTTTTACAATATTAGGATGATCATATTGTTTGAGTATTCTGCAAAACATACAGTAAATTTATTATATTAATAAATGTTATTGTATAAACTGATTAAGTATCATAGGAAAATATCTTAAACCCTTAATATTATTTTAATTGAACATGTCATTACTGTTATTAAAAAAAATCAATATAACAGATCAGTCATCATTGTGTTTGAATGAGGGCACATCAACTCACTTATAAATCAAGACTGAATACTATATTATTTTTATTATAATTCTACTATTTGTCTACATGACAAAAGAACTGAAAAATGGCCTGACAGTTCTGAAGAACCCTTGTAATTAAATAACATTTAAGTGGTGGACCAACAGCAGATAGATCAAAAAAGCCTGAACAGCACTTCCCTACACTTTCCTTCTGCACTGTTCAAATGCACACTCATTTCAATTTTACTTTGAGAGATTAATTTGCACAATAAGTTTTAAAAGAATATAAAGACAGCAATTTCAGCTTTGGGAATTAAACAAAAACATTTATGTCTTCTTACAGAATGCTTTAATAAGAACATTTGCAATCTAAAACAGCACGCTATAATTTACAAGTATAATGAAGAGCTAGGAAGAATTCTGGAGAGACATTACAGCTTTTAAATGTTTCTTCTACTTTTTGCTAACTTAAACCACGTCTTCTTTTTCTCTTTTTCATAAGAGTAAAATACTAACCAAGTTGGTACCTACATACTTAGACACAGTACATTATTTTTCATTCATTACAAGAGTGTTCTTCCAGTGGCAGGCTGCTTAGCAAATGAAGCATCTCTGCAGTAGCTGAGTTATAACCCATTTAAAGATACTCAATAGCTATAATGGCTGATATTAGTGATTTATATACTGTCTTATAGTTTTCCATATTGATCATACTAGTTATTGATCATACTATTTTTTTCTCTATCCTGATGAAATTTATATATGCTGAAGATATTTATATACCCATATAATCAGCCTATATTCAGAATAATTAGCATATTGCAATATGATTGCAATCTGAAAAATAGGTATGCAGTCACGTGCTGCCTGACACAGCACAGAATCTCTCTTCTGAAGTGAAATATTCTTCGCAATAAAAAAAAATATTAAATGGGGGTCTATACTATAATCTGGCCAAATCTGATAAGCTCAATTAAGCAGGTGAGAAGGCAGCATTTATGACTGGTATAATTCAACAGTTACAGTGCAACAGTGTAGTGCAACAAGGGGAAGTGCAAAGTCCTGCACCTGTGGAGAAACAATCCCATGCACAGATATATGCTGGGGGTCACCCAGCTCGAAAGCAGCTTGGCAGAAAAGGAGGTGCTAGTTGGTGAAGAAGTTGAACATGAGGCAGCAATGTGCCCTTGCAACAATGAAGGCTAATTGTTTCCTGGGCTGAATTAGGCAAAGTACTGCCAGCAGGCAAAGGGAGGTGATCCTTCCCTTCTACTCTGCAATGGTGAGATCACACCTGGAGTCCTGTGGCCAGTTCTGGGCTTCTCGGTACAAGAGAGACATGGGCATGCTGGAGAGTCCAATGAAGAGCCACGAAGATGATTAAGGGACTAGAGCAGGGGTCCTCAAACTTTTTAAACAGGGGGCCAGTTCACTGTCCCTCAGACACTGTCAGGGGCCGGACTATAGTTTGGAAAAAAATGAACGAATTCCTATGCACACTGCACATTTTATTTGTAGTAGTGCACAAAAAGCAGGAAAAAGAATGCAATATTTAAAATGAAGAACAATTGTAATCAACAAAAACAAATAATATTTCAATGTGAACTATGGGGCTGCTTTTGGCTAATGAGATGGTCAATGTTAGGTTCCATATTTGTCACTGCTAGTCGTAGCAAGTGATGCAAGTGTTCATCAGTTAGTCTGGATCTGATTGGATATTTCAGATGTTTCATTCGGGAAAAAGTCTGCTCACAGACATAGGTGCTGCCAAAGACGGTTGCAATTTTGAGTGCATGGTTCCTGAGATTATGATATGTCTCTGAGGGGAGAGATGCATAGAAATGAGTAAGGCTGCTTGATTTGAATGCATCTTTCAGCGAGTCACAAGTCTGTAGTTCGGCCAATTCCATTTGGTAAATTGGATCAACAGTTTCAATGTCAACAGAAAATGGGTTCTGGAAAAGCTGTGTGTCCTGTTCATGTTTTTAGAAAGCATAAAATCATAAACCTGTGGAAGTAAGTCCTAAAATCGTTTCAAAACTCTCTCTTGACTCAGCCAACGGACTTCTGTGTGGTACAGAATATCTTCATAGGCAACATTTAGCTCAGACAGAAATTCCTGAAACTGTCTGTGGTTTTGTGCATGAGCTCTAATGAAGTTAACACAAGAAACCACAATTTTCATGACAGAGTCCAGCTTCAGTGATTTACAACACAGTGCTTGTTGGTGGATGATGCAGTGTATGGCTATTGGATGTGAATGGTTGCGTTTGTCCATCTCTTTGTTAATGCGTGCAACCACTCCTTTCATGGACCCCGCCATGCTAGGAGCACCATCAGTTGTCACACTGAATAGTTTACCCCAGTCCAGCTCCAAATCACTCATAGTTTGGCAAACTTTCTCATAGATTGCCTCTCCTGTAGTTGTTCCTTTGATGCTTTTCAGTGCAACAAGCTCCTCTGTGACTTCGAAAGAATCATTTGTCCCACGAATGAAAATTAGAAGTTGTGCAGAATCACGAACATTATTGCTCTCGTCGAGTGCCAATGAGAAATAGCAAAGTTTTTTTGAGGAGTTTTGCAACTGCAGATTCAAATTTTCCCCCATTTCTTCAGTCCTTTGTGTAATTGTAGGTCCTGAAAGACTCACTGTACTAAATAAATCCGCCTTCTCTGGACACATCTCTTTGGCAACAGACAGAAGGCATTCTTTAACTAATTCTCCCCCTATGAATGCTCTGCCGGTGCACGTTATGAGCTTGGCAACTTGATAGCTTGCTCGAAGTGATGATACATTGAGCTGCTTTTGCTTCATAAAAGTATTCTGCTGAGTTGTCAATCCATGTTTCAGTCTTAATATTTTATCTTTTCTCACTTGTCTGACCAAAGAATCATATTTATCTTTATGTTGAGTTTTGTAGTGTCGATGCAAATTGTATTCCTTGAACACAGACACTGAATTCTGGCATATCAGACAAACAGCTCTTTCTTTGTATTCCGTGAAAAAATAATCAGAAGTCCACTTTTCTTGGAATACCCTGCACTCGGAGTCAATTTTTCTTTTTTTTGACATGATGGTGCGCGCGCTTCCCACTGGTGCTGGCTCGCCTGGGAGCAGGAGGGAGGGAGGGAGAGAGGGGGGAGTCGCTCACCTCGCTGATGCCGCCGCCCCCCTCCTCAGCCCGGCCCCGCAGTCCGGAAAGGGTGGCCAGAAGGGACTGAAGGAACTTTGCCGCTCCTGGCTCTGGCGATTTGCCCGAGTTGGCTGGGCCTCGCAGTCCAGAGGCTGCCGACTGAGCTTGCCTGGCAGAGGAGATGCCCGCACCTCTTGCCCGCCGCAGGGGGGCAGGTCGAGGATGAGGCGCTGGTTCCAGCCCAGTCCCAGCGGGTGCTTGGGGGCTGCGGAGGCCGGCGCGCAGATTAAGTGGCAGGAAGTCATCTGCGGCTGCTTGGTTTCCCCCCCCAACCCCTGGCGCGGGGGGGGGGGAGGCTGGGAGTTCTGTAAATACCGGCGGGAAGGACTGAGGACCCTGGGGGGCCATATCCGGCCCGCGGGCCGTAGTTTGAGGACCCCTGGACTAGAGTATCTCTCCTGTGAGGAAAGGCTGAGAGAGCTGGGACTTTTTAGCCTGTAGAAGAGAAGGCTCAGGGGGGATCTCATCAGTGCATGTAAATACCTGAAGGGAGGATGCAAAGAGGACAGAGCTAGACTCTTTAAATTCATGCCTGGTGACAGGACAAGAGGCAATGGGCACTAACTGAAACACAGGAGGTTCCATCTGAACACCAGGAAACGCTTTTTCACTGTGAGGGTGACTGAGCACTGGGAAAGGGTTGTTCAGGGATGTTGTGGAGTCTCCCTCCTTGGAGATATTCAGAAGCCATCTGGACATGGTCTTGGGCAACCAGCTCTAAGTGGCCCTGCTTGAGAAGGGGGCTTGGACAAGATGAACCCCAGAGGACCCTTCTAAGTGCAACTAATCTGTTATTCTGTGATATAATAACATTTAAAGTAACAGTGTCTTTTAGTCCTTTCATCTGAATCCTTATGGCAAAGCACAGAAAAAGTTTTAAATTGAGGCCCTTGAAGTAAGAAAAATGTGGTTTTTAGGCATAGCTTGCTTTGCTGCTGCATTCACACATTAAAAAATGCCTATTTTTAGTTACTGGGACAACAGTTATGGAACATATTGAGGGAGAGAAAAAAGTTTTAAAAGTTTGAGAACAGCCTCTTTACATTTTTGTGAAGGTCAGATTTTATAAATTCATCTCGTAATAAAACTTGAAAAAACACCACAATATAAATATATGTTTTAAATAAATTTAGAAAACCTACCTGGCTTCTGACAGAAATTTCATTTTCAGTTCATGAGGAAGATCTTCTTTACAAGTTTTTACAGCAACAGGAGTCTTATCCTTTAATGTTCCTTTATATACCTCACCAAAATTACCCTGAAATCAGAGAAAAAAAACACCCTATTATAAGTAAACAAAGTCTTTACCTTTTCATAAAAGAAAACTAAAGTAAGGAGAATAGAATAATCTCCATCAGATGCATTTCTTACTTAAATGTGTTGTTTAAATATAAAAAAATAATTTAGGATAGAAATTTAAGGAAGAAACTGTCAACCAAACCCTCCCCCCACCCCAGAAAAAAAACAAAAAAACAAAACCTGAAGATTTCATTCTTTTAGATAAGCTTTGTATTTCCCAAAGAGCAAATCAACTACATTTTAAAGCTGTTGGGTAAATTTTCAGATGAATCCCTCTCCTGTTTGCTAGTATCTGGAGCTGCATGAGAGTTTAATAAACATCAATAATCTTCTGGAAATGTTTTCCTTTCTTTCCTCAGTGATGGAAATTTCTTTATACCATGTATTTGAAAAATGTAGTGCCAAAGGAAAATAGAGAAAAGGAGAAAAAAAATCATAGATGGGAAATAGCAATGCTATTTAGTTAAAAGACATTCAGGTGCATAAACACAAGCCTCTAGTAGTATTGGAGAAACTACATAGCTGGCAAGCATGATAGAAGATCTTTAACAGCCATCTATCATTCTAGAATAGCACTTCCAGAGGCCAGGATACTACCTCTGATATCTAAAATGGCACTAGATGCCCAAAGTTGAATCACTACCAACATGAATCACAGATTCATAGAATGGTTTGGGTTGGAAGGGACCCTAAAGATCATCCAGTTCCAACCCCCCTGCCATGAGCAGGGACACCTTCCACTAGATCAGGTAGCTCAAAGCCTCATCTAACCTGGCCTTGAACACTTCCAGGGAGGGGGCATCCACAACTTCCTTGGACAACCTGTTCCAGTGTCTCACCACCCTCGCAGGAAAGAATTTCTTCCTAATACCTAATCTAAATCTACCCTCTTTCAACTTAAAGCCATTTCCCCTTGTTCTACCACAGAATCACACAGAATCACAGAATGTCAGGGATTGGAAGGGACCTTGAAAGATCATCTAGTCCAATCCCCCCTGCCGAAGCAGGAATGCCTAAATGAGATTACACAGGAAAGCATCCAGGCGGATCTTGAATGTCTCCAGAGAAGGAGACGCCACAACCTCCCTGGTCAGCCTGTTCCAGTGCTCTATCACCATTACTGTAAAGAAGTTTCTTCTCAAGTTTAAGCAGAACCTTCTGTGTTCCAGCTTACACCCATTGCCCCTTGTCCTACCACTGGACATTGCTGAGAAGAGCCTGGATCCATCATCCTGACATTCGCCCTTTACATATTTATAAACATTAATAAGGTCACCCCTCAGTCTCCTCTTCTCCAAGCTAAAGAGACACAGCTCCCTCAGCCTTTCCTCATAAGGGAGATGCTCCACTCAATCATCTTGGTGGCTCTGTGCTGGACTCTCTCAAGCAGTTCCCTGTCCTTCTTGAACTGGGGGACCCAGAACTGGACACAATATTCCAGATGCAGCCTCATCAGGGCAGAGTAGAGGGGGAGGAGAACCTCTCTTGACCTACTAACCACACCCCTTCTAATGCACCCCAGGATGCCATTGGCCTTCCTGGCCACAAGGGCACAGTGCTGGCTCATGGTCATCCTGCTGTCCACCAGGACTCCCAGATCCCTTTCCCCTACACTGCTCTCTAGGAGATCATCTCCCAACCTATACTGAAACCTGGGGTTGTTCCTGCCCAGATGCAACACCCTTGTGGTGGGTTGACCCTGGCTAGAAGCTGGATGCCCACCAAAGCCCACTCTATCACTCCCCCTCCTCAAATGGGCAGGGGGAGAAAATTATAATGAAAAGCTCGTGGGTGGAGATAAGGATGGAGAGAGATCACTCACCAGTTACTGGCACGGGCAGAACAGACTCGACTTGGGGGAAAAAACAAATTTACTTTATTACCAATCAAAATCAGAGGAGAATGAGAAGTAAAACCAAATCTTGAAACACCTCCCCCATCCCTCCCTTCTTCACGGGCTTAATCTCTTTCCTAATTTTCCACCTCCTCCCCCCCAGCAACACAGTGGGACAGGGAATGGGGGTTGGGGTCAGTTCATCACACGTTGTTTCTGCCGCTGCTTCCTCCTCAGGGGGAGGACTCCTTCCCCTGCACCAGCGTGGGGTCCCTCTCACGGGAGACAGTCCTCCACTAACTTCTCCAGCGTGAGTCCTTCCCATGACTGACAGTTCTTCACAAACTGCTTTAGCATGGGTCCATTCCATGGGGTGCAGTCCTTCAGGAAGGGACTGCTCCAGCACAGGTCCCCCACAGGGTCACAAGTCCTGCCAGCAAACCTGCTCCGGCGTGGGCTCCTCTCTCCATGGGCTACAGGTCCTGACAGGAACCTGCTCCAGCGAGGGCTTCCGGCGGGGTCACAGCCTCCTTCGGGCATCCACCTGCTCCAGCGTGGGGTCCTCCACGGGCTACAGGTGGTCATCTGCACCACCATGGATCTCCATGGACTGCAGGGGGACAGCCTGCCTCACCATGGTCTTCACCACAGGCTGCAGGGGAATCTCTGCTCGGGCGCCTGGAGCACCTCCTCCCCCTCCTTCTTCACTGACCTTGGTGTCTGCAGAGTTGTTTTCTCTTACATCTTCTCACTCCTCTCTCCAGCTGCAAAGTGTGCAGCTTTTTTCTTCCCTCTCTTCCTTTTTTTTTCTTAATTATGTTATCACAGAGGCGTTACTGATTGGCTCGGCCTTGGCCAGCGGCGGGTCCATTCTTGTAGCCGGCTGGCATTGGTTGTGTCTGGTCAGACATGGGAGAAGCTTCTGGCAGTTTCTCTCAAAGAAGCCACCCCATGTCCCCCCCCCCCACTGCTACCAAAACCTTGCCATGCAAACCCAATACAACCCTACACTTGCCCTTATCATATTTCATTAAATTTTTCCCTGCCCAACTGTCCAGCCTGTCTCGGTCTCGCTGATGATACAAAGCTGGGAGGAGTGGCTGACTCCCTCCATCACTTCCTGCCTTTGTAAAAAGTCCCTCCCCAGCTTTCCTGTAGGCTCCATTCAGGTATTGGAAGGCTGCTATAAGATCTCCCCAGAGCCTTCTCTTCTCCAGGCTGGACAGACCCCATTCTCTCAGCCTGTCCTCATAGGAGAGATACTCCAGCCCACGCATCATCCTCATGGCTCTTCTCTGGACTCGTTCTAACTGGTCCATGTCTTTCTTGTGTTGAGGGCTCCAGAACTGGACACAATATTCCAAGTGGGCCCTTACAAGAGTGGAGTACAGGAGGAGTACTCCCTCAGCCTGCTGGCCACACTTCTGATGCAGCCCAGGATACAGTTGGCCTGCTGGGCTACAAGAACACACTGCTGGCTCATGTTGAGTTTCTCATCCACCACCACTCCCAAGTCCTTCTCTTCAGAGCTCATCTCAAGCCACTCATTGCCCAGCCTGTATTTATGTTTGGGATTGCCCCAACCCAGGTGCAGGACCTTGCATTTGGCCTTGTTGAATTTCATCAGGTCAGCACAGGCCCACCTCTCAAGCCTGACAAGATCCCTCTGGATGGCATCCCGTCCCTCCAGCGTGTCAACCGCACCACTCAGCTTGGTGTCGTCAGCAAACTTGCTGAGGGTGCACTCAGTTCCACTGTCTATGTCACTGACAAAGATGTTGAAGAGCATCGGCCCCAATACAGACCTTTGAGGGACACCACTCGTCACAGGTTTCCACTTAGACATTGAGCTGTTGACCACACCTCTTTGAGTGCGACCATCCAGCCAATTCCTTATCCACCAAGTGGTCCATCCATCAAACCCACATGTTTCCAATTTAGAGACAAGGATGCCATGTGAGACTGTCAAAGCCTTGCACAAGTCCAGGTAGATGACATCAGTTGCTTTAGCCTTATCCACCAATGTTGTGACCCCATCAGAAAAGGCCACCAGATTGGTCAGGCACGATTTGCCTTTGGTGAAGCGATGCTGGTTGTCACCAATCACTTTCTCATTCTCCATGTGCCTTAGAATAGTTTCTAGGAGTATCTGCTCCATGATCTTGCCTGGCACTGAGGTGAGACTACATGTTTTTCCTCTAGCCATCTGTTTTGAACTCTTTAATAGTGAAAATTGAAACTACTTTAAAGACTACTACTTAAGTATTATTTTTTTGTCTCAATTTAAAACATTCAGTTATCATTTTATATCTGTTCCTTTTCTATAGCTTTAATTTTGCAGGGTATTATAGAATTAATACAGTGTAAATAAATGGACCGTTCACATCTGAGGTGAAGCAAAATCTTCCTCTTTAGTAAAGTTTGCATCATCTTCTACATCGAACTTCCATGATTTAATTATTAATCTTTTCCAGGTCACTCAAGATTTTATAATCCTGATTTCTCATTTCCAGGGTAATTTATGACAGTTTATTTAACATTTTTTCATGTAGAAGCTGATCATCCTGTCATACTTTGGTTGGATTATTTTGTTTTTGAGATGGACAAGTTTTTATAGTGGCTCAAAAAAGCTTTTTATTCTTTTTATTATTATTTAAAAACTTCTTAACCAGATTTCCTTTTATAATTACTTGTAAGCACTGAGTTGTCTTTATTGTTAAAAATGCTTTATTCCAAAAACATGCAATACATACATAAATTAATTTTAGTAAACTAATCAATTTTCAGATGGATTACTTTAACTATTGTGGTGGTTTGGGTGGATTCACCCTTTTTGCTTGCACCTTGCAGCCAAACACAGCCTGCTCTCTCACCCTCCCCCCCACCCCTCGCCCAGCAAGTAGGGGAGAGAATTGGAAGGAAAAGAGCAAGGGAAATCATGGGTTGAGATAAAAACTATTTGCTAATTAAAATAAAATGACAATGATAACAACAGTGATAGCAGAATATCCAAATGAGTGATACACAGTGCTCACCGCCCCCTGACCAATGCCCAGCTTGTGCCAGCCAGCGATCCCAGAGCCAAGACAGTCCCAAAACAGAAACCCCGGAAGAGTGAGCCCGAGCAATCCCCAAGAGATATCCCTGATTTCTGGTCAACCCTGGTTAATATACTGACATGACGTGATATGATATGGAATATTTCATTGGCACATCCAAATGCCAGTTCTGGGCTTTGCTATTCACTGCGCTTCTCCCTCCCAGTCATAATGCAGCTGTGAACCAGCCAAACACGATGGCCTTGAGCTCCAGCAGCAACTAATAACATTAGTACCTTATCGATGTTCTTCTCATAACAAGTCTTACACTGAAACTAAAACACAGCCATTCCAACCACTAAGAAGAAAATTACACAGAATCACAGAATCACAGAATCACAGAATATTAGGGATTGGAAGGGACCTCGAAAGATCATCTAGTCCAATCCCCCTGCCGGAGCAGGAACACCTAGATGAGTTCACCCAGGAAGGCGTCCAGGCGGGTCTTGAATGTCTCCAGAGAAGGAGACTCCAAAACCCCCCTGGGCAGCCTGTTCCAGTGCTCTGTCACCCTTACTGTAAAGAAGTTCTTTCTCAAATTTAAGCGGAACCTCCTGTGTTCCAGCTTACACCCATTACCCCTTGTCCTATCATCGGTCGTTACTGTGAAGAGCCTGGCCCCATCCTCCTCACACTCACCCTTCAAATATTTATAAACATTAATCAGGTCCCCCCTCAGTCTCCTCCAAGCTAAAGAGCCCCAGCTCCCTCAGCCTTTCCTCATAAGGGAGATGTTCCACTCCCTTAATCACTCTATCCTAGCAAAACCAAGACAACTATCTTTACTAATCAAGATATTCATAGTTGTTTTTAGGAAGACAAACTTTTTTATGCCTTTATCATCTTTATTTTTTATACTTTCCTTGATACTTTTTTACTTAAGAATGTGAAATTGGCCTAGTACCCATATAGCATTTTATGTGGATATAGCTTTGTCTAAAGGTAACTAATACTTTTTTGTCATCTTAATCTGTTAAAGAGATTTTATCCTGAGAAACAGAATTTTGTGACAGTATTTACTTCCCCATTTCTTGAACAGTTTATCGATTCTTATAGTGTGTCTCTTAATACTAAGGCAATTGTTGCTTTCATTTTACTTCTCATTTAAGCCTCTTTTTTAGGTTTTGGGAAATCTATTGGAACATTGTGTCCAAAGTGGCACTTGTACTAAATATGTTGGCAGTTGCAAAGCTGCTGAAAATGTGAGGTATGGGGCATTGCCTGAGTAGGAGTGTTTTAAAAACTTACAGCTACTAAGCATGATTTGTGATAGAAACTATAACATATAAGAATTAATTTAATACATATACCATTGTGAGGTTATCTAATATTCATTAAGTCATACAAAACATGAGCATTTGTTTTAACAAGTATTGATTAAATCATCTTATTATATCAGATTTTTTATTTATATAAAATTTTCCTATTTTGCAACAATATTGTTCTTTTGTAAGACTGAACAAAGTGAAAGTTACATAACACTTTATAGAAATCCACTTATCTTAAAAGCCTTCCAAAAAAGAAAAGTATGTATGCTAGTTAACATTTGCAACACTCAGACACATTACATCATTTCCCAGTAAATGTGATTTACATTTATTTAAAGCACAATGTTTTGTTTTGTATTCAAGTTAAAGAATTGGTATAAAATTGCATACCACAGTAATTTAAAAGAGAAGGCAATAGGAAATGTACAGACTTCATGAGTTATATATACTTATTTAAACATTATTTAGCTCACTTGATAACTTACTTTGCCCAGTAATTCTCCCAGTGTGACATCTTCATGGTTGAGAGCCCATTTCTTGTCCTATGGAAAGGAAAGAACAATTTTCAATGTGTACTTTCTATAAAATAAATTTCAACCGGTAGAAATGTACTGATGACCAATAACACAAATATTCTGCAACAACCCACAGCCACACTGAAAACAATTATAAGCTTCTTGCTATACAGACCTATTTAATAAATATTTGTTGAAAAAGTTAAAAGTAGGATATTTAAACTCTAACCCGTATAATGAAACAACTGTTTAATATTGTTCATTTTTAATAGTCTCTTAGCATCTAATCTACTAACCACCTTGCAAGCACCTGTCATGTTATTGGTAAGGTCCTAATTATATTTCAGGCAATTGCTATTACTAATTGTGGTGCTATTAAACAGTCTTGTACCAGCATGAATGAAAAGTATGAGAGACTTAGCAAATGGTAAGAGGAGATGGAAACATTTTAATTCAAGGAGTAACCATTTTCCAAAGTGTTCATAGTTTTTTGGACTTTATTTTCCCATTTGCTTTCGGCATGAAAAACAATAGTGAGTGAATTATTGCCACCATTTTACTTACCAGATAAAAAGATATAAATATATTAAAACAAATTTTGCAACTGAAAGACTAGAATAGGAGAATCTCTGTTAAGGCATTATATTGGTAAAATGTTTTAGCATAAGATACAATATTTTTCAAGTGCTTTTTTTTTTGGCCTTACAATATTAAATACATTTAAGTTTATCCTGAACAAAGTCTGTTTCATTTCAATTTAGATATTTTCATTTCTACTAATATATTTATCAAACTTTTCTATCTAGGTATTAAAGCTAACAGCTATTTGTGGTATTGTTAAGGTCACTGCCTTTAGAATTCTATAATTGGTGCTTGCTTTCCAAGTGAACCACAGTATGTGATAATCATTATATTAGACAACAGTACATATATGGTTTTTATTGTAGGTCAAAATTTCACTCACTATTGTTAATAACTTTTCAGTGTGAAATGATCTCAAAAACAAAACAAAAAGCATGTGCTGCCCCATTACACTCTCCCTCAAGCATAATTTACCAGGTTGAACAAAACTGAAAAAATCATTGTGGATGAATATGAATACCTGCAACACATACAGCATGCAAATATATTTTCAAGATACAGAAGGTAGGACATATTCTAATTTGTAGACTTACAATATTTCCAAGTAAGTGTAATGTATTAATTCTTTTGTTGAAATAAGAGACTCGGTAGAGATTACACTAGGAGAAGAATGCAGACAGAATATCTATCATCTTAAAAAGTGCTAATAAAAATCACATTTAAAGTAGCTTACTGTGGGTACTAGAACATTTAAACTGTACTTGTGGGGAAAAACTAGAATTCTGATTTTTCCAGATTGTTTTTGTAAGGAGCGTGTCCTGACTTGAATCTGGCTGTCCTGTAGTCCTTCTCCCTGACAAGTAAAACACACAAAGACTGAGTTGCTTCAGCAGTCTTAGGAGCCATTTTTAGTAGGCTGTCCTATTTACATTGCATATAAAGCCTACCAGCTGTGCATTGATGTCCACTGGACCTGTTGGGTGCAAATGTGCTTCAGACTTGATTTCTGGTTCTGGTCCCTCGTGTCCTATTCTGCTCTGGTTTCCCTGCCTGACACCCTAATGTGAGCAGTCATAAAGATGGCCTGGTTAGAAGGGGAAATTTACTGAGCAGAAGAAAATGTCTGCTGAAAAATGCTGACAGAGAAAATACCTGCCAGCCTGGGAACTGCTAGCCTGGGAACTAGGACTGTGAACCACAAGCATCCTTGAAAAGTGCATCTGGTGTCTTTGAAGTATGGCTGGGTACCTAGAAACTGGAGACATCCTGAGATACCATCAATAAGTACAAAACCAAAGAACTGTAATAGCAACTTATCATCTGAAAAGGCGAAAAATAGTCTGGGAAAAAGGAAAACATCCTGAGAAAGTAAGAATCAGTAACTGCCATAGGTTGTTCTAACTGCAAGAACAGGAAATGAGTCTGGAAAAATAAAAGTGATCTGAAAGTGCAGAAAACATCATAATCTATTTGCTGTTCCAGGTGAAAAACAGAAATTAACAACATCTATTGGCTGCTCGAAGTGGTGGTGTCCTATGCCCTCTTATGTCTCTATGTTATAAAAAGGACTTAACTTTTTATCCAAAATGGAGGCTTTCTCTCTGAGAACTTCCCATGCTGCACATACTTCTCCTTTTCATAAACAGGTTGAATTTTCACAAACTTTCTATGAGATCTTGGATCCTTGCCAAGGATGCCTGGCTGATTCCAAACTCCGTGACACAGATCATCTTTGAAGTGAGACTCTGTCTTTTATCTTACTGGTCCCCCTCTGGGCCTACTTTTGGGGTCAGTTTGTTTTGTCCTCTGATATGATTGGGTGCCCCTCTGGGATAGGTTTGTTCTCCCCTCTAGAATGGTTTGACCCCTTCTGAAATGTGTCTAGTTCGCTTGATACCAGTATTCTATATACATGTAAATAATCTATATTATAATTATATCTACTGTTTTAGTGATGATAAGTTTGCTTCACTAATAAGTTTGTAGTGACCTGTAATAGTATATACCTACTTGGTTTTTGCTGTTATTGGTTGTTGCTATAATGGTGATTGTTGCTATACTATTGATTATTTCTATTATTGATTGTTGCATACTATTGATTGATACTATATTATTAATTGCTGATAGTAATTTATAATAGCTTGATATATATTAGCTTTATTAATCATAGATATAGTGGTGATTTTTGTGATAGTATACTTGGTGATTTCTATGGTATTTGTGGTAATCTGTAATAAATTAGAGAAATTCAGAGGATAAATACCTCTGTGTCCTTGTGTGTTACGGAATCCCATGAACCCACGATCGCAATCTCTACACATGCACAGGCCAGCTAACCCTTTAGGTTGTGACACACCCTAGGTCTGATCCGTACCAATACAATCTATCTTGCCATAGTCTCCTCTGTTTCCTCATCTCAGACTTGCCACTGATAACCACCATCTCTCACCCCATAGATGGAGCTTTTCCTGAACAACTATTTTTTTTTTCCTGAATGCCAAAGAGGGAGGAGCAGTTTTAGAAGGAGAAACCTAGTTGCAATCCCTATAAGGGAATTTAATTATTAGTGATATTGCAGCCATTTTAGCAAAAGTTGCAACAATTCTATTTGTAACAGGTCTTTGAAAGAAAGCATGAATGAACATTCAATGATTTATTAAAAAAAAATTGCTTTTATCCCATAATAAACTGTTCAAATAACTGTGATATGTAATAATTATATCTTCTAGTTTATTTCAGATAAATTAACTGAAAATAAGAAATTCAACTTTGTCATTAGAATTCCACAGAAAGATTTTAGTAACGTACAAAATTACACACGGACATAGTGCTCCTCATATACATAAACCAAATATAGCTTCAGTAGCCCAAGCCCAACCTGCAATTCTATGAAATTACTGAGGAAGTTCCCCTGATTCCTATGATGGGGATGAGAAACTAGCCACTATTTACACATCTACACCTTTGGCTCAGTGACTCACAGCACACTGCTAAAAAAGCAATCTTTTTACTGCCAGTTATTGCAGTTAGTCCTTTAACTCGAATAGGGGCAGCCCGGACTGCAAAGGAAAATTTAATGGAATCTGACCAATTGTACATCTGGTTAGTCTGCATCAGAACTATTTATTACTGCATTATTGCATTTACATTTTAAAAATTATCATTCTCTGTATAATTATCGAACTAATATATGAAAAAATCCCTTAATCTCTACTTCTCAAAGACAGAGAAAACCTTTTTGTATATAATTAGATATTAATGCAGGAAATCATAGAATCATAGAATGGTTTGGGCTGGAAGGGACCTTAAAGATCATCTAGCGCCAACCCCCCTGCCATAAGCAAGGACACCTTTCCACTAGACCAGGTTGCTCAAAGCCTCATCCAACCTGTCCTTGAACACTTCTAGGGAGGGGGCATCCACAACTTCCTTGGGCAACCTGTTCCAGTGTCTCACCACCCTCACAGTGAAGAATTTCTTCCTAATATCTAATCTAAACCTACCCTCTTTCAGCTTAAAGCCATTTCTCCTTGTCCTGTCATTAACTGCCCTTATGAAAAGCCCTTCCCTAGCTTTCCTGTAGGCCCCCTTCAGGTACTGGAAGGCCGCTATAAGATCTCCCCAGAGCCTTCTCTTCTCCAGGCTGAACAGCCCCAACTCTCTCAGCCTGATCTCACAGTAGAGGTGCTCCAGCCCTCGGATCATCCTTGTGGCCCTTCTCTGTACTGGTTCTAACTGGTCAATGTCTCTCTTGTGTTGGGGGCTCCAGAACTGGACACGGTACTCCAGGTGGGGCCTTACGAGAGCGGAGTACAGAGGGAGAATCAACTCCCTCGACCTGCTGGCCACGCTTCTCTTGATGCAGCCCAGTATACGGTTTGCCTTCTGGGCTGCAAGTGCACATTGCCGACTGTCCTGGTTTTGATAAGATACAGTTAATTTTCTTTTTAGTGCCATGTCCTCCTCCCTCATCTCAGCTGTAGAGAAAATGACCCAAGAGTTCCGGGAATACATGTCCAATTCCTCTGCACATAACAAGGTCTCAGGTGATAAGAACAAGCGTTTCTCTGCCCAAGAGAAACGGCACACACTACGGGGCACACTGTGGTTTGAATTGCATGACCATGGAGAGGACATGAAAAAGTGGGATGGCAAACCCACCTCAGCCCTAGAGGCACGTGTCCGTGAGCTGTGAAGAAAAACACACACAAAAGGGAGTTCTTCCAAGAAAGTTGCTCCAGTTTCCACTGGTCGGCTCTCCAAACAGCGTAGATGGGCTTCCGATCCCTATCTACAAGATGCAAATGAAGACAAGAGGGGTCCAGACCGCACAAGCTGCTCAAACTCATATGATGATGATGGGCAGTCTGATCAAGATTAGAGGGGCCCTGCCTCCAGCCAGGTGGAGGAGAGGGACAATAGAGTTTATTGGACTGTGTGGATTTGTTGGCCTGGCACATCTGACCCACAAGAGTATAAGGCTCGAGTGGACACTGGTGCTCAGTGCACCCTGATGCCATCAGACTTTAAGGGGACAGAATCCATTTGTATTTCTGGAGTCACAGGGAGTTCCCAACAGCTGACTGTGTTGGAGGCTGAAATGAATCTGACTGGGAATGACTGGCAAAAGCACCCCATTGTGACTGGCCCGGGTGCTCCGTGCACTCTCGGCATAGATTACCTCAGGAGAGGGTATTTCAAGGACCCAAAAGGGTACTGGTGGGCTTTTGGCATAGCTGCCATAGAGACTGAGAAAATCAAACAGCTGTGCACCTTGCCTGGACTCTCAGAGGACCCGTCTGTTGTTGGACTGCTACGGGTCAAAGACCAGCAGGTTCCCATTGCTACCACAACAGTGCATCGACAGCAATATCGCACCAACCGAGACTCCGTAATTCCCATCCATAAACTGATTCATCAGCTGCAGAGCCAAGGAGTGATCAGCAGGACTTGCTCTCCCTTTAACAGCCCCATATGGCCTGTGCGGAAGTCAAATGGGGAGTGGAGACTGACAGTGGACTATCGTGGCTTGAACGAAGTCACACCACCACTGAGTGCTGCCGTGCTGGACATGTTAGAGCTCCAATATGAATTGGAGTCCAAGGCAGCCAAGTGGCACGCCACCATAGACATTGCCAATGCGTTTTTCTCCATTCCTTCGGCAGCAGAGTGCAGGCCACAGTTTGCTTTCACCTGGAGGGGTGTCCAGTACACCTGGAATCGACTGCCCCAGGGGTGGAAACACAGCCCCACCATTTGCCATGGACTGATTCAGAAAGCACTGGAGCAGGGTGGAGCTCCAGAACACCTGCAATATATTGATGATATCATTGTGTGGGGCAATAGAGCAGAAGAAGTTTTTGAGAAAGGGAAGAAAATAATCCAAATCCTTCTGAAAGACGGTTTTGCCATAAAACAAAGCAAGGTCAAGGGACCTGCACAAGAAATTCAGTTTTTAGGAATAAAGTGGCAAGATGGACGCCGTCAGATCCCAATGGATGTGATCAACAAAATAACAGCTATGTCCCTACCAACCAACAAAAAGGAAGCACAAACCTTCTTAGGCGTTGTGGGTTTCTGGAGAATGCACATTCCAAATTACAGTGAGATCGTGAGCCCTCTCTACCAGGTGACCAGAAAGAAGAATGATTTCACATGGGGTGCTGAGCAACAATGAGCCTTTGAACTAATCAAACAGGAGATAGTCCATGCAGTAGCTCTTGGACCATTCCGGACAGGACAGGACAAGACGTTAAAAATGTTCTCTACACAGCAGGTGGAGACAATGGACCAACCTGGAGCTTCTGGCAGAAAGCACCAGGGGAGACTCGAGGTCGACCCATTGGGTTTTGGAGTCGTGGATACAGAGGATCAGAGACCCGATATACTCCAACTGAAAAAGAGATATTGGCAGCATATGAAGGAGTTCGAGCTGCTTCAGAAGTGATCGGTACTGAAGCACAGCTCCTCCTGGCGCCCCGATTTCCTGTGCTGGGCTGGATGTTCAAAGGGAGCGGTCCCTTTACACACCACGCAACTGATGCCACATGGAGTAAGTGGGTCGCACTTATCACACAACGAGGTTGAATTGGAAGCCTTAACCACCCAGGAATTTTGGAAGTGATCACGAATTGGCCAGAAGGCAAAGATTTCAGAATGTCACCTGAGGAGGAGGTGACACGAGATGATGAGGCTCCACCGTCCAATGAACTGCCAGATAATGAAAAACAATATGCCCTGTTCACTGATGGGTCCTGTTGTATTGTAGGAAAACATCGGAAGTGGAAAGCTGCTGTGTGGAGTCCTACCCAACAAGTCGCAGAGACTGCTGAAGGAAAAGGTGAATCGAGCCAGTTTGCAGAGGTAAAAGCCATCCAACTGGCCTTGGACATTGCTGAGCAAGAGAAATGGCCAATGCTCTACCTCCATACAGACTCATGGATGGTGGAAAATGCCCTTTGGGGGTGGCTACAACAATGGAAAAAGAGTAACTGGCAGCGCAGAGGCAAACCCATCTGGGCTGCTGAATTATGGCAAGACATTGCTGCTTGGCTAGAGACTGGTTGTAAAGATACGCCATGTAGATGCCCATGTGCCCAAAAGTCGAGCCACTGAAGAACATCAAAACAACCAACAGGTGGACCAGGCTGCTAAGATTAAAGTGTCTCAAGTAGACCTAGACTGGCAACATAAGGGTGAAAAATTTTTAGCCCAATAGGCCCATGATGCCTCAGGCCATCAAGGAAGAGATGCAACATATAGATGGGCTCGTGATCAAGGGGTGGACTTAACCATGGACATTATTGCACAGGTTATTAATGAATGTGAAACATTTGCTGCGATCAAACAAGCCAAGAGGTTAAAACCTCTCTGGTATGGAGGATAATGGTTAAAATAGAAATATGGGGAGGCCTGGCAGATTGACTATATCCCACTTCCACAAACCCGCAGTGGTAAGCGTTACGTGTTCACCATGGTGGAAGCAACCACCGGGTGGCTGGAAACATATGCTGTGCCTCATGCCACTGCCCGAAACACTATTCTAGGCCTTGAAAAGCAGGTCTTGTGGCGACATGGCACCCCAGAGAGAATTGAGTCGGACAATGGGACTAATTTCCGAAACAATCTCATAGATACTTCATTGACTGTGCAAACTCCACATCATCTCTCCTATCTTAAAAGACTGTCATGATAGACAGAACCCAAGGTAATGGACTAAATGAACTGAATAGACATTTTAAAGGAATGGTCCATAAACTAAGGGAATAATATTTGTATGTATATATGTGTATATATGTGTGTATGTATATAGATAGAAACCTGAGCATGACGTAAATGGTATGGAATAAGGGGTGGATACTGTCCTGGTTTTGCTAAGATAGAGTTAATTTTCTTTTTAATGTTTCATTCAGACTTATTATGAGAAGAACGTTGATAACAGTGCTGGTGTTGTGAGTTACTGCTGGAGCTCAAGGCCACCGTGTTTGGCTGCTTCACAGCTGCATTAGGACTGGGAGGGAGAAGTGTGGTGAATAGCAAAGCCCAGAACTTGCATTTGGATGTGCCAATGAAATATTCCATATCATACCACGTCATGCCAGTATATTAACCAGGGCTGACCGGAAGACAGGGCACTTCTTTTCCGGGGGTACTTCTCTGGGGGATCGCTCAGGCTCACTCTTCCAGGGTTTCAGTTTTGGGATTGTCTCTCCTCCGGGATCGTTACCTGGCAGGGGCCGGGCATCAGTCAGCGGGCGGTGAGCACTGTGTATCACTCATTTGTATAATTCTATTATCACTGTTGTTATCATTATCATTTCATTTTAATAAGTAAATAGTTTTTATCTCAACCCGTGAGTATCCTTGCCCTTTTCTTTCCAATTCTCTCCCCTACTCCCTGGGTGAGGGGTGGGGAGGTGATAGAGCAGGCTGTGTTTGGCTGCAAGCTGCAAGCAAAAAGGGTGAATCCACCCAAACTACCAAACCGACTCATGTTGAACTTCTCATCTACCACCACTCCCAAGTCCTTCTCTTCAGAGCTGGCCTCAAGCCACTCATCACCCAGCCTGTGCTTGTGCTTGGGGTTGTCCCGACCCAGGTGCAGGACCTTGCATTTAGCCTTGTTGAACTTCATGAGGTTGGCACAGGGCCTCCTCTCAAGCCTGTCAAGATCCCTCTGGATGGCATCCGGTCCCTCCAGCGTGTCAACCACACCACTCAGCTTGGTGTCATCGGCAAACTTGCTGAGGGTGCACTCAATCCCCCTGTCCATGTCACCGACAAAGATGTTGAAGAGCACCAGTCCCAATAATGATCCTTGAGGGACACCACTCGTCACAGGTTTCCACTCAGACTTTGAGCTGTTGACCACAACTCTTTGAGTGCCATCATACAGCCAGTTCCTTATCCACCAAGTGGTCCATCCATCAAACCCACATGTTTCCAATTTGGAGATACGTTTGTCATGTGGGATGGTGTCAAACGCCTTGCACAAGTCCAGGTAGATGACATCAGTTGCTTTAGCCTTGTCTACCAATGTTGTAACCCCATCATAAAAGGCCACCAAATTGGTCAGGCACGATTTGCCCTTGGTGAAGCCATGTTGGTTGTCACCAATCACCTTCTCATTCTCAATGTGCCTTAGCCTGGTTTCTAGGAGTATCTGCTCCGTGATCTTGCCTGGCACTGAGGTGAGACTGACCGGCCTGTAGTTCCCTGGGTCTTCTTTGTTACCCTTTTTATAAATGGGGGTTATGTTCCCCTTTTTCCAGTCTGTGGGAACTTCACCAGACTGCCAGGACTTCTTAAATATGATGGATAGAGGCTTTGCAACTTCATCCGCCAATTCCCTCAGAACCCGTGGATGCATCCCATCAGGTCCCATGGACTTGTGCACCTTCAGGTTCCTTAGGTGCTCCCGAACCTGATCTTCTCCTACAGTGGGAGAAGATCATCATCTCTCTTGTTATGGGTGCACCTTGTCTGTAACTAATATGCTAGGCCAAGCCATATTATTTGTCTAGAACCAGATATTATATAAATTATTTTTGCCAAAAGACTGAAGACAGAAGACATCACAATAATCATCACCACCTTTAACACATCAATTTTTTCAATTTAGAATTAAATGATGTAGAATCCATTATTTTTTTTAACTTATTAGTGAGACACATGACCAAAAAGGGAAATGTTGATTCCCTAGGAAATAAACTAATTAAAAAAAAACAAAAACAAAAACAAAAAACCCCAAAACATCTGTTTTGTCTGAATCCTAGGTAATTAGCATAGAGTACTGAATACAATCTGAGTATAGAGCCTGATCAATAATCTTTTTGCAATATAAAGCTTAAGACTATCTTAAAAGAAGCTGAAAGATGGCTGGGTTTTTGTTTTGTTTTGGTTTTTAACTCTGAAAGTTATTCTCTCCCTGCAGACTACATAGCCGGTGAATTCTGTTATCTAGTCATAAGGAAGGTGGAGGCTTGTTTTGACTTATTTCTCTCTGTTTTTTGAAAGGAGGAAACCATTCAGCAGGTAATCCAGAATTGTTCTGGGTAATTGAAAGAACAGAAAGAGAACAGAAGAAATAAGCTGTGCAGTGCACCTTGCTGGGAAGGTAATTATTCATTACCTTCTTCCACATTTTTACATTTACATTAATTCAGCAGGAAAAAACAAAACAAAACAGGAAAGGGCAGGGGGAGATAAGTTCTACTGCTATTTCTAAGACTTTTTTCTTACATATATGGCCACAAAAAATCACATAGATCATTGCTTTTGTGAGCCATGATCAGTGCACATTCTAGAGACTCTTTGAATTCCTCTATTCATCCAAACTCCTGGCATGCCACTCTGTCAGGCCCCATCGCATGAATTTTTGTACCACACCATCATGTCTGTCTGATGGGATCCATGAAAACCATTCCCCCTTCCTTGGAGCACTGGGAGACTTCTGAGGTAAGTCTCAATAATCATCAATTGATTTTTCACCTATAGACAAGATTCTTGATTGAAACTGCTGCCCCACTGACCACACACCAGAAGCAAGCTATTATTTCCTTCATTTCCTCCTTTTGATTTTGCTAAAAATAAAAAAATGTTCTGTTCACTAAGCCTGTAATATTTTCTAGATATTTTCTGTTGATTGCATGCCTTATTCAGAATCTCTTACACTATAAACACATAGAAATGGCCAAACTGAGGACTCTAGTTTCCTCTAGTTTAAATAAAAAAAAAAAAAATTAGAAATAAAGCTTTTAAGAAAAAAAAACCCCAAATGACTACTTGGGAAGTATTAACACAATTTTTTTTAACATTGAAATAGATACTGTAAAATTAAAGAATTCTAATGTTACTGGTTTTTTTAACCTCTTAATTCCCAGAATTCAGAGCTTCAGTGAATTAATTTTTTAAAATGCTGACAACATGACATTTCAAAGTCTTGTTTATGAAGAAAAAAATCTGATGCATAATCCTTCAGAGGAATAGTTAAGCAAAATGGCACTATAAACTGCAGTCAAATGATCTATCAAAGGATTTATTATCACTATATTAGTACATTAATCACTACCTGTAACCCACTCATTACATTCAGTATCTTGGTCCTGACAGATTTTTCAGAGTCAAAGGATTATTCAAAATTTGATCGGCTTTGTTACTGAAGTTCTTTCTGTTGGTTTAGGAAAAAAATCTTTATTCATAAGGATACACAAATTGTGCTGCCTTGTTAGTATAGGTTTCACAATGTATCACTAAGTGAATATTAATTTAAATGGTACATAAATTAATGAGAGTTGCCTACTTATAAGAGGTTTCTACAAATAGAAATTTTTAATTACTTCTGTCGTTATATAAACTATGTCTTAAACTTAAGAGCCTCATCACATGTGTCACTTCTGTGGCTAGTTGTCTGAGCCAGCAGAGTGAAAAGAAGGCAGGTGCAGCTCCAAGATACACCCAAATGATCATTTTTGCTTCTACTTAGAATTTCTTAAAAACTGTTCTTTTCTACTCATCAAGCACCATTTGCAGATCTCATAATCAGACAGCTAAATAAAATGATGCAACCCTTAGCCTCTTTGTCTTGGTTTTGTTAGAACAGAACCCAGTTTCTGAGGGTTGACCAGAAAGCAGGGGGATTCTCTCAGAGATTGCTCAAGCTCGCTCTTCTGGGATTGTGATTTCAGTTTCAGGACTATCTTGGCTCCGGGATCACTAGCTGTAGACAGGCTGGGCATCGGTTGGCGGATGGTGAGCAATTGCACTGTGCATCACTCATTTGCATATTCTATTATTACTACTACTATTATTATTACTATAATTATTACTTTATTTTCATTATTATTTTTTTTTATCTCAACCCATGAGTTTTCTCACTTTTACACTTCTGTTTCTCTCCCCTATTCCCTGGGCAGGGAACAATAAGCAAGCAGCTATGTTTGGCTGCTAGCCAAGTGAAACCATCACACTCTTGTGCTCCTTTTGATTGCACTTTTCATTGCTCATTTAGTCTCTAACTTTTGTATATTCATAATAGATACTGACACAAGGATTATGTGACAGACCGTTCATGAGAGATAAACATATATATTGTAATACAATCAACAGAACAGAAACTGTAACTCTGTCCAATCTAATTTCCCTTCCTTTATCTATAAGCTTTTCTGTTATGTTCCTCCCTTCCTGCCTTCTCTCTCTGGTTCAGTGAAAATCTTAAAGACTATGAAAACAACATTTTTTTTCCCAAGAGGAAAATATCAAAATACATCGCCTTCCTCCCTTCACTTTGTGTATTATCATTGAGCTTCTTGATAAAAAGATGGAAACCTCACTACTTTGTCCTATTCCTCTATTCAAAAAACAAATTCACTCACTTAAGATTAGTTTTTGAAAAAATAAAATAACATTTTAGGTGTTCCAGTACAGGTTTAGCACTGTAAGTCTGTAGAGAAACATGCTGTGGGAGCTAAAGCTGGGTGACTTTTAATCACTAATGGGGAGCTAGACTTTTATGCTGTGTGTGAACCTTACTGACTGTATCACGTGGGTGGGGTCTTAACCAATTAGTTGCTGGCACGCATCACATGTTGTGTGGCAAAGTGTATAAAAGGAACCTGTACCAAATAAAGACGGAACATCACTCTATCTCTATGAGAATACGTGTTGATTTCCGGCACAGGTAACAGATGGCGCCCGAACGCCACTGATTTCCCTGGCTCTCTGCAAGACGCGACATGCTGGTCGAAACGCTGAGTGGAGAGACCCCCCACCCTCCTTCGCCGTTGAACGGTGGACCCCTGGCCATATAGACGAAACGTTGAATGGCGGTAACCCCTCGTCCTTATCTCAGGTAAGGCTGGGTAAGGCTGGGTTGAAATTTTGCCTAGTGCGGTTGTTTTGCCGGCCGGCATACGTTATGGAAGCAGAATTTACAGCTGCTGAAAAAGACTCCTCATTACTATCCTCTCCAAGAGAGGGGAGGTGGTCTCTGAAAAGCTTTTTCATAAGCTGGTATCCCAGGCTAAAAAGCAGGGATACTGGTATCCCGGGCTAAAAAGCAGGGATACTCTAAACTACCTCAAGGACACTTTAAACTGCCTCCGCTTTTATTTGAGTGGGAGGAATGGCGGCCACTCAACAGCTGCGTGTGGGACTTGGCAATATCGGATAAAAAAGGGACAGTCAAAGAGCTCAGAGCGCTTTGGAGTGTAAAGCAGAATCCTGACTGGCAGTGGTAAAAATCTTCTCAAGTTACCAGAAAAGACTGACCGCAGGCTCGGGGCACCTTGGAAAGAAAGCAGAAAGGAATAGCGGTCGTAAAATCTTCTCCAGTTCGCGAAAGAGACTGAGCTGTAAATTCACTGCAAAGTAATGTGAAGAATGCATCAGACTCAGGATAAGAGTTAACCCTCTCAATGCTTTTTCCAAAAGCGAGATATGAGGCATTTAGCTGGACTTTAAGGTTTTACGAATGAGTTTTTTCAAACTCCTGAGAAGTATTTTGATGAGAATAAGCGGAGAAGTTTTGGAAAATTAACTGCGTAGCATGGGCAAGATGGAGACCCCCCTCCCTTCCCCCCTTCTTCCCCCCTTTTCTCCTCCTTTACTACCTGCGCAACAAGCTGCCAAGATGGCGGTGCTGAGCTGCGAGCTGACGGACCCGGGGGGGAGGCACTTTCCCTGCCTGGCACCACCTACTTCCCCCCCAAGGAGGCACTTTCCCTGCCTCCCACCACCCACCCCCCTTTCCCCCCCCGGGGAAGCTCCCCATCCCTCCCCCTCGAGGGAGCGTAAAAAAGGATAGAAAAAGCAATGAGGAATTATGGATTGCACTTTTCCTATATACAAGCATTTGTTGATTTCTTGATAATTAACCTGTTTGGACTATTTTTAGCAGCAAGCCAGAGACGGCGAACGGTGGTTTCCATGACGACCCTGATAACATTCCAGGACGAGATAAGGGGGTTTTCACCCTCCCCTGCCGCTTTCTCTGCAGCTGCGGTTTTTTAAAGTGATATTAACCTGCATTTCAGACCTTCTAAAATTATGGTTTGAGTTATACAATGGTTTGTGATTTGTATTGTTTTATGGAATGAGTGTGTGGGTAAAGTGGAGGTACCTTCCGTCTGTGTGACATGAACGAATGGTTATAATTCCATGTTTTAAAGGTAATTTTCCTTTGTGATTGTTTAATGTGTAAACTAACTTGAAATAGGAATTGAACAGACACTACACGAGAATTTAAAAAGTTTATGGGATCAGAGATGAATATGAAGTTATCACTATTGTGTGAGAGAGTCACACAGACCTACTAACTTTGGATAGAAGCTATGTTTTTATCGTTATAGATTCTGGAACACCGTGGGATTTTCTTCAGGCGGCATTCCGAGTGTACTTGTTGTTAACTTCTGTTTGGTTAAAAAAAAAAAAAAAAATAAAAGAGAAAGCCCTGAACACTGTATGTAGAAGAATATAATGATGTAAAGATATGTATTAGATAGTAACATAAGTAAGTAATGAAGTGTATATTAGCAATAGAAAATAACATAGGGTAGATGTGATTATGAATTATCCTTATTATAACATGAAAAGAGGTATCACTAAGTTTTTCTGCAGGAATTTACAGTTTCCAAAGAGTATTTTTAAATTAACAGAATGAGCATGGATCAAGTTTTCAGTATAAGCTATGAATTCTGATGAGACTTTTAACTTTTAGTTTTCTTTCCTGATAAAAAATAGTGTCACCAGTTATCACCTTTATGACTAAGGCCCTGTCATCATTTCCAATGTGAGCTTTTATTTTCAAGGGTGTATGGCATGCTTATAAAGATACTGTAAGTATGAAATTTGATTTTGAAAAACAATCTCAACTAGCAGGGACTTCTCCTGAGGAGAGATTTTTAGGTTGTTTCTTTGTTTTGTGACATGGATTATATTTCAAATCAGGATTCAATCAGCAAAGCAGGACCAACCCCTTGTTAGTATCATTATTACTATTGCTATTGTTATGAAATTTTTTTTATGTTTCAGAAATAGTTCTGTTTTAGGGTAATGTAAAGAATGGAAGAAACTGAAGCAGCAGATGCAGAGATTTTAAATTGGCCACTATAACTGTACATTTAGTACTGAAGTTATCTACTGATTTTTGATTTGGGCCACTGACGGCAGCGCTCGCACGACACTTAAACTTAAATGAAAAACAGAAAAGCCTGTTTGGATTGATCAATGGCCTCTATCAAGAGAGAAGCTGCAACATGTTGAGGAACTTGTACAAGAACAATTACAATTGGGTCATATTGAACCCTCTGTTAGCCCATAGAACACTCCTATTTTTGCCATTCAGGAAAAAATCTGGGAAATGGAGACTATTACATGATTTGAGAGCTGTAAACAATTGTATGGAGGACATGGGAGCCTTGCAACCTGGGTTACCATCTCCAGTCATGTTGCCAGAAAAATGGGATTTGTTAATACTAGATCTTAAGGATTGTTTTTTCACAATTCCTTTACACGAGGATGATGGTGACAAGTTTGTATTTTCTGTGCCTTCCATCAATAGGGCCGCCCCGTCACAGCGTTATCAATGGGTTGTACCGCCACAGGGTACAAAAAATTCTTCTATCATTTGTCAGTGGTTTGTGGATTTAGCCTTAAGACCGTGGCGAAGGGAAAACCCTGACTTGCTTACATACCATTATATGGATGACTTATTGGTAGCTAGTCCTACACCCCTTCCTGAACAAAAACAGAAAGAACTTGTAACGTGCTTGCAGAATTTTGGTCTAGTCATTGCACCTGAAAAGGTTCAAAACATTCTCCTTGGAATTACTTGGGCATGCAAATTACAGAAATTAGACTCATACCTCAGAAAATTATTTTGCACCCAGACATTAAGACTATTAATGATGTTCAAAAATTGGTAGGTGATCTGCAGTGGCTTTGAACTTCCTGTGGAATTGCTAACACAGATTTTTCTCCTTTGATTGACCATCTACGGAATAGTAGTTCCCTTTTTGACCCTAGATCATTTACTGTAGAGGCTACGAAAGCACTGGATGACATTACAAAAAAAAAAAAAAAAAAATTTTTTTTAGACACTCAGCCATAGATCATAGATTGGAATATTGTCTTTTTTCCTTAGTTATCTATAACCAAGAGAAAGAAGTTGTTTCATTGATTGTTCAGTTCTCTGACAGCGCCCCTATGCGATTAATAGAGTGAGTATTCCATAGTTCTACCTTTAAGGCCACAGTTACTACTCAGGCCAATGCAATTGGGAAGTTGATATTAAAGTCGGGGCCCGAGGACACCCATGGTAGGTTACTCACAATGTACATTTAGTACTTTGGGTAAGGATATTAGAGCTTAAAATACACAAATTTGTAGCTTGTCATGGAATAAAGGAAGGTTTTAAAATACCAATTTTTCAAAACACATTCACAATGATAAATACATTCTGCTACACCAACAATTCAGTGATTAATAAGCCACTTATATTGTACAATGACACAGTAGCTCTTAAAGCAGAAGATTGCATCTAAGATAGGGATTTTTAATAGCATTTTTACAATTTCATTATGAATTTCCAAAAAGATATTAGGTTATTAAAGCCACAACAACGAGGAAATTCAGAGTTTATTCTATTTCGGTTGTCTTCTATGATTTTATCCAGAGTGCAATCTCCTGACATGCTGTACCTTGCTACAACATGGATAAGTACAGAGCAAATTTTCTTTCCTTGTTTTTGTGGGTTTGTCATAGCTTTGATATTTGAATGTTTTCTTCTCATTGTAGAAACACTAAATGGCCTATACTGTATTTGAATAGCACTGGTTAAGATGAATACTAACAAACTGGGAGTCCTTGAACTGCTCTAACTTGCAATCATCATTAATTTGGATTTTTCTTTAATTCTGCAGATACATTTTTGGTTGACGTGGTTGTATTGTTTCAAATGTGAAAGTGTTTTGAACAGTATTTTATATTGATGTATATATTGTAATAGAAATCATTGTAATATTTGTAATAGTTTTTAGTTATAAGTACACTATATCCAGATAGATGGAGCTATACAGTGCTGTGATGTTCGACACCTGGGCAGAGCTACTGCTTGGAAAAACAAGTTGCACTGTCAGTAAACAGTATAGATCAAGTATTCAGTGTTAGCACTCACTAATGCAGAAGGAGAGGAGAAGATTTCAACATGATTAGTACTACATAGCATTCACACATCTGGCAAATTAGTGCTTAAAAAAAAAAAAAAAAAAAAAGGGGAGAAAAGAGTCCTAAGCTTATAGTTATTACTGCATTAAGATTTTGTTGATTAGCATTTGTTTTAAGACCTTAAGTTGTAGTACCTAGATAAAACATGTGGATAACTTTGGCTAATGTAAGAAAGTAAGAGTCACTATGGTTTTCACTACCTATGCCTGAGAATCCTTTTAGGACCTATCTTGTAGAGTGCTTTGTATGACTTTGCTTACATAGATGTTAGTAGACATTGATAGCATTAGACATGCAGTACTACAGAATAGAGTAGCAATTGATTTTTATTTGTTAGCTCAAGCGACATGTTTGTGAGGAATCTGAAGGCATGTGCTGTATGATTCTATCAGACCACTCAGACTCAATTCATATGGCCATTAGAAGGTTAAGGGAAAATGTCAAACAGTTGAGGGTAAATAGTGATAATTGGTTAAGTTAATAGTTTTTACATGAATGAGTCTTTTCACTATTAAAGTCAGGACTTAAGATGCTACTTGTAATTTGGTAATCCTGTTATTAGTGCCTTGTTTGCTATCGTGTCTGCAAGGGCCCTGCAGAAGATGGTGGACAACGCCTTTGTGGTATAAAGACGAAAAATAGAAATTGTTGGCTCCTTAAGAGCCCAAGATGCAGGCAGTTTTGGCCTTGGCAATTAATTCCTGACTTTTGAAACACCAGAATAGAAAAACAAGATTAGAAAATTCTAATATAATTGGTCAGATGTAAAAAGAAGGCCTTGGATGGCTCGGTATTATAATCTTGCTTTGCATCGTGGCACGTATATTGTTTTCTTGTATGGCCAAACATGTAGAGCAACTGGCCCAGAATGTCTTTTTAGTTCAAAAAAAAAAAAAAAAATGGGGAAGAGTGTAGGAAACTGTTGGCAGAGCACCACGTAGAGCACCGTACACATCTGATGTGGATGCTGATGTGTTAGGGTCAGCTTTGAAAAGTCAGAATATTGAGTGCTTCTCTAGGTCGGATTGGTGCTGATTTGGGTATGGAGTGGAGTCAAGCTGGTTTGATGTGGACTTTGGGCTGATTTGTTTTCATGCTGGGTCGGAGATCTGGCCATCTCAGATTGTTTAGGAGACTGGATGGGAAATGGTAGCCATTCCCATGTTGGTGTCTCTTAACAGCAGAAATACATTTCTTTTGACAACCTGTCGCTTTAGCTTTCAACTTTAATTAAAGAGAGTGTATGCTTTTTTAGGCATTGCAATTTTTAGTTTTAATTATAGTAAGAATTGCTTATAGATTTGTAATAAAAAGAGTACAGAGTGTCAGTGCTACAGGAAAAGATGGACGTCAGCTGGGAATTATGACGAAGAAGTGAACCTGAACCAAGAGGAGAACGAACCAGTGGGACTGAGAGATCAGCGTGTGATCAGTGCTATTAGCCAGTAGTAATTGGCTTCGTAGTGTGTGGACACATATGCGAAACCGAGTCAGAAGAAACTTTGACAATTTTGTATCAGGAGTAGCTTTAGCTGGGAACCACAAAGTAGGAGCACCCCGTTCCCTGTTAACGTTTGGCTTTCCTCATTTGGATTGGGACCATGGTTCAAAAACCACAGTGATGTATTTAATTGGCATTGGAGGCATAATTTTATTGGTAATATTTTGTTGCCCTGTTTGATCAGCTGCTTGCAAAATTTGATTATAAAGACATTTTTCTAGAACACAGGCCACTCCTTGTACAAAAGAAAAAGGGGGAAATGTAGAGAAACATGCTGTGGGAGCTAAAGCTGGGTGACTTTTAATCACTAATGGGGAGCTAGACTTTTATGCTGTGTGTGAACCTTACTGACTGTATCACGTGGGTGGGGTCTTAACCAATTAGTTGCTGGCACGCATCACATGTTGTGTGGCAAAGTGTATAAAAGGAACCTGTACCAAATAAAGACGGAACATCACCCTATCTCTATGAGAATACGTGTTGATTCCCGGCACAGGCAACATAAGTCCTATGCAAAGAAGTCTCTAAGGTTTACCACTGGCTAAGCCTGTGATTTTTCTCTTAAGGTATGTAGCTCTTCATGCACTAAGAGAAGCTAGAAACCTAAATCAGGGCTTTGTATTTTACGATGGTAGTGAAACACTTCAACTGGTGGTCCCTAAGTACATCTGTGAATTTAACTCTCAAACTGTAGATGGTCCCTCTGTCTTACAGCACTAGTCAAGTTGAAGAAAATATTTTAAATAGAAATATTAAGTTGAAAAAGGCTGGAGCGTCACATATATTCAAATTTTATTTAATATAATAGGTACTTGTGGAGGGATTTAACCCCTGTGCACTCTTCTGACCCCCACCAAGGCAGATTCTTCAGCAGACAGTGAGAAAATATCTAAGAGAAGAAAAGATGCTGTCAGCTACATCATATCAGTCTACAACTCTGGCATTGGAAAAGAAACAAACCCAGTTTTCTAATTTGCAATATGTTAAATATCCATTTAAATAGTGTTTTGAAACAGTGTCACTGGTGCAAATTATTATCTTTAATTAATAAAATACAATATGAACAGTACTGCAAGGTGGAAAGTAATAAGGGCAAGAATATTCATTTTTACTGAATGTACATTGTCTCACTAATTCTGTTCAAATTGCACTAAGTTGAATTTGTCATTCAATATTTTTGCACAGCTGCCAACAATACATTCATTAAGCATGCAACAGAATGTATGCATATTAGTATAACATAAACAAAAGTTAGAAATAGTCATATCTTTTTTCTCTCTGATCATAAACTTCATAATTTTCTACATGTGCTTGTTTCTAATTATGAATAGATTATAAGAATTTCTGCGGTTAAATACCATTACTCTATAATGAATCATGCAAAAGATACTGAAAGATACAAAGGAAAAAAAGTGACAGAAAAACGGAAGTTAAAAAAAAATCATTAATGTAGATATATGTAGACAGACAGTATAATACTTATCAGTCTGAGTCATAAAATTCTCATTTTGACAGTTGCTTCTAAACCCAACTGAGAAAATTCACTACATTCCTGTATCTAATCACAGCCTAATCAGTATGAGAAAGGTCAGAACTATTGATACTATTAATGCCATTACTATTCTTCCCCAAAAAGGAACCTATTTATGATGTAATCCTCTTTTACAACATAATGATAACTCTTTCTTTACCTAGTGCTTGTTCAGATTTTTCTATAATTTATTTTGGCCTGCGGAATGTGAAAGCACTTTAGACAAATCAAGTTACAGAACTTAACACTCAGAATTATCCACTTGTTTTCTTAATGATATATCTTATTTTCAAACTGGATTATTCAAGAAACCCAGAAACTTTATCATAGCCTATTTTATTTATGTCTTTCCTTTCCCACAACTACCAATCCTCAGTCTATTAATACATGGCTCCATGGCTGATATTGCCACCAGAATTTTGGATTTTTCAATAATAGGATGGCCTACACGGCACCAGGCTTGCTGGTGTCAGATGGGATTCACCTTTCTCAAGGAGGAAGAGGGTCTTTGCTCATGAGCTTGCAGGGCTCATTGACAGGGCTTTAAACTAGACTTGAAGGGGAAGGGGGATAATATCCAGATTGCCCATGACAAGCTGTGGGATGACACGTCAAGGTTAGAGGGATGGGGTGCTAGCAAGGGCCCTCAGCCTGTTGCTCTGAGATGTGCTGGGTACACTGCAGCACACTCAAAGTCTTATGAATATGAGTCAGGGACTCCTGAGGTAATAAGAGCCAACAGGGAAACACTGGTGAAATACCTCAAAGGAATTAAGGTATATTCCTCTAAGAAGGTGACACAGGTGACAGCCCAGCTGAAGTGCCTCTACACCAATGCATACAGCACGGGCAACAAATAAGAGGAGCTGGAAGCAACCGTGCCACTAGAAAGCTATGACCTAGTTGCCATTACTGAAACTTGGTGGGATGAATCCCATGACTGGAGTGCAGCTATTGATTGGCTATAGGCTGTTTAGAAGGGACAGATGAGGAAGGAGGGGTGGAGACATTGCCCTCTGAATCAAGAAATGGATAGAGTGTGAAGACCTGTTGCTGAAGAATAGTCACAAGCAGGTTGAAAGCTTATGGGTAAAAATTAAAGACCAAGGCAACAAAGGGAACCTTGTGGTTGGTGTCTACAACAGGTCGCCTGATCAAGGGGAGCCTATTGACAAAGCCTTCTTACTCCAGCTACAGGAGGCATCATGCTCACAAGCTCTTGGGGAACTTCAACCACCCCAACATCTGCTGGAAAAGTAGTACAGTGAGCTCTAGGCAATCTAGGGGACTCCTGGAGTACATGGAGGATAACTTCTTAAGCCAGGTGATAGACAGCCCCACTAGAGGGGATGTGACCCTAGACCTGATGGTCACCAACACAAGTGAACTGATCGGTGATGTCAAGATTGAAGGCAGTCTGGGCTGCAATGATCATGCACTGGTGGAGTTCACAGTCCTGAGGGATATGGTAAGGTGAAGAGGGCCCTGAATTTGAGGAAAGCAAGCTTCCAGCTTTTCAAGGAGTTAGTCAATAGGACCCCCTGGGAAACTGCCCTCAGGGACAAGGGGGCAGAACAAAGATGGCAGATCTTTAAGGATGCTTTCCATAGAGTGCAAGAGCTCTCTATATCAAGGTGCAAGAAATCAAGCAAGAAAGGCAAGAGACCGGCATGGCTGAGTTGAGACCTGCTGGTCAAACTAAAGGGCAAGAAGGAAATGCACAGGCAATGGAAGCAGGGACAGGTATCCTGGGAAGAGTATAGGGACGCTGCCTGGTTGTGTAGGGATGGGATCAGGAAGGCCAAGGCACAGCTGGAACTGAACTTAGCAAGGGATGTAAAGAATAAAAGGGCTTCTACAGGTATGTCGGCCAGAAAAGGAAGGTCAAAGAAAGTGCACCCTCCCTGCTGAGCAAGACTGGCAAACTGGTAACAACAAACAAAGAGAAGGCTGAGGTACTCAATGACCTTTTTGCCTCAGTCTTCTCTGGCAACCTCTCTTCCCACACCTCTCAAACGGATGGACCACAAGGCAGAGATTAGGGGAGCAAAGTCCTTCCCAGTGTAAGAGATCAGGCTCGTGACCACCTGAGGAACCTGAATATATCTAAGTCTATGGGACCTAATGAGATGCATCCCAGAGTCCTGAAGGAATTAGCTGATGTAGTTGCCAAGCCACTCTCCATGATATTTGAAAAGTCATGGCAGTCAGGTGAAGTCCTTGGTGACTGGAAAAAGGGAAACATTGTACCCATTTTTTAAAAGAGTAGAAAGGAGGACCCTGGTGATATACAAAGGCTTAAACCATAAGCCTTAAACTAGAATTGACTTTTGAGTGAACTTCCTAACCTGTATCACATCAGCATGAAATATGACCATGAGAATTTTCCTCCTACAATCCAAGGCCAGGTGCAGTATACCAAAATAGTAGCTTCTCGGATGCATCTCAGATCCTGGCCAAATCTGGGATGTGCCCGTGTGAAGTGAAACTTCCCCACCAGATGTTACTGTGCCTTTCTGTCTGCGTAATTTGTTTGTTCAATTGTATAAAAGCAGGACCCTCTCACAGCAAAGGTGGAGACCTCACCTAGGAGTGGACGCACTGTGTGGGACTTCCCAGTTGCCTGGGAAAGGCTCTCCGAATCCTTTGCTGTGATGGGGCTCCCCAGCTGATGTACAGGATGGGGATGATGAAAGTATTTGGGCAATTGGTGATGTTTCTTTCTTAATCACTATGCTTTCTTTCTTGTAGTAATGATTAGGTGCATTACCCTGTTTAACTCTCTACCTTGCTTATTTTTTGTTTTTCCCTGTTTTAAATTAGAGTAAAATAAGTTTGTTTCTGTTGTTAAGTTGGTGTCCGTGTCCTTTTTGCTAACTCCATCAACTGGCAAAATGCTTGGGAACTACTGCCCTGTCAGCCTCACCTCTGTGCCTGGGAATATCATGGAACAGATCCTCCTAGAAGCTATGCTAAGGCACATGGAGAATAGGAAGGTGATTTGAGACAGCATGGCTTCACCTAGGGCAAGTCCTGCCTGACCAACCTAGAGGCCTTCTGTGATGGAATGACTACATCAGTGAGCAAGGAAAGAGCTATGGATGTTGTCTATCTGGACTTCTGTAAGGTCTTTGGCACAGTCCCCCACAACATCTTTCTCTCTAAACTGTAGAGATATGGATTTGATGGGTGAACAGTTTGGTAGATAAGGAATTGGTTGGATGGTCACATCCAGAGGGTAGTGGTCAATGGCTCAATGTTCAGATGGAGATTGGTGAAAAGTGATGTCCCTCAGGGGTCCATATTGGGACCAGTACTGTTTAATATCTTCATCAACAACATAGACAGGGGGATCGAGTGCAACCTCAGCAAGTTTGCTGATGACACCAAGCTGAGTGGTGTGGTTGACACACCTGAGGGACAGGATGCCATCCAGAGGGACCTGGACAAGCTTGAGAAGTGGGCCCATGTGAAACTCATGAGGTTCAACAAGGTAAAGTGTAAGGTCCTGCACCTGGGTCAGAGCAATCCCCAGTATCAATACAGGCTGGGAGATGAAGATACATAGATGCTGCCAAGTGCAGTCTGTAGAGGACCCTGCAGCCCCCAGCCAATCAGCCAAAAACTCCCCCACTGGCACACACAGAGGGGAGCGGGGCAAATAATGCAGAAGAACGGACAGTTGCGATGGCAAAGATCAGCAGGAGGAAAAGACTTCCTCGGAAGCCTGAGGTGCCCTTGCAGAACCATTTCACTGCTCTGCAGGTTGAGAGGAGAGACTCGTCACATCAGGAGACACGCCGGAGCCCAGTAAGGCAGCCCAATCTGCTCCTCGTATAACAACAAGTGCAATAAAGGAAAGGCAACTGGTGGTAGCAGTCAGCGACTCTGTTTGAAAGATACAGAGGCACCCATTTGCTGACCTGATGCACTCTATAGAGAGGTGTGCTTCTTACCAGGGGCTTGTATCAGGGATGTCACTGAGAGACTACCGAGCCTCGTACAGTCCACCGATTATTATCCACTGCTGCTGTTTCATGTGGGCACCAGTGATACAGCCAGCAGCAGTCTGAGGAGTATCAAGAAGGATTACAAAGCCCTGGGAGTGGCAGTAAGGAACTCTGGAGCACAGGCAGTTTTTTCATCAGTCTTCCCGGTCAAAGGGTGATAGTGGGCATTTGGTATTTTTCAGTTTGTCTCTTTAAATTTTAAGCATTAGCATTTCTAGCTTCTTAGTTTACTTAGCTTAGCTTGACAAGGACTGACCTTCTGGACAATTTATCACGAAGCTCAACTTGCCAGGGGTAGGCCTGGACAGTTTATCACGGAACTCCGACTCCCCACTTGCCAGGGATGGACCCTGTGGGTGATTTATCACGGAACTCCAACCAATTTAAAACTGATGAGCAAAGATAACGAGGAAGAGGCCCGGGCTCAGATCCAAGAAGAAAGTGGGCATGTGCAAAATCAAGAGGTTAACTACAGGTGATGATGAGGAGGGTGGGGTAACTATAGGTTGCGATGAAGATTTCCCTCTAAGACCCTCAACGACCACCACCACAAAGCTCTGCGCAGGCGCAAAGGGGAGGAGACCTAATTTTAATACGAAGCGGGGAAAGGTCATGCATATGTATAGGCGTTTTGCATTAGCTAATGACTATGTATAGGAATGTACCTTAAATATTGAGAACTGACTGCCTTAAGGTGTGCACGTTTGTGGTGGAGCGATCCCCCGTGTGCCCAGCGCTGAATAAACTGACCTACTTTACAACTTTACAGGTTGTGGAGTCTCTTTCTGCACATCAAAGGGAAGGGGTTTGAAAGGGCTGATGGAATCTGGCAAATCAACAAATGGTTACAGGACTGGCGTCACAGCCAGGGGTTTGGCTTCTTAGACCATGGGACTTGCTTTGAGAAACCTGGTCTACTGGAGGCTGATGGGGTTCATCTGTCAGAGAAGGGGAAGACCATCTTCATTCATAGGCTTGCCAAGATGATTAAGAGGACTTTAAAGTTGCTGTGGCAGGGGAACTTCAATCCATCCCACTCCTGACAGTTTGGTGCCAGTGCCAGCAACAGATTCCCAGAGTCTAGTGAAAGATCACATGTCAGCAGGAGAGCTCCCAAGGAGCGGCACAATGGAGTTCCAGACGCTCCAGCCAGTAGGCCAGCTTAATTTGGGGGACCCAAACCACCACAGGGCCCAACTTAAATGCCTCTATACAAACCTATGTAGCATGAGGAATAAACAAGAGGAGTTAGAGATGTGCGTACGCCTGCAGTGCTACTCCCTGATTGGCATCACAGAGACATGGTGGGAAGGCTCCCATGACTGGAGTGTTGGAATGGAAGGATACAGGCTCTTCAGGAAGGACTGGCAGGGGAGGTGAGAAGAGGGCATTGCCCTCTATGTCAATGACCAGCTGGAGTGCATGGAGTTCCACCTGGAGATGGATGAGGAGCTGACTGAGAGTTTATAGGTTAGGATTAGAGGGAAGGCAGGGAAAGAGGATGTTAAAGTGGGGGTCTGCTACAGGCCACCAGACCAGGGAGACCTAGTAGATGAGGCCCTCTATAGGCAGATAGAAGCAGCCTCATGTTCACAAGCTCTGGTCCTCATGGGGGTCTTCAACCACCCTGATATCTGTTGGAAGGACAACACAGCAGGGCTTAAGCAATCCAAGAGGTTCCTGGAATGCATTGATGACAACTTCCTTCTCCAAGTGATCGAGGAGCCAAAGAAGAGACGTACTATGCTGGACCTTGTTCTCACCAACAAGGAGGGGCTGGTGGGGAATGTGAAGCTGAAGGGCAGCCTTGACTGCAGTGACCATGAAATGGTGGAATTCAAGATCCTTAGGGCGGTGAGGAGGGCACACAGCAAGCTCATCACCCTGGACTTCAGGAGAGCTGACTTTGACCTCTTCAGGGACCTACTGAGTAGAGTTCCATGGGATAAAGCCCTGGAGGGAAGAGGGGCCCAAGAAAGCTGGTTAATATTCAAGGATTGCCTCCTCCAAACCCAGGAGCAATGCATCCCAACAGGAAGTCAGGCAGAAATGCCAGGAGGCCTGCGTGGATGGACAAGCAGCTCCTGGACAAACTCAAAGACAAAAAAGAAGCCTACAGAGGGTGGAAGGAAGGACAGGTAGTCTGGGAGGGATACAGGGAAATTGTCTAAGCATTCAGGGATCAGGTTAGAAAAGCTAAAGCCCTGACAGAATTAAATCTGGAGAGGGATGTCAAGGCCAAAAAAAAAAGCTTTTATAGGTACGTCAGGAATAAAAGGAAGACTAGGGAAAATATGGGCCCCCTCCAGAAGGAAACAGCAGACCTGGTCACCTGGGATATGGAGAAGGCTAAGTTATTTAACAACTTTGCCTCAGTCTTCACCAACAAGTGCTTGAGTCACATCCCCCAAGTTGCAGAAGGCAGAGGCAGGGACTGGGAGAATGAAGAGCTGCCCACTGTAGGAGAAGATCAGATTCAAGACCATCTGAGGAACCTGAAGGTACACAAGTCCCTGGGACCTGATGAGGTGCATTTGTGGGTCCTGAGAGAACTGGCGGATGAAGTTGCAAAGCCACTATCCATCATATTTGAGAAATCATGGCAGTCTGGTAAAATTCCCACGGACTGGAAAAGGGGAAACATAACCCCCATTTTTAAAAAGGAAAACAAGGAAGACCCGGGGAACTACAGGCCGGTCAGTCTCACCTCTGTGCCTGGCAAGATCATGGAGCAGATCCTCCTGGAAACTATGCTAAGGCACATGGAGAATGAGAAGGTGATTGGTGACAGCCAAAATGGCTTCACCAAGGGCAAATCATTCCTGACCAATCTGGTGGCCTTCTATGACAGGGTTACAGCTTTGGTGGATAAAGGAAGAGCAACTGATATAATCTACCTGGATTTGTGCAAGGCATTTGACACTGTCGTGCACGACATCCTTGTCTCTAAGTTGGAGAGACATGGACTGGACGGATGGACCACTCGGTGGGTAAGGAACTGGCTGGACGGTCACACTCAAAGAGTTGCAGTCAACAGCTCGATGTGCAAGTGGAGACCGGTGACTAGTAGTGTCCCTCAGGGGTCAGTATTGGGACTGGTATTGTTTAACATCTTTGTCAGTGACATGGATAGTGGGATTGAGTGCACCCTCAGCAAGTTTGCCAATGACACCAAGCTGAGTGGTACAGTTGATGCTAGAGGGAAGGCATGCCATCCAGAAGGATCTTGACAAGCTTGAGAGATGGGCCCCTGCAAACCTCATGAAATTCAACAAGGCCAAGTACAAGGTCCTGCACCTGGGTTGGAGAAACCCCAAGCGCAAATACAGGCTGGGTGGAGAATGGATCGCGAGCAGCCCTGAGGAGAACGACTTGGGGGTACTGGTGGATGAGAAAATCAACATGAAATTTGCATGTTCACAGCCCAGAAGGCCAACTGTGACCTGGGCTGCATCAAGAGAAGCATGAACAGCAGGTCGAGGGAGGTGATTCTCCCCTTCTACCTGGAGTACTGCATCCAGTTCTGGAGCCCCCAACATAAGAAGGACATGGACCTACTGGACCAAGCCCAGTTGAGGGTCATGAGGATGATTAGAGAGTTGGAGCACCTCTCCTACAAGGACAGGCTGAGGGAGTTGGGGCCGTTCAACCTGAAGAAGAGAAGGCTCCAGGGAGACCTTATAGCAGCCTTTCAGTACCTGAAAGGGGGCCTACAAGAAAGCTGGGGAGAGACTTTTTACAAAGGCAGGTAGTGATAGAACAAGGGGAAATGGCTTTAACCTGAAAGAGGGTAGGTTTAGATTAGGTATTAGGAAGAAATTCTTTACTGTGAGGGTGGTCAGATACTGGCACAGGTTGCCCAAAGAAGTTGTGGATGTCCCCTCCCTGGAAGTGTTCAAGGCCAGGTTGGATGAGGCTTTGAGCAGCCTGGTCTAGTGGAAAGTGTCCCTGCTCATAGCAGGCATGGATTGAGAGCAGCCCTGCAGAGAAGGGTATTGGTGGATTAAAAGCTGGACATGAGACGGAAATGTGCACTCACAGCCCAGAAGGCCAACAGTATCCTGGGCTGCATCAAAAGAAGTGTGGCCAGCAGGTTGAGGGAGGTGATTTTGCCCATCTACTCTGCTCTGGTGAGACCCCACCTGGAGTATTGTGTCTAGCTCTGGAGCCCTCAGCACAAGAAAGACATGGACCTGTTGGAGCAGGTCCAGAGCAGGGCCACAAAAATGATCAGAGGGCTGGAACACCTCTCCTATGAGGAAAGGCTGAGAGAGTTGGAGTTGTTTAGGCTGGAGAAGAGAGGGCTCCGGGGAGACCTTATTACAGCCTTTCAATACTTAAAGGGAGCCTATAAGAAAGATGGAGACAAAATTTTAGTGAGGCCTTTAGCAATAAGACAAGGGGTGATGGTTTTAAATTCAAAGAGGGGAGATTCAGACTAGATATAAGGAGTAAATGTTTCACAATGAGGGTGGTGAAACATTGGAATGGGTTGCCCAGAGAGGAGGTAGAAGCCACAATCCCTGGAAACACTGAAAGTCATGTTGGCATGTCTCTGTGCAACCTGATTTAGTTGAAGACAACCCTGCTCACTGCAAGGGGGGTGGACTAGATGAACTTTAAAGGTCCCCTCTGTATTGGGTCTGGCTGGGATGGAGTTGATTTTCCCCGTGGCAGCCCTCAGAGTGCTGTGGTTTTTTTATTTGGTGGCTCGAGGGGTGTTGATAACACACCAGTGTTTTGGTTACTGGTGAGCAGTGCTAGCACAGCACCAAGGCTGGCTCTCCAACATTTCCCCCAGTAGGCTGGGAGTGGGGAAGGTCTTGAGAGGGGTCACAGCCAGGACAGCTGACCCAAACGGACCAAAGGGATATTCCATACCATATGACGTCTGCTCAGAAATAAAGCAAGGAGAACGGAGGGGGAAGGGGGGGCATTCGTTGCTTCCATTTTGTCCTCCGGGAACCGCAACGCGTATGAAACCCTGCTTCCCGGGAAGTGGCCAAACATCTCCTGCTGATGGGAAGTAGAGAATAAATATTTTGTTCTTTTGCTTCTGTGCACGCAGCTTTGCTTTGCTTCTATTAAAATGCTTTTGTCTCGATCCACGAGTTTGGTTTTTTTGTGTTCCATCTTCTTTTCTCCCTTTCCCATCTTGCTGAGGAGGGGGGTGATAGAGTGGGCTTTGGTGGGCATCCAGCATCTAGCCAGGGTCAACCCACCACACCCTCCAACCCAAAGCATTCTATGATTTTATGCATTATTATCTTTTCAGGATAAATATGAAAGAAACTGAAACTGAATTACATGAATACCATACTTGTTAACAAATCATAATAACTCAGAGCTTTGCTGCTCTAGGGAGATAATCCTTTATCAGGTATGAGGAGATATTTGGTAAAAGCTGGTTTTTGAGATACTCACTCTGTGCAAGAATACCAGGGAAATTCCTTTATGTCTAAAGGATAAGAAGAAAATGCTTCAAAGATGGACACTTCTTGAGAGGACTATGAGATATGATCAAGAACCTTACTGAGATTGTTCTAGTTGGTACGTGTTTTTTTTCTGGAGTAAGCAAAGGGGGTCCTTGGTCCATATTCACAGAGTCTAGTTGTGAAAGGCATTACCTTACTATCTTTTGAATCAACATTCTTCTATCTATTTTTTTCAACGGTGTCAGCCTTTCTTGCATATTCTTCCTTATTAGTTACTAAGCAGCCTGAGTGTTAGTGTGTAGCGAGGGCCACCTGCTCTTTGGAGGCCAGAAGCTGCAGAGGATCTCCAGGCTGGCAGGGCATGGGTCTTGCCAGACAGGGCATGTCCCACAACCCTCAGTGAGGGAGCAGGTCAGGCTGGGGGAAAACAGCCCCGAGTCCAGATCACAGAATAACAGAATCATAGTCTGAGTTGGAAGGAACCTTTAAAGATCATCTAGTCCAACCCCCCTGCCATGAGCAGGGACATCTTTAACTAGACAAGGTTGCGTAAAGCCCCTTCCAACCTGATCTTGAACATTCCCAATGATGGGGCATCCACAACTTCTCTGGGCAACCTGTTCCAGTGTCTCACCACCCTCACAGTAAAGAATTTCTTCCTAATATCTAATCTAAATCTACTCTCTTCCAGTTTAAAACCCTTGTCTCTTGTCCCATCACTACAGGCCCTGCTAAAAATTTGGTCCCCATCTTTCTTGTAGGCCCCCTTTAATATTGAAAGGCTACAATAAAGTCTCCCCAAAGACTTCTTTTCTCCAGGTTGGAACAACCCCAACTCTCTCAGCCTTTCCTCATAGGAGAGGTGTTCCATCCCTCTGATAATTTTCTTGGCCTCCTCTGAACCTGCATGTCTTTCTTGTGCTGGGGACCCCAGAGCTGGATGCAGTACTCCAGGTGGGGTCTCATGAGAGTGGCATAGAGGGGCAGAATTGCCTCCCTTGACCTGCTGGTCACACTCCTTTGATGCAGCCCAGGATACAATTGGATTTCTGGGCTGCAAGTGCACATTGCATCATCACAGATAACTTTTTAAGTGGATATTCAAATATAATTTGTCAAAACTTGTTGAAGCAGAGAAAAAAACTGAAGGCAAATAACAGTTGTGTACTTTATAGGGTGTACCACTGTGGAAATGAGAAAAGATCTTGTTAAAGAAGTACTATTTTTATGCCAGTAGATTTAATGTACGTATGAATTTAATGAATCATAAACTATCTGTTTCAAACAGTGCAGATTAAGCACAGGAAAAAAAGTAGCTAGTGGAAATGACTTTTCATAAGAACAAACGTGTTTTATGAGAGGGGTTTAAAAAAACCAAACAACTACTGACAGCTTCTTTAAGACTGTTTAAGAATAAAGATTTATGAGCTGTAAAAATTGTTGTAGAAGACATTCTGCATTACCAACACTGTATTAATACAACTTAGAATGCATTGATGTGAACTCAGTGCAAGCTTTTAAACAGAATAATAGTACAGATATAGCTGTATTGGGTTTGCCTGGCCGGGTTTTGGAAGCAGGGGGGCATAGGGGTGGCTTCTGTGAGAAGCTGCCAGAAGCTTCCCCCATGTCCGACACAGCCAATGTCAGCTGGCTCCAAGACGGAACCACCGCTGGCCAAGGCCAAGCCAATCAGTAACGCCTCTGTCATAACATAGGAAAAAAAGGAGAAGAGAAATAACAAGCTGCACACTTTGCAGGAGTGAGAAGATGTGAGAGAAACAACCCTTGCAGACACCAAAGTCAGTGAAGAAGGAGGGGGAGGAGGTGCTCCAGGGGCCGGAGCAGAGATTCCCCTGCAACTTGTGGTGAAGACCATGGTGAGGCAGGCTGTCCCCCTGCAGTCCATGGAGGTCCATGGTGGAGCAGATGACCACCTGTAGCCCGTGGAGGACCCCACACCGGAGCAGGTGGATGCCTGAAGGAGGCTGAGACCCTGTGGGAAGCCCATGCTGGAGCAGGTTCCTGTCAGGACCTGTGACCCCGTGGTGAGAGGAGCCCACGCCGGAGCAGGTTTGCTGGCAGGACTGGTGACCCCATGGGGGACCCACGCTGGAGCAGTCTGTTCCTGAAAGACTGCACCCCATGGAAAGGACCCATGCTAAAGCAGTTCTTTAAGAACTGTTGTTCATGGGAGGGATTCATGCTGGAGAAGATAGTGGAGGACTGTCTCCCGTGAGAGGGACCCCACGCTGGTGCAGGGTAAGGAGTCCTCCCCCTGAGGAGGAAGGAGCAGCAGAAACAACGTGTGAGGAACTGACCCCAACCCCATTCCCTGTCCCTCTGTGTTGCTGGGGGGGAGGAGGTGGAAATCAGGAAAGAAGTTAAGCCTGGGAAGAAGGGAGGGGTGGGGGGAGGTGTTTTACAATTTGGTTTTACTTCTCATTATCCTATTGTCTGATTGGTAAGAAATTTTTTTTTTTCCCCCAAGTCGAGTCTGTTTTGCCCGTGCCAGTAATTGCTGAGTGATCTCTCTCCGTCCTTATCTCCACCCATGAGCTTTTTGTCATATTTTTCTCTCTCCTGCCCAGTTGAGGAGGGGGAGTGATAGAGTGGGCTTTGGTGTGCATCTGGCATCCAGCCAGGGTCAACCCACCACAATAGCACATTTTCTAAGGAGGTAAACCTATTTTTGTCTGATTTCTTATTGTCAAAAACAAAGAAAAAAATTTCCACAAAATAAAGTAAAAAGCCCCACACACCAAGGTTAACTTCAACCTTTTTCCTAAACCATAAGCCAAAAGGATGCAACTTGATTTGCAAAATCTACTGTGCAGCCTATGAACTACCTCAGATTAGCTTCATATCTTTTCCTTGAGCATTATTTCTTAAAGATCAATAGACAAAATGACTGCAAAAGTCAATAAACAAAACCAGTTTTCTTCACATGTTTTGGAAAGGTGCCCAGCATTTCCATGAGTTTATATTCTCTTATTTTCATCTAATGACTAGAAAGATCCTGAGGATCTTTCATGAAACATACAGGAAATAAAGGAAAAAATACAGACTGCATCACCAGTCTGATGACTGATGACTGATGACACCAAATTAGGAGGTCCTGTGGACACTCTCGAGGGCAGAGAGGCCCTGCAGAGAGTTCTAGATAAATTAGAGAGCTGTATGAATTTTAACAAGGGCAAGTGCCAGATTTTGCACCTGGGACATGGCAACCCTGGACACACACAGACTGGAGAACAAGAGAATGGAGAGGACCCCTGCAGAGAGGGACCTGGGGGTTCTGGTCGATGGCAAGTTGAACATGAGCCAACAGTGTGCCCTGGCTGCCAAGAGGGCCAACCGTGTCCTGGGATTCATCAAGCACTGCATTGCGAGCTGGTCGAGGGAGGTGATTGTCCTGCTCTACTCTGCACTGATGCAGCCTCACCTCGAGTACTGGGTGCAGTTTTGGGTGTCATAGTATAAAAAGGATCTAAAGCTACTGGAGAGTAGGGACACAAAATTGGTGAAGGGTTTAGAGGGGAAGCCATATGAGGAGAGGCTGAAGTTGCTTGGTTTGTTCAGCCTGGAGGAGACTGAGAAGACCTCATCACAGTCTATAACTACCTCACAGGGGGAAGAGGAGGGGCAAGTGCCGATCTCTTCTCCCTGGCGACCAATGATAGAACCAGAGAAAATGGCAGGAAGATGTGCCAGAGGAAGTTTAGGTTGGATGTTAGGAAAAGGTTCTTCACCCAGAGGGTGGTGGAGCACTGGAACAGGCTCCCCAGGGAGGTAGTCATAGCACCAAGCCTGACAATATTCAAGAAGCATTTGGCCAAGGCCCTCAGACACATGGTCTGAATCTTGGGATTGTCCTATGTTAGGACAGGAGTTGGACTCAATGATCCTTGTGGGTCCCTTCCAACTCACAACATTCTCTTCAACAACCAGCGCTCTTCAACATCTTTATCAATGACCTAGATAGTGGGATTGAGTGCACCCTCAGCAAGTTTGCTGATGACACCAAGCGAAGTGGTGCAGTTGATACAGTATATGAAAGGAATGCCATTCAGACAGGCTTGAAAAGCGGGCCCACGAGAACCTAATGAGGTTCAACAAGGCCAAGTGCAAGGTTGTGCACTTGGGTTGGGACAATACCAGGTATGTGTACAGACTAGGAGAAGAACTTTTTGAGAGCAGCCCTGCTGAGAAGGACTTGAGAATCCTGGTGGACAAGAAGCTTGACATGAGCCAGCAGTGTGTGATCACAGCCCAGAAGGCCAACTGTATCCTGGGCTGCATCAAAAGAGGGGTGGGCAGCAGGGTGAGGGAGAGGATTGTCCTCCTCTACTCTGCCCTTGTGAGGCCCCATCTGTAGTATTGCATCCAGGCCTGGAGCCCCCAACACAAAAAAGATGTAGAGCTGTTGGAGCGGGTCCAGAGGAGAGCCACAAAGATGATCAGAGGGCTGGAGCATCTCTCTTATGAAGATAGGTTGAGGGAGCTGGGCTTGTTTAGCTTGGAGAAGAGAAGGCTCTGGGGAGACCTCATTGCAGCCTTCCAGTACTTGAAAGGAACTTATAAGCAGGAGGGAGAGCAACTTTTTACACAGGCAGATAGTGATAGGACAAGGGGAAATGGTTTTAAACTAAGAGAGGGGATATTTGGGTTAGATATTAGGAAATTTTTCACCCAGAGGGTGGTGAGGCACTGGAACAGGTTGCTCAGAGAAGTTGTGGATGCCCCATCCCTGAAGGCATTAAAGGCCAGGTTGGATGGGGCCCTGGGCAGCCTGGTCTAGTGGTTGGCAGTCCTGTCCACAGCAGGAGGGTTGGAACTAGATGATCTTTAAGGTCCTTTCCAACCCAAGCCATTCTATGATTCTACCATATTAATACTGCTTCTCCATATCAGAAACAGATAGAACGTGTGTCCTGGTTTTTAGCTGAAACAGAACTGGGTTTCTTTTTCAGTAGTTAGAATAATGCTGTGTTTTGCTTTCAGCCTGAGATTTGTTATGAGAGAAACAATGAGAACATCCCAGTGTTGGCATTTTTGTCACTGGAAGTGAAGGACTTTGTGTTCTGTTAGTCTACAAGCACAAGATCTAAGGGGGTGAGGAATATTTAAATTAATAAGCTAAATTGGCATTTGTCTCTGCCAATGGGATATTCCATATCATATCCCATCATGTCCAGTATATTAGTGAGGGTCTCTTCCTCTTTTAGCTCTCTCTGGCTTTCTCTCGGGCTCTCGCTCTTCCGGGATTGCAGTTTCGGTTCGGGATTGTTGCTCCTCCGGGAGGGCTTGGTCAGCGGGAGGTGAGAAATAGTACTGGGTATCATTCTTTTGTATATTTTATTACTGTTCTCATTATCACTACTATTTTAATATTAGTATTATTTTAAATTTTCTTTCTATTATTAAACTGTTCTTATCTCAACCTACAGGTCTCCATATCCTTGTCCCCAGTCCTCTCCTCTATCCCCTGGGGGTGGGGGGCAAGTGGGTGAATGGCTGTGTTGGCTGCTAGCCAAGGGCTAGCCCAGTGAAACTATCACAACATGAAATCCTTAAACATAAGAAAAGGAGGATAAACTCTGAGTAAAAATTATTGTATTTCTAATACATCAAGAAAATGTATAGGATCTAACAAGGGTCTTCTATTCGCTCACTGTGTATTTTCTCACTCCTCTACTCCAGCTTCTAAATTGAAGTACTCTGAATCACACACTAATCAAAAATATACAAATAGAGAAATAATACACCCTTTATTAGATATACCCTCCAAAACAGTGCCAGACTTCTGTAGGTTCAAAGCAAAAGAAAACTTTGATTATGTATAGTTTTATATTTAAACATTTAGTATTATTTAAAGAGAGGAAAGTGAAGGCTCAGTCAGATTTTGCTTACAAGTAAAGATACACTCAAATTGCTGAAATAGACTAAATTATTTTCATACACACACACACACTTCTATTTCTTTCTCACCACCCCAGCTATGGAGAGTGCATGAACAGGTATGTACAGCTAGGGCTGGGAGACTATAGGTGTTTATAAAAATATCCAAGAGAGACTCCTTGAACTACATAAGCTACTTATTAGCCACGTATTTGGTCCCATCTTGACTTAACTTCAAAAAAATCTGTCTGTTTCCAGTTGCATGGTTTCTTTTGCCCAGGAAAGAAAACATTTAAATACTTCTTTTGGCAACATCCACATGATAAGCTATGCTAATATATTTACTGCAAAACTGTTCCCTTATATGACCAACAGTCCTTTCAAAATCACCTCTAAATTGTAGTGGTTAGTAGACAATACCTACCAAAGAGCTGCAGTTTCATATTACAACTTGTGCCAAATTAATAATTTGTTGTAATCAAAATTTTAAGATTCTCCATCCTATCCCTTCCTAGGCACATGTGTTCATCTTGCATTGAGTTTTATAATCTTCAGATAGTATACTAAGATCACTAGAATGGAAAAAATTAACCTGTCAGAACAGTTGAATTAGCTTAATAGGTGATGATAGAAAAAAAACAGGAGAAAGATAAAGCCATATAGAAAGGGAAAGGGAGCAAGGACACCACCCCACACCCTACCCTGCCTTTTTGGCAACAGCAAGTTGTTCATTTGAATCAACAGTAATGTGAAACTGCAGCCTTAACTCATGTTTTTTTCAGTGTGCATGTCAGTAAACTGCCTGCATTCCAAGCCAGACACATGATGGCTTTGAATCTGAAGTCATAAAACATTATAGAAATGCCAACAGTTTAAATGAAGCTTGTTGCATTAATTTCTTACATCAGATAACACCCTTCTATATTGTTCTTTAACAAGATATTGCTAGCTTCTCACATACCTCTAACTTATTGTTCCGGATAATAAAAGAATTGGGAAATCTCTAACAGCAGAAAAAAAGACGGTTCATAAAGGACACACCAAGGGAAGTGGTACAGGCACATCAGTTGGCTCTGCTAAATATTAGTAGCTTCTATTACCATGTACTCACACATTCTTCTGAAAGCTGTATTAGGAAAACATTTTTTCCTCCTATATGACTGAATTTAGCTTGACAAAATTTTCCAATATGGTCTATGGCAACCCAGTCTTTGTTGCACCTTACTTTGCTTTTAGTAGGATTTGGGCAGGTGCCTAGGGCAGTTTTCACTTCCCGTAACCTGGGATTTTACACTGAACAGGCAAGTAATCCTGGTCAGTTGGTGCACCATCTGATCAAAGGGTGCTTTGCCTACCCCTATGAAACCCATCAGCTTCTAGCACTGGTTAGCATGACCAATTAAGCCATGGTTCAGCATTATCAGAGGAGCATGGTTAAGATAGGGACTCAAACCACCTCTGAGGCTGCCATGATTGAGACAGAGATCTGAATCCCAACTACAGTAATTGACCCATGTATTGAGTCTGGCTGAGATGGAGTTAATTTTCCCCATAGCAGCCCTCAGAGTGCTGTTTTGTATTAGTAGCTAGAAAGGTGTTGATAACACACCAGTGTTTCGGTTACTGCTGAGCAATGCCAGCACAGCATCAAGGCTGGCTCTCCAACATTTCTTCTCCCACTGCCCCCAGTAGGCTGGAGGTGGGGAAGGTCTTGAGAGGGGACACAGCCAAGACAGCTGACCCAAACTGACCAAAGGGATATTCCATACCATATGATGTCTGCTCAGAAATAAAAGCAAGGAGAAGGGAGGGGGAGGGGGGGACACATCCGTTATTTACAATGTTTGTCCTCCGGAGCAACTGCTACGCATATTGAAACCCTTCTTCCTTTGCTTCCACATGTGTGGCTTTGCTTTTTGCTTCTATTAAAATGACTTTATCTCGACCCATGAGATCTTTTATTTTTTTTCCATCTTATTTTCTTCCCTCCCCGTCCTGCTGAGGAGGGAGGTGATAGAGCAGCTTGGTGGGCACCTGGCATCCAGCCAAGGTAAATCCACCACAGTCTTTTTGGCACCCAATGTGGGGCCCAAGACAACAGCAGTTTTACATTAAGCATGCTACAGCTATAGTAGTTATTAGGTAGCAAGCTCCTGTGTGGGTCACAGAGTTTTTTTGGCAGCACTGCTTATCTCTTTATTTTGCTAAGCTTAGGAACATGTTGATAACAATAACAGCTATGTGTTTCGCACTGGCATTCACTGCTTTGTTGCGCTGGGGGAGCTATTCTGTGGGGAGGATGAAGGAACTCGGGAACGTGCTGGTACAAACAGTGACTATGTGCTTAGTCCTGGCACTGATGGCCTTACTGTGCTGGGGGAGCTATCTTGTGGAGGACACAAGGGAATACATCTCCCTATCCCTACATGGGACTGATGTGGATGGTTTTATTATGCAGGCTCCCGAGGTCCTTGTTCACCCTTAAGTGAGCTGTTTATTACTACTAAGTAATACTGTTGGAATATTATGGGGTTTGTGGAATCTGGTCTCATCCTGGTGTAAGAGAAGGCAGCCTTTGGGTGATGAAATACTGAAAAGTGCCCTGAAGTGGCCGGTCCCTGGGTGGCAGGGTGTGTGGAAGGATTTGGGCAGGTTCCTAGGATGGATGTCACCTCTCATAGACTGGGATTTCACACCTGAAGAGGCACGCAACCCTGGCAAACTAACACACCACTTGACAGAAGGGTGCCTGGCCTACCCCAATGAGAACCAGCAGCTTCTAGCACTGTACTGGGGCCTGGCCTGTGCCGATTGAGCCACAGTTCAGTGTTCTCAGAGGACTGTGGTTGAGGCAGGGACCCAGACCACATCCGAGGACACCATGGTTGAGACAGGGATCCAAACAACAACAACTACAGTAATCGCCCCAGTGGTGAAAAAGAAACAGTGGACAAGGAGAACCACTGGTCCATATCATCGATTAGTGAGGACAGAGGAAGAAGGGGATCAAGAAGCCAGTCCTTCGATGAGGAACTTGGAGGAAGGAGTGAGAGAACTAAAACAAGAAGCAGAAACTACCCAGTCCTTGACCTCATCAGAGCTTCAAGACATGCGTAAAGATTACAGCCACCAGCCAGGTGAGCAGATTGCTGCCTGGCTGCTCCGATGCTGGGATAATGGGGCCACAGTCAGCAAATGGAAGGAAGGGAAGCCCAGCAGCTGGGATTCCTTGCTAGAAACTGCAGAATTGAGTGAGGAATTGGAAGAGAGGCCACACTGCCCAAGTCCTAGAAAGCAAAGGAAGGGTTTAGGAGAATGAAAAGCCACCCACTGTAGGAGAAGATCAGGTTTGGGAGCACCTAAGGAACCTGAAGGTGCACAAGTCCATGGGACCTGATGGGATGCATCCGCGGGTCCTGAGGGAACTGGTGAATGAAGTTGCAAAGCCACTATCCATCATATTTGAGAAGTCCTGGCAGTCTGGTGAAGTTCCCACAGACTGGAAAAAGGGGAACAGAACCCCCATTTATAAAAAGGGTAACAAAGAAGACCCAGGGAGCTATAGGCCAGTCAGTCTCACCTCAGTGCCAGGCAAGATCATAGAGCAGATATACTCCTAGAAACTATGCTAAGGCACGTGGAGAATGAGAAGGTGATTGGTGACAACCAGCATGGCTTCACCAAGGGCAAATCGTGCCTGACCAATCTGGTGGCCTTTTATGATGGGGTTACAACATTGGTGGACAAGGCTAAAGCAACTGATGTCATCTACCTGGACTTGTGCAAGGTGTTTGACACTGTCGAACAAGACATCCTTGTCTCTAACTTGGAAACATGTGGGTTTGATGGATGGACCACTTGGTGAATAAGGAACTGGCTGGATGGTGGCACTCAAAGAGTTGTGGTCAACAGCTCAAAGTCTGAGTGTCCCTCAAGGATCAGTATTGGGATCGGTGCTCTTCAATAACTTTGTCTGTGAGTGACGGAGGAAAATATGCGAGCCGACTCAATGTGAGTGATAAGGACATAGTTCCGTTTATTGCTCTCCTTAAGTCATATATATACAGGCTACGATAATTATTCCTACTAGTCCTTTGCTAATTGGCTTAAGCTCTAAACGTTTCATTTACATGGTCCTCCTACTTGTGGTTTAACAGTAAAGCATTCTCTACATTTTTCACACCCTTACTTTCTCAAGGTTGTTTACCAGATTGAGATAAAGTCGCAGTGTCAGTATTCAGTACTTTTCCACTGTGGCCCGCTGAATGTTAGACCAGACTCTGCTTGTACAACCATTCTGCCTTGCTCTCTGAGCCATTCCCTAACATTTGTCGGTGACATGGACAGGGGGATTGAGTGCACCCTCAGCAAGTTTGCTGATGACACCAAGCTGAGTAGTGTGGTTGACACGGCGGAGGGACGGGATACCATACAGGGGGACCTTGACAGACTTGAGAGGTGGGCCTGTGCCAACCTCATGAAGTTCAACAAGGCCAAATGCAAGGTCCTGCATCTGGGTTGGGGCAACCCCAAGCACAAGTACAGGCTGGACAATGAGTGGCTAGAGGCCAGCTCTGAAGAGAAGGACTTGGAAATGGTGGTGTACGAGAAGCTCAACATGAGCTGGCAATGTGCGCTTGTAGCCCAGAAGGCCAACTGTATCCTGGGCTACATCAAGAGAAGCGTGGCCAGCAGGTCGAGGATGGTGCTTCACCCCCTCTACTCCATTCATGTAAGGCCCCACCTGGAGTACTGTGTCCAGTTCTGGAGCTCCCAACACAAGAAAGACATGGACCAGTTAGAACAAGTCCAGAGGAGGGCCACGAGGATGATCCGAGGACTGGAGCACCTCTCCTATGAGGACAGGCTGAAAGAGTTGGGGCTGTTCAGCCTGGAGAAGACACAGCTCCGGGGAGATCTTATAGCGACCTTCCAATACCTGAAGGGAGCCTACAAGAAAGCTGGGGAGGGACTTTTCATAAGGGCAGTTAATGACAGGACAAGTAGAAATGGCTTTAAGCTGAAAGAGGGTAGGTTTAGATTAGATATTAGGAAGAAATTCTTCACTATGATGTTGGTGAGACACTGGAACAAGTTGTCCAAGGAAGTTGTGGATGCCCCCTCCCTGGAACTGTTTAAGGCCAGGATGGATAAGGCTTTGAGCAACTGGATCTAGTGGAAGGTGTCCCTGCTGATGGCAGGGGAGTTGGAACTGGATGATCTTTAAAGCCCCTTCCAACCCAAACCATTCTACGATTCTATGATTCTATAATTTGCACTCTCTGGAGACAGCTCCTCTCAAGTGTGAGGGCCAGATATCCATTCAAGGAAGATCTTATGAACTTCCTGGGAAAGTGGACTACCACAGATGAAGACATCCAGTACCTGAGAGAATTAGCAGTGCTGCAAGTCATCTACAGTGATCCCGACAATGATGAGATCTCAAAAGATCCCGAGGAAGTCCTGTGCGCACAGGCCATAGGGAGGAAGGTGATTCAAATTCCCCGGTATCATATGCTAACGGCTTGGTAGAAATGTATTCCCCAGATACGGGAACATCAACTGTGGAAAGTGTCTTCCTGGCTCCAAAACTTTGAAGAAAATCTCTGTACCTCCTTGTCCCTACGGGCCAGCACCGTGGCTGTCAAGAGCGTCCCAAGGATTCAATCCTCTCCTGCCCCAGCCGGAGGGAAAGGGAGCCCCTGACGTATGCCATGTGATGCACTCTGGTTCTTCCTGCGTGACCAAGGGGAGGACATGAGGAAGTGGGATGGTGAACCCACCTTTAAACTGGAGGCCTGTGTACATGAGCTGAGGGGGAAGACAGCTGTTATGAAAGGGCCACCCAAGAAGGCTGTCAGTGTAGTTGGTGCTGACGCCCAGGAAGGTAATCAACGATCTTCCAGACACAGAAAAACTGAAATCACCTCCCTCGACCCTGGTGAGGGGACGTCTGGTCTAGCACTACAAAGGTCAGACAGTGAATACTCTGATGAAGAACAGGAGTAGAGGGTCCCTGCCTTCGGCCAGGAGGAGGAAAGGGACGACTGGGTATACAGGACTGTGTGGATCCGATGCCCTGGAACAGTAGATCCACAAAGGTACAAGGCTTTGGTAGACACTGTTGCACAGTGTACACTGGTGCCATCGGGGTATAGGGGCACAGAACACAGAATCATACAATTATAGGGGTTGGAAGGGACCTCAGGAGATCATCTAGTCCACCCCTCTCTGCTAAAGCATATTCCCTACAGCAGGTTGCACAGGAAAGCATCCAGGTGGGTTTTGAACATTTCCAGAGATAGAGACTTCACAACCTCTCTGTGCAGCTTATTCCAGTGCTCTGTCACCCTTACAGTAAAGAAGTTTTTCCATAAGTTTGTGTGGAACCTCCGGTGTTCCAGTTTTTGCCCATTGCCCCTTGTTTTTGACACCAGGCACCACCAAAAAAAGCCTGGCCTCATCCATTTGGCCCCCACACTGTTGGCCCTTTAACAGCCGAAGCTACAGGCAGCTTCAGCCTTGAACAATTAATTCCTGACTGAGTGGAAAAATAAAACAAATCAGACTAACAAGCAAAGAATGTGTGAGACAAGATAAGGGATGGTTTATATGCTGTAATTAGTAATCGGGGCACCTTGGATTACCTTCCTCCACATAGCCCGTGTGCACAGGACATCCTCGGGATCTTTGGAGTCCTCATCATTGTCAGGATCACTATAAATTACTTCCAGCACTGCTAGTTCTCTCAGATACTGGATACCTTCATCTGCCGTAGTCCACTTTCCTGGGGAGTTCATGAGGTCATCTTTGAATGGATATCTGGCCCTCACACTTGAAAGGAGCCGTCTCCAGAGACTGCAAATTGCCGCCTCTCTTCCAATTCCTCTCTCTATCCCACAGTTTCTAGCAAGGGATCCCAGCTGCTGGGCTTCCCTTCCTTCCAGTTGCTGGCTGTCGGCCCCATTATCCCAGCATCGGAGCAGCCAGGCAGCAATCTGCTCACCTGGCTGGTGGCTGTAATCTTTACGCATGTCTTGAAGCTCTGATGAGGTCAAGGACTGGGTAGTTTCTGCTTCTTGTTTTAGTTCTCTCACTCCTTCCTCCAAGTTCCTCATCAAAGGACCGGCTTCTTGATCCCCTTCTTCCTCTGTCCTCACTAATCGATGATATGGACCAGTGGTTCTCCTTGTCCACGGTTTCTTTTTCACCACTGGGGCGATTACTGTAGTTGTTGTTGTTTGGATCCCTGTCTCAACCATGGTGTCCTCGGATGTGGTCTGGGTCCCTGCCTCAACCACAGTCCTCTGAGAACACTGAACTGTGGCTCGATAGGCACAGGCCAAGCCCCTGTACAGTGCTAGAAGCTGCTGGTTCTCATTGGGGTAGGCCAGGCACCCTTCTGTCAAGTGGTGTGTTAGTTTGCCAGGGTTGTGTGCCTCTTCAGGTGTAAAATACCAGGCTATGGGAGGTGATAACCATCCTAGGAACCTGCCCAAATCCTTCCACACACCCTGCCACCCAGGGACCGGCCGTTTCAGGGCACTTTTCAGTATTTCATCACCCAAAAGCTGCCTTCTCTTACACCAGGACGAGACTATATTCCACAAAAACCATAATATTCCAATAGTATTACTAAGTAGTAATAAACAGCTCACTTAAGGGTGAACAAGGACCTCGGGAGCCTGCATAATAAAACCATCCACATCAGTCCCATGTAGGGATAGGGAGATGTATTCCCTTGTGTCCTCCACAAGATAGCTCCCCCAGCACAGTAAGGCCATCAGTGCCAGGACTAAGCACATAGTCACTATTTGTACCAGCACATTCCCGAGTTCCTTCATCCTCCCCACAGAATAGCTCCCCCAGCACAGCAAAACTACGAATGTCAGCATGAAGCCCATAGCTGTTCCTGTTATCAACATGTTCCCAAACTGAGCAGAAACAGAGATAAGCAATGCTACCAGCAGAGAGAGAAAAAAACAAAACGCCGTGACCTGCACAGGAGCTCACTGCTTAATAACTACTGCAGCTAAAGCACGCTGAATGTAAACTGTTGCTGTCTCGAGCCCCACGTTGGGCGCCAAAAAAAGACTGTGGTGGGTTGACCTCGGCTAGATACTGGATACCCACCAAAGCCCACTCTATCAGCCCCCTCCTCAGCAAGACGGGGAGGGGAGAAAAGAAGATGGAACACAAAAAAAACAAACTCGTGGGTCGAGGCAAAAGCAGTTTAATAGAAGCAAAGCAACAAAATATTTATTCTCTACTTCCCATCAGCAGGAGATGTTTGGCCACTTCCCGGGAAGCAGGGTTTGCATAGGCGTTGCGGTTCCCGGAGGACAAACGGAAGTAACGAACGCCCCCCCCCTTCCCCCTCCGTTCTCCTTGCTTTATTTCTGAGCAGACGTCATATGGTATGGAATATCCCTTTGGTCCGTTTGGGTCAGCTGTCCTGGCTGTGTCCCCTCCCAAGACCTTCCCCACCCCCAGCCTACTGGGTTAAATGTTGGAGAGACAGCCTTGGTGCTGTGCTAGCACTGCTCACCAGTAACCAAAACACTGGTGTGTTATCAACACCCCTCGAGCCACCAAATACAAAACACAGCACTCTGAGGGCTGCCACGGGGAAAATCAACTCCATCCCAGCCAGACCCAATATGGACTCACAGATATTAGGGAGACCCTTGGAGACTCCCACTGGGGATCAATCAGTACCAATGGACTTTTGTGTCTTTTTTAATTTCTCTACAAGCCATTTTTTAGCCTTGTGGGGCATTCAACACAGTACTGTTAAATCGCAGTTTTCCCACAAGGGACAAGCTTTGGTTGAACGCACAAACATTAAAACACCTGTTGCAAAAAGAAAGGAAAGGGGAAATGGGTTTAACACCTCATGAAAGACTCAGTAAAGTGTTGTATGTATTAAATTACCTAAGATTGCCTTGAGGGGAACTGCACCCTCCAATGGTGGCACATGGCAAAGGCCTATCAGGAGGACTGGACAATATAAAAAGAGGCCAAGCCACAGTATGGGTAAAAAATGGTGTCACTGGACAGTGGGAGGGTCTCAGAGAACTGATAACTTGGGGTAGGGGCTGTGCTTGTGTCGTTACAGATCCTGGAACATGGTGGGTTCCGGCGAAGTGGATACGCCCCTGGTTGGAAGACAAGCAAGAGGCACAAAAGAAAGATGATCCGTCTTGAGCTTATAGTTATTACTGCATTAAGGTTTTTGGTAATTAGTGTTGTTTCAGGACCCTGGGCTGTAGTACCCAGACAGAACATGTGGGTAACTTTTGCTAATATAACGAAGCAAGAATCACTGTGGCTTTCACTGGCTACGCCCAGGGATCCTTTTAGAACCTGTCTTATAAGAGTGCCTTTGTATAACTTTGAAAGCTTTTTAGGATATGTAAGTATTGATAGCATTATCACATTTAACAAAACACAAATTCAGCAGCTATATAATCAGACATGGCCAAATAACAATTTTAAGCACTATAAAAATGCTATGCTAGCTTTTAGATCTGTTTTTATAATCTCTCATTTAAACACATCTCTTATAGAATCACAACAACACTCGACACAAGAGAAGCCTTTCTTATTTTGATGAAAATTGCAACGATCAGATATAGTTTTGGGACACTGCTGCCATGGTTCCAACTGCGTTGTTTTCTTTTAATGTTGCAGCAGGAAAAGCATTAGGAGATGTGAAAGAGTTAGGTTGTTGGATGGCTAAACAAACAAATCTCACATCAGAAACTCTCACACTGATGTTAGTCGACACTGATAGCATTAGACACGCAACACTGCAAAATAGAGCAGCAATTGATTTTTTATTGTTAGCACAAGGACATGTTTGTGAGGAATTTGAAGGTATGTGCTGTACGAATTTATCAGACCACTCAGACTCAATTCATATGGCCATTAGAAGGTTAAGGGAAAATGTCAAACAGTTGAGGGTAAATAGTGATGCTTGGTTAAGCGAATGGTTTTCAGAGTTGGGGTACACAAGGATGAGTCTCTTCACTATTAAAGTCGGGATTTAAGGTGTTATTCGTAATTTTGATGATCCTCCTATTAGTGCCTTGTTTGCTATCGTGTCTGCAAAGGGCCCTGCAGAAGATGGTGAACAATGCCTTTGTGGTACAAAAACAAAAAGGAGGATTTGTTGGCCCTTTAAGAGCCGAAGCCGCAGGCAGCTTCAGCCTTGAACAAATAATTCCTGACTTTGAGTGAAAAATAAAACAAATCAGACTAACAAGCAAAGAATGTGTGAGACAAGATAAGGGATGGTTTATATGCTGTAATTAGTAACTAGGCAGAAGTAAAAGAATGCCTCATGAACAGGTGGAATTATCCAACCAAGTATTATAACCAGGCATGTGAACAGTAGCTTTTAGCCAATGAAGAGTTTTTATGTGTGTGTGTGTGTGTGCATGTGTTAGCAGCTTAAGAGTATATAAATGATCATGTAACTAATAATAAATGTGTGATTCACATCGAATCGTGTGGAGTCCATGAGTCATCCCTCTCGCACCGCACTTCAGATGTTTATAGACATTGATAAGATCCCCTCTCAGTTTTCTCTTTTCCAGGCTGAAAAGTCCCAGCTCTCTCAGCCTCTCCTCATAAGGCAGATGCTCCAGGCCTCTCATCATCTTTGTGGCCCTTCACTGGACTCTCTCCAGAAGATCCCTGTCCCTCTTGAACTGGGGAGCCCAGAACTGGACGCAGTACTCCAGATGTGGCCTCACCAGGGCAGAGTAGAGGGGGAGGACAACCTCCCTCGACCTGCTGGCCATGCTCTTTTTAATGCACCTCATCAGGTTCCTTTCTGCTCAACTCTCCAACATGTCCAGGTCTCATTAAATGGCAGCACAGCCTTCTGGTGTGCCAGCCACTCCTCCCAACTTGGTATCATCAGCAAACTTGCTGAAGGTGGACTCTACCCCTACATCCAAGTCACTGATGAAGATGTTAAACAAGACTGGACCCAGTACTGACCCCTGGGGAACACCACTAGTTACAGGCCTCCAACTAGATTCTGCGCCACTGATCACAACCTTCTGAGCTCTGCCAGTCAGCCAGTTCTCAATCCACCTCACCGTCCACTCATCTATCCCATACCTTTACTACAAGCTTTACTACAAGGGTGTTGTGGGGGACAGTATCAAAAGCCTTGCTGAAATCAAGGTAGACAACATCCACTGCTTTCTCCTCATCTACCCAGCTGGCGATAACGCCATAGAAGGCTGCCAGATTGGTCAAGCATGATTTCCCCTTAGTGAAACCATGTTGACTACTTCTGATAACCTTCTTTTCTTCCAATTGCTTAGATATCATTCTGTGATTTAGAGATGGTATCAAGAATGAGCTGTTCCATCACCTTCCCATGGATGGAGGTGAGGCTGACTGGCCTGTAGTTGCCTGGATTCTCCTTCTTGCCCTTTTTAAAGATTGGAGTGACATTGGCTATCCTCCAGTCTTCAGGCACCTCTCCCGTTGTCCAGGGCCTTTCAAAGATAATAGAGAACGGTTTAGCAATCCTGCCAGCTCCTTCAGCACTCGTGGGTGCATCCCATCAGGGCCCATGGATTTGTGTATATTGATTTTGCTTAGGCTATCTCTGATCAGTTCCTCCATGACGAAGGGGCAGTCTTCCTCTCTCCAGACTCTCTCTTCCCTCTAGCGTCTGGGATTCCTGAGAGGCACTTTTAGCCATAAAGACTGAAGCAAAGAAGGCATTCAGTATCTCTGCCTTCTCAGCATCTCCTGAAACCAGGGCACCCTCCTTGTTCAACAGTGGGCCCACATTTTCCCTGGTCTGCCTTTTGTTATTGATGTACCTAAAAAAGCCTTTTTTTTTCTCTTTAACCTCCTTTGCCAGATTTAGTTCCAAGTGGGCCTTAGCCTTCCTAGTTGCATCCCTACAGGCCCTGACCACATTCTTATGCTCCTTCCAGGTGGCTAGACCCTTTTTCCACATTTCATCGACCTTTCTCTTCCCTTTGAGTTTTTCCATGAGCTCTTTGCTCATCCATGTGGATTTCCTGCCACTCTTGCCTGATTTCTTTCTCCTAGGGATGCACCGATCTTGAGCTTGGAGGAAATGGTACTTGAATGTTAACTAACTCTCTTGGGCCCCCTTACCTTCCAGTGGTCTAGCCCATGGGATGGATACTCCCAAGTAGGTCCTTGAAGAGGTCAAAGTTGGCTCTTCTGAAGTCCAGAGTTGCAACCCTATTTATTGGCTTGCATCTTCCACATGAGATCCTGAACTCTACCATCTCATGGTCGCTGCAACCCAGGCTGTCCCCAACCTTCACATCCCCAACCAGCCCTTCCTTGTTAGTAAGAACAAAGTCCAAAAGCACATCTCTCCTCATCAACTCTTCCACCAGCTGCATCAGGAAGTTATCCTCTGTGCATTGCAGGAACCTCTTGGACTCCATGTGCCTGCCTGTGTTGCTTTTTCAAGAAATATCAGGGTGATTAAAGTCCCCCATGAGAACCAGGGCCTGCCATCTCGAGGCTGCTTTCAGCTGCCTGTTGAAAGCCTCATCAACCTCCTCATCCTGATCAGGCAGTAAACACCCACAACAGTGTCACCTGTGTTAACCTGCCCCTTAATTCACACCCATAAGATCTCCACTCATTCATTATCTATCTCTAGGTGGAACTGGATACATTCCAGTTGCTCTCTCACATAAAGGGCAACTCTGCCACCCAGTCTTGCTGGCCTGTCTTTTCTAAAGAGGACATACCCATCCATTACAGCATTCTAGTCATGCGAGTAGAACCCATCTGGATCTCTGGAGTGACAGGGGGATGCCAGGAATTGTCTGTATTGGAAGCTGAGGTGAGCTTGACGGGAGAAAAATGGGAAAAGCACCCCATTGTGACCAGCCCAGAAGCCACTTGTATCCTTGGCATAGACTACCTCAGGAGAGGGTATTTCAAAGACCCAAAGGGGTACCGATGGGCTTTTGGTGTAGCCACTGTAAACACACACAAGGTCAAACAGCTGTCTACCCTGCCTGGCCTCTCGGAAGATCCCTTCGTTGTGGGATTGATGCAAGTTGAAGAATAACAGGTGCCAGTTGCCAAGAGGACAGTGCACCGGCAGCAATATCGTACAAACCAAGACTCTCTGATTCCCATCTATGAACTAATTCGTCAACTGGAGAGCCAAAGAGTCATCAGCAAGACTCATTCACCTTTAATAGCCCCATACGGCTGGTGCAAAAGCCAAGTGGTACGCCACCATAGACATTGCTAATGAATTTTTCTCCATTCCTTTGGCACCAGAGTGCAGGCCACAGTTTGCTTTCACCTGGAGGGGTGTCCAGTACACTTGGAATCGACTGCCTCAGGGGTGGAAACACAGCCCCACCATTTGTCATGGGGTAATTCAAAATGCACTGGAAAGGGGTGATGCCCCATAACACCTACAATACACTGATGACATCATCGTGTGGGGCAACAAGGCAGAAGTGTTTGAGAAGGGAAAAAGAGTAATTCAGATTCTTCTGAGAGCTGGATTTGCCATTAAGAAAAGCAAGGTCAAGGGACCTGCACAGGAGATTCAGTTCTTGGGAATAAAATGGCAGGATGGACGCCATCATGTGCCTATGGATGTGGTTAACAAGATAGCAGCTCTGTCTCCACCCACTAACAAGAAGGAAACACAAGCTTTCCCAGGCCTTGTGGGATTCTGGAGAATGCATGTTCCAGGTTACAGTCAGCTTGTGAGTCCTCTTGTCCTGGGTTTGATTAGGATAGATTTAATTGTTCACAGGGAACTTGGAGGGGAGAGCCAGTGCAGCTGGCCTGGGCGGGCCAGGGCAGGTATTCCATACCATTTGACGTCATGCTCAGTATTTAAACAGGGAAGTTCTGGGTAGAGGGGGCTGCTGGGTGCTGTAGTTTGCGAGCCAGTTGGGTGGTGAGCTGTTTGGTTCCATGTATCACTTTTTTTATGTTGCATATTCTTTCATTAGCACTGTTGTTGTTTCTCCCTTACTATTCTAGTAAACTGCTTGTGTCTCAACCTCTGATCCCCATTTTTTATATTTTCTCCTTCCCATCCCACTGGAGTGTGAGGGGGGGGGAGCAACCCTTCCTGGTTAAACCATGTCACCTCTCTATCGAGTAACCTGAAAGAAGAACTATTTTGAGTGTGGCCTTGAGCAACAACAAGCCTTTGAGCACATCAAACAAGAAATAGCTTGTGCAGTGGCTCTTGGGCCTATCCAAACAGGACCAGCTGTGCAAAATGTACTCTACACTGCAGCTGGGGAGCATGGTCTCACCTGGAGCCTCTGGCAGAAAACATCAGGAGAAACTCCAAGTTGACCACTAGGGTTTTGGAGCAGGGGGTATTGAAGATCAGAAGCCCACTACACTCCAACTGAAAGGGAGATACTAGCAGCATGAGGGGGTTCGCGCCGCTTCAGAAGTTGTTGATACAGAAGCGCATCTCCTCCTGGCACCGCGATTGCCTGTGCTACACTGGGTGTTTAAAGGAAACATCCCTTCTACACATCATGCAACCAGTGCTACATGGAGTAAGTGGGTAGCATTGATCATGCAAAGAGCTCGACTAGGGAATCCCAACCGTCCAGGAATCCTGGAAGAGATCATGAACTGGCCAGAAGGCAGAGATTTTGGAGTACAGCCTGAGGAGGTGGTTCATGCCCAAGAGGAACCACCGTATAATGAATTATCAGAAGACAAAAGGTGTTATGCTTTGTTTACTGATGGATCCTGTTGTGTGGTAGAAAAACATCAGAAGTGGAAGGCTGCTGTGTGTAGTCCCACACGACAAGTCATCGAGGACACTGAAGGAGAAGGCAAGTCAAGTCAGTTTGCAGAAGTGAAAGCCATCCAACTAGCCCTAAAGATTGCTGAACGAGAAAAGTGGCCAGTGCTCTATCTCTACACTGACTCCTGGATGGTGGCTAATGCCCTGTGAGGGTGGCTGCAGCAGTGGAAGAAGACCAATTGGTAGCGCAGGGGTAAACCCATCTGGTCTGCTGCACTGTGGCAGGACATCACTGCTCGAGTAGAAAACATGACTGTAAAGGTACATCATGTAGATGCTCACGTGCCCAAAAGCCGCACCACAGAAGAACATCAAAACAATGAACATGTAAACAAGGCTGCCAAAATTGAAGTAGCTCCCGTGGACTTGGACTGGGAGCATAAAGGTGAGCTATTTTATTTTTTTAGGCCAGCTGCTGTCTGGGTACCCAGCCCCCTGAGCCAGTAGCCAGTGACAGGGAGCAGAACGAAGCTCCCACGATCCAGGAGGTAATGGTTAGAGACCTGCTCAGCCAATTAGACATCCACACGTCTATGGGGCCGGATGGGGTCCACCCGCGGATATTGAGGGAGCTGGCAGAAGTTCTCTCCAAACCCCTTTCTATCATCTGCCAACAGTCCTGGATGACTGGGGAGGTTCCACTTGACTGGAAGGTGGCAAATGGTATGCCCGTTTACAAGAAGGACTGGAGGGAGGATCAGGGGAACTACAGGTCTGTCAGACTGACCTCAGTGCCAGGGAAGGTCATGGAGCAGATCATCTTGAGTGCCATCACATAGTGCACATAGGCCAACCTGGTGATCAGGCCCAGTCAACATGGGTTTATGAAAGGCAGGTCCTGCCTGACTAACCTGATCTCCTTCTATGACAAGGTGACCCGCTTAGTGGATGAGGGAAAGGCTGTAGATGTTTTCTACCTGGACTTTAGTAAAGCCTTTGACACCATTTCCCACAGCATTCTTCTTGAGAAACTGGCTGCCAATGGCCTGGATAGGCATACTCTCTGCTGGGTTAAAAAATGGCTGCATGGCCAAAGAGTGGTAGTAAATGGAGTTGGCAGCCGGTCACAAGTGGTATTCCCCAGGGCTCAGTGTTGGGGCCAGTCCTATTTAACATCTTTATCAATGATCTGGATGAGAGGATTGAGTGCACCCTCAGTAAATTTGCAGATGACACTAAACTGGGTGGTAGTGTTGATTTGCTTGAGGGTAGGAAGGCTCTAAAGAGGGATCTGGACTGGCTGGATCGATGCGCTGAGGCCAATTGTATGAGGTTTAACAAGGTCAAGTGCTGGGTCCTGCACTTGGGTCACAACATCCCCATGCAACGCTACAGGCTTGGAGAAGCATGACTGGAAAGCTGCCTGGCAGAAAAGGACCTGGGGGTGTTGGTTGACAGCCAGCTGAACATGAGCCAGCAGTGTGCACAGGTGGCCAAGGTGCCCAATAGCATTCTGGCCTGAATCAGAACTAGTGTGGCCAGCAGGACTAGGGAAGTGATCGTCCCACTGTACTCGCCACTTATGAGGCCACACCTCAAGTATTGTGTCCAGTTTTGGGCCCCTCATTACAAGGACATTGAGGCACTGGAGCGTGTCCAGAGAAGGGCAACAAAGCTGGTGAAGGGCCTGGAGAACAAATCTTATGAGAAGCAGCTGAGGGAACTGGAGTTGTTTAGTCTAGAAAAGAGGAGGCTGAGGGGAGACCTTATCACTGTCTACAACTACCTGAAACGAGGTAGTAGTGAGGTGGGTTTGTGTCTTTTCTCCCAGGTAACTAGTGATAGAACAAGAGACAATGGCCTCAAGTTGCGCCAAGGGAGGTTCAGATTGGGTGTCAGGAAAAATTTCTTCACTGAAAGGGTTCTCAGGCACTGGAATGGGCTGCCTAGGGAGGTGGTTGAGTCACCATCCCTGGAGGTATTTAAAAGATGGCTAGATGGGGTGCTCAGAGATATGGTTTAGTAGTGGATAGGTACAGTTGGACTTGATCTCAGAGGTCTTTTCCAAACAGGAGATTCTATGATTCTGTGATTTTATTTGTAGCTCAATGGGCCCATGAGACATTGGGACATCTAGGGAGACATGCAACACATAGATGGGCTTGTGATAGAGGGGTGGACCTGATCATGGAAGCCATCACACAGGTCGCTCATGAATGTGAAACGTGCTGCAATCAAGCGAGCCACACGAGTAAAATCTCCCTGGAATAGAGGGCAGTGGCTGGGCTTTCAGTATGGTGAGGCCTGGCAAATGGACTATATTGGACCACTGCCACGAACACGCCAAGGCAAGCGCTACATACTCACCATGGTGGAAGCAACTACTGGTTGGCTAGAAACATACCGATCTGATGTCGGGATTATTTAAATGTCCCAATTCAATGTTGGGGAAGGTTTCAATATGATCCCAAGAGCAAGATTAAGACACAAACGAGGTCAAATGCCGTACTCCCAGAACACCATTTATTACAAAAAGAAAAAGTAATAAAGAGGATAGTGATAGGACAGAATGGAACAGAAGATGGAAATCAAGCAAGGAGTTGGGATAGGGCAGCAAGAATAGTCACCACCACGGGTCCTACGGAGAGGCGATGGTGAGGGGGGGTGCGAGGAGGTCTCAGTTGCTTGTTCCAGCGGTGGTGCGGCATGGTCAGGCAGTCATCCTCTCTATCTCTCTCCTTCTCTACCTCCTGCCCTTGCCCATGCAGGTCCTCCTTAAATACCCCTTCGAGGGCTGTGGTTTCCATACCACTTGGGGCAGGGACATGTCCAGGCAGAACACGCCCGCAGGCAAGGCTCCTTCACAAGTCAGGGTTTCCAGAAGCCGGTGGTCTTGTGACCGTCCTTACAAGCAATCTTTGAGACAAGTCTATAGCATAGTTCCTCACACCTGTAAACCATGTTACTGCCAGAAACACCATCTTAGGCCTTGAAAGACAAATTTTGTGGCTACATACTACTCCAGAAAGAATTGAATCGGACAATGGGACTCATTTTTGAAATAACCTCATAAACTCCTGGGCAAAGAAACATGGCATTGAGTGGGTGCACCACATCCCCTATCACCCACAAGCCTCTGGAAAGACTGAAAGATACAATGGACTGTTAAAGACGATGTTGAGGGCATTGGTGTATTGGGTTTGCATGGCAAGGTTTCAGTAGTGGGAGGGGCATAGGGGTGACTTCTGTGAGAAGCTGCCAGAAGTTTCCCCCATGTCCTACACAGCCAATGCCAGCCGGCTCCAAGATGGACCCACTGCTGGCCAAGGCCGAGCCAATCAGTACCGCCCCTGTGATAACATAATTAAGAAAAAAATAAAAGATAAAAAAAACCTGCACACTTTGCAGCTGGAGAGAGAAGTGAGATGTGAGAGAAACAACTCCACAGACACCAAAGTCAGTGAAGAAGGAAGGGGAGGAGGTGCTTCAGGGACTGGAGCAGAGATTCTCCTGCAGCCTGTGGTGAAGACCATGGTGAGGCAGGCTGTCCCCCTGCAATCCATGGAGATCCATGGTGGAACAGATGACCTCCTGTAGCCCATGGAGGACCCCACACCGGAGCAGGTGGATGCCTGAAGGAGGCTGAGACCCTGTGGGAAGCCCATGCTGGAGCAGGTTCCTGTCAGGACCTGTGGTCCCTGTGGAGAGAGGAGCCCACGTCAGAGCAGGTTTGCTGGCAGGACTTTTGACCCCATGGGGGACCCACGCTGGAGCAGTCTGTTCCTGCAGGACTGCACCCCATGGAAAGGACCCATGCTAAAGCAGTTCTTTAAGAACTGTTGTTCATGGGAAGGACTCATGCTGGAGAAGTTAGTGGAGGACTGTCTCTCATGAGAGGGACCCCACACTGGTGCAGGGGAAGGAGTCCTCCCCCTGAGGAGGAAGGTGCAGCAGAAACAACATATGAGGAACTGACCCCAACCCCCATTCCCTGTCCCTCTGTGTTGCTGGGGGGGAGGAGGTGGAAATAAGGAGAGAAGTTAAGCCTGGGAAGAAGGGAGGGGAGGGGAGAGGTGTTTTAAGATTTGGTTTTATTTCTCATTATCCTCTTGTCTGATTGGTAAAGAAATTAAAATTTGTTTTTTCCCCCAAGTCGAGTCTGTTTTGCCCGTGCCAGTAATTGGTGAGTGATCTCTCTCCGTCCTTATCTCGACCCACAAGCCTTTCATTATATTTTTCTCCCTCTGTCCAGTTGAGGAGGGGGAGTGATAGAGTGGGCTTTGGTGGGCATCTGGCATCCAGCTAGTGTCAACACATCACAATTGGGCAATGGGGGATGGAAGCAAATTTAGCGGAAGCCAATTGCCTGGTTAACACCAGAGGATCTGTTAACCATCCTGGTCCTGCCCAAACAAACCTTCTACATACTGTGGGAGGAGATAAGGTCCATGTCACGCACATAGGGAAGTGACTGGGAAAGGTGGTATGGGTTGTTCCTCCCTTGGGAAAAGGCAAGTCCATTCCTGGGACTGTGTTTGCTCAAGGATTCAGCTGCATTTGGTGGGTAATGCATATGGATGGTGAGATCTAGTGTTATACCTCAAGGAGGTTTAACCTTGGGTGAAAAATAATCTGTGATGTGTGTTGTATGTTGTAGGAAGTAATGTAGCAGGAACTACCTGAGAGAGAATGATCTTCGCAAGGAACCGAGTTCAGCAATGATCCAAACCAAGCTGATGTTGGCACCTAACAACCAAACACACTGCTTCTCCTGTCCTGAGCAGCCACTTTGACAGATGGGGCCCAAGTCATAGCCTATTCTTATGGATATTTTGCAGGGGAGTGGTAGAAGCACATGGAATGGGAAAATATGTTAAGGGACAGGGTATAGTAGTTAATGAGAATGTATAAATCCATGAGTTTATTTCAGGGATGAGAGATACAAGGGGATGGTCAGAAGATATATAAATGTATTAAATTATGTGGGACCTGAGCATGATCCAAATAGTATGGAATAAGGGGTGGAGACTGTATTGGGTCTGGCTGGGATGGAGTTAACTTTCCCCATAGCAGCCCTCAGAGTGCTGTGCTTTGTATCTGTAGCTAGAACAGTGTTGATAACACACCAATATTTTGGGAACTGCTGAGCAGTTCTCCTACAGCATCAAAGCTGTCTCTCCAACTCCCCCTGACCCCAGAGGTCAGTAGGCTGGGGTGGGAGGGGACATAGCTAGGACAGCTGACCCAAACTGACCAAAGCAATATTCCATACAATATGATGTCATGCTCAGCAATAAAAGCTAAGAGAAAGGAGGAGGGGGCATTCGTTATTAAGGCATTTGTTGTCTGAAACAACCACTACACCTACTGAGGCCCTACTTCCCAGGAAGTGGCTGGACATTGCCTGCTGATGGGAAATAGAGAAGAAAGTTTTTAATCTTATTTTCTTCCCTGTCCTGTTGAGGAGGGGGAGTGAGAGGGCAGCTTGCTGGGAACCTGGTAGCGAGCCAAGGTCAACCCACCACATGTGGTCACTGAATTACTTCTTAAACAACATTTAAATACTTCTCTCAGATTCATCTTCTTGAAAATTCAGGCACTACCACATACATTTGATACTTATATTTGATGCAAGAAAATAGTTGTGTCCTTGTGAGTTTGCAGTTTCTTCTGAGCTTATCCTTTGCTCCTCCATAGACAGTAGATTTCACCAAAGAAGTTTATTTTGTGGATTGATCTTGTAGAATAATATATTTATGTGATGAACTGCCAGGAAAGTTAACTACATTAGAGTGGAATAAATCCTTGAAGAGGAGTCGTAGTTTTGGCAACTGCAAGGAGATCCACATGCATCTGTAACAAATGCTATGCTACTGTAGATACTTATAAAATAACTTGTTTTGTTTGATCAATAGTGGCTATTTATTTAAGAATTCAAGAGATATTTCTCACTGAACTGCTCTCTTTGAAATTATTCACAGTGCAATGGGTATACAAATAAGCACTATACAAGTAACCACAATTACTGGTAGATTTTTTTAGGACTCTTCCATCCTTATACATACATTACTTCCAGCTTCCTTTCTCCTCTGTTGGAGACTCTAGTAGACAAAGGTTGGGAAAGAACATTAAAGAACAGAAAGCATACGAGCCCACTACACACTGAGCAAAAACCATGGGGAGCGTCAGATGCACACACACTATATACAGAAGGCTAGGACAAAAAAGCAAAAGCGGTTCAGCCATTTGATGAATTTGTGCAGATACAATGGAACACAAATATGACTAGCACACTGAGAAGAACCCCAGTTGCTAATAAATAATTTCTCTTATTATCAGATATAAGAACTTTTAACTTGCAAAACTCATTAAGGCTGAAAATTAAAAAGGAAAGCTCACAACACACTTCTTTCTTAATTCTGAAGTACATTTTTCCAACAACTCATTTTGATCAGATGAGAGAACAAAAAAGCATCATAAAAACATAAGTCAGAAAAAAAGTTGTTGCAAAGATCTAAGACAGCTAAAACAATTTTAAAACAACTGCTCTAAAACAATTAAAAATATTTGACTAACACTTCAATTTCCTATTTGACTCAAGCTACTGGTCATGAAGCATTTAAAGTGCATTATACATTGGTTTTAGTTTACACATGGTATAAGTAACTATTAGATACTCAATATCATACTTCTTAATTTTTTAAAAGCAAACATACAATTTATGTGATACACATATACTAAATCCAAAAAGTTTCCAGGCACCCAGTATTTTTTTAGCACTAATCATCAATATTACCATAGACATAATTTCTGTTACTTCATGTAACCCAATTAAAGTTGAAAAATTAATGAACCCTAAAGGAATTACTGTTGACTTTTAACACTGAAGCACATCTCCACAAAGGAAGTCATATCACCAAATATAGAACCTGTGTGATGGGATTTTATGGATGGATGATGGTTATTTGAAGCACTTGGGAAAACCTGAGTAATGAAAGTACGTCATAATTACAATTGCAAGTAATTATCACCCAGTTATAAGACAGAAGACTAGCATCGTCCTCAGTACTAAAATTCCCTCTAGTTTAAATTTATACTGAAACTAACCCAAATCTACAAGTTCAGAAGGGGAGTTGGCCTATTTCTTTTTCCCTCTGAAAACAGAAAAAACATAAAACTGATTTTGTACCCAGTGACAGTAGAAGAGAAAAAAAAAAGTTTTAGAAATGGCCCTCAATTCATTCTGTAAGGAGGTTATGATATGATGGATGCATTTGGTATGGATTCAAGATGTGAAAAGACCCACCACACAAAATCATACATGTCTCTACAGATTCTATGTCACATAAGGATTGGTTATCACTAAGGAATTTTAAACTATATGTGGATTTACACCTCAAAAGACATGAGCTCAAGTAAAGTAATGCAGAAATGATCAGGAAACTGATCTGGAACCATATTTTGCCAACAGCATATGTACTAGAAAAATTATTGGACTATACGTAGTTACATGAAAATCTGTATAAATAAAACCTAACTTTATTAAAAAAATGTTACCAAATTGAAACAAAATGTTAAGAATATGAAAGTTCCTTGCATTCCAACTAAACGATAGAGGATGAAGAAATTATGTTTTCCAGGCTCGTTTAACAAACAGAGAATAACTAAGAATAAATACTGTAATCATGCAGCACATAGTAATGTATTACATTATCATTTCACCTTTGATAAAACAAAGCTGTTCTCACAGGCTTTTATACATTGAAAACTGCTTAAACTTAAAAGAAGCACCTGCGTCTACAAGTTATGAGAAAGGAACCTTGGAATGTATCCAAAAGATGTACCCTGGCAAGCACACAGGAAGGGATGCATGCAAAGTCCATCAGCCAATTAGGGGCATGTGAACTGCTCGTGCTGTGAGTGAAGAGCCAATAACATGTTAACGGGTGTGGATGATTGCATTAGTTTGAGGTATAAATATTACTGTATTAGAACAAATAAATGGCTTCTTGCTTGATCATATTGATCGTGTGGCAGAGTCCATCGCTGAATTCCTGCAATTGGCGCCCGAACAGGGACCCTATTCATCGCTACGCGATGGCTTTGAAGCGGGGGAAGAACCAGCCAGAGGAAAGGACTATCTGGAAGGAATCCATAGCCCCTGAAGAGAAGGGAAGACCCATTGAGGTGGCCCATCAAGGCGTTGCTGCAGCAGAAATTCACCCGACAGTGAGGTGAGCAGCCGAACAGAAGAGAGAAATAGAAAAAGAGAGAAATTGAGAAAGGGAAAAAGAGAGAAATAGAGAAAGAGAGAAAGAGAGAAATGGGGGCTTCTCTTAGTAAGGAAAAGGAAGCCGTGATTAAACTCCTCCAACATTTTCTTTCTAAGAAAAATATGATGTGATGTGTTTGAAACGTTTATTGCTATGGTGTAAGGACAGAGAATTATTATCTGGGGTGAATACTGCCTTTGAACTTGAAACATGGGAACGAATAGGCAATGCTCTATGGGAAGAAATTAGCAATGGATCTAAAGAAGCACAAAACTTTGCTGCCTTATGGAAGCTGCTTAAAAATACCCTTCAAGAGTTAAAAGCAGAACGCGATGCTGCTGCGTCAGCCTTTGTAGCATTAAGTCCTACCGCTTCTACCAGTAAGCCATGCAGTAAAAAGATATCTACTTCCACACTGGTATTTATGGACAATATTTCACCGCCAGCACCTGCCGCAAGTAATGCAAATATGTATAATCCACCTCTGCCTGTATCGCCAGCGCCCGCGGTAACAAGTACGACTACTCCACCGCTTTCACCACCTCCCCCGAGAAATACCTCTGCCCCCGTGCAGCCGGTAACTAACCCTTCTGTGCCTGTACAGGATTCACCACAGCACTCTGCTTCAGCCTGTGAGAATGCACCTTTCCTCTATCCACCTCTCCCACCTTCTACCCTGAACACCCTGAGAGAACCAGAGGAGAGAAAAGTGACCTTAAATGACCCATCTCAACAGCTAATAGAAAAACGTAAGGACTTAGCAGCTAACCAGGACAAGGATTCACCCATATCCTTTATTCATACTAACTCTTTTTCTATTCCTCAGGTGTCTACGGCAGAACAATCCAAAAACGTTGCTTTAATAGAAGGGGTGGGGGGGAAGGAGAAAATCCACATCGTCGGTGGAGGGAAATTATAAGGGATGCTTTAGTAGAAGGGGAAATGTTGCCTAATACTCCCTCTGCTTTTCCAGTTTTGGTGGGACCAAATGATGAAGGGGCTTATACAGCTTTAGATTGGAAAATTATAAAAGAAGCAAAAAATGCTATAAGTCAGTATGGGTTAAAATCATCTTTTACTGAAGCAGTTCTAACGCACATTTTTAACGGTACCTTATTAACGCCTCATGATATCAGAATGCTAGCTAATACTCTTTTAAGCCCCTCGCAACAAATACAGGTTTTTCTCTACTGGAAGGACCTCTGTGTTAATGCAGAGGAGAAAAATTTGCAGCGTCCGGCAGATGAGGTTCTTCACTTAGTTACTGCAGATATGCTGCTGGGTGTAGGAGCCTTTGCCACTGCTGACATGCAATCCCATTTGCGGGCTCCAATTCTCCAGCTTTCCCAGAATTTAGCCTGGAAAGCCGACTCCAGCGTTTGCTACAGTGCAGCAAGGACCCACTGAACCATTTACAAGTCTTGTAGACAGATTACATGCTGCCTTAAAAGACCATCCAGACTTTGATCCTGACATGAAACTTAAATTACAAGATCAATTGGCTTATGAAAACAGCAATAGTCAAATGAAAAAAATGTTATGTACGTTGTCCAGAGGAGCTACCGTAGGTGAAATGTTAGAGTTATGTGACCGTATGGGGGAACAGAACAAAGCAGCATTTATGGCTTCAGCTTTGGCAGCCGCTGTGAGACCTTTTATAAAAAATCAGCAAACTGGCAAACCTGGTGCTACATGCCATAATTGTGGCAAAACTGGCCATTTTAGAGCGCACTGTTTTGCATCAGAGAGAGAAAATCGTATGTGTAAAAGATGTGTAAAATATGGCCATTGGGTTAAGGACTGCAAATCTAACTATCATGTATCAGGGAAAAAATTGGGAAACTTCCAGGAGAGCGTGAAGACCCCGGGCGCAAAGACACAAATTCAGGGTGGTTGGTCCACGTCTGCTCCTCCACTGATGGAAGTGCCAGAGTGGACCTGGAAACAACAATATAATTCACAATTACAGATATGTCTGTTAAATGCATTCCAACCACCTTAAATGGACCTTAATTTGAAGAGACCTTCTCAGTCAGATGGGTGCAGTGCTCACGACACAGCCTTTTCAGAGGCTGCCCTTGGGGGACAGCCGATTCAAAAGCTCACCTGGATCACTGATGCCCCAGTCTGGGTAGATCAATGACCACTAAAGGCAGAGAGGCTGTCCAGAGTTCAAAATTTAGTGCAGGAGCAATTGCAAGCAGGACACATTGTGCCGTCTACTAGTCCTTGGAACACTTCAATCTTTACCATCCCTAAAAACAGTGGGAAACGGAGACTATTGCATGATTTACGTGCAATAAACGCTGTGATGCAGGACATGGGAGCCCTTCAGCCAGGACTTCCAAGCCCTGTAATGCTTCCAGAGAATTGGGACTTATTGGTTATTGATTTAAAAGATTGTTTTCTCACAATTCCATTACATCCAGATGACTGTGAAAAATTTGCATTTTCTGTACCATCTATCAATAAGGCTGAACCTGCAAAAAGATATCATTGGGTTGTTCTACCACAAGGTATGAAAAATTCTCCTACCTTGTGCCAATTATTTGTAGCTTGGGCACTTCAACCTATTCGGCAAGCCAAACCTCAATTACTGATTTATCATTACATGGATGATATTTTAATAGCTGGTCAACATCTGCACACAGACCTTTTAATTACCGAATTGAGATCCCAACTTGAGTCTACAGGTTTAAAAATAGCTCCAGAAAAAATTCAGAAAAAAACACCATGGCATTACCTTGGCTGGACTCTGTCAGCTGAACAAGTTAGACCACAAAAAATTACACTTCAAACTCATATTCAGACATTGACAGATGTGCAAAAATTAGTAGGGGATATTCAGTGGATTCGGCCGCTGTGTGGCATTACTAATGAAGACCTCAGTCCTTTAATGCCTTTACTTCAAGGCAAGCCTGATGCTGCCGCTAAAAGAGAGTTATCTGAAACACAAATTTTTGCTTTGCAGCACATTGTAGACAAGGTAACGAAATCATATGCCAGTAGATATAATCCTGATTTAAAAGTCATTTTGGCTACTGTTACTGGAGTATAAATATAACTGCATTAGAACAAATAAGTGGCTTCTTGCTTGATCATATTGATCGTGTGGCAGAGTCCATCGTTGAGTTCCCGCAGTATATAGATGTTAAAAGCTATGAAGAAAAAAAGGCTTTCACTTTAAAAGCTAACTCTTGCCCCTTTTTAAAAATTATTATTAAAGCAAGCACAGATAAGCATTAAAAAACATTAATGTTGAGAAGAACAAAAATATGCTTTAATTTCTTAGTATTATTAGAGGAAAAGAACTAGGATTTTGGAGAACAAAACTAACTTTGAATTATAATTTTTCATACTTTCTAAAATTTTGTAGAATGTAGAAGGTGCCTTAAGAGTGCTTGAAGCCAGTAAATTTTTTCATTAAGAAAAAATGGCTAATTCAGTTACAATGGAAAGATTAAGTTGAAAAGAGTCGGCTTATGAATGAAATATCAGCTGAGTAAATACTTACAACAAAACTACTAGAAGAATGCAAGGAGACTGTTAAGCTTTCTAAATGATGATATATTTTAATATCCCTTTTTGTTTCTGTTCCGAAAGGCATTGTGAAATGGCTTACAGATTAAAAAGTTTTATTTCAAATTTGTAGTGATACTGGTGGGACAGTACCTGTTTCCTTGTCTATATCAGTACCTTATATTTGAGATATAAAATAGGGATGAAACTGTGATTTGAGAATTTTACCGCTTAAAGAAAACCATTTTTATTCAAACAACTTCTTCATTACAATATTTTGGGCAATGAACTAATAGTTTCAGTTACATAGTCAGGAAACTCAAAAGCAGAAAAAAGAAAAAAAAAAGAAGTCCAAGGATGTTTTTGGAGACTCTGAATGCCATTCTTTCAGAATGGTAATTATTTATTACATAAATCAGGATGGAGTGTACTGAGCAGAGTAGAGAAGGCTGAAAACATTCAGAAAAAGAATGGAGATTCACAGAACAGTGAAAAAGAATGAAAAATCTTCCAAGAATTTGCATGCTGGAATAAACACTAAAGAAAACTGCAGTGTCTTCTGTCTAGAAGCCAACAACTGAGATAGTTACAGTACTCAAATTATTGACTTAATACATATACAAATGTTCTACAACCTACTTAATATTACCACTTGTCATCGCAAGGAACATATGTTAAATGATAATACAAACCCCAAAATACTTTCAGTTTAATAGAATTTTTGGAATGCATGCATTACCTTAAGAACAGGATTCAGCAGAACAACACCTGATTTCTTTGTAATAATTTTCTTTGTTCTGTAATGATGGTCTATGAGCTGAGGAATAGTTGGAAACCCAGTTCCTTCAAAACGATACAGATTCTGTATGGAGGTAAAAGGAAATAATTGTTTCTCTACAAGCAAAATTTCAAAGAAGAAACTTCAAAAGAACATTATTTTGTTACTAGTGATGAAAGATTGGTCAAGTTTACTTTTACAGAATTAAATCTCTATCTCTCTGGAGAAGAGAAGGCTGAGGGGAGGCCTTATTGCTCTCTACAGCTACCTGAAAGGAGGTTGTAGTGAGGTGGGTGTTGGTCTCTTCTCCTAAATAACAAGTGATAGAACAAGAGTGAATGGCCTTAAGTTGTGCCAGGGGAGGTTTAGATTAGATATTAGGAAAAAATTCTTCACTGGAAGGGTTTTCAAGTATTGGAACAAGCTGCCCAGGGTACTGGTGGAGTCACCATCCCTGGAGGTATTTAAAGGACGTGTAGATGTGGGACTTGGGGACATGCTTTAATGGTGAACTTGGCAATGCTAGGTTTACGGTTGGACTAGATGACCATAACGGTCTTTTTCAACCAAGCTATTCTATGATCCTAATCAATTTAATAACACTTCTACTGAAGTAAATTGAATGATGATCAGGAAGATAATAAATTAATAAATGTAGAAATTCTGCATCACTCGTTTAAGACAACATAACGAAATATTTATTTAAACTTTTAATTTTTTTAAAAAGGGAAACTCTTCTAGTGCAAGAGATGAGACAGTTTTGGATACTTAAACTGTGACAGAATGAAATAAAAATATTATTAACTGCAAGAAACAATACTAACTTCCAGAGTATTGAAAACTAAACCCAATAATTAAAAAACAGTAATAGACAAACATTTGACAATGTAATAAACAAAAGAGAAGCAACACTATCTCACCCAGATCTTACTGCCCTTAGAACATTTGATAAAATTAACAAATCCCTAGGACAGAGTATGGACCCATGATTGTTCTTCAATAAGAAGTGTATACCAGAAGAGTCTACAGGAGTACAGAGTCTACAAAGGCAGGCCATGTGTGTAATTTATAGAGAAGTTGAGCAAGACAGAATTACTTTCTTTTCCCCTTCTACCCTTTTTATCAGTTTATATCATTTTAGATACATAATTCAACATAATGGCAATAAAACTGTGTGATTTCTTAATATTTTCTTAGAAGCATGTACAATTTTCTTAGCAAAGAATGCTGTAAGGTACTTTCAGGAACTAGGGAAAAAAAGAATATCTTAATTGCCTTTACAATTGGGGAGGGAATGGTAAATTAGTATTTATTTCACGTGATTGGGAAACAGAATAAACTGCCATGTTTATATAAGGTCACAATATCTACAGTTAGAGGACTCTTCCCACAAGAGAGGAACTGCTGTAAGCCAGCCAGCAGAATTTGCAACAATAAACAAAAACCACAATAAAAAAAAAAGCATACATGATGATTCAGGTTCATTTACAAAACTGGGCAATGGAAACCTCTACCACTGCCATGCAGATTTTTTTCTTTCTAAGACCTACAGTTAAATTCTTTGCCAAATGCGTTATACCAAGTTTCTCTTCATTAGGAATAAAAACATCCATTTCCTGTAATGTTTTATCACTATTAGTAAAGAGAGCTTTTTTTGGGGTTTTTTTTTTTAGTAGCTAGAACTGTGCTGCATTTTTGCTTCCAGCCTGGGACTCGCTATGAGAGAAACACTGATAACATACCAGTGTTTACATTTTTGTCACTGGAAGTGAAGGACTTTGTGTTCTGTTAGTCCACAAGCACAAGATTTAAGGGGGGGAGAAGAATATTTAAATTAATAAACTTAATTGACAGTTAGATATGCCAATGGGGTATTCCATATCATATCATGTCATGCCCAGTATAGTAGTGAGGGGCTCTTCCTCTCTTGCTCTCTCTGGCTTTTCGCTCAGGCTCTCGTTCTTCCGGGATTGCGGTTTCGGTTCGGGATTGTTGCTCCTCCGGGATTGTTATCTGGGAACAGGCCGGGCTCGGTCAGGAGGGGGGTGAGCTATAACATTGGGTGTCATTCACTTGCATATTTTGTTACTGTTATCATTATCACTACTATTTTAATATTAGTATTATTTTAAATTTTCTTTCTATTATTAATCTGTTCTTATCTCATCCTACAAGCCTCCTTATCCTTGCCCCCCAATCCTCTCCCCTGTCCCCTGGGGGTGGGGGGGAGTGGGTGAACTGCTGTGTTGGCTGCTAGCCAAGGGCTAGCCCAGTGAAACTATCACACTAGCACAATAACCAGTACTGCATAACATTTCCTCATACTAGACCCAGACTCGCACTTATCTGCTGCCATTTAAGCTAATTTACCTTCAGGGAAGACAACGTTCTTTTATTCTGTGTATTTACATGGGATTCTGATTAAAATCACTAACAAACAACAGTTTGAAAATACCAGAACCTCTAAGAGGATCAGTGAAAAACAGAGTAGCCCTTAGTGACAGCAATGAATTTTGATGTTGTTCTGGGACAGATCTAGTTTTCTTCTTAGTAGCTAGAAGAGCATTGTGTTTTGGTTTCAGTATGGGATTTGGTATGAGAAGAACGTTGATAACATACTAATGTTTTCAGTTGTCACTGGAAGACAAAGGACTTTCCAACTTCCCCATGTTTTGCTAGTCTGCAGGTGCAAAGGTTGGGGAGGGGGGAAATATTAAAATTAGCAAGCCTAAACTGGCATTTGGCTATGCCAATGGGATATTCCATATCATATAACATCGTGTTCAGTATATTAATGAGGGTCTCTCTGGTTCTCTCTATATCTCAGACTCTCGCCCTTCCAGGATTGTGGTTTCAGTTTAGGGATTGTTGCTCCTCTGGGATTGTTATCCAAAAATGGGCCGTGCTTGGTTGGCGGGTGGTGAGCAATTGCACTGAGTATCACTCATTTGCATATTTTATTACTATTATTATTTAAAGTTTTATTTTATTTTATTTTAATTATTAAATTTTTCTTATCTCAACCTACAAGTCTCCTTACCCTTACCCCTCTAATTCTCTCCCCTGTTCCCTGTGGTGGGGGGAGAGCGAGCGAGCAGCTGTTCAATATTTGGCTGTTAGCCAAGTTAAACCACCACAGATGCTTAAAACTGAAGGATGAACGGATTTATTTGGATTAGAATTTAAAAATATTTGCAAAACAAGAAAGAATACTTATGCAATTAAAGGACCACTGTTAAAACAGGTATATGTTATACTTCTACTCTTCAGTCTTTGCTTCAGAAGAAAATTTAAGGCCAATGGAGACCAAACCTGTCAGTGATGCAAGAGTATGATTTGACCAGTCACAGAGAGCTGATTCAACATTATTTATACTAATGTGAAAATTACTCTCAGTAAACTTTCCTACCAAGATGTTCATAAATCCAGTCACTCTTGTCATAAGGCCATAACAATCCCACCACTTACTAAATGCTTTTTTAGGGTTAATAACCTTTAAAAAAAGAAATAGATCTTTTTTTTTTCACAATAAATGCAGACAATTCAACCCATAAGAGTGCATAAAGAGTCCTGCATTTCTTTAGGAAAAAAAGGTTTTAGCTTCCCTGACTGTCAAGAAAATCTCCCACAAATTAATCCTGAGTGGATGAGCATAAGGTGTTATTACTAAATGGAGCAGAGGGATCTAGTGATCTGATAATTTCTTGATTGTACAATAATAAACAGTATCAATCTTACATTTCTAATATAATACCTAAGAGAAAGTAGTGAAATTATGGAAATTTGTTTACAGTTCTGTAATTTTTTCTTGGAAAAACTGATATTAAAAAGCATCAGATTGCAGACAAGGGTAGCCTCAAAGTAATACTTATAAAAAAAAATATTATATTTTAACTGACTTCAAAGTTCAGGTCCAGTGTACATTTTTTTAAGCCTCACTGGAGCATGACACATACAATGATTTACACACAATTATTTCAGTCACGCTAAGCACATAATGCGCATTTAATTCTGCTGGGTAAGAATTAGAGCTCCAAGGATCTTATAAGACTGTGTATCTAGGTGTAGGTAGTTTTATTGCTTATTTTCTCATTCAGCACTCTGATACACCAAAATACTTTAAGGTAATAAAAATAAAATAAAATAAAATAAACACTGACTTTTTGTCAGTTTTAAAATCCTAAAAGTAAAGCTATGAGTGAAAACTAACAAAAACCCCAGACAGACCAGAGTCCATACTGATCCTGTAAAAGCCTTCCAACTTCTATGAAGTTTGAACAATACCACCACCTCTCATTACAAAAAAAAAAAAAAAAAAAAACAGTAACACAGTAACACAGTACTGAATTCCCCAGGTATGCTGTATCAGCTGGGGATTTAGACAGGGAAGCATAGTGTAAACTATAGTTATATATAACTATAGTTACATAGTTATGCTACCAAATTTGTGCATTTGTCTGTATAGTTTGACTGAAGTTTGGGAGATTTTATTGCACCAGACTGAAGTATGTATTGTCAGCATTGCTGAATCAAAACTTAGACTGATTTGGTGGTATATTGTGCCTATATTCAGAGTAAAGAACTAGAAGCATTTCTAGTAATGTTATGAGAACTCTCTTATTTTGAATGAGCTTGAAATTCTGAAAGGTAAAAAGAAAAATACATATATAAATAAAACCAAGAAATACATTAAAAATAAAAAGTAATACATTGGGTAAAAGTGAATAAATATTAATGTAGTTTAAAATGACCAGTTTTTCCGAAGTTAGAGAAACAAGGGGATCAATTTTGGTATTTATTCAGAAGCATAAATGCTATGTATCTGGACTTGTGCAAAGCGTTTGACACTGTCCTGCATGGCATCCTTGTCTCTAAATTGGAAACATGTGGGTTTGATGGATGGCCCACTCAATGGATAAGGAACTGGCTGAATGGTTGCACTCAAAGAGTTGTGGTCAACAGCTCAATGTCCGAGTGGAAACCAGTGACGAGTGGTGTCCCTCAAGGGTCAGTATTTGGGATGGTACTATTCAACATCTTTGACGGAGACATGGACAGTGGGACTGAGTGCACCATCAGCAAGTTTGCCAATGACACCAAGCTGGGTGGTGCGGTTAACGCTCTGGAGGGAAGGAACACCATCCAGAGGGACCTTGAAAGGCTTGAGAGGTTGGACTGTGCCAGCCTCATGAAGTTCAACAAGGCCAAATAGAAGGTCTTGCATCTGGGTCGGGGCAACCCCAAGTACAAATACAGGCTGGGCAATGAGTGGCTTGAGGCCAGCTCTGAAGAGAAGGGATTGGGAGTGGTGGTGGACGAGAAGATCAACATGAGCCGGCAATGTGCGCTTGCAGCCCAGAAGGCCAACCGTATCCTGGACTGCATCAAGAGAAGCGTGGCCAGCAGGTCGAGGCCTCCTGTACTCCACTCTTGTAAGGCCCCACCTGGAGTATTGTGTCCAGTTCTTGAGCCCCCAACACAAGAAAGACATGGACCAGTTAGAACGAGTCCAGAGGAGGGCCATGAGGATGATCCGAGGGCTGGAGCATCTCTCCAGAACACCTGCAATACATTGATGACATCATTGAGTGGGATGATACTGAAGAAGAAAGTTTTGAGAAAGGGAAGGAGATAACCCAAACCCTTCTGAGAGCTGTTTTTTTGATAAAACGAAGCAAGGTCAAGGGACCTGCACCAGAGATCCAGTTTTTAGGAATAAAGTGGCAAGACAGACATTGTCAGATCCCAATGGATGTGATCAATAAAATAACAGCTATGTCTCCACCAACGAACAAAAAGGAAGCACAAGCCTTCTTAGGCATTGTGGGTTTTGAAGAATGCACATTCCAAATTACAGTGAGATCGTGAGCCCTCTCTACCAGGTGACCCAAAAGAAGAATGATTTCACATTGGGTCGAGAGCAAGGACAAGTCTTTGAACAAATCAAACAGGAGATAGTCCATGCAGTAGGCTTGGGCCAGTCCGGATAGGGCAAGAAGTTAAAAATGTACGACAGAGAGGTGAGAATGGACCAACCTGAAGCCTCTGTCAGAAAGCACCACACCAGTCGCACAGGAATTCTGGAAGTGATCACGAATTGGCCAGAAGGCAAAAATTTTGGAATGTCACCAGAGGAAGAGGTGACACGTGCTGATGAGGCTCCACCATATAATGAACTACCAGATGACGACAAACAATATGCCCTGTTCACTGATGGGTCCTGTTGTATTGTAGGAAAACATCTAAAGTGGAAAGCTGCTGTGTGGAGTCCCACCACCCGACGAATAGCAGAGGCTGCTGAAGGAAAAGGTGAATCGAGCCAGATTGCAGAGGTAAAAGCCATCCAGCTGGCCTTGGACGTTGCTGAGCGAGAGAAATGGCCAGTTCTCTACCTCTATATGGACTCATGGATGGTGGCAAATGCCCTGTGGGGGTGGTTACAGCAATAGAAAAAGATCAACTGGCAGCACAGAGGCAAAATCATCTGGGCTGATGAATTATGGCAAGACATTGCTGCTCGGCTAGAGAGACTGGTTGTAAAGACATGTCATGTAGATGCCCATGTGCCCAGAAGTCAAGCCACTGAAGAACATAAAAATAATCAACAGGTAGACCAGGCTGCTAAGATCAAAGTGTCTCAGGTGGATCTGAATTTGCAATAGAAGGGTAAAAAATTTTTAGCACACTGGGCCCATGATGCCTCAGGCCATCAAGGAAGAGATTCAACATATAGATGGGCTCGTGATCGAGGGATGGACTTACCCATGGACATTACTTCACAAGTCATTCATGACTGTGAAACATGTGCTGCAATCAAGCAAGCCAAGTGGTTAATACCTCTCTGGTATGGAGGACGATGGTTAAAATATAAATATGGGGAGGCCTGACAGATTGTCTATATCACACTCCCACAAACCTGTAATAGTAAGCGCTATGTGTTCACAATGGTGGAAGCAACCACCGGGTGGTTGGAAACATATTCTGTGCTCCAGGCCACTGCCCGGAACACCATTCCACGCCTTGAAAAGAAAGTTTTGTGGCGACATGGCACCCCAGACAGAATTGAGTCAGACAATGGGACTCATTTCCAAAACAATCTCATAGATACTTGGGCCAAAGAACATGGCATTGAGCGGGTGTACCACATCCCCTGTCATGCACCAGCCTCTGGGAAAGATGAACGATGCAATGGGCTGCAAAAAACCACACTGAGAGCAATGGGTGGTGGGACTTTCAAACTCTGGGACACACATTTAGCAAAAGCCACCTGGTTAGTCAACACCAGAGGATCTGCCAACCGAGCTGGCCCTGCCCAATCAAGACTTTTACGTACTGTGGAAGGGGATAGAGTCCCTGTGGTTCACATTAAAAATATGCTGGGAAACATAGTCTGGGTTATTCCTGCCTCGGGTAAAGGCAAACCCATTCGTGGGATTACTTTTGCTCAAGGACCTGGGTGCTCTTGGTGGGTGATGCTGAAGGATGGGGAAGTCCAATGTGTGCCTCAAGGGAATTTGATGTTAGGTGAAAACAGACGATGAATTGCATATCATCATTGCTATGGTTGTTGTGTATTATACTAATGGCTTTATATTAAGAATTTCCCCAGGTTAATGAAGAAGGAACTCCAATGGAACCAGAGCTGGTGCCCAACAACTTCTTCAAGATCAACATCTTCAATCCGCCGACCCTGAGCATGGACTGTGCTAGATATGCCAGCTTCGAGTTCCAGATGCAGCATGAAACAGAGACTTCACACCATCCTCCTGCTGTGTCCAATGTTACCTACTCCATTGACTGTGCCAATTCCACATCATCTCTTCTGCCTTGAAAGACTGTCATGACAGACAGAACCCAAGGTAATGGACTAGATGAACTCAATAGACATTTTGAAGGAATGACCCATAAACTAAGGGAATTATATTTGTGTGTATATGTGTATATATGTGTATTTATGCATATATATATATATATATATATATATATATATATATGTAAAACCTGAGCATGACATAAATGGTATGGAATAAGAGGTGGATACTGTCCTGGTTTTTCTAGAATTGAGTTAATTTTCTTCTCAGTAGTTAGAATAGCTGCGTTTTGGTTTCAGTGTAAGACTTGCTATGAGAACATCACTGATAATGTGATGATAAGGGCCACGAGGATGATCCGAGGGCTGGAGCACCTCTCCTACGAGGACAGGCTGAGAGAGTTGGGGCTGTTCAGCCTGGAGAGGAGAAGGCTCTGAGGAGATCTTATATCAACCTTCCAGTACCTGAAGGGGGCCTACAAGAAAGCTGGGCAGGGACTTTTTATAAGGGTAGTTAATGATAGAACAAGGGGAAATGGCTTTAAACTGAAAGAGGGAAGGTTTAGTGTAGGGACAAGCGGACAGAAGATGGCGGTATGTAACGGAAAGGTAGGAACGCTTGACGCAGGAACTATGGCAAAGAGACCGCCCACGAAGGGCGAGGCTTGTGTGTCCTATATAAGCTTTTGTAACTACGCATTAAACGCCATTTGCTGCATCCTCATATTGGTGTCTGTGCTCTATGGCCCTGGGGTGGGGATAGCCCCAGGCCAGTCCAGCAGACTAGTGGAGCTTGCCAAGAAGGTTCGGCAACAAATGGTGACCCCGACGTGATTGCTGGACTGGCGGACCGCAGGTGATCGGTGTGGGTTCGCAAACCATGGAAGCCTTGTTGAAGGTGATATCAGTACTGGGTGGGGAATTTAAGGTTTCTGTGAAACCGAAGGCCGTGGCCCATTGTGTGGACCACCTCATGAGAGAGGGCGCGGTGTCAGGACCGGTTGATTGCCTGCAACCGAGTGCCTGGGAGCGATGTTCTCGTTTATTAGGGGAATGGGCCATGTCTACTGGCAAGGCCAAAGAATTAAAAACTTGGGGGTTGGTTTTACAACTCTTGCGATGCGCGAGGGAAGACAGAATGACATGGGAGGTGTCTCGCGCTTGTCTGCATGGGGAAGCAGACTTGGATAAACAGCTACGAGATGTAATAGATAAAGATACGCAGAGAGAAAAGGCCCCAGAGCAGGGAGATTTGGATGATAGCTCCGGGTGCACAGAGGGCTTTTCAATAATTATGGAACCTAGTTCGGATCTGGGAGATGGGGGGACTGGTGTGGAAGACGGACGGAGGGCGGACGATGGAGAGGGGGTGGAGAGCTATGTGGGGAAATATCAGGAGCCGAGTAGTCCTTTAAACGCTTGGCCGGTGCAGCCAGCAGCTCCTCGAGATCTAGGACCTGCCCCACAGTACCCTTGGCAGGACTTACACCCCCCTGTACCGCAAGGTAATCCCCCCATATACCACCCCCTCATCGGCAATTGTCTCAGATCCATTAGACTTGCTGCCCGGGACACTTTTTAAAATGGCGCCTGAGGGAGAAAAGGGGGGAGGAGACAGGAAATCAGAGGCACACCCCTCAGCCCGGCCTGAACCAATCGATCGCCCTGAACTGATTTCTGACAGCAAACGAACTCCACGCCCACCAGTAGGGGAGGGGGAGTCAGATCTGGAAGTGGAGGAACTGGTGGACCGAATGCGGAGGGCGTGGCGTTCTACCCAGTCACAGCAAGCTGTTAAAGGGGAAGGGACTCCGGGAACAACAGAGTTGATGAATTGGCTGCAACCTTAAATGAAATCTGCCAAGAAATACAGCAACAAAGGCAGTTGTTGCAAACGATGGAGAAAAATGCAAAACCTCCGGAACCAATTCCGTTAACAAATTGGAAACTTATAGCAGACCACTGTGCCTTAGAGGGCATTTGCCTACAGCGTATGCCAGCTGCCTTCCCGGTTCGGGTACAGGCAGGGGGTGTGGCGCAATGGGTCCCTTTGGAGCCAAAGATAGTACAGGCTCTAATGCAGCCTACTAAAGAGAACGGAATAAAGCATGCCTCTTCACGAATATTATTGGATAGCTTGCATGTGCAGGGGCTGTTGCCTACTGACATCCAGCAGTCGGCGCTATCTATCCTTGCACCAAGCGTGCACTTGCTGTGGAAAGATGCATGGCAGTCAAGATGTTATCAGCTAGCCACAGCGGCTGCAGGACCAGATAGACAGGCTTGTGGGGAAGGGCCAAGATTTATTAACCCCTCAACAGCAGGTGGCCGGATTGCGGGCTAGAGAGATCGCTGCCACAACTGAGGCATCCAGGGCGGCGTATGAGGAAGTGGCCAAGATAGTAAAGACTGAGCCCCCATGGACAAAAATAAAGCAGAGCAATGCAGAGGAGTTTACAGTCTTCTGTGATAGATTACAAAAGGCTATTGAGGACTCAGACTTGCCTGATGAGGCACTCTCGGCAGTCCTGATTGAATGTTTGAAACAACAAAGTAATGAGTCAGTGCAAGAAATCCTCCAACATTTGCCGCAAGGAGCCAGTTTAGCACAAATTATCAAGTTTGTCCTTGAACAGCAATCTCGTGTGTCTTGAAACAGCCGTGCGAACAGCTCTCCAAGTAGCCGCAGCTTTCCCAAGGGGCAAACAATTTAAGGGCAGATATTATGGGTGCGGAAACCAGGATCACAGAAAGATGTGTTGCCCTAGATGCGCAGTGCAGAAGCAGAAAGGAACAAGAGGCCCTTGTTGGGTCTGTGTTGATCAGCCAAAGTAGAATCTATTTGTTTACCTATGTTATTGGACTCGGGAGCGGATGTTTCTGTTGTTGCTTTTCACATGTGGCCCCCAACATGGCCTCTAGAGAAGGCTGGATTTATAGCTGGGGTAGGGGGAACTACGGCCACCTACAGAAGCTCTAGCCTGATTAGGTTTGTGGTACATGATACTGATGGGCAAGCGTTGCAAGGACGTGCACGACTGTATGTCACCAATCTGGCAGAATCTTTACTTGGCCGTGACGTTTTGGCCAGTATTGGCATGAAGCTAACAAATTTATAGTGGCGGCCACTGCCCCAACAGCCTCACCTATACCATTACAATGGAAAAGTAATGAACCTGTATGGGTGGAGCAGTGGCCCTTAACTAAAGAAAAACTTGCAGCTGCAATACATATCCTCAAAAATGATCTAATGAAGGGGCATATAGAAGAAAGCTTTAGCCCCTGGAACACCCTGATATTTGTCATTCAAAAGAAAGTGTCGGGAAAATACTGCCTGCTCCATGATTTGCGGGCCGTGAACCAACAGATGCAGGACATGGGGGCGCTACAGCCTGGTTTGCCTCTGCCATCTGCGATCCCTGCAGGGTGGCACATAGTGGTCATAGATATTCAAGACTGTTTTTTCTCTATACCGTTACATCCCAACGACTGTCGTCGTTTCGCCTTTACACTCCCCTCAATTAACATGGAGGAGCCAGCTAAAAGATACCAGTGGAAGGTTCTTCCTCAGGGTATGAAAAATTCACCTGTTATCTGCCAAACAGTCGTGGCGAGGGCTCTTGCTCCGTTACGCGCCCACTTTCCCACAGCAAAAATAAACCATTATATGGATGACATTTTGCTAGCAGCGCCTAGTGAAGACCAGATACAAGAGATAGAACAAGAGACCAGGCAGACATTACAGCATATGGGTCTCATAGTATCAGAAGCGAAAACACAAAGAGGAACAGATGTCTCCTATCTAGGCACACACATTGTCAATGACAAAATCTGTCCTTTGTCTATCAAAATTAACCCACAGGTTTCCATGTTGCATGATGTGCAAAAGCTAGTAGGAGCCCTACAGTGGCTATGTCCTATTATTGGTATATCCTCAGCACTTATGACACCCTTTTATGAGCTTCTGAAAGGAAACCATCCATGGGAGCCTCGGACTCTCTCCGAAGCAGGGCGAGCAAGCCTTAAACAAATAGAGCAGTTGTTAGCCTTGGCAGCCCTGGGGCGGAGACACCCTGCGGCCCCAGCGTCCGCCTTGATTGCCATAAACCCAGATGGAGCCACAGGTGCCCTTGTCCAGACACTGAAAGGGCAAACAAAGGTATTGTTATGGTTTTTTTCAAACCAGTTATCCACGGCCTACCTCACATTCATCGCAGCCACAGCATTAATGATTCAAAAAGCCCGACTAGCCTCAATACGACATTTTGGGGAAGATCCAGAAGAACTTCATCTACCCTTTAAAAAGAAAGCCTGGGATTCCTTATTGAACATGGACAATGACATTGTATTAGCACTCCACACTTATCACGGCAAGGTTGTCCCAGGTAGCGTGCATCCTATGTTACAAAATTTGCAGATATGTAAACCATATGTCCAATTACGTGTGCTTTCTTCCCCACAGCCAGGTCCTACCTATTTTACCGATGCTTCCTCTCGGACGCATACAGCAGCAGTGACGTGGAAGCAAGGAGAAAAGTGGGGAAAGCTGACTTTTACTAAAGAGGGTCTCAGTGTGCAGCACCTGGAGGCCAAAGCAGTAGCAATGGCCTTACAGATGCAGCCTGACAAACACATCAATGTAGTGACTGACTCTATATTTGTTTGGAAACTAACCCAGAAGATGGCTTGTCCCAGTTACGCCGGGTCAGAAATTGCCTGCCTGTTAGAAAACGCTTTGCAACAACGCCAAAATACCTGTTCTATAATGCACGTGAACAGTCATCAGAAATACCCAGGGCTGTTCACAGAGGGTAACGACATGGCTGATAGAGCAGAGAATAAAGTATGGACGTTATCTCAAGCCGGAGACCTTCATAGCTTTTTGCATCTCGGAGCAAAGGCATTAGCAAAACAGTGTAACATTCCCGTCGCCCAAGCCCGAGATGATTTTCGACATGTCCTTATTGTCAGCGGTCACCGTTGTGGAGCGCTGGTGTTAACCCGCGAGGGCTCCAGGCCAATAGCATTTGGCAGACTGATTTTACTCTTTGTCCCCAGTTAAAGCCACAGCCTTGGCTAGCTGTCACAGTTGATATGTGCAGTATGGTGATTGTTGCTACCCAGCACCGCCGACAGACTTCCCGCTCAGCTCAGCTCCACTGGAGCCTTGCAATCGCCTGGTTAGGTCTCCCCAAGCAAATAAAAACAGACAATGGACCATGTTTTACCTCCGCCAGCACTGCCAAGTGGTGTTCTCGATGGAGTATTACCCTTGTCCATGGTCTCCCCTACAACTCCACTGGTCAAGCTATAGTGGAGCGTGCCAATCAAACATTAAAACACAAGATTAAGGTTCTAGGGGAGGGGGAAGGGTTCCCAGAGGTAATCCCCGTTAGCCATCAAGCAGCAATTTTAAATTGTGCTCTTTACTCGCTTAACCATTTTGCCTGGGGAGAAAGTGAAACAGCCCCGGTGAAACGACACTGGAGCTTGTGTGCCCCAGAGACCGGGCCACCAGTCAAAGTATGTTTCCCAGGAAGTATTGACTGGGAGACAGGATGGGAACTGATATCCCACGGACGGGGATATGCAGCCATAAGGAGGGAAAACGAGATCCGGTGGGTCCCTGCCTGATGCTTGCGACCTCACCTCCGAAAGGAAGAGGTTAGGTGACCTTTTGCATCCTAAACTCATCGATGCCTTGTCAGTATTGTCTTTTATAGATGTACCTGTGTGAAAACCTTGCACTACTTCGACTCAACCCATACGTGCCTACACAAAGATGGACCAGAAGAGACTACTGAGATGCAGACACCTATCAGATAAGAATGAGACAAGGAGTGGGGGGTACAGGAACCACTACTGCAGTAAAACAAGCTTTGTTTATATGATTTTGTGTTATTGTCTCTGCCTTTATTATTTTGTCAGGTGTCTACTGTAAGAACAGAGCTGCGTGGAAGGACTTGGGCTAACCTGCACCAGCAGCTGCTATGTTTTTCTTTGCAGGCCACCTATCTCCTTTTAAGACACTGTCAAGGAAGGATAGCGAATTATTTGGTGATGTGGGCTAAGTGACATCATTTAATGGAATCATGTGTCTAACGTACCATCTCTTTCAGCAGGTTGTAAACAACAGACTATACGCTCTTGGCTTGATGCATTGGGATCTACAGACAGTATATGGGAGAAGCAAGACGTATTCACAAGAGGCCTTAATACCATCATGGACTGGCTCAGCAACCTTTCCTGGAATTCTTTGTTGGAATATGTGGTATTAGGGCTAGCAATTTTGTTCATTATTTTTGTCCTACTGCCCATAGCCTGTCGCTTTGCTTTTAGTATGCTACAGCAGTTCATTCGCAAGCAGCAACAAATTACCTATGCTTATATGCTTTTATGCGTCATTGGGGAGGGGGAAATGTAGGGAAATGCGGACGGAAGATGGGGGCATGTAACGGAAAGGTAGGGACGCTTGACACAGGAACTATGGCAAAGAGACCGCCCATGAAGGGCGAGGCTTGTGTGTCCTATATAAGCTTTTGTAACTACACATTAAACGCTATTTGCTGCATCCTCATATTGGTGTCTGTGCTCTATGGCCCTGGGGTGGGGATAGCCCCAGGCCAGTCCAGCAGACGAGCGGAGCTTGCCAAGAAGGTTTGCAACAGTTTAGTTTAGATATTAGGAAGATTTTTTTTACTCTGAGGGTAGTCAGACACTGGCACAGGTTGCCCAAGGAAGTTGTGGATGCCTCCTCCCTGGAAGTGTTCAAGGCCAGGTTGGATGAGGCTTTGAGCAGCCTGGTCTAGTGGAAGGTGTCCCTGCTCATGGCAGGGGGTTTGAAACTAGATGATCTTTAAGGTCCCTTCCAACCCAAACCGTTCTATGATTCTATGTAATATACGCAAGCATTTGTGTTCTGCTGAACAAAACATCCTCAAGGCTAAAAAGAACACATGTATCTTCAAAGCAGCATGGACTTCAATTCCCAGCTATATACAAAACAGCACAGAATATTTTCTCCTAAGTGAATGCTTCCATTTTTCAGGATTCAATGGAATCTTTACAATCTGAATTAAAAATAGCCTAATAAGCACCAACCGTGAAAATATTTTAAAAAATAAATAAATGTACATGCATCAGTTAGTAGTAAGTTCTCTATTTCAAAACATTTACAGAAATATCTTGTTTTTTTCAACAAAGGATAAAAGATGTAGAATAGCATCATACTTCATATTTTTCTTTTATTCCCAAAAATTACTTTTTCCTCCAATTTGAACACTGATGGAAATATTCCCATCAGCTTTCAAATTTTCATATAAAGGACAAAGCTATGTGTCATAGTAAAATATGTAGATCCTAAATTGTTTAGCTGAAATAACTTCCTAACATTAAATATTTAGTAGTATATCAGAGACTTACATCAGCATATTGTATGATAAAGTGTCTCCGTTGTCCATCTGAAAACACAGAAAGGACATATTCACCAGGTTTCCCATGGCTCTCTCGCACTAAGAAGTCTCCTTGCTGTTTTAACAGCTCCTGGGCTTCTGTTCTTGGAATTGCACCATGATACCAGTCTTGTTCTGCCAGTGGTTTCTCAGTGGTTGATATCACATCAAAGAACTTGGGAAAATATAAAAGAATATAAAAGAAAAATATAAAAGAAAATGTTACTGTAACAGTACGTTTTGAGAGTTTAGTTTTCCATGAAAAGCATGATAAACAACAATTTCTATTTCTGTATCTAAATTGCATATTTCTATTAACAAAATTAAGACTATTTATTTACACTAAAAGCATACTGATCACCTTTTTTTCTATTACTTAAAAGAATACTGACCAAGCTATCACCCTTTCTCACACATTCTGAGATGCTATTAACAACCATTCAAAATTAAGCATGTCTTTATCCAGAGACAAATTTCTGTGACATAAAAACTTAAGAAATTGTTTTGAAAAACATATTTTTTTAATGACTACTTTACATTTGTTATGGCTAGACTGAGAAGCCCTTACTTAGGCTGTATATCATTCAAAATCATTAATGCCAGAGCTCATACAAATTCTTACTGCTAGAATGATAAATCTCTGAATAAAATAATAGACTCCATATTGTATCATGAGTTGAACACATATCTGAACATGTCCCAGAAAAGCCTGTTGAACTGCATTTTAGATAACAGAATGAAAACTGGATCGTCAATAAAGCCCTATCAAACAGATACAAATGAAACATACAATTCAGACTGAACCTCAGCTACTGATCTACCCAGATGAAACAAGGTTTTTCTTTTTCATATCATCAAGGATGATATGATATTTCTGCCATACAGGATTGGGAAAGAGAACAGAAACATCCTGCTGATACATGCAAGAGAAAAATTTGACACAATGCAATTCTGGGCAGACTAGAGGCCACCTGCAGATTTTTCAGCATATTATTCAGTATATTAATGAGGGTGTCTTTCTCACTCTGGGTCTTGCTTGGACTCTCGCTCTTCCGGGATTGATGTTTCGGGATTGTCGTCCCTCCAGGATTGTTATCTGAGAACAGGCTGGTCTTAGTTGGCGGGTGGTGAGCAATTGCACTGTGCAACACCACTTTAATATATATCTTATTATTACTATTATTAGCATTATTATCATTATTATTTAAATATAATTATTGTTTTAAGTTTTACCTTATTTCAATTATTAAATTGTTCTTATCTCAACCTACGAGTCTCCTTATCCTTACCCCTGAAATTCTCTCCCCTATTCCCTGGTGCAGGGGTTGAGTGAGTGACTGTGTTTGGCTGCTAGACAAGTGAAACCACCGCAGTCTTTTTGGCACCCAACATGGGGCTCGAGGGGCTGAGATAATGACAGTTTTGAACAGAGTGTGTTTTAACAAATTGTTATTGTATTGGTTTAATAGTTGCGTTGCTGGTCACAATGTTGATTCATTTCATTGCAGAGTTGTTAGTAGAGCTGTGGGATATGACTCCTTACTTGCACCTTGTTGTATTTGTTATTAGCTCTAAACACCTGATTAAGGGTCTTGTTCAGCTTTACTGTTTAGTAATGATTGCAAAAATAATCCAGTATTTGTACGTAGTATTTCCACCATGTTGGCACTTCGGGAGCTATCTTTTGGATATTATTAATAATTTCACGATTTACCTTGTTTCCCCGTGGAGACAACCTATTCAGCAAACATCTTTGTGCCCTGGCTTCCATCTAGTGGAAAATATTAAAACACTTTTAGATTTTTCTCCTTGGGAAGGCAATATACTAATCAGACGTTTCTGTACATTGAATGCCACCCGATGGACATTATTAATAATTGCACTTCTTATTTTTCTCTCCTTGGAGCTAATTTAAGAAGGGCACAGCTTCTGACAATTTCCCCTTCTCTGCCAGGCTAAGTACAAGAGCGTGCGAGAGTTTTAAATATTCTTGGGATGGTCAAACCATCTTTTTCCAATTGCTAGCTGTCCTGAATGTAGTTCAGGTCTTCTTTAAGATTAGGAACCTATTTAGGTATATCACCCCAAGAATAACCTCTGCAGTAGACACTGTGGCTACTGAAACCCCTGCAACAGATACTGTGGCTACTCTAAGACCCATGACAAGAACTGTAGCTATTCAGACCCCGAAAACAGGCATTCCAGCTACTTGGACTCCAGCAATAAGAACTGCAACTACTCAGACCCAGGCAACAGACTCCTCTACCTGCACTGTGGATACTCAAATTCCAGTAACAAATATTGCATCTACTCAGACCCTAATGGTGGGCCCTGCTGCTCTAATCTCCGCAACTACAGCTACTCAGACCTTGACAGCAAGCACTTCAGATATGAGTGATGAATCTGAGATAGAGGACCAACCAGTGTCAGTAAGAATCACTCCTATATAGAAAAGTGAGAGACTGAAAAAGTTAATGTATATCTCAAACATTGCAAGTCCTGCACCGCAACAAGTTCTGCATAACAAAGCAACAGTAAGAAGAGCAGTTAGCAGGATGCAGAAGGCCTGTTGGAGGATGCGAAGTTCTGTGTTCTGACATGCTGAACAAAACACCACCATATATGGCCAAAAGTCATACAGAGTTCATTGGAGGAAGGGGCTCAATGACTACCAAGAGGCCCCGAAAAGACCCTCCATAACCACCCTTCACAGTGGCGCTTGCACTGTAGGCAAAGAGTTACATAAGTCCTCAACCGGTCTTGCCGCCTGCGCTCCCACCACCAGAGGACTGCCCCATCCATCTTGGGACCATTGTGTGATCCAAGGGTGGTGATACCTTTCCTTATCTCTCTCTTTTCCTGTGTCTTTTTTATCTTCTTTCCCCTCTTTTATAGATTTTTACAATAATAACCCACATTGCCAACGTTTTTACATTTTCCAAGTTTAGGTTTTTTTCATTATAAATAAAAAGTTTTATCAATATTTTGGTGTCATTTCACCTTAAATTAGCCTGAGGGGATTTACAGAACTTTAGTCACTCTCCTCCCGCCCCTGAGGTGGGACACAACAAGAAGAAAAAGTACAAAAATAAATCAATTCACCTTGTAATGGATGAAGATGAACCAAGGTCATCACAAGAACAGAAGGAAGAGGCAGAACTAGGGGTAATAACCTGATCTTTACCCCTGAGTGAGCTGCGAGATACTAAAAAAGATTAAAGCTGTCATCCAGGCAAGCAAATTATTACCTGACTGCTCCAGTGCAGGGATAACGGAGACGGTAGCTAGGAATTGGAGGGTAGGGAAGCCAAGCAACTGGGATCCATTGACAGGGAAGGTGGCATTGATAAAGCAAATGGAAAAAAGACACAGACCCTCAGCCTCTGGAGACGTCTTCTGTCAGCCGTGAGGGAAAGGTATCCCATCAAGGATGATATTGTATTGCAACCAGGGGTAGGCAAATGGACTCCCATGGATAAAGGTATCCAGCTTTTGAGGGAACTGTCTGTGCGAGAACTGATTTGTGATGATCCAGACAATGCACAGTTACCCACAGATCCAGATGAAGTCCGATGCACAATCCCCATGTGGCGGAAGCTCATATGGGGTGCACTGTGGTGAATGAAAAAGGGACGAAAAAGGACTCTGAGCCACCTTCTGTGTAAAGCAAACTTCTTTATTAGCAAGAATCCTAGAATTCCTTGTCTCTAAGCTTCTTTATTAGCAAGATTCCCCTTGTCTCCTCACACAGTTAGCATTTATACAATTTTGTTCTCAAAACAGTCAAGCTACACAGGACAGAAACCAGGATACTTCTTTTTCAGTCTCATCTCAGTACACACACTCCCTCAGGTGGTTTTCCAGTCTGACCTTCTCACACGTTCAATTCCTGCCCTGTGAAGCCTGCCTGGGAACGCACTGAAAATTCCAATGTTATCCTTGATCAGTCTTGATTTGTCTTCCACATGTTCAGCACATATCCCCTTTTTTTTGTTTTGGAACAGTGGGTTCATGACGAGGGTGGCGAGAACTCTTGCTTCATTTCTTCTGAGACTCTGCACCATCCTCCGGAGAAGTTGGAGAATGAACGATTGCTGTTGCCAGGTCCACTCTGGCACTTCCGTCAGTGGCGGAGCAGATGCAGTCCAAGCACCCTGAATTTGTGTCTTTGCGCCCGGGGTCTTCACGCTCTCCTGGAAGTTTCCCAATTTTTGCCCTGATACATGATAGTTAGATTTGCAGTCCTTAGCCCAATGGCCATATTTTACACATCTTTTACACATACGATTTTCCCTCTCTGATGCAAAACAGTGCGCTCTAAAATGGCCATTTTGCCACAATTATGGCATGTAGCACCAGATTTGCCAGTTTGCTGATTTTTTATAATAGGTCTCACAGCGGCTGCCAAAGCTGAAGCCATAAATGCTGCTTTGTTCTGTTCCCCCATACGGTCACATAACTCTAACATTTCACCTACGGTAGCTCCTCTGGACAACGTACATAACATTTTTTTCGTTTGACTATTGCTGTTTTCATAAGCCAATTGATCTTGTAATTTAAGTTTCATGTCAGGATCAAAGTCTGGATGGTCTTTTAAGGCAGCATGTAATCTGTCTACAAGACTTGTAAATGGTTCAGTGGGTCCTTGTAGCAAACGCTGGAGTCGGCTTTCCCGATTCCGGTATACTTCTCCAAGCTTTCCAGGCTAAATCCTGAGAAAGCTGGAGAATTGGAGCCCGCAAATGGGATTGCATGTCAGCAGTGGCAAAGGCTCCTACACCCAGCAGCATATCTGCAGTAACTAAGTGAAGAACCTCATCTGCCGGACGCTGCAAATTTTTCTCCTCTGCATTAACACAGAGGTCCTTCCAGTAGAGAAAAACCTGTATTTGTTGCGAGGGGCTTAAAAGAGTATTAGCTAGCATTCTGATATCATGAGGCGTTAATAAGGTACCGTTAAAAATGTGCGTTAGAACTGCTTCAGTAAAAGATGATTTTAACCCATACTGACTTATAGCATTTTTTGCTTCTTTTATAATTTTCCAATCTAAAGCTGTATAAGCCCCTTCATCATTTGGTCCCACCAAAACTGGAAAAGCAGAGGGAGTATTAGGCAACATTTCCCCTTCTACTAAAGCATCCCTTATAATTTCCCTCCACCGACGATGTGGATTTTCTCCTTCCCCCACCCCTTCTATTAAAGCAACGTTTTTGGATTATTCTGCCGTAGACACCTGAGGAATAGAAAAAGAGTTAGTATGAATAAAGGATATGGGTGAATCCTTGTCCTGGTTAGCTGCTAAGTCCTTACGTTTTTCTATTAGCTGTTGAGATGGGTCATTTAAGGTCACTTTTCTCTCCTCTGGTTCTCTCAGGGTGTTCAGGGTAGAAGGTGGGAGAGGTGGATAGAGGAAAGGTGCATTCTCACAGGCTGAAGCAGAGTGCTGTGGTGAATCCTGTACAGGCACAGAAGGGTTAGTTACCGGCTGCACGGGGGCAGAGGTATTTCTCGGGGGAGGTGGTGAAAGCAGTGGAGCAGTCGTACTTGTTACCGCGGGCGCTGGCGATACAGGCAGAGGTGGATTATACATATTTGCATTACTTGCGGCAGGTGCTGGCGGTGAAATATTGTCCATAAATACCAGTGTGGAAGTAGATATCTTTTTACCGCATGGCCTACTGATAGAAGCGGTAGGACTTAATGCTACAAAGGCTGACGCAGCAGCATCGCGCTCTGCTTTTAACTCTTGAAGGGTATTTTTAAGCAGCTTCCATAAGGTAGCAAAGTTTTGTGCTTCTTTAGATCCATTGCTAATTTCTTCCCATAGAGCATTGCCTATTCGTTCCCAAGTGTCAAGTTCAAAGGCAGTATCCACCCCGGATAATAATTCTCTGTCCTTACACCATAGCAATAAACGTTTCAAACACATCACATCATATTTCATGCCTCTCTTAGAGAGAAAATGTTGGAGGAGTTTAATCACGGCTTCCTTTTCCTTACTAAGAGAAGCCCCCATTTCTCTCTTTCTCTATTTCTCTATTTCTCTCTTTTTCTATTTCTCTCCTCTGTCCGGCCGCTCACCTCACTGTCAGGTGAATTTCTGCTGCAGCAACGCCTCGATGGGCCACCTCAATGGGTCTTCCCCTCTCTTCAGGGGCTCCGGACTCCTTCCAGATGGTCCTTTCCTCCGGCCGCTTCTTCCCCTGCTTCAGAGCTGTCGCATAGCGATGAATAGGGTCCCTGTTCGGGCGCCAATTGTGGGAACTCAACGATGGACTCTGCCACACGATCAATATGATCAAGCAAGAAGCCATTTATTTGTTCCAATACAGTAATATTTATACCCCAAAACTAATGAAATCACCCACACCCATTAACATGTTATTGGCTCTTCCCTCACAGCACGAGCAGTTCACATGCCCCTAATTGGCTGATGGACTTTGCGTGCATCCCTTCCTTTGTGCTTGCCAGGGGGCATCTCTTGTATACATTCCAAGGTTCCTTTCTCATAACTTGTCGACGCAGGTGCTTCTCGTATCTCCAGACATGTATCCCTTCAGTTCCCACAGTTCTCTCAGGGAATGCCAATAGACGTTCCCACACTCCCCACAGTGCACCATCATACTACATCAACTATTTGGCAGTACTGGAATGGAAAGACGAAGAGGGACCAACAGTAGATGAATTTGCTATCCAGCTCTGGCAATATGAAGAAAGCATCTCTCCCTCCCTTGTCTTGGTTGTGGAGAAACTGTCCAAAAAAGTGTCCCAACTTGAGGATAAATTATGTTCTCCACCTGTACAGACCAGTGTCTCAGTCACTAAAAGTAAATGTTCTCCTGTGCAAAAGAGACATACACCAAGTATACACCAAGAGGGACATTGTGGTTTTACTTGAGTGACCATGGAGAAGACATGAGGAAATGGGATGGAAAACCTACCTTGATCCTAGAAAAATGGGTACATTAGTTGCCAAGAAAACCAAATACAACTAGAGAACCTTCCAGGAGAATTGCTACTCCAGTTTCCAGAAATCCATTCCTCGAACAGAATAAAAGTGCTGAATTTACACTTGATCCTATGAAAAGAATTTTTGATTCATTTTCATGAGAAGTGACTGGTCATGATGGGACTGAGACCCACATATATCATGTGTACCCATTCATCAATGATGGATATTATATCCAGCATTAGAGGGGCTGTGCCTCCAGCCAGGCAGAGGAAAGGGATAACGGAGTTTATAGGACTTTGGATCTGTTGACCTGGCACATCTGACCTCCAGCAGTATAAAGCTTTAGTGAACACTGGTGCCCAATGCACCCTGATGCCATCAGACTTTAAAGGGCCAGAATCCACCTGTATTTCTGGAGTCACAGGAGGTTCCCAACAGCTGACTGTTGGAGGCTGAATTGAACCTGACTGAGAATGACTGGCCAAAACAACCCATTGTGACTGGCCCAGGTGCTCCGTGCATTCTCGGCATAGATTACCTCAGGAGAGGGTATTTCAAGGATCCAAGAGGGCACTGGTGGGCTTTTGGCATAGCTGCCTTGGAGACGGAGTAAATCAATCATCTCTCTGCTCTGCCTGGTCTCTCAAAGGACCCTTCTGTTGTGGGACTGCTGAGGGTTAAGAACAGCAGGTTCCCATTGCTACCACAACAGTGCACCGGCGGCAATATCGCACCAACCGAGGATCCGTAATTCCCATCCATAAACTGATTCGTCAGCTGGAGAGCCAAGGAGTGATCAGCAGGACTCGCTCTCCCTTTAACAGCCCCATATGGCCTGTGCAGAAGTCTAATGAGGAGTGGAGACTGACAGTGGACTGTTGAAAGAGTAAACCCTGAGAAATTAGAAATTAAAAGATTTATAGATCCCTTAGTTGCTTGCTTAATTAGATTTAAACATCACCCAGCTGTTATAACAACCTTTGAATAAAATTGCTGATAACCATGGAATGAGCATTTATCACCTAGTTGTTTGATATTTACATATGCTAACAACTTTTGAATGAAATTATATCCATCCTCACAAATTGCTGATAACCTTAGGACCTTTTGAAAGTGCTTAAGCCTGAGGAAGGACATATAGATAAAGAGTAATGCCCAAATATTCTTCAAGGAACACAGTCCCAAGCATGTAAAAGAGACAGCACTGAGCAGAATCAAAGAGGAGTTCAATCAGCAGATACAGTGATGAAGGCTATCAAAGACCACCAACTCATTTTACTGCGCAAGTGTGAAGGACATTTACATATGCTAAATAGTTATGAGAAATGTTTTGAATATGTAGATAATTTCTCGGAATTTCAATGAATATACATGTATTAGGTCAATATAACGTGTGCTGGAACAAAGACGGACACACACCTTGGGGAAGTGATCTCCGTGTGTGTCCAGCACTGCAATAAAGAATATCTGCTTTCTAAAACTGCAAAACGAGTCTTAGAGAGTTTCTCTGACCGGCTTTCTCGGTATCACTATCATGACTTGAATGAAGTCACACCACCACTGAGCACTGCCGTGCCAGACATGTTAGAGATCCAATATGAACTGGAGTCCAAGGCAGCCAAGTGGTACGCCACCATAGACATTGCTAATGCGTTCTTCTTTATTCCTTTGGCCACAGTTTGCTTTCACCTGGAGGGGTGTCCAGTACACCTGGAATCGACTGCCCCAGGGGTGGAAACACAGCCCCACCATTTGCCATGGACTGATCCAGACTGCCTTGGAGCAGGGTGGAGCTCCAGAACACCTGCAATACATTGATGACATCATTGTGTGGGGCAATACAGCTGAAGAAGTTTTTGAGAAAGGAAAGAAAATAATCCAAATCCTCTGAGAGCTGGCTTTGGCATAAAACAAAGCAAGGTCAAGGGACCTGCACCAGAGATCCAGTTTTTAGGAATAAAGTGGCAAGATGGATGTCGATAGATGCCAATGGATGTGATCAATAAAATAACAGCTATGTCTCCACCAACTAACCAAAAGGAAGCACAAACCTTCTTAGGCGTTGTGGGTTTCTGGAGAATGCACATTCCAAATTACACTGAGAGCGTGATCCCTCTCTACCAGGTGACCCGAAAGAAGAATGTTTTCACATGGGGTCCTGAGCAACAATAAGCCTTTGAACAAATTAAACAGGAGATAGTCCATGCCAAGAGGAATGCCCATTCCTGACTAGAATTAGAGGAGGAGGACCAAATGATGAGTGACCTCCCAAAGGAACCTTTAAACCCCATAAGCAGAAGTTTTTGAGATTAATTCTAGAAGACTCTGGGATTCAAGATATTGATTATTGGTATATTTGGTATAATTGGGCAAATCAAAGAAAAAACACTATTGCAATAAAAATAAGAAGGAGTCCACTTCCCTCAGCTCTTGAGGCAGAGGAAACTGAACCCCTGTCTAAAAGAGTTGGCATGTATCCAATGCACATGGAATACATCCCAAATCCAAGAGCAGGACCAGGTGCACCTCCTGATGTTCCTGTGGTAACTGCAGTTATAAGACATGAACCTTGGAAACAAGGTGATTTAGTAGCCTGGCAATCAAAAATGCCTTCTCTACGAGATGATTCTGAAAAGCGTGCACAACTCTTATTGGGAATTGTCACTGATTATGTTCCTAGTTGGACTGATATGAGAACTCAAATAAGAGAGTTATTTCAATCAGAAGAAAGAGATAAAATTTTCCAAAAGGACAGAGAAATTGCCCAGAGAGGCCAAGGATTTAATCCCTGAACAAGATCCAGGGTGGGACTTAGCAACCACTGATGGACAAAATGCTCATCGTACCACTCTCAGGCAACTAATTGAGACAGTTCACCAAGCTGGTGAAAGAGTAACTAATTGGACCAAAGTATTGGAATGTCAGCAAAGACCTGAGGAGCATCCAAGTGATTATTGGGCAAGATTAAAAGCTATTCTATTGAAATATGGAGGCATGACCCATGACGATTTCCAAGAACCTTTAGCCATCAGCGTTTTTGTTGATCAATCTTTTCTTGACATAAGTAAGTATTTTAGGAAACATATGCCGGGGTGGCAGGGAGAAACATTAACTAAGATCTTGAGCATTGCAACTTTTGTTTTTGATGGTCAAAATGAAGAAAAACAAAAACAGGAAGAAAAAAGGTTAAAACTTGAAAGAAAGCAAAAGCATAAAAAAAAAAGGAAAGGGAAATTGGATTATTGGCTGCAGCAATAACCCAGAATTTCCCAAGGGGAAGAGGACAAGTATTTCCAAGGGGTAGACTGAGGGGGAAGGGAGCATCAGGTTGAATTCCTTCTGCTCTCTCAACTCAAAATCCCCTTCCTGTATCTTGATATTCTAACTCCTTACAGTGTTTTTATTGCGGGAATATAGGGCACATGCAAAGAGACTGCCCAATACGACCAGCAGCTCAAGGAAGGCTTCCACCAGACTGACCTGCATGTTCGTACTTGCAATAAGAGAAATGGTATCTGACTTCTCTGGGAATTAAAGGAGACATGGAACCAGTTGGAATCAAGGTAGATGAATGTGGTCAAATTTCTGCAAAGGTATACAGTATTTGTGTCACCTTTTTAATGGACACGGGAGCAACCTTATCTTTGTTAAATTTTGATATTCCCCAAAAGTCAAATGAATCAGTGAGAATCAGGGGGGTTGTAGGAGAGGAAATAAGATACCTATCCACTCCATTGCCTGCAATTTTGAACAAAAAATTGGTTTGGGGAAGATTTGTGATATCTCCCAATTCCCCTGCTTCCCTCTTGGGACAAGATTTATTGCAGGAATTTGGTACATTTATCTCCTTGGCTCCTGCAGAAATCCCATTAATTGCAATGGGGTCTGAAATAGTTTATGTGGAAAATCAAAACCAAACTAATCTGATTAAAATACCATCTGAATTGGCCAGTGTTCCCAGAGAATTTTGGAGTACCTCAGGAGATGAAGTAGGATTATTGAAATCAGCTGAACCTGTCGTAATAAAAACAAAAGGAGGGACTCCTCCTTCATTTTGACAATAGCCAATTGTAGCTGAGGCTATTCCTAGTATAGAAAAACAAATTATGCATTTTTTAGAGGAAGGAATTCTGAAGGAATGTCCGTATAATACCCCAATCTTACCTGTAAGTAAACAGAATTGATAAAGGTGGAGATGCTGAATATAGATCTGTGCAAGACTTAAGAGCTGTGAATGAACATGTAATCTCTCCACACTCTGTGGTCCCAGATCCTAGTTTAATTCTAACTCAAATCCCTAATTGGGCACAGTATTTTACTGTACTTGATCTAACTGGAGCTTTCTTTAGCATTCCTATTGCAGAAGAAAGCCAACAATTTTTTGCCTTCACTTGGCAAGGAAGACAATTAACCTGGACCAGGTTACCACAGGGATTCACTAGCTCTCCTACTGTATTCTCTCAAATTTTGAAAAATGGCTTACAGGATTTAATTTTTCCAAATAAATCAATTTTGATACAATATGTGGATGATTTGTTGTTAGCAAGTAAAACTAAAGAAGATTGTATCAAAGATACAATATATTTGTGTATTCAACTTGTAAAAAAGGGACACTGTGCATCTCCATCCAAGTTGCAGTTTTGTGAACAGCAAGTAAAATATTTGGGTTTTATATTAAAATCGGAAAGATAAGAAGTAGACACTGAAAGGGTCAAAGCTATTCAAGAAATCCCCAGACCAATAACTAAGAAACAATTGAGGGGATTTCTGGGACAGGTGGGTTTCTGTCTTGGATTCCTGGATTTAGTGAAATTGGCAGACCTTTGCATGAAGCGACTTGTAATAAAGAAATTGAGCTGATTGCTTGGGGTACAGAAAGAGGAAAAGCTTTCCGTACCCTAAAAGCAGCATTTTTATCTGCTCCAGCATTAGGGCTTCCTGATTATTCAAAGCCTTTTAAGCTATATTGTGATGAAACAAAGGGAATAGCAAAGGGGGTATTAGTACAAACTTTGGGCCCACATGAAAGACCAATTGCTTTTTTTTCTTCCACCTTAGACCCAGTAATTAAAGGAACTCCCTTTTGTATCAGGGCAATAGATGCAGATGCTGAAATGGTAGAAAAGACTAGAGTAATTGTTTTAGGACATCCACTAACTGTTTGCATACCTGACGAGGTAGAAATTTTATTAAAGCAATATATGGAGAAAGCTTTAATTCCTCAACAAGCACATAGATATGAAATAATTTTATTATTGGCTGATAATTTGAAAGTGGAAAGGTGCAACATTTTAAACCAGGGGTCCTCAAACTATGGCCTGCAGGCCGGATACGGCCCCCCAGGGTCCTCAGTCCGGCCCGCCAGTATTTACAGAACTCCCAGCCTCCCCCCCCCCCGCGCCAGGGGTTGGGGGGGGAAACCAAGCAGCCGCAGATGACTTCCTGCCACTTAATCTGCGCGCCGGCCTCCGCAGCCCCCAAGCACCCGCTGGGACTGGGCTGGAACCAGCGCCTCATCCTCGACCTGCCCCCCTGCGGCGGGCAAGAGGTGCGGGCATCTCCTCTGCCAGGCAAGCTCAGTCGGCAGCCTCTGGACTGCGAGGCCCAGCCAACTCGGGCAAATCGCCAGAGCCAGGAGCAGCAAAGTTCCTTCAGTCCCTTCTGGCCACCCTTTCCGGACTGCGGGGCCGGGCTGAGGAGGGGGGCGGCGGCATCAGCGAGGTGAGTGACTCCCCCCTCTCTCCCTCCCTCCCTCCTGCTCCCAGGCGAGCCAGCACCAGTGGGAAGCGCGCGCACCATCATGTCAAAAAAAAGAAAAATTGACTCCGAGTGCAGGGTATTCCAAGAAAAGTGGACTTCTGATTATTTTTTCACGGAATACAAAGAAAGAGCTGTTTGTCTGATATGCCAGAATTCAGTGTCTGTGTTCAAGGAATACAATTTGCATCGACACTACAAAACTCAACATAAAGATAAATATGATTCTTTGGTCAGACAAGTGAGAAAAGATAAAATATTAAGACTGAAACATGGATTGACAACTCAGCAGAATACTTTTATGAAGCAAAAGCAGCTCAATGTATCATCACTTCGAGCAAGCTATCAAGTTGCCAAGCTCATAACGTGCACCGGCAGAGCATTCATAGGGGGAGAATTAGTTAAAGAATGCCTTCTGTCTGTTGCCAAAGAGATGTGTCCAGAGAAGGCGGATTTATTTAGTACAGTGAGTCTTTCAGGACCTACAATTACACAAAGGACTGAAGAAATGGGGGAAAATTTGAATCTGCAGTTGCAAAACTCCTCAAAAAAACTTTGCTATTTCTCATTGGCACTCGACGAGAGCAATAATGTTCGTGATTCTGCACAACTTCTAATTTTCATTCGTGGGACAAATGATTCTTTCGAAGTCACAGAGGAGCTTGTTGCACTGAAAAGCATCAAAGGAACAACTACAGGAGAGGCAATCTATGAGAAAGTTTGCCAAACTATGAGTGATTTGGAGCTGGACTGGGGTAAACTATTCAGTGTGACAACTGATGGTGCTCCTAGCATGGCGGGGTCCATGAAAGGAGTGGTTGCACGCATTAACAAAGAGATGGACAAACGCAACCATTCACATCCAGTAGCCATACACTGCATCATCCACCAGCAAGCACTGTGTTGTAAATCACTGAAGCTGGACTCTGTCATGAAAATTGTGGTTTCTTGTGTTAACTTCATTAGAGCTCATGCACAAAACCACAGACAGTTTCAGGAATTTCTGTCTGAGCTAAATGTTGCCTATGAAGATATTCTGTACCACACAGAAGTCCGTTGGCTGAGTCAAGAGAGAGTTTTGAAACGATTTTAGGACTTACTTCCACAGGTTTATGATTTTATGCTTTCTAAAAACAAAGAAGTACCAGAGCTCAAAGATGCATTCTGACAGATGTAACAGAGCTACTCAACAATTTCAATGTCCAACTTCAAGGAAAGGAGAAGCCCATCTGTGAGATGTATTCACATGTGAAAGCATTTCAAGTCAAATTAGACCTGCTCATTAACTAAGTAAAGGAGGAAAACTTCTGCCATCTCCCCACAACTCAAAACCTGTCTGCAGAAAGACCAGCAGTTGCATTCCCAAACAAAACATGTATGGATGTACTAGAAATGTTGCAAAAAGAGTTTCAAATTATATTTAAAGAGCTTCGTCTCCATGAACAGGACACACAGCTTTTCCAGAACCCATTTTCTGTTGACATTGAAACTGTTGATCCAATTTACCAAATGGAATTGGCCGAACTACAGACTTGTGACTCGCTGAAAGATGCATTCAAATCAAGCAGCCTTACTCATTTCTATGCATCTCTCCCCTCAGAGACATATCATAATCTCAGGAACCATGCACTCAAAATTGCAACCGTCTTTGGCAGCACCTATGTCTGTGAGCAGACTTTTTCCCAAATGAAACATCTGAAATATCCAATCAGATCCAGACTAACTGATGAACACTTGCATCACTTGCTACGACTAGCAGTGACAAATATGGAACCTAACATTGACCATCTCATTAGCCAAAAGCAGGCCCATAGTTCACATTGAAATATTATTTGTTTTTGTTGATTACAATTGTTCTTCATTTTAAATATTGCATTCTTTTTCCTGCTTTTTGTGCACTACTACAAATAAAATGTGCAGTGTGCATAGGAATTCGTTCATTTTTTTCCAAACTATAGTTCGGCCCCTGACAGTGTCTGAGGGACAGTGAACCGGCCCCTGTTTGAAAAGTTTGAGGGCCCCTGCTTTAAACCCTGCTACTTTGTTACCTCTGCCTTCTGATGGTGAAAAGGATGATCACGATTGTATTCAACTTGTATCCAAAACCAGTAAAACCCCGAGACGACTTGAAAGATCAACCTTTAAATCACCCCGACTTAAACCTCTTCACGGATGGCTCATCTTATTATGAAAAAGGTCGAAAATGCACTGGATTTTCTGTTACCATGGAAACCCATGTACTGATAATGGGACCTTTGCCTGCATCCTTGGATGCTAAAAGGGCGGAAACTGTTGCTCTCACAGAAGCTGCTAAATATGCAATTGGATTGTGTGTTAACCTTAATACAGACTCGAAGTATGCTTTTGGGGTGTGCCATGCAACTGGGGCTCTATGGAAAGAAAGAGGGGTTTTGACCTTAGTTGAAAGACTGTTGCTCATGGAAAACAGATCAAGGACCTTTTAGAGACGATCCAGTTGTCCTCTGAGATTTCTGTTGTCTATGTAAAAGCGCACACCCAGAAGATGGATATGATTTCCCAAGGAAACTTGATAGCTGATTTAGCACCTAAAGCCGCTGCAAGACATTTTGTGCCCATAATGGCATTGGTTGCACAACATGAAGTAACCTCCGAGCTCCCCAACATCGCAAAATTGTGTGAGGATTTCCCTCAAGAAGAAAAGGAACAATGGATTCGACTTGGAGCCCAGCAGCAAGGAGGTGAATGGCTGCTGAATAGCAAGCCCCTTCTTCCGAAAAGGTATTTAATCCCGGTCATGCATTGGCATAATAAAAGAACTCATGGAGGGCCAGAAAATTTAGCACTCCGAATCCAGAGACTCTGAGCTGCTCCCGGGATTCATGCAGCAGCAAAAAGAATTTGCGAGGGGTGCAGACTTTGCAGACAATATTTGTCCATGCGAATAAAAGCCCCTAATGGGAAGAGACCACCAGCCACCTTTCCCTTTCAAAAGCTCCAAATTGATTATGCAGACATGCCAAAAACAATGAGGTACTCTTACATGTTAGTAATAGTTGATCAATTGTCTGGGTGGGTGGAAGCATTTCCAACTAGGAAGAATGATTCAAAATCTGTAGTAAAGGTTTTGTTAAAAAAGATTGTTCCAAGATATGGAGTCCCTGAAATTATTGATTTGAACTGAGGGGGTCATTTTATGGCAGCTATCTTGATTCAGGTGTATCACTCCTTAGGTATCCTTAATCATCTTCACACCCCACATCATCCTGAATCCTCAGGACAGGTCGAACAAATGAATAGGACTTTGAAGGAAAAAATAGTCAAGGTTTGTAAACAAATGTGTTTAAAATGGCCTGATGCTTTGAATTATGGGACATCAGAAACATCCCCAGACAACTTGTTGGAGTTTTTCCAGCTGAAATTTTGTTTGGTAGAACACTTGCTGTTCCCAGAACATATATACCTGCAAAAACTAACCTTCTGGATGGAGATGAACAAGTTACACAGTATTTGTTGCCTTTGCAAAACTCTTTTTTCCTAATGCATAACCATGCCTAGTAGTATCAAGGTGTAAGTCCTGAAATTCAAGTTCATAATATTCAACCAGGGGATAAAGCATATATCAAAAATTTTAAAAGAAAAAATAGATTTGAACCTAAATGGGAAGGACCTTTATTAACATCTTTTGATGCTATTAAGGCTGCTGAGAAAGAGGCTTGGATGCATCATTCTCATGACTGCAAAGATTCTGAAGAATAATAGACTGTTGTAAAGTATTGCTTTTCTCTGTGTTTCTTTGTATTTTAACTAGGAGTAACACCTTATGGACAAGATTTGCATTACATTACCAGGTTGCCTGTTCCAATAGAAATATCATTATATATAGTGGTTGCTCTGGTCAACTTTCCAGTCAAATTACAGGACTAACAGTAGTAATCATTATAGTCTGTGTGATTGTTCTGTTTCAATGTTGTATAAGTTGTTGCTCTTCTGTTGCTCATAAAATAGAGAGAGAAATTTGGAGTTATAATATATAAGATTGCAGGAGTGAGAGGAAAAACAAAAGGAGGGAATTGTAAAAGGGAAAGACTCTCTAAGAGAATGCTTATAGGTAAAATTATATTGATTAATAGAAGTATTATGGTTAAGATGAAAAATTAGAAACAGGTGCTATGAAATAATAGAATAATAGTTATAGTCCTCTCCATGGCTGGTTTAGACCAAATCCAGCTGAATCAACAAGAATAATAGAATTTAGAAGCATAAGTTAAATGTCATTATTTAAGTTTCTCTTATAAGTGCAAAGGTGAGCAGACAGGAAGATTATTCAAGAAGATAAGTGAATACAGTGACCAGAATGAGACCAGTGAACTGCAACTGCTGAAGAGGAACTGAGACGAGAAGAATCAGCCAAGTTTGAAGAATTATTATATACTGTATTGGGTTTGCGTGGCAAGGTTTTGGTAGCGGTGGGGGGAGGGGGAACATGGGGTGGCTTCTGTAAGAGAAGCTGCCAGAAGCTTCCCTCATGTCTGACCCAACACAGCCAATGCCAGCTGGCTACAAGAACGGACCCGCCGCTGGCCAAGGCCAAGCCAAGCAGTAACGCCTCTGTGATAACATAATTAAAAAAAAAAAAGAAGAGAGGGAAGAAAAAAAAAGCTGCACACTTTGCAGCTGGAGAGTGAGAAGATGTAAGAGAAAACAACTCTGCAGACACCAAGGTCAGTGAAGCAGGAGGGTCAACCCAGCACATGGACTTATTATAGAATTTTAAATTAATGAGAAATTTGGAACTGAGGGTTCGTGGGAAAAAGCCAAGAACTCTGAAAAGAATACCTATTGTATAATGTTAAATTTAGCATATATATAGAACCTGATTTTTGCAATGCCTTTGCCACTCACTGAGGTGATGGCCCAACTGTGAGTTGTCAATAAAGCAAACCTAGAGTTACCCACCGACTGAGTTAAATTCGTTAAACATTTATAGTATGCAAGAAATCACTAAATCACAACACACAAAACCAAATGTGGTGGGTTGACCCTGACTAGAGGCCGGATGCCCACCAAAGCCCACTCTATCACTCCCCCTCCTCAAATGGGCAGGGGGAGAAAATTATAACGAAAAGCTCGTGGGTGGAGATAAGGACAGAGAGAGATCACTCACCAGTTACTGGCACGGGCAAAACAGACTCGACTTGGGGGAAAAAACAAATTTACTTTATTACCAATCAAAATTAGAGGATAGTGAGAAGTAAAACCAAATCTTAAAACACCTTCCCCATCCCTCCCTTCTTCCTGGGCTTCATCTCTTTCCCGATTTTCCACCTCCTCCCCCCAGCAGCACAGGGGGGCAGGGAATGGGGTTGGGGTCAGTTCATCACACGTTGTTTCTGCCGCTCCTTCCTCCTCAGGGGGAGGACTCCTTCCCCCGCACCAGCGTGGGGTCCCTCTCACGGGAGACAGTCCTCCACCAACTGCTCCAACATGAGTCCTTCCCATGACTGACAGCTCTTCACGAACTGCTCCAGTCTGGGTCCATTCCATGGTGTGCAGTCCTTCAGGAAGGGACTGCTCCAGCGCAGGTCCCCCACGGGGTCACAAGTCCTGCCAGCAAACCTGCTCCGGCGTGGGCTCCTCTCTCCATGGGCTACAGGTCCTGACAGGAACCTGCTCCAGCGCGGGCTTCCCGCGGGGTCACAGCCTCCTTCGGGCATCCACCTGCTCCAGCGTCGGGTCCTCCACGGGCTACAGGTGGTCATCTGCTCCACCATGGACCTCCATGGGCTGCAGGGGGACAGCCTGCCTCACCATGGTCTTCACCACAGGCTGCAGGGGAATCTCTGCTCCGGCGCCTGGAGCACCTCCTCCCCCTCCTTCTTCCCTGACCTTGGTGTCTGTGGAGTTGTTTCTCTTACATCTTCTCACTCCTCTCTCCAGCTGCAAAGTGTGCAGCTTTTTTTTTTCCTCTCTTCCTTTTTTTTTTCTTAATTCTGTTCTCCCAGAGGCGTTACTGATTGGCTCAGCCTTGGCCAGCGGCGGGTCCGTTCTTGTAGCCGGCTGGCATTGGCTGTGTTGGGTCGGACATGGGGGAAGCTTCTGGCAGCTTCTCTCACAGAAGCCACCCCATGTGTCCCCCCCCCCCCCACTGCCACCAAAACCTTGCCACGCAAACCCAATACATTTATATATTTATACCCAGGTTTACAATAACTTCAGTAGGAGTTATTAGTGATATGAATTGGCATGAAAATCAGAATGAAGCACAGAAATTCTTTATTTAAAGTAATACTTTAATGAAAACTGATGACAATTTTGACAGACTTCCTTTGTTTTCATCTGAATTTTTTTTATCTTGATCGTCTTTTTTCAAATTTGTTCTCTCTCTACAATTTTTTGTCTGAAGTGGTTTTAGATAGATTTTTTTACATTTTAAAAAAATCTTAACAAGTTTTTTAACGCATCGAAACAGAAAATTGAAATTTTCACCTACACAAAGAGGTCATAGCGACATAAATTCTAATATGCTTTTATTATAAAAGAATGTTGCATTTTACACCAATTAGAAATTATTTAATACAAGCAAAGATAATGATAATTTGGAAATTCCGTTCCTGACTAGGGATATTTTAATATTTTAGCAGGATATTTTCAATGACATTTTAAATATGTCAAACAACTTTCACAATTTTCAAACAAAAAATGTTCCTGTCCTAATTTTATGTCATTATCATATTTGCTATTCCACTTGTCTATCACTATATACAATTTTCCTATACATATACTATATATATATATATATATGTATGTGTATATATTCCTATGCAATTGTAATCTCTTCCACGCATCTTAGATATTGTTTAGCTAAAATAAATTTTACTAGTCCTTGGATGCAATCTAAGAGTGACCAATAAAATAGAAGGCCTATTCATTTTAAGTCTTTATCAAAAATGCTATTTTGGTCTAATATTTCAGGTCACAAGATCACAATTAAAGGGCAGTTTGAAGAATTCTGCTCAGCTTCAATTGCTTGTTTGTTTGTTTTGATGGGGTTGAGACAATATGTTCTACTTCAGGAAAACACTGACAAATTTTCAGGAGGAAGGTTTTCAAGTAATATCTGGCCTCCACCCTAAGTACGTAAGCAGGTATTTTAAGTAGTCTTTCAAGCTTGTACATAAAAACAAATGAGCAAATAGGAGTGTCCTGGTTTTGCTAGGATAGAGTTAATTTTCTTCTTGATAGAATAGCTGTATGTTAGGTTCAGTATGGGATTTGTTATGAGAAGAATGTTGATAACATACTAATGTTTTGAGTTGCTGCTGGAAGTCCAAGGACATCATGCTTTGCTAGTCTGCAAGTGCAAAGGACTGGAGGAAGTGGGGGAAGTGCAGTAATTAACAAAACCCAAAATTGGCATTTAGATGTGCCAATGAGATATTCCATATCATATCACATCAGTTCAGTATATTAACCAGGGTTGACCGGAAAGTTGAGGATTCTTTCGGGGATCCCTCAGGCTTGCTTTTCCAGGATTGCTGTTTTGTTTTCAGGACTGTCTCTGCTCTGGGATCACTAGATGGGGACAGGCTGGGCATTGATCGGCGGGTGGTGAGGAATTGCACTGCGCATCACTCATTTGCATGTTTTATTATTACTGTTATTATTATATTATTTCAATTAGTAAATTGTTATTATCCCAACCTACAAGTTTTCTTACTTTTACCCTTTTGATTTTCTCCCCTATTCCCTAGGGAGGAGGAGAGTGAGCGAGCAGCTGTGTTTGGCTGCTAGTCAAAGGAGTGAAACCACGGCGAGGAATAACACAAACCAGCTTTTTTTCCTTTTCTCATTTTGTTTCATAATCTTTTTTTTCATATTGGCCTACAAGAAACTTTTTCCATCCACTGAGGAACCTAAACAAAAGCTAACTAGAAGTAAGAGATACTCAATGACTATTTTTAGTGGGGATTGAAACAAGAAGTATAATATTTAATTGCATAAATAGCACCAGTTCTTGAGGCTTCTATTAGGCTTTAGGTAGCAGGGGGGCTTACAGGGGTCACCTATTTGAGAAGAGACATGGGGCTCCCCCTGTGATGGGCAGAGCCAGTGTCAGATGACTCCAAAACAAACCCAGCAATAGTCAAAGCTGAGCCAGAGACACTGTTGCCGTGTATTCAATACAGGGTAAAAAATGCTGTGCAGCAGCTATGAAAGAGAGAAGTAAGAAAAATGTGATATAAACAACCCTGCAGACACCAAAGTCATTGAAGAAGGAAGAGGAAGAGATGCTTCAGGCACCAAAGCAAAGATTCCCCTGCAGCCCATGGTGAAGACCATGGTGAGGCAGGTTGTCCCCTGCAGCCCCTAGAGGACCATGATGGAGCAGATATCCACCCTACAGGGCATAGAGGACCCACATCAGAGCAGTTCAATATACCCTGAAGGAAACTGCAGCTCGTGGATAGGAGTTCATGCAGGAGCAGGTTTTCTGGCTTGTGATCCCATGGGGGACCTACACTGGAGCAGTCTGTTCCTGAAGGACTGCACACCATGGAAAGGACCATGCTGGAGCAGTTATTGAAGAACTATATCCCACGGGAAGGACTCCACACTGGAGCAGAGGAAAAGTGTGAGGAGGAAAGTGTGGTAGAAACAAAGCATTATGAACTGACTGCAACCCCTATTTCCCATTGCCTCTGTACCGCACAGAGGGGAAGGAGGTAGAAGAGTCAGAAATGAAGTTGAGCCTGGGAAGAATAGGTGAGTGGAGGGAAGGTACTTTTAGTTTTGTCTTTTTTTCTCACTTTCCTATTCTATTTTTAATTGTCATCAAATTAAATTAATCTTCCTTAAGTCAAGTCCGTTTTGCCCAATGGGTAAGCAATCTCCCTGTCTCTATCTCGACTCATGAGTTTTTAAATATTATTTTCTTCCTCTGTTCTGTTGAGGAGGTGGGAGTGAGAGAAAAACTTAGTGGGCATCTGGCAGCCGTCCAAGGTTAACCCACCACAAGTAATAGTAGTAGCAGTAACAGTAACAATGATAAAAATAATGATAATTTATATGATGGTGCCTCTATAATAAATATAGCAACTATAATTATTGCAATGATGAGTAAAACATGCCTGACCAGCTAACCTACTGTAGAATACCATAATATACAGCATTACTAGTAAATCTACCACAAAGGAAATGGTAATCTTTCAAGTATAGCACCAACCTGGGAGTGGAAAAGAATGTACGAATTCTTTTTTCTGAAGTGCAATAAAATTATTCTGACATACTATTATGTCATAATATTATCATATTCACTGATCAATCAGAACTGTGCTTCTTATAACATAATTTTAATCTATTTTTTTCCCCGTGTAAATAGAAATGTGTGATATTTCAGAAAAAAAAATCCTATTCAAGCTGTAAAAATGAGAGAATTCTACATTATTGATACTACTTACCGATGATGAGCCCAACATGGATTTTGGAGATCTTATAATTCCAGCTATGGAGTGACGTATAGTGTCCAACTTTGAGACTTTGTCCTTCTTGTCCTAGGAGAAAAAAGTACTATCTCCAGTGAAACCAAAAAAATCAGCCTGGGGAAGAGAAAGTTCCGGGGAGACCTTACTGATGCCTTTCAATACTTGAAGGGGGCCTAGAAGAAAGATGGGGACAAACTTTTTAGCAGGGCCTGTAGTGATAGGGCATGTGGTAATGGTTTTAAACTGAAAGAGGGAAAATTTAGACTAGATATAAGGAAGACATTTTCTACAATGAGAGTGATGAAACACTGGAACAGGTTGAAGAAGAATGATTTCACATGGGGTCCTGAGCAACAACAAGTCTGTGAACTAATCAAACAGGAGATAGTCCATGCAGTAGCCCTTGGGCCAGTCCGGACAGGACAAGATGTTAAAAATGTGCTCTACACCACAGTCGGGGAGAATGTACCAACCTGGAGCCTCTGGCAGAAAGCACCAGGGGAGACTCGAGGTCTACCCCTTGGGTTTTGGAGTTGAGGATACAGAGGATCAGAGACCCGATATGCTCCAAGTGAAAAAGAGATATTGGCAGCATATGAGGGAGTTTGAGCTGCTTCAGAAGTGATCGGTACTGAAGCACAGCTCCTCCTGGCGCCCCGATTGCCCGTGCTGGGCTGGATGTTCAAAGGGAGCGTTCCCTCTACACACCACACAACTGATGCCACATGGAGTAAGTGGGTCGCACTGATCACACAACGAGCTCGGATTGGAAGCCCTGGTAGCCGGGGAATTCTAGAAGTGATCACAAACTGGGCAGAAAGTAAAGATTTCAGAATGTCATCTGAGGAGGAGGTGACACGAGCTGATGAGGCTCCACTGTACAATGAACTGCCAGATAATGAGAAACAATATGCCCTGTTCACTGATGGGTCCTGTCGTATTGTAGGAAAACATCGAAAGTGGAAAGCTGCTGTGTGGAGTCCCACCCAACGAGTCACAGAGACTGCTGAAGGTGAATCAAGTCAGTTTGCAGAGGTAAAAGCCATCCAGCTGGCCTTGGACATTGCTGAGCGAGAGAAATGGCCAATGCTCTACCTCTGTGTGGACTCATGGATGGTGGCAAATGCCCTGTGGGGGTGGTTACAGCAATGGAAACAGAGCAACTGGCAGCACAGAGGCAAACCCATCTGGGCTGCTGAATTATGGCAAGATATTGCTGCTCAGCTAGAAAAGCTAACTGTAGAACTGCGTCACGTAGATGCCTATGTAGCCAAGAGTGGAGCTACTGAGGAACATCAAAACAACCAACAGGTAGATAAGGCTGCTAAGTTTCTGAAATAGACTTGGACTGGCAACAGAAGGGTGAAAAATTTTTAGCCTGCTGGGCCCATGATGCCTCAGACCATCAAGGAAGAGATGCAACATATAGATGGGCTCGTGAACTAAAGGTATGATATTTGTATATATGTGTGTATGTGTATAGATACTTATATAGTTTTGAAAAAATAATAGTAATAATTAATCTAAATGTATTAGGAAATATGAAAACCTGAGCACGACGTAAATGGTATGGAATGAGGGGTGGATTGTCCTGGTTTTTAGCTGGAACAGAACTGGGTTTCTTTTTCAGTAGTTAGAATAGTGCTGTGTTTTGCTTCCAGCCTGGGACTTGTTATGAGAGAGACACTGAGAACATCCCAGTGTTTGCATTTTTGTCACCGGAAGTGAAGGACTTCGTGCTTTGTAAGTCTACAGGTGCAAGATCTAAAGGGGTGAGCAATATTTAAATTAATAAGCTAAACTGGCATTTGGATATGCCAATGGGATATTCCATATCATATCCCGTCAAGTCGAGTATATTAGTGAAGGTCTCTTCCTCTTTTGGGTCTCTCTGACTTTCTCTTGGACTCTCGCTCTTCCGGGACTGTGGTTTCAGTTTGGGATTGTTGCTCCTCCAGGAGCGTTATCTGGGAACAGGCTGAGCTTGGTCAGCGGGTGGTGAGCAGTTGCACTGGGTTATCACTCATTTATATTTTATTACTTTTATCATTATCACTACTATTTTAATATTAGTTTTATTTTAAATTTCCTCTTATTTCTATTATTAAACTGTTCTTATCTCAACTTACGAGTCTCCTTACTCTTTCCCCACAATCCTCTCCCCTGTCCATGGGGGTGAGGGAGAAATGGGTGAATGGCTGTGTTGGCTGCTAGCCCAGTGAAACTATCACATAACTTCACCCTTAGACACAGATGAGGTATTTTAATGAATATTTACAAAACATTTAAACCTGAAGCATAGATATCACACATTGAAAATCTCATTCTAGTTAGCTATGGGTTAATTAAGCTGAAAGAAAATGGAAATGGAACCAGAATAAGTCTGGTTTGTAGTGTAACAAAAAAATATTGCTTCAAAGTTTAGAACATACACCCTTGACTGAAGAAACTGAAAATCTGATAATGTAATTGTCTTGATTTAGTCAGTTGTTCTGTCACCCAATGACCCCCCACCCCGAGAAGAGTAACTGGGAAAAGGAAAGAAAACCTGTGGATTGAAATGGAAACAGATTTAATGGAATAAGAATAATAACTGATATTAATACTACTAATAATATGAAATACACAAAGTTAGCCAACGAAAGCACAACAGTCACAACAAGCAGGAGAGTAGGCCTCGGGAGCAGAATGACAGGTGAGATCCTCCAAGGGTGGTGGCCATTGAAGAAGAGGGTGGTCCCTAGAAAACTTTATAATTTATAGTGAACGTGACGTTCATGGTATGGAATACTTCTGTTGGTCAGTTGGCTTTCATTCCTCCTAGCCTTAGCACCTGGCTAACTCTAAACTGCCTAAGACCTTGATCACTATGGAAACCCACATACCATGGCTGGCCAAACACTAAAACAAAGTGTCTTACCAACTTTGTTCTCACCAAATTGGCTGCTGCAGTCTTCTTAAAATGCAGCTTTTCTGGCAGAGAATTAATTCTATGATTCCATCCTAGTGAAACCAGGACAGTATTAAATGCAGTTTCAGTTTATTCCAAAAATAAAGTATTGTTTGAAAATGATTCCCAAATCTAATTTAGTTTACAGGATGTAGGTTAAACATTGCCTTAATAAAATAAATTTACTTGTTTAGCAGCAAAATTATGCAATATTCCATAATTTTTATGTCATGAAAAGAGAGTATGAAAAAGAAAATTTCATATAGGAATAGAAAAAAGGCTAAAAGGGAATTTAATAGCCACTTGAAAGTAACACCAATCAATATAAATTTTATTCTTTTTATCAGACTCAAGTAATATTGCATGTCAGCTACTTTTCTTACAGCAAAACACTGTCCTGAGTAAATTGACAAGTTGATATTTGTTTTTTAAGTACTGATGAATTAAATTGACTATTAAAAAAAAAAATCATTAATAACAGGGACAACACAGTGCCTAATTTTGCTTGCATGACTATCAGGCTTGGAATGATCAATTCATTTCACACATCTTTTCACAAGTGAGCCATGGGATTTAACTGTGATTAAATGTCTACTTCTTACATGACAGGAAAAAATAAGTTACCAAAATATGCATGAATTCCACTGTGTTGTGTTTCCACCCCTGAGGCAGTAGATTCCAGATGTACTGGACACCCCTCCAGGTGAAAGCAAACTGTGGCCTGCACTCTGCTGCCAAAGGAATGGAGAAAAACGCATCAGCAATGTCTATGGTGGCGTGCCACTTGCCTGCCTTGGACTCCAGTTCACATGGAATTCTAGCATTTCAAGTATGGCTGCACTCAGCAGTGGCATGACTTGGTTCAGGCCACTACACTCCACTGTTAACCTCCAGCCCCAGTAAAATGGATGTCATTCAGATCTTTGGAGACCTAGTTGTAGTCCAGGTCACTGTTGATAACTTCCAGCACAGTTGCTTCTATCAGATATAGGATACATTCCTTTGCTGTATTCCACTTCCTCAGTAATTTACAAGATCATCCTTGAAGGGATATATCGCCTTCACACTTGAGAGGAGTTGCCTCCAGAGGCTGCAGATTCACACCTCTTTTCCACTCTCTTTGTCAATTTCCCAGTTCCTAGCAAGGGATCCCAGCTGCTGGACTTCCTTACCTTCTAACTCCTGAATGTTGACCCCACTATCCCAGCATTGGAGCAGCCAGGCAGCAATCTGCTCACCTGACTGGAGGATGCAATCTTTCCGCAAATCTCAAAGTATGCCCAGGGTCAAGGACCAGGTAGTTTCTGCCTCTTGAATAATTTATCTTGCTTTGTCCTCCTGTTTCCTTGTTGAAGGATCAGATTACTGATCAAATCCTTCATCCTCCCTTACTAATTGGTGGTATGGACCCATCGATCTCTGTGTCCAGTGTTCCTTTTTGAATCCTGGGGCAATTACTGTAGCTGGTGTTTGGGTCCCTGTCTCATCCATGATGTCCTCAGATGTGGTTTCAGTCCCTATCTCAATCACACTCCTTTAATGGTACTAAACAGAGGCTCAATAGGCACAGGCCAAGCCCAAATACGGTGCTAGCATCTGCTGGATTTCAAGAAAGGCACCTTTACATTAAGTGGTGCACCAGTTCAACATGGGATTACATTCCCTAGGCACCCGCCCAAATCCTTACACACACACCCTGCCACCCAGGGATCAACCACATCAGGGCATGTTTCCTTGTCACCTCATAAACAAGTTCAAAGAACCACAGAACAGTTGAGGTTGGAAGGAAACTCTGGAGGTCATCTGTTCCAACTCCTCTTCTGTGATAGTTTAACTTAGCTGGCAGCCAAACAAGACACAGCCACTCGTAGCCTTCCCCCCCCACCCCCTTCCCCCCCACCCAGGGAATCAGGGAGAGAATTGGAGGGGTAAAGGTCAGGAGACTTGTAGGTTGAGATAAGAACAATTTCATAATTAGAGTAAAATAAAATTAAAATAAGAATGAGAAGAGTAGTAATGCTAACAACTATATATATATATGAGTGATGTAGAGTACAATTGCTCACCACCCGCTGATAACGATCCCGAAGGAGCGAAAAGGAACCCCAAAACCAAAATCGCAAACCCGGAAAAGCGAGCCCGAGCGATTCCCAAGAGAATCCCCCCCTTTCCAGTCAGCCCCGGTGAATATACTGAACATGACGTAATATGCTATGGAATATCTTATTGGCATATCCAACTGTCAATTCTGGGTTTTACTAACTACTACACTTTTCTTCTCCAATCCCCCCTTCCAGTCCTCTCATGTTGGCAACTGCCCAAGCACAGTGTCCTTGTAGTTATCAACATTGTTCTCATAACAATCCCCACTGAAACCAAAACACAGTGCTTTCTAGCTACTGAGAAGAAAATTAACCCTATCCTTGCAAAAACCAGGACATCTGCTTAAGCAGGGCCACCTACAGACTATTGCCAGACAGCTTTTGAATATCTCCAAGGAGGGAGACTCCACAACCTCCCTGGGAAATCTGTTCCAGTGCTCAGTCACCCTCCCAGTGAAAAAGTGTTTCCTGATTTTCAGATGGAACCTCCTGTGTTTCAGTTAGTGCCCATTGCCTCTTGTCTCGTCACTGGGCATGAATGAAAATAATCTGGCTCTGTCCTCTTTGCATCCTCCCTTCAGGTATTTACATACACTGATGAGATCCCTGAGCCTTCTCTTCTACAGGCTAAACAGCCCCAGCTCTCTCAGCCTTTCCTCATAGGAGAGATGTTCCAGTTCCTTAATCATCTTTGTGGACCTTTGTTGGACTTTCTCCAGTATGTCCATGTTTCTCTTGTACTGGGGAGCCCAGAACTGGACACAGTGCTCCAACTGTGGCCTCACCAGCACCAAGTAGAGGGGAAGGATCACCTCCCTTTACCTGCTGGCAGTACTTTGCCTAATTCAGCCCAGGAAACCATTAGCCTTCATTGTTGCAAGGGCACATTGATGCCTCATGTTCAACTTGGTGTCTACCAGGACCCCAAAGTCTTTTTCTGCCAATTTGCTTTCCAGTTGGGTGGCCCTCAGCATATATGCATGGGGTTATTCCTCCCCAGGTGCAGTACTTTGCCCTTCCCCTTGTTGAACTTAATAAGTTTCCCATCAGCCCATTTTTCCAGTCTGTCCATGTCCCTCTAGATGGTAGCCTAACCCACTGGTGTATCAGACACACTTAGTTTTCTGTCATCAGAAAACTTCCTGAGGGTACAGTCTGCCCCATCATCCTGATAATTAATAAATATGTTGAGCATGACTGGACCTAGGATTGACCCCTGGGGTACATCACTAGTTACTGGCCTCCAACTAGACTTTGTGCTTGTCCTGGTTTCATCTGAGATAGAGTTGATTTTCTTCCTAATAGCTGGTATAGTACTGTGTTTTGGATTTAGGCTGAGAAGAATGTTGATAACACACTGATGTCTTAGTTGCTACTGATCAGTGCTTACACTAAGTCAAGGACCTTTCAGCTTCTCATACTGCCCTGCCAGCAAGAAGACAGGGGGTGCACAAGAAGCTGGGAGGGGATACAGCCAGGACAGCTGACCCCAACTGGCCAAAGGGATATTCCATACCATATGATGGTATGGAATATGCTGAACAATAAATTGTTTTATGCTGAACAATAAAACTGATGAGAGTTGGCCGGGGGGGCGGCAGCGGCTGCTCAGGGACAGGCAGGACATCGGTCAGCGGGTGGTGAGCAATTCCACTGTGCATCACTTGTTTTGTATATTCTTTTATCATTATTATTATTTCCCCTTCTTTTTCTGTCCTATTAAACTGTCTTTATCTCAATTCACAAGTTTTAACTTTTTTTCCAATTCTCTCCCCCATCCCACTGGGGAGGGGAGTGAGCGAACGACTGTGTGGTGTTTAGCTACCTGATGGGTTAAACTATAACAGTCCTTTTTTGTGCCCAACATAGAGCACGAAGGGTTGAATTAAGGACAGATCTGACCAGAGCATGTTAAAAGAAATTTGTTATAAGCACTCATTATATTAGTTTAATAGTCACTGGTCACAATGTTGATTTGTTTGCTTTTAGAGTTGTTGTGCTCGTTCTCAGAGTTGTGTTATGTAACACCTTACTTGCTGTTTATGTTCCCTGTTGTGCTGTTTATCATCTCTGGGGGCTAGATTAAGGTTATAATTTTGCTGTACTGTGTAACACTGACTTATAATATGACAAAATTACTGGCTGTGAGACTAATCTGGGATTTCTACTCAGCATTGCCATCATCTCCGTACTTCGGGAACCACCTCTCAGAAACTATTAATAATTACGCTCTTTACCTTTTCTCCTGGGAGAGCCAATCTATGGGGAAGACAAGGGGGTATACTTTCCCTCCCTCCTTCACCTTCCCCTTCTCTTCCAGGCTAGTTACAACAGCTCTTGAGAATTTTTAATATTCTTGGGATGTCCAAACCAGTACATTCCTATTGCTATGTCTCCTGAATGTGTTTCAGCTCCTGTTGTGGGTTAAACAACTATTTAAGAATATTACCCAGAGATCTGCCTCAAGGCTGGATAGTTCTGAGTGGCAGGGTGTGTGGGATAGTATGGGCAAGCACCTGGGACAGTGGGCACCTCCAATGTTTTGGAACTTCATCCCTGAACAAGTGCAGAATCCTGAAGAATTAGTAAAATATTTGGAAAGAGTGTGTTGACACCCTGGCAATTCCAGAGAGACACAGATCATTGCATCGTGCCTGGGGCCTGGCCCATGCCTATCGAATCTTATTCAACACTACTCGATACCCTCAAGGGGAAGGGAAGGTCTCTGGATCTGACAACAAAATGACAGGCACTGCGGCTACTCCAACCCCCGTGACAGGCACTGGAGCTGAACCAGAGAACCAACCCCTGCCATTATCAGTAGCCTCTATACACAAGAAGAAATATTGTATGTGAAAGTCAGCTCATTTAGTAAGGGAAGAAACTCCTACTAGGAAGGGAAAGGAGGAAGAAGTGGATGAGGCAGGCTACTCTGAAGCAGGGCCATTAACAAGAAGAGGAGGAGGAAGAGGCAGAACGAAGCAGTAACCATCCAATCCCTATCCCTATCCCTGAGTAAGCTGTGAGATATGCAAAAAGATTTCAGCTGTCATCCAGGCGAGCACATTGTCACCTGGCTGCTCTGATGCTGGGATGGGATAACAGGGTCAGGAGCCTGGAATTAGATGGTAGGGAAGCCAAGCAGCTAGGATTCCTTTCTAGGGAAGGAAGCATTTACAAAGCGATTGGAAAAAGGGCACAAGCCCTCAGCCTCTGGAGGTGACTCCTGTCACACGTGAAGGCAAGACATCACTTCAAGGAAGATGTTACGTGTCACCCAGGCAAGTGGAACACCATGGAAAGTGGCATCCAGTACCTGAGGGAATTAGTCATGCTGGAGGCGATTTATGATGACCTGGACGAAGAGCAGTTATCCAAAGATCCAGATGAAGTCAAGTGCACATAACTCATGCGGCAGAAGTTTGTACAGAGAACATGATCATTGTATGCCATCCATGAATGAGTGACAGAAGTACCCCACTGTGACTGGCCCAGATGCTCTGTGCATCCTTGGCATAGATTTTCTCAGGAGAGGGTATTTCAAGGACCCAAGAGGGCTCCGGTGGGCTCTTGGCATAGCTGCCTTGGAGACAGAGGAAATTAAGCAGTTGTCTGCTCCGCCTGGTCTCTCAGAGGACCCTTCTGTTGTGGGGCCAAAGAACAGCAGGTTCCCATCACTACCACAGTGGCACACCGACAGCAATATCGCACCAACTGAGACTCTGTAATTCCCATCCATAAACTGATTCGTCAGCTGGAGAGCCAAGGAGTGATCAGCAGGACTCGCTCTCCCTTTAAAAGCCCCATATGGCCAGTGTGGAAGTCTAATGGGGAGTGGAGACTGACAGTGGACTATCGTGGCTTGAATGAAGTTATAAAAGGTGTGACCAGTACCTCCTGCTCTTGATCTCTGGTAATAGTTTCATCATCATTCTGCTAAGGATCCCAAATAGAACCTGACTGTCCCCTTAGTGTCAGGTGACAAAAGGTTATTTATTTAATTAAGGGATGTTAAGAGTAGTGGCCTCCTCCATCATCCCCATCCCAGGACTTCCTCCTGTCCAGCCACTGGAGTCCAGTCCAGCGAGCCTGGGCTGAGGGATGCGGCTGCTACTTTCCCATTTGCAGGTTCAACCAGCAACGAAGCTGAGCATGTGTACCAGAGACACACACACACACACAGAGGACACTGACACAGTCAGTTACACAGACTGCCACAGACAAGGTGCTGCCTTCAACAGCTCCTATATATAGGACTAGCTTAAAACATAAGTATAGGCAGCCAAGTCCCCTTCTTCCCTTTTGGCTGGTAGAGATAGAAGGTCACTAGTGAAGGCGCACACATGGCACTCTAGATTCACAAGCCCACACATATTCATGGATTCCCTGAGTATCAGCATGGCCCCTCGGTCTGATACCACTGCCTGGATCCCAGGCCCTCTTACCCACTCCACAGGTCTCCTACTTTCCAGCTCAATGCTTGTTAGCAAGACACATGCACTCACACACTCATTCCACAGGCACTCTACACTCGCAAGTCCCCCTGGGTATACCAGCACAGACCCTTGCCTGTTGTCCTGGTTTTTGCTAGGATAGGGTTAATTTTCTTCTCAGTAGCTAGAAAGCACTGTGTTTTGGTTTCAGTGAGGATTGTTATGAGAACAATGTTGATAACTACAAGGACACTGTGCTTGGGCAGTTTCCAAGAAGAGAGGACTGGAAGGGAAGGAGTGGAGAAGAAAAGTGCAGTAGTTAGTAAAACCCAGAACTGACAGTTGGATATGCCAATAAGATATTCCATAGCATATTACGTCATGTTCAGTATATTCACCGGGGCTGACTGGAAAGGGGGGGGATTCTCTCGGGAATTGCTCCGGCTTGCTTTTCCGGTATTGCGATTTTGGTTTCGGTTTCACTCCTCCAGGACCGTTATCAGCGGGTGGTGAGCAATTGTACTCTGCATCACTCGTATATAGATAGTTGTTAGCATTATTACTCTTCTCATTCTTATTTTAATTTTATTTTACTCTAATTATTAAATTGTTCTTATCTCAACCTCCAAGTCTCCTGACCTTTACCCCTCCAGTTCTCTCCCTGATTCCCTGGGTGGGGGGAACAGGGGACGAGGGAGGCTACGAGTGGCTGTGTCTTGTTTGGCTGCCAGCTAAGTTAAACTATCACACCTGTCTGATATCTCTGCCCAGACCCAGGGCCTCCTACTTGCCAGCTAGTCCAGCTTGAAGTTTGCTAGCAAATTCCACAAGCACAATCCCCTACACACCAGGTTTAGAGAAGATACAGACACTTGGACACCCCCTCCTCCCAGCAGTCGGCACCAAGTATGTGGGCTATGACCTTCTGTCCTGGTCCAGCTGCTGGCACTGAGCCCCTCACTTGCCTTACTCATGCCAGTCCCTTCCAGTAGCTGTTTTTTGGGACACACACTATTCCCACCCCAGTGGCAGAAGACGAGACACCTCCACTTGCTCCAGTAGCTGACACTACAGGTCACCCCTTGCAGCGCATGCACACAAGACAGAGAGCGAGATATTTAAGAAAATATTTAATAAGAAGATAGGATAGACTGCAGTGATCAGGTGCAGGGCTCAGCCAGACAAGCGTGCTGACTGGCCCCGTTCTACCTTTGACCAGCCCCTTTGATAGTCTTTTCTGTCTACCCTCTTCTTTTTTCATCCCTGTTCCCCCCTTCCCCTGCACACTGCCTCATCAGTTGGCATGGCTCCACCTACCCCTCTCAAACATCCTGGGCCCTCAGGTTTGCATACATATCAGTTGCAAAGTGCCTGTTTACCTGCAGTCTCTTGATAGCCCCACAATTAGTATGACTGACCAGCTTTGTTTCCGGTTATTGTCTTTGTTAAGGCTAATTGGTCAGGTTTTATGTCTCTGTGTTTCTCTCCCTCCCTTTCCTTATCCTACCAGCTGAAGAAATATGCCCTCTCACACTCCACACATCCTAACCGATTAGTGTGACTGGCCAGATTTGTTCTTACCACAAACTCCCTTATCATTTGTCCCTCAGGTTTGTCCCTGTCTGTTTTTTTTTATGGTTCCTTTGACCAGATACCCTTAAAGGAGCAGACACTCTCCTTCCACATACCCTTAAATATTTGAAGATTTATTGTTCAAAGACTCTGCATTTGACTGACCTTTGCTATGTAATCAAGAAATGTTACAATAAAACTGTTCCCACAGAAACAGTTTGGCTGTTTCTACTCCAGAAGAAACACTTCTAAGGATAGAAAGGAGAGTTCGATGTCAATAGCTAGTTCATGGCCTTCACAAAAGAAGGTTAAAAAAACCAACATCTGACAATTGCAACAGCTCCTTGTGGGAATATAACAGAAGACTGGTGAGGAGGACTGAAAATACGCTCAAGTGACTTGCAGCAGGGATGTCAAAAAACACCGACATCACACTGCTAATCACTGTTTAGTCTTATGTGCCTGACAAGTAGAACATCTGCATTTAGATAACACAGGCCTGGGATAGACTCAGAGGCACTCTGAACATGCCTGGGATTCCTGCCCTGCTGTGAGAAAGATCAAAGCACAGTGGAAAACTACTGCCTGTTAAAAATCCCTGATACATACAGGTGAAAGCAGCAGGTTTGGAATCTCTCACTCTCTCTCTAGCAAGGACAGAGCTCCACGGTGCCTGCATTCCCGATTACGTGCCCTCTGCCCTGGGTGCTACTTTGGAGATCCCCCGGTTCACGAGGTCATGAGAATAAATTTGCTTTTTTGCATTTTATTTGTGTTTTTTGTGGTTGTTCCTGCGTCCTGTCTGTGTTGGCTCACACACTCCTATAAAATGGATATTTTCCGCTATGACCATGGAATTCATTTTATAGCTTACAAAAGAGGCAGCCACCAGATAACACCTGCTTATGTTCAAACTGGGTCAAGTCTGAGTCACTGATTAGATTATCATGTACACATCCCAGAATAAAAACATCTTTATTACACAGAAAAAAACAGAGAACATTTTAGACATTGTTAATTATTGTATTGTTCATAACACTAACATCAACCTTCCCCCTTCTTTTAAATTTGTTTAAACAAATTTTTATTTCTTTAGAAGAAAGCAATGAAAATTCCACAAGGTATCCTATGCTTATTGTCTCCTACCTTAATTACCTTTAATTTTGGTCATATACTATTGGTTAATCATAACTGAGTGTCTTGGTTTTGCTAGGATAGAGTTGGTTTTCTTCTTAGTAGATAGAATAGCTGTGTTTTAGTTTCAGTGTAGGATTTGTTATGAGAAGAATATTTATAAGGTACTAATGTTATTAGTTGCTGCTGGAGCTCAAGGTCATTGTATTAGGGTAATTTGCAAGTGCAAAGGACTGGGAGGGGAGAAGCGTAGTAAATAGAAAAATCCAAAATTGGCATTTGGATCTACCAATGAAATATTTCATATCATATCACATCATGTTCAGTATATTAACCAGGGCTGACTGGAAATCAGGGGTATTCTCTCAGGGATTGCTCGGGCTCGCGCTTCCGGGGTTTTGGTTTTAGGACTGTCTCGGCTCCGGGATTGTTGGCTGGCACAGGCTGGGCATCAGTCAGCGGGTGGTGAGCAATTACACTGTGCATCTCAACCCATGAGTCTCCTTGCCCTTTTCCTTCCAATTCTCTCCCCTGTTCCCTGGGGGAGGGGCATGGACGACAGTGAGAAAGCAGACTGTGTTTGGCTGCAAGCCAAAAGGGTGAAACCACCACACTGAGGTAGAAATCCCTTTATTTTTTCCTGATGAAACAATCAGTAATTGGTCATGTTTTATACATTACTGAAATTATATTATTTTTAATGAAAAAGCCTTCTTACTCCAACATATTTTCTGCAATATTCAATATATAGTCAGGGTGAATATACAATATTCACCCTGACTGCTTATAAAAGAAAACATCTGAAACCCCAGAAAGATCAGTACAAATGCAGGATGTATAAACATTTTAATATTGATTTCAACTTGATTTATCACTTAACACTAATATTTCTACTTCATTTTATAGTTAGAATAAAACTGTTTAAATACAAGAAAAGTTAGTCTCTAAAGAAGATAGAAGAAAGAATGTTACGAGCACAAAATTAGTGTACAATTTCGACCTATTTTTTTTTCCCTATAAAAAAATGGACCTGCACAGGAGATCCAATTTTTAGGAATAAAATGGCAAGATGGACACCATCAGATCCCAATGGATGTGATCAACAAAAAAACAGCTATGTCTACACAAGCTTTCTTAGGCATTGTGGGTTTCTGGAGAATGCACATTCCAAATTACAGTGAGATCGTGAGCCCTCTCTACCAGGTGACCCGAAAGAAGAATGATTTCACATGGGGTCCTGAGCAACAAGAAGCCTTTGAACTAATCAAACAGGAGATAGTCCATGCAGTAGCCCTTGGGCCTGTTCGGACAGGACAAGATGTTAAAAATGTGCTCTACACCACAGCCTGAGACAATGGACCAACCTGGAGCCTCTGGCAGAAAGCACCAGGGGAGACTTGAGGTCGACCCCTCAGGTTTTGGAGTCATGGATACAGAGGATCAGAGACCCGATATACTCCAAGTGAAAAAGAGATATTGGCAGCATATGAGAGAGTTTGAGCTGCTTCAGGAGTCATTGGCACTGAAGCACAGCTCCTCCTGGCGCCCCGATTGCCCGTGCTGGGCTGGATGTTCAAAGGGAGCGTTCCCTCTACACACCACACAACTGATGCCACATGGAGTAAGTGGGTCGCACTGATCACACAGCGGGCTCAAACAAGAAACCCAAGTCACCAAGGAATCTTGGAAGTGATCACAAACTGGCCAGAAGGCAAAGATTTCAGAATATTGCCAGAGGAGGTGATGTGTGCTGAAGAGGTATAACTATATAATAAATGACCAGAAAATGAGAAGCAATGTGACCTGTTCACTGATGGGTCCTAGAATCACAAAAATGTTTTGGTTGGAAAAAACCTTTAAGATCATCAAGTCCAACCAAAAACTTAACACTGCCAAGTCCACCATTAAACCATGTCCCTAAGCACCACATCTATACATGTGGAAGGTTGGCCCTGGCTGGATGCCAGATGCCCACCAAAGATCACTCTATAACCCTCCTCCTCAACTGGGCAGTGGGAGAAAAATATAACGAAAGACTTGTGGGTGGAGATCTGCTTGTTCTCCTTGGTCAGGTGGCCTACAGCATACACCCACTACAATGTCACCTTTACATGTCCTCTCTTTAATCCTAACCCATCAGATCCTCATCCATCTCCATGCATTCCAGCTGTTCTCTCACATAAAGGGCAACTCCTCTTCATCTTCCCAGACTCTTCGTCCTGAAGAGCCTGCAACACTCCAGTCATGGGAGCCATCCCATCACATCTTCATGATCCCAACAAGATCATAGCCCTGCAAACTGCATACAGATCTCTAACTCCTCATGTTCATTCCCCATACTGCGTGCATTAGTGTATAGACACTTCAGAGAGGCATCCCAGCATGTTGAGTTAACTCCATCACAGCCAGAATCAGTATACAATGCAAGGTCAAAAGGCCTGCACAGGAGATCCAGTTTTGGGGAATAAAACGGCAGAATAGACATCGGCACATCCCTATGGATGTGATCAATAAGATAACAGCCATGTCCCCACCAGTTCATAAAAAAGAAACACAAGATTTCCTAGGCACTGTGGCTTTCTGGAAATAGGCATTCTGGGTTATAGTCAGCCTGTGAGCCCTCTCTATCAAGGAATTTGAAAGAACTATTTTGACCAGGGCCCTCAACAGATCAGAGAATAGCTCTGTCAGAAAACACCAAGAGAACCAATGAGGTTGACCTCTAGGGTTTTGGAGCTGGGGTTATTGAGGATCTGAGGCCCAATACACCCTGACTGATCTCTGACCCCAGGACTAAAGTACAATAGCAAGGCTGCATGATATAGTTAAACAAATTAAAAGTTTACCATAGAAGTGACTGATCTGGCATCTTCTTCATAATTTACTACAGATGGTGGCCCTTCCCCATCATTTTCGTGAATCTTTTGTTCCAGTAGTTCCTTTTGGGCTGCAAATTTTGCCTCAGAGCATCTTAATTGCTGAACTGTTTGCTTGAGTTCTTCCAGTGCATGCTTTTGGCTCAGCAAAAGTACAATACTGCAGAGAAAAATAATAAACAATTTTATAACACATGATTTAAAATACATATTTTGCTTCATTTTTTCTATACAGAATAAAGCATTTTCAATACTGGATTTTATTTTTCTTTTTTTACTTCATCCATCCACATAATTGAAAGAGTAAACCCTGAGAAATTAAAAGACTTATAGATCCCTTAGTTGCTTGAAAGATTTATAAATCCCTTAGTTGCTTGCTTAATTACAAAACTTAGAAGATGAAGACATCACCCAGCTGTTGTAACACATCTGTCCTCACAAATTACTGATAACCTTGTAGTGGGTGCTTATCACCTAGCTGTTTGCATGTATTCGCTTACTTAAATCATGGAACTTACATATGTTCTTAGGCCCTGAGAACATGATGGCCTTAGGACCTTTGCAGCTATTCTCCCACAATGTTGTCATGGGTGTCTAAGCTCAGGGAAGAACATATAGATAAGAGTTAATGATTGAACATTCTTCAAGGAATACTGTCCTAAACGCATGAGTCAGGTGCCACTGAGCAAGGTCGAAGAGGAAATCAATCAGTGGACATTGTGAGAAAGCCTACTGAAGACCACCGACTCATTTTACTTCACAAGTGTGAAGGACATTTACATAGGCTAAATAGCAATGAATATGCATGTATTAGGTCAATATAATGTGTGCTGGAACAAAGACACACACACACACCTCGGGGGAGAGATCTCCGTGTGTGTCCAGCACTGCAATAAAGAATACCTGCTTTCTAAAACTGCAAAATGAGTCTTAGAGAGTTTCTCTGACCGGCTTTCTCGGTATCATAATGAAGAAAATTATTAAACTTTTATAAGTAAGTGTGGGAAGTCCTCAGAATTATTTGTTCAAAGACATAAACACATGAAGCAAATATTGGAAAATTCTCAAAGCAGCTGCAAGATAATGAAGCTATTCCAAAAAGAAAAATAATGTTGCAGTAAATACAGAAGTAATTATTATTTTAATAAATTTTGATTGAATTTACAACCGTTAGGGTTCCCTGTCTTTTTGGGAAGCTAAACAAATTGAACTCTATAAGGGGCTAAAATAAGTTCTTTCTCATCTACATGCTTTTATGGCTTTTCACTGACACCTCCCCACACACACATTTTTCAACATCTATCAGAACTGGACCTTGTATTCTATTAGCAGTCTCACCTATACCACAGTCTTCTGATATAGTATTTCACCATTTATAGATTTAGAGATCACAAGAGCATTTTCAAATTTCCCCCATTAAATCCAACGCCTTCCCAAAGACAGACCAACAGCCACTCTCAATCCCTATAAGCTTTCTTTTTTGTGTGTATAAGTTTACATTTGGAAAAAGACAATTAGCCAAGCACAATACATAATGCAATCTGGATTTACTAGTGTCTCATCTCAATGTTTTAGATACATAGTTTTCTTCCAGGTCACTAAAAAAAAAACATTCAGCAATTCAGAGTAAGAAGATTTAGTTAGTTATATTTCATGTCTACTAGCCAGTTTTTAGTCTATTTATTGATTCTTCTTTCTTTGAGAGAGACATTCTTACACTGACAAACTTCAAACTGTTACCGTATAAATAGTGCCTTGTAGAAGACTGTATTGAGTCTGGCTGGGATGGAGTTGATTTTCCCCATAGCAGCCCTCAGAGTGCTGTTTTGTACTGGTGGCTGGAGGGGTGTTGATAACACACCAGTGCTTTGGTTACTGATGAGCAGTGCTAGCACAGCACCAAGGCTGGCTCTCCAACATTCCACTCCCCTCACCAGTAGACTGAGGGTGGGGAAGGTCTTGGGAGGGAACATAGCCAGGACAGCTGACCCAAACTGACCAAAGGAATATTCCATACCATATGATGTCTGCTCAGAAATAAAAGCAAGGAGAACAGAGGGGGAAGAGGGGGCATTTCATTTTTTAAGACGTTTGTCCTCTGGAACAACTGCTATGCATACTAAAGTGGTTGGACATTGCCTGCTGATGGGAAGTAGAGAACAAATATTTTGGTTTTCTTTTGCTTCCACACATGACCTTTGCTTTTTGCTTTCTATTAAACTAGCTAACTGCCTTTATCTTGACCCACAAGTTATTTTTTATTTTTTTCCATCTTATTTTCTCCCCTCCCTGTCCTGCTGAGGAGAGGAGTGATAGAGCAGCTTGGTGGGCACCTGGTGTCCAGCCAAGGTTAACTCACCACAAAGACCTAAGATTTTCCTTTCTAAATCAACAGTTGCAGCACAGTCTACTGAAGGCTCTATCAGCTTTAAATGCTTCAGGGACATGATAGTACTTAAAACAGATTGGTGGGGCAGAGGGGAGGAAACCCACAACCCTGCAAGTGGCCTCAGAGCAGACAGCCATGTAAAAAGACTGTATCAATCTCCTATACTGCAGTCATCAAGATTTCTGCCTTTGTTGCATGCAAATAGAGAGCCATTTGAAGAGATTCTGCACAGAGGGGCAAAGCAAAACAAAACAAAACAAAATAAAAAACTCCCAAAAGCTCCGGAGTGCTCAGTCTTCCCAGAAATGAAAAAAGTTAAATCTGGGGGACTTTCAAAAGAATCTAGACCTTTGTCAATAGAAGGAAAGAGTCCTCCTTACACTCAGATCAGAGTATCAAGTATAAATTCAGTCCTAGAAACATGAACCTTCAGGAATAAGGAAATACTGAAAAACTAACTTATTCACTAAGAAAGAACATAGATAAATTAAGATGGCCATAAGACAGACTTTCACATAAAGATATCGAAGAAAACACGTTCAACTCCAAGATATATTCCAAAACAGACATAATCAAGCAGTAGTGAAGGACAAGCAGGTTACTTAGAGCATATACAAGTACCTAGAGGACACTCTCATATTACCCCCAAGAATGGCCAAAACCAAAGACGGGCAGAAGTTGTCTAACACAGAGAACCATTCACCATCCATGGTGCAATACAGATAAACATCAAAGCACTCAACTGGAACCCAGAGACATGTAGTCTAGAAAGATGTGGAGAGTTCTCACAGTCTGAAAGGACAGATGAAGCAGGTTGAGGGACCAGAACTACCAAGAATGAGGACAGTGTAGAGAAAAATCATAGTATTCTGTCACTCTACACTTTGAGAATAACCCCTGGAAGACAAATCTTCCTGTTAGCTCTCCAATTCTTAGGGGGAAAAAAGGAAATTTAGAAGTTATCCCTGACAACAACCACTCCTGAGCAGAAATTAAAGTATCTCTCCTTTTCCCTAGCAACAAAAATATCTGACTCATGGAATTCCTCTCTCACAAATGATGTTGATTGTTGTACTCATGAGCAAGATTCCCATAGCTCTGCTGACACTGTCCACAAGAGCTGGAAAATCCAGAAAAAACAATTCAAATATCAACCTCATCAACAATACCACACATTCACAGCCTCAGTCCTTTCCAGCAAAGCAAGGGAGACCAGATTAAACCTTGTCTATTGATGCAGCAAGAAGTTGCTCTGTCATAACCTGTACATGTAAACATTGAACATGAAATAGGCATATTCTGAATGCACTGCAGGACAAAGGTCATAAATGTCAAGAGACTGTTTCTTCACAAAGTGATCCTGATCCAGGTGATTATTCAAGCAGGTTCCAAAATAAAATCCTTGTTGTCAGGAAAAAACAAAAAGTCATATCTCTAAATATGTGCATTGTACTATGTCACCAAAATAATTCTGATAATCAGTAGAATGATCATTCATGGGGAAAGGATCAGTGTGATGTACGTAGACACAATTGGAGGCCCTGGAAGTGAAGTTTGGCATGAGACTGCAGAAGTTTAAAAGTATCACACAAAGAGTGAACACTCTCTACTTAAGATAATGTTCTATCGTCTGGTCTTCATTATGAGAGAGAAAAAAGAAAAAAATCTCCCTGTGAAAATGAGGGCTTTCCACTATCAGGAAGGCATTGGTGAATACACAACATCAGCTAAAACAAAAACATCCAAAACTGAATGGTTACAGCTCATCATGATCCACAGATAAGAAGACAGATCCTCCATGATAAAAGACATGAACTGTTCTCTTTCCTGAACTGTGGCAAGATGTGCATCAGGTCATCTGTTGAAAAGTATTTGAAACTCTATATATTTTCAGTTTACCAAAATCACATGCAGCATATTTCCTGTTCCATCTATGCATGGAGAAGCAGCCCCTATGAAATTATTCAGCTGTGGCTTCCATCAATGCAAACTTTACAGTCTGTGTAGCTAAGACTTCCTATCAATCTCACAGAATAAGATCTTGTGTGAAGAGTCCTTGTGAGACCAGATAAGGGCAACAGATTAGAAAGTGGTATTTGGTTTATATGGCAAGGACAAGGGGCAATGGGTGTAAGCTGGAACACAGAAGGTTCCACTTAAACTTGAGAAGAAACTTCTTTACAGTAAGGGTGATAGAGCACTGGAACAGGCTGCCCAGGGAGGTTGTGGAGTCTCCTTCGCTGGAGACATTCAGAACCCACCTGGACGCCTTTCTGTGTGAACTCATCAAGGTGTACCTGCTCCAGCAGGGGGATTGGACTAGATGATCGTTGGAGGTCCCTTCCAATCACTAGCATTCTGTGATTCTGTGATTCTATGTTTTGACAGCTGGGAGGCTGCAGATGTGACATCTATGAGAAGACAAACATGAGGCACCAAAAAACATGGTGGTGGGTTGACCCATGTCCTGGTTTTGCTAGGATAGAGTTATTTTTCTTCTTAGTAGCTAGAATAGCTGTGTTTTAGTTTCAGTGTAGGATTTGTTATGAGAAGAACATTGATAAGGTACTAATGTTATTAGTTGCTGCTGGAGCTCAAGGCCATTGTATTTGGCTGGTTCACAGCTGCATTAGGACTGGGAGGAAGAAGCGCAGTGAATAGCTGTAGCCTGTGCCAGAGTCTATCACGTATTCTCATAGAGATAGAGTGAATGCTCTGTCTTTATTTGGTACAGGTTCCTTTTATACACTTTGTTACACAATATGTGATGCGTGTTAGCAACTAATTGGTTAAGATTCCACTCACGTGACACAGTTAATGAGGTTCATACACAGCACAAAAGTCTAGCTCCTCATCGGCCAGTGACCAAAAGTCACCCACGCCTTAGTTTCCCACAGCATGTTTCTCCACAAATAGCAAAACCCAGAACTGGCATTTGGATGTGCCAATGAAATATTCCGTATCATATCCCGTCATGCCAGTATATTAACCAGGGCTTACTGGAAATCAGGGATATTCTCTCGGGGATTGCTCAGGCTCGCTCTTCTGGGATTGCGGTTTCAGGACTGTCTTGGCTCCAGGATCACTGGCTGACACAGACTGGGCATCGGTCAGCGGGTGGTGAGCAATTGCACTGTGCATCACTCATTCGTATATTCTGTTATCACTGTTGTTATCATTATAATTTTATTTTAATTGGTAAAATGTTTTTATCTCAACCCATGAGTTTCCTTGCCCTTTTCCTTCCAATTCTCTCCCCTACTCCCTGGAGGAGGGGAGAGTGAGAGAAAAACTAGGTGTGTGTTTGGCTGCAAGCCAAAGGAGTGAAACCACCACAGTCTTTTTTGGCGCCCAACATGGGGCATGAAGGGTTGAGATAAAGACAGATTTGACCAGACTGTGTTAAAACAAAACTCTGATAAGCACTAATTATGTGGCCTCGGACTTGGTCAGCGCTGATCAGAACGCTGTTTTCTGTGCTCTCAAACGTTTTTATAGAGCTGTAATCTGTCTCACCTCACTTTCCGTACATGCTGTGTGCCACTATTCATCCATGGTTCATCACCTTTAGGCAATGGATTGGAATGAGGGATGCTGTTTTGCTGACTACAGTTTTCATTGTGCTGTGCTGTGGGGTGCTGGTTTGTAGTATGATATTTGTATGCAGTGATGGCAGATGACACGGCAAAGCCAGCTCCATCTCTGCGTTTCGGGAGCCGTCTGGTGGGCATGGTCACCAATTACACCTTTTCCTGGGACAGCCAATACAAGGAGGGGACATCTGCCTTTTTTTTCCCCTCCAGATCATTTATAAAAGCTCTTGAGAATTTTGAATACCCTTGGGATGCTCAAACTACCATCACCATATTGCTGAATGTGTGTCAGGTTGTGATGTTGTTTAGATCTGCTATGGGTGCTTGGTGCAGATGTCAGTGTTGTGCTACCACTCCAACTCCTTCAACAGACAATGCAGCCACTTCACCACCCATGACTGACACTGCAGTCACTCCACCCCCTGCTACCATCACTGCAGCCACTCTACCCTCTGTGAACTACACTGTGACCACTTCAACCCCTGCAACAGCCATCGCTACAACTACTCCAACCCCAGTGCCTCCCAAGAATACTCAAACCTTGGTAAAAGCACTGCAGATAAACCAGACAACAAACCTGTGCCAGTATCAGTTGCCCCTGTACAAAAGAGGAAATACACAAAGAAATCTGTTCGCTTAACAAAGGATGAGAAGGAAGCGGGGCCATCACAAGAACCTGAGGAAGAGCCAGAACCAGAGGTAATCACCCTATCCCTATCCCTCAGTGATCTAAGAGACATCCAAAAAAGATCTCAGCTGTCATCCAGGCAAACACACTGCCACCTGGATGCTCCAATGCTGGGACAATGGGGCCAGCAGCATGGATCTAGATGGCAGGGAAGCCAAGCAATTGGGTTCCATTGCCAGAGAAAGTGGCATTGACAAAGCTATTGGGAGAGAGCCACAGACTCTCAACCTCTGGAAGCGACTCCTGTCAAGTGTGAAAGAAAGGTTCAACTTTAAGGATGATATTTTGTGTAATCTAAGCAAGTGGGACAACATAGAGAAAGGCATCCAGTGCTTGAGAGAATTAGCTGTGTTGGAAGTGATTTATAGTAACCTGAATGACGAGCAGTTACCCAAAGATCCAGATGAAGTCCCTTGCACACAAGGCATGTGGTGGAAGGTTCTACAAAACGCACCATCATCGTATGCCAAGTCACTGGCAGTAATGAGCTTCAAACCTGGAGAGGAGCCAAAGGTGGATGAAATGGCTCACCAGCTTTGGATATAGAGACACTCTTTCCTCCTCCCTCATCTCAGCTGTAGAGAAACTGACCCAAGAGTTCTGGGAATACATGTCCAATTCCTCTGCACGTACCAAGGTGTCAGCTGCTAAGAAGCATTCCTCTGCCCAAGAAAAACAGCACACGGCATGGGACAAACTGTGGTTTGAATTGCGTGACCATGAAGAGGACATGAGAAAGTGGGATGGAAAAATCTACCTCAGTCCTAGAGGCACACATACATGAGCTGCAAAGAAAACCAAACACAAAATGGAGTTCTTCCAAGAAAGTTCCTCCAGTTTCCAGTGGTCAGCTCTCCAGACAGTACAGATGGACTTCAGATCCCTGTCTACAAGATATGAATGAAGACAAGAGGGGTCAGGCTCACACAAGCAGCTTGCACTTTAACTGATGATGACAGGCGGTCTGATCAAGAATAGAGGGGTCCTACCTTGAGCCAAGTGGAAGAGAGGGACAATCGAGTTTACTGGACTGTGTGGATTCGTTGGCCTGGCACATCTGACCCCCAGCAGTATAAAGCTTTAGTGGACACTGGTGCCCAAAGCACCGTGATGCCATCAGACTTTAAAGGAGCAGAATCCATCTGTATTTCTGGAGTCACAGGAGGTTCCTAACAGCTGACTGTGTTGGAGGCTGAAACGAGCCTGACTGGGAATGACTGGCCAAAACACCCCATTGTGACTGGCCCAGGTACTCTGTGCATTCTCGGCATAGATTACATCAGGAGAGGGCATTTCAAGGATCCAAGAGGGCACTGGTGGGCTTTTGGCATAGCTGCCTTGGAGACAGAGGAAATAAATCATCTCAATCATCTCTCTGTTCTGCCCGGTGTCTCAAAGGACGCTTCTGTTGTGGGACTGCTGAGGGTTGAAGAACAACAGGTTCCCGTTGCTACCGCAACAGTGCACCGGCGGCAATATCGCACCAACCGAGGCTCTGTAATTCCCATCCATAAACTGATTCGTCAGCTGGAGAGCCAAGGAGTGATCAGCAGGACTCGCTCTCCCTTTAACAGCCCCATATGGCCTGTGTGGAAGTCTAATGGGGAGTGGAGACTGACAGTGGACTATCGGGGCTTGAATGAAGTCACACCACCACTGAGCGCTGCCGTGCCGGACATGTTAGAGCTCCAATATGAACTGGAGTCCAAGGCAGCCAAGTGGCACGCCACCATAGACATTGCTAATGCGTTCTTCTCCATTCCTTTGGCACCAGAGTGCAAGCCACAGTTTGTTTTCACCTGGAAGGGTGTCCAGTACAGCTGGAATCGACTGCCCCAGGGGTGGAAACACAGCCCCACCATTTGCCATGGACTGATCCAGACTGCCTTGGAGCAGGGTGGAGCTCCAGAACACCTGCAATACATTGATGACATCATTGTGTGGAGCAATAGAGCTGAAGAAGTTTTTGAGAAAGGAAAGAAAATAATCCAAATCCTCTGAGAGCTGGCTTTACCATTAAACAAAGCAAAGTCAAGGGACCTACTCAGTAGATTCAGTTTTTAGGAATAAAATGGAAAGATGGACGTCGTCAGATCCCAATGGATGTGATCAATAAAATAACAGCTATGTCTCCCCCTACTAACCAAAAGGAAGCACAAGCCTTCTTAGGCGTTATGGGTTTCTGGAGAATGCACATTCCAAATTACAGTGAGATCGTGATCCCTCTCTACCAGGTGACCTGAAAGAAGAATGATTTCTCATGGGGTCCTGAGCAACAACAAGTCTGTGAACTAATCAAACAAGAGATAGTCCATGCAGTAGCCCTTGGGCCAGTCCGGACAGGACAAGACGATAAAAATGTGCTCTACACAGCAGGTGGAGACAATGGACCAACCTGGAGCCTCTGGCAGAAAGCACCAGGGGAGACTCGAGGTCGACCCCTTGGGTCTTGGAGTCGTGGATACAGAGGATCAGAGACCCGATATACTCCAACTTGTGTTGGGTTTGGGATGGGGGGCAGCTTTTTGATAGTGGGGGAAGGGCGACCTTGTGAGAGTGAAAAACTCCCCTGGCTCCAAGGTGGAGACCGGCGAGCCCAGGCTGGACCCATGTGCTCTAGAGAAACGCCTCTGCGAATCAACATTTGTGAGGGGAAGTACTGTCCTGAAAAGAAGTAGGCAGGCGTGAACCTGGAGGAGAAGCCATTGCCTAACAAAACATGACCATCAACCTAAACAAAGGACAGACAGACAGAGAGCGAGCTTCATAGAATCACAGAATCACAGAATGTTAGGGATTGGAAGGGACCTTGAAAGATCATCTAGTCCAATCCCCGCTGCTGGAGCAGGATCACCTAAATGAGGTTACACAGGAAGGCGTCCAGGAGGGTTTTGAATGTCTCCAGAGAAGGAGACTCCACAACCCCCCTGGGCAGCACAGCCTTCTGGAGTGTCAGCCACTCCTCCCAGCTTTGTATCATCAGCAAACTTGCTGACAGTGCATTCAATTCCCTCATCCAGGTCATTGATGAATATATTGAATAGTACTGGTCCCAGCATTGACCCTTGAGGGACTCCACTAGACACAGGTCTCCAACTAGACTCTGCCCCATTGACCACCACGCTCTGGCTTCTTCCCACCAGCCAGTTAACAGTCCATCCCACTACCTGATCATTTAATCCACACTCGCTCAATTTGGCAGCAAGGATGCTGTGGGAGACCATGTCAAATGCTTTACTGAAATCAAGATAGACCACATCCACTGCTCTACCATCATCTAGCCACTTGGTTATGTCTTCATAAAAGTCTAGAAGATTGGTCAAGCACGACTTCACCTTGGTGAATCCATGTTGGCTACCCCAAATGACCCTCTTATCCTTGATATGCCTAGAGATGGCACCAAGGATAAGTCATTCCATCACCTTCCCAGGGATGGAGGTGAGGCTGATCGGTCTGTAGTTACCCAGGTCCTCCTTCTTGCCCTTTTTGAAGATTGGAGTGACATTTGCTTTCCTCCAGTCCTCAGGCATCTCTCCCGTTTCCCATGACTTAGCAAAGATGATGGAGAGTGGTCTAGCAATGACTTCAGACAGCTCCCTCAACACCCGTGGGTGCATCCCATCTGGACCCATATATTTATGGATGTCCAGATTGCTTAATTGGTCCCTAACTCAGTCCTCATCAATCAAGGCAAACTTCTTTATTGTCCTGACTTCCTCTGGGGCTTCAGGGGTCCGGGGCTCCTCAGGACAGCTTCTGGCAGAGTAGACAGAGACAAAGAAGGCATTCAGTAACTGCCTTCTCTGGATCTTCTGTCACCAGGGCACCCACCTCATTCATCAGTGAGCCTAAATTGCCTCTAGTGTTAGTTTTATCTGCCATGTATTTGAAGAAGCTCTCTCTGTTGTCCTTGACCCCTCTGGCAAGGTCTAATTCTAAGGAGGCCTTGGCTTTCCTAGTTGCCTCCCTACCTCCTCTGACAACAGCCTTAGATTCTTCCCAAGTGGCCAACCTCTCCTTCCATGATCTGTAAACTCTCCTCTTCCACTTGAGTTTGCCCAGCAGTTCCCTGTTTAACCAAACAGGTCTCCTGGCTCCCTTCCTTGACTTCCTACGTGTTGGGATGCTCTGATCTTGAGCTTGGAAGAAGCAGTGCCTGAATGTTAACCAGCTATCTTGGGCCCCTTTACCTTCAAGTACCCTTTCCTAAGGGATTTCCCCCAACAATTTCAATAAAAGGTTATTGCAGAGGCAAACCCATCTGGGCTGCTGAAAGTTGAACAATGTAATGGGCTGTTAAAAACCACACTGAGAGCAATGGGTGGTGGAACTTTAAAACACTGGGACACACATTTAGCAAAAGCCACCTGGTGAGTCAACACCAGAGGATCTGCCAATCCAGCTGGCCCTGCCCAATCAAGACTTTTACGTACTGTGGAAGGGGACAAAGTTCCTGTAGTGCACATTAAAACTTTACTTGGGAAAACAGTCTGGGTTATTCCTGCCTTGGGTAAAGGTAAACCCATTCGTGGGATTGCTTTTGCTCAAGGACCTGAACGTACCTGGTGGGTGATGAAGAAAGATGGGGAAGTCCAATGTGTGCCTCAAGGGAATTTGATGTTAGGTGAAAACAGCCAATGAATTGCATATCATCATTGCTATGGTTGTTGTGTGTTATACTAACAGCTTCATATTAAGAATTTCCCCAGGTTAATGAAGCAGGACCTCCAATGGAACTAAAGCTGGCACCCAACAACTTATTCGATATCAACATCTTCAACCTACATACCCTAGGCACAGAGCACACCAGATACACCGACTACAAGCTCCAGATGCAGTGTGAAACAGAGACTACACACCATCCTCCTGCTGTGTCCAACGTCACCTATTCCATTGATTGCAAACTTCACATTATCTCTCCTACCCTGAAAGACTGTCATGACAGATGGAACTCAAGGTAATGGACCAAATGAACTCAATAGACATGAGAGTCAGAGTGAAAGAGTGACTGGGTGTATGTTTGCAAGCCAAAGGAGTGAAACTACCTCACCCCATCTATTAGCCAAACACTCACCCTTCCTCTCTCCCACTCTGCTCTATTACGGGAGGGGGAGAAAATAGAAGGAAGGTGAGAAGACCCATGAACCTAGATTATGACAGATCAATAGAGCATGTCAAAGCTGCATGCACCAGTAAAACAAAAAGAGGAATTCATCCACTACTTCTCATTGGCAGGCCTGGAAAACAGAGCATCAGCACATGCAATGGTTGCTTGGGAAGACAAACACCATAACCATTAATGTCCCCCCTTCTTTCTCCTTTCCCTGAGCTTTTATTGCTAGGCACAGCATCATATGGTATGGAATATCTCTTTGGTCTTTTTTTTTCAGCTGTCCTGACTGTGTTCCCTCCCAACCTCTTGCCCACCTCCAGCCATCTGGGCTTTGGAGGGGGAAGTTGGGTTGGAGAGAAAGTGACCTCCTCACTTTCTGTCATGAAGAGAGACTTGCATTAACGCTCTTTGAAAGTGCCAAACTCACAGCTAAGCAGTCTGACTGGCTCAAGAGACAAGCTTTCATTCATTGCTCAACTGCCCTTGCCTTTGACCTTACTTTGCAGTGGTGAGGCTGGGGTTACATTATGTGACAGCAGTCAAGAATATGCAACAGTTGATCGAGACCTTCTAGGGACCATAAATACTTGTATAAGAAGAGCTAAGAAATCAAGAATGTCTTGGTCATTCTTCAGTGTAGTTAAAAATGATATTGAGGTTTGTTGGTGGAAGACACAACGAATGCCAAAACAGAAGGGGTAATTTCAGGGAAGCTTGTGTCTTACACCTATAAATCTAAGCCAGATCCTATGCTTTTTAAAAAGACCTGCAGATACAGATGGAGTCTACACTGAGATCATCTCCTCAACAGCACAAACATCTGCTACAGGATCACAGGAGCCTATCTACAACAGGAAAGGCAGGGATAGAAAACCACTTTCAGAGAGATATAATGGACAACAAGACAATACTGAAGAAACATTCCTAAGGAAAAAGCAGCATGAGGGAGAAACAAAGTCATAATGCTTAAAAAACTCACAAAACTCATATTTCAAAGTGTTTATCCTTTAAGCTATATGCAGCAAAGAATGTGGGTCAAGAATTGAAAAATGGGAAAATATAAATATTGCCAGTACATGTGTAGACTATCAAAGAAAGAACAGGAAATCATCAGATCAGAACAATTACACATATATATAAAGTTTCATATATTAATAAAATACAATTCAATGTATTAAGTTACAAGATGCCTTCAATAGAGAGCTTAGAAGTCTTTTTCAATGAGGACAAAATTATCTCAGGACTTGCATTCCACTTCACTGGTATTGCAAACCAATATTTATGACCAAGTTAGTAAGATTCTGACTGATCACCACAAGAATTGGAAAAATATCACTGTAGTCAGAAGTTATCTGTTTTTATAACCAGTTTAAACTGTGATGTGAAACTTAATCAGAGTTAGAAAAAAGACCAATGATCTTGATCAAAAATGATTATTTATAATTAATGTGGCACTGTAATACATCAATTAATCCCTCACCTTCATTATTTACTATTCAATATTACAGGGTATTGGTTCTACATTATTGCCTAAGAAAGTTTACATATCTTGCATATGGCTCTGAAAAGTCTTTAATAAAATCATATATATACAATGAACTGTCAGAGAGACAATTTGAATTGACTCCTTTTGTTCCATCAAGCTGAATTTACACTGCTAACCAAAGGTCCAGTTCTTGAGCCATCCCAATAGTATGACAATTAAACTAAATTAAAGGAGCTGCTCAGTTCTCTAATTAATTAGGATCTGGAGTGGGGAAGGTTTATTTAAGACATGGAAAACTAACTTTTTATTATCATTGATAATAATTTCTTACTGAAGTGAAACAGTGTTAGTGTAGGTTATTTAATATTTAAGTCTTGGGAACTGCTTTATAGATAGATTTATCTCAAATTATTATATTTTGATATTTTAGTTATACTTACTCTGATGTTTTTTCACAAGTCTTAGAGGACTCTTCTAATTTTTTCTCTAGTTCCAACACAATTTTCTCTTTGCCCAAAAGTGTCTGCTGTGTCTGAATCAATTCTTCTATTATTGCTTTTAACCTGTAATACATATATTTCAGAAATCTATGGTATACATACACAAACTGAACATATTTGGAAGCATTTAAGTTTTTTCTTAAATATGAAAAGGAGCATTAGTCTTCAAAATATGTTATTTTCTGGTCATTTCCCTTTTTGTGGCTGTACCTTTATATTATATTATTAACCTATGTTATTACAGAGTCCATAATAGATTGTGGATACGTATAAAGTTACAAGAATGATCTGCTGCCTGCATTCTCTAGAATGTATGATGTGTTATGTGGATTAATGATTTCCTAATATATTGTTAATTCATGAGAAGTTATATGAAAAATTAAAGTCTTCAGACTGCTGAAGTACACATTAGATAAATATGTACAATCAGTAGTTGTCATGTATTAATCTCTAGAAATAATAAAACAAGAATAAGTAGGTTTTGCATTGCAAGTTAAAACAATACTTTTTAGTATGAGTGATCTGTATATTCTTCTCTATACGATTAACTTTTAAAAAGTCACACAGTTTTTGGTAATAGTAAGTCCAAAATAAAGGTAAAGTTTGCACAAGAATACTCAATATTAACTGAGAAACTGTTATTGCACATTAAAACCATTACTGACACTTTACAATTATACTGGCAAATATTCCAATACCAAAACAGGTCAATAAATGTAAAATGAGACTTTGTGATACAATTCTCAGCCAACTCTACACAAAGCAGATAAAAGGTTTGCATATCAAAAAACATACTTTGACTTCAAGCAATTGCTAAGCTGGGAGAATAATTTTAAAAATATCCTTTCCTTCTTAGCATTCATCTATCCCTCTTTAAGTATCTTACTCTGTTTCCTCTGTGTTTTCAAGCACAATTTCAATAAAAGGTTATTGTAGAAAAGAGTGGAACAAAGGAAGTATACACATAGTACTTGATACTGCACAGGTCGATTGCCCAAAACTGTTCCAGTTTGGGGAGAGTCAGAGGAGGTTTATTCTGTTATGCTTTTCAGAATATCTCAATATTGGTCTATGATAATCATCAATATTTATCAGGAGACACCACATCTCTCTCATTCTCTCATTACTTAAAGAAGTTCTCTAATAAACACTGACTTTTAACTACCTCTGTCAATCTTCTTTATTCATAAATATAAACTTATCTGAAAATGTAAAACTGAGTCAGTTTTCTCATTATTTATCCTTAGAATATATTTTATTAAAACCTTCGGTAGTGCATGTGAAGTTGTAATTTTTCTCATATACTTAAAAAAACAATTGATTTGAAAAAAAATTATTGATTCTGAATTAACATATATCTTCTAATCCATTCAATGTCTCGGAAAGAAACCCACAGTATGTATTTAATTTATTATATTTGCCAGATACTGAAGGTAGCTTTCTTTTGCTGAAACATAACGATGTAGTATTTTGAAGATCTGAGACCATGATCTCAACTCTAAAGATCAACAATCAAATTCTTATTGTTTCAGAACATATGGAATGGATCTTTAAAAAGTCATAATCTATCAAAAAAGGATGTAATGCACTGACCTTACTTGAGAATATCTAGTCAATGTACAATAAGGTGATGTAAGCATGTTGTATTTTTCTAGTAGTTTTAAAGCAAGACTATAGTAAAAGCTATCTAAAAAGCAGTTGACAAGATATATCAAGCAAAAGCAGTTAAAGAAAACTAAGCAGTCATAAGAAGAAGAATTCCTGCCTGTATTAAAAGCAATTACAAAAAGAAGAAAGAGGATAAGAATAAACAGTCAGTTTTTACAGTTCCAGGAGATAACTAGTAGAGGTCAACAAAAATCTGCACTGCTTAATATGTTCATAATAACTGAGATGAAACAGCAATTTAAAAAGTGACAAAAAATGCTGACAGTACAATGTTATTTGAGTTAGTAAAGGAAGGGGCCGAATGTGAATAATGTAAAAGGTTTTTTCTGGATTTTATGGTAATCAGTATACTGTACTGTCATTTAAAATATTAATCTCAATGTGTATTAAAACAAACAAATATACAAAGGGGAAAACAATAAAAAAAAAATCAAAGAATCACAGAATCACAGAATCACAGAATGGTGGGGGTTGGAAGGGACCTCAGGAGATCATCTATTCCAACCACCCTGCCAAAGCAGGTTCCCTACACCAGGTTACACAGGAAAGCGTCCAGGCAGGTTTTGAACATCTCCAGAGATGGAGACTCCACAACCTCTCTGGGCAGCCTGTCCCAGTGCTCCGACACCCTCACAGTAAAAAAAAATTTCCTTAAGTTTGTCTGGAACTTCCGGTGTTCCAGTTTTTGCCCATTGCCCCTTGTCCTGTCACGAACCACCACCAAAAAGAGCCCAGCCCCATCCATTTGCCCCCTACATTTGAAGTATTTATAGACATTGATAAGATCTCCTCTCAGTCTTCTCCAGGCTGAAGAGTCCCAGCTCTCTCAGCCTCTCCTCATAAGGCAGATGCTCCAGGCCCCTCATCATCTTTGTGGCCCTTCACTGGACTCTCTCCAGAAGATTCCTGTCCCTCTTGAACTGGGGAGCCCAGAACCGGACGCAGTACTCCAGATGTGGCCTCACCAGGGCAGAGTAGAGGGGGAGGAGAACCTCCCTCGACCTGCTGGCCACACTCTTTTTAATGCACCCCAGGATACTGACTGGCCTGTAGTTGCCCAGATCCTCCTTCTTGCCCTTTTTGAAGATTGGAGTGACATCGGCCATCCTCCAGTCTTCAGGCGCCTCTCCCGTTTTCCAAGACCTTTCAAACATGACAGAGAGTGGTTTAGCAATTAATTCCACGAGCTCCTTCAGCACTCGTGGGTGCATCCCATCGGGGCCCATGGATTTGTGTATATTGATTTTGTTTAGACTATCTCTGACCAGTTCTTCCTCATCCAAGTGGCAGTCTTCCTCCTTCCAGGCACTCTCTCTTCCCTCTAGTGTCTGGGATTCCTGAGAGGCACTTTTAACCATAAAGACTGAAGCAAAGAAGGTGTTCAGTATCTCTGCCTTCTCAGCGTCTCCTGTTACCAGGGCACCCGCCTCATTCGACAGCAGGCCCACATTTTCCCTGGTCTGCCTTTTGTTACTGATGTACTTGAAAAAGCCTTTTTTTGTTGTCTTTAACCTCCTTTACCAGATTCAGCTCCAAGTGGGCCTTAGCCTTCCTAGCTGCATCCCTGCAGGCCCTGACCACATTCCTGTATTCCTCCCAGGTGGCTAGGCCCTTTTTCCACATTTCTTAGACTTTCCTCTTCCCTTTGAGATTTCCCATGAGCTCCTTGTTCAACCACGTGAGTTTCCTGCCACTCTTGCCGGATTTCTTTTTCTTAGGGATGCACTGGTCTTGGGCTTGGAGGAAATGGTACTTGAATGTTAACCAATTCTTTTGGGCCCCCTTACCTTCCAACACTCTAGTCCATGGGATACCCCTATTTAGGTCGTTGAAGAGGTCGAAGTTGGCTCTTCTGAAGTCCAGGGTTGCAGTGAATGGCTCTAAACTGACCATTACCATTACCATACCTGAAATGCCTGTACACCAATGCACGCAGCATGGGGAACAAGCAGGAGGAGTTAGAAACCCGTGTTCGGTCAGGGGATTATGATCTGGTGGCAATTACAGAGACATGGTGGGATAGCTCACATGACTGGAATGTGGTCATGGATGGCTCTGTCCTTCTCGGGAAAGACAGGCCAGAGAGGCGAGGTGGTGGAGTTGCTCTTTATGTGAGAGAGCAACTGCAGTGTATTCAGATCCATCCAGGGGCGGATGAGGAGCTAGTTGAGAGCCTGTGGGTAAAAATCAAGGGGCAGGCTGGTATGGGTGATACTGTTGTGGGTGTCTATTACAGGCCACCAGATCAGGGTGAAGAAGATGATGAGGCCTTCTACAGGCAGCTGAGAGCAGCCTCGCAATCCCAGGCCCTGGTTGTTGTGGGGGATTTTAACTACCCAGATATTTGCTGGAGAGACCACTCAGCCACCCACCCCCAATCCAGGAGGTTCCTCCAGTGCATCGATGACAACTTCCTGATGCAAATGGTGGATGAACCAACCAGGAGGGGAGTGACGCTGGATCTAATCCTCACTAACCAAGGAGGGTCTGGTTGAGGCTGTGAAGGTTGAGGACTGCCTGGGCTGCAGTGATCATGAGATGGTGAAGTTCAGAATCTCATGTGGCATAAGCAGAATTACAAGTAAAATTGCAACCCTGGACTTCAGGAGGGCCAACTTTGGCCTCTTCAAGCAATTGTTAGGGGAAATTCCATGGGACAGATTACTTGAAGGTAAAGGGGCCCAAGACAGCTGGTTAGCATTCAGGGACTGCTTCTTCCGGGCTCAAGATCGAAGCATTCCAATATGTAGGAAGTCAGGGAAGGGAGCCAGGAGACCTGCTTGGTTAAACAGGGAACTGCTGGCCAAACTTAAGTGGAAGAGGAGAGTTTACAGATCGTGGAAGGAGGGGCTGGCTACTTGGGAGGAATATAAGGATATTGTCAGAGGATGTAGGGAGGCAACTAGGAAAGCCAAGGCCTCCTTAGAATTAGACCTTGCCAGAGGGGTCAAGGACAACAGGAAGAGCTTCTTCAAATACATGGCAGATAAAGCCAACGTTAGAGGCAATGTAGGCCCACTGATAAATGAGATGGGTACCCTGGTGACAGAGGATACAGAGAAGGCAGAGCTATTGAATGGCTTCTTTGCCTCTGTCTACTCTGCCGGAAGCTGTCTTGAGGAGCTCTGTACCCTGGAGACCCCAGATGGAGACAGGACAATGGAGGAGATTGCCTCAGTTGATGAGGATTGGGTCAGGGACCAATTAAGCAATCTGGACATCCATAAATCTATGGGTCCAGATGGGATGCACCCAAGAGTGTTGAGGGAGCTGACTGAAGTCATTGCTAGACCACTCTCCATCATCTTTGCTAAGTCGTGGGGAACGGGAGAGGTGCCTGAGGACTGGAGGAAGGCAAATGTCACTCCAATGTTCAAAAAGGGCAAGAAGGAGGACCTGGGTAACTACAGGCCGGTCAGCCTCACCTCCATCCCTGGAAAGGTGATGGAACGACTTATCCTTGTTGCCATCTCTAGGCATATCAAGGATAAGAGGGTCATTAGGGGCAGTCAGCACGGCTTCACCAAGGGGAAGTCGTGCTTGACCAACCTTCTAGACTTTTATGAAAACACGACCAGGTGGCTAGATGATGGTAGAGCAGTGGATGTGGTCTATCTTGATTTCAGTAAAGCATTTGACACGGTCTCCCACAGCATCCTCGCTGCCAAATTGAGGAAGTGTGGATTAGATGAGCAGGTAGTGAGATGGATTATTAACTGGCTGGTGGGAAGAAGCCAGAGAGTAGTGGTCAATGGGGCGGAGTCTAGTTGGAGACCTGTGTCCAGTGGAGTCCCCCAAGGGTTGGTACTAGGACCAGTATTATTCAATATATTCATAAATGACCTGGATGAGGGAATTGGGTGCACTGTCAGCAAGTTTGCTGATGATACAAAGCTGGGAGGAGTGGCTGACACTCCAGAAGGCTGTGCTGCCATCCAGAGAGACCTGGACAGGCTGGAGAGCTGGGCAGGGAAAAACTTGATGAAATATAATAAGGGCAAGTGTAGGGTGTTGCACCTGGGCAGGAACAACCCCAGGTTCCAGTATAGGTTAGGAAATGATCTCCTAGAGAGCAGTGTAGGGGAAAGGGATCTGGGAGTCCTGGTGAACAGCAGGATGACTATGAGCCAGCACTGTGCCCTTGTGGCCAGGAAGGCCAATGGCATCCTGGGGTGCATTAGAAGGGGTGTAGTCAGTAGGTCAAGAGAGGTTCTTCTTCCCCTTTACTCTGCCCTGGTGAGGCCACATCTGGAATATTGTGTCCAGTTCTGGGCCCCACAGTTCAAGAAGGACAGGGAGCTGCTGGAGAGAGTCCAGCGAAGAGCCACCAAAATGATTAAGGGAGTGGAGCATCTCCCTTATGAGGAAAGGCTGAGGGAGCTGGGCCTCTTTAGCTTGGAGGAGACTGAGGGGGGACCTGATTAATGTTTATAAATATTTGAATGGTGAGTGTGAGGAGGATGGGGCCAGGCTCTTCACAGTAACGACCGATGATAGGACAAGGGGTAATGGGTGTAAGCTGGAACACAGGAGGTTCCGCTTAAATTTGAGAAAGAACTTCTTTACAGTAAGGGTGACAGAGCACTGGAACAGGCTGCCCAGGGAGGTTGTGGAGCCTCCTTCTCTGGAGACATTCAAGACCCGCCTGGATGCCTTCCTGTGTAAACTCATCTGGGTGTTCCTGCTCCGGCAGGGGGATTGGACTAGATGATCTTTCGAGGTCCCTTCCAATCCCTAACATTCTGTGATTCTGTGATTCTGTGATTCTGTGATTCTGTGATTCTGAGTACAGGGGAACGATCACTTCTCTACTCCTGCTGGCCACACTAATTCTGATACAGGCCAGGATTCTGTTGGCCTTCTTGGCTGTTTGCTTTGAAAAAAAAAAAAGATATAGGAGGAGTATGATAAAGTTTACAATATCATGAATGAGGTGGAAAGGAATACATTGTTCCTTTTGTCTTCCAAAACAAGAGATTAGAGTCATAAAATGAAACTATGAAGTAACAGGTACACATGATGTTAAGTTAATCGTTGGAATTCCTTGGCCTAAGATACTGTGGACAATAGATTCTTACACATATTGAAACTGACTGGACAAATTCAAGAAAGAAAAATACATCTAAGGCTATTACAAACAAATATTATTTCTGGCTCAAAAAAATTTCTAATCTGCAAATTATGGGAGGCTGAGAGAACAAGAAGTTATTTGTATTTTTGAGCTGTGGAAGGTAGAATCTTATAAAAATTGCAAGACCTTTCAAAGGAGACATTTAGTATATATTTTTTCCTTGTAACTGTGCTGAAGTACAGATAGCTGTATAACGTACATAGTTTATTCAGGATTAATATCAATTTAGTAATGATGCAGAATATATTACAAACAGAAAAATGTTTAAAAAAGAGGCAGAGGCTTTATTCATTTTATAAGAAAGATGAAGCTGTTTTGAGACTGAGGAGGAGTCTGACAAAGTTGAGACATTATATAAAAGAGGTTATTTCAATACCTATTTAAGAATAAATTTATGAAAAATAATTAGATTGCACAAGAAAAACAGAGGACAACTAACACCTTGAAAAAGAATGAATGAAAACCAGAGAATCTCATTCGTGTTGAGGAAACATAGGGCTTAGAATAATTTACAGAAGACAGACTGTAATGTATTTACATTTGAAATGTCTGCTTTCTATACATTCTCACTATTAATTTGGTTTTAATAAAAATTTGCATGAAACAAAGGTCATATTTTGATAAGCAGGCAAATTAAAAAAATACACTGATTTCTTATTTGTATCAGTTATACATTATAAAGAAAAACATCAAATAAGTCAGACTGCAATATATTACAGATAAAAACCATAATCTACCAATCTATCATTGAATTTATCATTTTAGATTGCTTATAATTAATAAAAAAAATAAATATACAATTAATTTTTTCAATCTCAAAAGTGACTGCATCAGAACATTTTATGGCAAAAGATGAGACTGACAAGATAATAACCTCAGCAGATTTGTTCCCCAATAACAACTGATTGAAGTTGGGGAAATTGATAAAAAGATAAAACGACACAGTAGATCAACAAAATATGTAGAGAGGTAGTTTATCACCCTGAATAGCTAAAAGTTCCATGAAATTTAGTACAACAGCTATATCTGTGTTAGTAAATTAATGCATATTAAAGGTTATAACAGTGAATAATTATTTTCTTTGGAAAACAAAAGTAGAATACCTACAAAACAGGTAAAACAAATGTATTTATGAACATTTCTTGGTTGGCAATTTACATTACTGACTACATCACTATACTCAGTTGGCTTCATAGACAGTTTTAATCATTTCATTGGAACATCTCTCTTATGAGGCTGAGACACCTGGGTCTGTTTAGCCTGGAGAAGAGAAGACTGAGAGGGGACCTTATCAATGCTTATGAATATATAAAGGATGGGTGTTAAGAGGATGGGGCCAGACTCTTTTCAGTGGAGGTCAGCGATAGGACAAGGGGCAATAGGCACAAACAGGAATATGGAAAGTTCCATCTGAAAATAAGGAAACACTTCTTTACTGTGAAGGTGACAGAGCACTGGAACAGGCTGCCCAGAGAGGTTGTGGAGTCTCCTTCCCTGGTGATATTCAAGACCCACCTGGATGCAGTCCTGTGCAACTTGCTCTGGCTGAACCTGCTTTGGCAGAGGTGTTGGACTAGATCTCCAGAGGTCCCTTCCAACCCCTACCATTCTGTGATTCTGTGATTCTGTGATTTTCCTAGAATACTGAATGTGGAAGCACCTTTGAGAAAATTATTAAGTTCATACAGAGAATTCATGATGGATTTGGTGCACTGTAAAAATTAACTGGGGAGGAGGAGAGACTAGACTGAAAGTTCGGGCAAGTGCTTCTTTTTTAGGTTGAGGGAGAGTGTTTTGTGCAAAGGAACAATAAAAAGTGCAATGGGCAACAGTCTATAGTTTAAAAACATTATTTCAGAAACTGGACCTTAAAAGTCAGGACACAGCTATTCAATGAGCTAATTGAGCCTAGACATAATGTATGACAGAATTTCTAAAGGATTAGAGTTTTTAAAGAAAACTTACGTGACTTGTAAACTTTCTGCTGTTAGATTATTCCACATGATCTCATTAGCTTGAAGGTTTTCATTTTCTTCTAGTAAAGACATATCAAACTCTATTGCTTGTTCAACAACTTCTGATGACCTAATTTAGCAAATAAAAGTTATATTTGTAAAATTAACATGTATCTTTAAGTAGAACATAAAGAAAATTGATTTGGTTTGAATTAATAACAAATAGAATGTAATTAAAATTACATATGACTTAAAAGTAAAATCAATAGGATAGAAATTATTTTACCTTTAAATAGAGACACTCTTAAAAACATACCAGAGAACAAAATAGAATATAATTCTTTCAATTAAGATCACAACATAATCAAGGTTTTCAGGGGGTATCTGTTTACATGTATCCACTCTTAGCTGATTCAGCTATAAATCTGCACATGACAATTAACAATTTTCACATTAATAACAAAGGAAGTCTTAGGATTATCCACTTATGTACCAATATGCAATATCAGTTCAATATACAGTAAATAAAGTTTAGTTTTTAAATTTAAAACTTTCTTGCATTACCTGCATATTTTATTATTTCAGGCACTACTTACACTGCAATAACTGTAGTGTATACAGGGGTACCTAGAGTTCACTTTATCTAAAATATGGGCAATAAGAGAAATTAGTAGAGAAACGTAACTTAGCCCAGGAGACAAAATGCATCCAAATACACACTAAATTAGCTCACGCTGAATCTGAGTTCTTATGTGTCCAAAAAAGAGCAACAAAGCTGGTGAAGCGTCTAGAGAACAAGTCTTATGAGGAGCAGCTGAGAGAACTGGGGTTGTTTAGTCTGGAGAACAGGAGGCTGAGGGGAGACCTCTCTACAACTACATGAAAGGTTGTATTGAGGTGGGTGTCAATCTCTTTTTTTCCCAAGTAACAAGCTATAGGATGAGAGGAAACAGCCTCAAGTTGTGCCAGGGTAGGCTTAGATTGGATATTAGGAAAAATTTCTTCACTGAAAGGGTTATCAGGCATTTGAACAGGCTGCCCAGGGAAGTGGTTGAGTCACCATCCCTGGAGGGATTTAAAACTGAGGTGCTTGGGGACATGGCTTAGAGGTGGATTTGGCAGTGTTAGGTTTATGGACTTCATAATCTTAAAGTTTTTTTCCAACCTAAATGATTCTCTGTGTACTCTGCTGCCAGTACCAAAGTTATGGCTCTTCACATGCGATAATAGTAATTGGAATTCTTTTTTTCTAGAGACAACTGAAGAGATGGATGGTTAAAGAAACAGTCAAGTTAAAAACCTGACATTCAGACCACTTTCTGTACATACAAGTGAAACAGTTTTTCAAATTAGGATATTGTTTTACAAATAACAATTTAAAAGGAACCAAACAGAAACAAATCCAATTCTGATCACTTTAGTAGTGTTATAGTTTAATAAAAGTTTTTCCTTGAGAAGAAATATGAACATGTACATCAAGATGCAAACTTATACCTATGAGTATCTATGAAGTCGCTATATTCAGAGTTAGGGTCTATCCATTCAACAGAGGTCTGGATCTCTTTATGGACATTCACAATCTCTTCTGTTACAAGACTGGTGATCTGGCTATATTCATCCAAGATTCCTTTTCTAGAGAGAAAAAAACCAACACTATAGTGTATAACATGGCACTGAAGGCAAAGATGGCATTGACGATGCTTCAAATTTTCAATTTTCTGTTACTACAAACTCTTGTTTAAGCTGGCTAAAAAGGGAGAAAAAAAAGACCATATATTATTCAAAGAAATAACAAATCAGTTGTGACCTCTTCTTTACAGATTGGCTACGAGTAGAGAAGTCTCCAAGATCATGCTCCTTATACTAATTACAGTGTATCTGCATATAGTGTAGCTAAACTAAAGCTGTAGAGATTAAAGGGAAAATGAATGCATACAGCTCATTAATGACACCCTTCTTTATGAACAGAAAACTTATGCTACATTTATACTGAGGTTTTTCATGTTCCCTTGACTGACAATATAATTATATTCAGACATACAGTAAAAAATAGTCAGTGTGCATTTCCTTTAAGACTTGGCTTTCTCCATTGCTTTAACTGTTCTCTTTTATATGTTCATTTTATTATATGATTGTTTGGCAAAAATAAGCATAAATCACAAGTTCACATATATTTTCAAGAAGAAACAAAATCAAACAAAAACTTGACATGAGAAAGTACAAGCCATCTAGCCTAATGACCTGCCCACAACAGTGGGTAAAAGCAAGTGATTAGGGAATGGTAAAAGAAAAGATAAAGTAATATTTTACCACTATATTTAATAGCATCCAGTGATATTTCCTCAGAATACCTTCCTACTCTCTTTAAGTTTTAGCTTTCCATAAATAGACCTTCATAATTATTTCATATTTCATTTTTATTTGTGACAAGTTTCTTGTCTTGCCAGGTTCTGAAGCATTGTGAGGTGATTTTTTTTTTTTTTTTTAATACTGATGAATTTTGACCAACCCAGAGGAACATGCAGGGAAAAAAAGTATCAACAGATTTTTCCTGTATAAGATCTCAAGTTATGTTTATTTTATAAAAAACATTATTTGCTTGTATTTCTTCAGTACTTTTTCGAAGGAGAAAACAAACAAGAGAATTCATTAATGCCAACTACAGCAATGCCAGATCTAAGAGAAATTTAATCTATGTTAATTAAAAAAAGTGATGTTAATATACATTTGAAGTTTACCAAACTAATTGATTTACAAAACCAAGATTATTAACAAAGTATATTTCACAGATAGCCACACCAACCCCTACATTTGAAATCAACATCTCTTTTTGTAGAACTAAGCCCAAAGACATTAGACAGCAGTAATTTCCCAATAAATTCATATCTCACTTAAAATGTTAATTTAGTGACAAGAGTATTTTTACAGGTTTTTATTTCAAAGATGATAAAGAAAATTGGGTTCAGTAGGTTCTTGTACACTGATAAAACCCTTCAGTGAATTATCATAATTCACAATTATGAAAAATCACATTAATTACAGTACACAAATTTAAGTGAAGTGTCTTGCTGTGATTTTACATATAAAATTAAGATTAAAAGGACTGTGCAGAGGCTACTATAGAGGTCTATTTCATTTACATACCTGTACCAGATTCAAAGGGAGCAATGGTACTTCACAAGGTAGTTAATATTGGCCCCATAACCAAAGCATATAAAGCATGAAACCCCCAACTCTCCTTCACTTCCTATGTGTTGAAGTCAAGATGAATGTAGACTTGGGAAAAGGTAAGAAAATGAGATATACAAAAGTGCCTCCTATCTAAATGAGCAATACTTACAAAAAGAGGTAACTACTTTTTCTTTTAGAATAAGTAAGTGATTAACAAGCAACATTTTTTAATTGCAGTCCTTAGAATGTCTTAGAGAAAGACCTACAGAATAGTCTCCTAAAACAACTCATATTCTCCAGGAAAGTCAAAGAGGCAGCATGGTAGTTACAACTCAGAAAAGATTGCTTAGAGTCCTCATTGACAATTCTCTGAGATATCAGTTTACACATCTTCATCAGTAATGTGGAGAACAATCTTTCAAAAAAAGGCAATTGTATTTTTAAGGTTGTATTCTTTACAAATAAATTAGGTTTATATTATCCTGCTATTTGCACACACATGAGTAACCATGCATCTGCCCAGCCCTCCTCCCAAATGACTTTTAAGATTCTTGGTCATTTTAAACCAAATTGGTTCCTGGGAGAATTTTGTAAAAATAAGGCTACTGGAGAGGCAACTAACTGGAATGGAATGGAATGGAATGGAATGGAATGGAATGGAATGGAATGGAATGGAATGGAATAGAATAGAATAGAATAGAATAGAATAGAATAGAATAGAATAGAATAGAATAGAATAATTTCAGTTGGAAGCTACTTACAATGATCATCTAGTCCTACTGCCTGACTAATGCAGGGCTGATCAAGTTAAAGCATGTTAACTTGCCATAGTATTCAAGTTGAAGGAAAGGATAAAGCATGAGCTTAACTATAAACACTGCAGTTAATCTCTAAGATTTTAAAAGTTTTATGAGAAGACAGTCTCTCACAAAAATGCTTAAGTAACCCCTTAAAACTACTATCTGCATTTATTTGAATAGACTTCTCTATGCACAATTGTTGTCAATGGAAAGATGAAAGCAGGTTTTTCATTACTCCTTGATATACAAATAATTGATGAAGTTTTATTATTTTCTGTGAATTAATTACGATATTACACACAAAATGTGGAAATTAGAAATATATAAGAAAATACAGCTTACAGGGCTTTAATCATTTCTTCTTCCATCTTCTGTAGTGAATCAAGTAACAGGGGAAGTGTAGTGTCATAATATTGGTGCTGATGTAACTGTGCTCCTTTCAGTGCCAATACATATTGATTATGCAACATATGTAGTTTCGTAGTGGCTTTATTGCATCGATCTTTGGCTTTCTCAGTCTCCTTACCTGAGAGAAAGAAAAAAAGAAAATGCATATGTTGGTTTTCAAGTATACAAACATCAATACTTGTGGTTGACATAAATCTAATAGATTTATAAATTTGCACTTTGTTCCACAATAATACATTTAAGCTATTTCTCTGAAGAAGCTAAAATTTGACAATTCTCAGGTCACTAGTAAGACTAAATGTCTTAGTGTTCTTATTCAAGACTAAGAAAAAAAATGCTACATTTTCTTTGAGTAGAAATATGAGAACACTTTATCTGAAAATATATGAAAATCATCATCTCCATAAGTATAAAAATAATATAACTATGAAGAATGAAATAAAAACTACTCAAACACATGACTATCACAAATGCTAATATTTTATTTGTCTCAGAGTAAATAAACATTTTTAATTAAGAAAATAAGAAATGTCCTACTAGGGCAGTCCTATGATCCATTTAGACCAGTACTCCATCTCCAGTAGTGATAGCAGGAACTGCTTTTAGGGAAAGCATGTGTAGTGGGTTTGCATGGCAAGGTTTTGGTAGTGCAAGGGCTGCGGGGGTGGTTTCTGTGAGAAGATCATAGAATCACAGAATGGTTTGCGTTGGAAGGGACCTTAAAGATCATCTACTTCCAACCCCCCTGCCATCAGCAGGGACACCTTCCACTAGACCAGGTTGCTCAAAGCCTCATCCAACCTGGCCTTAAACACATCCAGGGAGGGAGCATCCACAACTTCCTTGGGCAACCTGTTCCAGTGTCTGACCACCCTCACAGTGAGGAATTTCTTCCTAATATCTAATCTAAACCTGCCCTCTTTCAGTTTAAAGCCATTTCCCCTTGTCCTGTCATTAACTGCCCTTATGAAAAGTCCCTCCCCAGCTTTCTTGTAGGCTCCCTTCAGGTACTGGAAGACCACTATAAGATCTCCCTGGAGCCATCTCTTTTCCAGGCTCAACAGCCCCAACTCTTTCAGCCTGTCCTCATGGGAGAGGTGCTCCAGCCCTCAGATCATCCTCGTGGCCCTCCTCTGGACTTGTTCTAACTGGTCCATGTCTTTCTTGTGTTGGGGGTTCCAGAACTGGACACAGTACTCCAGGTGGGGCCTTATGAGAGCAGAGTACAGGAGGAGAATCACCTCCCTTGACCTACTGGCCATCCTTCTCTTGATGCAGCCCAGGATATGGTTAGTCTTCTGGGTTGCAAGCACACATTGCCGGCTCATGTTGCCAGAAGCTTCCCCCATGCCTGACATAGCCAATGACAACCGGCTCCAAGACAGACCTGCTGCTGGCCAAGGCTGAGTCAATCAGCAACGATGGTAGCACCTCTGTGATAACATAATTAAGCAGGGGAAAAAACTGCTGCGTAACAGAACTGGAGGAGAGAGGAGTGAGAAGATGTGAAAGAAACAAATCTGCAGACACCAAGGTCAGTGAAGAAGGAGGTGCTCCAGACACTGGAGCAGATATTCCCCTGCAGCTCATGGTACCAGAGCAGAGATTCCACTGCAGCCCATGGTAAAGACCATGGTGAAACAGGCTGTCCCTTCTGAAGCCCATGAAGGTGCACAGCAGAGCAGATATCCACCCGCAGCCTGTGGATGCACCCGAAGGAGGTTGTGATTCTATGGAGAGCCCACTCTGGATCAGGTTCCTGGCAGGACCTGTGACCCTGTGGGGGACTCATGCTGGAGCAGTTCATTCCTGAAGGACTCCATCCTGTGGAAAAGACCCATGCTGGAGCAGTTTGTGAAGAACTGCAGCCCATGGGAAGGATCCATGTCAGAGAAGTTCATTCAGGACTGTCTCCTGAGGGTGAGACTCCACACTGGAGCAGGGGAAGAGTGTAAGGAGGAAGAAGTGGCAGACAACCTGTGATTAATTGATCACAACCCCGATTCCCTGTTCCCTCTATACCTCTTGGGGGGAGGAGGTAGGGAAGCCAGGAGCGAAGTTGAGCCCAGGAAGAAGGGAGGGGTGGGGGAAGATATTTTAAAATTTAGTTTTATTTCTCATTACCCTACTCTGACTTAATAGGCAGCCAGGTGTGCGGCAGCAGGCAGGCACGCATAAGCATGGTGACCACCTATCAAAAAGCAGTGTCCCCTGCTTCTCCTGAGCTTCTAGCACCTGGTAGAACCAGTGCATCCACACAGACAGAGCTCCTGTTCAAGCATGTAACCACCCAGGTTTCTGGCTGTGGGATGTGTGAAGGGATATTCCTAGAGGTGGAAAGTGACTACAAGCAAGAGTGGGGGAGGTGTGACCAGATTGATGAACTGCTCTGCTTGGTGGCTGAGCTGCAGGAGGAGGTGAGCAGACTGAGGAGTATTCGAGAGTTTGAGGGGGAGATTGATCAGTGGAGCTGTACTCTAACATCTATGATGCAGAGAAGCCACTATGGAGGCAGGTCCTCGATCTCCTTTGTGCCAGGAGGAAGGTAGTGTCACAAGGGATAAGGAGGGGTAGAAGAAGATTACTGCACAGAATTGTAAGAGAAACCTCTCCTTACCCTCTAAGATGTCCTTACGGAACAGATATGAGGCCCTGGGTATGGTAGATGAAGTACATAATGAGGAAGAGGAGGAACCTGTGCAAGCAGTCTTGCCAAGATCAGAGAGACCAACCCCTCTCAACAAAACCTATATTGAGACCAACATCAAGAAACAGCGAGTTACAGTCATTGGTGATGCCCTTCTGTGCAAAACCGAAGTACCTGTTTGCAGACCGGACCCTCTTTTTCAGAGAAGTTTGCTGCCTCCCTGGGGCCCGAATTAGGGACATCATCAAAAGACTGAAGAGCCTAGTTCAATCATCAGACTGCTATTGCCCTGGTTTTGGCTGAGATAGAGCCAATTTTCTTCTTAGTAGCTAGAATAGCGCTGTGTTTTGGTTTCAGTATGGGATTGGGTATGAGAATGTTGATAATATATTGATGTTTTTGGTTGTTGCTAAGAAATAAAGGACTTTTCGAATTCTCATGCTTTGCTAGTATGAGACTAGGTAGAAGGACTTGCGCAAGCTTGATAGGAGCATAGCAAGAGCAATGGACAAAAATTGGCCAATGGGATATTCTGTATGATTTAGCATCATGTTCAGTATACAAATGAGGGTTGGCTGGAAAACTGAGCTTTCACTCTTCCGAGATTGTGGTTTCAGGATCAGTCTACTCCTCCAGGACAGCTAGCCAGAACAAGTTGGGCCTTGGTCAGCAAGTAGTAACCAATTGCACTGTGCATCACTCATTTGTATATTTTATCATTACTACTACTACTATTATTATAGTATTATAATTATTATTTCATTTTATTTCAATTAATAAATTGTTTCTATCTCAACCTTCGAGTCTCCTTACCCTTACCCCTCCAATTCTCTCCCCATTCCCTGGGGGGTGGGGGGAAGAGTGAGCAAGTGGCTGTCTTTTTTAGTGTCCTGACGGATTAAACCACGACAGTCCATTTTAGCACCCATTGTGGGGCATGAAGGGCTGCGATAATGACAGTTTTGACCAAAGTGTGTTAGAACAAATATGCAATAAACATTCATTATGTTGACTTGGTGGTGGTTGGTCAGAATATTGTTTTATTTGATTTCACAGTTGCTTTCAGAGTTGTGTGGTATAGTACCTTATTTGCTGCATATGTTGTGTCTGGTTTTGCTAGGATAGAGTTAATTTTCTTCTTAGTAGCTAGAAAGCACTGTGTTTTGGTTTCAGTGAGGATTGTTATGAGAAGAATATTGATAACGTGCCAATGTTTTTAGTTGCTCCTGGAAGTACAAGGTCATTGTGTTTTGCTAGTCTGAAAGAACAAAGGACTGGGAGGGAAGAAGCATAGTAAATAAAAAAAAACAGAATTGCATTTGGATACGCCAATGAGCTATTCCATATCATATTATGTCATGTTAAGTATATTAATGAGGGTTGACTGGAAAGGGGGGGATTCTCTCAGGGATCACTTGGGATCGCTCTTCCGGGATTGTGGTTTCAGGTTCGAGGTTCCTTTTCGCTCCTTCGGGATCATCATCGGTGGGTGGTGAGCAATTGTACTCTACATGACTCATTTATTTATATTATTATTATCATTATCATTGTTATTTTAAGTTTATTTTACTCCAATTACTAAATTCTTCTTATCTCAACCTACAAGTCTCCTCACCTTTACCCCTCTAATTCTCTCCCAGATTGCCGGGGGGGGGGAGGGGGGGGCAAGCAGCTGTGTGGTGTTTGGCTGTCACCAAGCTAACTTACTAAAGTTTGCCATCCCTAGGTATTGGATTGGGATTAAGGATACCATTTTGCTATGCTGTATAGTGCTGATTTTTGGTATGCTAAAATCATGGATAGTGAGACTGATTTTGTATTGGTGGCTCGAGGGGTGTTGATAACACACCAGTGTTTTGGTTACTAGTGAGCAGTGCTAGCACAGCACCAAGGCTGGCTCTCCAACATTTCCCCCCACCAGTAGGCTGGGGTGAAGAAGGTCTTGGGAGGGGACATAGCCAGGACAGCTGACCCAAACTGACCAAAGGGATATTCCATACCATATGACGTCTGCTCAGAAATAAAGCAAGGAGAACGGAGGGGGAAGGCGGGGCATTCGTTACTTCCGTTTGTCCTCTGGGAACCGCAACGCGTATGAAACCCTGCTTCCCGGGAAGTGGCCAGACATCTCCTGCTGATGGGAAGTAGAGAATAAATATTTTGTTCTTTTGCTTCTGCACATGCAGCTTTGCTTTTGCTTCTATTAAACTGCCTTTGTCTCGTCCCACGAGTTTGGGGTTTTTTGTGTTCCATCTTATTTTCTCCCCTCCCCATCTTGCTGAGGAGGGGGTGATAGAGTGGGCTTTGGTGGGCATCTGGCATCCAGCCAGGGTCAACCCACCACAATTACCCTATCCGCTACTGGTGTTACCCTGGTTACTTCAACCCCGGTGATAAACACTGCAGCAACTCCAGTCCCTAAGGCAGGGAGTGTGGCTACTCCAACCCCTGCAACAGATACTCTGGCTATTCCAACCCTGGTGCCTGTTACGCTTACTCCACCCCTGTCTGCTACTGATGCTCAGTGCAGGTGCTTTCACAGAATCGCAGAATTGCCTAGATTGGAAAAGACCTTTAAGATCATCAAGTCCAATCATTAACCTCACACTGACAAGTTCCCCACTAAACCATGTCCCTAAGCACTATGTCTACACAACTCAAATACCTCCAAGGATGGGGACTCCACCACTGCCCTGGGCAACCCCTTCCAATGCCTGAGAACCCTTTCAGGAAATAAATTCTTCCTCATATCCAATCTAAACTTTCTTTAGTGCAGCTTGAGGCCATTTCCTCTTGTCCTATCACTTGTTACTTGGTTGAACAGACTGACCCCCACCTCTCTACACCCTCCTTTCAGGTAGTTGTAGAGAGCAATAAGGTCTCCCCTGAGCCTCCTTTTCTCCAGACTAAACAACCTCAGTTCCCTCAGCTGCTCCTCATCACACTTGTGCTCTAGACCCTTCACCAGCTTCATTGTCCTTCTCTGGACACCATCCAGCACCTTCATGTCCTTGTAGTGAGGGGCCCAAAAATGAACCCAGTACTCAAGGTGTGGCCTCACCAGTGCCCAGTACAGGGGCAAGATAATTTCCCTGGTCCTACTGGCCACACTATTCCCGATACAGGCCAGGATGCCGTTGGCCTTCTTGGCCACCTGGGCACACTACTGACTCATATTCAGCCGACTGTCGACCAACACCCCCAGGTCCCTCTCTGCTGAGCAGCTCTCCAGCCACTCTTCCCCAAGCCTATAGCACTGCTGGGGGTTGTTGTGGCCAAAGTGCAGAACCTGGCATTAAGTGGCACTTTGTGCCTACTTCACCCCCAATGAGAAGCACAACAGATGAACCAGCGGACCAGAACGTGCCTGTATCAGTCAGCCCTGTATGGAAGAAGAAATGGACATGGAAGTCAGTAGGTTTACAAAGGGATAAAGAAGATTGTGCTTATGATCTTCCTAAGGCAGAAGAGGAGGAAAGGGGAGATGGAGACAGAGACAGGATGATAACCACCCAAACTCTGTCCCCAAGCGAGCTGCAGGATATACGAAAAGATTTCAACTGCCATCAAGGTGAATACCTTGTCACTTGGCTGTTCAGATAACAGGGTCAGTAGCTTGGATTTAGAGGGTAGAGAAGCCAGGCAGCTGGGATCCCTTTCTAGGAAAGGGGGCATCGATAAAGCAATTTGAAGAGGGGCACCAACCCACAAGACTATATGCATTCCAGGCAAGTGGGTCAGCAGGGAGAGAGGTATTCAGTACCTAAGGGAACTAGCTGTGTGGGAGCTGGCTTACTATGACCCAAAGTACACAAAGTTAACTAAAGACCCAGATGAAGTCTCATGCACACAACCCATATGGTGAACTGTCATATGGAGCATACCAGCATCATATGCCAACTCATTAGCAGCATTAGAATTAACAGTAGACAATGAGGCACAAACCGTAAATGAAGTGGCTACCTGACTCCAGGGATTTGAAGACAGTCTCTCTTCATCTCTATGGGCCTGTGTCTCAACTGTGGATATCATGGAAAAAAATGTGAAGAAACTGTCCCAAGAGTTCCAGGGATTCGAAGACAGATTCCGCCCCCCACCTGTTCTGACCAATGTCTCAGCTATTAGGAGCAAGGGTCCTCCTGCTCAAGAGAGACAGCGTACAGCATGGGGCACACTGTGGCTTTACTTGCGTGACCATGGAGAAGACATGAGAAAGTGAGATGAGAAACGATAGGAAACCTGCCTTGATATTACAGGCACACAGATGTGAGTTGCAAGGGAAAACAATTACAAATGGGAGTTCTTCTAGGAGAGTTGCTGTTCCAGTACCAGTAATCAGTCATAGGGGGTTCCCAACAACTGACTGTGTTGGAGGCTGAAATGAGCCTGACTGGGAATGACTGGCCAATACACCCCACTGTGACTGGCCCAGGTGCTCCGTTCATTCTCGGCATAGATTACCTCAGGAGAGGGTATTTCAAGGACCCAAGAGGGCACTGGTGGGCTTTTGGTATAGCTGCCATACAGACAGAGGAAATCATACAGCTATGTCTTCATCAACCACCAACTAGCAAAAAGGAAGCACTAGCTTTCTTAGGCATTGTGGGCTTCTGGAGAATGCACATTCCAAATTTCAGTGAGATTGTGAGCCCTCTCTACAAGGTGACCAGAAAGAAGCAAACAGGAGATGCAGTAGCCCTTAGGCCATTCTGGACAGAACAAGATGTTAAAAATGTTCTCTACACTGCAGCCGGGGAGAATGGACCAACCTGGAGCCTCTGGCAGAAAGCACCAGGGGAGACTTGAGGTCGACCCCTTGGGTTTTGGAGTCGGGGATACAGAGGATCAAAGACCCGATATACCAACTGAAAAAGAGATATTGGCAGCATATGAGGGAGTTTGAGCTGCTTCAGAAGTGATCGGTACTGAAACACAGCTCCTCCTGGTGCCCCGATTGCCCGTGCTGGGCTGGATGTTCAAAGGGAGCGTTCCCTCTACACACCACGCAACTGATGCCAAAAGTGGGTCATACTGATCACACCACGGGCTTGAATAGGTGTGGTGGGCTGACCCTGGCTGGATGCCAGATGCCCACCAAAGCCCACTCTATCACTCCCCCTCCTCAACTGGACAGGAGGGAGAAAAATATAACGAAAAGCTCGTGGGTGAGATAAGGACAGAGAGAGATCACTCACCAATTACTGGCACGGGCAAAAAAGACTCGACTTGGGGGAAAAAACAAATTTTAATTTCTTTACCAATCGGACAAGAGGATAATGAGAAATAAAACCAAATCTAAAAGCACCTCCCCCCACCCCTCCCTGCTTCCTGGGCTTAACTTCTTTCCCGATTTCCACCTTCTCCCTTCCAGCAGCACAGAAGAACAGGGAATGGGGGTTGGGGTCAGTTCATCACACGTTTCTGCTGCTGCTTCCTCCTCAGGGGGAGGACTCCTTCCCCCTCACTTCTCACGGGAGACAGTCCTCCATGAACTTCTCCAACGTGAGTCCTTCCCATGACTGACAGTTCTTCACAAACTGCTTTAGAATAGGTCCTTTCCATGGGGTGCAGTCCTTCAGGGACAGACTGCTCCAGCGTGGGTCTTTCACAGGGTCCTGCCAGCAAACCTGCTCCAGCACAGGCTTCCCACAGGGTCATAGCCTCCTTCAGGCATCCACCTGCTCCAGCGTGGGGTCTCCCACGGGCTACAGGTGGTCATCTGCTCCACCATGGACCTCTATGGGCTGCAGGGTGACAGCCTGCCTCACCATGGTCTTCACCACAAGTTACAGGGGAATCTCTGCTCCTGCACCTGGAGCACCTCCTCCCCCTCCTTCTTCACTGACCTTGGTGTCTGCAGAGTTGTTTCTCTTACATCTTCTCACTCCTCTCTCTCTAGTTGCAAAGTGTGCAGCTTTTTTTTCCTCTCTTCCCCTTTTTTTTTAATTATGTTATCACAGAGGCGGTACTGATTGGCTCGGCCTTGGCCAGCGGCTGGCATCGGCTGTGTCGGACATGGGGGAAGCTTCTGGCAGCTTCTCTCACAGAAGCCACCCCTATGCCCCCCAGCTACCAAAACCTTGCCATGCAAACCCAATACATTAGGAAACCCGAGTCGTCAAGAAATCTTGGAAGTGATCATGGATTGGCCAGAAGGCAAAGATTTCGGAATATCGCCAGAGGAAGAGGTGACACGCACTGAAGAGGCCTCACTATATAGTAAACGTTTTGAAAACAAGAAGCAGTGTGCCCTTTTCACTGATGGATCCTGTTGTATTTTAGGAAAAGATCATAGGTGGAAGGCTGCTGTATGTCATGGTTTTGATAGGATAGAGTTAATTTTCTTCTTAGTGGTTGGAATGGCTGTGTTTTAGTTTCAGTGTAGAAGTCTTTCAGAGAAGAACGTTGATAAGGTACTGATGTTATTAGTTGCTGCTGGAGCTCAAGGCCATCGTGTTTGGCTGGTTCACAGCTGCATTAGGACTGGGAGGGAGAAGTGCAGTGAATAGCAAAACCCAGAACTGGTATTTGGATGTGCCAATGAAATATTCCATATCATATCCCGTCATGTTTAGTATATTAACCAGGGTTGACTGGAAGACAAGAGTATTCTCTTGAGGATCGCTCGGGTTCACTCTTCCAGGGTTTTGGTTTCAGGACTGTCTGTGCTCTGGGATGGCTGAGCATCGGTCAGCGGGCAGTGAGCAATTGCACTGTGCATCACTCATTTGTATAGTCTATTATTACTGCTGTTATCATTATCATTTTATTCTAATTGGCAAATAGTTTTTATCTCAACCCATGAGTTTCCTTGCCCGTTTCCTTCCAATCCTCTCCCCTACTCCCTGGGTGAGGGATGGGGGAGGGTGAGAGAGCAGGCTGTGTTTGGCTGCAAGGTGCAAGCAAAAAGGGTGAATCTACCCAAACCACCACAACGGAGTCCTACATGACAAGTCACAGAAACTGCTGAAGGAAAAGGTGAATTGAGCCAATTTACAGAAATGAAGGCCATCCAGCTGGCTTTAGACATTGCTGACTGAGAAAAGTAAAATGGTCAGTGCTCTGTCTCTGTTCTGACTCATGGATGGTGGCAAATGCCCTGTGGGGGGATGGCTACAACAATAGAAACAGAGCAACTGGCAGCACAGAGGGAAACCCATCTGGGCTGCTGAATTATGGCAAGATATTGCTGCTCGGCTAGAGAGACTGGTTGTAAAGACACGTCATGTAGATGCCCATGTGCCCAAAAGTCGAGCTACTGAAGAACATCAAAACAACCAACAGGTGGATCAGGCTACTAAGATCAAAGTGTCTCAAGTAGACCTAGACTGGCAACATAAGGGTGAACAATTTTTAGCCCACTAGGCCCATGATGCCTCAGGCCACCAAGGAAGAGATGCAACATATAGATGGTCTTGTGATCGAGGGGTGGACTTAACCATGGACTCTATTGCACAGGTTTTCATGAATGTGAGATGTGCTCTACAATCAAGCACGCCAAGGGATTAAAGCATCTCTGGTATGGAGGACGATGGCTGAAAAACAAATATGGGGAGGCCTAGAAGATTGACTATTTCATGCTCCCGCAAATCCACCAAGGGAAGTGCTATGTGCTCACAATGATGGAAGCAACCATTGGATGACTGAAGCATATGCTCTGACCCATGCCTCTGTCTGAAACACTATTCTAAGCCTGGAAAAGCAGGTCTTGTGGCGACATGGCACCCCAGACAGAATTGAGTCAGACTCTGATAACAAACAATGATACAGATACTAGGTGTTCGTTAAGTTTAAGAAATAGCACCTTTGTAGGAAAATATCCAAAATGTAACAAGTCCATTTCTTTAAATATGACTCAGGTTGATCCCACTTTTCAGAAGCTAAATTATACTGGGCTTCCAGTTCCATTAGGAACAGGATGGTATTGGCTATGTGGCCTAACTCCATGAAAAATATTGCCCCTAGGGTAGAGAGAGTCTTGTACCCTTGGAGCCTTAGTTCCTAAAATCACAATTATTAATAAACCACATCCTCAAGGTGGATGGGCAAGAACTTTTGTCAAATAGATAAAAAGAGTTCATAATGCTATAGTAGACAGGCCTTCTGTGTTTCATAGTTTTTCAAGATGGTTTCTCCCATGGCTTGGAATCAGTGAGTTAGAAAAAACTATAGTAAACATTTCTGCAGTAATAGAAAACATTGAAAACAAAACCATTGATGCCATACAGGCTGTGCAAATTGAAATATTTAGACTGATACAATGCATCTACTGAAACCCTTGCAAAAGATACTGTGGCTATTCCGAGACCTACAACAAGAACTGTAGCTATTCATAGCGCGAAAAGAGGTATTCCAGCTACACGGACTCGGGCAACAAGATATGTAGCTATTCAAACTCCAAGATGAGATGCTGCAGGTACACAAACCTCGGCAGCAAGAAATGTAGCTATTCAAACCCAGACAACCAACCCTCCAACTCGTACTGCAGCTACTCAGACAGACCCAGGCGACAGACCCCCCAGCTCGCACTGTGGATACTCAGTTTCCAGTGAGAAATATTGCAGCTACTCAGACCCTGGTGGAGAGCCCCGTTGCTCCAAACTCTGCAACTGCAGCTACTCAGACCCCAACGACAAGCACTTCAACTACCCAAACCTTGGTGGAAAGTGATGAATCTGAGCTAGAGGACCAACTGGTGCCAGCAATAATTGCCCCTATATAGAAAAAAAAGCATTAAAAAAATCAATTTACTCTGCAGCAGATGAAGATAAACCAGGGATATCAGGAGAACAGGAGGAAGAGATAGAACCTGAGGTAATCACCCGATCTTTGCCCCTGAGTGAGCTGCGAGATACACGAAAAGATTACAGCCGTCATGTAGGCGAGAGGATTATTACTTGGTTGCTCTGATGCTGGAATAATGGAGCCAGTAGCCTGGAACTGGAGGACAGGGAAGCCAGGCAACGGGGATCCCTTGCCAGAGAAAGTGGAATTGATAAAATGATTGGGAAAAAAACCACAAACCCTCAGCCTCTGGACATGTCTTCTGTCAGCCGTGAGGGAAAGATATCCCATCAAGGATGATATTGTATTGCAACCAGGAGTAGGAAAATGGACTACCGTGGATAAAGGTATCCAGCTTTTGAGGGAACTGGCTGTGCGAGAACTGATTTATGATGATCCAGACAATGCACAGTTACCTACAGATCCAGATGAAGTCCGATGCACGATACCCATGTGGCGGAAGCTCATACGGAGCGCGCCCACCTCATATGCCACCTATTTGGCACTACAGGAACGGAAAGACGAAGACAAGCCAACAGTAGATGAACTGGCCATCCGAATCTGGCAATATGAGGAAAGCCTCACTCCCTCCTTTGTCTCGGTTGTGGAGAAACTGACCAAAAAAGTGTCCCAATTATGCTCTCAACCCGTACAGACCAATGTCTCAGAAACTAAAAGTGAGCGTTCCCCTTTGCAAAGGAGACGGTATACACCAAGACGGACACAGTGGCTTTACTTGCATGACCATGGAGAAGACATGAGAAAATGGGATGGAAAACCTACCCCGGTTCTAGAAAAAATGAGTATGTGAGTTGTAAGGAAAACTAAATAAACTAGAGATCCTTTTGGGAGAATTTCTCTGATTTCCAGAAAACCGTTCCTCAAACGGAATAGAAGGGTCAAATTTAAACCCAATCTGACAAGAAAAACTTTTGATTCATATTCATGAGAAATGATTAACCACGATGAGACCTACAGATATCACAATAACCCACTGACCCACAATAAATATGATAGACCTAATTTGAGGGGCTGTGCCTCCAGCCAAGCGGAGGAAAGGGATAACCGAGTTTACTGGACTGTGTGGATTCATTGGCCTGGCACATCTGACCCCCAGCAGTATAAAGCTTTAGTGGACACTGGTGCCCAAAGCACCCTGATGCCATCAGACTTTAAAGGAGCAGAATCCATCTGTATTTCTGGAGTCAGAGGGGGGTCCCAACAGCTGACTGTGTTGGAGGCTGAAATGAACCTGACGGGGAATGGCTGGCAAAAGCACCCCACTGTGACTGGCCCAGGTGCTCCGTGCATTCTCGGCATAGATTACCTCAGGAGAGGGTATTTCAAGGACCCAAGAGGGCTCCGGTGGGCTTTTGCCATATCTGCTTTAGAGACAGTGGAAATCAAACAGCTGTCTGCTCTGCCTGGTCTCTCAGAGGACCCTTCAGCTGTGGGATTGCTGAGGGTTGAAGACCAGCAGGTTCCCATCGCTACCACAACAGTGCACACCGGCGGCAATATCTCACCAACCGAGGCTCCGTAATTCCCATCCATAAACTGATTCGTCAGCTGGAGAGCCAAGGAGTGATCAGCAGGACTCGCTCTCCCTTTAACAGCCCCATATGGCCTGTGCGGAAGTCTAATGGAGAGTGGAGACTGAAAGTGGACTATCGGGGCTTGAATGAAGTCACACCACCACTGAGCGCTGCCGTGCCGGACAAGTTAGAGCTCCAGTATGAACTGGAGTCCAAGGCAGCCAAGTGGTACGCCACCATAGACATTGCCAATGCTTTCTTCTCCATTCCTTTGGCAGCAGAGTGCAGGCCACAGTTTGCTTTCACCTGGAGGGTTTTTCAGTACAGCTGGAATCGACTGCCCCAGGGGTGGAAACACAGCCCCACCATTTGCCATGGACTGATCCAGACTGCCTTGGAGCCGGGTGGAGCTCAAGAACATCTGCAATACATTGATGACATCATCATGTGGGATGATACTGAAGAAGAAAGTTTTGAGAAAGGGAAGGAGATAATCCAAACCCTTCTGAGAGCTGGTTTTTCCATAAAACGAAGCAAGGTCAAGGGACATGCACCAGAGATCCATTTTTTAGGAATAAAGTGGCAAGATGGATGTCGTCAGATCCCAATGGATGTGATCAATAAAATAACAGCTATGTCTCCACCAACTAACCAAAAGGAAGCACAAACCTTCTTAGGCGTTATGGGTTTCTGGAGAATGCACATTCCAAATTACAGTGAGATCGTGATCCCTCTCTACCAGGTGACCCGAAAGAAGAATGATTTCACATGGGGTCCTGAGCAACAACAAGTCTTTGAACAAATCAAACAGGAGATGGTCCATGCAGTAGCCCTTGGGCCAGTCCGGACAGGACAAGACGATAAAAATGTGCTCTACACAGCAGGTGGAGACAATGGACCAACCTGGAGCCTCTGGCAGAAAGCACCAGGGGAGACTCGAGGTCGACCCCTTGGGTTTTGGAGTCGTGGATACAGAGGATCAGAGACCCGATATACTCCAACTGAAAAAGAGATATTGGCAGCGTATGAGGGAGTTTGAGCTGCTTCAGAAGTGATCGGTACTGAAGCACAGCTCCTCCTGGCGCCCCGATTTCCTGTGCTGGGCTGGATGTTCAAAGGGAGCGTTCCCTCTACACACCACGCAACTGATGCCACATGGAGTAAGTGGGTCGCACTGATCACACAACGAGCTCGAATTCAAAGCCTCACTCACCTAGGAATTCATGAAGTGATCATGAACTGGACAGAACGCAAACATTTTGGAATGACAGCAGACGAAGAGGTGACACGTGCGGAAAAGGCTCCACCATATAATGAACTACCAGATGACGAGAAACAAAGCTGCTGTGTGGAGTCCCACCACCCGACGAGTTGCTGAGGCTGCTGAAGGAAAAGGTGAATCGAGTCAGTTTGCAGAGGTAAAAGCCATCCAGCTGGCCTTGGACATTGCTGAGCGAGAGAAACGGCCAGTGCTCTACCTCTATATGGACTCATGGATGGTGGCAAATACTCTGTGGGGGTGGTTACAGCAATAGAAAAAGATCAACTGGCCAAAAGGGTGAATCCACCCAAACCACCACAATGGAGTCCTACATGACAAGTCACAGAAACTGCTGAAGGAAAAGGTGAATTGAGCCAATTTACAGAAATGAAGGCCATCCAGCTGGCTTTAGACATTGCTGACTGAGAAAAGTAAAATGGTCAGTGCTCTGTCTCTGTTCTGACTCATGGATGGTGGCAAATGCCCTGTGGGGGGATGGCTACAACAATGGAAACAGAGCAACTGGCAGCACAGAGGGAAACCCATCTGGGCTGCTGAATTATGGCAAGATATTGCTGCTCGGCTAGAGAGACTGGTTGTAAAGACACGTCATGTAGATGCCCATGTGCCCAAAAGTCGAGCTACTGAAGAACATCAAAACAACCAACAGGTGGATCAGGCTACTAAGATCAAAGTGTCTCAAGTAGACCTAGACTGGCAACATAAGGGTGAACAATTTTTAGCCCACTAGGCCCATGATGCCTCAGGCCACCAAGGAAGAGATGCAACATATAGATGGTCTTGTGATCGAGGGGTGGACTTAACCATGGACTCTATTGCACAGGTTTTCATGAATGTGAGATGTGCTCTACAATCAAGCACGCCAAGGGATTAAAGCATCTCTGGTATGGAGGACGATGGCTGAAAAACAAATATGGGGAGGCCTAGAAGATTGACTATTTCATGCTCCCGCAAATCCACCAAGGGAAGTGCTATGTGCTCACAATGATGGAAGCAACCATTGGATGACTGAAGCATATGCTCTGACCCATGCCTCTGTCTGAAACACTATTCTAAGCCTGGAAAAGCAGGTCTTGTGGCGACATGGCACCCCAGACAGAATTGAGTCAGACTCTGATAACAAACAATGATACAGATACTAGGTGTTCGTTAAGTTTAAGAAATAGCACCTTTGTAGGAAAATATCCAAAATGTAACAAGTCCATTTCTTTAAATATGACTCAGGTTGATCCCACTTTTCAGAAGCTAAATTATACTGGGCTTCCAGTTCCATTAGGAACAGGATGGTATTGGCTATGTGGCCTAACTCCATGAAAAATATTGCCCCTAGGGTAGAGAGAGTCTTGTACCCTTGGAGCCTTAGTTCCTAAAATCACAATTATTAATAAACCACATCCTCAAGGTGGATGGGCAAGAACTTTTGTCAAATAGATAAAAAGAGTTCATAATGCTATAGTAGACAGGCCTTCTGTGTTTCATAGTTTTTCAAGATGGTTTCTCCCATGGCTTGGAATCAGTGAGTTAGAAAAAACTATAGTAAACATTTCTGCAGTAATAGAAAACATTGAAAACAAAACCATTGATGCCATACAGGCTGTGCAAATTGAAATATTTAGACTGATACAATGCATCTACTGAAACCCTTGCAAAAGATACTGTGGCTATTCCGAGACCTACAACAAGAACTGTAGCTATTCATAGCGCGAAAAGAGGTATTCCAGCTACACGGACTCGGGCAACAAGATATGTAGCTATTCAAACTCCAAGATGAGATGCTGCAGGTACACAAACCTCGGCAGCAAGAAATGTAGCTATTCAAACCCAGACAACCAACCCTCCAACTCGTACTGCAGCTACTCAGACAGACCCAGGCGACAGACCCCCCAGCTCGCACTGTGGATACTCAGTTTCCAGTGAGAAATATTGCAGCTACTCAGACCCTGGTGGAGAGCCCCGTTGCTCCAAACTCTGCAACTGCAGCTACTCAGACCCCAACGACAAGCACTTCAACTACCCAAACCTTGGTGGAAAGTGATGAATCTGAGCTAGAGGACCAACTGGTGCCAGCAATAATTGCCCCTATATAGAAAAAAAAGCATTAAAAAAATCAATTTACTCTGCAGCAGATGAAGATAAACCAGGGATATCAGGAGAACAGGAGGAAGAGATAGAACCTGAGGTAATCACCCGATCTTTGCCCCTGAGTGAGCTGCGAGATACACGAAAAGATTACAGCCGTCATGTAGGCGAGAGGATTATTACTTGGTTGCTCTGATGCTGGAATAATGGAGCCAGTAGCCTGGAACTGGAGGACAGGGAAGCCAGGCAACGGGGATCCCTTGCCAGAGAAAGTGGAATTGATAAAATGATTGGGAAAAAAACCACAAACCCTCAGCCTCTGGACATGTCTTCTGTCAGCCGTGAGGGAAAGATATCCCATCAAGGATGATATTGTATTGCAACCAGGAGTAGGAAAATGGACTACCGTGGATAAAGGTATCCAGCTTTTGAGGGAACTGGCTGTGCGAGAACTGATTTATGATGATCCAGACAATGCACAGTTACCTACAGATCCAGATGAAGTCCGATGCACGATACCCATGTGGCGGAAGCTCATACGGAGCGCGCCCACCTCATATGCCACCTATTTGGCACTACAGGAACGGAAAGACGAAGACAAGCCAACAGTAGATGAACTGGCCATCCGAATCTGGCAATATGAGGAAAGCCTCACTCCCTCCTTTGTCTCGGTTGTGGAGAAACTGACCAAAAAAGTGTCCCAATTATGCTCTCAACCCGTACAGACCAATGTCTCAGAAACTAAAAGTGAGCGTTCCCCTTTGCAAAGGAGACGGTATACACCAAGACGGACACAGTGGCTTTACTTGCATGACCATGGAGAAGACATGAGAAAATGGGATGGAAAACCTACCCCGGTTCTAGAAAAAATGAGTATGTGAGTTGTAAGGAAAACTAAATAAACTAGAGATCCTTTTGGGAGAATTTCTCTGATTTCCAGAAAACCGTTCCTCAAACGGAATAGAAGGGTCAAATTTAAACCCAATCTGACAAGAAAAACTTTTGATTCATATTCATGAGAAATGATTAACCACGATGAGACCTACAGATATCACAATAACCCACTGACCCACAATAAATATGATAGACCTAATTTGAGGGGCTGTGCCTCCAGCCAAGCGGAGGAAAGGGATAACCGAGTTTACTGGACTGTGTGGATTCATTGGCCTGGCACATCTGACCCCCAGCAGTATAAAGCTTTAGTGGACACTGGTGCCCAAAGCACCCTGATGCCATCAGACTTTAAAGGAGCAGAATCCATCTGTATTTCTGGAGTCAGAGGGGGGTCCCAACAGCTGACTGTGTTGGAGGCTGAAATGAACCTGACGGGGAATGGCTGGCAAAAGCACCCCACTGTGACTGGCCCAGGTGCTCCGTGCATTCTCGGCATAGATTACCTCAGGAGAGGGTATTTCAAGGACCCAAGAGGGCTCCGGTGGGCTTTTGCCATATCTGCTTTAGAGACAGTGGAAATCAAACAGCTGTCTGCTCTGCCTGGTCTCTCAGAGGACCCTTCAGCTGTGGGATTGCTGAGGGTTGAAGACCAGCAGGTTCCCATCGCTACCACAACAGTGCACACCGGCGGCAATATCTCACCAACCGAGGCTCCGTAATTCCCATCCATAAACTGATTCGTCAGCTGGAGAGCCAAGGAGTGATCAGCAGGACTCGCTCTCCCTTTAACAGCCCCATATGGCCTGTGCGGAAGTCTAATGGAGAGTGGAGACTGAAAGTGGACTATCGGGGCTTGAATGAAGTCACACCACCACTGAGCGCTGCCGTGCCGGACAAGTTAGAGCTCCAGTATGAACTGGAGTCCAAGGCAGCCAAGTGGTACGCCACCATAGACATTGCCAATGCTTTCTTCTCCATTCCTTTGGCAGCAGAGTGCAGGCCACAGTTTGCTTTCACCTGGAGGGTTTTTCAGTACAGCTGGAATCGACTGCCCCAGGGGTGGAAACACAGCCCCACCATTTGCCATGGACTGATCCAGACTGCCTTGGAGCCGGGTGGAGCTCAAGAACATCTGCAATACATTGATGACATCATCATGTGGGATGATACTGAAGAAGAAAGTTTTGAGAAAGGGAAGGAGATAATCCAAACCCTTCTGAGAGCTGGTTTTTCCATAAAACGAAGCAAGGTCAAGGGACATGCACCAGAGATCCATTTTTTAGGAATAAAGTGGCAAGATGGATGTCGTCAGATCCCAATGGATGTGATCAATAAAATAACAGCTATGTCTCCACCAACTAACCAAAAGGAAGCACAAACCTTCTTAGGCGTTATGGGTTTCTGGAGAATGCACATTCCAAATTACAGTGAGATCGTGATCCCTCTCTACCAGGTGACCCGAAAGAAGAATGATTTCACATGGGGTCCTGAGCAACAACAAGTCTTTGAACAAATCAAACAGGAGATGGTCCATGCAGTAGCCCTTGGGCCAGTCCGGACAGGACAAGACGATAAAAATGTGCTCTACACAGCAGGTGGAGACAATGGACCAACCTGGAGCCTCTGGCAGAAAGCACCAGGGGAGACTCGAGGTCGACCCCTTGGGTTTTGGAGTCGTGGATACAGAGGATCAGAGACCCGATATACTCCAACTGAAAAAGAGATATTGGCAGCGTATGAGGGAGTTTGAGCTGCTTCAGAAGTGATCGGTACTGAAGCACAGCTCCTCCTGGCGCCCCGATTTCCTGTGCTGGGCTGGATGTTCAAAGGGAGCGTTCCCTCTACACACCACGCAACTGATGCCACATGGAGTAAGTGGGTCGCACTGATCACACAACGAGCTCGAATTCAAAGCCTCACTCACCTAGGAATTCATGAAGTGATCATGAACTGGACAGAACGCAAACATTTTGGAATGACAGCAGACGAAGAGGTGACACGTGCGGAAAAGGCTCCACCATATAATGAACTACCAGATGACGAGAAACAAAGCTGCTGTGTGGAGTCCCACCACCCGACGAGTTGCTGAGGCTGCTGAAGGAAAAGGTGAATCGAGTCAGTTTGCAGAGGTAAAAGCCATCCAGCTGGCCTTGGACATTGCTGAGCGAGAGAAACGGCCAGTGCTCTACCTCTATATGGACTCATGGATGGTGGCAAATACTCTGTGGGGGTGGTTACAGCAATAGAAAAAGATCAACTGGCCAAAAGGGTGAATCCACCCAAACCACCACAATGGAGTCCTACATGACAAGTCACAGAAACTGCTGAAGGAAAAGGTGAATTGAGCCAATTTACAGAAATGAAGGCCATCCAGCTGGCTTTAGACATTGCTGACTGAGAAAAGTAAAATGGTCAGTGCTCTGTCTCTGTTCTGACTCATGGATGGTGGCAAATGCCCTGTGGGGGGATGGCTACAACAATGGAAACAGAGCAACTGGCAGCACAGAGGGAAACCCATCTGGGCTGCTGAATTATGGCAAGATATTGCTGCTCGGCTAGAGAGACTGGTTGTAAAGACACGTCATGTAGATGCCCATGTGCCCAGAAGTCAAGCCACTGAAGAACATAAAAATAATCAACAGGTAGACCAGGCTGCTAAGATCAAAGTGTCTCAGGTGGATCTGAATTTGCAATAGAAGGGTAAAAAATTTTTAGCCCGCTGGGCTCATGATGTCTCAGGCCATCAAGGAAGAGATGCAACATATAGATGGGCTTGTGATCGAGGGTTTGGACTTAACCATGGACATTACTTCACAAGTCATTCATGACTGTGAAACATGTTCTGCTATTAAGCAAGCCAAGTGGTTAATACCTCTCTGGTATGGAGGACGATGGTTAAAATATAAATATGGAGATGCCTGACAGATTGACTATATCGAGCTCCCAAACGCGCAGTGGCAAGCCTAATGTGCTGACCATGGTGGAAGCAACCACCAGGTGGTTGGAGACATATGCTGTGCCCCATGCCACTGCCCGGAACACTATTCTAGGCCTTGAAAAGCAGGTCTTGTGGCGACATGGCACCCCAGACAGAATTGAGTCAGACAATGGAACTCATTTCCGAAACAATCTCAGACACCTGGGCCAAAGAACATGGCACTGAGTGGGTGTACCACATTCCTTGTCATGCACCAGCCTCTGGGAAAGTCAAACGATGCAATGGGCAGCTAAAAACCACACTGAGAGCAATGGGTGGTGGAACTTTAAAACACTGGGACACACATTTAGCAAAAGCCACCTGGTTAGTCAACACCAGAGGATCTGCCAACCAAGCCGGCCCTGCCCAGTGAAGACTTTTACGTACTGTGGAAGGGGATAGAGTCCCTGTGGTTCTCATTAAAAATATGCTGGGAAAAACGGTCTGGGTTATTCCTGCCTCGGGGAAAGGTAAACCCATTCGTGGGATTGCTTTTGCTCAAGGACCTGAACGTACCTGGTGGGTGATGAAGAAAGATGGGGAAGTCCAATGTGTGCCTCAAGGGAATTTGATGTTAGGTGAAAACAGACGATGAATTGCATATCATCATTGCTATGGTTGTTGTGTATTATACTAATGGCTTTATATTAAGAATTTCTCCAGGTTAATGAAGAAGGAACTCCAATGGAACCAGAGCTGGTGCCCAACAACTTCTTCAAGATCACCATCTTCAATCCGCCGACCCTGAGCATGGACTGTGCTAGATATGCCAGCTACGAGTTCCAGATGCAGCATGAAACAGAGACTACACACCATCCTCCTGCTGTGTCCAATGTCACCTACTCTATTGACTGTGCAAAGAAAATGTGGAACCTAAATATGATGTAAATTGTATGGAATAAGGGGTTGATACACTCCTGGGTTTTGCTGGGATAGATTTAATTTTCTTCTTAGTATTCTTCTTATTATTGTTCTTATTATTTTAATTTTATTTTACTCTAATTATTAAATTGTTCTTATCTCAACCTACAAGTCTCCTGACCTTTACCCCTCCAATTCTCTCCCCGATTCCCTGGGTGGGGAGGAAGTGGGTCGGGGGGAGGGGGCTGCGAGTGGCTGTGTCTTGTTTGGCTGTGAGCTAAGTTAAACTATCACACCAGTTGATGTCTAGGAATTTGGAATCTCCCATAAGGACAAGGGCTACCAATCCTGAAATTTCTCCTAATTGCCTATAAAATAACTCATCACTGCTTACATCCTGACTGGGCAATCGGTAGTAAACACCCGCTACAACATCTCCTTTGTTTTCCATCCCCCTAATCCTCACCCAGAGGCTTTCAACCACATCATCACTAACTGTAAGGGCTGTGCAATCACACCTCTTCCTTACGTATAGTGCGACATCTCCACCTAACCTGCCCTGCCTATCCCTCCAGAACAGGCTGTAGCCCTCCATCCCAGCACTCCAATCGTGGGACTCATTCCAGCAAGTCTTCCTAATGCCAATGACATCATAGCTCTGGGAACTGACCAGCGCTTCCAGTTCACCCTGTTTGTTTCTCATACTGCACGTGTTGGTGTACAAGCATTTCAGATATGTTCTGGAGCCCTCCATATTCCCAGGAGCAGCGTAAATGTTCCTACTAGAATTGCCACCATTGGGTGATACCATGCCGACCCTTGGCTTGCTTTCAGCTCTCCTTTTGGTATCCCCTTCCACCACTGATTCTAGTTTAAAGCTCTCTCAATCAGCCCCACTAGCTAATGACCAAAGATCTGTTTTCCCATCAGGACAGGTGGATCCTATCAGGTCCCAACATACCTTGTCTCTTGAAGGCTCTTCTATGGTCTAACACCCAAAGTTTTGACATAGGCACCAGTGCTGGAGCCAGGTATTGATATGCTGGACTTGCCTGTTTCTTCTGAAGTCTCCCCATGTTACTGGGAGGATTGAGGAAAACACTACCTGTGCTCCAAAATTTTTTAGCATTCTTCCCAGGGCTCTGAAGACTCTTTTGATTGACCTCAGACATTTTTTTTGTGACAAAGAATCATAGAATGGTTAGGGTTGGAAGGGACCTTAAAGATCATCCAGTTCCAACCCCCCTGCCATCAGCAGGGACACCTTCCACTAGACCAGGTTGCTCAAAGCCTCATCCAACCTGGCCTTGAACACTTCCAGGCAGGAGGCATCCATAACTTCTCTGAGCAAACTGTTCCAGTGTCTGACCACCCTCACAGTAAAGACTTTCTTCCAAATATCTAATCTAAGCCTCCCCTCTTTCAGTTTAGAGCCATTTCCCCTTGTGTTGGGGCCTTAAGCTGTGCTGTGTGAGTGTGCAGAGTTAGATCCTTAGCTTGACTGTGTGAAGTTATGTGAGCTATGTGAAGAACGTCTTTTAGGTTAAAGTAAGCTGGAAAAACAGGACATTACGATGAGGAAGTGAACCTGAACCAAGATAAGAGCGAACCAGTGAGACTGAGAGGTCAACGTGTGAATAGTGCTATAAACCAATAGTAATTAGCTTCGTAGTGTGTGGACACGTATGCGGAACTTAAAGGGCTATATAACACGCAGCTTTCTGATAATAAACGGATTTGAGTTGCATCCCGTGGATGTGTGAGTCACTCATTTCTCGCTCGCCCGAATAGCCCACGACACCCTTGTCCTGTCATTAACTGCCCTTATGAAAAGTCCCTCCCCAGCTTTCTTGTAGGCCCCCTTCAGGTACTGGAAGGCCGCTAGAAGATCTCCCCAGAGCCTTCTCTTTTCCAGGCTGAACAGCCCCAAATCTCTCAGCCTGTCCTCGTAGGAGAGGTGCTCCAGCCCTCAGATACTCCTCGTGGCCTCCTCTGGACTTGTTCTAACTGGTCCATGTCTTTCTTGTGTTGGGGGCTCCAGAACTGGATGCAGTACTCCAGGTGGGGCCTTACGAGAGTGGATTACAGGGGGAGAATCACCTCCCTCGACCTGCTGGCCACGCTTCTCTTGATGCAGCCCAGGATACGGCTGGCCTTCTGGGCTGCAAGCGCACATTGCCGGCTCATGTTGATCTTCTCGTCCACCACCACTCCCAATCCCTTCTCTTCAGAGCTGGCCTCAAGCCACTCATTGCCCAGCCTGTATTTGTACTTGGGGTTGCCCTAACCCAGATGCAGGACCTTCTATTTGGCCTTGTTGAACTTCGTGAGGCTGGCACAGTCCCACCTCTCAAGCCTGTCAAGATCCCTCTGGATGGCATCCCGTCCCTCCAGCGTGTAAACCACACCACTCAGCTTGGTGTTGTCAGCAAACTTGCTGAGGGTGCACTCAATCCCACTGTCCATGTCACCCACAAAGTTGTTGAAGAGCACCGGTCCCAATACTGAACCTTGAGGGACACCACTTGTCACCAGTTTCCACTCAGACTTTGAGCTGTTGACCACAACTCTTTGAGTGCAACCATCCAGACAGTTCCTTATTCACCGAGTGGTCCATCCATCAAACCCACATGTTTCCAATTTGGAGATAAGGATGCCAAGCAGAACAGTGTCAAATGCTTTGCACAAGTCCAGGTAGATGACATCAGTTGCTTTAGCCCTATCCACCAATGTTGTAACCCCATCATAAAAGGCCACTAGATTGGTCAGGCATGATTTGCCCTTGGTGAAGCCATGCTGGTTGTCACCAATCACCTTCTCATTCTCCATGTGCCTTAGCATAGTTTCTAGGAGTATCTGCTCCATGATCTTGCCTGGCACTGAGGTGAGACTGACCGGCCTGTAGTTCCCTGGGTCTTCCTTGTTACCCTTTTTAACAATGGGGGTTACGTTCCCCTTTTTCCAGCCTGCAGGAACTTCATCAGACTGCCAGGACTTCTCAAATATGATGGGTAGTGGCTTTGCAACTTCATCTGACAGTTCCCTCAGGACCCGCGGATGCATCCCATCAGGTCCCATGGACTTGTGCACCTTCAGGTTCCTTAGGTGCTTCCGAACCTGATCTTCTCCTACAGTGGGCGGCTTTTCATTCTCCTGGACCCTTCCTATGCTTTCTAGGACTTGGGCAGTGTGGCACGAGCCCTTGCCGGTAAAGACTGAGGCAAAAAAGTCATTGAGCACCTCAGCCTTCTCAATGTCCTGGGTGACCAGATCTCCTGTTGCCTTCTGGAGAGGGCCCACATTTTCCCCAGTTTTCCTTTTCTCCCCAACATACCTATAAAAGCTTTTTTTGTTGCCCTTGACATCTCTGGCCAAATTTCATTCTGTCAGGGCCTTGGCTTTCCTAACCTGATCCCTGGCCACTCGGGCAATTTCTCTGTATTCATCCCAGGTTACTCGTCCTTCCTTCCACCCTCTGTAGGCTTCTTTCTTGATCCTAAGTTTGTTCAGGATCTTCCTGTCCATCCATGCAGGCCTCCTGCTGGTTTTGCCTGCCTTCCTCTTTGTAGGGATGCATCGCTCCTGGGCCTGGATTAGGAGATCCTTGAGTATGTTCCAACTGTCCTGCACGCCTCTTCCTTCCTGGAATTAATCCCATGGTACCTGACCAAGGAGCTCCCTGAAGTGGTTAAAATCTGCTCTCCTGAAATCCAGGGTGGTGAGCTTACAGTGTACCTTCTTCACTGCTCTAAGGATCTCGAATTCCACCATTTCATGGTCACTGCAGCCAAGGCTGCCCGAGAGCTTCATGTTCCCCACCAACCCCTCCTTGTTGGTGAGAACAAGGTCCAGCATGGCACCCCTCCTCGTCAGTTCCTCGATCACTTGGAGAAGGAATTTGTCCTCCATGCATTCCAGGAACCCCTTGGATTGTTTGTGGCCTGCTGTGTTGTCCCTCCAACAGATATCGGGGTGGTTGAAGTCCTCCATGAGGACCAGGGCTTGTGAACATGATCCTATCTGCCTATAGAGGGCCTCATCTGCTAGGTCTCCCTGGTCTGGTGGCCTGTAGCAGACCCCCACTCTAACATCCCCTTTTCCTGCCTTCCCTTTAATCCTTACCAAAAGACTCTCTGTTAGCTCCTCATCTGTCTCCAGGTGGAGCTCCATACATTCCAGCTGGTTGTTGACACAGAGGGCAACACCCCCTCCTCATCTCCCCTGCCTGTCCTTCCTGAAGAGCCTATATCCTTCCATTCCAACACTCCAGTCATGGAAGCCATCTCACCATGTCTCCGTGATGCCGATCAGGTCATATCCCTGGTTGTTTATTCCCCATGCTACATGCATTAGAATAGAGGCATTTAAGTTGGGCCCCCAGCAAAGTTGACTTTGACTCACTGGCTGGAGCAGCTGGAATCCCAGTGCAGTGCTCTTCAGGCATGGACCTCCCACAGTTACTACCAGCAGGCCCAGTTATATCCCCTTCTCCCTTCCAATCTAGTTTAAATCTCTATCAATGAGCCCCTCTAATTCTTGCCCCAGGATCCTTTTCCTCTTCTGAGACAGGTGTGTCCCATCTTTTGCCAGTAGCCCTGGTGCCATGTAAACCTCCCCATGGTCAAAGAAACCAAAACTCTGCCTGTGGCACCAGCCTCTGAGCCATGTGTTAGTAAGGTGTGTCTGCCTGTTCCTGTCAGTAAACCTCCCTGCCACTAAAGGGATTGAGGAAAAAATAACCTGCGCACCTGATCCTGTAACCAGTCTCCCTAATGACCTGAAGCCCTTCTTAGTCACTTGTGGACTTTTTTCTGAAATCTCGTCACTACCAGCCTGGATGACCAAAAGCGGGCAGCAGTCTGAGGGCTGCACCAGGCCAGGGAGGTTCTTAGTGATATCCCAGACCCGGGCCCCAGGGAGGCAGAAGAATTCCCTGTGGGAGGGATCTGGCCGACATATGGGGCCCTCAGTTCCCCTCAGGAGGGAATCCCCTACCACAACTACCCTCCTTTTTTTCTTGATTGAACTAGTCCTAAGATGCAGGGATGATTGATTCACCCTGGATGTCTTCCTGGGTGGATCTTCCTTTTTGTCCTCACTCTCCTGACTCTCGATTTCCAAGGCCTCATACCTGTTCTGGAGTGGTAACTGGGGGGGCAAGGGACGCTGGCACACGATCTCCCTCCTGCCTGGAAGTGTTCAAGGCCAGGTTGGATGAGGCTTTGAGCAACCTGGTCTAGTGGAAGGTGTCCCTGCTGATGGCAGGGGGGTTGGAACTGGATGATCTTTAAGGTCCCTTCCAACCCTAACCATTCTATGATTCTTTGTCACAAAAAAAATGTCTGAGGTCAATCAAAAGAGTCTTCAGAGCCCTGGGAAGAATGCTAAAAAATTTTGGAGCACAGGTAGTGTTTTCCTCAATCCTCCCAGTAACATGGGGAGACTTCAGAAGAAACAGGCAAGTCCAGCATATCAATACCTGGCTCCAGCACTGGTGCCTATGTCAAAACTTTGGGTGTTAGACCATAGAAGAGCCTTCAAGAGACAAGGTATGTTGGGACCTGATAGGATCCACCTGTCCTGATGGGAAAACAGATCTTTGGTCATTAGCTAGTGGGGCTGATTGAGAGAGCTTTAAACTAGAATCAGTGGTGGAAGGGGATACCAAAAGGAGAGCTGAAAGCAAGCCAAGGGTCGGCATGGTATCACCCAATGGTGGCAATTCTAGTAGGAACATTTACGCTGCTCCTGGGAATATGGAGGGCTCCAGAACATATCTGAAATGCTTGTACACCAACACGTGCAGTATGAGAAACAAACAGGGTGAACTGGAAGCGCTGGTCAGTTCCCAGAGCTATGATGTCATTGGCATTAGGAAGACTTGCTGGAATGAGTCCCACGATTGGAGTGCTGGGATGGAGGGCTACAGCCTGTTCTGGAGGGATAGGCAGGGCAGGTTAGGTGGAGATGTCGCACTATACGTAAGGAAGAGGTGTGATTGCACAGCCCTTACAGTTAGTGATGATGTGGTTGAAAGCCTCTGGGTGAGGATTAGGGGGATGGAAAACAAAGGAGATGTTGTAGCGGGTGTTTACTACCGATTGCCCAGTCAGGATGTAAGCAGTGATGAGTTATTTTATAGGCAATTAGGAGAAATTTCAGGATTGGTAGCCCTTGTCCTTATGGGAGATTCCAAATTCCTAGACATCAACTGGTGTGATAGTTTAACTTAGCTCACAGCCAAACAAGACACAGCCACTCGCAGCCCCCTCCCCCCGACCCACTTCCTCCCCACCCAGGGAATCGGGGAGAGAATTGGAGGGGTAAAGGTCAGGAGACTTGTAGGTTGAGATAAGAACAATTTAATAATTAGAGTAAAATAAAATTAAAATAATAAGAACAATAATAAGAAGAATACTAAGAAGAAAATTAAATCTATCCCAGCAAAACCCAGGAGTGTATCAACCCCTTATTCCATACAATTTACATCATATTTAGGTTCCACATTTTCTTTGCACAGTCAATAGAGTAGGTGACATTGGACACAGCAGGAGGATGGTGTGTAGTCTCTGTTTCATGCTGCATCTGGAACTCGTAGCTGGCATATCTAGCACAGTCCATGCTCAGGGTCGGCGGATTGAAGATGGTGATCTTGAAGAAGTTGTTGGGCACCAGCTCTGGTTCCATTGGAGTTCCTTCTTCATTAACCTGGAGAAATTCTTAATATAAAGCCATTAGTATAATACACAACAACCATAGCAATGATGATATGCAATTCATCGTCTGTTTTCACCTAACATCAAATTCCCTTGAGGCACACATTGGACTTCCCCATCTTTCTTCATCACCCACCAGGTACGTTCAGGTCCTTGAGCAAAAGCAATCCCACGAATGGGTTTACCTTTCCCCGAGGCAGGAATAACCCAGACCGTTTTTCCCAGCATATTTTTAATGAGAACCACAGGGACTCTATCCCCTTCCACAGTACGTAAAAGTCTTCACTGGGCAGGGCCGGCTTGGTTGGCAGATCCTCTGGTGTTGACTAACCAGGTGGCTTTTGCTAAATGTGTGTCCCAGTGTTTTAAAGTTCCACCACCCATTGCTCTCAGTGTGGTTTTTAGCTGCCCATTGCATCGTTTGACTTTCCCAGAGGCTGGTGCATGACAAGGAATGTGGTACACCCACTCAGTGCCATGTTCTTTGGCCCAGGTGTCTGAGATTGTTTCGGAAATGAGTTCCATTGTCTGACTCAATTCTGTCTGGGGTGCCATGTCGCCACAAGACCTGCTTTTCAAGGCCTAGAATAGTGTTCCGGGCAGTGGCATGGGGCACAGCATATGTCTCCAACCACCTGGTGGTTGCTTCCACCATGGTCAGCACATTAGGCTTGCCACTGCGCGTTTGGGAGCTCGATATAGTCAATCTGTCAGGCATCTCCATATTTATATTTTAACCATCGTCCTCCATACCAGAGAGGTATTAACCACTTGGCTTGCTTAATAGCAGAACATGTTTCACAGTCATGAATGACTTGTGAAGTAATGTCCATGGTTAAGTCCAAACCCTCGATCACAAGCCCATCTATATGTTGCATCTCTTCCTTGATGGCCTGAGACATCATGAGCCCAGCGGGCTAAAAATTTTTTACCCTTCTATTGCAAATTCAGATCCACCTGAGACACTTTGATCTTAGCAGCCTGGTCTACCTGTTGATTATTTTTATGTTCTTCAGTGGCTTGACTTCTGGGCACATGGGCATCTACATGACGTGTCTTTACAACCAGTCTCTCTAGCCGAGCAGCAATATCTTGCCATAATTCAGCAGCCCAGATGGGTTTCCCTCTGTGCTGCCAGTTGCTCTGTTTCCATTGTTGTAGCCATCCCCCCACAGGGCATTTGCCACCATCCATGAGTCAGAACAGAGACAGAGCACTGACCATTTTACTTTTCTCAGTCAGCAATGTCTAAAGCCAGCTGGATGGCCTTCATTTCTGTAAATTGGCTCAATTCACCTTTTCCTTCAGCAGTTTCTGTGACTTGTCATGTAGGACTCCATTGTGGTGGTTTGGGTGGATTCACCCTTTTGGCCAGTTGATCTTTTTCTATTGCTGTAACCACCCCCACAGAGTATTTGCCACCATCCATGAGTCCATATAGAGGTAGAGCACTGGCCGTTTCTCTCGCTCAGCAATGTCCAAGGCCAGCTGGATGGCTTTTACCTCTGCAAACTGACTCGATTCACCTTTTCCTTCAGCAGCCTCAGCAACTCGTCGGGTGGTGGGACTCCACACAGCAGCTTTGTTTCTCGTCATCTGGTAGTTCATTATATGGTGGAGCCTTTTCCGCACGTGTCACCTCTTCGTCTGCTGTCATTCCAAAATGTTTGCGTTCTGTCCAGTTCATGATCACTTCATGAATTCCTAGGTGAGTGAGGCTTTGAATTCGAGCTCGTTGTGTGATCAGTGCGACCCACTTACTCCATGTGGCATCAGTTGCGTGGTGTGTAGAGGGAACGCTCCCTTTGAACATCCAGCCCAGCACAGGAAATCGGGGCGCCAGGAGGAGCTGTGCTTCAGTACCGATCACTTCTGAAGCAGCTCAAACTCCCTCATACGCTGCCAATATCTCTTTTTCAGTTGGAGTATATCGGGTCTCTGATCCTCTGTATCCACGACTCCAAAACCCAAGGGGTCGACCTCGAGTCTCCCCTGGTGCTTTCTGCCAGAGGCTCCAGGTTGGTCCATTGTCTCCACCTGCTGTGTAGAGCACATTTTTATCGTCTTGTCCTGTCCGGACTGGCCCAAGGGCTACTGCATGGACCATCTCCTGTTTGATTTGTTCAAAGACTTGTTGTTGCTCAGGACCCCATGTGAAATCATTCTTCTTTCGGGTCACCTGGTAGAGAGGGATCACGATCTCACTGTAATTTGGAATGTGCATTCTCCAGAAACCCATAACGCCTAAGAAGGTTTGTGCTTCCTTTTGGTTAGTTGGTGGAGACATAGCTGTTATTTTATTGATCACATCCATTGGGATCTGACGACATCCATCTTGCCACTTTATTCCTAAAAAATGGATCTCTGGTGCATGTCCCTTGACCTTGCTTCGTTTTATGGAAAAACCAGCTCTCAGAAGGGTTTGGATTATCTCCTTCCCTTTCTCAAAACTTTCTTCTTCAGTATCATCCCACATGATGATGTCATCAATGTATTGCAGATGTTCTTGAGCTCCACCCGGCTCCAAGGCAGTCTGGATCAGTCCATGGCAAATGGTGGGGCTGTGTTTCCACCCCTGGGGCAGTCGATTCCAGCTGTACTGAAAAACCCTCCAGGTGAAAGCAAACTGTGGCCTGCACTCTGCTGCCAAAGGAATGGAGAAGAAAGCATTGGCAATGTCTATGGTGGCGTACCACTTGGCTGCCTTGGACTCCAGTTCATACTGGAGCTCTAACTTGTCCGGCACGGCAGCGCTCAGTGGTGGTGTGACTTCATTCAAGCCCCGATAGTCCACTTTCAGTCTCCACTCTCCATTAGACTTCCGCACAGGCCATATGGGGCTGTTAAAGGGAGAGCGAGTCCTGCTGATCACTCCTTGGCTCTCCAGCTGACGAATCAGTTTATGGATGGGAATTACGGAGCCTCGGTTGGTGAGATATTGCCGCCGGTGTGCACTGTTGTGGTAGCGATGGGAACCTGCTGGTCTTCAACCCTCAGCAATCCCACAGCTGAAGGGTCCTCTGAGAGACCAGGCAGAGCAGACAGCTGTTTGATTTCCACTGTCTCTAAAGCAGATATGGCAAAAGCCCACCGGAGCCCTCTTGGGTCCTTGAAATACCCTCTCCTGAGGTAATCTATGCCGAGAATGCACGGAGCACCTGGGCCAGTCACAGTGGGGTGCTTTTGCCAGCCATTCCCCGTCAGGTTCATTTCAGCCTCCAACACAGTCAGCTGTTGGGACCCCCCTCTGACTCCAGAAATACAGATGGATTCTGCTCCTTTAAAGTCTGATGGCATCAGGGTGCTTTGGGCACCAGTGTCCACTAAAGCTTTATACTGCTGGGGGTCAGATGTGCCAGGCCAATGAATCCACACAGTCCAGTAAACTCGGTTATCCCTTTCCTCCGCTTGGCTGGAGGCACAGCCCCTCAAATTAGGTCTATCATATTTATTGTGGGTCAGTGGGTTATTGTGATATCTGTAGGTCTCATCGTGGTTAATCATTTCTCATGAATATGAATCAAAAGTTTTTCTTGTCAGATTGGGTTTAAATTTGACCCTTCTATTCCGTTTGAGGAACGGTTTTCTGGAAATCAGAGAAATTCTCCCAAAAGGATCTCTAGTTTATTTAGTTTTCCTTACAACTCACATACTCATTTTTTCTAGAACCGGGGTAGGTTTTCCATCCCATTTTCTCATGTCTTCTCCATGGTCATGCAAGTAAAGCCACTGTGTCCGTCTTGGTGTATACCGTCTCCTTTGCAAAGGGGAACGCTCACTTTTAGTTTCTGAGACATTGGTCTGTACGGGTTGAGAGCATAATTGGGACACTTTTTTGGTCAGTTTCTCCACAACCGAGACAAAGGAGGGAGTGAGGCTTTCCTCATATTGCCAGATTCGGATGGCCAGTTCATCTACTGTTGGCTTGTCTTCGTCTTTCCGTTCCTGTAGTGCCAAATAGGTGGCATATGAGGTGGGCGCGCTCCGTATGAGCTTCCGCCACATGGGTATCGTGCATCGGACTTCATCTGGATCTGTAGGTAACTGTGCATTGTCTGGATCATCATAAATCAGTTCTCGCACAGCCAGTTCCCTCAAAAGCTGGATACCTTTATCCACGGTAGTCCATTTTCCTACTCCTGGTTGCAATACAATATCATCCTTGATGGGATATCTTTCCCTCACGGCTGACAGAAGACATGTCCAGAGGCTGAGGGTTTGTGGTTTTTTTCCCAATCATTTTATCAATTCCACTTTCTCTGGCAAGGGATCCCCGTTGCCTGGCTTCCCTGTCCTCCAGTTCCAGGCTACTGGCTCCATTATTCCAGCATCAGAGCAACCAAGTAATAATCCTCTCGCCTACATGACGGCTGTAATCTTTTCGTGTATCTCGCAGCTCACTCAGGGGCAAAGATCGGGTGATTACCTCAGGTTCTATCTCTTCCTCCTGTTCTCCTGATATCCCTGGTTTATCTTCATCTGCTGCAGAGTAAATTGATTTTTTTAATGCTTTTTTTTCTATATAGGGGCAATTATTGCTGGCACCAGTTGGTCCTCTAGCTCAGATTCATCACTTTCCACCAAGGTTTGGGTAGTTGAAGTGCTTGTCGTTGGGGTCTGAGTAGCTGCAGTTGCAGAGTTTGGAGCAACGGGGCTCTCCACCAGGGTCTGAGTAGCTGCAATATTTCTCACTGGAAACTGAGTATCCACAGTGCGAGCTGGGGGGTCTGTCGCCTGGGTCTGTCTGAGTAGCTGCAGTACGAGTTGGAGGGTTGGTTGTCTGGGTTTGAATAGCTACATTTCTTGCTGCCGAGGTTTGTGTACCTGCAGCATCTCATCTTGGAGTTTGAATAGCTACATATCTTGTTGCCCGAGTCCGTGTAGCTGGAATACCTCTTTTCGCGCTATGAATAGCTACAGTTCTTGTTGTAGGTCTCGGAATAGCCACAGTATCTTTTGCAAGGGTTTCAGTAGATGCATTGTATCAGTCTAAATATTTCAATTTGCACAGCCTGTATGGCATCAATGGTTTTGTTTTCAATGTTTTCTATTACTGCAGAAATGTTTACTATAGTTTTTTCTAACTCACTGATTCCAAGCCATGGGAGAAACCATCTTGAAAAACTATGAAACACAGAAGGCCTGTCTACTATAGCATTATGAACTCTTTTTATCTATTTGACAAAAGTTCTTGCCCATCCACCTTGAGGATGTGGTTTATTAATAATTGTGATTTTAGGAACTAAGGCTCCAAGGGTACAAGACTCTCTCTACCCTAGGGGCAATATTTTTCATGGAGTTAGGCCACATAGCCAATACCATCCTGTTCCTAATGGAACTGGAAGCCCAGTATAATTTAGCTTCTGAAAAGTGGGATCAACCTGAGTCATATTTAAAGAAATGGACTTGTTACATTTTGGATATTTTCCTACAAAGGTGCTATTTCTTAAACTTAACGAACACCTAGTATCTGTATCATTGTTTGTTATCAGAGTCTGACTCAATTCTGTCTGGGGTGCCATGTCGCCACAAGACCTGCTTTTCCAGGCTTAGAATAGTGTTTCAGACAGAGGCATGGGTCAGAGCATATGCTTCAGTCATCCAATGGTTGCTTCCATCATTGTGAGCACATAGCACTTCCCTTGGTGGATTTGCGGGAGCATGAAATAGTCAATCTTCTAGGCCTCCCCATATTTGTTTTTCAGCCATCGTCCTCCATACCAGAGATGCTTTAATCCCTTGGCGTGCTTGATTGTAGAGCACATCTCACATTCATGAAAACCTGTGCAATAGAGTCCATGGTTAAGTCCACCCCTCGATCACAAGACCATCTATATGTTGCATCTCTTCCTTGGTGGCCTGAGGCATCATGGGCCTAGTGGGCTAAAAATTGTTCACCCTTATGTTGCCAGTCTAGGTCTACTTGAGACACTTTGATCTTAGTAGCCTGATCCACCTGTTGGTTGTTTTGATGTTCTTCAGTAGCTCGACTTTTGGGCACATGGGCATCTACATGACGTGTCTTTACAACCAGTCTCTCTAGCCGAGCAGCAATATCTTGCCATAATTCAGCAGCCCAGATGGGTTTCCCTCTGTGCTGCCAGTTGCTCTGTTTCCATTGTTGTAGCCATCCCCCCACAGGGCATTTGCCACCATCCATGAGTCAGAACAGAGACAGAGCACTGACCATTTTACTTTTCTCAGTCAGCAATGTCTAAAGCCAGCTGGATGGCCTTCATTTCTGTAAATTGGCTCAATTCACCTTTTCCTTCAGCAGTTTCTGTGACTTGTCATGTAGGACTCCGTTGTGGTGGTTTGGGTAGATTCACCCTTTTTGCTTGCACCTTGCAGCCAAACACAGCCTGCTCTCTCACCCTCCCCCATCCCTCACCCAGGGAGTAGGGGAGAGGATTGGAAGGAAACGGGCAAGGAAACTCATGGGTTGAGATAAAAACTATTTGCCAATTAGAATAAAATGATAATGATAACAGCAGTAATAATAGACTATACAAATGAGTGATGCACAGTGCAATTGCTCACTGCCCGCTGACCGATGCTCAGCCATCCCAGAGCACAGACAGTCCTGAAACCAAAACCCTGGAAGAGTGAACCCGAGCGATCCTCAAGAGAATACTCTTGTCTTCCAGTCAACCCTGGTTAATATACTAAACATGACGGGATATGATATGGAATATTTCATTGGCACATCCAAATACCAGTTCTGGGTTTTGCTATTCACTGCACTTCTCCCTCCCAGTCCTAATGCAGCTGTGAACCAGCCAAACACGATGGCCTTGAGCTCCAGCAGCAACTAATAACATCAGTACCTTATCAACGTTCTTCTCTGAAAGACTTCTACACTGAAACTAAAACACAGCCATTCCAACCACTAAGAAGAAAATTAACTCTATCCTATCAAAACCATGACATACAGCAGCCTTCCACCTATGATCTTTTCCTAAAATACAACAGGATCCATCAGTGAAAAGGGCACACTGCTTCTTGTTTTCAAAACGTTTACTATATAGTGAGGCCTCTTCAGTGCGTGTCACCTCTTCCTCTGGCGATATTCCGAAATCTTTGCCTTCTGGCCAATCCATGATCACTTCCAAGATTTCTTGACGACTCGGGTTTCCTAATGTATTGGGTTTGCATGGCAAGGTTTTGGTAGCTGGGGGGCATAGGGGTGGCTTCTGTGAGAGAAGCTGCCAGAAGCTTCCCCCATGTCCGACACAGCCGATGCCAGCCGCTGGCCAAGGCCGAGCCAATCAGTACCGCCTCTGTGATAACATAATTAAAAAAAAAGGGGAAGAGAGGAAAAAAAAGCTGCACACTTTGCAACTAGAGAGAGAGGAGTGAGAAGATGTAAGAGAAACAACTCTGCAGACACCAAGGTCAGTGAAGAAGGAGGGGGAGGAGGTGCTCCAGGTGCAGGAGCAGAGATTCCCCTGTAACTTGTGGTGAAGACCATGGTGAGGCAGGCTGTCACCCTGCAGCCCATAGAGGTCCATGGTGGAGCAGATGACCACCTGTAGCCCGTGGGAGACCCCACGCTGGAGCAGGTGGATGCCTGAAGGAGGCTATGACCCTGTGGGAAGCCTGTGCTGGAGCAGGTTTGCTGGCAGGACCCTGTGAAAGACCCACGCTGGAGCAGTCTGTCCCTGAAGGACTGCACCCCATGGAAAGGACCTATTCTAAAGCAGTTTGTGAAGAACTGTCAGTCATGGGAAGGACTCACGTTGGAGAAGTTCATGGAGGACTGTCTCCCGTGAGAAGTGAGGGGGAAGGAGTCCTCCCCCTGAGGAGGAAGCAGCAGCAGAAACGTGTGATGAACTGACCCCAACCCCCATTCCCTGTTCTTCTGTGCTGCTGGAAGGGAGAAGGTGGAAATCGGGAAAGAAGTTAAGCCCAGGAAGCAGGGAGGGGTGGGGGGAGGTGCTTTTAGATTTGGTTTTATTTCTCATTATCCTCTTGTCCGATTGGTAAAGAAATTAAAATTTGTTTTTTCCCCCAAGTCGAGTCTGTTTTGCCCGTGCCAGTAATTGGTGAGTGATCTCTCTCCGTCCTTATCTCACCCACGAGCTTTTCGTTATATTTTTCTCCCTCCTGTCCAGTTGAGGAGGGGGAGTGATAGAGTGGGCTTTGGTGGGCATCTGGCATCCAGCCAGGGTCAGCCCACCACACCTATTCAAGCCCGTGGTGTGATCAGTATGACCCACTTTTGGCATCAGTTGCGTGGTGTGTAGAGGGAACGCTCCCTTTGAACATCCAGCCCAGCACGGGCAATCGGGGCACCAGGAGGAGCTGTGTTTCAGTACCGATCACTTCTGAAGCAGCTCAAACTCCCTCATATGCTGCCAATATCTCTTTTTCAGTTGGTATATCGGGTCTTTGATCCTCTGTATCCCCGACTCCAAAACCCAAGGGGTCGACCTCAAGTCTCCCCTGGTGCTTTCTGCCAGAGGCTCCAGGTTGGTCCATTCTCCCCGGCTGCAGTGTAGAGAACATTTTTAACATCTTGTTCTGTCCAGAATGGCCTAAGGGCTACTGCATCTCCTGTTTGCTTCTTTCTGGTCACCTTGTAGAGAGGGCTCACAATCTCACTGAAATTTGGAATGTGCATTCTTCCCTCCTCTTCCTCCTTAGGAAGATCATAAGGTTGATTGTTGGGGCCTTAGCATTATTACATGGCTGAGATACTGGCTAGGCCGCAGCTAGGCCGCTTTCAACAACTGCCAGAAGAGATAAGCTGAGGAAAGGAATGCAGCTACGTATGAAAGACGTGCAAAAGTGATAAACAACTGCTGGCAACATGGAGGATAGCTGGAAGTTACGTCGACCAGGAAGTGAACCTGAACCAAGATAAGAGTGAACCAGTGAGACTGAAAAAGACTGAAAGGTCAAAGTGTGAATAGTGCTATTATCCAATAATAATTAGCTTCGTAGTGTGTGGACACGTATGAGGAACTTAACGGGCTATATAACATGCAGCTTTCTGATAATAAACGGATTTGAGTTGCATCTTGTGGATGTGTGAGTCACTCATTTCTCGCTCGCCAGATAGCCCACGACAATTGGTGACCCCGACGTGTGAATTGGGGACGTGTTATCACCGTTCCGTGGAGCAGCGAGGCATCCTGCTGGGTCAGCGGAGATAAGCTGAGGGCCAGAAGAAGGGCCGAGACCTGTGCACAGGCATTTTGACCGGTGAGTCAAGAGTTAAAACGGCAGGATGGAAGTTACTGTCATTACAGTAGAAAAAATAAAGGCAGTATTAGAAAGCCTTTTAAGATTAGCAGGAAAAAAAAACTGACACCAAAATTCCGCGAACACTGCATTCTTGCAGTGGAGAAAGCGATCGTAGAAAGTCTTCTGCAGCTAGCAGAAAAGACTGATGGAATTCAACGCGCTGAAGGTATGTGAGGAATGCGTTGGGAGTCGGGTTACCGACATCGACCATAGATAAAGACTTAATCTTCTCATTAGTTTCATGCTTTTTAGAAAAGCGAGATAATGAGTTTTTTCAAACTCCTGAGAAGTATTGGAAAAGAACTTTGAGACGCTGTTAAGAAAGATAAAATGGAGCAGCACTTAGCTGCTGTGGACACTCGGAAGTTTTCTCATCACCCCCACCTTCGGAGCAGAGGCAAATCGCGTTTTCCGCTTTTCCCCCTTCCCCCGCCCCTGGTGGTGACGGCGGTGGTGGGGGGGCGGCGGCGGCGGCGGCGGCGCGGCGGAGGCGACGGTGGAATTGCGCGCCCGAGGGGGCGCGGCGCTGAGCCGCGAGCTGATAGGCTGGACCCGGGGGAGCACCTTCCGCCCCCCCCAAACCCCCCCCGATGGAACGCAAATCAAAGCAGGCACGGTGCTAGGCAAGACAAACGGCGGTTTCCGTAACAACATGATAATGAAGAGAAGACACCACAGAGCCCAGAAGAGCTGCGGTGAGGGGGGCTTTACCCCCCCGCCGCTTCCTCCGCAGGTTCTTAAAGTGATATCGACCTTCTAAAGTTAATGGTTTATAGTTTGCATTTGCACAGGAGTTGTATCTGTGAGTGAGTGAGTGAGTGAGTGACGGCCGTCATGACTGATCGTTATGATTGATTGTCATAATTGATTGTTCTGTTTGATTGTGAGAGTTTATAAAGGTATTTTTCTTTGTGATTGTTTAATGTGGAAACAAAACATGAAATGGAAACTAAATAAGCACTAAACGATAATTTAAAAAGTTTAAATAGACATTAAACGAGAATTTTAAAAAGTTTAAAAAAATCAGAGACGAATATGACATCATCGCTATTGTATGAGACATTCCTGGAACACGGTGAGATATCTTTCAAGCAACATTCTGAAGTGTAATAGCTGTAAAATTCTGTTTGTATATGTAGAAGAATGTAAAGATGTAAAGATATGTGTTACATGAGCAGGTAATGAAGTGTACATACGTAGTAGAACATAGCATGAAGTAGATGTGAATATGAATTATCCTTATTTGAACAGGTAAAGATGTATCACTAAGTTTTCTGCAGGAGTTTACAGTTTCCAAAGAGTATTTTTAAATTAACAAAATGAGCATGAATCAAATTTTCAGTATAAGCTATGAATTTTTATGAGACTTTTAACTTTTAATTTTTCTTTTCTAATGGAAATTAGTGTCACCAGGCCCTGTCATCATTTTCAATGTGAGCATTTATTTTCCAGGGTGTATAACATGACTATAAGGATACTGTAAGCATGAAATTTGGTTTGGAAAAACAATCTCAACTAGCAGGAAAAAAAAAAAAAAAAAAAATTGTTTGTTTGTTTTGTTTGTTTGTTCTGTGACATGGATTATATTTCAAATCGGAAATTAATCAGCAAAGCAGGACCAACCCCGTATTATTCTCATTATTACTATTATTATTATTATTATATTTTTATGCTTCAGAAATAGTTCTGTTTTAGGGTAATGTAAAGAATGAAAACTCTGAACTAAGTCTTATTTTGAAAACTGAAACAGCAGATGCAGAGATTTTGAATTGGCCATTATAAATGTACATTTAGTACTGAAGTTCTCTATTCATTTTTGATTGGGGCCACTGACGGCAGCGCTCGCCTGACACTTAAATGGAAAGCAGAAAACCCTGTTTGGGTTGATCAATGGCCTCTATCAAAAGAAAAGCTGCAACATGTTGAGGAACTTGTACAGGAACAATTAAAATTGGGTCATATTAAACCCTCTGTTAGCCCATGGGACACTCCTATTTTTCACATTCAGGAAAAAATCTGGAAAATGGAGACTATTACATGATTTGAGAGCTGTAAACAATTGCATGGAGGACATGAGAGCCTTGCAACCTGGGTTACCATCTCCGGCCATATTACCAGAAAAATGGGATTTGTTAATACTAGATCTTAAGGATTGTTTTTTCACAATTCCTTTACACGAGGATGATGGTGACAGGTTTGCGTTTTCTGTGCCTTCCATCAATAGGGCTGCCCCATCACAGCGTTATTAATGGGTTGTACTGCCACAGGGTATGAAGAACTCTCCTACCATTTGGCAGTGGTTTGTGGATTTAGCCTTAAGACCGTGGCGAAGGGGAAACCCTGACTTGCTTACATACCATTATATGGATGACTTATTGGTAGCCAGCCCTACACCCATTCCTGAGCACAAACAGAAAGAACTTGTGACGTGCTTGCAGAATTTTGGTTTAGTCATTGCACCTGAAAAGGTTCAAAACATTCTCCTTGGAATTACTTGGGCATGCAAATTACAGAAATTAGACTCATACCTCAGAAAATTATTTCGCACCCAGAAATTAGGACTGTTAATGATGTTCAAAAATTGATAGGTGATCTGCAGTGGCTACGAAAGCACTGGATGACATTACAGAAAATATTAGAGACTCAGCCATAGATCATAGATTAGAAGATTGTCCTTTTTCTTTAGTTATCTATAACCGAGAGAAAGAAGTTGTTTCGTTGATTGTTCAGTTACCTGACAGTGCCCCTATGCGATTAATAGAGTGGGTATTTCGTAGTTCTACTTTTAAGGCCACAGTTACTACTCGGGCCGATGTAATTGGGCAATTGATAGTAAAGTCTCGACTTCGTCTTTGCGTTCTGGCAGGAACTGACCCCAATCTTATTATTTTACCCCTTCAGACTTTGTCTCTGGTAGTTTTGTGGATGCAGACATCAGGTGTTTTTTGCTTTTGCAATTCAAGGGATTAATATAGACAATCATTACCCTAGTCATCCTTTATTTAAGACTGCATTGCTCTTGGAGGAAGCTTCCATGCTTCTCCTGTTTTTCTGCTATACCTGAGGTTGTTTGCAGTCGGGGCCCAAAGACACCCATGGTGGGTTACTCACAATGTATATTTAGTATTTTAGGTAAGGATATTAGTGCTTAAAATATATGAATTTGTGGCTTGTTATGGAATAAAGGAAGGTTTTAAAATGGCAATCTTTTCAAAACACATCCACAATGATAAATACATTCTGCTACACCAGCAATTCAGCGATTAATAAGCCACTTATATTGTACAATGACACAGTAGCTCCTAAAGCAGAAGATTGCATCTTAGATGGGGATTTTTAGTAGCATTTTTGCAGTTTCATTGTGAATTCTTAAAAAAGACACTAAGATGTTATAACTTGAATGTTCTGATGTAAAACCACAACAGCAAGGAAATTTAGAGTAGATTCTATTTCGGTTGTCTTCTATGATTTTATCCAGAGTGCAGTCTCCTGACATGCTGTACCTTGCTACAGCAGGGATGAGTATAGAACAAATTTTCTTTCCTTGTTTTTGTGTGTTTGTCATAGCTTTAATATTTGCATGTTTTCTTCTCATTGTAGACATACTAAATGGCTTATACTGTATTTGGGTAGCACTAGCACTGGTTAGGGTAGATACTGATAAATTGGGAATCCTTGAACTGCTCTAACTTGCAATCAACATTAATTTGGATTTTTCTTTAATTCTGCAGATGCATTTTCGTTGAAGTGGTTAAATTGTTTGAAATGTGAAAGCGTTTTGGGTAGTATTTTATATTGATGTACATATTGAAATGGAAATCATTGTAATAATTGTAATAGCTTTTAGTTATCAGTACACTACAACCAGATAGATGGGGATGTGCAGTACTGTGCTGTTCAACACCTGGGCAGAACTATTGTTTGGAAAATAGGTTGCAGTGTCGGTAAACTGTACGGATCAAGTATTGTACCATTCAGTGTTAGGAGAAGAGAAGATTTCAACATGATTAACACTACATAGCATTCACACATCTGATAAATTAGTCCTTGCCAAAAAAAAAAAAAAAAAAAAAAAAAAAAAAAAAAGGGAGAAAAGAGTCTTCAGTTTATAATTATTACTGCATTAAGATTTTGTTAATTAGCATTGTTTCAAGACCTTAAGCTGTACTACCTAGATAAAACATGTAGATAACTTTTGCTAATATAAAGAAGCAAGAATTACTGTGGCTCTCACGGGCTATGCCCAAGGATCCTTTTAGAACCTGTCTTATATAAGAGTGTCTTTGTAGTGCCTTTGTATAACTTTGCTCATGTAGATGTTAGTAGACACTGATAGCATTAGACATGCAACACTGCAAAATAGAGCAGCAGTTGATTCTTATTTGTTAGCACAAGGGACATGTTTGTGAGGAATCGAAGGCATGTGCTGTATGATTCTATCCGACCACCCAGAATCAATTCATATGGCCATTAGAAGGTTAAAGGAAAATGTCAAACAGTTGAGGGTAAGTAGTGATGATTGGTTAAGCGAGTAGTTTTTACAAGAATGGGTCTCTTGACCATAAAAGTCAGGATTTAAGATGCTATTTGTAATTTGGTAATCCTGTTATTAGTGCCTTGTTTGCTATCGTGTCTGCAAGGGCCCTGCAGAAGATGGTGGACAACGCCTTTGTGGTATAAAAAACAAAAAAGGGAAATTGTTGGCTCCTTAAGAGCCTAAGATGCAGGCGGTTTTGGCCTGGGCACCTAATTCCTGACTTTTATTGAAAGGAAACAGAGTAGAGGACAAGATGAGAAATTCTAATATAATTAGTCAGAAGTAAAAAGAAGGCTTTGGATGGCTCGGTATTATAATCTTGCTTTGCATTGTAGCGCGTATATTGTTTTCTTGTATGGTCAAACATGTGGAACAGCTTGTCCTAGGTGTCCTTTTAGCTCAAATTAATAAAAACGGGGAAAAGTGTGGGTAACTGTTGGCAGAGCACCACGTAGAGCACCGTACACATCTGGTGTGGATGCTGATATGTTAGGGTCAGCTTTGAGGGGTCAGAGTATTGAGTGATTCTCTAGGTCGGATTGGTGCTGATTTGGGTATGGAGTGGAGTCAAGCTGGTTTGATGTAGACTTTGGGCTGATTTGTTTTCATGCTGGGTTGGAGATCTGGCCATCTCGGATGGTTTGGGAGATTGGATGGGAAATGGTGGCCATTTCCATGTTAGTGTCTCTTAACAGCAAAATACGCGAGAACATAAACCTGTTTAATGCATGATTGACATTTCTTTTGGTAACCTGTTGCTTTGGTTTTTGGCTTTAATTAAAGAGAATGTACGCTTTTTAGGCATTGTATTTTTAGTTCTAATTATAGCAAAATTGCTTATAGATGTGTAATGAAAGGAGTACAGAGTATCATTGTTACAGCTTTGTTTTTTTTTTAAAAGAAAAAGGGGGAAGTGTTGGGGCCTTAGCATTATTACATGGCTGAGATACTGGCTAGGCCGCAGCTAGGCCGCTTTCAACAACTGCCAGAAGAGATAAGCTGAGGAAAGGAATGCAGCTACGTATGAAAGACGTGCAAAAGTGATAAACAACTGCTGGCAACATGGAGGATAGCTGGAAGTTACGTCGACCAGGAAGTGAACCTGAACCAAGATAAGAGTGAACCAGTGAGACTGAAAAAGACTGAGAGGTCAAAGTGTGAATAGTGCTATTATCCAATAATAATTAGCTTCGTAGTGTGTGGACACGTATGAGGAACTTAACGGGCTATATAACATGCAGCTTTCTGATAATAAACGGATTTGAGTTGCATCTTGTGGATGTGTGAGTCACTCATTTCTCGCTCGCCAGATAGCCCACGACAGTTGATCTTCTTCATCCCTGTGTAAACGTACTGACTTTCATGTTTACTTCTTCTTCCATACAGGGGCAACTGATACTGGCACGTGTTGGTTCTCTAGTTCATCTGCAGCACTTCTTGATGGGGTTGGAGTAGCTGCAGTGTCTGTCACAGGGCTTGGAGTAGCCACATTGCCTGTTGTAGGGGTTGGAGAGGCTGCAATGTCTGTTGCTGAGGTTGAAGCAACTGTAGTAGGTACGAGGGTTGGAGTAGCCACATTGCCTGCTCTAGGGGTTGGAGAGGCTGCAGTGTCTGTCGCCAAGGTTGAAGCAACTGGAGTAGCCGCAGTATCAGTCACAGAGCTTGAGGTAACTGTAGCAGGTGTCAGGGCAACTCCAGCAGCGGATGGGGTGATCCTCCTAAGTAGTCTGACATACATTTAAACCTGGCATACATTCAGAAGAACTAGCAGCACGATTATGCTGGTTTGATTATCCCAAGAATATTAAAAATTCTCAAAAACTTTTGTAACTGGGAGCAGGAAATTGAACAAAAATGTTCCCCCTCCCAAAGAGAAAAAAACACTGGTGTCATTGGTAGCAACAATCACCAGATAGCTCCCACAATGCGAAGATGGAGCTGCTTCTGCTGGTTTGCTCTGTGTGCTGCCTGTCACTGCTGAATGCAGGTACAAAATTGGTCTCACTACACATCTTTTTATCGTACTAACAACCATCACTGTACCACACACCAGAACAGTACCCCTAGCCCCAAACCAACACCTAGGGACAGTGAAAAATATAAACGGTGTGTAAGGTGCCACCTCAAAGAACTCAAGGAACAACTCAGCAATCCAGTGCAACAACATTCCGATCACTGACAACCAAGTCATCATAACAAATGCTTATTGCAGATTCTTTCTAACACACTTTGGTCAGAACTGTCGTTATCTCAACCTTTCGTGCCCCATGTTGGGCACCAAAGACTGTGATAGTTTAAATTAGCTGGCAGCCAAACGACACAGCCACTCACAGCCTCCCCTGTCTCCTGTCCCCACTCACCCAGGGAACTGGGGAGAGAACTGGAGGGATAAAGGTAAAGAGACTTGTAGGTTGAGATAAGAACAATTTAATAATTAGAGTAAAAATAAAATTAAAATAGTAATAATAATAATGATATCAACCATCTATATATGAGTGATGCACAGTACATTTGCTCACCACTCACTGATAAAAATCCCAGAGGAGTGAAAAGGAACCCCGAAACCAAAATCGCAATCCCGGAAAAGTGAGCCGGAGCAATTTCCGAGAGAATCCCCCCCTTTCCGGTCAGCCCCGGTGAATATACTGAACATGACGTAATATGCTATGGAATATCTTATTGGCACATCCAACTGTCAGTTCTGGGTTTTACGAACTACTACACTTTTCTTTTCCACACCCCCCTCCCCCCCTTCCAGTCCTCTCTTGTTGGCAACTGCCCAAGCACAGTGTCCTTGTAGTTATCAACATTGTTCTCATAACAATCCCCACTGAAACCAAAACACAGCGCTTTCTAGCTACTGAGAAGAAAATTAACCCTGTCCTAGCAAAACCAGGACAATTGGAAATACTATACTGCTGTGACAAGCAGGTCTGGGAAATTCCTGAAGTTTGTCGGAGAGAACTTCTTGCCAGAAGTACTCAGTGTGCCAACTAGGAAAGATGTCCTCCTGGACTTGCTATTTGTGAATAGAGAAGGACTCTCATGAGAGATGTGATGGTAGGTGACTGTCTTGGCCATAGTTATCATTAAATGGTTGTCTTTAAAATTTTCAGCATAATGACAAAAAAGGACAGCAGAGTTGCTACCCTGGACTTCAGGAGAGCAAACTTTTAAATTATTCAGAGAACTATTTTGCAGAGTCCCCTGGGAATCTGGTTTTGAGGGCTTAGGAGTCCATGAGTGCTTATCAGCTTTTAAGAAGCACCTTTTAGAAGCACATCAGGCAATTCCACTGTGTTGAAAGTCAAGCAAGTGGAGAGAAGACCAGTTTGGCTGAACAGGGAACTCCTCATGGAGCTCAAGGGGCAAGAGAAATGTACAATCTCTGGAAGCGACATCAGGCTTTGCAGGAAGATTAGAGCTGTGGTTTGTGCATACAGGGAGAAGACATGAAAGGCCAAAGGCCAATTAGAGTTGAAACTGGCCAGTGTTTTGTCAGACAAGAAAAAAGGCTTTTTTAAGTATGTTAATAGCAAGAGGAGGTCTAAAGAAAACATTGGACAGATACTTGTTGAAGATGGTCACTTGACTAATAGGGATGAAGAAAAAGCAGAGGCATTCAATGCACTTTTTTGCCTCAGTCTTTAATAATACTGGTAGACCTTGGGTTGCTCAGTCCTCTGAGTCGGAGGACCACAAGTGTGAGAAGAGTGACTTTCCATTTGTGGACACTGAAATTGTAAGGGACGAGCTGTATCAGCTGAATGCTCACAAGTCCATGGGGCCTGATGGGATTCATCCCAGAGTACTGAAGAATCATAGAATGGTTAGGGTTGGAAGGGACCTCAAAGATCATCTAGGTCCAACCCCCCTGCCATCAGCAGGGACACCTTCCACTAGACCAGGTTGCTCAAAGCCTCATCCAACCTGGCCTTAAACACTTCCAGGGAGGGGGCATCCACAACTTCCTTGGACAACCTGTTCCAGTGTCTCACCACCCTCACAGTGAAGAATTTCTTCCTAATATCTAATCTAAACCTCCCCTCTTTCAGTTTAGAGTCATTTCCCCTTGTCCTGTCACTAACTGCCCTTCTGAAAAGTCCCTCCCCAGCTTTCTTGTAGTCCCCTTTCAGGTACTGGAAGGCCGCTATAAGATCTCCCCGGAGTCTTCTCTTTTCCAGGCTGAACAGCCCCAACTCTTTCAGCCTGTCCTCGTAGGAGAGGTGCTCCAGCCCTCAGATCATCCTCGTGGCCCTCCTCTGGACTCGTTCTAACTGTTCCATGTCTCTCTTGTGTTGGGGGCTCAAGAACTGGACACAGTACTCCAGGTGGGGACTTATGAGAGTGGATTACAGGGGGAGAATCACCTCCCTCGACCTGCTGGCCACGCTTCTCTTGATGCAGCCCAGGATACAGTTGGCCTTCTGGGCTGCAAGCGCACATTGCCGGCTCATGTTGATCTCGTCCACCACCACTCCCAAGTCTTTCTCTTCAGAGCTGACCTCTAGCCACTCATTGCCCAGCCTGTATTTGTACTTGGGGTTGCCCCAACCCAGATGCAGGACCTTGCATATGGCCTTGTTGAACTTCATGAGGTTAGCACAGGCCCACCTCTCAAGGAGTTAGAGGATATTATGGAACGACCCCTCTCTCAATCATCTACCAAAGTTCTTGGGAGTCTGGGGAGGTCCCAGCTGACTAGAAGCTAGCCACTGTTATTCCAATCTACCAGAAGAGCGTAGTCTAACCTCAGTTCCTGGAAGAATTATGGAGGAGATCATATTTGTTGCTATTGAAAAGCATTTAAAGAACAATGCAATCATCAAGCACAGTCAACATGGATTCACAAAGGGAAAGTCCTCTTTAACTAATTTGATATCCTTCTATGATAAGATCATCCACGTATTGGATGAAGGGAAGGCGGTGGATGCAGTTTTTCTGGATTTTACTAAGGCTTTTGTTACTGTCCCTGTAATCCTTCCACAGTATCCTTCTGGGCAAGTTGTCCAACTATGAGACGAGCAGGTTCACAGTGCACTGGGTGAAGAACTGGCTGAAGGGCAGAGTTCAAAGGGTTATAGTGAATGGAGCTACATTTGGCTAGTGACCAGTCACCAGTGGTGTTCCTCAGGGTTCAATTCTAAGGTCAGTTCTGTTCAATATTTTTAACAACGATCTGGATGCAGGATTGAATGCACCATTAGCAAATTTGCCGATGATACCAAAATGTGAGGTGCTGCTGACTCTCTTGAGGGACAAGATGCCTTGCAGAGGGATCTAGATATATTGGAGCATTGGGATATGATTAATGGGATGAAATGTTGTTGGTGCTTTAAGAGCCGAAGCTGCAGGCAGCCTCAGCCTTGAGCAATTAATTCCTGACCTTGAGTGAGAAGTAAAACAAAGTGGGAAAACCAAGACAGAATGTGTATGAGACAAGATAAGGGATGGATTGTGTGCTGTAATCAGTAACCAGTCAGAAGTAAAAGAATGGCTCATGAACAGGTGGAATTATCCAATCATGTCAATTGTTTAGGCGCATGCTCACCGTGTGGATGATAAGGGGTAACGAATCAGAAGTGAAAGAGTGATGCGTGCTTGGGCCGTGCTGGAGGAAAAAAAGATAGATAGATAGTGCAAAGCTTCAATAAAGTGCTGATGCCTGATGCCTGAACACATCTCAGTGTTGGTCATTTCATCCACCGCAAATGGTGACCCCGACGTAGTCTCAATGTAATCCCGACGTGATCCCGACATGATCCTGACGTGACTTTGACGTAATCCTGACGTGATCTTGATGCAGGAATAGAGAACTGTGGGCCAGAGAGCGGCCAGCGGAGGAGCCTAGCTTGCCGAGAAGGCAACGGAACATAGAGCTGCTCTGCATATCGACGAGGGGAAGCAGCAGACCTCAGAGCTGCGTAAGACCCAACTCTACAAGAAGCCAGCATATCGACTAAGGGAAGCAGCGGACCATAGAGCTGGTTAGACCAAATCTACAAGAAGCAGGTGAGCAGCTGGGAACAAATTACACCCCCCCCCACCTTCCAGTTATGGATGCACAAATGTCAGCAGAGGAAAAATCTATATTGACTATTTTCATGCTTATTTTGAAGACAGGAAGAATTAAATATGATGAGAAAGCTACTGATATGGTGCAGAAATAACGGCGCACCCTCAGATGCTGATTCTGCTTTCGAAGTGGCTGCTTGGGAAGAGGCAGGAAAGCTCCTTATTGATGCCGCAACTCTGGGTGATCCCCTTGCAACGCCCCTGTTAACTACATGGCGGTTAATTACTGATTCCTTACACCAATTACAACCAGATCAAACTACTGCTGCCTCTGCTATTGCTGCAGTCACAGGTGAGGCCTCCACAAGTCCCTCTGCACCTCCCCAGGATTTAACTGCTCAGAAGGAAGAGTCAAAAGATCTAAGAGACTCAGCTCCACTTATTGATTTTACTTTGTCATGGGACCCACTGTGCCTCCCTCAAATGACCTGAACCTCCACTCCAGACCCTCTAAAACTTTGGAAAAAGATTAAAGAACAGGCAACTGCTGAAGATGACTCACGCGACAGGAGCGCTGTGTGGGACTAGCTATCATCTTATACATCTGTTGTAAAAAAAACCCCAAGAAAACAAAATAAAAAACCAACCAAACAATAAAAAACCCCCTGCTACCGTGCATTATGGTTTAAGTTACACTGCTTGGTGTGGACCTGTGGCAAATGGTTAACGGTTTATGATTTACACTAAATCAGAGCCTGAATATTGTTTAATTGGCAGGAATACCATCACATATTCATGGAGGTCCCTGTAGTTTGGGCCGTTTAACTCTGTTGACACCTAATATTACCATGATTTTAGGAAAGTTAAAAAATCAGATAAGAAGCAAGCGTAGCACTCACTCATTTGAGCACAACTGTGATTCCAATGAAGAGTTTTGGAATCCTGGGGAAATAGCTGCAGCCTCTATTCTAGCCCCTGGAGTAGGAGTAGCGAGCGCATTAACAAACCTACGCAAATTAGGATGTTGGCTTTCTAAACAATCTAATCACAGAATCACAGAATGTCAGGGATTGGAAGGGACCTCGAAAGATCATCTACTCAAATCCCCCTGCTGGAGCAGGAACACCTAGATGAGTTCACACAGGAAGGCATCCAGGCGGGTCTTGAATGTCTCCAAAGAAGGAGACTCCACAACCTCCCTGGGCAGCCTGTTCCAGTGCTCTGTTACTCTCACAGAAAAGAAGTTTCTTCTGAAGTTTAAGCAGAACCTCCTGTGTTCCAGCTTACACTCATTGCCCCTTGTCCTATCATTGGATACCACTGAGAAGAGTCTGGCTCCATCCTCCTGACACCCTTCAAATATTTATAAACATTAATAAGGTCACCCCTCAGTCTCCTCTTCTCCAAGCTAAAGAGACCCAGCTCCCTCAGCCTTTCCTCATAAGGGAGATGCTCCACTCCCTTAATCATCTTGGTGGCTCTGCGCTGGAGTCTCTCAAGTACTTCCCTGTCCTTCTTGAACTGTGGGGCCCAGAACTGGATACAATAATCCAGATGCGGCCTCACCAGGGCAGAGTAGAGGGGGAGGAAAACTTCTCTTGACCTACTAACCACACCCCTTCTAATGCACCCCAGGATGCCATTGGCCTTCCTGGCCACAAGGGCACAGTGCTGGCTCATGGTCATCCTGCTGTCCACCAGGACTCCCAGATCCCTTTCCCCTACACTGCTTTCTAACAGATCACTCCCCAACCTATACTGGAACCTGGGGTTGTTCCTGCCCAGGTGCAACACCCTACACTTGCCCTTATTATATTTCATCAAGTTTTTCCCAGCCCAGCTCTCCAGCCTGTCCAGGTCTCTCTGGATGGCAGCACAGCCTGCTGGTGTGTCAGCCACTCCTCCCAGCTTTGTGTCATCAGCAAACTTGCTGACAGTGCACTCTATTCCCTCATCCAGGTCATTTATGAATATATTGAATAGTACTGGTCCTAGTACCGACCCTTGAGGGACTCCACTAGACACAGGTCTCCAACTAGACTCTGCCCCATTGACCACCACGCTCTGGCTTCTTCCCACCAGCCATCTCACTACCTGATCATCTAATCCACACTTCCTCAATTTGGCAGTGAGGATGCTGTGGGAGACCATGTCACATGCTTTACTGAAATAAAGATAGACCACATCCACTGCTCTACCATCATCTAGCCACCTGCTTGTGTCTTCATAAAAGTCTAGAAGGTTGGTCAAGCACGACTTCCTCTTGGTGAAGTCATGTTGACTGCCCCTAATGACCCTCTTATCCTTGATATGCCTAGAGATGGCAACAAGGATAAGTCATTCCATCACCTTCCCAGCGATGGAGGTGAGGCTGACCGGTCTGTAGTTACCCAGGTCCTCCTTCTTGCCCTTTTTGAACATTGGAGTGACATTTGCTTTCCTCCAGTCCTCAGGAACCTCTCCCGTTCCCCACGACTTAGCAAAGATGATGAAGAGTGGTCTAGCAATGACTTCAGCCAGCTCCTCGGTGTTGGTCATTTCATCCGCCGCAAAATGTAACAAGTCCAAATGCCGGATTCTGCACCTGGGACAGAGTAACACCAGGCACAAGTATAAATTGGAAGAAGAGTTTCTGGAGAACAGTCCTGCAGAAAAGGATCTGGGGGTGCTGGTTGACAGTAGGCTCAACAGGTGTCAGCACTGTGCCCTGGCAGCCAAGAGGGCAAACTGCATCCTGGGGTGCATTAAACACAGTATAACCAGCCAGTCAAAAGAGGTGATGATCCTGCTGTATTTAGCATTGGTGCAACCTCACCTTGGGTACTGTGTGCAGTTCTGGGCCCCACAATTTAATAAGGATGTGAAGGTGAAGGTCCTTGAATGTGTCCAGAGGAGGGCAACTGTGGGCAACTTTGTTGAAAATTGTCTATAAAATAAGGGTTATGAGAAAATCTGGCTAAGTTAGAATATAAGGGAAAACAGGATCTTCTGCATATCTGTATTCTTCAAGGCTGTAATACTAGCTAGGCCCCTTTCGGCTGTGTGCTAGTGAAGATAACAAAGAAATGTCAAGGACTTGTGAAAGTAATAAACATCAAGTAAGGAAGATGGATCCCAGCTGGGAAGGACTGAGAAGAATCAGGAAGTTACACCGAGGAAGTGAACCCGAACCGAGATAAAAGTGAACCACTTGGACTGAGAGGTCATATGTGATTGATGTTATTAGCCAATGGTAATTAGCTTCGTAGTGTCTGAATACGTGTACGGAAGTAGAAGTGTATATAACATGCAGCTTTCTGATAATAGAGACTTGCCGCCATTATAGAATTGGGCATTTCTCCCGTCGCCGCCGACAGGCAACAAAGCTGGTGAAATGTATGGAAGACATGTCCTATGAGAAGTGGCTGAGGACACTGAGTTTGTCTTACTTGGAAAAAAGGAGGCTGAGGGGTGACCTCATTTCTCTCTACAGTTTCCTGAGGAGGGGAAGTGGAGAGGGAGGTGTTGAGCTCTTCTCCCTGGTATCCAGTGACAAGACACATGGGAATAGTTCAAAGCTGCGCCAGGGGAGGTTTAGGCTGGACATTAGGAAGCAGTTCTTTACAGAGAGGGTGGTAAAACACTGGAACAGGCCTCCTAGAGAGGTGGTTGATGCCCTAAGCCTGCCAGTGTTTAAGAGGCATTTGGACAATAGTAATAAGCTTTAACTTTTGGTCATCCTTGAAGTGGTCAGGCAGTTAGACTAGATGATCGTTGTAGGTCCCTTCCAATTGAAGTAGTCTAGTCTATTCTATAAATTAAATTAATTTCCTTTGGTGGTTTGGGTGGATTCACCCCTTTTGCTTGCACCTTGCAGCCAAACACAGCCTGCTCTCTCACCCTCCCCCTTCTTCACCCAGGGGGGAGGGAGAGACTATCCTTTTGCCTGTGTGAGATAAGCCTTCCCTACGTGTGACTGTCTGGACTGGTGGCTTATAAAACCAGCCATTATCAAAGTACCCAAAGCCCTGCCTGTAGCACCAGTCCTGTAGCCAGTCATTTATGGTCTGAATTCTTCTATTCCATCCCACGTTGTCACCCAAAAGTGGAAGGACAGAAGAGAAAATCACTTGAGCCCCAGACCCTTTCACGAACCGTCCCAAGGCCTTGAAATCTTTCTTCATTGCCCTCAGACTACAGGATGCAGCTTCCTCCCCACCTGTCTGGAAGATCAGCAGCGGGTAGTAATCCGTCAGGTGCACCAGGTTGGGGAGTGCCCTGGTGATATCCCTGATCCGGGCTCCAGGAAGACTACAAACTTCCCTATGTTGAAGGTCAACCCTGCATATCGGGCCCTCTGTCCCCCTCAGAAGGGAATCGCCTACTACAGTTACCCTTCTATCATGTTTAGTATATTATCCGGGGTTTACTGGAAAGGCGGGTGATTCTCTCTGGCTTTCGCTCGGGCTCTTGTTCTTCCGGGATTGTGGTTTTTGGTTTGGGATTGTTGCTCCTCCAGGATCATTATCTGGGAACGGGCCAGGCTTAGTTGGCAGCTGGTGAGCAGTTGCACTGGGTTATCACTCATTTGCCTATTTTATTATTGTTATCATTATCACTGCTATTTTAATATTAGTATTATTTTAAGTTTTCTTTTATTTCTATTATTAAACTGTTCTTATCTCAACCTACAAGCCTCCTTATCCTTGCCCCCTAATCCTCTCCCTTATACCCTGAGGGTGGGGGGGAAGTGGGTGAATGGCTGTGTTGGCTGCTAGCCAAGGGGTAGTCCAGTGAAACCATCTCATAGAAGAGGAAAGAGAGAGAGTCATGGTTATACTGTTTGTCTTCCCAAGCAACCATTGCACATGCTGAAGTCCTGCTTTCCAAGAAGAGGCTGGATAGCTGCCTGTCTATGGGAAACAGTAAATCACTTCCTCTTTTTGCTTTCCTTTTGCGCAGAGCTTTTGCGTTCTCTATTAAACTCTCATTATCTCAATTCACAAGTCTTCTCACCTTCCTTGTATTTTTCCTCCTCATTCCATGGGAGATGAGAGTGAGTGAGAGGCAGGCTAGGTATTGACCACAGCACACTTTGCTGCCTCACATTGGGCATGAAAATGGATTGTAGTGGGTTAACCTCTGTGGTGGGTTGACCCTGGCCAGAGGCCGGATGCCCACCAAAGCCCACTCTATTACTCCCCCTCCTCAAATGGGCAGGGGGAGAAAATTATAACGAAAAGCTCGTGGGTGGAGATAAGGACAGAGAGAGGTCACTCACCAATTACTGGCACGGGCAAAACAGACTCGACTTGGGGGAGAAAAACAAATTTACTTTATTACCAGTCAAAATTAGAGGATAGTGAGAAGTAAAACCAAATCTTAAAACACCTCCCCCATCCCTCCCTTCTTCCCGGGCTTAATCTCTTTCCCGATTTCCACCTCCTCCCCCCAGCGGCACAAGGGGGACAGGGAATGGGGTTGGGGTCAGTTCATCACACGCTGTTTCTGCCGCTCCTTCCTCCTCAGGGGGAGGACTCCTTCCCCCGCACCAGCGTGGGGTCCCTCTCACGGGAGACAGTCCTCCACCAACTGCTCCAGCGTGAGTCCTTCCCATGACTGACAGCTCTTCACGAGCTGCTCCAGTCTGGGTCCATTCCATGGGGTGCAGTCCTTCAGGAAGGGACTGCTCCAGCGCGGGTCCCCCACGGGGTCACAAGTCCTGCCAGCAAACCTGCTCCGTTGTGGGCTCCTCTCTCCACGGGCTACAGGTCCTGACAGGAACCTGCTCCAGCGCGGGCTTCCTGCGGGGTCACAGCCTCCTTCGGCATCCACCTGCTCCGGCGTGGGGTCCTCCACGGGCTACAGGTGGTCATCTGCTCCACCATGGACCTCCATGGGCTGCAGGGGGACATCCTGCTTCACCATGGTCTTCACCACAGGCTGCGGGGAATCGCTGCTCCGGCGCCTGGAGCCCATTCCCTCCCCCTCCTTCTTCACTGACCTTGGTGTCTGCGGAGTTGTTTCTCTTACATCTTCTCACTCCTCTCTCCAGCTGCAAAGTGTGCAGCTTTTTTTTTCTTCCCTCTCTTCCTTTTTTTTTCTTAATTATGTTATCACAGAGGCGTTACTGATTGGCTCGGCCTTGGCCAGCGGCGGGTCCGTTCCTGTAGCCCCTGGCATTGGCTGTGTCCGGTCGGACATAGGGGAAGCTTCTGGCAGCTTCTCTCACAGAAGCCACCCCATGTCCCCTCCCCCACTGCTACCAAAACCTTGCCACGCAAACCCAATACAACCTCAGCCAGCAGTCAAATGACCACCCAGATGCTTGTTTGCTTGCTCCCCCTCCTGAACAGGACAGGGGGAGAAAATAGGATGAAAAAGGTCATGGATCAAGAAAAAGACAGGAAGATTGCTTACCAGTTGCCATCACAGGCACAACAGATTCAACTTGGGGAAATTTAATTTATTACCAATTAAAATAGATTTGAGTAGTGAGAAATAAGAAAAAAAAAACTCACATTAAAACACCTTGCCCCACCCCCCTTTTCACAGGCTTAACTTCACTCCCAACTCATCTACCTCATAGCCCAATACAACAAGGGGAGAATGGAGGGGATTACGGTCATAGAATCAGAAAAGCCCAGTTTGGAAGGGACCTCAAAAGATCATCTTGTCCAACTTTTCATGAGAAAGAGAGCCTAGATGAGATTGTCTAGCACCCTGTCCAATTGCATCTCAAAAACCTCCAGTGATAGGGACTCTACCACATCCCTAGGGAGGTCGTTCCAGTGACTGATTGTTCTCACTGTAAAATATTTTTCTTATGTTGAGATGAATAATCTCCCAGTGCAACTGGTACCTGTTGCTCCTTGTCGTCTCCATGTGATTCTTTGTGAAGAGAGAGCCTCCATCCTCTTTGTAGTCATCCTTTAAGTACTGAAATATTGTGATGAGGTCCACCTAAGTCTTCTCCAGGGAGAAAAGACCAAACTCCTTCAGTCTTTCCTCATAGGGCAGGTTCTCCAGCCCTTGGATCATCTTTGTGGCCCTCTTTTGGATCCTCTCAAGTCTGTCTTGAATTGTAGGGACCAGAACTGGGCACAGTACTCCAGGTGTGGCCTGGCAAGTGCTGAGTAGAGTGGGATGATCACATCTCTGTCTCTGATAGTAACACCCCTGTGGATGCAGCCCAGGATACGATTTGCCTTTCTTGCTGCAGCAGCACACTGCTGACTCATGCTCAGCTTGCTGTCCACCAGGACCCCCAGGTACCTTTCAGCAAGGCTGCTCCCCAGCCACACAGATCCTAGCCTGTACTGGGCTCTTTGGGTATTCCATCCCAAGCGCGGGACTTAGCACTTCTCTTTGTGAAAATTCATACTGTTTTTGCTAGCCCACTCTTCCAGCCTGTCCAGGTCTCTCTGTAAGATGGCTCACCTTTCTGACATGTCCACCTCACCACCCCGTTTAGTGTCATCAGTAAACGTGGCAATGGTGCTTTCAGGCCCATCATCAAGATTATTTACAAAGATGTTGAACAGCATGGGGCCCAGTATCAATCCCTGGAGGATCCCACTTGTGACATGTTTCCAGTCTGAGTAAAAATCATTGACCATCACCCTCTGAGTATGGCCTGTTAGCCAATTTCCTACCCATCTTGCAGACCACCCATCCAATCTATATCCTGACAGTTTGTCCAGGAGAAGGCTGTGGGAAACAGTGTCAAATGCTTTGCTGAAGTCCATTTAAACAACATCCACTGCTCTCCCCATGTCAACAGAAGATATGTTGCCATAGAAGGTGATAAGGTGTGATAGTTTCACTGGGTTAGCCCTTGGCTAGCAGCCAACACAGCCGTTCACCCACTTCCCCCCCACACCCAGGGGACAGGGGAGAGGATTGAGGGGCAAGGATTAGGAGACTTGTAGGTTGAGATAAAAACAATTTAATAATAGAAATAAAAGAAAACTTAAAATAATATTAATATTAAAATAGTAGTGATAATGATAAAAGTAACAACATATACAAATGAGTGATGCAGAGTACAACTGCTCACCACCCGCCGACCAAGCCCGAGTGAAAAACAGAGAGAGCTAAAAGAGGAAGAGCCCCTCACTAGTTCATTGTAGAGTGGAGCCTCGTCAGCTCACGTCAATTCCTCCTCAGGTGACATTCTGAAATCTTTGCCTTCTGGCCTGTTTGTGATCACTTCCAGAATTCCTGGGTGACTGGGTGTATTGGGTTTGCATGTCAAGGTTTTGGTAGCAGCAGGGGGGGGGACCTAGGCTGGCTTCTATGAGAGAAGCTGCCAGAAGTTTCCCCCATGTCTGACCCAACACAGCCAATGCCAGCCAACTACAAGAATGGACCCGCCGCTGGCCAAGGCCGAGCCAAGCAGTAACGCCTCTGTGATAACATAATTAAGAAAAAAAAAAGGAAGAGAGGGAAAAAGGCTGCACACTTTGCAGCTGGAGAGAGGAGTAAAAAGAAGATGTAAGAGAAAACAACACCACAGACACCAAGGTCAGTGAAGAAGGAGTGGCAGGGCTCCAGGCGCCGGAGCAGTGATTCCCCGCAGCCTGTGGTGAAGACCATGGTGAAGCAGGATGTCCCCCTGCAGCCCCTGTAACCACCCCCACAGGGCATTTGCCACCATTCATGAGTCCGTACAGAGGTAGAGGATTGGCCATTTTTCTCGCTCAGCAATGTCCAAGGCCAGTTGGATGGCTTTTTCCTCTGCAATCTGGCTCAATTCACCTTTTCCTTCAGCAGCCTCTGCGACTAGTCGGGTAGTGGGACTCCACACAGCAGCTTTACACTTTCAGTGTTTTCCTACAATAAGACAGGAGCCGTCAGTGAACAATGTATATTGACCCTCACTATCTGGTAGTTCATTATATGGTGGAGCCTCTTCAGCACATGTCACCTCTTCCTCTGGTGACATTCCGAAATTTTTGTCTTCAAGCCAGTTTGTGATCACTTCCAGAATTCCTGGGCGACTGGGGCTTCCAATCCGAGCTCGTTGTGTGATCAGTGCCACCCATTTAGTCCATGTGGCATCAGTTGCGTGGTGTGTAGAGGGAACGCTCCCTTTGAACATCCAGCCCAGCACGGGCAATCGGGGCGCCAGGAGGAGCTGTGCTTCAGTACTGATCACTTATGAAGCAGCTCAAACTCCCTCATACGCTGCCAATATCTCTTTTTCACTTGGAGTATATCGGGTCTCTGATCCTCTGTATCCACGACTCCAAAATCCAAGGGATCGAATTCAAGTCTCCCCTGGTGCTTTCTGCCAGAGGCTCCAAGTAGGTCCATTTTTCTGGCTGCAGTGTAGACCACATTTTTATCGTCTTGCCCTTTCCAGACTGGCCCAAGGGCTACTGCATGGACCATCTCCTGTCTGATTTGTTCAAAGGCTTCTTGTTGCTCAGGACCCCATGTGAAATCATTCTTCTTTCAGGTCACCTGGTAGAGAGGCCTCACAATCTCACTGTAATGTGGAATGTGCATTCTCTAGAAACCCACAATGCCTAAAAAGGCTTGTGCTTCCTTTTGGTTAGTTGGTGGAGACATACCTGTTATTTTATTGATCACATCCATTGGGATCTGACAACATCTACCTTGCCACTTTATTCCTAAAAAATGGATCTCCTGAGCAGGTCCCTTGACTTTGCCTTGTTTTATGGCAAAACTAGCTCTCAGGAGGATTTGGATTACTTTCTTTCCTTTCTCAAAAACTTATTTTTCAGTATCTCCCCACATGATGATGTCATCAATGTATTGCAGGTGTTCTGGAGATCCACCCTGTTCCAGGGCAGCTTGGATCAGTCCATGGCAAATGGTGGGGCTGTTTTTCCACCCCTGGGGCAGTCGATTCCAGGTGTACTGGACACCCCTCCAGGTGAAAGCAAACTGTGGCCTTCACTCTGCTGCCAAAGGAATGGAGAAGAACTCATTAGCAATGTCTATGGTGGTGTACCACTTGGCTGCCTTGGACTCCAGTTCATATTGGAGCTCTAACATGTCTGGCACAGCAGTGCTCAGTGGTGGTGTGACTTCATTCAGTACACAATAGTCCACTGTCAGTCTCCACTCCCCATTTGACTTTCACACAGGCCATATGGGGCTGTTAAAGGGAGAGCGAGTCCTGCTGATCACTCCTTGGCTCTGCAGCTGACGAATTAGTTTATGGATGGGAATTATGGCGTCTCGGTTGGTGTGATATTGCTGTTGCTGCAAGGTTGTGGTAGCAATAGGAACCTGTTGGTCTTCAACCCTCAGGAATCCCACAACAGAAGGGTCCTCTGAGAGACCAGGAAGAGCAGACAGCTGTTTGATTTCCTCTGTCTCAAAGGAAGTGTCCTGGTTTTTGCTAGGATAGGGTTAATTTGCTTCTCAGTAGCTAGAAAGCACTGTGTTTTGGTTTCAGTGGGGATTGTTATGAGAACAATGTTGATAACTACAAGGACACTGTGCTTGGGCAGTTGCCAACATGAGAGGACTGGAAGTGGGGTGGGGGGGGGCTGGGAGGGGACAAGAAAAGTGTAATAGTTCGTAAAACCCAGAATTGACAGTTGGATATGCCAATAAGATATTCCATCGTATATAACGTCATGTTCAGTATATTAACTGGGGCTGACCAGAAAGGGGGGAATTCTCTTGGGAATCGCTCGGGCTCGCTTTTCCAGGATTGCAATTTTGGTTTCAGGGTTCCTTTTCATTCCTCCGGAAACGTTATCAGAGGATAGTGAGCAATTGTACTCTACATCACTCATAAATATATAGTTGTTATCATTATTACTCTTATTATTCTTATTATTTTAATTTTATTTTTACTCTAATTATTAAATTGTTCTTATATTAACTTACAAGCCTTCTTACCTTTATCCCTCCATTCCTCTCCCTGATTCCCTGGGTGGGAGGGGAAGGGGACGGGGGAAAGGCTGCGAGTGGCTGTATCTTGTTTGGCTGCCAGCTAAGTTAAACTATCACAGGCAGTTATGCCAAAAGCCCACCGGTACCTTCTTGGGTCCTTGAAATACCCTCTCCTGAGGTAATCTATGCCGAGAATGAACGGAGCACCTGGGCCAGTCACAATGGGGTGCTTTTGCCAGCCATTCCCCGTCAGGTTTATTTCAATCTCAAGTACAGTCAACTGTTGAGACCCCCCTGTGACTCCAGAAATATAAATGGATTCTGCTCCTTTAACATCTGATGGCATCAGGATACATTGTGCACCAGTGTCCACTAGGGCCTTATACTGCTGGGGGTCAGATGTGCCAGGCCAACGAATCCACACAGTCCAGTAAAATCGGTTATCCCTTTCCTCCGCCTGGCTGGAGGCACAGCCCCTCTAAGTCAGGCTATCATATTTATCGTGGGTCAGAGGGTTATTGTGATATCTGTGGGTCTCATCGTGGTTAATCATTTCTCATGAATATGAATCAAAAGTTTTTCTCGTCAGATTGGGTTTAAATTGCCTGGCTTCCCTGCCCTCCAGTTCCAGGCTACTGACTCCATTATCCCAGCATCAGAGCAACCATAATAATAATAATCCTCTCGCCTACATGACAGCTGTAATCTTTTCGTGTATCTCGCAGCTCACTCAGGGACAAAGATTGGGTGATTACCTCAGGTTCTATCTCTTCCTCCTGTTCTCGTGATACCCCTGGTTTGTCTTCATCTGCTGCAGAGTAAATTCTCTTTTTATACTTCCTTTTCTGTATAGGGGCAATTATTACTGGCACCAATTGGTCCTCTAGCTCAAATTCATCACTTTCCACCAAGGTTTGGGTAGTTGATGTGCTTTTCATCAAGGTCTGAGTAGCTGCAGTTGTGAAAAGTGGAGCAACAGGGCTCTCCACCAGGGTCTGAGTAGCTGCAGTATGTGCTACGGGCTTTTGAGTAGTTGCAGTACAAGTTGGAGGGTTGGTTGTCTGGGTTTGAATAGCTACATTTCTTGCTGCCAAAGTTTGTGTAGCTGCAGCATCTCTTCTTGGAGTTTGAATAGCCACAGACCTCCTTACTGTGGTCTGTATAGCTGGAATATCTGTTTTCGGGGTCTGAATAGCTACAGTTCTTGTCATGGATTTCAAAGTGGCCACAGTATCTGCTGCAAAGGTTTCAGTAGCTGCATCACTGGTTGAAGGGGTTTCAGTAACCACAGTGTCTATTGCAGAGGTTATTCCTGGGGTAATATACCTAAATAGTTTTCTGATCTTAAACAACACCCGAAAAATACTTAGGAGGCCCAGCAATAGAAAGAAAATGGTCACACTATCCCAAGAATAATTAATACTCTCAAACTCTTTCATGTTTGGCCTGGAAGAGAAAGAGAAATTGCCAAAAGCCATCCCTTTTGTAAATTGGTTCCCCAAAGAAGGAATGTAAGAGGTGCAATTATTATTAAACTCTGTCAGGTGGCACTCAGTGTAAGGAAAGGTCTGATTAATATGTTGGCTTTCCGAGGAGAAAAAATTGACGGTGTAATTTGCAACAGTGTCCAGCAGATAGAGACCAAGAGCCGACGCTGTCAGCTCAGCTGCCCATAGCAGTTAGAGCCGTAACTCAGTGGGCGGTCTCCATGGGAAGACAAGTTAAACCGTGGACTGATCAAAGGTCTCTAACAGCGCCCGAATTTCGAGGATGGTGGAAATAGAACGTACAAAAACTGGGCTACTCTCACAGTCATTGTCAGACAGAACAGATGGAAAAAACCCTTAATTGCGTTTTTATAGCCAATGAACAATGCAATAAAAAGCAAGGAAGGACTCATATCCCACAGTTCTGATGACAACACCCTGATGAAATATAGCAACATTTTAACCATTTTGTTAAAGCACTGTCCGACACTGTCTTTATCTCAACCCTTCGTGCCCCACATTGGGCGCCAAAATTACTCTGATAGTTTCACTGGGCTAGCCCACACCTTCACGTCCAGTGACAAAAATGCAAACACTGGTATGTTATCAGTCTCTCTCATAACAAGTTCCAGGCTGAAAAGCAAAATGTAGCACTATTCTAACTACTGAAAAAGAAACTCAGCTCTGTTTCAGCTAAAAACCAGGACATAAAGCTAGTCATCCATGATTTGCCCTTGGTAAATCCATGCTGGCTTTTCCCAATCACCTGCTTCATTTGGCTTGTGATAGTTTCTAGGAGGACTTGTTCCATTACTTTTCCAGGGACTGAAGTAAGAGTAATGGGCCTATAATTTCCTGGGTCCTCTTTTGGGTCCTTCTTGTAGATGGGTATGACATTTGCCTTCTTCCAGTCATCAGGGACATCCCCTGATCTTCACGACTTTTCAAAGATATAGACAGTGGCCTGGCAACAATGTTAGCCATTTCTCTTAACACCTTGGGGTAGATTCCATCATGGCCCATAGATTTATGTAGGTTGAGCCCTTGCAAGAGGCCGCAGTTCAGCCCTTCCTCCTCTACTGGTGGAATGACAAATATGTTGTAGATACTTGATCCTGCAATCTGAGGTTCAGCTACACTGGCAGAGACAGAGGCAAAGAAGGTACTGAGAACCTCTACCTTGTCAGCATTAGTAGTAACTAGCTTCCCTGCCTTGTTTAGCAACAGGTCTCTCTCTTCCCTGTGCTTCTGCTTACTGCTCACATACCTGACATCTCTGGCCAATTTAAGTTCTAGCTGAGCCTTAGCCTTCCTGACTGCCTCTCTGCATACCCTAGCAAGATTCTTGTAGTCCTCAATGGCTATTTGGTCACCTTTTCATAGCCAGTACCCTTCTTTTTTGCTTTTAAGCACACCCAAAAGCTCTTTGATAAGCCAGGGTGGCCTCTTGTTCTCCCTTCTTCCTTTCCCTTTGTAGGGTTATGGACTGTTCTTGTGCTTCCAGGAGGCTATTCTTGAATAACTCCCATCACTCACAAACTCCTTTGCCCTCCATGGATGCTTCCCATGGAACTCCTCGCAGCTGGCCTCTACAAGAAGCCGGCATATGATGAAGGGAAGGAGAGGACCACAGAGCTGGTTAGACCCCATCTACAAGAAGCAGGTGAGCAGCTGGGAACAAATTACACCCCCCTCCCCCCAAGTTATGGGTGCGCAAACGTCAGTGGAGGAAAAATCGATATTGACTATTCTAATGAACATTTTGAAGACAAGAGGAATTAAATATGATGAGACAGCAGTTCAAAAGCTACTGATATGGTGCAGAAATAACGGCACACCCTCAGATGCTAATTCTGCTTTCCAAGTGGCTGCTTGGGAAGAGGCAGGAAAGCTCCTTATTGATGCTGCAACAACGCCCCCCCTATGCCTCCCTCAAATGACCTCAACCTCCACTCCAGACCCTCTAAAACTTTGGAAAAAGATTAAAGAACAGGCAACTGCTGAAGAGGACTCACGCGACAGGAGCGCTGTGTGGGACTAGCTATCATCTTATACATCTGTTGTAAAAAAAAACCAACCAAACAAACAAAAAAACCCAAAAAACCACAACAAACACAAAAAAGAAACAACCTGGTACCGTGCATTATGGTTTAAGTTACACTGCTTGGTGTGGACCTGTGGCAAATGGTTAACGGTTTATGATTTACACTACACGAGAACCTGACTATTGTTTAACTGGCATATTTTGTGGTGTGAGTGAGAGGAGTGACGGGCCCGTTTGTGTGACTGAGTGTCTGTGTTGTTTGAGTGGTACGCAGCCCGACTGCAAAGTGGGTGTAGAGTTCTGATCAACAGTTCTGTTCTCCCACGAGGGAAACAGCCGGAGACAAATGAAGCGAAAGGTTATAGTTCAATATTATAAATATAATTTGTCTTTGTGGCTGTTTAATGTGTAGGGGGGAACTAAATGGGAACCAAATAGGAACTAAACAGGAATTTAGAAAGTTTAAAGAATCAGAGATAAATACAAAGTCATCACTATGGTATGGGAGGGGATGTAAAACAAAGTAATAACTTAGCCCCTCAGTGTGGGGAGTGCACAAGCCCCTGTCCACTTGGTAACTGCTATTGGCTGTTTGTTCGTGCTAAGTGCTTAAAGTGCTGCAAGTACATTATCTCTCCAAACGGGGGCCCTTGGAGACCCCTGCTGGGGATCAATCAGTACCAATGGACTTTTGTGTCTTTTTTAATTTCTCTACAAGCAACACCAGAGTCACTGCCCAGAATGTAAATGCCACTGTTTCTGCTTTTAGAAATAAAACAGCTTGATGCAGTTACACTTCACCAAAAAATTCTAAATCTACTCATAATCCAGTACAGCAACCACCAGGTGTTTTCTTATCTGTGGAGACAGAGCGTGGGCAGGAATACCATCACGTATTCGTGGAGGTCCCTGTAGTTTGGGCCGTTGAACTCTGTTAACACCTAATATTACCATGATTTTGGGAAAGTTCAAAAATCAGATAAGAAGCAAGTGTAGCATTCACTCATTTGAGCACAACTGTGATTCCAATGTAGAGTTTTAGAATCCTGGGGAAATAGCTGCAGCCTCTATTCTAGCCCCTCTATTCTATTTAGAAAGCCAAATTGTTGGCTTTCTAAACAATCTAATCTGACATCTTTGGCGCTATCAGGCTTGTTGACAGATGTCGACTCAGTTCAACATGCCACTTTGCAAAATCGAGCTGCTATTGATTTTTTATTGTTAGCACAAGGACATGGTTGTGAGGAATTTGAAGGCATGTGCTGTATGAATTTATCAGACCACTCAGAATCAATTCATATGGCCATTAAAAGGTTAAAGGAAAACATCAAACAGTTGAGGGTAAATAGTGATGATTGGTTAAGCGAGTGGTTTCGAAGTTGGGATGGGTCTCTTCACAAGGATGGGTCTCTTCACTATTAAAGTCATGATTAAAGGTGTTATTCGTAATTTTGGTGATCCTCCATTTAGTGCCTTGTTTGCTATCGTGTCTGCAAAGGGCCCTGCAGAAGATGGTGAACAATGCCTTTGTGGTACAAAAACAAAAGGGGGAAATTGTTGGTGCTTTAAGAGCCGAAGCTGCAGGCAGCCTCAGCCTTGAGCAATTAATTCCTGACCTTGAGTGAAAAGTAAAACAAAGTGGAAAAAACCCCTTGTCCTATCACTACAGGCCCTGCTAAAAAGTTTGCCCCCATTATTCTTATAAGCCCCCTTTAAGTATTGAAAGGCCACAATAAGGTCTCCCCAGGCTGAACAGCCCCAACTCTCTCAGCCTTTCTTCATAGGAGAGGTGTTCCAGCCCTCTGATCATTTTTGTGGCCCTCCTCTGGACCCACTCCAGCAGGTCCATGTTTTTCTTGTACTGAGGGCTCCAGAGCTGGATGCAGTACTCCAGGTGGGGTCTCACCAGAGCAGAGCAGAGGGGGAGAATCCCTTCCCTGGACCTGTTGGCCATGCTTCTCTTGATGCAGCCTAGGATACAGTTGGCCTTCTGGGCTGCGAGCACACATTGCCGGCTCATGTCCAGACTTTCATCCACCAGTACCCCCAAGTCCTTCTCCACAGGGCTGCTCCCAATCCCTTCATCTCCCAGCTTGTATTGATACAAGGGGGTTGCCCCAACCCAGGTGCAGGACTTTGCACTTGGCCTTGCTGAACTTCACGAGGTTCATGCAGGCCCACTTCTCGAGCTTGTCCAGGTCCCTCTGGATGGCATCCCATACCTCAGGCATATCAACCACACCACTCAGCTTGGTGTAATCTACAAACTTGCTGAGGGTGCACTCGATTCCACTATCTATGTCACTGATAAAGATGTTAAACAGTACTGGTCCCAGTATGGACCCCTGAGGGACATCACTCATCACCAATCTCCATCTGGACATTGAGCCATTGACCACTACCCTCTGGAGGCATTGACATCCAGCCAATTCCTCATCAGCTGAACAGTCCACCCATCAAATCCATATCTCTCCAATTTAGAGAGGATGTTATGAGGGACCATGTCAAAGGTCTTATAGAAGTCCAGATAGATGACATCTGTAGCTCTTCCCTTGTCCACTGATGCAGTCACTCCATCATAAAAGGCCACTAAGGTCAGGCAGGACTTGCCTTTGGTGAAGCCATGCTGGCTGTCCCAAATCACCTCCCTGTCCTCCATGTGCCTTAGCATAGCTTCCAGGAGGACATATTCCATGATCTTCCCAGGCACAGAGGTGAGGCTGACAGGTCAGTAGGTCCCAGGGTCTTCCTTTCTACCCTTTTTAAAAATGGGTACAATGTTTCCCTTTTTCCAGTCACCAGGGACTTCACCTGACTGCCATGACTTTTCAAATATCATGGAGAGTGGCTTGGCAACTACATCAGCCAATTCCCTCAGGACTCCAGGATGCATCTTGTCAGGTCCCATAGACTTATGTATATTCAAGTTCCTCAGGTGGTCATGAACCTGATTTCCTCTTACACTGGGAGGGACTTTGCTCCCCTAGTCTCTGCCTTGTGGTCCATCTGTTTGAGAGGTGTGGGAAGAGAGGTTGCCAGAGAAGACTGAGGCAAAAAAGTCATTGAGTACCTCAGCCTTCTCTTTGTCTGCTGTTACTATTTTTTTGGTCTTGCTCATCAGGGGAGGAATGCTTTCTTTGACCTTCTTTTTCCAGCTGACATACCTGTAGAAGCCTTTCTTATTAGTCTTTGCTTCCCTTGCCAACCTCAGCTCCAGCTGCGCCTTGGCCCTCCTGACCCCATCCCTACACAATTGGGCAACGTTCCTATATTCTTCCCAGGATACCTGTTCCCGCTTCCACTGCCTGTGCATTTCCTTCTTACCTTCAGTTTGACCAGCAGGTCTCGACTCAGCCATGCCAGTCTCTTGCCCTGCCTACCTGATTTCTTACACCTTGATATCGAGAGCTCTTGCACTCTATGGAAAGCATCCTTAAAGATCTGCCATCTTTGTTCTGCTCCCTTGTCCCTGAGGGCAGTTTCCCACGGGGTGCTATTGACTAACTCCTTGAAAAGCTGAAAGTTTGCTTTCCTCAAATTCAGGGTCCTGACTTTACTCTTCACCTTACCATATCCTTCAGGACTGTGAACTCCACCAGTGCATGATCACTGCAGCCCAGGCTGCCTCCAATCTTGACATCACCAATCAGTTCACTTGCATTGGTGACCATCAGGTCCAGTATCACCTCCCCTCTGGTAGGGTTATCTATCACCTGGCTCAAGAAGTTATCCTCCATGCACTCCAGGAACCTCCTGGATTGCCTAGAGCTCGCCATGCTACTTTTTCAGCAGATGTCAAAGTGGTTGAAATCCCCCAGCAGGACTAGATCCTGTGAGTGCAACATCTCCTGTAGCTGGAGAAAGAAGTCTTTGTCAATAGGCTCCCCTTTATCAGGCAGCCTGTAGACACCAACCACAAGGTTCCCTTTGTTGCCTCGGTCTCTAATTCTTACCCAAAAGCTTTTGACCTGTTCATGGCTGCTCTTCAGACAGCTCTTCGCACTCCACCCATGCCAGAGCAGATACTCACACTGTAGGCCCTGGAAGACCCTGCACTGGACTGACCCCATGCTAAATTTCAATATCATTACACTTGCAAAACAGAAATTTCTAAATTGTTTCTTTGTGTGACTTGCATAACTTCTAATGTTGGCCAGTTTGTAAATGTATTGTACAAATGTACAAGTAAAAGCATGCTCTAGCCCAGGGACAGAAGACCAAGTCAGATTTTCTATGTGGTAATTGCCCACCTCTGCTCTACACAGATGAGACCAGATACTGTAACAAAGACTGTTTCCAAAGAAAAGGAATCTATCAAGAGTACTATTTTACAAAAGTACAACTGCTATAGTTTAGCCCTGGACACGGGCTAAATATAGACAGCTTGTTTGGTGCCCAATATTTATTTAGGGCCCAACTTAAATAGCTCACCTGGGCGAATCGCAGACCTTTGATTTGAGAGTCTTGAAAGGCTGAAGTTTTGACAGATTTGACTGATTGTTACAAACATTCATTATGTTGACATGGGTAGGATGGTTGCTGGGTAGAATTCTCTGATATTTGTTTTTAGAATTGCTTTTGGAGCTGTGAGTGGTTTTATGGCTGCTTATTAGTTTTCTGCAGTTTATCACTTTTGGGCATAAGGTTAGAGGAGTTGCTCTGCTATGTTGTGTGGCATTAGGCTATGGTATTATAAATTCTTCTGTAATTATGTCAATTTCTGATTTCTATGGAATGGTAGCGGGTAAGGAGAATTTAGGATGTTTCCACCACCATGCTTGTATTGTTAGGCATTGGGAAGGTTTTTCAGTTCTCGGTCTATAAAACATTGGTATAGATGTGGGTGCTGTGCAGCTAACGCAACCCCTGCAACAGGTACCACAACTGCCTCAGTGGCTACTCAAATTTCTGCAATGGGTACTGTGACTACTCAACTCCAGATGACACACACTACGATTACTCAGACCCCAGTGACAAACACTGCACTCAACCCTGATAATCAACCCGTGCCAGTATCAGTTGCCCCTGTACAGAAGAAGAAATATACAAAAAGAGCAGGCCACAAAGGTCTACCAGGGATGTCACAAGAGGAAAAACCAGAGGTAACAACTCAATTTCCATCCCTAAGTGAGCTACGAGATATACATACGGACTACAGCCATCATGAAGGCAAGCAACTGGTTACTTGGTTGCTCCGATGCTGGAATAACAGAGCTGATGGTGTGGAGTTAGAGGGTAGAGAAGCCAAGCAGTTGGGACCAATGGCTGAAGAAGTCAGTATAGATAGAGGTCTTGCAAAAGCAGCACAGCCCCTCACTCTCTGGAGCTGAACTCCTGTTGAGCATGAAGAACAGGTATCCCTTTAGGAATGATGTCATATAAAACCCAGTCAAGTAGACAACTATTGAGAGAGGTGTTAAGAATCTGAAGGAAATAGCTGTATGGAAACCAACTTTTTTTCTGCCCTGGATGACCTGCAGACACCAGTAGATCCACATGCACTCAGAATTACTGGACACGTGGCACTAGTGGGTACTCAGTGCTCCACTGTCATATGCCAACACATTGTCATTTTTTAGCTGGAAAGAAGGCAAGGCACCAACATTGGGTGATATAGATGATCGAATGTGGCAATATGCAGACAATCTCTCTTCCTCCACATGGGCTGGCATCTAAGCTGCGGAAAAATTGTCTGAGAAATCTGCAAAACTGCTCAGTAAGCTGTTGGAAAAAATGTCCTAGATGGAGGATAGGTTGAAATCCCTACCCGTATCGACAAGTGTCTCAGTGTCCTGGCTTTTAGCTTGAACAGAGCTGGGTTTCTTTTCAGTAGCTGGAATAGCGCTGGTTTTTGGTTTCAGCCTGGGATTTGTTATGAGAGAAACACTGATAACACACCAGCGTTTGCATTTTTGTCACTGGAAGTGAAGGATTTCATGCCTACAAGCACAAGATCTAAGGGGGCAAGGAATATTTAAATTAACAAGCTAAATTGGCATTTGGATATGCCAATGGGATATTCCATATCATATCACGTCATGTCCAGTACATTAGTGAGGGGCTCTTCCTCTTTTGACTCTCTCTGACTTTCGCTCAGGCTCTCGCTCTTCCGGGATTGTGGTTTCGGTTTGGGATTGTCACTCCTCCAAGACTGTTATCTGGGAATGGGCCGGGCTTGGTCTGTGGGTGGTGAGCAGTTGCACTGTGTATCACTCATTTGCGTCCTTTGTAACTGTTATCATTATCACTATTATATTAATATTATTTTAAGTTTTCTTTTATTTCTATTATTAAACTGTTCTTATCTCAACCTACAAGTCTCCTTATCCTTGCCCCCAATCCTCTCCCCTATCCCCTGGGGGTAGGAGGGGAAGTGGGTGAACTGCTGTGTTGGCTGCTAGCCAAGGGCTATCCCAGTGAAACTATCACACAATCTCATAGACACTTGGGCCAAAGAACATGGCATTGAGTGGGTGTACCACATTCCTTGTCATGCACCAGCCTCTGGGAAAGTCGAACAATGCAATGGGCTGCTAAAAAACACACTCAAAGCAATGGGTGGTGGAACTTTCAAACACTGGGACACACATTTAGCAAAAGTCACCTGGTCAGTCAACACCAGAGGATCTGCCAACCCAGCTGGCCCTGCCCAATCAAGACTTCTACGTACTATGGAAGGGGATAGAGTCCCTGTGGTTTGCATTAAAAATATGCTGGGAAAAACAGTCTGGGTTATTCCTGCCTTGGGTAAAGGTAAACCCATTTGTGGGATTGCTTTTGCTCAAGGACCTGGATATACCAGATTACTGGTGGGTAATGCAGAAGGATGGAGAAGTTCGATGTGTACCTCAGGGAGACTTGATTTTAGGTGAAAACAGCCAATGAATTGCATATCATCATTGTTATAATTGTTGTGCATGATACTAACAATTTTAATGTAAGTATTTTCCCAGGTTAACAAGGTATGAACTCTGATAGAATCAGAACTGGTGCTCAGCAACTTCTACAAGATCAGTATCAGCAACCCTGGGCAGGGACTATACCAAATAATGCCAACGACGAACTCTGGATATAGCATACAACAAAGACTACACACCATTCTCCAACTGTACCTGATGACATCAATCCTATTAACGGTACAATACCCGATGACAAAGTCCACATCATGTTTTAGTCTCAAAAGACTATTATAACAGATGGAACCTGAAGTTATGGACTAAATGAACTCAATACATATTTTGGAGAGATGGCCCATGAATTAAGGGAATGATATCTGTATATATGTGTGTGTATATATCTTTCAAAAATAGTAGTAGTAATCAATCTAAATGTATTAGGAAGCGTGAAAACCTGAGCATGACTTAAATGGTATGGAATAAGGGGTGGATATAAAGATACGCTACTGGATTTGGAATTACCACAGCTGCTGGCACCAGACTTGCCCTCCAATGGATCCTCACTCAAGGATTTAAAGTGTGCTCATTCTGTGAGCAAAAGACTGTGACAGTTTCACTTGGTTAGCAGCCAAACAGCCATTTACTCACTCCCCCCACACTCACGGGATAGGGGAAAGAATTTGGGGCAAGGGTAAGTAGACTCGTAGGTTAAGAACAATTTAATAATAGAAATAAAAGAAAACTTTAAAAATTACATTAAAATAATAATTATAATAAAAATAGTAATAAAATATACAAATGAGTGATACACAGTGCAATTACTCACCACCCAGCGACCAAGTCCAGACCGTTCTCAGATAATGATCCTGGAGGAGCGACAATCCCAAACCGAAACCGCAATCCCGGAAGAGCGAGAGCCCGAGCGAAAGCCAGAGAGAGCAAAAGAGGAAGAGCCCCTCACTAATGTACTGGGCGTGACGTGATATGATATGGAATACCCCATTGGCATATCCAAATGCCAATTTAGCTTGTTAATTTAAATATTCCTTGCCCCCTTAGATCTTGTGCTTGTAGACTAACAGAACACAAAGTCCTTCACTTCCAGTGACAAAAATGCAAACACTGGTATGTTATCAGTGTCTCTCATAACAAGTCCCAGGCTGAAAGCAAAACACAGCACTATTCTAACTACTGAAAAAGAAACTCAGCTCTGTCCCAGCTAAAAACCAGGACACCACTACACTTCCACAGACAAAGAGATACTGGCAGTGTATGAGGGAGTTCGAGCTGCTTCAGAAGTAATTGGTACTGAAGCACAGCTCCTCCTGGAGCCCTGATTACCTGTGCTGGGCTGGATGTTCAAAGGGAAAACTCCTTCCACGCACATCATGCAACTGATGCTACATGGAGTAAGTGGATCGTATCGATCATTCAGTGGGCTTGAATAGGGAACCCAAATCACCCAGGAATTCTGGAAGTGATCATGGACTGGCTGGAAGGCAAAGATTTTGGAATGTTAGCACGGGAGGAGGTGATACATGATGAAGAGGCCCCAGCATATAATAAAGTATCAGAAAATGAGAAGCTACATGCCTTGTTTACTGATGAATCTTGTCATATTGTAGAAAAACAACGAAGGTGGAAAGCTGCTGTGTGGAGTCCTACACAAGTCGCAGAAGCAGCTGAGGGTGAAGGTGAATTGAGTCAGTTTGCAAAGGTAAAAGGCATCCAGCTGGCCTTGGACATTGCTGAGCGAGAGAAATGGCCAATGCTCTACCTCTATATGGACTCATGGATGGTGGCAAATGCCCTATGGGGGTGGTTAAAACAATGGAAGAAAAACAACTGGCAGTGCAAAGGCAAACCCATCTGGGCTCCCTCATTGTGGCAAGATTAGACAAGTTGGGTGTAAAGGTATATCACATAGATATCCATGTCCCCAAGAGTTGGGCCACAACCAGAAGGTGGATCAAGCTGCTAAGATCAAAGTGTCTCAAGTAGACCTGGATTGGCAACAGAAGGGTGATATATTTTTAGCCCGCTGGGTCCATGATGTCTCAGGCCATCAAGGTAGAGATGCAACATAGATGAAATGTAAGTGACCAACATTACACGTAACCTTGTATTATAGTACACTAATATCTTGTATTGGTAACTTTAAATTATTATTACAACCTCTGCGCAGTAGTAGACTGAACCTTTTCATCAGACTTTGTTAAGTCTCACTTTTATAACATCTTACTTCAGTAAAACCACTTTTGCTGATACCTTTTGAGGTGGTTCTTTAAGCAGTCTAAAATCTCTACTGTGACAGGGAATATGTGTATCAGGGTGTATTAGGTCTGCTTGGGATGGAGTTGATTTTCCCCATGGCAGCCCTCAGAGTGCTGTGTTTTGTATTTGGTGGCTTGAGGGATGTTGATAACACACCAGTGTTTTGGTTACTGGTGAGCAGTGCTAGCACAGCACCAAGGCTGGCTCTCCAACATTTTCCCCCCCCAGTAGGCTGGGAGTGGGGAAGGTCTTGGGAGGGGACATAGCCAAGACAGCTGACCCAAACGGACCAAAGGGATATTCCAGACCATATGACGTCTGCTCAGAAATAAAGCAAGGAGAACGGAGCGGGAGGTGGGGGGGGCATTCGTTCCTTCCGTTTGTCCTCCGGGAACCGCAACGCGTATGAAACCCTGCTTCCCGGGAAATGGCCAAACATCTCCTGCTGATGGGAAGTAGAGAATAAATATTTTGTTCTTTTGCTTCTGCACAGGCAGCTTTGCTTTGCTTCTATTAAACTGTCTTTGTCTCGACCCACGAGTTTGTTTTTTTTTGTGTTCCATCTTATTTTCTCCCCTCCCCATCTTGCTGAGGAGGGGGGTGATAGAGTGGGCTTTGGTGAGCATCTGGCATCCAGCCAGGGTCAACCCACCACACAGGAGCAAGAGCAGAGATTCCCCTGCAGCCCGTGACAAAGACCATGGTGAAGCAGGTTGTCCCTCTGCAGCCCATGGAGGACAATATTGGAGCAGATATCCACCCTGCAGCCTGTGGGAGACCCCATGCTGGAGCAGGTGGATATGTCCTAAAGGAAGCTGCAGCCCATGGAAGGCCCACACTGGAGCAGGTTCCTGGCAGGAGCTGCTGCTCGTGGAGGGAAATGAGGGTTTCTGGTAGGAACTATGGCCTGTGGGGGACCCATACTGGAGCAGTCCGTTCCTGAAAGATTGTACCCCCATGGAAAGAGCCCATGCAGGAGCAGTTCGTGAAGAACTGCAGCCCATAGGAAGGACCCACATTGGAGTTCATAAAGACTGTATCCCATGGGAGGGACTCCATGCTGGAGCAGGGGAAGAGCATGAGGAGGAAGAAGTGGCAGAGAAACTGTTAGGGACTGACCACAGCCGCCATTCCCCATCCACCCTCAGATGGAGGGCAGAAGAATTGGGAACAAAGAAGTGAAGTTGAGCCTAGGAAGAAGAGGGATGTGAGGGGAAGGTGTTTTTAGTTTTGTCTTTGCTTCTCACTATCCTATTCTGTTATTAACTAGCAATAAATGAAATTAATCATCCCCAAGGTGCATCTGTTTTGCTGGTGACTGTAATTGGTAAGGTATCTCCCTGTTCTTTTTTCAGCCCATAAGCTTTTTTTTCATCTTATTTTCTCCCTTTGTCCTATTGAGGAGGGGAAGTGAGAGCAGCTTAGTGGAAACCTGGCAACCATCTAAGGTTAACCCATCACATCAGTTAATCAGGAAAACATCAAAACATTGCAGTTCCTGAATAGCCAAAACACTCTTTGACTTCAGTGGGAAAATTTGGTGCATAAGGAATGAAGAACAATGACCAGAACTAGAACAGAAAGAATGTATTAGATTACAACACTCTGTTATAATTTTAAGTTCCCATGTTATGTAGTTACTTGGGGATAAACTTCAAATTAAAGCAACATAAAGGACAGACAGGAAACTAGGTGAAATTAACAACTCAATAAATATTTACATTTTTAAATTAATGGGAACAGCAGTTAAAAAAATAAGCTAAACAGTACTAAGTGTAATTTGTCTTATCTGATGCTGTTTTGTCTTTACATGCTGTAAAGGTATATGGAAGGAGAGTGTCTGCTCCTTTAAGGGTATCTGGTCAAAGGAACCATAAACAAAACCAGAGACAAACCTGAGGGACAAATGATAAGGGAGTTTGTGGTAAGAACAAATCTGGCCAGTCACACTAATTGGTTAGGATGTGTGGAGTGTGAGAGGGCATATTTCTTCAGCTGGTAGGATAAGGAAAGGGAGGGAGAGAAACACAGAGACATAAAACCTGACCACACCTGATGTGTGTGTGTGTGTGCTGCAAGGACTAAGCACCAGCTACTGATGAGACTTGTGTGTGAGTGGAATTTTGTGCCAGCTACTGAATCAGACAGGGGGTGTAGGTGCCCTGCAGCCTGTGCTGTCAGCTACTAGAGCAAGCAAGGGTCCTAGAATTGGTAGCTGGAGGGAGCCATAGATCTCTAAATCTAGGTAAAGTCCTACAAACTTTGTGCCTGGAATGCCAGCTACTGGGTGGGATCAGCATGAGTGGATTTGGTGCCAGCTACTGGAGTCAAAACATGGGCATAGGCACTCCGTGGCCCCTGATGTCAGATACTGGAGGATCTTTAAACTCCAAACACTGAGGTGGGAAGTGTTTGTCCTGAAAACCAGCTACTGGGAGGGACCAGTGTGAGTGAGAGGCTCAGTGGCAGCAGCTACAGTGGGACTGCCTATCACAGCCCATGTGCCTGGTACTGGCTGCTGGTGGGGGCTGAGGGTCTGTATCTTCCCCAAACCTAGTGTGTATGCGTATTCACTAGCAAAGTTCAAGCTGGAGTAGCTGGTAAGTAGGAGGCCCTGGGTCTGGGCAGGGTTATCAGACGTACAAAGGTCCGTGATGGTATACATAGGGAGACTTGCAAGTGCGGAGTGCCTATGGGATAAGTGTGTATATGTTTGCTAGTGAGCATCAAGCTGCACTAGCCAGCAAGTAGGGGACCCGTGAAGCAGATTAAGAGGGCCCAGGGTATGGGCAGGGGTACCTGACAGACAGAGGGGCTGTGCCAGTACTTGAAGGATCCTCAAGCGTGCATGTGCTTGTGAACCTGAAGTGTTGCGTGTGTACTTTCGCTAGTGAACTTCTATCTCTACCAGCTGTGGAGGAGGAAGGGGATTTGACTGTCTATGTTTTATGAGAGTCCTATATGTAGGAGCTGTTGAAGGCAGTGCCTTATCTGTGGCAGTCTGTGTAACTGGTCATGTCAGTGTCCTCTGCCTGTGTATGCAACTTGCGTCTCTGAAATATATGCTCAACTTCACTACTGGTTGAACCTGCAAATGGGAAAGTGGCAGTCACGTCCCTCAGCCTAGGCAGAGAGACCCCAGGACCCTGGGCACACCAGGCTGGGCTCCAGAAGTCAGGCAGAAGGAAGTCCGGGGCCAGAGCAGCTGAAGGAATAAGCCATGCTCTTAACATCCCCCAACACATTCATTTATCAGTTTTCACACAGAATATTGGACAAATTTGGAAAGAAACTATCTTTCTCCTAGCACTGATAAGTACTATACTGCACTATGAATTATAGTACAACAGAACCAAGGACAATAAATATCATTTTAGGCAGTCATATGAAAAGTAAAGATGGATCTTGGAATTTTATTTACACACTGCCATCCAATTAATTTTCTTTAAAGAAAAAAAAAATCTTAGAAAGGCATGCTAAAAACCACTAATCATTAACAAGATATTTCAACAATAGACAATAGAACAAAGGTTCTCATTTACCTAATCATTGGTACAAATCAACAGGAAACAAAAAACATGGAATTTGGACACACCATTCCCTTAAAAGCTTTAAAACATCCCAGCATACCAATGATTTTTTCCCCCCTTTTGCTTGACATTAAACAATTTGTATCCATTCTACTTAGTGTCAAGAATTGATGTCACTGCCACTGCAGCAACCATAAAAGATCACAGGATGCAAATAGGCTGCAGCTACAATGTAGATGAGACAGAGCTGCAACCTACTTACCACTATTACAGTTGATTCGAGTAATTTTACATTCCAAATATGTCCACTGAAGGAATGATGAGTTTAAAAGAACAGAGCTACCATTTATTTTAAATAAGGGCTATAATTTGTTTTGATTTTCAAAAACAGTATCATGAAGTATATATGATGACAATTAGCCTGTCTTAAGACACTTTTTTTTTAGTATTGCAATTAAGCTGCTTAAAATAAAAATATTCTCGTTTCACTTAAAGAGTTTTAGTACATTCTAAACCCACAATAATAAATAAATAAAATTAATACAAGTCAGTCATACCTTTAGCCACAGCTTCTTTATACTTTTCTTTGGCAGAATGTACTTCTTTTATTAGTTGTCTATAGCTAGATTTTAGTTTCTCCAGTTCTGTCTTTGTGACCTTTAAGAAAACAGAAATATAAAATGGATTCAAAATATTCAACCTCAACATTACAAACAATCTTGCCATTAGTGAAAAAGAATTACAGGATTTATTTTCCAAAATAAGCATATTAAATTTTTTCATTAGCTTGAGGTTATCTGAAAAGGCTATTATTACCTGCTATAACAAAAACAAAATCAATAAATGTAAGGGATGAAATTGAGGTCTGAAACAGTTTCCCTATTTGCATCAGTGCAGTACAGTGTAACAACAAATGTTTAAGAAACACAGTTTATCATAAACATTAGTACATTTTAATCAAGTGGAAAAAAACACCAAAAAGATGCTTATTAAAAATCATGCTAGATTAAAAAGTTCTATACACTACACTAAACCTTCCCCCAAGTTGGACAGAGCCAGATCCAGTTGGCTCCAAAACAGACCTACTGCTGACCAAAGCTGAGCCAGTCCACAACACATATGGCACCTCTGTGATAACGTATTTAGGAAGGCATAAAATACTGTGTGGTAGCTGTGATAGACAGGAGTGAGAAAAAAATGTGAGATAAAAACCTGCAGATTACAAGGTCAGTGAAGGATGAGAAGGAAGGAGGTGCTCCAGATGCTGGAGCAGAGATTCCCCTACAACCTGTGGTGAAGACCATGGTGACACAGGCTGTCTCCCTGCAACCCGTGGAGGACCATGTCAGAGCACATATCCACACTACATGCAGTGGAGGACCCCATACTGCAGCAGATAAATATACCCTGAAGGAAGCTGCAGCCTGCAGAGAGGAACCCATGCTGGAGCAGGCTCCTGGCAAGAGCCATGGCCTGTGGGGGACCCACACTGAAGCATTCTGTTCTTGAAGGACTGTACCCCATAGTATGGACCCATGCTGCAGCAGTTCTTGAAGAACTGCAGACCATGGGAAGGACTCGCATCAGAGCAATTAGTGAAGGACTGTATTTCATGGGAGGGACCCCACGCCAGAGCAATGGAAACGCATGAGGAGGAAAGAGCAGCAGAGGCAGTGTTATGAACTGACCACAACCCCTGCTCCCCATCCCCCTGTACTGCTGACAACTCAGAGGAGGAGGTAGAAGAGTCAGGAGCAAAGTTGAGCCTGGAAAGAAAAAAGGGGTAGAGGTGGTTTTAGTTTTGTCTTTGTTTTCTCACCATCCTACTCTCTTTTTAATCAGCAATAAATTACTCTTCCTCACGTTGAGTCTGTTTTGCCCGTGATGGTAACTGGTAAGCATTCTCCCTGTCTTTACCTCAACCCACAAGATTTTCCATCGTATTTTCTCTTCTGTTCTGTTGAGGAGGGGGAGTGAGGAAGTGGCTAGATGGGCATCTGGCAGCCAGCCAAGGTCAACCCACCACACTCCAACACCCTGGCCTTTATCCTGAGTTCTCCTATCTACTCCCCAGGTCTCCTACTCACTGGCTTGTCCAGCTTGGTGCTCATTCACAGAAACACACACTCCTACACTCATCTCGGAGTCATTCCACGCTTGCAGACCATCCCAAATACCAGCACTGCCCCTCTGTCCACCTGATACCCCATGTGACTAGAAGTGCTGTTAACACAACAGTGTTTTCGCTACTGCTAAACAGTGCTTGGACAGCATCAAGGCCTTCTCTGTTTCTCACTCTGCCCCGCCAATGAGTAGGCTAGGGGTGGGCAAGAAGTTGGGAGGGGACACAACCAGGACAGCTGACCCAACTGACCAAAGGGATATTAAATGCATATAACATGATGCTCAGCAATGAAAACTGAAGAGAGGGCTATTTGGGGGAGGTAGCCAACGCTCAGAGACTGGCTGGGCATCAGTCTACTTGTGGGAGGTAGTGAATGATCACTTTTGCATTACTTGTTTGTTTCTTCCCCACCACCACCACTTAAGCTGCCTTTATCTTGACCCACAATTTTTCCTGCTTTTGTTTTTTCTGTTCTCTCCCCCATCCCACTATGGGCAGGGGGAGTGAATAGCTGCATGGTGCTTAGCTGCTGGCTAGGGTCAACTCACTGTATCTGTCCAAATAAATTAATATAGAAGAATGTTTTCAGTCTCTTCCTTGTCAGCTAGCAGGGGAGAGAAAACATGGAAAAAATACTGAAAATTGAAACTAGACACAGTCTACATATCACAGATCATCACTTGTACCATAGCACAAAACCAGAAGAACTAAAAAAAAATCACCCTTTATTTTCTAAACAAAAATATAATAAAGCTATAAAACATAGTTGAATAAAATACCTTGTACATCTCCGCTTCAATTTGTTGATGAACATCTACATAACTCTTTTTCACTTGCTGCTTATCTTTGATCATCATTGTAAGCTTATGCAAAGGCCCAGAATTAAGATCCTCTGCATGTGTCTTCATTATTTTACTCAGCTGTTCTGTTTGCTGCACCATGAGCAACCAAGACTATTAAAAAAAAAAGGCATAAAAGCAGTTACTTATTCTGGCTTACAAATACCAAAATGATGAACAGGAACTGTGGGGAAAATGCATCACTGTTTAAAACAATATAGTATTCTTTTTAGATCTTCTAAAGTTCTTTCTGCTACAGCAAAACCATCCCTTGAACTTATTCATAAGAAAAGTATCAGAGACAAAAACATAATATTGCATGGTCACATTTCAGCAGTGTTTTAGTACTTCTGAACATCCATGAAAGCTGTACAGCCTTTTCTGGATTACATCCTCAACACCTTTGATAATTGTATCCCTGTGTTCTTTGTTCTCTTATTTCCTAATCACAGATCCCTTCTTCATGCTGACTTTTCTGCCTTTATCGAAGTATTTCACAGTAATATGCATTTGAGTTGTAATTGTTTAAGAGGATACTATTAATCAGCTTCTCCATATTAATTGATATATCATCAGTGTTCAGTCCTTCAGTGGCAAAAACATAAGGTGCTAATGCAATCAAAGTCAGTATTACAGTTTATAGATATATATATATGCGCCTTTTCTCATAAGTGTAACAACTTTGCATAATAACTTTGCTCACTTGCATGCACACGTAGGAAACAAAATCTTAAAGCACACATTGTTCAAATTCCAGGATGTAATGACTATTAGTGAAGGAGACAGTTTTTCCTTGAGCAGGTGTTGCTAGTAACAATAAGCAAAGAACAACCAAACAACTAATCACTTCAAGGCTTTTGCAGATGTCAGTACACGAACAGTAGACAGGGAAGAGTTATGGACAGCAACAGCAACATCCTTATTCTCCTCGAGGACTTGACAAAGAAGAGTTATGGATACTAACCAGAACATCTTTATCTTTCTCAAGGGCCTGGGAAACTTCTAAGTCAACAATATTATTTATGACTTAATGCATTAAAGGACAATGTGGGAAAGAATGTTCACTGCTAAAAGATTGCTAGAGACCACTCATGACCACCCTAGCTATACAAAACGCATGCGTAATCAGTATGCGAAGATGATAATAAGTTATGGGAAATCGCTTGAATATGCATAATAATTCTGGGAAATGTAATGTATATGTATGTAGCCTGATAATATAACAAGAGCTGCCTTGCAACCGGTGCGCGTGCTTTGAGGTGTGAACCTCTGTGCGCCCGGTGCTGTGAAAAAAGAATGCTTGCTTTCTAAAATGCCAAAATGAGTTTTAGAGAGTTTTTGTATTTGCCACTTTACGGTACCACTAACAGAGAATGTATTGCTACACAACCTTAAAATTTAAGTTGACAGTGAAATTTAAAGGCAAGCCCATACAAAAGATTTGCCAGTAGCATATTAATATTTACGCTATAGTGCAAAGATGTACAGAGATCAGGGGTGCAGTTTGAGGAACATGGAGAGTAATATTTATTGTGACACATTTTAGTAGGTCATTGGAAAAAAAAAAAAGTTAGACTTTGTTACTTACAAAAACCAGACAAAAACTCCAAACTAACAAAAAAAATTCCAATCCTGTTGATTTATAAGGATTTTCTTACCTTGGACACATTGCTGATATAATCCACTTGACAAGTCTTCTCTTTATCTATTTGATTACAAAGATTTTGTAAAGTGGAAGCATACTCCTTATCACTTTTTACTCGCATAACCATAAATTTCTTCACTGTTTCCAGCAGTCGTAGTTCCCAGTCTTGCAGTTTTAATAAAGCATCATGAGAATACTTCAGGTCACTTCCAAACCCCATTTTTTAAGGCACTCTATACCGCACAGGTGACAAGATAGATTCTTCACCACATCTGAAAGTAGAACAAGATTCATGAGAAAGGTATCAAAAGAAAAACTTGTGTTAGAATGCAACTATTAATGCCTAAACTCTGAAATAACATAATCATAAGAGTAAGCATTACGTTATATACACCACTTGGAAACCAATTGAAAGGAGGGTCAAAATAGTTTCCAACACCAACCTACGACTTGAAGAAATCTCGGGTCCTCCATATTACAGCTTAATCTCAGTTTGCAGCCTCCAGTTTCTCATCTGTAAAATGTAGTAGTATAATAGCACCTATCTGTTGGGGCCTTAGCAATATTACATGGCTATGATACTAGCTAGGCTGCTTGTTACTAGGTTACGTGGCAGAAAGATAAACTGCAATAGAAGAATGTAGAAGTAAGCTGAAAAAACAGGATATTACGGCAGGGAAGTCGGACGTGGAACCAAGATAAGAACGAACCAGTGGGACTGAGAGGTCAGAGTGTGAACAGTAGCTAGTAACCAATAATAATTAGTTTTGTAGCATGCTTGGTGCATGGACACGTATACGGAACTCAAAGGGGTATATAACAAGCAGCTTTCTGATAATAAAGTGGATTTGAACTTGCATCTCATAGATGTGTGAGTAGTTCATTTCTCGCTCGCCTGATTGCCCGCGGCACCTATCTGTACTGGGTAAATTTCTTTCAGCCTGTATGCTGCTATGTTTTGGATTTCTGACCAAAACTGTTGATAACACACTGATGTTTTTGCTATTGATGAACAGTGCTTCCACAGTGTCAAGGCCTTCTCATTTTCTCACACTGCCCTGCCAGTAAACTGGGGATTGGAAAGAAGTTAGGAGAGTACACAGCTGGGGTAGCTGACCTAAACTGACCAAAGGGATATATTCCACGCCATATAACATCATGTTCAGCAATAAAAACAGAAGGTAGTCTTTCTGCTTTTGGGAGGTGGAGAGTGACTGCCTATGCATCACTTATTCCTCCTTTCTTTTATTAAACTGTATTTATCTCAAGCCACAAGTTTTTCTTGCTTTTGCTCTTCCAATTCTTTCCCCATCTTACTGCAGGGAAAGTGAGTGAGCGGCTGGTGGGTGCATAGTTGTTGGCTGGGGCCAAACCACCATACTCCCTAACATTAGTGACTAGTCCTAGTGACTCAAAATACTTGATTCCAGTGTTAAGTCCTAAGAGCACTGCATCTCTGAGAAATGGATAACTGGAAGATGACTAGGTACTTTGTTCCTAAATACCGTGGTAAAAGCTTCAGATTCAACCTCCCAAAAGTCAGAAGATATTTCAAATCAGGATCCCCGAGATACACACATCATAAGAGAGTCCTTAATTTCATACCATTTCCCCCTAAAGCAGCTCCATGTCATTGCACAAAATGGACATTATTTGATAATCCGATAAGAAATATTGAATATTACTGTATGAAATTCTATAGTACAACCACAGGTCAAAGACATGCCTGAGCTACCTTTAAAACACCTGCTTCTGATACTGATACACATGCAGCTACATCACAGAAGAGCTGAGCCCACATATATGAGTAATTTCAAAAGACTTACATAGGTTTTGCACTGTGGGCTGAACTCCATTTTCTGTGTATCCACCTAAAACTTATCCCCATACTAATCAGCTTAAAACTTGGTCAGATAAACTTACATAAACTACAGTTATAGCTCTAGATTGCAGCATAAACATATCCTGCACATTGCTTTTTCACCAGTTCCTGCACTCCAGACAAGCATTAGTTCTTTTGAACACAGAAGTATTAATTTCTTCAGAGATGTCCTGGTTTTGCTAGGATAGAGTTAATTTTCTTCTTAGTAGGTAGACTAGCTGTGTTTTGGTTTCAGTATGGGATTTGTTATGAGAGGAAGGTTGATAAAAGTACTCATGTTATTAGTTGCTGCTGGAGCTCAAGGCCATCGTGTTTGGCTGGTTCACAGCTGCATTAGGACTGGGAGGAAGAAGCGCAGTGAATAGCAAAACCCAGAACTGGCATTTGGATGTGCCCATGAAATATTCCATATTATATCCTGTCATGTCAGTATATTAACCAGGGCTGACCAGAAGACGGGGGTATTCTCTCAGAGATTGCTCAGGTTCGCTCTTTCGGGTGTTTCAGTTTCAAGACTGTCTCGGATCCGGGATCGCTGGCTGGCACAGGCCGGGCATTGGTCGGCGGGTGGTGAGCAATTACACTGTGCATCACTCATTTGTATATTGTTATCACTGTTGTTATCATTATCATTTTAATTAGTAAACAGTTTTTATCTCAACCCATGAGTTTCCTTGTCCTTTTCCTTCCAATTCTCTCCCCTATTCCCTTGAGGGGGGGAGGGTGAGAGAGCAGGCTGTGTTTGGCTACAAACCAAAAGAGTGAAACCACTACAACAGGCTTTTCATTGCCACTTACATTAGCTGAGTGCTTTACAAACATTAATAGACTTATCTTCCAAACAGTCCAAAAAGGCAAAGTGGGACTAACACTCTTATTTTATGCAAATACCTAAGTGTCCTGGTTTTTGCTAGGATAGGGTTAATTTTCTTCTCAGTAGCTAGAAAGCACTGTGTTTTGGTTTCAGTGAGGATTGTTATGAGAACAATGTTGATAACTACAAGGACACTGTGCTTGGGCAGTTGCCAAAAAGAGGACTGGAAGGGGAGGGGAGGTGGAGAAGAAAAGTGCAGTAGTTAGTAAAACCCAGAACTGACAGCTGGATATGCCAATAAGATATTCCATAGCATATTACGTCATGTTCAGTATATTCACCGGGGCTGACCGGAAAGGGGGGGATTCTCTCGGGAATCGCTCGGGCTCGCTTTTCCAGGATTGCGATTTCGGTTTCAGGGTTCCTTTTCACTCTTCCAGGATCGTTATCAGCGGGTGGAGAGCAATTGTACTCTACATCACTCATATATAGATAGTTATTATCATTATTATTAATATTACTCTGTGGTGGGTTGACCCTGGCTGGATGCCAGATGCCCACCAAAGCCCACTCTATCATCCCCCTCCTCAGCAAGATGGGGAGGTGAGAAAATAAGATGGAACACAAAAAAAAAAAAATCCAAACTCATGGGTCAAGACAAAGGCAGTTTAATAGAAGCAAAGCAAAGCTGCGCGCGCAGAAGCAAAAGAACAAAATATTTATTCTCTACTTCCCATCACCAGGTGATGCTTGGCCACTTCCCGGGAAGCAGGGCTTTGTACGCATAGCAGTTACCCTGGAGGACAAATAGAAATAACAAATGCCTTCCCTTCTCCCTCCATTCTCCTTGCTTTATTTCTGAGCAGACGTCATATGGTATGGAATATCCCTTTGGTCCGTTTGGGTCAGCTGTCCTGGCTGTGTCCCCTCCCAAGACCTTCCCCATCCCCAGCCTACTGGAGGAAATGTTGGAGAGCCAGCCTTGGTGCTGTGCTAGCACTGTTCACCAGTAACCAAAGCACTGGTGTGTTATCAACACCCCTCGAGCCACCAATATGAAACACAGCACTCTGAGGGCTGCCACGGGAAAAATCAACTCCATCCCAATCAGACCCAATACATATTCTTATTATTTGAATGTTATTTTACTCTAATTATTAAATTGTTCTTATCTCAACCTACAATTCTCTTTACCTTTATCCCTCCAGTTCTCTCCCCAATTCCCTGGGTGGGGGGGAAGGGGGCTGCAAGTGGCTGTGTCTTGTTTGGCTGCAAGCAAAGTTAAACTATCACAGTGTTTTTGGCGCCCAACATGGGGCACGAAAGGTTGAGATAACGACAGTTCTGACCAAAGTGTGTTAGAAAGAATCTGCAATAAGCATTTGTTATGATGACTTGGTTGTCAGTGATCGGAATGTTGTTGCACTGGATTGCTGAGTTGTTCCTTGAGTTCTTTGAGGTGGCACCTTACACACCGTTTATATTTTTCACTGTCCCTAGGTGTTGGTTTGGGGCTAGGGGTACTGTTCTGGTGTGTGGTACAGTGATGGTTGTTAGTACGATAAAAAGATGGGTAGTGAGACCAATTTTGTACCTGCATTCAGCAGTGACAGGTGGCACACAGAGCAAAGCAGCAGAAGCGGATCCATCTCCACATTGCAGGAGCTATCTGGTGATTGTTCTTACCAATGACACCAGTGGTTTTTTCTGTTTGGGAGGGGGAACATTTTTGTTTAATTTCCTGCTCCCAGTTACAAAAGTTTTTGAGAATTTTGAATATTCATGGGATAATCAAACTAGCATAATCATGCTGCTAGTTCTTCTGAATGTACGTCAGGTTTTAATGCATGTCACACTACCTAGGAGGATCACCCCATCAGCTGCTGGAGTTACCCTGGCACCTGCTACAGTTGCCTCAACCTCTCTGACTGATACTGTGACTACTCCAGTTGCTTCAACCTTGGCGACAGACACTGCAGCCTCTCCAACCCCTACAGAAAGCAGTGCAGCTACTCCAACCCCATCAAGAAGCACTACAGATGAACTAGAGAACCAACACGTGCCAGTATCAGTTGCCCCTGTACGGAAGAAGACGTGGACACGAAAGTCAGTACATTTACAGAGGGATGAAGAAGATGAAGCTTATGATCTTCCTAAGGAGAAAGAGGAGGATGGAAGGGGAGATGGAGACAGTACAACAACCACTGAGCGACCTGCGGGATATACGAAAAGATTTCACCTGTTACCAAAGTGAGCACCTCATTATGTGACTGCTCAGATGCTGGGATAATGGGGCCAGTAGCATGGAGTTAGAGGGTAGAGAAGCCAAGCAGCTGGGATCCCTCTCTAAGGAAGTGGGCATTGATAAAGCAATTGCAAGAGGGGAACCAACCCGCAGTCTTTGGAGGCGGCTCTTGGTGGGTGTGAAGGAAAGGTATCCCTTCAAGGACGATAACAGATGCAGTCCAGGCAAATGGGTCAGCATGGAGAGAGGGATTCAGTACCTGAGGGAACCGGCTGTGTAGGAGCTGATTTACCAAGACCTGAGGTGAGGGGAATGTGGGAATGTGTCTTGGAATACCCTGAGAGGACTGTGGGAACTGAAGGGATACATGTCTGGAGATACGAGAAGCACCTGCGTCGACAAGTTATGAGAAAGGAACCTTGAAATGTATCCAAAAAGATGTACCCTGGCAAGCACACAGGAAGGGATGCACGCAAAGTCCATCAGCCAATTAGGGGCATGTGAACTGCTCGTGCTGTGAGTGAAGAGCCAATAACATGTTAACGGGTGTGGGTGATTTCATTAGTGTTGGGGTATAAATATAACTGTATTAGAACAAATAAATGGCTTCTTGCTTGATCATATTGATTGTGTGGCAGAGTCCATTGTTGAGTTCCCGCACCGAGGGACATGAGGGTAACTGAAGACCCAGATGAAATCCTGTGCACAGTACCCATGTGGCGAAATGTTGTATTGAGTGCACCAGCACCATATGCCAGCTCATTGGCAGCAGTAGAAGTAAAAGAGGATGAGGAGGCACCAACTGTAAATGAAGTGGCTATCCAGCTCTTTGTCTCTATATGAGCTTGTGTCTCGGCCGTGGAAAAACTACCAGGAGTCCTGAAGAAACATGTGGAGAAACCAAGAGTTCCAGTGATTTGAGGACAGGCTCCACCCTCCACCCATTCAGACCTATGTCTCAGCTGTTAGGAGCAAGCGTTTCCCTGCTCAAGAGAGACAGTATACACAATAGGGCACACTGTGGTTTTACTTGCATGACCATGGAGAAGACACGAGCAAGTGAGATGGGAAATCTACCTCAGTCCTGCAGGCACAAGTACACGAGCTGCAAAGAAAAACAAGTACAAATAGGGATTCTTCTGGTCCTTCTAGGAAAAATGCTGCTCCAGTCTCCAGTGGACAATTCCCCAGAGAGCATAAAAGGCCTGATGATACTCTCAGTCCTTTCCTTGCTCCTAATCCTTCTGAACATATTTCAGTAGAAGTGAGTGATGAATATGATGACCAGCATTAGAGGGGCCCTGCCTCCAGGCAGGCAGAGGAAAGGGATAACCGAGTTTACTGGACTGTGTGGATTCGTTGACCTGGCACATCTGACCCCCAGCAGTACAAATCTTTAGTGGACACTGGTGCCCAAAGCACCCTGATGCCATCAGACTTTAAAGGAGCAGAATCCACCTGTATTTCTGGAGTCACAGGGGGGTCCCAACAGCTGACTGTGTTGGAGGCTGAAATGAGCCTGACTGGGAATGACTGGCAAAAGCACCCTGTTGACAGGGGTCACGGATCACTAGAGATGTTGTACAATCAGAGGCTTAGCAGAAGCAGCGAGGATATGAAATGGCTCAGGCCGCAGTAGCCAGCTTAGGCCCTTGACATACGTATAACAAGCAATTGCACTGTCAGGGTAAATTAGCAGAAGTCTCCAGGATACTTACTTGTCCTTGAGACTTCAAACAACTTTAGCAAAACTAAGTTGGGAAAAAGAAGGGAGTAGCTTTAGCTGGTAACCGCAAAGTCGGAGTATCCTGTTGACGCCCTTGGGACGTGAACAGAGCAAAGCCATCTGTTATAACAAAGGAGAAAGTTCCCAGGATAATTAATAAACCAATCAGTATAGGTCTTTAAGAATATGCAGGAGCTTAATTAACCACTGTATATAAGGAGCACGTATGTAATCCGGGTCTTCCCTCCGTCGCGACAGCACCCCACTGTGACTGGCCCAGGTGCTCCGTGCATTCTCGGCACAGATTACCTCAGGAGAGGGTATTTCAAGGATGCAAGAGGGCACCAGTGGGCTTTTGGCATAGCTGCCTTGGAGACAGAGGAAATCAAACAGCTGTCTGCTCTTCCTGGTCTCTCAGAAGACCCTTCTGTTGTGGGACTGCTAAGGGTCAACAGGTTGAAGACCAACAGGTTCCCACTGCTACCACAACAGTGCACCAGTGGCAATATCACACCGATTGAGACACCATAATTCCCATCCATAAACTGATTCGTCAGCTGGAGAGCCAAGGAGTAATCAGCAGGACTCGCTCTCCCTTTAACAGCCCCATATGGCCTGTGTGAAAGTCAAATGGGGAGTGGAGACTGACAGGGGACTATCATGGCCTGAATGAACTCACACAACCACTGAGTGCTGCAGTGCTGGACATGTTAGAGCTCCAATATGAACTGGAGTCCAAGGCAGCCAAGTGGTACGCCACCATAGACATTGCTAATGCGTTCTTCTCCATTCCTTTGGCAGCAGAGTGCAGGCCACAGTTTGCTTTCACCTAGAGGGGTGTCCAGTACACCTGGAATTGACTGCCCCATGTCATCAGATCCCAATGGATGAGATCAATAAAATAACAGCTATGTCTCCACCAACTAACAAGAAGGAAGCACAAAGCCTTCTTAGGCGTTGTGGGTTTATGGAGAATGCACATTCCAAATTACAGTGAGATCGTGATCCCTCTCTACCAGGTGACCTGAAAGAAGAATGATTTCTCATGGGGTGCTGAGCAACGACAAGCCTTTGAACAAATCAAACAGGAGATAGTCCATGCAGTAGCTCTTGGGCCAGTTTGGACGAGACAAGACATTTATATTGGGTTTGCATGTCAAGGTTTTGGTAGCAGCAGGGAGGGGGACATGGGGGAGGCTTCTGTGAGAGAAACTTCCAGAAGCTTCCCCCATGTCTGACCTGACACAGCCAATGCCAGCCGGCTACAAGAACGGACCCGCCGCTGGCCAAGGCTGAGCCAATCAGTAACGCCTCTGTGATAAAATAATTAAGAAAAAAAAAAAGGAAGAGAGGGAAAAAGGCTGCACACTTTGCAGCTGGAGAGAGGAGTGAGAAGATGTAAGAGAAAACAACTCTGCAGACACCAAGGTCAGTGAAGAAGGAGGGGGAGGAGGTGCTCCAGGCACCGGAGCAGAGATTCCCCTGCAGCCTGTGGTGAAGACCATGGTGAGGCAGGCTGTCCCTCTGCAGTCCATGGAGATCCATGGTGGAGCAGATGACCACCTGTAGCCTGTGGAGGACCCCACGCCGGAGCAGGTGGATGCCCGAAGGAGGCTGTAACCCCGTGGGAAGCCCGCGCTGGAGCAGGTTCCTGTCAGGACCTGTAGCCCATGGAGAGAGGAGCCCACACCGGAGCAGGTTTGCTGGCAGGACTTGTGACCCCGTGGGGGACCCGAGCTGGAGCAGTCCCTTCCTGAAGGACTGCACACCATGGAATGGACCCATGCCAAAGCAGTTTGTGAAGAGCTGTCAGTCATGGGAAGGACTCACGTTGGAGAAGTTCGTGGAGGACTGTCTCCCCTGAGAGGGACACCACGCTGGTGCGGGGGAAGGAATCCTCCCCCTGAGGAGGAAGGAGCAGCAGAAACAACGTGTGATGAACTGACCCCAACCCCATTCCCTGTTCCCCTGTGCTGCTGGGGGGAGGAGGTGGAAATCGGGAGAGAAGTTAAGCCCGGGAAGAAGGGAGGGATGGGGAAGGTGTTTTAAGATTTGTTTTTTTTTCTTACTTCTCATTATCCTCTAATTTTGATCGGTAATAAAGTAAATTTGTTTTTTTCCCCCAAGCCGCGTCTGTTTTGCCCATTCCAGTAATCGGTGAGTGATCTCTCTCCGTGCTTATCTCCACCCACAAGCTTTTCATTATAATTTTCTCCCCCTGCCCATTTGAGGAGGGGGAGTAATAGAGTGGGCTTTGGTGGGCATCCGGCCTCTGGTCAGGGTCAACCCACCACAACATTAAAAATGTGCTCTACACTGAAGCCGGAGACAATGGACCAACTTCGATCCTCTGGCAGAAAGCACCAGGGGAGACTTGAATTCGATCCCTTGGATTTTGGAGTCGTGGATACAGAGGATCAGAGACCCGATATACTCCAACTGAAAAAGAGATATTGGCAGCGTATGAGGGAGTTTGAGCTGCTTCATAAGTGATCAGTACTGAAGCACAGCTCCTCCTGGCGCCCCGATTGCCCGTGCTGGGCTGGATGTTCAAAGGGAGCGTTCCCTCTACACACCACGCAACTGATGCCACATGGACTAAATGGGTGGCACTGATCACACAACGAGCTCGGATTGGAAGCCCCAGTCGCCCAGGAATTCTGGAGGTGATCACAAACTGGCTTGAAGACAAAAATTTCGGAATGTCACCAGAGGAAGAGGTGACATGTGCTGAAGAGGCTCCACCATATAATGAACTACCAGATAGTGAGGGTCAATATACATTGTTCACTGACGGCTCCTGTCTTATTGTAGGAAAACACTGAAAGTGTAAAGCTGCTGTGTGGAGTCCCACTACCCGACTAGTCGCAGAGGCTGCTGAAGGAAAAGGTGAATTGAGCCAGATTGCAGAGGAAAAAGCCATCCAACTGGCCTTGGACATTGCTGAGCGAGAAAAATGGCCAATCCTCTACCTCTGTACGGACTCATGAATGGTGGCAAATGCCCTGTGGGGGTGGTTACAGCAATGGAAACAGAGCAACTGGCAGCACAGAGGCAAACCCCTCTGGGCTGCTGAATTATGGCAAGACATTGCTGCTCGGCTAGAGACTGGTTGTAAAGACACGTCATGTAGATGCTCATGTGCCCATAAGTCGAGCCACTGAAGAACATAAAAATACTCATCAGGTAGACCAGGCTGCTGAGATCAAAGTGTCTCAAGTAGACCTGCACTGGCAACATAAGGGTGAAAAATTTTTAGCCGGATTATACCATGACTCTTCAGGACATCAAAGGAAGAGATGCGACATATAGATGGGCTTGTGATCGAGGGGTGGACTTAACCACGGACATTATTGCACAGGTTATTCATGAATGTGAAACCAGCTGTGATCAAGCAATCCAAGCAGTTAAAACCTCTCTGGTATGGAGGACGATGGTTAAAATATAAATATGGAGAAGCCTGGCAGATTGTCTATGTCGCGCTCCCACAAACGACCGGGTTAGAAACATATGCTGTGCCCCATTTCACTGCCCAAAACACCATTCCAGGCCTTGAAAAGCAGGTCTTGTGGCGACATGGCACCCCAGACAGAATTGAGTCAGACAACGGGACATATTTCCAAAACAATCTCATAGACACTTGGGCCAAAGAACATGGCATTGGGTGGGTGTACCACATCCCCTGTCATGCACCAGCCTCTGGGAAAGATGAACGATGCAATGGGCTGTTAAAAACCACACTCAAAGCAATGGGTGGTGGAACTTTCAAACACTGGGACACACATTTAGCAAAAGCCACCTGGTCAGTCAACACCAGAGGATCTGCCAACCGAGCTGGCCCTGCCCAATCAAGATTTTTACGTACTGTGGAAGGGGATAGAGTCCCTGTAGTTTGCATTTAAAATATGCTGGGAAAAACAGTCTGGGTTATTCCTGCCTTGGGTAAAAGAAAACCCATTCATGGGATTGCTTTTGCTCAAGGACCTGAGTGCACTTGGTGGGCGATGCAGAAGGATGGGTGTGGGAATATAATGGAAGACTGGTGAGGAGGACTGTAAATATGCTCAAGTGACTTGCAGCTGGGATGTCCAAAAACACCGACATCACACTGCTAATCACTGTTTAGTCTTATGTGCTTGACAAGTAGAACATCTGCATTTAGATAACACAGGCCTGGGATAGACTCAAGGGCACCCTAAACATGCCTGGGATTCCTGCCCTGCTGTGAGAAAGATCAAAGTACAGTGGAAAACTACTGCCTGTAAATAAATCCTTAATATACAGGCAAGAGAGGCAGGCTCGGAATCTCTCACTCTAGCAAGGATCAAGCTCTGCGGTGCCTGCGTTCCCGCTTACGTGCCTCTGCCCCGGGTGCTGCTGTGGAGATACACCCGTTCGCGAGGCAACGAGAATAAATTTACTCTTTGCATTTTATCTATGGTTTTTGCGGTTGTTCCTCTGTCCTGCCTGTGTCAGCTCACACATTTGGCGTAGTTGGCAGGATCCAGGAACAGCCATGCCGTGGCTGAGAAACAAGTCGGGGACTGGGGAGGCCGTATCGGTGACTCCCCACATTCCAGGGTGGCCCAGTATTGAGGGCTGGGCACCTGTGGCTGCTTTCCTGGCTAAATTGGCTCCGCAGGAAGCATGGCCTGAAACAGACCATGGGGCAGTGGTTGCCCCCCAGAAAATTGAAACAGCTATGCGCAGATTGCCATGGGAAGCGGCATCCCCTGAATGTTGGGATTGTCATGTGCAGGGACAGGAGTTGGACTCGATGATCCTTGTGGGTCCCTTCCAACTCACAACATCCTGTGATTCAACAACCCCCAGCAGCACTACAGGCTTGAGGAGGAGTGGCTGGAGAGCTGCTCAGCAGAGGGGGACCTGGGGGCATCAAATGATAGCCAGCTGAACATGAGCCAGCAGTGTGTCCAGGTGGCCAAGAAGGCCAACAGCATCCTGGCCTGTATCAGAAATAGTGTGGTCAGTAGGACCAGGGAAGTTATCTTACCCCTGTACTGGGCACTAGTGAGGCTGCACCTCGAGTACTGAGTTTTGGGCTCCTCACTACAAGAAGGACATGGAGGTGCTAGAATGTGTCCAGAGAAGGCTGGTGAAGGGTCTAGAGCACAAGTCTTATGAGGAACATCTGAGAACTGGGGTTGTTTAGCCTAGAGAAGAGGAGGCTCAGGGGAGACCTTATTGCCCTCTACAACTATTTGAAATGAGGGTGTAGAGAGGTGGGGGTCAGTGTATTCAACCAAGTGACAGGACAAGAGGAAATGGCCTCAAGTTGCACCAAGTGAAGTTTAGACTGAATATTAGCAATAATTTCTTTACTGAAAGGGTTCTCAGGCATTGGAACAGGTTGCCCAGGGCAGTGGTGGAGTCCCCATCCCTGAAGGTATTTCATAGTCATGTAGACATAGTGCTTAGGGACATGGTTTAGTCAGGGACTTGTCAGTGTGAGTTTAATGATTGGACTTGATGATCTTAAAGGTCTTTTCTAATCTAGGCAATTTTGTGAAATCATCAATCTCAACCATATTTACTCTATTAGGGGATAATAAATCATTATCACTAAAGCTTTCAGGGAAGTCCTCCACAAATTTGCTATGTGAGCAATAGCATATGTATTGCTGGACAGAGATGACACTCCTGTTTTCTTCCTCCATCACAGGTTGGCTCTTCATGCTTACACTACAAGCACATGCCCTGGATACATTTCTGTAAGACCAACACATAAACACTTAGATTTGGTTAGCCTCTACTGTAACTAACTCATCTGTGTTTTACATTGAGGGAACATGAACAGCTGCAGATCTTTTGACAAGTGTCTTATTTGCATACCAATCCTAGTAGCTGTATTACAGAATTATATTATGCTAAGTGATTCTGATGCTAATGTTTCTCATTACTATTTTTTTCTCCAAGTAGGTAATGGCTGTACATCAATGAACATTATAGAATTGATTGACAGTGGACTATTTCCTCCTTCGACACCACAAATGCTCCTCCGATTTTGAAGGCACGTGTTGCTTCAACACAACTAATGAATCAGCCAGCAGAGGACAACATTCAACATCTCCAGGACTTAATGCATCAAATGAGACAATCTATTACTGGTACTTGGCTGGATGAGCAGTTTTTTCTGCAAGAAAAAATAATTTCTTTTCTTTTTAAATAGTTCATTATATCAGGAAAATTAGATAAATTTGTGAAATTTACACTGGATAAAACAAAAATGAAGCCCATTAATAAGAAAAGAAGCATGGGATGACAAAAGATACTATATAGGAAAGACAAACTTAGTAACAGTATTTTCAATAGACTGTAAGGAAACAAATGGCAACTCGAGAAAGTGACTGACCAAGACACTGAAATTTCTCAAAACATTCAAAGTTCAAGCTGCAACTTTAACTACAGTCTAGGTGAAGTAAACAGAGAAAGAAAACTGGATCTTTCAAGTTGTGTGAGGTTTTTTTTTGTTGTTTAAATATATTTTTGTGTGGGGGGGTGTGAAAAAAAAAAAAAAAACGGGCTTTGCATATAGCTTGTAATCACAAGCTAATCTATATAAGCTACATCCGGACCAATATAAGCATTCACATACAATCTCATACCAGTTTAAAATTAAATCTTTAGATAAGGTATCCTATTATTTGTTTGGCCACATGCCTTTGTGGAAAAAAAAAAATTGAGACAGACAGACTATGTGAGGGTAAAGAAAACAGAACTGTTTTGCAGATCTCCATTATTTAAAACAGAGCACTTATAATTATATGGTCATAATGTTTTTAAAAATCTTATGATGACATAGTTTTAGTTCATATTCAAGCAGACATTATTTAGTATTCCTTTCTGGTTACTTAGTGATAAGCTAGAAACTAAGTGCTGCTTAATACAAATACATAACCAATAGAAAAGACTAAGCGATGCTTACATTCACTCACTGTAAAGAAACAGCAGTTATGCAAGCAAATACAAAAGGAAAAAAATTGCAGTAGTCTAGAAACATTACATAAATCACTACATTTTTAATAGCAGATACAAAAAAAAAAAAAAAAGTCTTACGAGAAGTTCCAAAGACCAAGATTCAATTATCTAAGAGAAAGTCCACACTAGCAAAAAATTACAAGTGGAAAACATTATGGTAAATTTGGCTCCAGTTCTATCACAAATACAAACCAGGTAGAAACACCAGAACACCACTAGACAATAACTCTTTTTTCCTCCTTTTCTGGTTCAAATAGATTCATGAAAGTTAAAGGCATGTTACCACTAACACCTAAAGACGTTCAAGTTTTAAGCAAACGTTAAAGAACTGCATGTGGTAATATGACCCTGTATGAAAAGTCTATTTATTAAATCAAATTACTGATTGGAGCCACTTAACGCAGACAAAGTGTATCTTCTGCTCTCTGCATGCAGACAAACACACACATCATTCTTCACTAAAAACTATACTATTACATATGTAAGAAGGGACAGCTTTTATTTCTATCTCCCACTTTCTTAACAAATAATTTCAGAGGAAAAACAGATTAATGATTTAATGCAGTTTAATACTATTCTGAATTGTATTTCTGCTTCTGCAAAAGAACTCTTATATAATGCTAAACAAATCACAATTCATAGGTTGTCTCTACTTGAAAGGTAATTGATTTTTCATTATGTCATTTATTTTGATGCTTAAGTTTAATTACCTCATATTTCAGCTCCTCGTGTTAACATAAATAGCTTCCAAAACCATAATATGGAAAAAATTTTGAAGTCATACCCTCAAATATGATTTTATTTTGAGATTACAAGAATCCAAATGCCCTATCACATTAAGTCGATTATAAAAAAAAAAAAAAAAAAAAACACCACACTTAAGAAGCACCCTTGTTGCTTTCTAACAACTACTTCCAAAACTTCCAATACACTGTGTACCATCACACACATGAAGGTCTTAAAAAGAAAGTTAACTGTCTTTTCTCAAACCCTGGAAACAAAGCTAAGAACTTGACTGCTTCACTATTAACAAAAGTTTCAAAAATAAATCTTTCTGCAGAAATGCTGCAGTGACCTAATGCAAATATTACAGAACAGAAACTTGCAGCATATTTACGTACACAGTATTTTAGATCTTTATTCCTTAACAAAATAGTGAATACTCAACAATTCCCATGTCTCCCGCATAATAATCCTCCTTTCTTAATTTTTCTAAAGCCATTTTTATAATGTAAATAAATCAACACTATAATTAAGACAGCATTAAGTATAAAGACTTTTAAGATAAAAGCACATAGCAGTAGTTTACTTTCTGCTAGAATGAGCATAAACTCTCTTTGCTGCTGCTGCAGCTCCTCCGCCCCCAAGCAAAATAATTCCCCCCTTCCTTTTCCTAGACTCACTTCCAATACACTGAAAAAGACTCCTCCCTATGAAGCGATGACTTAATGCAGCTAATCCATCCTTGTATGGAGTTGCTCATACCTTCCTTCACTCTGCTGATAGCGCAAGAAAACATCAATAAGTGGCAGCTGATCACTTTATACACTAAGAATCCAAATATCAACTGAAGAACCACCTTCTTTTAAAAGATTCAGTTGTGACAAGAAGTTATATTTGTAGGAAAGCAGGGAAAGACTTGGTGATAATTAACAAAGCCTTTGCTCAGTTATATTCACATAAATTTAAACAAAACAGAAACATATTCCAATACAAAAATATATCTTTAAAGCCTTTCTGTATCTTTTGCCCTCACATAGCAAACGTGTGGGCATTTGGTATTCTTAAATACCAAGCCCATGAACAGAAAAAAAAAAAAAACACGTTTACTTATAGCAGATTCAAAAAAGGCACATAAATAAGAAAGCTGACACAGTAACAGCAAGAAGTCCCTATCTACACAGTCTCCAAATCTGTTTAAATTTAAGCAAGTAAACTGTACAGCGTTGCTAGTGGAAAAACGGGGGCTTATTCCCCCATTTATTTGAAAGGGGCCACACATCATAAAGCTTCAAGTGGTGACTGGGGCGCTCCACTCGCCTCCCTCCCTCGCAAGAGTTATAACACAGTCGGTGTGCTTTGGTACACCAGGAGCAAAGCAAGGGAGCTGCAGCTTCGAGGCCAGGCATCCCGGGCACTGGCAGGAACAGGTGCAGCAGAAATCGAACTGACTTGGTCCTTTCTTTCCCTTCATCCCCGAGGATGCCGCCGAGCCCGGGCCTTCCATACTCAGTGGCCCACTCGACCCAACCCAGGCCTAAGTCTGACGGCAGCCATCGGACGGATGCGGGACTCCGCACTTACCACGCTACCAGCTACACCAAGGCAGAGCCGCCACGAGGCAAGAGGTGCCCCCAAGTATTCCCGGCACCGCCGCAACCGCCACACCCTCATAAAAAAGCGCGAGCTGCATCGAGAGGGCTAGGCCTGCAGATAAATCAGCTCACGGGGGCCTACCTCTTGCTGCCGCCCCCACCATGCCCTGCCTCCCTCGCGGGTGGGCAAGACACTACGGAGTGTAACCACATCCATCCCCCGCAACGACGCCCCTGGGGTGTAGTCACCACCAACTGCACCACACAGGACGGACCGACCGACCGACCTGACAAAGCGACTTCCTCCACCACGGCAAAGATCACGACTCCACCAGCATCACGTGAGCTGAACCAGCGAATCAACGCCAGACTCACTTCTCCCTGTCAACCAATCTGGGCCCTCACTGTCCCTTAGTGACGCCCTGTGACTGACGGATAGTAAGTGAGGGAAGAGGCGCTGCTGTTTCTGTTTCCCGGCTAGGACGGAAGATGTGATTAGCTTCTGGCGGAGGGGAGACGAGTGCAGTGGGTGCTTTTTTTTTTAATAGATGCAATTAGAAATACCTTAGAATTCAAAAAAAGAAAAGAAAACACCACAAAAAAAAACCCCAAATCGTTCACTCATTTTTTTCTTCTCTATCATATTTTTTTCTCTACTGGGCAATCGCAGCCTGTTTTTCTCAGCTTTTATATGCAGCAGCTGGTGCTGACAAGAATCCAGATGTACAAGTCTAACACAAGCTTTGGAATGATATATAGTTAAAACATTATTTTATTGACTAAGTAGATTGGAATAGTATAGTATGGCACTGATGCAATAATATGAAGATTTCAAACAGAAAACACTATTTTCCAGTATAATAAAACTGGCTTGTGGCCTTCTGTATCCTGAGAGGCTATCCTTCCTGACATTATGTCCTGGTTTTTTTATCTGAGACAGAGCTAGGTTTCATTTTAGTATTGTCCTGGTTTTTGCTAGGATAGAGTTAATTTTCTTCTCAGTAGTGATCTGCAGAATCAAACCTTACAACTCATAGAGAGTTATAAAGCAGGTATGTTTTATTCGCCGGCGGGCAACAGGGTGGATCGCTCAAAAAAATCCCTGCACCCCGACTCCTTTACAAAGGCATTATTTAAAGTACACATACATATATATTCATTAAATTTAGGTTGGGTTAAGCTAATTAGTTCCAAGAAATCTTTAACATAAGTTCACTCCTATTCGTGCTTGTGCACTGCCTCCTGTTGATGCTTGTTAGCACCCTTTATCACTATAAACTTTTAACCTTTTCTCCTTGCACATGCTCGGTAGCCCCTTGAAAATGGCTAGACCAAACAAAGCCAGCTTTCTTGCTTCAGACTGCAGGTGTTGCATACCAGTTCCTTCTCTTGCTCCAGACTGCTCGCATACCAGGCACCGCAAGGCCTTTGCTGATAGTGTGGAATAGCTTGTTAGTTACTGTAAAAGTTTCCCACCTAACACAGACAAAACAATCTAAACTTGAAGTTTCCCACCTAAGAGACAAAACAAACTAAACTTATTTTCTAAAATCTAACTCTTAATACAGAAAAAATGAACTTAAACTCATCTTCTAAAATCTAACCATATTTTATATGTTTGCTTATCAATTCCCCTGTCTTTTATCCTAGGCAAATTTGTTTGCCTTATACACGATCTATTTCTCGAAGTAGAACAGGAGAATACTTTGCTTGAAAGTTGCTTCTTAATGCATTCTCATGTGCCCTAAGTAGAGACGTTAAAAATGTTAGTTGCTGTAGCATTCTCCAATTCCAAACAAACAGTATGGCAGATAAAGCAAAACTTAGTAGTAATATCAAAGGGACAACAATGGGGTGACATAACCTATTTAGAGTACCAGTTGCAGCACGTGACTGCAGAGGCGGGATTTGGGAAATCAAGAGACGACTCAATATGAGTTAGCTTCAAGAAGTCCGCTTTAATCTAATACACACCCGGATTTATACCCTTTATCACAATACATGCGAGCTAAACACATACAGCAACTGGTTAAACACTCTTAAGCATGAGCTCTAAATTTGACACAACAGGTGGCTTAGCTCTGTTCACGCCCCAGGACGTTAACAGGGCACTCCTACTTTGCGGTTACCAGCTAAAGCTACTCCCTTCTTTTTCCCAACTTAGTTTTGCTAAAGTTGTTTATCTGAAGTCTCAAGGACAAGTAAGTATCCTGGAGACTTCTGCTAATTCACCCTGACCGTGCATTTGCTTGTTATACTTATGTCAAGGGCCTAAGCTGGCTACTGCGGCCTAAGCCATTTCAATACCCTCGCTGCTTCTGCTAAGCCTCTGATTGTACAACATCTCTAGTGATCCGTGACCCCTGTCCCGTAGCCATTCTGCAACAGGTGACCATCCAAACAGCGCGTCCCACCAGTTGTGTTTTGCATCTTCTTTTGCTCTTTTTAAGACTCTATGAATTTCCTCTGTGTCATGGTGGACAGTTATCAGGGTTTTCTGTCCATTTTCTTGGGTCTCCTTCAAGATTTTGATCAAATCTTGATGTTTCATCAATTGTTTTACCAATGCAAGATTCATTCCAATAGGTACAGGTGATAATTTGTGAGACATTGCATAGTTGGATTTTATCAACTGGTGGGATACGACTGGTACTAAATAAGAAAACTCGCATCCAACAATTTCAACAAAATTACAAATACAAAAGTTAGAATGATTCTCACTATCTACTATTATTTTGTCTGTTGTCACAGAGTCACAAGCAGTTCTCAAACGTACGCAACCACTGTCTTTTGATTCCTGTCTGGATGGATTTGCAAATGCTTTGCTCAGTATCAAGGCAAATGTCCTGAGCGTCGATTGTATTACTTTCACAAATGAATCCTTGTTAATCTCATGCGATGCAAGGCTCTAAATTTACAGTTTGCCATTTGTCATTCACCATTCGAACCCATACTCTATGTTCAAAGGGGTAGAGCGCAGCTCCATTGTGGTTCAATCCTAATGCAATGATGGGGTGGATTACGTATATTGAAGTATTACGTATGGTCAACAGAAAGGTCATGGCCGTACTAGCGATGGGGTCGTAGATGAAGTTTACCAGAGTCCACCAGGACTGGAGCTCTCTCTTGAAGTCAGTGGCACTGTCCCAAACAATTTTCCAAATTTCGGTGGGGAAAGTGTCCTCTTCACCTTCTCTTATAATTGATGCGGCCACTGATTGCGAGTGACGGAGGAAACTATGCGAGCCGACTCAATGTGAGTGATAAGGCATAGTTCACTTTATTGCTCTCATTAAGTCATATTTATACAGGCTACGATAATTATTCCTACTAGTCCTTAGCTAATTGGCTTAAGCTCTAAACGTTACATTTACATGGTCCTCCTACTTGCGGTTTAACGGTAAAGCATTCTCTACATTTTTCACACACTTACTTTCTCAAGGGTGTTTACCAGATTGAGATAAAGTCGCAGTGTCAGTATTCAGTACTTTTCCACTGCGGCCCGCTGAATGTTAGACCAGACTCTGCTTGTACAACTATTCTGCGAATCCATGTCCTTGTTCTCTGAGCCATTCCCCAACAACTGATTGCATCCGTAGTTGTGCCTGCATGCAAATGAGAGCCAAAGAAACATTACCTTGGACTACACCAAGTGTATCGATTGTATTGGGTCTGTCTGGGATGGAGTTGATTTTCCCCGTGGCAGCCCTCAAAGTGCTGTGTTTTGTATTTGGTGGCTCGAGGGATGTTGATAACACACCAGTGTTTTGGTTACTGCTGAGCAGTGCTAGCACAGCACCAAGGCTGGCTCTCCAACATTTCCCCCAGTAGGCTGGGAGTGGGGAAGGTCTTGGGAGGGGACACAGCCAGGACAGCTGACCCAAACGGACCAAAGGGATATTCCAGACCATATGACGTCTGCTCAGAAATAAAGCAAGGAGAACGGAGGGGGAAGGGGGGGCATTCGTTCCTTCCGTTTTGTCCTCCGGGAACCGCAACGCGTATGAAACCCTGCTTCCCGGGAAGTGGCCAAACATCACCTGCTGATGGGAAGTAGAGAGTAAATATTTTGTTCTTTTGCTTCTGTGCACGCAGCTTTGCTTTTGCTTCTATTAAACTGCTTTTGTCTCGATCCACGAGTTTGGTTTTTTTGTGTTCCATCTTCTTTTCTCCCCTCCCCATCTTGCTGAGGAGGGGGGTGATAGAGTGGGCTTTGGTGGGCATCCAGCATCTAGCCAGGGTCAACCCACCACACTATTATCAATTTTTGGTCCTGTTCCTCCACCTCTTCCCACTTTGGTAAGACTTTTGATAATAGCCACTGATTAGTTCCTAAAGCTGATAGGGGAGATTGCAAAGGTTGTTGTAGTTATGTCAAATCACTAGTTGTAGTGGCTAGTTTATTCATTAATCGTCAATTAATAAATATGAGTCGATTCAATATAAAATTCCCAATCCTGTCCCTAACACACCGGTTAGGTCTCTCTGCGTTCGGCCCCTAAAGGGTACTTGTTTCCGCAACCAGGTTGTCCATCCCTCAAAGGACGTTTTTAAGAAAGGGGAACAGGCAGGCTGAATTTCAGAGACGTTGATTTTCATTAACAACTCAACATGTTTAAGAGACCATTCTGGGTTGGACAACATCTGTTGTTGCCCTGTGTTCCTGATACGGTCCAATTTTAAAAATTTTTGAATCAGGTACAGTGGTTGGTTGAGTGGTAGGTGTCTCTGAAGGAACTGTAGTAGTGGGCGAAATTGTGGTCGGCAGTTCACCAATGTCAATTTTAACTCTGTAAGTTAGTGCTGTCTTTTTTGATTCTTGCTCTAGGCGTACTATGAAGACTGGCTCAATTAAAATAAAATTATGCCAGCACTCTAATGTAGTCATACATAAGATCTTACTTTTAAGGAAATGATCATCTGTCCTTGTCACGGAAACCTGGGTGCCTCCCAAAATTAGGGCTTTATTATCATCCTTATGGTACATTGGACACCCTACTTTTATTTTATCTCCCAGCTTCCCCCATAACTAGGCAACTCTGTCCTTATCATCCCTGCCCCACTGATTCCTTTGGTACACCTCATCCTTGCAAAGAACCACAGCAGCTAGCCCCATTTTCAGGTCTACATTTCCCATTATTCCGGTGTGGTTCTTCTGAGCATGATTCCAAAGCCAGCCATTAGGCTCTTGGTTGCAGGCAAGAGAGAAGATACAAAAAAGTATTAACAGTTCAAACCCACTATTGATCATGTTAAAAGTCTGAATTCGGGACCAAGTGTCAGTTTTGTTATAATATAAAACTTATCTTGATCTGGAATGTCTTTGTCTGAGTCGGAGCTTTAAAGGTCCAGTTTCCGTTAACTCCCAGTGCTGTTTAGGAGCTTTCTTTACTCTGGAATGATGTATCCGCGATGCTTGCTCCTTTTGTGTTGTCAATAAGACCTGGAATGGTCCTTCCCATTTTGGCTCCAAAGGTGAACCTGAAAGAGATCTGACATATACATAGTCACCTGGCTCTATATTATGCATTGGTCCATCCAGGCCACGAGCACGGGTTCCCAAAACTAGCTTTTCTATTTCTCCAAGTTGTTCCTGTAAGCTTATTACATAGTTAGTTAATACTTCAGTAACAACTTGTGTTGATGTTCCCGCTTGAACCATATAGGGCCTTCTATACAGTACCTCAAAAGGGCTTAATCCTTCCTTAACCCTTGGTTTGGTTTTGATTCGTAACAAAGCTAGGGGTAGTGACTGAGGCCAAGCTAATCCAGCTTCTTGACCCAATTTTACAATCTGTAATTTAAGGAGGTGGTTCATCTTTTCCACCTGACCACTTGCCTGTGGCCTATAGGGAGTATGTGATTTCCAGTCTATTCCCAGAAGCCTACTGGCTTGTTGTGTGATTTTGGCCACAAAATGAGGACCTCTATCTGAGGATATCACTGCTGGGACCCCAAATCTTGGTATAATTTCATATACCAAAGCCTTAATCACTTCTCTAGCCTTGTTTGTTTGGCAAGGAAATGCTTCTGGCCACCCTGAAAAGGTGTCAGTTAATACTAGCAAATATCAAAACCCCCCTTTTCTCAGAAGTTCTGAGAAATCAGTTTGCCACCATTGCCCTGGGAAAATGCCCTTCCCTATTTGTCCTAGTTTAATCTTTCGGGCTACTTGAGGGTTATTTTGCAAACAAATGTCACATTGTTGTGTCACTTGTTTGATGGTCATATACAAATTACGGGCAACAATGCATTGGCTCAGGTGTGTGTATAGGGCTTCAACTCCCCAGTGAGTCTTTCTATGCTCCGCCATTATTATGGCCCAGAGTCATGTGCTAGGCACTACTATTTTCCCTTGTGGTGTGGTAACCCATCCATTTTCGCCCTCTTTCCCATCTAGATCCTTAATTAATTTTAAATCCTCCTTTGTATATTTAGGTGTCTGATCAGTTTGTATTTTACCGTCTGGAACCAAAGACTGTATTTCTGCCGTACCTTCTTCGGCCACCCTTTTTGCTTCTTGGTCCGCCATGGAATTACCCATTTCTTGTGCAGTAGCTCCCTTTTGGTGAGCTTTGCCGTGCATAATTGCTACCTTCTCTGGCAGTTGCACTGCTTCCAGTAGTTTAAGCATTTCCTTTGCGTGTTTTATGTGCTTCCCTTGGGTGGATAAAAGTCCTCTTTCTCTCCAAACCACTCCATGGGTGTGGACCACTCCAAAGGCATATTTAGAGTCTTGTCTGTAGTAGTCAACACGTACCCTGCTTTGCACTGACCATTCTTGATGAAACTGCTGCCATCCGTATACCACGTCCTCAGCATCCTTGCATCCGTGTTCCTTCAGGTCTGGTCGACTGGAGTAGACTGCTTCAATGGTCTCCAGGCAGTCATGGATCACCAGTTCTCCTGCAATTCCACTAAGGAAAGGTGCTGGGTTGACAGTGTTAGTCACTATTATCTGGACATCATCCTGCTCCACCATAACGGCCTGGTATTTGAGGAATCTCTGTGGGGATAACCAATGCCCCTCTTTTGCTTCCAGTACAGTGGACACCGTATGAGACACTAACACTGTCATCTTTTGACCCATTGTAAATTTGAAAACCTCTTGGATGTTAAGTATTACTGCAGCTACTGCTCTCAGGCAGCTAGGCCATCCTCTACTCACTTCATCCAAATGTTTGGAGAAGTATGCCACTGCTGTGTGATCTGGGACTAGGTTTTGGGCCAAAATTCCCAGTGCAATGCTCTGCTTCTCATGGGAGAACAGCCAGAAAGGTTTTGTGGGGTCTGGTAACCCTAAGGCTGGGGCCTGCATGAGTTCTCATTTTAAGTTATGGAAAGCCTGCAGAGCTTCTCTATTCCAGGTGTAATCTTTTGAATTAGATTTAATAAGTTCATAAAGTGGTCTTACCAGGAGTCCGTAGTTGTAGATCCATAAACGACACCAACCCGTCATTCCCAGGAAGGTTTGGAGCTCCTTAATCGTCTGTGGCTTGGGAGTTTGGCAGATGACTTCCTTTCTTGCTTTCCCCAAGGTCCGTTCGCCCGCTGTGATTTCATATCCTAGATACATCACCTTTTGCTGAGGTATTTGAGCTTTCTGTGGAGAGACTCGTTAACCACTTAGTCCAAGAAAGTTTAATAAACTCACAGCCCAAGCTATATTTTGTTCCTTTGCTTCAGTGGCTACAAGGAGATCGTCCACATACTGCAACACAGTCCCCGTCCCAGGTGGCGGTTCCCATTGTTCTAAGTCCTTCGCCAACTGGTTGCCGAAAAGGGTAGGGTTATTCTTAAAGCCTTGTGGAAGTACAGTCCAAGTTAGCTGTGTTCTTCCTCCCAGAATCTGGGTTCTCCCACTCAAAGGCAAATAATAATTGACTTTCTGGGCTCATAGGTAGGCAGAAAAAAGCATCCTTTAAATCCAGAACGGTAAACCAAGCCAATTCAGATTTTAATTTAGTCAATGTGTATGGATTGGCTACCACAGGGTATAAATCACAGAATCACAGTTATTTTGTCAATGGCCTTAAGATCCTGGACTATCCTATAATTTCTGTTATAAGTAAATTTGACTCAAAGTCCAATAATAAATTTAAAAGTAATTTATTGAGTAGGAATAGGTGAGCAAAAGCAGCGCTAGGTGGCCGGGAAGTCTCCGCTCCACCAACGGCTCGCAAATTAGATAGGCACAGCAGTTCCTTTTTATCTTGGCTCTTCTTGGGGGTTGCATCCTCTTTGCTCATAGCAGAAATGCTTCAGTTGTCAGTGACACCCTCAGGAGTCTCCGTTATCGTGGCAGTTTTCGGTTAGTATCTTTCACAATCTCTGGGATCTCTTCCTTAGTTGAGATACGAAGTTTCTTTTGTTTGCTACTTAGCCCATCATGATGGGCCTGCAAATCCCTTTACTACATGCCTTATAAGTACATTTTGGGCTTAATCCTTGGTCAATTAACAGGATGTTTGAGCACGATGACAACATTGCATAAGCTTTAAACCTTTAGCTAAATAACAGGGTATACTGTTGCTATGGTAACCTACCATCACTGTTTAATATTTCACAAATTGTATTGCTTGATTAGCAAATTCCCTTTATATGCCTATTGCAATTTCCATCTGGTTTCTTCACTGGCAATATAGGAGTACTGTACTCAGATTCACATTCTATTAATAATCTGTACTTCAGAAACTGTTCTATGATGGGACAAATCCCTTGTCTATCCTCTGACCTTAGGGGAAATTGCTTTACTCTCACCGGCTTAGCTCCTGGTTTAATTTTGACTACTGTCGGTGAAGCTGGTTTTGCTTTGCCGGGTATTTCAGTGGCCCATACCCCTGGGAATACTTGATCCTGAATCTCTTTGGGCACCTCTGTCTTTTCAGAGGGACTTACTAAGTCCAGACTTAAAAGCTCCCATATAATTCCCTCCACACATTAAACAGCCACAAAGACAAATTACGTTTATAACATTGAACAATAACCTCTCGCTCCGTTCGTTTCCAGCTCTTTCCCTCGCGGGAGAACAGAACCGCGGATTAGAACTCCTGCAGTCAGGCTATTTCCCACTCAAACAACACAGACACTCAGTCACACAAACGGGCCCGTCACTCCTTTCACTCACACCACAAAATATGCCAATTAAACAATAGTCAGGTTCTCGTGTAGCGTCAATCATAAACCGTTAACCGTTTGGCACAGGTCCAAACCAAGCAGTGTAACTTAAACCACTGTGATATTTTCACTGGGCTAGCCCTTGGCTAGCAGCCAACACAGCCGTTCACCCACTTTCCCCCCACCCCCAGAGGATAGGGGAGAGGATTGGGGGCAAGAATTAGGAGGCTTGTAGGTTGAGATAAAAACAGTTTAATAATAGAAATTAAAAAAAGCTTAAAAAAAACCCACCACCAACAAAAAAAACCTAAACAACTAATAATAAAATAGTAATGATAATGATATCAGTAATAAGATATGCAAATGAGTGATAACCCAGTGCAACTGCTTACCACCCACTGATAAGCCCGGCCCGTTCCCGGATAACGATCCTGTGATATTTTGGGTGGATTCACCCTTTTTGCTTGCAGCTTGCAGCCAAACACAGCCTGCTCGATCACCACCCCCCCCCCCGCCCCTCGCCCAGGGAGTAGGGGAGAGAATTAGAAAGAAGGGCAAGGAGACTCAGGGGTTGAGATAAAAACTATTTACTAATTAAAATGAAATGATAATGATAACAACAGTGATAACGGAATTATACCAATGAGTGATACACAGTGCTCACCGCCCGCTGACTGATGCCCGGCCCGTGCCAGCTAACGATCCCGGAGGAGAGACAGTCCCAAAACCGAAACCCTGGAAGAGTGAGCCCGAGCGATCCCCCAGAGAGGTACCCCCGGAAGAGAAGTGCCCTGTCTTCCGGTCAGCCCTGGTTAATATACTGGCATGACGTGATATGATATGGAATATTCCATTGGAACATCCAAATGCATGTTCTGGGCTTTGCTATTCACCACACTTCTCCCTCCCAGTCCTAATGCAGCTGTGAAGCAGCCAAACACGGTGGCCTTGAGCTCCAGCAGCAACTAATAACATTAGTACATTTATCAATGATATTCTCATAGCAAGTCTGAACTGAAATCAAAACATGGCTCTTCTAACTACTGAGAAAAAAATTAACTCTATCCTAGTAAAACCAGGACAGTATTCACCCCTTATTCCATGCCATTCATGTCATGTTCAGGTTTATATATGTATGTATATGTATATGTATATGTATATGTATATGTATATGTATATGTACACACAAATATAATTCCCATTGTTTGTGGGTCAACCCTAATACACGGTACCGGGTTTTTCCAACAGATGTGTAAGATGATAGCTATCCCGCACAGCGCTCCTGCTATCCCAGCTAGGATCGCTGCAGTTACCATTCCCTCACGGCTTATAGGGTCTCGGGTCCCACCTCACCCGGCATGAGGCCCTCCCCATTGGGCCCAACAAATCCAAGGGGCGAGCAATATTGCTTCCTCACCAGGCGCAGAATTTCTCCCATGGCTTATAGGGTCTTGGCAAGCAATACAACTCACCTCGCGTGGGACGTCTCCACATGACTTATAGGTTCTTCCCCTGTCCCCCCTGCAGGTATTCCCAATTCACACACCTGGTCCGCCTGCTGATGGTCCATCTCTTTCCCCGCAGGGATCAAGTGGGGTTGGGAGATCCTCCGTGGAAATAATCCGTCAGCGCATTAGGACGTCCCGCTCCCAGCCGGTCCTGCAGCCGGGAAGAGAGAGGGTCCTATCTGGGGTGCCAAATTGATCTGCGCAATCAAACCTTACAACTCATAGAGAGTTATAAAGCAGGTATGTTTTATTCGCCGGCGGGCAACAGGGTGGATGGCTCCAAAAAATCCCTGTGCCCTGACTCCTTTGCAAAGATTATTTAAAGTACACACACATGCATATTCATTAAATTTGGGTTGGGTTAGGCTAATTAGTTCCAAGAAATTTTAACATACGTTCACTCCCATTCGTGCTTGTGCACTGCCTCCTGTTGATGCTTGTTAGCACCCTTTATCACTATAAACTTTTAACCTTTTCTCCTTGCACATGCTCGGTAGCCCCTTGAAAATGGCTAGACCAAACAAAGCCAGCTTTCTTGCTTCAGACTGCAGGTGTTGCATACCAATTCCTTCTTATCTTGCTAGTTGCAAGGCTTTTGCTGACAGTGTGGAATAGCTTGTTAGTTATTGTAAAAGTTTCCAACCTAACACAGACAAAACAATCTAAACTTATTTTCTAAAATCTAACTCTTAATACAGAAAAAATGAACTTAAACTCCTTTTCTAAAATCTAACTATACTTTATATGTTTGCTTCTCAGTAGCTAGAAAGCACTGTGTTTTGGTTTCCGTGAGGATTGTTATGAGAACAATGTTGATAACATACAAGTACATGTGTTTGGATAGTTTGCAAATGCAAAGGACTGGGAGGAGGGGAAGCACAGTGAATAGGAAAACCCAAAGTTGACATTTGGATGTGTCAATGCGATGTTCCATATCATATCACGTCATGTCAGTATATTAACCTGGGCTGACCAGAAATGGGGGGAGTTCTCTTGGGAATCACTCGGGCTCGCTTTTCCAGGATTGCGATTTTGGGTTCAGGGTCTAGGGAGGTTATTTTTGACTCTCAAAATGAGTGCTGGACCGTTGTCATTACTGGTTATTGTGCTGCAGTTGGCAAGGCTTTTTTCCTAATATAATTTTACTTATAAAAGAAAAGGAGTAAGCTATTCTTGAAGTTAGATTAATGCAATAGAACAGATATCATGCTCTTGAATTTCATAGTGTTACCAGGGTTTACCTATAGTTATACTAGAAAAGACAATTAGAATCCATAATAATTTCATCTTTATAAAGTCTCTGCCACTGAAGCTTGACTAGTAAACACATAACACTTGTTGAACTGAAGATGGTGTTCTGGTTTCCTGGCTTTATAGCTAAAGTAAGCTATATTGACTATAAGTGTATCATGCAAATGAGATGAGGGAAATTTACCCCTATATGCTTGTTCTTTTACAATATCTTTAAAATTCTTTTAAGAAGAGTAAAGATTGAATTTATTCTATTAAGAAATTGCATGATGTGTTTTCTCTTTGTGCTTTCTTTTTGCAGAATATTTTTCCTGTGTTTTTTTCATATTTAGAACATGTTTGAGTTTGAAATGGAAGCCTAAAGGTTTTTCTGATGAATTGCTGGGGTCTATTAATTTGTATGTTTCATTTGTACTCTCCATAGGAAAACTGAATTTGCTGGTGCATACTTTGGTTGTGTCAGAAATGCAGTTATATTTTAAAGTGATATCTAGTCTCTGTAATATTTTTTCTATCAGTGTCAATGTATTTGAAAGACTAAATCTCTGTAAGGCTGAAAAGAGTCACTTTAGGAAATAAAAATAAATTGTATGTAAGAAGTTTGCGAAGGGAAGCTTCAGTGGCTGGCGAAGGCTGTTACAGGAGTACTGAGAGGACAAGAGGAGTTGTTTAATGCCAACTCTTCCTGTAGCCTGTCAATTTATTCACGCGGTGGACTTTGCAAGCACAATCCACAGATGCTATTTTCTGCTCCTTACTAAATAAAACTCAGTGCTGGGCCCTGAGTATAAAGATTAATTAGTCAGTGAGTGTTAAAGGTCTGTTAAAGCCATTATGGCATATGTCCACAGAGACAAATAGGAGCTATAAAACATTGTGTTCGAAACCTAATTTTACATGTCTATTTTTCATTAATAATAATGATGGTAGTAATAACTATAGTCTTTTAATCCTGGAAGGTCTTAAAGGACTAAATACATAGTGCAGTGCATGCTGTGTAGGAAGGATGACGCTTTCCATCGCTGAAATGCAGTCGTTCTGAAGGCATCCTTCAAGTCATTCTGAGCTCAGGTTATTGTTGGCCATTGTGCAGACAACTGTGCACTGTGGTCATCCAAGTAAGCATTTTTTATCCAAAACCAATTGTTTCCTGAGTTGAGGGTACTGCAGTATATATAAGTCACTTTGTTGAAAATGGCAACTGAAGAATTGTGTATAGTTACGTATATTTTACTTTTTTAGTTTGACTTCAAAAATATATGCTTCCAATTGGTTGCCAGCTTTCAAATAAGCTCTGAGTTACAACATTGTTGAATGTTTGACTATTTATCAGAAACTTTTAGCTGATTTAGTAGTTTTTAGCTACTGGCACAAATGGGAAGAATTTTTTGTAAATATAAACGTATGCATGAGTTGAAAATATTCTTGCTTATTTCTCTGGACTAAGCTGCAATTGTTCTGTTTGTACTGAAAATGAATGCTTTAATTACCTGCAGCTTTAAAAGTGAAGCGCTTCTATGCATGTTTTGCAGTTTTCTGTGGGGGTTTGTGGCATTCTTGTGTATGTTTTCTGTTTTGGTTTGGTTTTTTGAAAACTGGTGAAGCTTAAGGCAATTCAGATGAGTGAACTAGCAGATATGGACTCTCTCTTACAGTTATAGTTGTTCTAGTATGTAAAACTAGAATTTATTATAATGCATGTAAAAGCATTCCTTTTTTTTCCTTTCCATGGAATGAGATGTAAGCAGGGAAGGAAGTCCCTATAGGTGCTTCCAAAATATGTTGTGGACGTGTTTACCCCAATAAGTCCAGCTATGTGGAACTTGTTTGAGGCATAAGCCTCCTTTACAAAGATTTTGATTTTGACAGAATCAAAACTGACTATATATATGCTCTATCTGGTTACAAATGAAAAAAATTGCCAACATGATTGGAAAGGAACTTCCCCTTCTAGGCTGGGCACTTGCGTTGTCTAGTATTTTCATCACAGTGCCATACTTGGATCAGAAGATGCCAAGATATATTATATCTTAAATATCAAAGAAGAAATATGGCATTTTTCCTGTCAAGTCAATGGGCTATCAGGTCAGATTCACAAATTTTTATGTCAGAATGCTTAGATAGTTTTAAATATTCGTTGGTTTTCTCCAGTGATGGAGGGAAAGGCTTGCATTTGGCAGTACATGCATGAGTGTTCTGGGGTTTCTTCCACTCTTTTAAATTGTGTAACTAACTCCTACAGTTTTTAATGGGAGTCTTCATCCTTTACAACAACAGTAAACTGTTGTTTAAGCTGTTGTGTTGATGTCAAACTTGGAAAGCATGGATAAGAAGTGAAAAGAAGATGATTTGTTGAACAGGCTTCCAGAGCAAAGATAACATAAAAATAGATAGCGACAGTAGTCATCGTTGTTTTAGTGTCGATATTAAATGAAGCTATGGTGCAGTAAGGAAAAGGGTATTCTTGGAGGGAAGAAGAAAAAAAAATTAAAAAGTAAGTGGCTCTTACCAGATTTCTAAATGCAATTCCATAATTAATAACTAATTATATGAATGTTTTGGAGCCTCTGTGGGTAGTCATACCAGAGGCTTCAAGAATTTAGCACTCTCTAAAGAAATTGAATTAATCACTCACTTTTTAGCAATGTATTTATATTAGCTAGTGAATGAAGGAAGTCAAAGGGCTAATAGATCTAGTAAGCGAAGCACTTGCTTTTCAGCTTGTCCTGGTTTTTGCTAGGGTTAATTTTCTTCTTAGTAGCTAGAAAGCACTGTGTTTTGGTTTCAGTGAGGATTGTTATGAGGGGGGGAGAAAAGTGTAGTAGTTAGTAAAACCCAGAACTGACAGTTGGATATGCCAATAAGATATTCCATAGCATATTACGTCATGTTTAGTACATTAACCGGGACTGACCGGAAAGGGGGGGATTCTCTTGGGAATCACTTTTCCAGGATTGCGATTTTGGTTTCGGGGTTCCTTTTTGCTCCTCTGGGATCATTATCAGCGGATGGTGAGCAATTGTACTGTGCATCACTCATATATAGACAATTGTTATCATTATTATTCTTCTTATTATTACTATTTTAATTTTATTTTACTCTAATTATTAAATTGTTCTTATCTCAACCTACAAGTCTCCTCGCCTTTACCCCTCCAATTCTCTCCTCGATTCCCTGCGTGGGGGAAAAGGGGGGGGTGGTGCTGCGAGTGGCTGTGTCTTGTTTGGCTGCCAGCTAAGTTAAACTATCACACAGCTGTAGATCAAGCAGCAACTGCAGATCTCTGAGAAGCACTTATCCAGGAGACAACTTGGTTTCAGTGTGCTGAACTGAGTGACAGAGCCAAGGGTATGACTGACAGCTGTGCTTTTTGGACCTCATCAGAATACCTAATGCTGCTTGAAGCCCTATCAAAATATTTCACATGTTGTAATGAAAGCTCAGTAACAGAGATGATATAATCTCTTAAAACAACATTAGTTTATCGAAACACACTTTATTTCTAATATCGTTATCATCGAAAATTCTTTTTTATTTTAGGGTCTACTTCTTTTTTCAAATATCTAATTTTACTCATATGTCTAATATTAATTAAATTGCATATGAATTGTGAGTGCTGCAGAAGATCTTGAAAAGACTTTCAGTAATTCAGAATATTTCAGATGCCTCATTTGCCTTTCAGTGTGGCAACCTACCAACAGTGCCCTGGAATAATACATGTGTTAAAATCAGTAATTGTGCATGACAGTTTTTTCAGATATGTGTTGAGATACACTCCCATAATTCCTTAGTTGTGTATATGATAATGACGCCTTACAAATATTCAAAATATCTACAAACAGTTGCAATTTGGGCCAAAGATTTTTAATTTCCATAGAAAGAGCAATCCATAATAAAAAATTGCAAAATTGGAGAATGCCTGTTTATAATCATAAGCTTTGATTTAGTTTTTGGCTTTTTCAGCACTTCCTCATTTTACTCAGTATTTGTTGCAATTCGTATATTTGTATTTTGATGTAAATATATATTGCTTATGAGTGATATACAAAGGCTTAAATTATAAGCCTTAAATTAAAATTGACTTTTGAGTGAACTTCCCAACCTGTACCATAGTAGCATAAAATGTGACTGTGAGATTCTTTTCCTGACCTGTATCACATCAGCATGAAATAAGACCATGAGACTTTTCTTCCTACAATTCAAAGCCAGGTGCAGAATACCAAAATAGTAGCTTCTCGGACATTGGTGTGGAGAACGGTGTCCTGTTTAACAAAGACGGCCCGGGAAATGAGTGTCTTGGCCATGTTCACTGAAGTTGCCAAAAAACAACAGGTCAAGGAAAGGACACGTAGGGAACAGGCTCTGCATATTCTCATTGGTTGTAAACAACATGTGACTGGTTAAACCCCAGCGGGGGTCTCCAAGGGCCTCTCTAACGGCTATGAGTCTTAAATTCCAGTTTCGTTCCGATTTAGTTCCTGTTTAGTTTCTGTTTACACCTTAAACAACCACAAAGAAAAATTACATTTACAGCATTGAACTATAACCTCTTGCTTCATTCATCTCCGGCTGTTTCCCTTGCGAGAGAACAGAACTGTTAATTAGACTCTGCACCCGCCTCGCTTGGGCTGCGTTCACTGAAACAACACAGACACTCAGTCACACAAACGTGAAGAGCCCTTCAATCCTCTCACTCACTCACTCACACCACAAAATATGCCAATCATACAATAGATTCCCATGCAATGCAAACTATAAACCGTTAACCATTTACCACAGGTCCACACCAAGCAGTGTAACTTAAAAGTACTCTCTTTTTTTTTTTGGTTTTTTTTTTAACAACAGATGTGTAAGATGGTTGCTATCCCACACAAGGCTCCTGCTGCGGGACTCCTCTGCAGCAGCTCCCTGTTCTTTAAGCTTTTTCCAAAATTTTAGAGGGTCTGGAGTGCAGGTTGAGCTCATTTGAGGAAGGCACGGGGGGTCCCATGATGAAGTAAAATCAATAAGTGGAGATGAGTCTCCTGGATGTTCTGTCTCTTGGTAAAACCTGGGCCGCGGGCAGCGGGGGAGCAGCTGCTCTCCAGGTGCGGCCTGCGGTGGTTGAAGCTGTGGAGGAAGAGGGGTGCCCCTGCTCGCCTCTAGCCGGCCCTGGCGGCGGAGCCCGCCAGGCCGCTGCCCCCCCCGCCCGCCATAACAATGCCTGCATCGGTGTTAAAAGCATTTGCATCATAGTACAGCAGTCAGCTGGAGTTAAAAAATTAATAGAAAAGATATTAGCAACAAATGCCTGCGTATAGGGAGACTGCAGCCCATAATCTCTTACTGATTTTCTGGCCTCTTTAACTAGTTCCCAAGGGAATGGAGACCAATAATTAGGTTTCCTTCTTCCATCGTTCCCGGTACCCCCATAATCACTGGATGTGCAGTAGGTGTGGGCAAGACACCCCCTCAAGCAAAGCATTTTTATCACTCCTTGTCACCTCATGGCTGGATGCCCATCATCATCATCATTCCCCGTCCCCCTGGTTGTTTCTTTGGGATTTGTGATTCAGATCGTCTCACTGTCTGAAATCAATCACCAAGCTGTTGCAAAGTCCCCCGTCTCCTCCCAAATTTCCACTTGAAAGGCTGCGGTGGGATTTGTAGAAAAACCCTTGTCTCGACACCAAATTAACAGTTGCCGAAGCACAGTCTCATCATACTTAATTCCTTTCTTGGAAAGGATAAGCGAGAGGAGCTTAATAAATACTTTGTCTTCCTTTTTTACTTGTTTCCCAAGTACTCTTTCTTCCCTTGTTGCTTGCGCCATCTCACCCCCGGCTGCTCACCTGACCTCCCAGGTGGCCGTCGCATGACGTAACAGCTTAATTTCGCAGTGCCTTCCACTGCGACCCAGCTCCGGTCCAGCCGGCACTGTACTCAGCCAGGGCCTCCTCTCCCTGGGCGGTCACCCCCTCGCCGTCAATTCTCCTGGTGGATCAAGACGAGGTCACCACTTACCAAGAGAGATATTCATGGACTCCACACACGATTCAATGTGAATTCTACTGGAGACCTTTATTATTGGTTACATGATCACTTATATACTCTTAAGCTGCTAACACACACACACACATAACCAACTCTTCATTGGCTAAAAGCTACTGTTCACACACCTGGTTACAATACTTGATTGGATAAATCCACCTGTTCATGAGGCATTCTTTTTACTTCTGACTAGCTACATAAGAAGTTTTCTTATCTTGTTTTTCTTACATTCTTTCTTGTGAATCTGCTCTGTTCTATTTTTTCACTCAAAGTCAGGAATTAATTGTTCAAGGCTGAAGCCTCTTGCAGCTTCAGCTCTTAAAGCACCAACAACTACTACACCATGTAATGAATCTTTTTGTATCACTTTCTCTTCACCAGATTTTAGAAGTTGTATATCTTTTAGTAATGTTCAGAATAGGTTTTATCTTTTTCCTCTTTGGTGGCATCCAGATTTATGGTTACCAGTGAATTTGACGAGACCATGGGAAGGCGAAGATGGATTAATTAGCTTTGTGACAATTTTAGAGCAGGAAATAGATCAAACTGATCTGAAGAATCAAACCTTACAACTCGTAAAAAGTTATAAAGCAGGTATGTTTTATTCGCCGGCGGGCGACAGGGTGGATCGCTCCATAAAGGCCCTGCGCACCCCACTCTTTTACAAAGGCATTATTTAAAGTACACACACACCCATATTCATTAAATTTAGGATGGATTAATCTAATTAGTTAAAAAAAAAATTAACATAAGTTCACTCCCATTCACACTTGCTCACTGCCTCCTGTTGGTGCTTGTTAGCACCCTTGTAGATCTCTAGACAAAACAAAGCCAGCTTTTTACTTCAGACTGCAGGTGTTGCACACCAGTTCCTTCTTCTCTTGCTCCAGACTGCTCGCACACCAGGCACCGCAAGGCCTTTGCTGATAGTGTGGAATAGCTTGTTAGTTATTGTAAAAGTTTCCCACTTAACACAGACAAAACGATCTAAGCTTCAAGTTTCCCACCTAACACAGAGACAAAAATGAAGCTAAGCTTATTTTCTAAAATCTAATTCTTAATACAGAAAATAAATTAATAAATCTAACTATATTTTATATGTTCGCAGATCAAAACTAGAAAAAGAACCAGGTGGTTTTTAGGATGGCTAATATTTGCGATCATTTCTGCAGTTATTGTTTTGGCCTCTGCTGCCACAGCAGTGGCATCACTCGCAATCTGTTAAAACTGCACATGTAGTTGGGGAAACTTTGACAAATGTGACTCAAGAATTTCAGATTCAAGAAAAGGTTGATGAGGAAGTTTTGTTTGCAAGCTTTAGAAGCCACAGTAATGTGGCTGGGAGATCAACAGGAAGCACTCAAAACTCGAGTGAATTTGCAGTGTGATTGGGAGCTGTCCTGGTTTTTTAGCTGAAATAGAGCAGTTTTCTGGGGTTTGTATTTTTTTTTTTTTTTTTTTTTTAGTAGCTAGAATTGTGCGGCGTTTTCCTTCCAGCCTGGGACTCGCTGTGAGAGAGACACCGATAACATACCAATGTTTACATTTTTGTCACTGGAAGTGAAGGACTTGGTGTTCTGTTAGTCCACAAGCACAAGATTTAAGGGGGGAGAAGAATATTTAATAAACTTAATTGACAGTTAGATATGCCAATGGGATATTCCATATCATATCATGTCATGCCCAGTATAGTAGTGAGGGGATCTTCCTCTCTTGCTCTCTCTGGCTTTCTCTCGGGCTCTCGTTCTTCTGGGATTGTTGCTCCTCCGGGATCGTTATCTGGGAACAGGCCGGGCTCTGTCAGGAGGGGGGTGAGCTATAACATTGGGTGTCATTCACTTGCACATTTTGTTACTGTTATCATTATCACTACTATTTTAATATTAGTATTATTTTAAGTTTTCTTTCTATTATTAAACTGTTCTTATCTCAACCTACAAGCCTCCTTATCCTTGCCCCCCCAATCCTCTCCCCTATCCCCTGGGGGTGGGGGTGAATTGGGTGAACGGCTGTGTTGGCTGCTAGCCAAGGGCTAGCCCAGTGAAACTATCACAGGAGCATAAGCATAAGGCTTTATGTGTTACTCCTCTTTTATGGAATGATACCCAGCATAGTTGGGAGTTTGTAAAACAACATTTGCGAGGGGTGTTTGAACTGTCCCTTCAACATAATATCTAATCTTTGCATAATCAACTAAAAGATCAAATTAAAAAATTACACGAATTAACAAGGCAGAGTGTGTTTGAAGCTTTGAAAAATGACCTGTCAAATCCAAAAACTTGGTATAGTGGGTTGAAACTTTGTATGTGGGTATTCATTGGTATAGGCACTGTGATATTCTTGTTTTTAGTATTTCTGCAGATTCTGTGGTCAGTTGTACGCAGAGTGCAAAAAATGGAAGCACGAGTGATGCCCATGCTGCTTGTCAACGGACTGGTCATAAACAAAAAAGGGGGAGATGTGGAGAACGGTGTCCTGTTTAACAAAGACGGCCCGGGAAATGAGTGTCTTGGCCATGTTCACTGAAGTTGCCAAAAAACAACAGGTCAAGGAAAGGACACGTAGGGAACAGGCTCTGCATATTCTCATTGGTTGTAAACAACATGTGACTGGCTAAACCTGGGAAAACAAAGAACTGAGAGGAGATAGCGAGACACCTGCCAAGAGGGAGAAGAAGCAATTAACAACAAGCTGCATCAGGGACAAGAAATTGGGTTGTGATTGGGGGATGAAAGGGGCCTTTCCTTGGGTTTGAGATACTATATAGTTGGAGAAATCTGTAATAAAGTTGATTCTGTTCTTGCACGCAACAGGGTCTGTGCCTTCAATACGCCACAAGTGCCTGGTAAAATTATGGAGAAAGTTATTCTGAGAGTTATTGAAAAACACTAAAGAGACAATGCAATTATTGGTCATAGCCAGCATGGATTCACCAGGGGAAAGTCCTCCTTAAACTAATTTATTTTCCTTTTATGACCAGGTCACCCATCTAGTTGACCAAGAGAAAGCAGTAGGTTTGGATTTTTTTGATTTAGCAAAGCTTTTCATACTCTATTTCACAGTATCCTTCTGAAAAAAAAATGTCCAGCATACAGCTAGACAAGTCCATAATGTGTTGGCTGAACAATTGGTTGGTGGGTCAGGCTCAAAGAGTTATAGTCAGTGGGGTTACATCAGGCTGGCGGTCAGTCACCAGTGGGGTTCCCCAGGGCCCAATTTTAGGGTCAGTGCTCTTCAATGTTTTTATCTGGATGCAGGAATCAATGTACATTAACTAAGTTTACTGATGATACTAAACTAGGAGGAACTGTGGACTCCCTCAAGGGTAGAGAGGCCTTACAGAGAGATCTGGATAGACCAGAGAGCTGGGCAATCATGAACTGTATGAAATATAACAAGAGCACCTGGGACAGGTTAATCCTGCTTATATGTATAAATTGAGGGACGAGAGTCTGGAGAGCAGCCCCATGGAAAAAGATCTGGGCGTTTGGGTTGATGGCAAGTTGAATATGAGCCAACATTGCCCTGACAGCCAAAAGGGCCAACCATGTCCTGGGGTGCATCAAGCACAGCATAGCTGACCAGTTGAGGGAGGTGATTGTCTCACTCTACACTGCACTGGTGCGGCCCCACCTTGAGTACTGTGTGCAGTTTTGGGCACTTCAATATAAGAAGGACATCAAACTATTAGAGCGTGTCCAGGGGAGGACAATCAAAATTGTGAAAGGCCTTGAGGGCAAGACTTATGAGGAGCAGCTAAAGTCACTTGGTTTGTTCAGCTTGGAGAAGAGAAGGCTGAGAGGTGACCTCATTGCAGTCTACAAATTCATCAAGGGGGACAGCAAAGGGAGAGGTGCTGATATCCTCTCTCTGGTGACCAACAATAGGACATGGGGAAATGGAATGAAGCTGCATCAGGGGAGGTTCATACTGGACATTAGGAAAAGGTTCTTCACTGAGAGAGTGATCAGTCACTCCAACAGGATCCCCAGGGAAGTGTTCACAGCATGAAGCCTGTCAGAGTTCAAGGAGTGTCCAGAGGATGCTCTTAGTCATGTGGTTTAGTTTTAGGTAGTCCTGTGAGGAGCAGGGAGTTGAACTCAGTGATCCTTATGGGTCCCTTCCAACTTGAGATGTTCTATGATTCTACAGTAAAGGGCTCAAAGTCATTAGATTTTGCTTATAACTTTAACTGATCACTGAGGTATTTGTACCAACTTTCAAAGAATACCTTATGGATTTAAGAAACTTATTGTCAAGCCATGCTTTTCACACATCTCAGAGAGAAAATGATAAATTTTGGAAAATATGATGAGGTTTCTTTTTACAGATTTTCTTGTAAATGGATACCATTGACTTTAGCTATATAGGCAAAATGAAGAAAATATTGCTCACTTATCTAAAACACATCAGACTAAATTCTTTGCTTTATACTTAATGCTCAGGTTTTACACCTTTACTCACAAGTAGTCCCATTGTTCAAAGAGCAAGATGTTAATAAATTGAAATAAAGGTTGGCTCTCACCTTACTATTTTGGCAAACTCATACTTAATTTCTGAGTGAGGATTACAGAAGGATAGGTTGCATAAGAAAGCTAAAACTCCACAGTTTATGTTATAATCTAAAAGATTTGGGAACTATCATTGAAATAGTAGACTGGAATGTGAATGTGAACCATATGAATGATGTAAATTCATCTTTTTGTTCACAAACTTTTGCACAGGATTCTAATTCTAATAGTCATTGTAGTATTTTAACTTGTCTGGCAGCCAAACACCACACAGCTGTTCACACTCCCCCCTTCCCCCCCCCACCCAGGGAATAGGGGAAAAAACTGGAGAGGTAAAGGTAAGGAGACTCGTAGGTTGAGATAAGAACAATTTAATAATTGGAGTAAAATAAAATTAAAATAGTAATAATAATGAACATGATAATAATAATAAAAATATATAAATGAGTGATGCACAGTACAGTTGCTCACCACCCGCTGATAGCAATTCTGGAGAAGTGAAAAGAAACCCCGAACCCACAATCCCGGAAGAGCGAGCCCAAGTCTGAGTGATTCCCGAGAGAATCCCCCTGTTTTCCAGTAAAACCTCATTAATATACAGAACATAATGTAATATGATATGGAATAGCTCATTGGCATATCCAAATGGCAATTCTGGGTTTTGCTAATTACTACGCTTTCCCCCTCCTAGTCCTTTGTACTCCCAAACTACCCAAACACATGACCTTGTACTTATCAACATTCTTCTCCTAACAAATCTCATACTGAAACCAAAACACAGTGCTTTCTAGCTACTAAGAAGAAAATTAACTCTATCCTAGCAAAACCAGGACAGGGAACAGCAATGTATCATTTGACATTTTGTGTCTAAAAGGTGTTCCACCCTAATTTTTCAGGATTAATTTTCTAAAAACCAGTGCATGCTAGGTCTGTATACAAACTTGTACTGGCTTAATGGAAGATTGTTTTGTTTTAACGCCATTCAATACACTGACATACTGGTTTAAACCTTATTTCTCCTGGTTTTGACTGTGTCTTTAAGTTTAGGTCTCTGGCTTTGACAGCCGATCAGTATTAGAGGGTAGAAATTTTTACTGCTCCAGATGTTGATCTTAGCCCTTTAATGATCCTGTAACATAGTCAGCAGAAAGGAATATGTACCTGCACCTCAGCACCATAGCTTATCTATGTGGCATATTAGTGCAAACCCAACATCATTGTTGCACTCAATTCCCACTAAGCAAATACAAGTAGAGAACGAAGCAGGAAGCTTTTGTAGTAACATCTTCAGACTGCACCAGCAAGGCTTCTCTATCAAAACCTGGAGAAGTTTTCATTCAATTTCCACTTATAGGTGCGCTCATTGAACAGGTAATCAGTTTAATAATTGTTACTTTGGGTTCTGACTGACAAGTGGGACTGGTTAGTGAAGTTACCATCGCAGCTAACTGCCCCAGTTCATGGATGCCGAGGAGCTGGTTGGCTCACATGTGGTTATAACAGGTTACGGTACTGTACTTTAACATAATTTTTTAATGATTCACATGTCAGCAATTCAGAAAGTGATTGGCTCACCTGTCATGGTGTAGAGTGGAGGCAGACACCTGGGGAAGCCACCTCAAGCTAAGCCATCTTTGTATGGCTCTCACACAGTGTAAAGACAATATCTAGGTTATTTTCATGCAAGCCTGCACACGGATACCTGTCTATTAGAAAAAAAAAAAACTTCCATTAAACTCAGGTTAAGTATGCAGTTTGATTGATAGAATACAAACTAGTATTCTTCATCTTAGTGAATATTCACATGGGTTTAAAATAACATGACACCAGTTTCATTTCCAGTTTGTGTGCAGCCTTGATCAAGATAGTTTGAATATTCATATTGTTTATTTGCTTCTTCTTCAGTTTTACTTAGTTTCAATATGAAAACCTCACATGTGAACACACTTTTACCTCCAGGATAAAAATCTGCTCAAAGTCAAGTAGACTCCAAATCTTTTCCTTGACTATTAGGCTACTTCGGATATTAGTCTGGAAAATGGGTGCAGAAGTGCCAATAAGAATCTTGCTTTAGTGGCTTTAACAGTATTCCCAGACAACTATATTATGGCCTGTGAATAGTCTCAGTAATTTGGAGAGGGGATCTTACTTGCATCAATATAGACATACTTCAGTTTAAACAACTGTCTGGATGGTCACACTCAAAGAGTCAATAACTCAAAGTCTGAGTGAAAACTGGTGACGAGTGGTGTCCCTCAAGGGTCGGTATTGGGACTGGTGCTCTTCAACATCTTTGTCGGTGACATGGACAGTGGAACTGAGTGCACTCTCAGCAAGTTTGCCCTTGACACAAAGCTGAGCGGTGCGGTTAACATGCTTGGAGGGATGGGATACCATCCAGAGGGACCTTGACAGGCTTGAGAGGTGGGACTGTGCCAACCTCATGAAGTTCAACAAGGCCAAATGAAAGGTCCTGCATCTGGGTTGGTTGGGGCAACCCCAAGTACAAATACAGGCTGGGCAATGAGTGGCTTGAGGCCAGCTCTGAAGAGAAGGACTTGGGAGTGGTGGTAGACGAGGAGCTCAACATGAACCAGCAATGTGCGCTTGCAGCCCACAAGTCCAACCGTATCCTGGACTGCATCAAGAGAAGCGTGGCCAGCAGGTTGAAGGAGGTGATTCTCCCCCTCTACTCCGCTCTTGTAAGGCCCCACCTGGAGTACTGTGTCCAGTTCTGGAGCCCCCAACACAAGAGAGACATGGACCAGTTAGAATGAGTCCAGAGGAGGGCCACGAGGATGATCCGAGGGCTGGAGCACCTCTCCTATGAGGACAGGCTGAGAAAGTTGGGGCTGTTCAGCCTGGAAAAGAGAAGGCTTAGGGGAGATCTTATAGCGGCCTTCCAGTACCTGAAGGGGGCCTACAAGAAAGCTGGGAAGGGACTTTTCATAAGGGCAGCTAATGACAGAACAAGGAGAAATGGCTTTTAGCTGAAAGAGGGGAGGTTTAGATTAGATATTAGGAAGAAATTCTTCACTGTGAGGGTGGTGAGACACTGGCACAGGTTGCCCAAGGAAGTTGTGGATGCTCCCTCCCTGGAAGTGTTTAAGGCCAGGTTGGATGAGGCTTTGAGCAACCTGGTCTAGTGGAAGGTGCCCATCTCATGGCAGGGGGGTTGGAACTGGATGATCTTTAAGGTCCCTTCCAACCGAAACTATTCTATGATATGATTCTATGATTCTATGAACTCAGTATCCTTTGTTGTTTTGTTGCCCTGGACTATGTGAATGTAATCTCAATGCTCAAGGATTAGGTTTTACCACCAAAGATATCTGAAATGCAGCATCAGTTGACACAGAAATCAAAACTCTTCAGGACTCACAAAAAAGAGTTTGTACTTGCTGCCTGCTGATAATCGTATCAACTTCATATTAGTGAAACATGCCATAGTCCTGTAGGGAAGTTGTCAGGATCTGGCTGCAGGACTTCATCTTTAGGAGAGGATTCAGGCTAAACTTAGGCTATATATCACCACCCATGAGTGAAAATACATTTATTCTACTGAGTGACAGAACTCTGAGGCAGAACAGTGAGCATGAAAAAGAACAGGCCTCTTTCACTTCTGTAGAGAGCTGGCTGCATGACAAAGGTCACATAGATCCACTGCAGCTGGTAGAGCAAGAGCTGGCAGAGCACCGCACACATCTGGTGTAGGTGCTGATATGTCAGGGCCATATTTTTTGGGAATATGCATGAACTTAATTGACTGCTGTATATAAGAAGCATATGTGTAATCAATAAATCGGAAGTCTGATGATTCTCATATTGAGCGCCCGGATTTTCCCTCCGTCGCAACAAAATGGCGCCCGAACAGGGACCCTCACAAGAGGGTTAGGATGGGACCCTAAAGAGGGCGAAGATCGGACCTTACAGAAGGCATCCTGCAGCCACGACGACAGAATTCTGTATCGGTCCCTTTTGCAGCAAGGGAGGCTGTAAGAGGCTGGTACCTCCGAGCCCTAGAAGCACCTATAGAGGGGTCCAGCCGAACGCACCGCCGAGGTCTTGAAGGCTGCAACAGCGCGCTGACGACTGGGTAAATAGACAAGCGGTGTATGATTCGCTCAAATGCTTTTTAGAAAAGCGGAGCACCCAGGGATTGTCTGTGGGAAGGAACTCCCTGGACTTAAGGACTTGCGGCACAAAGCGGGCAAAAATTGCAGCCGGTGCCAAGAGAGGGCGAACGACATCGACCATGGATAAAGAGGTAACCCTCTCATTACTTAAATGATTTTGGAAAAGCGAGATATGGCGTTTAACCTGAAGCATTTAACTGGACTCCCGATTGCGACATCGGCAGCGGTAGCTCGGAGAGGCGTCTCGGAGCGACCGAGTGTTTTACCACCCCCACCTTTTACAACTGCTACGGAGGCCCTACTGCTCCATCGCAGCGGCAGATCGCGTTTTTCCGCTTTTCCCCCCTTTCCCCCCCCCGCCCGCGGCGACGGGAGCCGCAAGTGCCCGGCGGGGGGGCGGCGGTGGCTACGCGACCGGAGGGAGGCGGGGCCGAGCCGCGCGCTGATAGGCTGGTCAGCGCGGACGAGCTCCGCATCCAGAAGAACCCGGGGGGGTACCCCCTCCCCCGGCACCTGCCCCCCCCCCCGGCACCACCCCCCCCCTTCCCCCCGCGGCAGGTAGAGGCCTGCACCTAGGGAGGGATAACCCCATGCACCAGTGCAGGTTAGGGGTTGACCTGCTGGAAAGCAGCTCTGCGGAGAAGGACCTGGGAGTCCTGGTGGACAGTAAGTTAACCAAGAGCCAGCAATGTGCCCTTGTGGCCAAGAAGGCCAATGGTATCCTGGGGTGCATTAAGAAGGGTGTGGCCAGCAGGTTAAGGGAAGTTCTCCTCCCTCTCTACTGTGCCATAGTGAGGCCACATCTGGAGTACTGCGTCCAGTTCTGAGATCCCCAGTTCAAGAAAGACAAGGAACTACTGGAGAGAGTCCAGCGGAGGGCTACAAAGATGATTAAGGAATTAGAGCATCTCTCTTATGAGTAAAGGCTGAGACACCTGGGTCTGTTCAGCTTGGAGAAGAGAAGGCTGAGAAGGGATCTTATCAATGTTTATAAATATCAAAAGGACAAGTGTGAAGAGGACGGGGTCAGACTCTTTTCAGTGGTGCTCAAAGATAACAAAAAAAGCCAGTCGGAAGAAACTCTCTAAGACTCGTTTTGGAGTTTTAGAAAGCAGGTATTCTTTATTGCAGCGCTGGATGTATGAGGGATCACTCCACCTATCATGCATACCAACTTGTCCCTCTACAAAAGCTTTATACTATCAAAACATGCATATTCGTTTTTTCCAAGAAATTATTAACATATTCATCACATTTCCAAGAACTCATTAATATATGTAAATGTCCTTTTCACATGTGTACTGGTCATCTTTGGGGTCGTCTGATGATCATAGACATTTTTGCCACTGTGTCCTTTAGTTGAACTTTTCTTCTGCGCGTGCTTAGTTCATCTCTTGGCCTGTTTATAACACTTGTGTCTCCACAAAAATGGTTTATTCTAGCATCACAACCTTATCAAAGATTTGACGCCTCAAATTTCCTGTTACCTATTTTAGACTACAAACTTGACTAGGCCTAGCTGGTATGTAACTGACTTTCAATGTCACACTGTTTAAGCAGAAGGGGATGTTCTTTTTGGTATCAATCCCCCCTTTTCTTTTGAGGGTTCATAGCTATTAAGCTTCAACCCTCATATTAATTTATTTTTCCAGCTAAGGTTAGAGCAACAATTACAACACTGGATACATACTGCTCTGATAAAATAATTAATAGAAACAATCTTTTTCGCCAAGACAATTTGGTAATCAAAAAATTAGTTTATGCCAAATTCCTTCAAAATCCCAGGAAGTGCCACTTTTAGCAACTCTATATTTCTTTTTGTTTCTCAATCTCTTCCAAATTCATAGGGATTCTGCTACTTTGATCCACATACACACAATAACTCATGTTTTTGATTGGGCAAACACTGCCCTGTGAAGCCAATAATAAATTAAGGGCCATCCTGTTTTGGGTCACTACCTTTGACAGGCTAGATACTTCAATTTGCAGAGCCTGTATGGCATCAGTGGTTCTGTTCTCAGTGTTCTCTGTTACTGCTGAAATGTTCACTACAGTTTTTTTCTAATTCACTTACCCCAAGCCATGGGAGAAACCATTGTGCAAAACTATGAAATTCAGAGGGCCTGTCAGCTACAGCATTCATTAGGAACCCTCTGTGTTCGTTTAAGTAAAATTCTTACTCCTTCACCTTGTGAATGTGGCTTGTCAATAATTGCGATGATGGGACAGCAATCTTTGGCAGCAAGCTGGCTGACCTAGTAAGGTGAGCTTTAAACTGAATGGCTTGGGGGGTAGGGTCCAAAGTATCAATGCTCATGCCATTGCAGTAGACTGGGGAATGCCAACTGTCAGAGCAATGTCTTCCTTAGCTGCCTCCCATGACTGGAGCCAGAAGGTCAGTCACCTCAAGGGTGTGCAGAACTATAGGAGGTCCTCTTGCATTCCCCTGGGGATTCCTGGATGCTCCATTCCCTTCTCTCTTAAGTGTTTGTATACAAATGCACACAGCATGGGGAATAAACAAGAAGAACTAGAAACCTGCATGCAGTTGCAGTGCCACAACCTTATTGCAATCATGGAGACATGGTGGGAGAGCTCATATGATTGGAATGCTGGCATGGATGGGTATGTCCTCTTTAGGAAAGACAGGCCAGCAAGGCAGGGTGGCGGGGTTGCCCTTTATGTGAGAGAGCAACTAGAATGTATCCGGCTCCACCTAGAGATGGATGATGAATGAATGGAGAGCTTATGGGTGAAAATTAAGGGGCAGGCTAACACAGGTGACATTGTTGTGAGTGTTTACTATAGGCCACCTGATCAGGATGAGGAGGTGGATAAGGCCTTCTATAGGCAGCTGAGGATAGCCTCAAGATCACAGGCCCTGGTCCTCATGGGGAATTTCAAGTACCCTGATATTTCTTGGAAAAGCAACATGGCCAGGCACATGCAGTCCAAGAGGATAACTTCCTGACACAGGTGGTAGAAGAGCTGACAAGAAGAGTTGTGCTTCTGGACCTTGTTCTTAGTAACAAGGAAGGGCTGGTTGGGGATGTGAAGGTTGGGGGCAGCCTGGGTTGCAGCAACCATGAGATGGTGGAGTTTAGGATCTCATGTGGAAGATGCAAACCAATAAGTAGGGTTGCAACCCTGGACTTTAGGAGAGCCGACTTTGACCTCTTCAAGGACCTACATGGGGGTATCCCATGGACTAGAGTTTTGGAAGGTAAGGGGGCCCAAGAGAGTTGATTAATGCTCAAGCCCAAGATCGGTGCATGCCTAGAAGAAAGAAATCGGGCAAGAGTCGCAGGAAACCCACATGGATGATCAAGGAGCTCATGGAAAAACTCAAAGGGAAGAGGAAAGTCGATGAAATGTGGAAAAAAGGGTCTAGCCACCTGGGAGGAATACAGGAATGTGGTCAGGGCCTGCAGGGATGGAACTAGGAAGGCTAAGGCCCACTTGGAGCTGAATCTGGCAAAGGAGGTTAAAGACAACAAAAAAGGCTTTTTTAGGTACATCAGTAACAAAAGGCAGACCAGGGAAAATGTGGGCCTGCTGTCGAATGAAGCGGGTGCCCTGGTAACAGGAGATGCTGAGAAGGCAGAGATACTGAATGCCTTCTTTGCTTCAGTCTTTATGGCTAAAAGTGCCTCTCGGGAATCCCAGATGCTAGAGGGGAGAGAGAGAGTCTGGAGAGAGGAAGACTGCCCCTTGGATGAGGAAGAACTGGTCAGAGATAGCCTAAACAAAATCAATATACACAAATCCATGGGCCCTGATGGGATGCACCCACGAGTGCTGAAGGAGCTCGAAATGATTGCTAAACCGTTCTCTATCATCTTTGAAAGGTCTTGGAGAATGGGAGAGGTGCCTGAAGACTGGAGGATAGCCAATGTCACTCCAATCTTCAAAAAGGGCAAGAAGGAGGATCTGGGCAACTACAGGCCAGTCAGCCTCACCTCCATCCCTGGCAAGGTGATGGAACAGCTCATTCTTGATACCATCTCTAAGCAGTTGGAAGAAAAGAAGGTTATCAGGAGTAGTCAACATGATTTCACTAGGGGGAAATCATGCTTAACCAATCTGGTAGCCTTCTATGATGCCATCACCAGCTGGGTAGACAAGGGGAAAGCAGTGGATGTTGTCTACCTTGATTTCAGCAAGGCTTTTGATACTGTCCCCCACAACACCCTTGTAGCAAAGCTTAGAAGGTATGGGATAGATGAGTGGACAGTGAGGTGGATTGAGAACTGGCTGACTGGCAGAGCTCAGAAGGTTGTGATCAGTGGTGCAGAATCTAGTTGGAGGCCTGTAACTAGCAGTGTTCCCCAGGGGTCGGTACTGGGTCTGGTCTTGTTTAACATCTTCATCAATGACCTGGATGTAGGGATAGAGTCCACCTTCAGCAAGTTTGCTGATGATACCAAGTTGGGAGGAGTGGCTGACACACCAGAAGGCTGTGCTGCCATTCAACAAGACCTGGACATGATGGAGCTGGGCAGAAAGGAACCTGATGAGGTTCAACAAGAGCAAGTGCAGAGTCCTTCACTTGGAGAGGAATAACTGCATGCATCAGTACAGGTTAGGGGCTGACCTCCAGGAGAAGAGCTCTATGGAAAAGGACCTGGGTGTGCTGGTGGACAGCAGGCTGGCCATGAGCCAGCAGTGTACCCTTGTGGCCCTGAAGGCCAACAGTATCCTGGGGAACATTAAAAAGAGCATGGCCAGCAGGCCAAGGGAGGTTCTCCTCCCCCTCTATTCTGCCCTGGTGAGGCCACATCTGGAATACTGTGTCCATTTCTGGGCTCCCCAGTTCAAGAGGGACAGGGATCTTCTGCAGAGATTCCAGCAGAGGGCCACAAAGATAATTAGGGGCCTGGAGCATCTGCTGTATGAGGAAAGGCTAAGAGAGCTGGGACTCTTCAGTTTGGAGAAGAGAAGACTGAGAGGGGATCTTATCAATGTCTATAAATACCTCAAGTGCAGGAGTCAAATGGATGGGGCTGGGCTCTTTTCAGTAGTACCCAGTGACAGGACAAGGGGCAATGGGCAAAAACTGGAACACCGGAAGTTCCATACAAACTTAAGGAAAAACTTCTTTACTGTGAGGGTGACAGAGCCCTGGAACAGGCTGCCCAGAGAGGTTGTGGAGTCTCCATCTCTGGAGATGTTCAAAACCTGCCTGGATGCTTTCCTGTGCAACTTGGTGTAGGGAACCTGCTTTGGCAGGGGGTTTGGACTAGATGATCTCCTGAGGTCCCTTTCAACCCCTACCATTCTGTGATTCTGTAATTTTTCAAGGGGTATGTAGGTCCCATTTTATTCCCAGAATTGCACAGATTTGTTGTAAAACTTTTGCTATGAAATGAGGATCTCTATCTGATGACATTCCCATTGGTACCCCGAACCCGAGTATTTTCTCCTTTAGTAAACACTTAACAACTTCTTTAGTTTTGTTGGTGCGACAGGGAAAGGCTTCTGGCCATCCCGAGAAAGTATAAGCCAGTACCAGAAGGTGTCAATAGCCATTTTTTCTGAGCAATTCAGAAAAATCTATTTGCCAGTAATCATGAGGAGTGCTTCCCCTCTTGGTTTTATCTGGTGGAGGCCTTTTTCTGTTTACTGGATTATTTTTCAAACACACTACAGATTTTTCTGTTACCATCTTGACAATTTTAGTCATTCTGACACTAAGCACCTGTGTCTTCAGACTGATGATCATAGCTTCTCTTCCCCAAAGTGTTTCTTTGTGTTTTTCTTCAACTATTTTAATCATCATTTGTGGTGGAATGATAATTTGACCTTCATGGGTTATCAACCACCCACCCTTGTTTTCAGTTGCCTTTAATACTAGGGCCAGGGGTTTTTTTTATCTGCTGTACTATAATTTGGTGCCTCAGATGTCATTTTTAACTCTGTTACAGGTATTAGAGCCAGGATGCCCTTCTCTGCCAGCTCTTTTGCTGTTTTGTTTGCCAATCTGTTACCTACATGGACTGCAATATTTCCAAACTGGTGAGCCTTGCAATGCATTATCATCACTTTCTCAGGTTTCTGCACTGCTTGTAGAAGCTGTTCAATTTCTTCTCTATGCTTTATGCATGATCCTTGTGAGGATAACAATCCTCTTTCCTTCCAAATTGCTCCATGAGTGTGCACCACCCCAAAGGCATAATTAGAGTCAGTCCATATATTTACCTTCTTGCAAGAGGTCTTGGTGATTAATTCTGCCTTTTGTGCTGATGTACTTACAGGCAATGCTTCAGTTTCAATTACCTCATCAGTGGTGGTAACAGCATATCCAGCCATCCTCTTCCCCTCATGTACAAAACTACTTCTGTCTGTGCACAACTCCAGATCTGGGTCAGTGAGTGGTTCATCCTTGAGATCTGTGCGACTGGCACACACCTGTGCTATGGTTTGCAAACGGTCAGGCTCTAAGGATTCCTGGTCCTCCATTTTGGACTGGAAGAAAATAGCAGGGTTTATTGCAGTGTTTGCCTTAAGTCTCACATTGTCCTGTTCCAGGAGGACAACCTGGTACTTGAGCATTCTGCTAGGGGATAGCCAATGTCCCCCTTTTTTTTTTTTTTTATCCCATTGTGAGTTTTTGGGTCTCTTGTATGTGCTGACATTAATGCCTTCTTGATGTTTTGAAAGGTGGTTGGACATTGTGGGGTCCACTGGAGTGGCCCCGCCTCTGATTCTGTCAAGGTGTCCTAGAGAGGTCTTACCATAAGTCCATAGTTGGGAATTCACAGTCGACACTAACCAGCCATTCTGAGGAAAGCTCTGAGTTCTCTGGCATTCCTGGGTTCCGGCATCTGGCAGATTGCCTCCTTCCATTCAGTTCCCAATCTGCAACATCCCTGTAAGATCTCAAAGCCCAAATAAATTACCATTTCTTTTCCAATTTGGGCCTTGTTTTTGGGCACCAGGTAGCCTCCTTGGCCCAAAAAGTTCAATAGGCTAATAGTCATGTTTCTGCTGCATCCACATATTGTAGTATCAGTCTTTCAGGGTTGCTTTTCCTCCAAATTTCCAACTCTTTGGCTAATTGCTTTCTGAATATAGTTGGGCTATTTTTGAACTTTTGCAGCAATACTATCCCTGTGAGCTGTATCTTCCGTCCTGTTGTAGGATTTTCCCACTCAGAGGCAAATAATGCCTGACTGTTTTTCTCTAGAGGTATGCAAAAGAAGGCATCCTTAAGATCTAATACTGTAAACCATTTGTGCTTTTCTTTTAAAGCTGTCAGCAAAGTGTACGGGTTGGCCTCCACTGAGTGCATATCTTGCACTATTGAATTTATAGCCCTTAAATCCTATACCAACCTGTACTCTCCACTTCCTGGTTGCTTTACAGATAGGTTTGGAGTATTATACTGTGATAGTTTCACTTGGCTATCCCTTGGCTAGCAGCCAACACAGCCATTCACCCACTTCCTCCCCACCCCTAGGGGATAGGGGAGAGGACTGGGGGACAAGGATAAGGAGACTTGTAGGTTGAGATAAGAACAATTTAATAATAGAAATAAAAGAAAACTTAAAATAACACCAATATTAAAATAGTAGTGATAATGATAACAGTAACAACATATACAAATGAGTGATACACAGTGCAACTGCTCACCACCAACCAACCAAGCCCAGCCCACTCCCAGATAACCATCCCGGAGGAGCAACAATCCCCAACTGAAACCACAATCCCAGAAGAGCAAGAGCCCGAGTGAAAGCCAGAGAGAGCTAAAAGAGGAAGAGACCCTCACTAATATACTGGGCATGACATGATATGATATGGAATACCCCATTGGCAGAGACAAATGCCAATTTAGTTTATTAATTTAAATATTCCTCACCCCCTTAGATCTTGTGCTTGTGGACTAACAGAACACAAAGTCCTTCACTTCCAGCGACAAAAATGCAAACACTGGTATGTTATCAGTGTCTCTCTCATAACAAGTCCCAGGCTGAAAAGCAAAACGCAGCACTATTCTAGCTACTAAAAAGAAACCCAGCTCTGTTTCAGCTAAAAACCAGGACATATACTCAGATTCACATTCTAATAATAATCCATATTGCATAAAATTTTCAGTTATTCTTTCTAATCCTTTCTTGCTTCCAGTTTTATAGGGTATTTTTTTTTTCCTTATCAGAATTTCTCTTTCTTTGAGCATTACCTACACTGGTTCCGCTGCTTTGGACCATCCTGGTACCTCACCATCCCAAACCAAGGGTCCGATGAAGTTCAGGAGCATTGTCCCATCTGGGTCGCCAAAATGATAACAAAAAAAGCTGGTCGGAAGAAACTCTCTAAGACTCGTTTTGGAGTTTTAGAAAGCAGGTATTCTTTATTGCAGTGCTGGATGCATGAGGGATCACTCCACCTATCATGCATACCAACATGTCCTTCTACAAAAGCTTTATACTATTAAAACATACATATTTATTTCTTTTCCAATAAATTATTAACATATTCATCGCATTTCCAAGAACTCATTAATATATGTAAATGTCCTTTTTGCATGCGTACTGGTCATCTTTGGGGTCATCTGATGATTGTAGAAATTTTTGTCACTGTGCCCTTTAGTTGAACTTTTCTTCTGCGCATGCTTAGTTCATCTCTTGGCCTGTTTATAACACTTGTGTCTCCACAAAAATGGTTTATTCTAGCATCACAACCTTATCAAAGATTTGATGCCTCAAGTCTCCTGTTACCTATTTCAGACTACAAACTTGACTAGGCCTAGCTGGTATGTAACTGACTTTCAATGTCACACTGTTTAAGCAGAAGGGGATGTTCTTTCGGTATCATCAATAACAGGACAAGGGGCAATAGGCACAAAGTTGAACACAGGAAGTTCTGTCTGAAGATGAGGAAAAACTTCTTTACTGTGAGGGTGACAGAGCACTGGGACAGGCTGCCCAGAGAGGTTGTGGAGTCTCCTTGTCTGGAGATATTCAAAATCCGCCTGGATGCAGTCCTGTGCAACTTGCTCTAGGTGAACCTGCTTTGGCAGGGTAGTTGGACTAGATGATCTCCAGAGGTGTGAGGGACTGCACTACGATGTTATGTCTCAAAGGTTGCTTGCAAGGATGGTCACATGATCACAGGGTCCTGGAAACCTGCACTTGTGAAAACGTTCTGCCTGGGCATGCCCCTGCCTCAAGCATGCAGCAGTCACTGAGGGGGCACAGAGCTGGAGAGTTCCATTGCCACGGAAACCACTGCCCTCAAAGGGGTATTTAAGAAGGACCTGCATGGGCAAGTTTGGGGGGATGACTGCACGACTGCACCATCATTGGAGCAAGCCACATGCGTGACCGTCCGCCGCTGTGCCACCAAGAAACTGAGACCCCCACACTCCCCCTCATCCCCAGGGTGCCACAGACCCTTGGTGGTGACTATTCTTGCAGCCCTATCCCAACTGCTTGCTTAATTTCCATCTTTCATTCCATCCTATCCTATCGCTACTCTATTTTATCTCTACTTTTTTTTTCTATTTTTATTTTATTTTTTACTTTTTTTTAATATAAGGTGTTCTGGGAGTACAGCATTTGATCTTGTTTGTGTCTTAATCTCGCTCTTGGGATTGTATCGAAACCTTCCTTGACATCAGATCAGGACAAGAGGTCCCTTCTGTCTGCATTTCGGTTGAGGGATTCTGTGATTCTAGCACAGCTTGCATAGGCTGCATGGGAGGAGAGCTCAGGGCTTTTGCATGTAGGATTTTGGAAAGAGATTATAAACCACATCCCAAACTCATTAATTTGTTTTTTCATTATCAAGCAAAAATGGTTTTTTTTTTCTTGTAAATTGTTTAACTTTGAATGGTAAAAACCAGTTGCAAGGCTTCACAGGAATAAGCATCTCACTTGGAAGATAACCAACTGTACATGTTTGGAAATGCATGTGCCTGTCTTTTTAAAAATAAAACCATTGTACTCAAGAAGTTCTAGTTTAAATTTTCTTAACTTATAGCTAATTTTCCCTTCAGTGAAGGAACATAGGGTTTTTTTTATATGTTTCCTTTCACAGTGAGACTGAGGTTTGGCATTTTTAATTGCATGGAGTGATCATGAAAATGGTATTTGTGAGCACTAGCTAGGGTCAGAGTGCTGGCAAAGATTAAGCGAGCTTCTAAAAAAATACTTCTGCTACAACACCTTGATCATGACCTGCAACACCCAAATGAATGCAGAGTTGCATCTACTCAGAGTTGAAACTGAAGATGATAGTGACAAATCCTAAAATGATTTTTGTAACAAGCATCAACTGTGGCCTATATTTTAAACTGGAATTTAGATTTGAAAGCCTGAACCACAGTTATTTCCTGGTCTTCCTTTTCAGATTGACACAGTACTACATACAGTGTAAATTTGAATTAATTGACTCTTAATGCTACTGAAAGATATCTGGTTGTAATATAAAAGGGATCTAGAAAATACTACTTTTCTCCAAAATATATTTCAAGTTGTAAATAGTTAAAACTCAAAATTGCAAAAGATTATGTATGTGCTTAAATTTATGTATGTAAACAGCACCACTGAAACCAATGACCTAATCATACATTTAAAAGTAAGCATGTGCACAAATCTCTTCAGAGTCATGACCCAGTTATGTATTGCTCGAGTTCAGAAGAGGTCAACCTTGACCTTGAAAGCCAAAATCCTCTTGTAATTGAGAGCTGCAAGATGCATAGCTCGCTCCTCTGAGAGCTGGTGTGTACGTACCCTCACCCACCTCCTGTGAGGGCTGTTAGAGTGGACTGGGCAAACAGCTGGTGTCTGTGAGTGAAAATGGTCTTTTACTAATTTGCACATCAGTACAGTTTAAACATCTGCATATTCAAGATAGTAAGCCTCAAACAGCATACATTTTGCCATGTCAAATGCACACACATTTGTTTAATATTCGTAGTAAGTACTACTTACTAGTCAGTTTTGAAGGAAGTGTGAAGCTTGAGAATTGCATGGGTCTAGATGAAGTTGAGTAGCTACTTCACTTGGGACTCCACAAAGTGCCTTTGGCCTATATTTGGGATGGACCTTGCTTTTACTTTATTACCACAATAATTCTTTGTATGTTCCTTTGTCAGACAGGAACAAAGGGTTTTTAGTAAAAAAAAAACCAAAACCTGACTAACTTAAATAGTCCAACTAAGACAAGTGAACTACACATTCTCCTAAAATAAGAATAACTTATTTACTTTCTACCTTATGTACTTATGTATTGGGTTTGCGTGGCAAGGTTTTGGTAGCACGGAAGAGTCATGGGGGGCGCTTCTGTGAGAAGCTGCCAGAAGCTTCCCCACACATCCAATGCAGCCAATGCCAGTCGGCTCCAAGATGGACCTGCTGCTGGCCAAGGCCGAGCCAATCAGTGATGCCTCTGTGATAACATAATTAAGAAAAAAAAGGGGAAGAGAGGAAAAAAAAGCTGCACACTTTGTAGCTGGAGAGAGGAGTGAGAAGATGTAAGAGAAACAACTCCACAGACACCAAGGTCAGGGAAGAAGGAGGGGGAGGAGGTGCTCCAGGCGCCGGACCATGGTGAGGCAAGCTGTCCCCCTGCAGTCCATGGAGATCCATGGTGGAGCAGATGACCACCTATAGCCCATGGAGGACCCCACGCTGGAGCAGGTGGATTCCTGAAGGTGGCTGTGACCCCACGGGAAGCCTGCGCTGGAGCAAGTTCCTGTCAGGACCTGTAGCCCGTGGAGAGAGGAGCCCACGCCGGAGCAGGTTTGCTGGCAGGACTTGTGACCCCGTGGGAGACCCGCGCTGGAGCAGTCCCTTCCTGAAGGACTGCACCCCATGGAATGGACCCATGCTAAAGCAGTTCGTGAAGAACTGTCAGTCATGGGAAGGACTCACGTTGGAGAAGTTCGTGGAGGACTGTCTCCCGTGAGAGGGACCCCACGCTGGTGTGGGGGAAGGAGTCCTCCCCCTGAGGAGGAAGCAGCAGCAGAAACAACGTGTGATGAACTGACCCCAACCCCATTCCCTGTTCCCCTGTGCCGCTGGGGGGAGGAGGTGGAAAATCGGGAAAGAAATTAAGCCCGGGAAGAAGGGAGGGGTGGGGGAGGTGTTTTAAGATTTGGTTTTACTTCTCCTTATCCTCTAATTTTGATTGGTAATAAAGTAAATTTTTTTTCTCCCAAGTCGAGTCTGTTTTGCCTGTGCCAGTAACTGGTGAGTGATCTCTCTCTGTCCTTATCTCCACTCATGAGCTTTTTGTTATATTTTTCTCCCCCTGCCCAGTTGAGGAGGGGGAGTGATAGAGTGGGCTTTGGTGGGCATCCGGCCTCTAGCCAGGGTCAACCCACCACATAAGTGTAACAGCTGTCAGAATAAGTGAAAAAGCGTCTTATTCGTTATCACTTTGAGAATAGCCTGTTCCAAGCGAATAACTACTCCTACAACATACAGGGAGTCTGATACAACATTTAAAGGTTCCCTGGACCATTTTGTGAATGCCCAAACAACAGCTTTTAGTTCAAGGGTCTGCAAAGAATCCTCTGGGGTGCCGTTTACACTATGTTTGTCCCAGTGTGCATTACTTAGCCAAGTGATAGCAGCCTTGTGGTTATTTTTGCTAGCGTCAGTAAAAACAGTTAAACCTCCCACAGGAGTCGCAGAGCAAAGAGGCTTTTCAAGAAAAGTGTTAGAGGACAGAAGGGAAAACAAAAGATGAGGTGGATAAACATTAGAAGTTTGTCCAGAATAACCTGCTAGAGCTAATTGTAAATCATCTGAGTGCTGCAGAGACCAATCAAAATATGCCTGTGTTAGTGGAAGGATGATATATGCATCTCTATCAATCTTGATCTGCCTCTCATAATCAATTGAGCTAGTGCTTCCAGTGGTGTAGTTATACTTTTACGGAAACAGTACGGCAAAAAGATCCACTCCAGTACACACAAGGGATCTTTTTTTCGCATCTTTCCATTGCATCAGCAATGCAAAGGGGTGACAATTTGCAGGACATCCAGTGACAGTAGCCAAAATGACTTTTAAATCAGGATTATATCTACTGGCATATGATTTCGTTACCTTGTCTACAATGTGCTGCAAAGCAAAAGTTTGTGTTTCAGATAACTCTCTTTTAGCGGCAGCATCAGGCGTGCCTTGAAGTAAAGGCATTAAAGGACTGAGGTCTTCATTAGTAATGCCACACAGCGGCCGAATCCACTGAATATCCCCTAGTAATTTTTGCACATCTTTCAATGTCTGAATATGAGTTTGAAGTGTAATTTTTTGTGGTCTAACTTGTTCAGCTGACAGAGTCCAGCCAAGGTAATGCCATGGTGGTTTTTTCTGAATTTTTTCTGGAGCTATTTTTAAACCTGTAGACTCAAGTTGGGATCTCAATTCAGTAATTAAAAGGTCTGTGTGCAGATATTGACCAGCTATTAAAATATCATCCATGTAATGATAAATCAGTAATTGAGGTTTGGCTTGCCGAATAGGTTGAAGTGCCCAAGCTACAAATAACTGGCACAAGGTAGGAGAATTTTTCATACCTTGTGGTAAAACAACCCAATGATATCTTTGTGCAGGTTCAGCCTTATTGATAGATGGTACAGAAAATACTAATTTATCATAGTCATCTGAATGTAATGGAATTGTGAAAAAACAATCTTTTAAATCAATAACCAATAAGTCCCAATTCTCTGGAAGCATTACAGGGTTTGGAAGTCCTGGCTGAAGGACTCATGTCCTGCATCACAGCGTTTATTGCACGTAAATCATGCAATAGTCTCCGTTTCCCACTGTTTTTAGGGATGGTAAAGATTGGAGTGTTCCAAGGACTAGTAGACGGCACAATGTGTCCTGCTTGCAATTGCTCCTGCACTAAATTTTGAACTCTGGACAGCCTCTCTGCCTTTAGTGGCCATTGATCTACCCAGACTGGGGCATCAGTGATCCAGGTGAGCTTTTGAATTGGCTGTCCCCCAATGGCCCCCTCTGAAAAGGCTGTGTCGTGAGCACTGCACCCATCTGACTGAGAAGGTCTCTTCCAATTAAGGCGACTGTCGTGGCTAACACATATGGTCTCGTACTGGCTTTTGTACCATCTTTGAAGCAAAAGGTCACTGAGCTTTTGCTGATTCTAGAAATTTGGGTACCACTGATTCCAAAAAGACCGTTGATGGTTTCAGTCAGTGGCCAATGATTTGGCCATTTGTGTAGTGGAACTACAGTGATGTCGGCCCCAGTATCAATGATCATTTTTAAAGCAACCAATTCTCCATCATTATTTTGGATCTGAACCCATTCTTCTGGTTTTGTTTTTTGAATGTTTAATGCCAACAACACTTGGGGTGTTCCTGTTGATCCAAAACCTCCATTGCCTCAGACTAAATGTCCTCGACAGGGTACATTTGCTTCAAAAGGTACCAACTGAGCAATGCGTGCACCTTTTGTGACATTTACTGGTGGAATGAGGGTTTGTACCATGATTTTAATAACTCCAGTATAATCCGCATCTATTACCCCTGGTAGTACAAATATTCCCTGCTTAGTGGCTGATGACCTCCCAACGACTAAAGCACTTAAACCATGACCCAAAGGTTCAGTTACAGTGGTTGGAATGCATTTACCAGCCATATCTGTAATTGTGAATTCTACTGCTGTTTCCAGGTCCCCTCGGGCACTGCCGTCAGTGCAGAAGCAGACGCGGTCCAAGCACCTTGAGTTTGTGTCTTTTGCGCTTGGGGTATTCACGCTCTGCTGGAAGTTTCCCAATTTTTGCCCTGATACATGATAGTTACATTTGCAGTCCTTAACCCAATGGCCATATTTTACACATCTTTTACACATACGATTTTCCCTCTCTGATGCAAAACAGTGCGCTCTAAAATGGCCATTTTGCCACAATTATGGCATGTAGCACCAGATTTGCCAGTTTGCTGATTTTTTATAAAAGGTCTCACAGCGGCTGCCAAAGCTGAAGCCATAAATGCTGCTTTGTTCTGTTCCCCCATACGGTCACATAACTCTAACATTTCACCTACGGTAGCTCCTCTGGACAACGTACATAACATTTTTTTCGTTTGACTATTGCTGTTTTCATAAGCCAATTGATCTTGTAATTTAAGTTTCATGTCAGGATCAAAGTCTGGATGGTCTTTTAAGGCAGCATGTAATCTGTCTACAAGACTTGTAAATGGTTCAGTGGGTCCTTGCCGCACTGTAGCAAACGCTGGAGTCGGCTTTCCAGGCTAAATTCTGGGAAAGCTGGAGAACTGGAGCCCGCAAATGGGATTGCATGTCAGCAGTGGCAAAGGCTCCTACACCCAGCAGCATATCTGCATTAACTAAGTGAAGAACGTCATCTGCCGGACGCTGCAAATTTTTCTCCTCTGCATTAACACAGAGGTCCTTCCAGTAGAGAAAAACCTGTATTTGTTGCGAGGGGCTTAAAAGAGTATTAGCTAGCATTCTGATATCATGAGGCGTTAATAAGGTACCGTTAAAAATGTGCGTTAGAACTGCTTCAGTAAAAGATAATTTTAACCCATACTGACTTATAGCATTTTTTGCTTCTTTTATAGTTTTCCAATCTAAAGCTGTATAAGCCCCTTCATCATTTGGCCCCACCAAAACTGGAAAAGCAGAGGGAGTATTAGGCAACATTTCCCCTTCTACTAAAGCATCCCTTATAATTCCCCTCCACCGACGATGTGGATTTTCTCCTTCCCCCCCACCCCTTCTATTAAAGCAACGTTTTTGGATTATTCTGCCGTAGACACCTGAGGAATAGAAAAAGAGTTAGTATGAATAAAGGATATGGGTGAATCCTTGTCCTGGTTAGCTGCTAAGTCCTTATGTTTTTCTATTAGCTGTTGAGATGGGTCATTTAAGGTCACTTTTCTCTCCTCTGGTTCTCTCAGGGTGTTCGGGGTAGAAGGTGGGAGAGGTGGATAGAGGAAAGGTGCATTCTCACAGGCTGAAGCAGAGTGCTGTGGTGAATCCTGTACAGGCACAGAAGGGTTAGTTACCGGCTGCACGGGGGGAGAGGTATTTCTCGGGGGAGGTGGTGAAAGCGGTGGAGTAGTCGTACTTGTTACCGCGGGCGCTGGCGATACAGGCAGAGGTGGATTATACATATTTGCATTACTTGCGGCAGGTGCTGGCGGTGAAATATTGTCCATAAATACCAGTGTGGAAGTAGATATCTTTTTACCGCATGGCTTACTGGTAGAAGCGGTAGGACTTAATGCTACAAAGGCTGACACAGCAGCATCGTGCTCTGCTTTTAACTCTTGAAGGGTATTTTTAAGCAGCTTCCATAAGGTAGCAAAGTTTTGTGCTTCTTTAGATCCATTGCTAATTTCTTCCCATAGAGCATTGCCTATTCGTTCCCAAGTGTCAAGTTCAAAGGCAGTATCCACCCCGGATAATAATTCTCTGTCCTTACACCATAGCAATAAACGTTTCAAACACATCACATCATATTTTATGCCTCTCAGAGAGAAAATGTTGGAGGAGCTTAAGTACGGCTTCCTCTTCCTTACTAAGAGAAGCCCCCATTTCTCTATTTCTCCATTTCTCTCCTCCATCCGGCCGCTCACCTCACTGTCGGGTGAATTTCTGCTGCAGCAACGCCTCGATGGGCCACCTCAATGGGTCTTCCCCTCTCTTCAGGGGCTCTGGACTCGTTCCAGATGGTCCTTTCCTCCGGCCGGTTCTTCCCCCACTTTCAAAGCCCTCGCATAGCGATGAATATGCTTCCTGTTCGGGCGCCAGTTGTGGGAACTCAACGATGGACTCTGCCACACGATCAATATGATCAAGCAAGTTCCCATTTATTTGTTCTAATACAGTTATATTTATACCTCAAACTAATGAAATCACCCACACCCGTTAACATGTTTTTGGCTATTCACATGCCCCTTTTCTGTATAGTGATTGGCTGATGGACTTGGCGTGCATCCCTTCCTGTTTGTTTGCCAGGGTACATCTTTTGGATACATTCCAAGGTTCCTTTCTCATAACTTGTCGATGCAGGTGCTTCTCGTATCTCCAGACATGTATCCCCTCAGTTGCCACAGTTCTCTCAGGGTATGCCAATACACGTTCCCACACTCCACACACCCCGGTGCCTCTGAACAACAAGTATGAGGCTCTGGTTGAGGAAGGACAGTCAAATGAGGATGTGGATGATGGGCAATCTACACCAGAGGGGTCTTCACAGTCAGAAAGGCCTACCACCAATATCACAACCACATCCACAAAGAAGAAAAGGGTGATCTTTGTAGTTGACTCTGTTTTGAGGGGAACAGAGGGTCCAATATGTCCAGTAGACCCTCCTCATAGGGAAGTCTGCTGTCTCCCCAGAGCCTGGGTTAAGGACATCACTAGGAAACTTCCTAGCTTGGCAAGGTCCATAGAGTACTACCCACTTCTGATTTTCCAGGTGGATGGTTGTCCTGGTTTTGCTAAGATAGAGTTAATTTTCTTTTTAGGATTTTAGTTACAGTGTTTCAGTTCAAACTTATTATGAGATGAACGTTGATAACAGTGCTGGTGTTGTGAGTTGCTGCTGGAGCTCAAGGCCACCATGTTTGGCTGCTTCACAGCTGCATTAGGACTGGGAGGGAGAAGTGTGGTGAATAGCAAAGCCCAGAACTGGCATTTGGATATGCCAATGAAATATTCCATATCATATCAAGTCATGCCAGTATATTAACCAGGGCTGACCAGAAGACAGGGCACTTCTCTTCCGGGGGTACCTCTCTGGGGGATCGCTCGGGCTCACTCTTCCAGGGTTTCGGTTTTGGGACTGTCTCTCCTCCGGGATCGTTAGCTGGCACGGGCCGGGCATCAGTCAGCGGGCGGTGAGCACTGTGTATCACTCATTGGTATAATTCTGTTATCACTGTTGTTATCATTATCATTTCATTTTAATTAGTAAATAGTTTTTATCTCAATCCGTGAGTCTCCTTGCCCTTCTTTCTAATTCTCCCCCCTACTCCCTGGGCGAGGGAGGGGGGAGGGTGATAGAGCAGGCTGTGTATAGCTGCAAGCTGCAAGCAAAAGGGGTGAATCCACCCAAACTACCTCAGTGGTGAAGAAGCTGCAACTTGTAGACCGTGAGCGATCAAGAGAGACTTCAGGGCCTTGGGACAGTTAGTGAGAGAATCTGAGGCCCAGGTTTTTTCTTCTCTCCTTCCGGTTGCAAGCAGTGACAGTGGAAGGAACAGAAGGATACAACCTATAAACACATGGCTCTGTGGCTGGTGTCACCAGCACAATTTTGGGTTTTTTTGATAATGGGATTACCTACATGGCACCTATGCTGGCATCAAATGGGAGACACCTTTCTCGAAGGGGGAAGAGGGTCTTTGCCCGAGAGATTGCAGGGCTGCTTGACAGGGCTTTAAACTAGATGTGAAGGGGGAGTGGGATAATAATAATATCAAGATTGTGACAAGCGGCACAATGACACAACAGGGTTGGAGTGACAGGGTGCTAGTAAGGGCCTTCAACCTGTTGCCCTGAGGAATGCAGTGGGCACTGCAGCACAGGCAAAGTCTTACAGAGATAAGCCAGAAACTCCTGAGGTAATAGGAGCCAACAGGGTAGCTTCCATAAAAACACCTTGGGGGAATAAAGCTGAAGTGCCTCTACACCAATGCACGCAGCATGAGTGTAATAGTTTCACTGGGCTAGCCCTTGGCTAGCAGCCAACACAGCTGTACACCTACTTTCCCCCCACCCCCAGGGGAGAGGGGAGAGGATTGGGGGGGCAAGGATAAGGAAACTTGTAGGTTGAGATAAGAACAGTTTAATAATAGAAAATAAACTTTTTAAAAAACCTAATATATAAATAGTAGTGATAATGATAACAGTAATAAGATATGCAAATGAGTGATAACCCAGTGCAACTGCTTACCACCCACTGATAAACCTGGTCTGTTCTCAGATAACGATCCTGGAGGAGCAACAATCCCAAACCAAAACCGCGATCCCAGAAGAACAAGAGCCCGAGCGAAAATCCTTGTGAATCCCGCCCCCCCCCCCACCCCCCTTTTTTCCTGGTCAGTCCCGGATAATGTACTAAACATGACGGGATATGATATGGAATATTTCATGGGCACATCCAAATGCAAGTTCTGGGTTTTGCTATTCACTACACTTCTCCCTCCCAGTCCTAATGCAGCTGTGAAGCAGCCAAACACGGTGGCCTTGACCTCCAGCAGCAACTAATAACTTTAGTACTTTTATCAATGATGTTCTCATAGCAAGTCTGAACTGAAACCAAAATATGGCTCTTCTAACTACTGAGAAGAAAATTAACTCTATCCTAGAAAAACCAGGACAATGGGCAACAAACAGGAGGAATTGGAAGCTACCGTCCTACTAGAAAGCTAAGACATAATGGCCATTACAGAAACTTGGTGGGATGAATCCCATGACTGGAGTGTGGCTATCGATAGCTACAAGCTGTTCAGAAGGGACAGGAGAAGAAGGAGGGGCGGAGGTGTTGCCCTCTGTGTTAAAAAAATGGATAGAGTGTGAAGAGTTGTCCCTAAAGAATAGCCATGAGAAGGTTGAAAGCTTATGGGTAGGAATTAGGGATTGAGACAACAAGGGGAGCCTTGTTGTTGGTGTCTACTACAGGCCACACAATCAAGGGGAGCCTATCAATGAAGCCTTCTTACTCCAGCTCCAGGAGGCATCGAGCTCACAGTCTCTCATCCTGCTGGGGGATTTTAACCACTCTGACATCTGTTGGAAAAGTAGCACGGCAAGCTGTAGGCAATCCAAGAGACTCCTGGAGTGCCTTGATGAGAACTTTCTAACACAAGAAATAGACAGCCCTACTTGAGGGGAAGCAATATTGGTCACCAATGCAAGTGAGCTCATCAGGGATGTCAAGCTTGGAGGCAACCTGTCTCCTCACAGCTCTCAAGTTGATGGCCCACATGACAGGGACCAGGGAGACAAAATCCCTCCCACTGTAAGTGAAGATAAAGTTTGTGTCCATCTGAGGAACCTGAACATACACAAGTCCATGGGACCTGATGAGATGCATCCTAGAGTGCTGAGGGAATTGGCTGATGTAGTTGCCAAGCCACTCTCCATGATATTTGAAAAGTCATGGCAGTCAGGTGAAGTCCCTGGTGATTGGAAGAAAGGAAACATTGTACCCATTTTTAAAAAGGGTAGAAAGGAAGACCCTGGGACCTACTGACCTGTCAGCCTCACCTCTGTGCCTGGGAAGATCATGGAATAGATCCTCCTAGAAGCTATGCTGAAGCACATGGGTCACAGAGAGGTGATTGAAGACAGCCAGCATGGCTTTACTACAGGCAGGTCCTGCCTGACCAACCTAGTGGCTTTCTACAATGGAGTAACTGCATCAGTGGACAAGGGAAGAGCTACAGATGTCATCTATCTGGATTTCTGCAAGACCTTTGACACAGTCCCCCACAACATCCTTCTCTCTAAGTTGGAGAGATATGGATTTGATGGGTGGACTGTTCAGTGGATAAGAAATTGGCTGGATGGTTGCATCCAGAGGGTAGATGTCAATGGCTCAATGTCCAGATGGATATCAGTGACAAATAGTGTCCCTCAAGGGTCTGTACTGGGACCAATGCTGTTTAATATCTTCATTAATGATATTGAAAGTGGGATTGAGTGCACCCTCAGCAAGTTTACTGAAGATACCAAGCTGGGCGGTGCAGTCAAGGACCTGGACAGGCTGGAGAAGTAGGCCCAGGTGAATCTCATGAGGTTCAACAAGGCCAAGTGCAGGGTCCAGCACTTGGGATGGGACAATCCTCATTATCAATACAGGCTAGAAGATGATGTGCGAGAAAGCAGCCCTGAGGAAAAGGACTTGGGGGCAGTAGTGGATGAAAAGCTGATCGAGAGAGGTGATTCTGCCCCTCTGCTCTGGTGAGACCTCACCTGGAATACCGTGTCCAGCTTTGGAGCCCTCAACACAAGAAGGACGTGTACCTGTTGGAGGGTATCCAGAGGGGGGCCACAAAAATGATCAAAGGGCTAGAGCACCTCTCCTATGAAGATAGGCTGAGAGAGTTGGGGTTGTTCAGCCTGGAGAAGAGATGGCTCCAGGGGGACCTTATAGTGGCCTTCCAGTACCTGAAAGGTGCCTATAAGAAAGCTGGGGAAGAATTCACAAGGGCATGTAGCAATAGGACAAGGGGTAATGGTTTTCAACTAGAAAAGGGTAGATTTAGGTTAGATATTAGAAAAACTTTTTCAATATGAGGGTGGTGGATCATTGGAACAGGTTGCCCAGAGAGGTAGTGAAGGCCCCATCCCTGAAGGTATTCAAGGTCAGGCTTGATGGGGCTCTGAGCAACCTGCTCTAGTAAAGATGTCCCTGCTTACTGCAGGGGAGTTGGACTAGATGACCTTTGAAGGTCCCTTCCAACCCAATACATCCTATGATTCTAAAAAAAAAAAATTGAAATAAAATAAAACTTAAAATAATAATCACAGAATCATAAGGGTTGGAAGGGACCTCAGGAGATAATCTAGTCCAACCCCTCTGCTAAAGCAGGTTCCCTACAATGATAATAACAGTAATAATAGAATATGCAAATGAGGGATGCACAGTACAATTGCTCACCACCTGCTGACCAATGCCCAGCCTGTCCCCCAGCTAGTGATCCTGGAGCAGAAACAGTCCCAAAACCAAAACCACAATCCTGGAAAAGCAAGCCTGAGGGATCCCAGAGAGAATCCTCAGCTTTCCAGTCAACCCTCATTAATATACTGAACATGATGTGATATGGAATATCCAAATGCCAGTTTTGGGTTTTGCTAATTACTATGCTTCCCCTCCAGTTCTTTGCACTTGCAGACTAGCAAAACACAAAGTCCTTGGACTTCCAGCAACAACTAAAAACATTTGTGTGTTATCAACATTCTTCTCATAAAAAATCCCATACTGAAACCAAAACACATCTATTCTAGCTATTAAGAAGAAAATTAATTCTATCCTAGAAAAAACAGGACAAAACAGAAATACAGTAGCCAGCTCAATTTTACATCTTTCTTAAAAACCTAGCAAAATGCTATCAACAGTCCTATATTGAGGCAGACACACACCAGGCATCAGTTCCTTGCCTCCCATGGACAGTTTATTTTTCTGCATTATACATTTTATTTGAACAACCAGCGAACAAGATAAACACAATATAACAGAAAATGGATGGAAAAAACAGACTGAATTGTTAAAAAACAGGGAAAAAATCTTCAGAAGTATGTAATTAATATATGCAGACCCAACTTCTGCTGGTTTATATAGATGCAGAACTAAAGTATAGAAAAACATCAATATTACTTTGGATTTGTTTGTGCAGCTTAGAACTGAATCTGGCCTGTAAAATTTTACAAGCTGCATTTTGCATCAGATGGCAATGTATATTTCCATAGGTAAGTACTTTGTGGTTTATAAATAGCATATATATCGTAAAAGTGGTGCAAATATGGTATTTCATGTTTTTACTACTCAAACAATTACGTTATCCATTGTAATATTAAAGTCAATTAAGTAGTCAGCTTTAAGTATGCACCTTTTTTAGAGGTCTTTTTTATTTACTTTTACAGTAGAGCTCATTCAAGATACAACGAAATATCTGGTAAAGCTGTGCTGGAGGAGACACCAGTAGGGCAGGATAACCCACTTTGGAAACAATCTCACTTTATGACTAAAGTCTGCAACCACTCAATTCAGAGTATGTAGGTTTTCAGAATCAAGAGAAAAAAGCAAAATGTCTGTGACAGCCAGGATGCCCCACTCTCTGTGCCTCATCCAGCAATTATAAAGAGTAAAAAACGCTCAGGCTGGCACTCACCTCGTCTCTTTCACCCCACACAGCTACTGATGCCAAAAACAAAGTGAAGAAGAGAAAGAAAATGAGCTCAAGGAAGAGGTAGAAGGTAGAAAGGAAGGAAACTGAGAAGAGGGTAAGGAAAGAAAATAGAAAGAGAGAAAGAGAATGGAAACTCTATATTACTACTGTTAATAATATAATACTGCATATATAATTATATATTAATGTAATTAATAGCAACAATAACAATAGTCCTGATTATCTTGTAAGAAATGGGATGAAACTCAGACAAATGGGGTCCTGTCATTTGACCATTGCTTCAGAAGCTATGCTGATGGTTACCTGTAGCAGAGCAACAGACAAAAACAGCGTTCGCTTACACTTGCATTGTTTTGCATTTGAAATCTTTAAAACTATTCTACAAAATCCTTAATATTACTTAGCTTCACAGTAGACTTCCTAATTGACAACTCCTGCTATGAAAATCATCATTGTAATAATAAACTTTTTTCTTGCTATTTTTTCATATTTCAAGAAAAAAACATTATATTTGTATGCAAATAAAGAGACAATCATAGAATCATACAGCAGTATGGGTTGGAAGTGACTTAAAGATCATAGAATGTTGTGAGTTGGAAGGGACCCATAAGTCCAACTCCTGTCCTAGCACAGGACAATCCCAAGATTCAGGCCATGGGTCTGAGGGCATTGTCCAAATGCTTCTTGAATATTGTCAGGCTTGGTGCCATGACTATCTCCCTGGGAAGCCTGTTCCAGTGCTCCACCACTCTCTGGGTGAAGAACCTTTTCCTAATGTCCTATTTAAACCTCCCCTAGCACATCTTCCTGCCATTTCCTCTGGTCCTATCGTTGGTCGCCAGAGGGGAGAGATCAGCACCTGCCCCTCCTCTTCCCCTTGTGATGTAGTTATAGACCACAATGAGATCTCCTCTCAGTCTCCTTTTTTCCAGGCCGAGATCATCTAGTTCCAACTCCTCTGCCATTGTGAGAAATTATAATGTTGTCTTTGCAACTAGGAGGGCTCAGCTCCTGCAATGCAAGGATGACTTGGCAGGAACTAAGACATCTGTGGCTAGAGATAAGGATGTGCTGCTGAGTAACTGCCTAGCATCTTATTATAGAAAGGAAGAAAAAACCAACAACAAAAACAATAAAAAGGGGGTGGGAGATTAAAATAGAACGGCGGGAAATTTCTACTACAGCAGGACTTCATAGGTGTATCAGATAGGCTGTAAACCTTGGAGTAGCTCATCAGTAGGGGAATAAGGGAGGGATCTTGTGGCCGGGAATAGAGTATAAAAATTTATGTCGCTCTGGCGGTGTGTGCCTACTAGTTAGGACACTCGCTCTTGCAAGAAGGTTTAATAAAAGTGCTTCACTGAAGAGTCTGGCCGGAGTCCTTTAAAGTGACTGATTGCTCATTTCTCACAATTTGGGGGGCTCATCCAGGAGCCTGAGTCATCTTCCTGGGGACCACTGCTGCCGAAGGATGAGAAGATGCGTCCTGTTGATTTCAAGGGTTTTGTGGATCGTCGACGGGGGTTCTGAGGAGACTGACTGGGATCCTGAAACCAAGTTTGAAGGCAGACCCAGTGAACCACAGAGGAAGGATAAGAAAGTAGGCACAATCATAACAACCAGGCAACTTCGTGCACGGACCAAGGTAAGAAAAATTGACTGTTAAAGTATTGCCTTGCTGGTCAGGACATACGGAGAGACTTTGTGTGCGTGAGTGAGTGAGATGTACCACAGGTATGAAGCAAGTGCAGAGTCCAGATCCGTGGTTCTGTTATCCCATGAGGGAAACAACCAGAGAAGGACGAAGCGGGAGAACTGAGTGAAAGAAAGTCACGTGAAACAGAATGGGGAATAAAAATACTGGGCCTAGGGAAGGGAAGTGGGATGACAGGAAAAGTCCCAGGAACATTCCTCCAGACAGTCCTTTAGGGAGGATGTTGAAACATTGAGAAGACATGTCTTGTACCAAGGATAAGGATAAGAAAAAGATGATACAGTACTGTTGTTTTACATGGACAAAAGAAAGAATACGACCCCCCAATATTTTTTTGGCCAAAATTTGGGGCAGATGAGATTTGGCTTTGTCAGATGCTAAATCTTTATGTAAATGGTAAAGAACCCTTTTCACAGGAGGAGTCAGACCATGCCTCATGTTGGGTAGGCATGATAGCTGATGAGTTGATACCTTTGTTTCATGGAAAGGCAACCAAGGATAAAACTAAAAATGATCCCAAGAAATCTAAAGGATGGGACCCCTTGGATTGTTTACCACCCTCCTTGGATTGTTTACCACCCCCCTATAACCTACCCCATGTGAACCCTAACATGCCTCCTGTAGACCCTAATCCCCCTCCTGTAAACCATAATTTATCCCTAGAGGACTCTGAACAAGATTTAGGAGCCTTATTCAATCCTCTGCAAGCAGAAAATGGGACAAACAATCAAAAGCTTATAGCTAGTGCCCCATCTCAGACCCCCTATCAAAAGTTAAGAAAAGAGGTAGAGAGGTGTGAAAAAGACGTCTTGAATTTCCCCATACCTTCAGGAAAGGAACATTCTGAAAGAAAGGGAACCACAGAAAATCTTTTTCCACTTCGAGAAGTACCCATGAGTGCGGGGCAGGTAGGATATGCAAGTGCCTCACTCACCAGTAGCAAGGTGAGAAATTTTTAAAAAAAGAAATTAAATCTTTAGTTGAAGAACCTCTGGGACTGGCTGCCCAGCTGGATGAATTTCTGGGATCAAATTTCTACTCATGGGCAGAAATGATGTTCATAATGAATATATTATTTAGCAGAGAAGAGAGAGGGATGATTAGGAGAGCTGCCATGCAGGACTAGGAAAGGAGAAACCCACTCAGACAGGGAGTAATACTGAAGAGAAATTCCCTTTTATTGATCCCAATCGGGATCAACAACAACAATCTGGCACACAGAGTTAACATGAGGGATTTGAGAGAATTAATAATCCGGGGCACAAAAGAAGCTACTCCAAGATCTCAACATTTCTCAAAGGCATTTGAAATGCAGCAAAAGATGAGACCTCATCTGCATTTTTGCAGAGGTTGAAAGATCAAACGATAAAATATTTGGGGATGAACCCCAGAGATCCTGTAGCCCAGAGACTCGTAAAAGTTCATTTTGTTACCAAGGTATGAACAGATATTCAGCAAAAGATACAGAAAATAGATTGTTGGAGTGAGAGATCACTGGAGAATTTATTAAGGGAAGCTCACAAGAGAAGAAGAAAAAGAAGCAAAAAGCAAAAATAAAGTTGTCATAGAATAGTTTGGTTGGAAAAGACCTATGATCACCTAGTCCAATGGTAAACATAGCATTGCCAAGTTTACCACTAAAGCATGTCCCCAAGTACCACATCTACACGTCCTTTAAATACCTCCAGGGATGGTGACTCCACCACTTCCCTGGGCAACCTGTTCCAATACTTGACAACCCTTTCAGTGAAGAATTTTTTCCTAATATCCAACCTAAACCTCCCCTGGTGCAACTTAAGGCCTTTCCCTCTTGTCCTATTGTTGGTGCTTTAAGAGCCAAAGCTGCAGGCAGCCTCAGCATTGAGCAATTAATTCCTGACCTTGAGCAAAGATAAAATAAAATAAAACAACAAAGTGGAATAACAAGCAAGAATGTGTATGAGACAAGATAAGGGATGGCTTATGTGCTATAATCAGTAACCAGTCAGAAGTAAAAGAATGGCTCGTGAACAGGTGGAATTATCCAATCATGTCAATTTTTTAGGTGCGTGTGTGATAAGGGGTAGTGAATCAAAAGTGAAAGAGTGCAACGTGCTTGGGGTGTGCTGGAGGAAAAAAAGATATATAAGCAGTGCAAAGCTTCAATAAAGTGTTGATGCCTGAACACATCTTGGTGTTGGTCATTTCTTCATCCGCCGCATCCTATCGCTTGTTATTTGGGAGAAGAGACCAACACCCACCTCACTACAACCTCCTTTCAGGTAGCTGTAGAGAGCAATAAGGTCTCCCCTCAGCCTCCTCTTCTCCAGACTAAACAATCCCAGTTCCTTCAGCCGCTCCTCATAAGACTTGTTCTCTAGACCCTTCACCAGCATTTTTCCCCTTCTCTGGACACGATCCAGCAACTCAATGTCCTTCTTGTAGTGAGGGGCCAAAAAGTGAACACAGTACTCGAAGTGCAGCCTCACAAGTGCCAAGTACAGGGGCACAATCACTTCCCTACTCCTGCTGGCCACGCTATTGCTGATACAGGCCAGGATGCTGTTGGCCTTCTTGGCAGCCTGAGCACACTGCTGGCTCATGTTCAGCTGGCTGTCAATCAACACCCCTAGGTCCTTTTCTGCCAGGCAGCTTTCCAGCCACTCTTCCCCAAGCCTGTAGCGTTGCATGGGGTTGTTGTGACGCAGCTGCAGGACCCGGCCCTTGGCCCTGTTAAACCTCATACAATTGGCCTCGGCCCATCAATCCAGCCTGTCCAGATCCCTTTGCAGAGCCTTCCTACTCTCAAGCAGAGCAACAATCCCACCCAGCTTGGTGTCGTCTGTAAGCTTCCTGAGGGTACACTCAATTCCCTCATGCAGATCATTGATAAAGATGTTAAACAGAGCTAGCCCCAAAACTGAGCCCTGGGGAACACCGCTGGTGATGGACCACCAACTGGATTTAACACCATTCACCACAACTCTCTGGGCTCGGCCATGCAGCCAGTTTTTTATCCAGCCTGTCTAAGCTTTGAGCCACCAGCTTCTCTAGGAGAACACTGTGGGAGACAGTGTCAAAGGCCTTGCTACAGTCCAGGTAGACAACATCCACAGCCTTACCCTCATCCACTAGGTGGATCATTTGATCATAGAAGGAGATCAGGTTGGTCAAGCAGGATCTGCCTTTCATGAACCCATGCCGGCTGGGCCTGATTCCCTGGTTGTCCTGCATATGCCATGTGAGCACACTCAAGATGAACCACTCCATGATCTTCCTCAGTACCAAGGTCAGGCTGACAGGCCTGTAGTTCCCTGGATCCTCCTTCTGACCCTTCTTGTAGATGGGCATCACATTGGCAAGCCTCCAGTCTTCCGAGACCTCCCCCTGTTAGCCAGGACTGCTGATAAATGATGGAGAGTGGCTTGGCAAGTTCCTCCGCCAGCTCCCTCAGTACTCTTGGATGGATCCTGTCTGGCCCCATAGACTTGTGAGTGTTCAGGTGGTGTAGCAGGTCATAAACAGCTTCCTCCTGAATTATGGGGGGTTTATTCTCTTCTCCATTACTTTCTTCCAGCTCAGGGGGCTGCATACCCTGAGGATAACTGGTCTGGTTATTAAAGACTGAGGCAAAGAAGGCATTAAGTACCTCAGCCTTTTCCTCATCCATGGTGGCAGTGTTACCCTCTGAATCCAATAAAGGATGGAGATTCTCCTTGCCTCACTTTTTGTTGTTAATGTATTTGTAAAAGCACTTTTTGTTATCTCTAACAACAGTGGCCAGATTGAGTTCTAGCTGGGCTTTTGCCTTTCTAATTTTCTCTTTGCAGGACCTAACAAGATCCCTGTGCTCTTCTTGAGTTTCCTGCCCCTTCCTTCAGAGATGGTAAACTCTTTTTTTTTTTTTTTCCTGAGTCCCAGCAAGAGCTCCCTGTTCAGCCAGGCCAGTCATCTTCCCTATTGGTTCATCTTGCAGCACAATGGGAGAGTCTGCTCCTGAGCCTTTAAGACTTCCTTCTTGAAGAATGTCCAGGTTTCCTGGACCCCTTTTCCCTTCAGGGCTATCTCCCAAGGGACTCTTTCAACCAGTGTCCCAAACAGGCCAAAGTTTGCCCTCCAGAAGTCCATGGTAGTGGTCTTGCTAATCCCCCTCCTTATTCCACCAACAATCGAGAACTTTTTACCATTTTATGGTCACTTAGCCTAAGACAGCCTCCGGCCACCACATCTCCCACCAGTCCTTCTCTGTTGGTAAACAGCAGGTCAAGCAAGGCACCTCCCCTGGTGGGCTCACTTACCAGCTGTGTCAGGAAGTTGTCTTACACACACACTCCAGAATCCTCTTAGACTATTTTCCCTCTGCTGTGTTGTATTTCCAGCAGATGTCCAGTAAGCTTAAGTCCTCCATGAGAACAAGGGCTAGTGATTGTGAGACTTTTGCCAGCCTCTTGTAGAAGGCTTCATCTGCCTCTTCATTCTGGTTGGGTGGTCTATAACAGACTTCCAACAGGATATCTGCCTTGTTGGCCTTCCCCTTCATTCTTACCCATAAGCACTCGATCTCATCATCGCAAACTTCAAGCTCTATACAATCAAAACACTCCCTAACATAGAGAGCCACCCCTCCTTCCTTGCCTGTTCCTCCTTAAGAACTTACAGCCATCCATTGCAGCACTCGAGTCATGAGAGTCATCCCACCATGTTTCTGTGATGGCGACTATGTCATAGCTACCCTGCTGCACAATGGCTTCCAGCTCCTCCTGCTTATTGCCCATGCTGCATGCATTGGTGTAGATGCACTTGAGCTGGGCTATAGATTTCATGCCCAACATTGGCATACTGCCCTGGGCTCATCTCTATTGAGCCTAGTTATATCCCCTTCAAACCTAGTTTAAAGCCCTCTCAATGAGCCCTGCCAACTCCTGAGCAAGAATCCTTTTCCCCCTTTGAGACAGCTGAAATCCATCTGTTGCCCTGGGTGGGGGGAGGGGGGGGGTAGGAGGGGGCGACGGGGGTGGGGCAGTGTGCTGCAAGTGGCTGTGTCTTGTTTGGCTGACAGCTAAGTTAATCTATCACATGCCATCAGACCCGGTGCTGTGTAAACCTCCCCATGATCAAATAAGCCAGTAGAAGAATTTAGGTTTCTATTACATTTACTTTAACAAAACAAGATTATATTAGTTTATATTATTGAATAATGGAATGTGAGATATCAGAAGATGTTAAATATATGTAAGAAGTTAGAATTGTTTTGCACTTTCCAAATGGATCTATTATGTCTGAGTTTTCTAGCTACTTATTTTAAGTTATAAGTGTCATTTGGCATTATGTGTCAAGGAAGTACCATGTGTTCCTCATCTACCTTTTAAGAAGTTACAAATTTCAGCATCATCTCATCACAAAAGACCTGTTGCATCTTATCATTATATGATGCCTGCCTCCTCTAAATGTGTCACAGATCTATTTTCTTGTGTTCTCTTGCTTGTGTGCTCCAGTTTTTAAATTGATGGGGAAATCTTCTGGAGTTTTTAAAAACACTTAACTGTCTCCTCTTGAATTCTTATCTGTTTATGCTGTGATCAGATCTTTTCAATACAGTCTAAACACAGAAACTGCTTTGAAATACACTTAACTAAAGGAAAACACAAGCTAATACCTTTCTTTATAGGTTTTATCTATTTTACTGTAGCGCTGAAGATGTGAGCATGTTTCAGAAAAGCCTGAAAACCAAAAACATGCATGCACATATGGAGGATTATAGCCATTAGATAAATAATTGAAACATGTTGGGAAACTCTTTGTGAGATGTAAGTTAATTCATTGTGCCCACTGGGATATTTACATGAAGTGTGACGACGACAGTACCCTCATTGTTTGGTACATAATTTAGAGTATTCCTAATGAATATTTCACGTAGTATAATCTGTGTATGAATTGTAAGACATATTTCAAGATTCACTAGGGACACCGTCAAACTCAGTTTAAAATAAGCACTTATAAATTATTTAAGAATATTTATAAAATAATAGAATCATTAAATGGTTTGGGTTGGAAGGGACCTTAAAGATAATCTGGTTCCAACCCCCCTGCCATGAGCAGGGATACCTTCCACTAGATCAGGTTGCTCAAAGCCTCATCCAACCTGGCCTTGATCACCTCCAGGGAGGGGGCAGCCATAACTTCCTTGGGCAACCTGTTCCAGTGTCTGACCACCCTCATAGTAAAGAATTCCTTCCTTATGTCAAATCTAAATCTACCCTCCTCCAGTTTAAAACTGTTACCCTCCCCATCTTTCCTGTAGGCCCCCTTCAGGTACTGGAAGGCTGCTATAAAGTCTTCCCAGAGCCTTCTCTTCTCTAGGCTAAACAACCCCAACTGTCTCAGCCTGTCCTCACAGGGGAGGTGCTCCAGTCCTCTGATCATCTTTGGGGCCCTCCTCAGGACCTGCTCAAGCAGGTCCATGTCTTTCTTATGCTGGAGGCCCCAGATCTGAACAACAGGTGGGATCTCACAAGAGCTGAATAGAGGGGGAGAATCACCTCCCTTAACCTCCTGGCCACGCTTCTCTTGATGCAGCCCAGGATGCGATTGGCTTTCTGGGCTGATAGTGCACATTGCCAGCTCATATTCAGATTTTCATCCACTAATACCTTGTGGTGGGTTGACCCTGGCTAGAGACCGGATGCCCACCAAAGCCCACTCTATCACTCCCCCTCCTCAAATGGGCAGGGGGAGAAAATTATAACGAAAAGCTCGTGGGTGGAGATAAGGATGGAGAGAGATCACTCACCAATTACTGGCACGGGCAAAACAGACTCGACTTGGGGGAAAAAAAACAAATTTACTTTATTACAAATCAAAATCAGAGGAGAATGAGAAGTAAAACCAAATCTTAAAACACCTCCCCCATCCCTCCCTTCTTCCCGGGCTTAATCTCTTTCCCAATTTCCACCTCCTCCCCCCAGCAGCACAGGGGGACAGGGAATGGGGTTAGGGTCAGTTCATCACACGGTGTTTCTGCCGCTGCTTCCTCCTCAGGGGGAGGTCTCCTTCCCCCGCACCAGCGTGGGGTCCCTCTCACGGGAGACAGTCCTCCACCAACTGCTCCAGCGTGAGTCCTTCCCATGACTGACAGCTCTTCACGAGCTGCTCCCGTCTGGGTCCATTCCATGGGGTGCAGTCCTTCAGGAAGGGACTGCTCCAGCGCGGGTCCCCCACGGGGTCACAAGTCCTGCCAGCAAACCTGCTCCGGCGTGGGCTCCTCTCTCCACGGGCTACAGGTCCTGACAGGAACCTGCTCCAGCGCGGGCTTCCCGCGGGGTCACAGCTTCCTTCAGGCATCCACCTGCTCCGGCGTGGGGTCCTCCACGGGCTACAGGTGGTCATCTGCACCACCATGGACCTCCATGGGCTGCAGGGGGACAGCCTGCTTCACCATGGTCTTCACCACTTGTTGGGGGGGGAATCTCTGCTCCGGCGCCAGAGCCCATCCTCCCCCTCCTTCTTCACTGACCTTGGTGTCTGCGAAGTTGTTTTCTCTTACATCTTCTCACTCCTCTCTCCAGCTGCAAAGTGTGCAGCTTTTTTTTCTCCCTTCCTTTTTTTTTCTTAATTATGTTATCACAGAGGCGTTACTGATTGGCTCGGCCTTGGCCAGCAGCGGGTCCGTTCCTGTAGCCGCTGGCATTGGCTGTGTCGGGTCGGACATGGGGGAAGCTTCTGGCAGCTTCTCTCACAGAAGCCACCCCATGTCCCCTCCCCCACTGCTACCAAAAACCTTGCCATGCAAACCCAATACATACCTCCAATTCCTTCTCATCAGGGCTGCTCCTTATCCACTAATTGCCCAGCCTGTATCCATGTTTGGGATCGCCTCGACCCAGGTACAGGACCTTACACTTGGCCTTGTTGAACTTCATGAGGTTTGCACAGGCCCACGTCTCTAGCCTGTTGTCCTGATTTTGGCTGGGATAGAGTTAATTTTCTTCTTAGTAGCTAGAATAACACTGTGTTTTGGTTTCAGCATGGGATTTGGTATAAGAAGAATGTTCATAATACACTGATATCTGTGATTGTTGCTGGGATTAAAAAAAAAACCCCAAGGACTTCCCAACTCCCCATGTTTTGCTAATCTGCAGGCACAGAAGAAACTGGCAGGGGGAAGAGGGGGGATGCATAGTAAATCAGCAGACCCGGATTGGCATCTGGATATGCCAATGGGATATTCCCTATCATTGTCCTGGTTTGGCTAGGATAGAGTTAATTTTCTTCTCAGTAGTTAGAAGAGCCATGTTTTGATTTCAGTTCAGACTTGCTTTGAGAACATCATTGATAACAGTACTAATGTTATTAGTTGCTGCTGGAGCTCAAGGCCACCGTGTTTGGCTGCTTCACAGCTGCATTAGGACTGGGAGGGAGAAGCGCAGTGAATAGCAAAACCCAAAACTGGCATTTGGATGTGCTGATGAAATATTCCATATCATATCCCGTCATGTTTAGTACATTATCCGGGGCTGACCGGAAAGGGGGGGGATTTGCACGGGTTTCCTCTTGGGCTCTTGTTCTTCCGGGATCGCGGTTTCGGTTCGGGATTGTCGCTCCTTTGGGATCGTTATCCGGGAACGGGCCGAACGTATCAGTGGGTGGCAAGCAGTTGCACTGGGTTATCACTCATTTGCATATCTTATTACTGTTATCATTATCACTACTATTTTAATATTAGTTGTTTATTTTTTTGTTGTTGTTTTTTTTTAAGTTTCCTTTTATTTCTATTATTAAACTGTTTTCATCTCAACCTACAAGCCTCCTAATTCTTGCCCCCAATCCTCTCCCCTATCCCCTGGTGGCGGGGGGGAAAGTGGGTGAATGGCTGTGTTGGCTGCTAGCCAAGGGCTAGCCCAGTGAAACTATTACAATCATATAATGTCATGTTCAGAATATAAAGGAGAGCTGGCAGAGAAGAGGGGCTCACGCTCTTTCAAGATTGTGGTTTCACGTTCGAGGTTCCTTTTCACTCCTCCAGGATTGCTATCAGTGGGTGGTGAGCAATTTTACTGTGCATCACTCATATATATTATTATTATCATTATCATTACTATTTTATGTTTATTTTATTACAATTATTAATTTTTTCTTATCTCAACCTACAAGTCTCCTTACCTTGACCCCTCCAATTCTCTCCCCTATTCCCTGGGTGTGGGGGAAGGGGAGGGTGAGTGAGCAACTGTGTAGTGTTTGGCTGTCAGCTAAGTTAAACTACTACACCTGTTAAGGTCCTTCTGGATGGCATCACTTCCCCCTGGAGTATCAACTACACCACTCAGCTTGGTGTCATCCTCAAGATTGCTGAGGATGCACTCAATCCCACTGTCCATGTTGCTGATAAAGATGTTAAATAATACTAGTCCCAATACAGACTGCTGAGGGATACCACTCATCACCAGTTTCCACCTAGACATCAATCCGTTGACAGTAACTCTTTGAGCGCGACCATCCAGCCAATTCCTTATCCACCGAGTGGTCCACCTGTCAAATCTATGTCTCTCCATTTTAGAGACAAGGATGCTGTGCAGGACATTACTGAACACTTTGCACAAGTCCAGGTAGATGACGTCAGTTGCTCTTCCCTTAGCCACCAATGCTGTATCCTCATCATAGAAGGCCACCAAATTTGTCAAGCACAATTTCCCCTTAGTGAAGCCATGCTGACTGTCACCAATCACCTCTCTGTTTTACATGTGCCTTAGCATAGTTTCCAGGAGGATCTGCTCCATGATCTTGCTGGGCACAGAGGTGAGACTGACCGGCCTGTAGTTCACCGAGTCTTCCTTGTTTTCCTTTTTAAAAATGGGGGTTATATTTCCCCTTTTCCAGTCACTGGGAACCTCACCAGTCTGCCATGGCTTTTCAAATATGATGAATAGTGGCTTAGCAACTTCATCTGCTAATTCCCTCATGACCCTCGGATGCATCTCACCAGGTCCCATGGACTTGTGCATCTTCAGGTTCCTTAGATGGTCTTGAACCTGATCTTCTGCTATAGTGGGATGTACTTCATTCTCTCAGTCCCTGCCTTTGGATTCTGTGAGTTGGACGGTGTGGCTAGAGTACTTGCAAGTGAATCCTGAGGCAAAAAAGTTGTTGAGTACCTCAGCCTTTTCCATGTTGGTTGTAGCCAGGTCTCCTGTTTTGCTCATCAGAGAGGGCATGGTTTCTTTCATCTTCCTTTGTTTTCCTATGTACCCAAAGAAACTCTCTCAGGCCATATCCCTATAATCTCCCCAGGATGTATATCCCTGCCTTCACCGGCTATGCATTTTTTTTGTTTTAGTTTGGCTAAGACATCTTAACTTAGCCAAGATGGCCTCCTGCCTCCCCTGCCCGACTTCTTGCATATAGGGATTGAGAGCTCTTGGGCCCTAAGAAAAATATCTTTAAATATCTCCTAGCTCTTGTTTGCAGTTTCCCAAGGATCCCATGCACTAGCGACCTAAACAGTTGAAAGTTTGCCCTTCTAAGGTTTAGGGTCCTGACTCTACTTTTTACCCATCATGTACTCCTCAAGACTGACAATTCTACCAGGGCGTGATCGCTGCAGCCCAGGCTACCTCCAAATCTTGACCTCTTTGATAAGTTCTTCCGCATTAGTGAGCAACAGGTCTATCAGTGTCTCTCCTCTGGTTGAGCTCTCCATCATCTGTACTAGGAAGTTGTCCTCAACACACTCCAGTAGTTTCCCAGACTGCTTGCAGTTCACTGTGCCACTTTTCCATCAGATGTCCAGGTGGTTGAAGTCCCCTATCAGGATGAGGGCCTGCAAGCATGATGCTTCCTTCAGCTGAAAAATGAACTCTTCATCAACCTCCTCTCCTTGATCAGGTGGCCTGTAATAGACGCCAACTACAAAGTTTCCTTTGTCGGCTTGGTCTCTGGCACCAGCCTCTCAGCCATCTGTTAATCAATCAGGTGTGTTTTCCTGTTCCTTTCAGTATTCTTTCCTGCCACTAAAGGGATTGAGGAAAACATTACCTGTGCTCCTGATCCTTCAACCAATCGCCCCGGTGCCCTGAAGTCCCTTTTGATTGCTTTTGGACTTCTCTCTGCTACCTCATGAGTCCCAACCTGCATGACCAATAGTGGATAATAATCAGAGGGCTGTATCAGACCAGGGAGTTTCCTAGTGACATCCCTTACCCAGGCCTCAGGGAGGCAGCAGACTTCCCTGTGGGTTGAGTCTGGTCAGCATATTAGGCCCTCTGTTCCCCTCAGAAGGGAACCACCTATGACAATAACCCTCCTTTTTTCCTTACCAGAGGCAGTCAGAATGCGTGGGGCAGATTGCCTCACCTTAGGCAACCCCCTGGATGAGCCCTCGTCTATATTTTCATCTTCATTTATCAGACTCTTAATTTTAGAGCCCCATATCTGTTGTGTAAGGGCAGCTGGGTAGGTGAGGGAGGCCTGGAGGGAATTCGCCTGCCGCCCCAAGCAGGGACCTGTTACCATTCCCCTCGGTCTCTTAGGTCGCCTCCTTCGGACTGGTGGCAAAACTATTCAGCCTCCCTGATGCTCCTTAACCTTTCTACTTAAAATCATAGAATGGTTTGAGTTGGAAGGGACCTTAAAGATCATCCAGTTCCAACCCCCCTGCCATGAGCAGGGACACCTTCCACTAGATCAGGTTGCTCAAAGCCTCATCCAACCTGGCCTTAAACACTTCCAGGGAGGGGGGATCCACAACCCTGAGGGGGCATCAGTGTCTGACCACCCTCACAGGAAAGAATTTCTTCCTAATATCTAATCTAATCCTACTCTCTTCCAGTTTATAGCCATTACCTCTCATTCTATCACTACCTGCCTTTGTCAAAAGTCTCTCCCCAGCTTTCTTGTAGGCCCCCTTCAGGTATTGGAAGGCTGCTATAAAATCTCCCCTAAACCTTCTCTTTTCCAGGCTGAACAGCCCCAACTCAGCCTGTCCTCACAGCAGAGGTGCTCCAGCCCTTGGATCATCCTTGTGGCCCTCCTCTGGACTCGTTCTAACAGGTCCATGTCTTTATTGTGTTAAGAAACATGGACATGTACTTCCTCTCGTAGCTCTGCCACCAAGCTGAGCAGGTCATCTACCTGTTCACAACACACACAGCAGTTCTCATAGCTGCCACCCATTGCTAGTGAAAGGCCCTGGCACTCCCTGCAGCCTGTCACCTGGACAGCTGTGTGTTCCTGTGGTTGCTCCGTCTGAGTTCCCACATCCATTCTGGTGGGTGTTGGGATCCTGACCCTCTGCCGAGTGGAGACTGTAGCTGAGTTCTTTCCTAGAGGGTAATGACCACTGACACAACTCATCTGTCAAGCCGGCAGAGCTCGCGTTCCTTCCCGTGCCCTGTCCCTGTGCCCTGCTGCACTTCACGTGGGCTGATGTGCAAGTGCTGCTTACCTCCCTGTGCTGGGTGAGCAGTGACTCACTGCTGATTCCTGAGGCTCTGTTAAGGGTGTGGTCATAGTGGCCTCAGCAATGGCCACGCAGTGCCAGCTGCCATGTGTCAGCAGCTCTCGCTGGAGCTCTGGGAGGGAGGAGCTGGGGCACCCTCTCTGCCAGCGCTTTGGCCTCGGCTGATTTCACCGTGGTTTTGCCGCTTCAGGAAAGGTCCCCTGGCGTGATCTCCTGCCCCGGAGCTCTTCACCTCAGGGGCTTCGAGTGTGTCAATGTTGAAACAAAGAATGGAGCCAATAATGAAGCAAGGAAGAGGAATGTGAACACGGGGAAAAGGGAGAGACATGAGAGGAACTAGGGGAGGAGGTGTGGGACAAGGCAGAGGACAAACATGGCAAGTAAAACAAGTCAGCCCCTTCCCAACAGGATGCTACCACTGTGGAAAAATAGGACATTTTAAATGAGAGTGTCCTGAACTTGAGAGAGAGGAAAGGGTAATTCCATTAATGACCTTTGAAGATGTGGAATAGGGAAGTCAGGGGTTTCTTAGTCTAATGTCCCACCAAGAGCCCTTGATAAATTTAAAGGTAGGACCCCAGGAAGAAGAAGTTGTCTTCCTGGTTGACACGGAAGCTGCTAGAACCTTATTGAATTTCATACCTCAAGGGGCAAAGTTAACAGACCAACAAGTAACAGTTTCAGGGGTCAAAGGGGAAGGGTTTACTGTCCCCACATTTGAACCAATGACATTAAAATTAAAAGGGGAAATAATACAGGAACAATTGCTATATATTCCTGAAGCAGGAAACAAACTATTGGGGAGGGACTTAATTGTGCAATTAGGATTTGATGTTAGAACCTATATCGAACAACTGGTAGTCATCATGAATCTGTTAACCGAAAGGGATGAGGAACAAATAAACCCAGCAGTATGGGCAAAGGAAGGCAACTGAGAACTGGATAAAAATTAAACGCAGACAAGAGTACAAGGTTATAAATCAGAAACAGTATCCCATCCCCCTCAAAGGACGAAAAGGTCTCCAAATGGTGATAGAAACTCTTCTTAAAGATGGACTATTAGAACCCTATATGTCTCCCTTTAATACCCCGATCTTGCCAGTAAAAAAAGACAGATGGAACTTACTGTTTAGTACAAGATTTGTGAAAAATAAATGAAGCGGTTCAGGTGCGACACCCAGTGGTCCTTAACTCCTGTACTTTAATGAGTAAAATACCACATAAACACAAATGGTTCAGTGTGATAGATCTAAAAGATGCATTTTGGGCATGTCCACTAGACCAAGAAAGTAGATATTTATTTGCGTTTGAATGGGAAGATCCCTATACGGGGCGAAAACAACAGCTCTGGTGGACAGTGTTACCACAAGGGTTTATGGAGTCTCCCAATTTGTTTGGACAGGTATTGGAACAAATACTTGAATGGTTTAAGATCCCCCCTGAAATGACCTTGCTCCAATATGTTGATGATCTTTTGATTTCAGGGAAAGAAAATGAGGTGGTAAGAGAAACTATGAACTTACTGTTATTTTTTTGGGGGGGAACAGGGACTGAGAGTATCAAAAAAACAAAATTACAGTATGTTGAAAAAGAAGTTAGGTATCTAGTACATTTAATTAGTGAAGGTCGGTGAAGGATAAACCCAGAAAGGAAAAAGGGAATTGTAGAATTACCTTTGCCACAAACAAAAAAGGAATTAAGAAAATTTCTGGGACTGACTAGTTATTGTCACCTGTGGATAAATGCGTATGCACAAAAGACAAAAAGGCTATATTCAAAGTTGCTAGATGAAGAACCCAATATTTTAATTTGGACAAAAGAAGAAGAATTAATACAAGAGTTAAAACAAGACTTAATTACTGCATCTGTTTTAGCCTTGTGTTGCTTGAAAAGGGGTGGTAAAGCACTTTCGCAGGAAATAGACCCCCTTGTATTCCAACTCACCCTCAGATAACTGGAGGAGCTGGGGGCGGCTAGGCTTAGATCCTGAGTGATGCCCAATTGAGCACTATGAGTCTGACAACAGTGGATTCACTTGATAGTGTGCTGCACTCCTGTACACACAATTTATGAACTCACGCAGCTAAACCTGCAGAATTTTGCAGCGTCCCTGTGGCTGGTTACAGACACAGTTCGATGTGGCACTACAAGTCCGGGTGCATTAATTCTGGATTCACTTGATAGTACCCCACACCTGCCGTCCAGTCGCGATCTATGGACTCTCTATCCCCCTTTCTTTGTCCTACTTTCATATTATTTTTTACCTTCAAGATGGAGCTTGAGTGACTTTAGTCATTCTTTTATCATGATTGTAAAAAACGATTCTGTTTCCTGTTTAAGGGAGGAGGTATGTTTTTGTGTAGTTATAATTCAAGGTTCACTCAAGGGATGTATTTGTCTAAGGGGTGCCAGACGGTTGGTCCAGGGTCGTAAACTGATAGTATATCAGCTCCTTGGCACCAGAGGTCTCAGTAAATACAGGGGTTAGCACAAGTCTTCACTCTTTTTTTTTCGTCCCCTGTATTGATATGCAGACCAGGCTCTCCAGGAGACAACCTTGGAGAAATTCTTCGCATACCAGTTCCATTTTTCCCCTGGGATCTTCCTTGACATTATACCTTTCCCTAGTGTGCGAACAAGGCTGTTTTATGATTTTTAAGTTACCTCCAGTAATTATTCCACACCTTACCATCTCTAGATAAAGCTTTTGAGTTGTTTGTCACAGTAGATAAAGGGGCTGCCTTAGGAGTTTTAACCCTGGAGTGGGGAGATAAGCGGCAACCTTTGGCACGTCTATCTAAGCTCTTAGATCTGGCATCAAGAGGGTGACCAGAATGTGTACAGACAGTGGCAGCTACTGCCCTTCTGGTAGAAGAAAGCAGAAAACTGATATTTGGTGGGGTATTAGTGGCAAGCACTCCACATCAGGTAAAAACAATCTTGACACAAAAGGCTGGAAGGTGGTTAACTCCAGAATTTTGAAATAGGAGGCGATGCTAATAGAAAAGGATGATTTAATTTTAACTACCAGTTCACGTCTTAACCCTGCAGCCTTCCTATGGAAGGGAGAAATGAACAGTGAGGATCTTGAACATAACTGTCTGGATATAACAGATTATCAGACTAAAGTAAGACCCGATTTAAAAGCAATACGCTTACATGCAGAACCTCACCTGTTTATTGATGGTTCCTCAAGGGTAATCTAGGGAAAAAGACATAATGGATATACAATTATTGAGGGAGCGAGTCAAGAAATAAAAGAATCGGGTCCATTACCAAATACTTGGTGGACCCAGATATGTGAACTATATGCCTTAAAATAGAGCTTTACTACTGTTGAAAGGACAGGAGGGAACAATTTATACTGATTCAAAGTATGTCTTTGGAGTAGTGCAAACATTTGGAAAAATATGGGAAGAAAGGGGTTTAATCAACAGCAATTGAATAAATTGAATTTTAATAAATATGTAACATTTTGTTCCATAAATTCAAGGCAAACTGCTGCAGCTGGTGCGCACGTTTGTGGTGGAGCGATCCTCCGTGCTGCCCAGCACTGAATAAACATACCTACTTTATAACCTTCTGGGTTATAGAGTCGTCTTTCTGCACATCAGTAGTCCAGGTGGGGTATCATGAGAGCAGAGCAGAGGGGGAGAATAACCTCCCTTGACCTGCTGGCCACGCTTCTCTTGATGCAGCCCAGGATACAGTTGTGTAATAGGTATATTAAGAGAATTTGCTAATCAAACAATCGATTTGTCTTGGGAAACAACTTGTGTAATGTCGAACCACAATGCTATGTTTAACAATGCTATGTTTAAGTATTTTGTTGTTTAACCACAAATTGAGCCTAAAGTGTACTTATAAGACATGTGTGTAGAGAAGTAAAAGATTTTAGAAAAGGGGGGGATGATAGCGGGCATTTGGTATTTTTTTAGTTTGTCTCTTTAAGCTTTCTTCTTCCCTCCAAACATGCTGAGCAACTGTGTATTGTACCAACACTACCAGCCACTGTATTTCAGTCATCAGTCTGATCGACTTCAGGGACATCATCATTCTGATGTTGTTCATCATCTGTCTTGTCCTCAGCATACATTGTCACTTGGGCTGGCTTGATATTTCTCGCAGGAATCCAGTAAGGTCAGTAGTAGCCAATCGCTCAGGTTGCGGGTATACGTACAAATCAAAAAGCTTCCAGCCAAGGTACTTCCATGGAGGAATGGATTGCACCTTTTCTGTTGCAATCTGAAGACCGTATTATTGAAGTTCAGCTACTACATTTTCAAAAACTTGAGAGAGAAGAGATTCAATTTCTACAGCAAACAAAATGTCATCTATATAGTAATATAATACAATGTTATTATATGTCTCATGAATTTTTGACAAGGCCTCACTAACAACAATTTGACATATGGTTGGACTATTCTTCATTCCTTGTGGCAACACAAGCCAATGAAATCTTTGCATAGGTCGATCACTGTTAAGCACAGGAACAGAAAAGGCAAAACGAACACGGTCATCAGGATGTAGATAAATGGTAAAAAAGCAGTCTTTCAAATCAATGACCTTCAAATGCCAACTATCTGGAATCACGGTTGGATTTGGGGTACCTGGTTGCAAAGCCCCCATGGGAGCTATTACTGCATTAATAGCTCAGAGATCTTGCAATAATCTCCATTTACCAGATTTTTTCAGAATGACAAGTATAGGAGTATTCCAGGGGTTCGTAGAAGGGACAATATGGCCCAGTTTCAACTGTTCTTGTACTAACTTGTGAGCCCTTTTCAGCCGCTACCCTTTAAGAGGCCACTGGTCAACCCATACTGGCTTGTCTGTCAGCCAAGTCAGCTTGAGTCACGGCTGAATGTCAGTGGCCCTCATTAAAAATACGTTGTTATTGCTATATTCCATTGCTGTAACAAATCACGACCCCATAAATTACATGGTACATCTAACACATATGGTTTCGAAATTGCTTGTTTATTCTCTGGACCCTCTACAAGCAAAGAATGCATACTTTGCCAAGGTATTTATGTTCCTATAATTCCAGTAACAGCAGCCAATACCTGTACCAGGGGCCAGTCTTGTGGCCAATCTGATCATTGAATTATAGAGACATCCACTCCAGTGTCTACCAAACCAGTAGACACCCAACCATTTACTCTACAAGTCAACAACAGCTGTCCAGTGGTGATTTTTTGAGTCCAAAAAATACGAGGCAAACCTGTGCCTCCAAACCCTGAGGACATCCATCCTTCAATTTGAACTGTGCTTTTATCATGCAATTGTACATTGGGCAGTAAGATTAACTGTGCTATTTGTTCCCCAGCAGGTATTGTACACGGTGGTGTGGGGGTTCATACCATCATTTTTATTTCCCCGGTATAATCAGAATCTATAACTCCCGGCAAAACAAACAGGCCTGCACTAGAAGTGGAGGAGCAAACAATTAATAAAGCACAAAAACCTTTTGGCAAAGGACCACACACCCCAGTGGATAATAAATGCACAGATTGATCCTGGATTATTGTGTGTTGGCTAATGGCCAATCCAACCGGCACTGCCTGCTGTGGCTGGCCTGAGAGAACTGGCTGTTGTGGGTTGCTGTTGTGTGTTTTGCTGACATGTGCTGGCCACATCAAGGGTTGTGTTGTTAGAGGCTGGGCCCTGTTGTATGATCTCAGGGCACTGGACCTCGCGCACCTCTTCCAATTTCCCAGGTTTTTTTCAGAGAGTGGATTGCCTTGTCTATCCAAGTTAGACCAGCACTGATTACTCCAATGATACCCTTTCTGACAACAAGGGCATAACTGAACATATTGTTTTCCTTGCTCCACTGGACCTAGGTCCTTTTTATTTTTCTGTGGACAATCCCTTTTAAGTTGCCCCTCCTGCTCACAGGAGAAACACTTGACGGCAGCCCTTGCAGCTACCAAGTGTTGAGCCAAGGCTGCCGCCAATCTATCTGCCTTACGTTGCTCAGAGCCCACGTTTTGACATGCTTTGATAAGATCGGTCAATGTTCTCGCTCAATTTCGAATAGGATCAATAGCTTGTTTACAATCTGTATTTGCGTTCTCAATAGCAAGCTGAAACAATAATGTCTGCTGCCTCAGAAGGCTCTATCTGTCGCTGTATAGTAGTTTGCAAGCGATCTAAAAATTGCACATACAGTTCCTGAGGTCCCTGTCGAATCACAACAGCAAAGGACAACTCTCGTTTATCAGAATCTGGCACACTGCACCGCACTCTCAAGGCTAAATTCGCCGCTTGAGTAAAAACATCTCGGGGCAGCGCGGCTTGTGCTGGTCCGGCAGCATAATTCCCTTCCCCCATCAATTCATCCAGACCTATAGCAAGTCCAGCTGTTAAATTGTCCATCGCCTGAGCCTGAACTAGCTCATGATATTCTGAAAACCATACAGCATATTGTGCCCCAGACAAAATAAGATGTAAGAGAGACTTCCAATCCAAAGGCGTCATCACATATGACTCCCCTATGGCTTGCAATAAATTCATTGTAAACCATAGTCTTTAATTGATTTATGCACCTCTTTCATCACCTCGTATGGCAAATGAGCATATTCAGTAAGCCTGTTTGGCTGATAAAGCACAGGCATTGCTTGAAGGAGTGCTATATCCCCCTTTTTCAATGCTTCTGTCCAACATTCATCAAGCAGTCCACCCGCAGTATCAGGCATAACAGTCCCTTGTGTCTCATAAGTTGGTGGCAATGGCGCAAATGGTGGCTGAAGAGCCTTTTCTGATAATTGCAAAGAGTACGATTCAAGCTGTTGTGGAGGCAATGGCAATGGTGCCAAAGTGGCGGGGGCCAGAGCGGTCGGGGCTGAAGCGACGGGCAGTAATGGTGGATATAAATCAGGCTCTTTCTTGGGATTAACTGGCCTGAGATCAAAAGGATCATCAAGTTCTACTGTAGACTCTGACATCGGAGGTTCAGCAACCTCAGCACAGTCAGGTTTAGGCTCAGGATCAACTAACTTAAATGAGCGAGATTCCTTTCTCTCATGCGATCCAGCAGACAGCAGCGCGGGCTCACTCAAATTCTGTAACACTTGTTCAGATGGCAATAGAGTCTTAAGAGTGGTATAAACCACTCAACAAGTAATTCATATTCCATCAGAAGGGATCTGGGAGTCCTGGTGGACAGCAGGATGGCTATGAGCCAGCACTGTGCCCTTGTGGCCAGGAAGGCCAATGGCATCCTGGGGTGTATTAGAAGGGGTATGGTTAGTAGGTCGAGAGGTTCTCCTCCCCCTCTACTCTGCCTGGTGAGGCCACATCTGGAATATTGTGTCCAGTTCTGGGCCCCTCAGTTCAAGAAGGACAGGGAACTGCTTGAGAGAGTCCAGCACAGAGCCACCAAGATGATTAAGGGAGTGGAGCATCTCCCTTATGAGGAAAGGCTGAGGGAGCTGGGTCTCTTTAGTTTGGAGGAGACTGAGGGGTGACCTCATTAATGTTTATAAATATATAAAGGGTGAGTGTCACGAGGATAGAGCCAGACTCTTCTCGGTGGCAACCAATGATAGCACAAGGGGCAATGGGTGCAAGCTGGAACACAGGAGGTTCCGCTTAAACTTGAAAAGAAACTTCTTTATGGTGAGGGTGACAGAGCACTGGAACAGGCTGCCCAGGGAGGTTGTGGAGTCTCCTTCTCTGGAGGCATTCAAGACCCGCCTGGACGCCTTCCTGTGTAATCTCATCTAGGTGATCCTGCTCTGGCAAGGGGATTGGACTAGATGATCTTTCAAGGTCCCTTCCAATCCCTAACATTCTGTGATTCTGTGAAATTCCAGCTGCAAAAGTTGCTTAGTTTGCAGTTCTTCACCAACCTTTTGCCATGCAGTAAGGTCATAGGAGCCGCCAACAGGAAACCATAGACAATAGTCCCGAATCCAAACAAGCAGTCATACTAGCTGAAGCGGAGCAACCTTGAAACTTTGCTCTCACAGAATATGCTGTCAAATTTCAGTATGTATTTTTTTCTCTCTAGTAGCTGATTGCCCCATAGTATAAATTGGCAATCTATTAAACTTCCCCATGGCTGCTCACCTGTGTCTTCCAGCGACCGGTGATTAATATGCGCGCTTTACTGCAGTATCCTCTGTCCAGCCAATCAGGGGTACGCCACCGGATAACGCTGCAGCTTTTTATTATTCTTCTTTGTCTTCCCTTATTCTTCTTTATCCCTGTTCGGGCGCCATTTGTGGCGTATTGAAGGCACAGACCCTGTTGCGTGCAAGAACAGAATCAACTTTATTACAGATTTCTCCAACTATATAGTATCTCAAACCCAAGGAAAGGCCCCTTTCATCCCCCAATCACAACCCAATTTCTTGTCCCTGATGCAGCTTGTTGTTAATTACTTCTCCCTCTTGGCAGGTGTCGCGCTATCTCCTCTCAGTTCTTTGTTTTCCCAGGTTTAGCCAGTCACATGTTGTTTACAACCAATGAGAATATGCAGAGCCTGTTCCCTACGTGTCCTTTCCTTGACCTGTTGTTTTTTGGCAACTTCAGTGAACATGGCCAAGACACTCATTTCCCGGGCCGTCTTTGTTAAACAGGACACCGTTCTCCACACCAATGTCCGAGAAGCTACTATTTTGGTATTCTGCACCTGGCTTTGAATTGTAGGAAGAAAAGTCTCATGGTCTTATTTCATGCTGATGTGATACAGGTCAGGAAAAGAATCTCACAGTCACATTTTATGCTACTATGGTACAGGTTGGGAAGTTCACTCAAAAGTCAATTTTAATTTAAGGCTTATAATTTAAGCCTTTGTATATCACTCATAAGCAATATATATTTACATCAAAATACAAATATACGAATTGCAACAAATACTGAGTAAAATGAGGAAGTGCTGAAAAAGCCAAAAACTAAATCAAAGCTTATGATTATAAACAGGCATTCTCCAATTTTGCAATTTTTTATTATGGATTGCTCTTTCTATGGAAATTAAAAATCTTTGGCCCAAATTGCAACTGTTTGTAGATATTTTGAATATTTGTAAGGCGTCATTATCATATACACAACTAAGGAATTATGGGAGTGTATCTCAACACATATCTGAAAAAACTGTCATGCACAATTACTGATTTTAACACATGTATTATTCCAGGGCACTGTTGGTAGGTTGCCACACTGAAAGGCAAATGAGGCATCTGAAATATTCTGAATTACTGAAAGTCTTTTCAAGATCTTCTGCAGCACTCACAATTCATATGCAATTTAATTAATATTAGACATATGAGTAAAATTAGATATTTGAAAAAAGAAGTAGACCCTAAAATAAAAAAGAATTTTCGATGATAACGATATTAGAAATAAAGTGTGTTTCGATAAACTAATGTTGTTTTAAGAGATTATATCATCTCTGTTACTGAGCTTTCATTACAACATGTGAAATATTTTGATAGGGCTTCAAGCAGCATTAGGTATTCTGATGAGGTCCAAAAAGCACAGCTGTCAGTCATACCCTTGGCTCTGTCACTCAGTTCAGCACACTGAAACCAAGTTGTCTCCTGGATAAGTGCTTCTCAGAGATCTGCAGTTGCTGCTTGATCTACAGCTGTGTGATAGTTTAACTTAGCTGGCAGCCAAACAAGACACAGCCACTCGCAGCACCACCCCCCCCTTTTCCCCCACGCAGGGAATCGAGGAGAGAATTGGAGGGGTAAAGGCGAGGAGACTTGTAGGTTGAGATAAGAACAATTTAATAATTAGAGTAAAATAAAATTAAAATAGTAATAATAAGAAGAATAATAATGATAACAATTGTCTATATATGAGTGATGCACAGTACAATTGCTCACCATCCGCTGATAATGATCCCAGAGGAGCAAAAAGGAACCCCGAAACCAAAATCGCAATCCTGGAAAAGTGATTCCCAAGAGAATCCCCCCCTTTCCGGTCAGTCCCGGTTAATGTACTAAACATGACGTAATATGCTATGGAATATCTTATTGGCATATCCAACTGTCAGTTCTGGGTTTTACTAACTACTACACTTTTCTCCCCCCCTCATAACAATCCTCACTGAAACCAAAACACAGTGCTTTCTAGCTACTAAGAAGAAAATTAACCCTAGCAAAAACCAGGACAAGCTGAAAAGCAAGTGCTTCGCTTACTAGATCTATTAGCCCTTTGACTTCCTTCATTCACTAGCTAATATAAATACATTGCTAAAAAGTGAGTGATTAATTCAATTTCTTTAGAGAGTGCTAAATTCTTGAAGCCTCTGGTATGACTACCCACAGAGGCTCCAAAACATTCATATAATTAGTTATTAATTATGGAATTGCATTTAGAAATCTGGTAAGAGCCACTTACTTTTTAATTTTTTTTTCTTCTTCCCTCCAAGAATACCCTTTTCCTTACTGCACCATAGCTTCATTTAATATCGACACTAAAACAACGATGACTACTGTCGCTATCTATTTTTATGTTATCTTTGCTCTGGAAGCCTGTTCAACAAATCATCTTCTTTTCACTTCTTATCCATGCTTTCCAAGTTTGACATCAACACAACAGCTTAAACAACAGTTTACTGTTGTTGTAAAGGATGAAGACTCCCATTAAAAACTGTAGGAGTTAGTTACACAATTTAAAAGAGTGGAAGAAACCCCAGAACACTCATGCATGTACTGCCAAATGCAAGCCTTTCCCTCCATCACTGGAGAAAACCAACGAATATTTAAAACTATCTAAGCATTCTGACATAAAAATTTGTGAATCTGACCTGATAGCCCATTGACTTGACAGGAAAAATGCCATATTTCTTCTTTGATATTTAAGATATAATATATCTTGGCATCTTCTGATCCAAGTATGGCACTGTGATGAAAATACTAGACAACGCAAGTGCCCAGCCTAGAAGGGGAAGTTCCTTTCCAATCATGTTGGCAATTTTTTTCATTTGTAACCAGATAGAGCATATATATAGTCAGTTTTGATTCTGTCAAAATCAAAATCTTTGTAAAGGAGGCTTATGCCTCAAACAAGTTCCACATAGCTGGACTTATTGGGGTAAACACGTCCACAACATATTTTGGAAGCACCTATAGGGACTTCCTTCCCTGCTTACATCTCATTCCATGGAAAGGAAAAAAAAGGAATGCTTTTACATGCATTATAATAAATTCTAGTTTTACATACTAGAACAACTATAACTGTAAGAGAGAGTCCATATCTGCTAGTTCACTCATCTGAATTGCCTTAAGCTTCACCAGTTTTCAAAAAACCAAACCAAAACAGAAAACATACACAAGAATGCCACAAACCCCCACAGAAAACTGCAAAACATGCATAGAAGCGCTTCACTTTTAAAGCTGCAGGTAATTAAAGCATTCATTTTCAGTACAAACAGAACAATTGCAGCTTAGTCCAGAGAAATAAGCAAGAATATTTTCAACTCATGCATACGTTTATATTTACAAAAAATTCTTCCCATTTGTGCCAGTAGCTAAAAACTACTAAATCAGCTAAAAGTTTCTGATAAATAGTCAAACATTCAACAATGTTGTAACTCAGAGCTTATTTGAAAGCTGGCAACCAATTGGAAGCATATATTTTTGAAGTCAAACTAAAAAAGTAAAATATACGTAACTATACACAATTCTTCAGTTGCCATTTTCAACAAAGTGACTTATATATACTGCAGTACCCTCAACTCAGGAAACAATTGGTTTTGGATAAAAAATGCTTACTTGGATGACCACAGTGCACAGTTGTCTGCACAATGGCCAACAATAACCTGAGCTCAGAATGACTTGAAGGATGCCTTCAGAACGACTGCATTTCAGCGATGGAAAGCGTCATCCTTCCTACACAGCATGCACTGCACTATGTATTTAGTCCTTTAAGACCTTCCAGGATTAAAAGACTATAGTTATTACTACCATCATTATTATTAATGAAAAATAGACATGTAAAATTAGGTTTCGAACACAATGTTTTATAGCTCCTATTTGTCTCTGTGGACATATGCCATAATGGCTTTAACAGACCTTTAACACTCACTGACTAATTAATCTTTATACTCAGGGCCCAGCACTGAGTTTTATTTAGTAAGGAGCAGAAAATAGCATCTGTGGATTGTGCTTGCAAAGTCCACCGCGTGAATAAATTGACAGGCTACAGGAAGAGTTGGCATTAAACAACTCCTCTTGTCCTCTCAGTACTCCTGTAACAGCCTTCGCCAGCCACTGAAGCTTCCCTTCGCAAACTTCTTACATACAATTTATTTTTATTTCCTAAAGTGACTCTTTTCAGCCTTACAGAGATTTAGTCTTTCAAATACATTGACACTGATAGAAAAAATATTACAGAGACTAGATATCACTTTAAAATATAACTGCATTTCTGACACAACCAAAGTATGCACCAGCAAATTCAGTTTTCCTATGGAGAGTACAAATGAAACATACAAATTAATAGACCCCAGCAATTCATCAGAAAAACCTTTAGGCTTCCATTTCAAACTCAAACATGTTCTAAATATGAAAAAAACACAGGAAAAATATTCTGCAAAAAGAAAGCACAAAGAGAAAACACATCATGCAATTTCTTAATAGAATAAATTCAATCTTTACTCTTCTTAAAAGAATTTTAAAGATATTGTAAAAGAACAAGCATATAGGGGTAAATTTCCCTCATCTCATTTGCATGATACACTTATAGTCAATATAGCTTACTTTAGCTATAAAGCCAGGAAACCAGAACACCATCTTCAGTTCAACAAGTGTTATGTGTTTACTAGTCAAGCTTCAGTGGCAGAGACTTTATAAAGATGAAATTATTATGGATTCTAATTGTCTTTTCTAGTATAACTATAGGTAAACCCTGGTAACACTATGAAATTCAAGAGCATGATATCTGTTCTATTGCATTAATCTAACTTCAAGAATAGCTTACTCCTTTTCTTTTATAAGTAAAATTATATTAGGAAAAAAGCCTTGCCAACTGCAGCACAATAACCAGTAATGACAACGGTCCAGCACTCATTTTGAGAGTCAAAAATAACCTCCCTAGACCCTGAACCCAAAATCGCAATCCTGGAAAAGCGAGCCCGAGTGATTCCCAAGAGAACTCCCCCCATTTCTGGTCAGCCCAGGTTAATATACTGACATGACGTGATATGATATGGAACATCGCATTGACACATCCAAATGTCAACTTTGGGTTTTCCTATTCACTGTGCTTCCCCTCCTCCCAGTCCTTTGCATTTGCAAACTATCCAAACACATGTACTTGTATGTTATCAACATTGTTCTCATAACAATCCTCACGGAAACCAAAACACAGTGCTTTCTAGCTACTGAGAAGCAAACATATAAAGTATAGTTAGATTTTAGAAAAGGAGTTTAAGTTCATTTTTTCTGTATTAAGAGTTAGATTTTAGAAAATAAGTTTAGATTGTTTTGTCTGTGTTAGGTTGGAAACTTTTACAATAACTAACAAGCTATTCCACACTGTCAGCAAAAGCCTTGCAACTAGCAAGATAAGAAGGAACTGGTATGCAACACCTGCAGTCTGAAGCAAGAAAGCTGGCTTTGTTTGGTCTAGCCATTTTCAAGGGGCTACCGAGCATGTGCAAGGAGAAAAGGTTAAAAGTTTATAGTGATAAAGGGTGCTAACAAGCATCAACAGGAGGCAGTGCACAAGCACGAATGGGAGTGAACGTATGTTAAAATTTCTTGGAACTAATTAGCCTAACCCAACCCAAATTTAATGAATATGCATGTGTGTGTACTTTAAATAATCTTTGCAAAGGAGTCAGGGCACAGGGATTTTTTGGAGCCATCCACCCTGTTGCCCGCCGGCGAATAAAACATACCTGCTTTATAACTCTCTATGAGTTGTAAGGTTTGATTGCGCAGATCAATTTGGCACCCCAGATAGGACCCTCTCTCTTCCCGGCTGCAGGACCGGCTGGGAGCGGGACGTCCTAATGCGCTGACGGATTATTTCCACGGAGGATCTCCCAACCCCACTTGATCCCTGCGGGGAAAGAGATGGACCATCAGCAGGCGGACCAGGTGTGTGAATTGGGAATACCTGCAGGGGGGACAGGGGAAGAACCTATAAGTCATGTGGAGACGTCCCACGCGAGGTGAGTTGTATTGCTTGCCAAGACCCTATAAGCCATGGGAGAAATTCTGCGCCTGGTGAGGAAGCAATATTGCTCGCCCCTTGGATTTGTTGGGCCCAATGGGGAGGGCCTCATGCCGGGTGAGGTGGGACCCGAGACCCTATAAGCCGTGAGGGAATGGTAACTGCAGCGATCCTAGCTGGGATAGCAGGAGCGCTGTGCGGGATAGCTATCATCTTACACATCTGTTGGAAAAACCCGGTACCGTGTATTAGGGTTGACCCACAAACAATGGGAATTATATTTGTGTGTACATATACATATACATATACATATACATATACATATACATATACATACATATATAAACCTGAACATGACATGAATGGCATGGAATAAGGGGTGAATACTGTCCTGGTTTTACTAGGATAGAGTTAATTTTTTTCTCAGTAGTTAGAAGAGCCATGTTTTGATTTCAGTTCAGACTTGCTATGAGAATATCATTGATAAATGTACTAATGTTATTAGTTGCTGCTGGAGCTCAAGGCCACCGTGTTTGGCTGCTTCACAGCTGCATTAGGACTGGGAGGGAGAAGTGTGGTGAATAGCAAAGCCCAGAACATGCATTTGGATGTTCCAATGGAATATTCCATATCATATCACGTCATGCCAGTATATTAACCAGGGCTGACCGGAAGACAGGGCACTTCTCTTCCAGGGGTACCTCTCTGGGGGATCGCTCGGGCTCACTCTTCCAGGGTTTCGGTTTTGGGACTGTCTCTCCTCCGGGATCGTTAGCTGGCACGGGCCGGGCATCAGTCAGCGGGCGGTGAGCACTGTGTATCACTCATTGGTATAATTCCGTTATCACTGTTGTTATCATTATCATTTCATTTTAATTAGTAAATAGTTTTTATCTCAACCCCTGAGTCTCCTTGCCCTTCTTTCTAATTCTCTCCCCTACTCCCTGGGCGAGGGGCGGGGGGGGGGGGTGGTGATCGAGCAGGCTGTGTTTGGCTGCAAGCTGCAAGCAAAAAGGGTGAATCCATCCAAAATATCACAGGATCGTTATCCGGGAACGGGCCGGGCTTATCAGTGGGTGGTAAGCAGTTGCACTGGGTTATCACTCATTTGCATATCTTATTACTGATATCATTATCATTACTATTTTATTATTAGTTGTTTAGGTTTTTTTTGTTGGTGGTGGGTTTTTTTTAAGCTTTTTTTAATTTCTATTATTAAACTGTTTTTATCTCAACCTACAAGCCTCCTAATTCTTGCCCCCAATCCTCTCCCCTATCCTCTGGGGGTGGGGGGAAAGTGGGTGAACGGCTGTGTTGGCTGCTAGCCAAGGGCTAGCCCAGTGAAAATATCACAGTGGTTTAAGTTACACTGCTTGGTTTGGACCTGTGCCAAACGGTTAACGGTTTATGATTGACGCTACACGAGAACCTGACTATTGTTTAATTGGCATATTTTGTGGTGTGAGTGAAAGGAGTGACGGGCCCGTTTGTGTGACTGAGTGTCTGTGTTGTTTGAGTGGGAAATAGCCTGACTGCAGGAGTTCTAATCCGCGGTTCTGTTCTCCCGCGAGGGAAAGAGCTGGAAACGAACGGAGCGAGAGGTTATTGTTCAATGTTATAAACGTAATTTGTCTTTGTGGCTGTTTAATGTGTGGAGGGAATTATATGGGAGCTTTTAAGTCTGGACTTAGTAAGTCCCTCTGAAAAGACAGAGGTGCCCAAAGAGATTCAGGATCAAGTATTCCCAGGGGTATGGGCCACTGAAATACCCGGCAAAGCAAAACCAGCTTCACCGACAGTAGTCAAAATTAAACCAGGAGCTAAGCCGGTGAGAGTAAAGCAATTTCCCCTAAGGTCAGAGGATAGACAAGGGATTTGTCCCATCATAGAACAGTTTCTGAAGTACAGATTATTAATAGAATGTGAATCTGAGTACAGTACTCCTATATTGCCAGTGAAGAAACCAGATGGAAATTGCAATAGGCATATAAAGGGAATTTGCTAATCAAGCAATACAATTTGTGAAATATTAAACAGTGATGGTAGGTTACCATAGCAACAGTATACCCTGTTATTTAGCTAAAGGTTTAAAGCTTATGCAATGTTGTCATCGTGCTCAAACATCCTGTTAATTGACCAAGGATTAAGCCCAAAATGTACTTATAAGGCATGTAGTAAAGGGATTTGCAGGCCCATCATGATGGGCTAAGTAGCAAACAAAAGAAACTTCGTATCTCAACTAAGGAAGAGATCCCAGAGATTGTGAAAGATACTAACCGAAAACTGCCATGATAACGGAGACTCCTGAGGGTGTCACTGACAACTGAAGCATTTCTGCTATGAGCAAAGAGGATGCAACCCCCAAGAAGAGCCAAGATAAAAAGGAACTGCTGTGCCTATCTAATTTGCGAGCCGTTGGTGGAGCGGAGACTTCCCGGCCACCCAGCGCTGCTTTTGCTCACCTATTCCTACTCAATAAATTACTTTTAAATTTATTATTGGACTTTGAGTCAAATTTACTTATAACAGAAATTATAGGATAGTCCAGGATCTTAAGGCCATTGACAAAATAACTGTGATTCTGTGATTTATACCCTGTGGTAGCCAATCCATACACATTGACTAAATTAAAATCTGAATTGGCTTGGTTTACCGTTCTGGATTTAAAGGATGCTTTTTTCTGCCTACCTATGAGCCCAGAAAGTCAATTATTATTTGCCTTTGAGTGGGAGAACCCAGATTCTGGGAGGAAGAACACAGCTAACTTGGACTGTACTTCCACAAGGCTTTAAGAATAACCCTACCCTTTTCGGCAACCAGTTGGCGAAGGACTTAGAACAATGGGAACCGCCACCTGGGACGGGGACTGTGTTGCAGTATGTGGACGATCTCCTTGTAGCCACTGAAGCAAAGGAACAAAATATAGCTTGGGCTGTGAGTTTATTAAACTTTCTTGGACTAAGTGGTTAACGAGTCTCTCCACAGAAAGCTCAAATACCTCAGCAAAAGGTGATGTATCTAGGATATGAAATCACAGCGGGCGAACGGACCTTGGGGAAAGCAAGAAAGGAAGTCATCTGCCAAACTCCCAAGCCACAGACGATTAAGGAGCTCCAAACCTTCCTGGGAATGACGGGTTGGTGTCGTTTATGGATCTACAACTACGGACTCCTGGTAAGACCACTTTATGAACTTATTAAATCTAATTCAAAAGATTACACCTGGAATAGAGAAGCTCTGCAGGCTTTCCATAACTTAAAATGAGAACTCATGCAGGCCCCAGCCTTAGGGTTACCAGACCCCACAAAACCTTTCTGGCTGTTCTCCCATGAGAAGCAGAGCATTGCACTGGGAATTTTGGCCCAAAACCTAGTCCCAGATCACACAGCAGTGGCATACTTCTCCAAACATTTGGATGAAGTGAGTAGAGGATGGCCTAGCTGCCTGAGAGCAGTAGCTGCAGTAATACTTAACATCCAAGAGGTTTTCAAATTTACAATGGGTCAAAAGATGACAGTGTTAGTGTCTCATACGGTGTCCACTGTACTGGAAGCAAAAGAGGGGCATTGGTTATCCCCACAGAGATTCCTCAAATACCAGGCCGTTATGGTGGAGCAGGATGATGTCCAGATAATAGTGACTAACACTGTCAACCCAGCACCTTTCCTTAGTGGAATTGCAGGAGAACTGGTGATCCATGACTGCCTGGAGACCATTGAAGCAGTCTACTCCAGTCGACCAGACCTGAAGGAACACGGATGCAAGGATGCTGAGGACGTGGTATACGGATGGCAGCAGTTTCATCAAGAATGGTCAGTGCAAAGCAGGGTACGTGTTGACTACTACAGACAAGACTCTAAATATGCCTTTGGAGTGGTCCACACCCATGGAGTGGTTTGGAGAGAAAGAGGACTTTTATCCACCCAAGGGAAGCACATAAAACACGCAAAGGAAATGCTTAAACTACTGGAAGCAGTGCAACTGCCAGAGAAGGTAGCAATTATGCACGGCAAAGCTCACCAAAAGGGAGCTACTGCACAAGAAATGGGTAATTCCATGGCGGACCAAGAAGCAAAAAGGGTGGCCGAAGAAGGTACGGCAGAAATACAGTCTTTGGTTCCAGACGGTAAAATACAAACTGATCAGACACCTAAATATACAAAGGAGGATTTAAAATTAATTAAGGATCTAGATGGGAAAGAGGGCGAAAATGGATGGGTTACCACACCACAAGGGAAAATAGTAGTGCCTAGCACATGACTCTGGGCCATAATAATGGCAGAGCATAGAAAGACTCACTGGGGAGTTGAAGCCCTATACACACACCTGAGCCAATGCATTGTTGCCCGTAATTTGTATATGACCATCAAACAAGTGACACAACAATGTGACATTTGTTTGCAAAATAACCCTCAAGTAGCCCGAAAGATTAAACTAGGACAAATAGGGAAGGGCATTTTCCCAGGGCAATGGTGGCAAACTGATTTCTCAGAACTTCTGAGAAAAGGGGGGTTTTGATATTTGCTAGTATTAACTGACACCTTTTCAGGGTGGCCAGAAGCATTTCCTTGCCAAACAAACAAGGCTAGAGAAGTGATTAAGGCTTTGGTATATGAAATTATACCAAGATTTGGGGTCCCAGCAGTGATATCCTCAGATAGAGGTCCTCATTTTGTGGCCAAAATCACACAACAAGCCAGTAGGCTTCTGGGAATAGACTGGAAATCACATACTCCCTATAGGCCACAGGCAAGTGGTCAGGTGGAAAAGATGAACCACCTCCTTAAATTACAGATTGTAAAATTGGGTCAAGAAGCTGGATTAGCTTGGCCTCAGTCACTACCCCTAGCTTTGTTACGAATCAAAACCAAACCAAGGGTTAAGGAAGGATTAAGCCCTTTTGAGGTACTGTATAGAAGGCCCTATATGGTTCAAGCGGGAACATCAACACAAGTTGTTACTGAAGTATTAACTAACTATGTAATAAGCTTACAGGAACAACTTGGAGAAATAGAAAAGCTAGTTTTGGGAACCCGTGCTCGTGGCCTGGATGGACCAATGCATAATATAGAGCCAGGTGACTATGTATATGTCAGATCTCTTTCAGGTTCACCTTTGGAGCCAAAATGGGAAGGACCATTCCAGGTCTTATTGACAACACAAAAGGAGCAAGCATCGCGGATACATCATTCCAGAGTAAAGAAAGCTCCTAAACAGCACTGGGAGTTAACGGAAACTGGACCTTTAAAGCTCCGACTCAGACAAAGACATTCCAGATCAAGATAAGTTTTATATTATAACAAAACTGACACTTGGTCCCGAATTCAGACTTTTAACATGATCAATAGTGGGTTTGAACTGTTAATACTTTTTTGTATCTTCTCTCTTGCCTGCAACCAAGAGCCTAATGGCTGGCTTTGGAATCATGCTCAGAAGAACCACACCGGAATAATGGGAAATGTAGACCTGAAAATGGGGCTAGCTGCTGTGGTTCTTTGCAAGGATGAGGTGTACCAAAGGAATCAGTGGGGCAGGGATGATAAGGACAGAGTTGCCTAGTTATGGGGGAAGCTGGGAGATAAAATAAAAGTAGGGTGTCCAATGTACCATAAGGATGATAATAAAGCCCTAATTTTGGGAGGCACCCAGGTTTCCGTGACAAGGACAGATGATCATTTCCTTAAAAGTAAGATCTTATGTATGACTACATTAGAGTGCTGGCATAATTTTATTTTAATTGAGCCAGTCTTCATAGTACGCCTAGAGCAAGAATCAAAAAAGACAGCACTAACTTACAGAGTTAAAATTGACATTGGTGAACTGCCGACCACAATTTCGCCCACTACTACAGTTCCTTCAGAGACACCTACCACTCAACCAACCACTGTACCTGATTCAAAAATTTTTAAAATTGGACCGTATCAGGAACACAGGGCAACAACAGATGTTGTCCAACCCAGAATGGTCTCTTAAACATGTTGAGTTGTTAATGAAAATCAACGTCTCTGAAATTCAGCCTGCCTGTTCCCCTTTCTTAAAAACGTCCTTTGAGGGATGGACAACCTGGTTGCGGAAACAAGTACCCTTTAGGGGCCGAACGCAGAGAGACCTAACCGGTGTGTTAGGGACAGGATTGGGAATTTTATATTGAATCGACTCATATTTATTAATTGACGATTAATGAATAAACTAGCCACTACAACTAGTGATTTGACATAACTACAACAACCTTTGCAATCTCCCCTATCAGCTTTAGGAACTAATCAGTGGCTATTATCAAAAGTCTTACCAAAGTGGGAAGAGGTGGAGGAACAGGACCAAAAATTGATAATAGTGTGGTGGGTTGACCCTGGCTAGATGCTGGATGCCCACCAAAGCCCACTCTATCACCCCCCTCCTCAGCAAGATGGGGAGGGGAGAAAAGAAGATGGAACACAAAAAAACCAAACTCGTGGATCGAGACAAAAGCAGTTTAATAGAAGCAAAAGCAAAGCTGCGTGCACAGAAGCAAAAGAACAAAATATTTACTCTCTACTTCCCATCAGCAGGTGATGTTTGGCCACTTCCCGGGAAGCAGGGTTTCATACGCGTTGCGGTTCCCGGAGGACAAAACGGAAGGAACGAATGCCCCCCCTTCCCCCTCCGTTCTCCTTGCTTTATTTCTGAGCAGACGTCATATGGTCTGGAATATCCCTTTGGTCCGTTTGGGTCAGCTGTCCTGGCTGTGTCCCCTCCCAAGACCTTCCCCACTCCCAGCCTACTGGGGGAAATGTTGGAGAGCCAGCCTTGGTGCTGTGCTAGCACTGCTCAGCAGTAACCAAAACACTGGTGTGTTATCAACATCCCTCGAGCCACCAAATACAAAACACAGCACTTTGAGGGCTGCCACGGGGAAAATCAACTCCATCCCAGACAGACCCAATACAATCGATACACTTGGTGTAGTCCAAGGTAATGTTTCTTTGGCTCTCATTTGCATGCAGGCACAACTACGGATGCAATCAGTTGTTGGGGAATGGCTCAGAGAACAAGGACATGGATTCGCAGAATAGTTGTACAAGCAGAGTCTGGTCTAACATTCAGCGGGCCGCAGTGGAAAAGTACTGAATACTGACACTGCGACTTTATCTCAATCTGGTAAACACCCTTGAGAAAGTAAGTGTGTGAAAAATGTAGAGAATGCTTTACCGTTAAACCGCAAGTAGGAGGACCATGTAAATGTAACGTTTAGAGCTTAAGCCAATTAGCTAAGGACTAGTAGGAATAATTATCGTAGCCTGTATAAATATGACTTAATGAGAGCAATAAAGTGAACTATGCCTTATCACTCACATTGAGTCGGCTCGCATAGTTTCCTCCGTCACTCGCAATCAGTGGCCGCATCAATTATAAGAGAAGGTGAAGAGGACACTTTCCCCACCGAAATTTGGAAAATTGTTTGGGACAGTGCCACTGACTTCAAGAGAGAGCTCCAGTCCTGGTGGACTCTGGTAAACTTCATCTACGACCCCATCGCTAGTACGGCCATGACCTTTCTGTTGACCATACGTAATACTTCAATATACGTAATCCACCCCATCATTGCATTAGGATTGAACCACAATGGAGCTGCGCTCTACCCCTTTGAACATAGAGTATGGGTTCGAATGGTGAATGACAAATGGCAAACTGTAAATTTAGAGCCTTGCATCGCATGAGATTAACAAGGATTCATTTGTGAAAGTAATACAATCGACGCTCAGGACATTTGCCTTGATACTGAGCAAAGCATTTGCAAATCCATCCAGACAGGAATCAAAAGACAGTGGTTGCGTACGTTTGAGAACTGCTTGTGACTCTGTGACAACAGACAAAATAATAGTAGATAGTGAGAATCATTCTAACTTTTGTATTTGTAATTTTGTTGAAATTGTTGGATGCGAGTTTTCTTATTTAGTACCAGTCGTATCCCACCAGTTGATAAAATCCAACTATGCAATGTCTCACAAATTATCACCTGTACCTATTGGAATGAATCTTGCATTGGTAAAACAATTGATGAAACATCAAGATTTGATCAAAATCTTGAAGGAGACCCAAGAAAATGGACAGAAAACCCTGATAACTGTCCACCATGACACAGAGGAAATTCATAGAGTCTTAAAAAGAGCAAAAGAAGATGCAAAACACAACTGGTGGGACGCGCTGTTTGGATGGTCACCTGTTGCAGAATGGCTACGGGACAGGGGTCACGGATCACTAGAGATGTTGTACAATCAGAGGCTTAGCAGAAGCAGCGAGGGTATTGAAATGGCTTAGGCCGCAGTAGCCAGCTTAGGCCCTTGACATAAGTATAACAAGCAAATGCACGGTCAGGGTGAATTAGCAGAAGTCTCCAGGATACTTACTTGTCCTTGAGACTTCAGATAAACAACTTTAGCAAAACTAAGTTGGGAAAAAGAAGGGAGTAGCTTTAGCTGGTAACCGCAAAGTAGGAGTGCCCTGTTAACGTCCTGGGGCGTGAACAGAGCTAAGCCACCTGTTGTGTCAAATTTAGAGCTCATGCTTAAGAGTGTTTAACCAGTTGCTGTATGTGTTTAGCTCGCATGTATTGTGATAAAGGGTATAAATCCGGGTGTGTATTAGATTAAAGCGGACTTCTTGAAGCTAACTCATATTGAGTCGTCTCTTGATTTCCCAAATCCCGCCTCCGCAATTGGCGCCCAAACAGGGACCTAACCGACTTGGTCAACGGATCGAGTTAAGCGGCGGAGGAAAGGACGTGCGGCACAAAACAGGCAAGCTAGCAGCCGGTGCTGAGAGAGAGCGAACGACAATTCAGCCGGCTCAGAACAGCTAGGCAGGGACGCAGGCAATTGCAGTGGTGTCGACCATGGATAAGGAGGTAGCCCTTTCGTTACTTAAATGCTTTTTGGAAAAGCGAGGTGTGGCGTTGTGAAAGATGGGGGAGAGTGTTGTTGGCTTTAGCCATAATAATTCTCTTTTTTTTTTGCTGACGTATGAGGAATTTGATGGAGAGGCCTAAAATGACCAACTCTGGGGGAACAAAGGGGGGAAGTTGAGGAACTGTGGAGATATAAACAGCACTGCATCCACCATCTGGAGAGAACCAGACTGGTGGTCTGGAGGTCAGATAACCAAGGGTGAAGGTGTAATAGATATATTAAGAGAATTTGCTAATCAAACAATTGATTTGTCTCGGGAAACAACTTGTGTAATTTCAAACTACAATGCTATGTTTAAGCATCTTGTTGTTTAACCACAAATTGAGCCTGAAGTGTACTTTTAAGATATGTGTGTAGAGAAGTAAAAGATTTTAGAAAAGGGGGGGATGATAGCGGGCATTTGGTATGTTTTTTTAGTTTGTCTCTTTAAGCTGTAAGTGCTAACATTTCTAGCTTCATAGTTTTCTCATCTTAACCTAACAAAGACAGGCCTTGTAGCCAGTTTATTGCTGGCTCTTAACATGTCAGGAGTGAGGCCTAACGAATAATTCATTACAGGACCTAGACTCCAAGATGGCCAGGGATGAGCCTTGCAGATGATATAACAGGAAACTCCCTTCCACGCCAAACGGCCTTGCAGGTGATAGAACAGAAAAACTCCCCACATACCAAAGGGATGAGGGCCTGTAGAAAACTCCAACCCATTTAGAGCTGATAAGCAAGAATAACAACAGAGGGACTCAGGCTCAGATTCAAGCGATGAAGATTTCCCTCTAAGACCCTCAACGACCACCACTACAAAGCTCTGCCGCAGGCGTGGAGGGGAGGAGACCTAATTTTAATACGGAGCGGGGAAAGGTCATGCATATGTATAGGCATTTTGCATTGGCTAATGGATATGTATGGGAATATACTTTAAATATGGAGAACTAACTGCTTTGAGGTGCGAGCCGTTGGTGGAGCGCAGACTCCCCGGCCGCCCAGCGCTGCTTTTGCTCACCTATTCCTACTCAATAAATTACTTTTAAATTTATTATTGGACTTTGAGTCAAATGCACTTATAACAATTTGGTGCCGTGACTCGGATCTAGGCTACCTTGGTTCAGAACCCCGCTCCAGGAGGGCGCCCCTGTCCTCGGACGGTCCTGGAGTAAGGGACCTCTGGTCCTAAGGTCTCCTAGATCCACAAACCGAAATAGGTGGAGCAAAAGGAAACTGCAGTTCCCCGTAATTTTTGTGCACGAAGATCCGAACGAAGACTCCAGGAGGAAGTGAGTTGTGTTGAGCCGTCCGGTCAAAGGACTTAGGACGAAGACCCTGAGAGAGGGTGAGTATAAAAGGCAAGCCGTTCGGTCAGGGATTTTCCCCTTTCAGTCGGGGAGGGGGCCTGGGGTGCGAGTGACTGAGACGTCCAATTGCGGATGAAGCGAGTGTGGACCTCCTAGTAGTGCAGTTCTCATTGTCCGCGAGGGCGTGAGCCACAAACGGAGGAAAACGATTGTGCACTGTGTGAAAGGAAGGCACCTTCGGAAGATGGGACAGAAGGAGAGTAGGTCTTCTGTTTCCATGCAGGAGGAGCGGGTGGGATTGCCCAACGTGCCTCAAGATAGTCCATTAGGTATAATGATTAAACATTGGGATGACTATCCTTCTAGGAAGGGAAAATCAAGAAGAAAGATGGTACATTATTGTATGAAGGTGTGGGGAGGAAAACAAATCGGACAGGACCAGTTAATTTGGCCAATATTTGAGTCCTTTAGAGATTGGATATGTCAGGCTTTGAACATCTATCTGAATAATAAAAAACCCTTTAGCCTGGAGGAAAGTGAGTATGCCTTTATATGGATAGGAGGGGACACTCAAACCAATCTATACCCTCTAAGGGAAATGAAAAAAAAAGAAAAGAAGAAAAATTGGGAGTTGGACCAATCACAAATGTCCCCTCCACCTTATGCTTCCCCACCTCCCCTTCAGAATGATTCAGTCCCAGTCCAAAATCCTAGCCCCTCTGCTCCTATTTATAACAAGCCTCCTGAGTCTGATAATAAAAGAGTAACTAGAAGTCAGACCAGGAATAAGGTAGCAGAGGAGAATTCAAAAGAATGCAAAATGAGGAAGTAAAAGGATGGAACCCCCACTGAATGGTTAGAAAGGTTAAGGAAAAGCTTGCAATTATACTCTGAATTAGATCCTGATGGTCAAATTGGGCAGGCGTTATTAAAAACCCAGTTTGTGGTAAAATCCTGGGAAGATATAAGAAATTAGAAAAGATTGAGGATTGGCATGACAGAGGTTTGGACGAATTATTGAGGGAAGCTCAGAAAGTGTATGTACGAAGGGAAATGGAATGCAGAAGAGACAGGCCAAAATTCTTGTGGCAGCTGTTAGAGAAAGACAGAGTAATGACAAAAGACGGTGGAATCCTAAGGAAAAACAGGCGGGAGCATTAAAGAAGGACAAATCGCAGGTAATGGAATGCTATTATTGTGGGAGAAAAGGACACATGAAAAGAAACTGTAAAAAAAAAAAGAATACAAGATGAACGAGTGTTTAAAGATTAGGAGAGGATCAGGAGCTCTATTTGCTGGGGACCCAAAAATCCAATGAGCCCTTGATAAAATTAAAGTTAGGTCCGCAGCAAGAAGAAATCGAGTTCCTTGTGGACTCGGGGGCCGAAAGATCTACGGTCCAGAGATTACCATTAGGCTGTACAGAATTGAAAGAAAAGCTCCAAGTAATAGGAGCAAAAGGGAACGCTTCAAGGTACCCCTTATTAAAAATGTAGAGATAGAGGTCCCAACTACATTTAAAATTGGAACTTTTTTTTTTGGTACCTTAAACTAAATATGATCTATTAATAAGAAACCTAATAATTAAATTGGGAATTAATCTGGAAGTAAATAAAGATAAATTAAATGTAAAAATATGTGTTTTAACTACAAAAGATGAGAATAAAATTAACCCAGAAGTCCTGTATACTCCAGACTCAGTAGGAAAGTTAAATATTAAACCAATCACTGTTCTGATAGAAGACCCAGATAACCCAATTAGGGTTAGACAATACCCTATTTCACAGAAAGGTGAAGAGGGTTTACAACCTGTAATAAAAAGATTTAACCCATGGGTTATTAGAACCCTGCATGTCACCTCATAATATTTTAATATTGACAGTTAAAAAAGTCAAAGGGGCCTTATCAACTGATATTAAATCAAACTTTTTAACTTAAATGGTAACTGCAGCTAGCTAAAATAACAGGAGCGCTGTGTGGGATAGCTATCATATTATACATCTGTAGTAAAAACCCAGTACCGTGTATTATGATTTAAGTTACACTGCTTGGTGTGGATCTGTGGCAAACGGTTAATGGTTTACGATTTACAGTACGAGAGCCTGACTATTGTCTAATTAGCATATTTTGTGGTGTGAGTGAGAGGAGTGACGGGCCCGTTTGTGTGACTGAGTGTCTGTGTTGTTTGCAGCCAGCTCTCTGCCAAGTCTGCCAAGCGGGTGCTGAGTTCTGAGCCTCAGTTCTGTTCTTCCGCAAGGAAAACAAAGCGAGAAGTTATAGTTCAACATTATAAACGTAATTTGTCTTTGTAGTTGTTTAATGTGTGTGGGGAAAACTAAATAGGAACTTAATACTCATAAATATTAAGGAAGCTAAACTAGAGTTTTGGCAGTAGTTTTAAATACAGTGCAAACACACTTTAAGGGAGACAGATCACCCCCTTCGGAACAGACAGGGGGGTCACAATCCAGTGGTCAGTTTCCATATTATTCTGAGTGTGTTCTTAAGCGTATGGCAGACCTTGGAACAGGGTTACCTAAACTAAGTTTTAATTTCGGGTGTCCTATACATGGACCTGAGAATTTTTCATGTAAACCAATTTTTATTTTTAAGTGTTTTAGCTGTGACCAGAAGGTCTGGGTGCAGTTTGGAAACGATTTCTGGTGTAACCGATGTAAATTGCAGTCCGACTAAGACAGAATTGAATGCTCAGGCAAACTTAAACAGATATTCAGTGAGAATTTAGAAAGTTTAAAGAATCAGTGAGACTAGTAAAATTTATATGGTAAGGAGATAAATACAAACTCATCACTACAGTATGAAAGGAGATGTAAAACAAAGTAATAACTTAGCCCCTCAGTGTGGGGAGTGCACAAGCGCCTGTATCTCTCCAAACGGAGACAGGAGTTTTATCTCAGGAATTGCTTTGAATTCAGGTGCATCCACTATAGGACAAGCACTGCCCGGCACCTCTTGCCTCGGGTATGGTATTACTGTTATCAGTTTAACTGGTACAGAAGAATGCCCAAAGCTGCCCTGTAAGCTGAGTAATAAGTGGAGGTAAGATCAGAAGCTGCGGAGAAAAAACGAAGAGATAAAGAGCTCTTGTGGCGGTTTTACAGCAGGGGGGCCCCGACACAAGGAGAAACAGGGACTCCAGGAGGCGGAGGCCCCTGGAAACCCCCTGCTGGGGGTCAATTGGTGTGCATGGTGTAAACGAACAGAACACTAGAAGTAGAAGAACGAGTAGAAAAATCACGAACGCCCCCAGAACCCAGGCCCCTATGGCAGAAAACTATGACGGGGACCCGGGGAGTCCACTCGAGTGATCCACTGGTTATGTTAAAGCTGGGGAACAACAACGGGGAGGGTGTGGAATTTTTAGTAAATAACGAAGCAATATTTTCAGTTTTAAAAACCAAGCTCTAACACCTATAAACAATGATTTTGTAACAGTAAAGAAAGCTACTAGCCAAAGCAAAAAGACTATTTTCTCAAACCTCTGAAGTTCAAATTGGGGAAACAATTAAGAATACATACATTTCTTTATATGGCAAATTCACCAAAACCCTTATTGGGGCGAAATTTATTATTGGCGGCAGAAATAAAATTTGGAAAGAAACAAATGAATGGGAAATTAAGAAGCACTTAACCAAATTGATGATAGAAACCAAAATGAATTGGGTAAAATGTTTACCGTTGGCTTTATTGTATATACGAACACAACCTAGAACTGATACTGGAGTGTCTCCTTTTGAAATGATGTATGGAATGCCTTACAATTTCAGGACCTTAGTAGAATATCCAAAAGTCGAGGACAAAATAATAACAGAATATATATTAGAATTATCAAAAAGGAGACAGGAACTCAGGAAAAAGGGTTTAATTGTGCAAAGGCCCCCTTTAGATCTCTCAATACATAAAATCCACCCAGGGAACCAAGTATTAGTAAAAACATGGAAAGAATCATCTCTAATGCCTAGGTAGGAGGGTCCTTTTGTCGTTTTGCTTATTACAGATACTGCTGTGAGGACAGTGGAAAAAGGATGGACCCACGCCAGCAGAACCAAGGGACCCCTACCTCGGGGGAAGTGGGCTGTCACTCCAGTACCAAATTTGATGAAGTTAAGGTTTTCAAAGAGATAAGTATAAGCCATTCTACTTTCAGATAAATGAATGGAAGAATTTGAAAGGTGGCTGCATACCTGCCCTAAGGACGTCTGTAATAGGTATATTAAGAGAATTTGGTAATCAAACAATCGACTTGTCTTGGGAAACAACTTGTGTAATGTCGAACTACAATGCTATGTTTAAGCATCTTGTTGTTTAGCCACAAATTGAGCCTAAAGTGTACTTATAAGACATGTGTCGGGCATTTGGTATTTTTTTAGTTTGTCTCTTTAAGCTGTAAGTGCTAACATTTCTAGCTTCATAGTTTTCTCATCTTAACCTAACAAAGACAGGCCTTGTAGCCAGTTTATTGCCGGCTCTTAACATGTCAGGAATGAGGCCTAGCGAATAATTCATTACAGGACCTAGATGCCAAGATGGCCAGGGATGAGCCTTGCAGGTGATTTAACAGAAACCCCCCCCCACCCCCCCGCATACCAAACGGGGATGAGGGCCTGTAGAAAACTCCAACCCATTTAGAGCTGAAAAGCAAGAATAACAACAGAGGGACTCAGGCTCAGATTCAAGCGATGAAGATTTCCCTCTAAGACCCTCAACGACCACCACTACAAAGCTCTGCCGCAGGCATGGAGGGGAGGAGACCTAATTTTAATACGGAGCGGGAAAGGTCATGCATATGTATAGGCATTTTGCATTGGCTAATGGATATGTATGGGAATATACTTTAAATATGGAGAACTAACTGCTTTGAGGTGCGAGCCATTGGTTTAGCGCAGACTCCCTGGCCGCCCAGCGCTGCTTTTGCTCACCTATTCCTACTCAATAAATTACTTTTAAATTTATTATTGGACTTTGAGTCAAATTTACTTATAACAGTTGGCCTTCTGGGCTGTGAGTGCACATTGCCAGCTCATGTTGAGCTTCTCATCCACTAGTACCCCCAAGTCCTTCTCCTCAGGGCTGCTCTCAATCCATTCTCTGCCCAGTCTATATTTGTGCTTGGGATTGCCCCAACCCAGGTATAGGATTTAATTTAACTTGGAGGTCATTCTTAGTGAGAGCAGAACAGTTTATGGATTGAAAAAGTTCTCACCTCAGCCTCTTGATTTATGTGAAAGCTAAAATCTCCCCTGCAAACTCTTTCATCCTTGGTTAGGTTTTAACTGAGATTAGTTAGTCAGAGAATTCAGAGCATGTTTTCTTCTCTTAAACCTAGAAGGAGGTGTTAAAGGCTGTTGGTATCATTCTGTTCCCACTGGAGTCATTCCTAACCTTTCAAGCTATATCTGCATTGTGTACAGCTATGTTAGCTGGCTCCAAATGCATGTGATATGCAAAAGAGATGATGCAGGAGCAAAGATGTGTCAACATGGTGTTCTGCTGGACTAATTAAGCTAACTTCATCAGCAGGAAAGAACAGTTTTGGTAGACAGTAGCATTAATGCAACTACACTGTTTTCAGTAGCAGAGCTTATTGCATGTGCACAGCTTGCAGTTTTGCCATGCCATGTACTGTGCTACCTTACACATCCATTACCTGCCTATTGACACACCTGAATGGGTTGGGAGGAGGCTGAGCTAAAGGCTTATTGCTGTGCTTGGGGCCATATAATCACAAAAGCATCTGGTCTCTCTCTTTAGAGAAGACCTACCCAGTAAATGAGCCTTATTTCATTATCTCCATGGGTTTTGGCCTCTGCCTTTCCTCAGAAAAGGAAAATAAGAAGCCCCTTTCTGACAAATGTTCTATAATTAGAGTGCTTATTATTAATATTAAAGCACATTAGGGTTGAAGAGCATTCATCATATATACATATGCATGCAGAACTTCTAAACAGAAAAGTAGGTCAATGGTCACTTTGCCAAAACTCTCCCAAATGAGTTGAAATCAAGCATTTAGCTTCAGACAAGGCTGCTGAAATGTTATAACTTGGTTTTAGTTCGATGCCTGGCACTGCATATCCTTGGGCCAGTATCTACATTTAGCTGGTATCCAAGGCTAAACTATAGCAGTTGCTCTATCACCTGATGACCCCTCTCCAGCTGAGGAGGGCACTCAGTCGAGACAGCCACCTGAACCAAAGTCTCCTTTCTTACCAGACCTGTCTGGGTGGATGCATCAGACATCTCTGGGGGTTTACCTGAAGGGGCACTGGTTTTAGCTCTCAGATGAGTGCTCACAACCATACTGTCAGGAATCACGAGCACTTCACCTGGTAGCAAACCTGCAAGCTAACCGCCACAGTGGAATGCTGTGGCGGTTAGCCACATCCATCAGGGCCCATGGATTTGTGTATATTGATTTTGCTTAGGCTATCTCTGATCATCTCTTACTCTACCAAGGGGCAATCTTCCTCTCTCCAGACTCTCTCTTCCCTCTAGTGTCTGGGATTCCTGAGAGGCTCTTTTAGCCATGAAGACTGAAGCAAACAAGGCATTCAGTATCTCAGTCTTTAGCCTCCTTTGCCAGATTCAGCTCCAAGTGGGCCTTAGCCTTCCTAGTTCCATCCCTGCAGGCCCTGACCACATTTGTGTATTCCTCCCAGGTGGCTAGACCCTTTTTCCACATTTCATTGACTTTCCTCTTCCCTTTGATTTTTTCCATGAGCTCCTTGATCATCCACGTGGGTTTCCTGCGACTCTTGCCTGATTACTTTCTCCTAGGGATGCACTGATCTTGAGCTTGGAGGAAGTGGTACTTGAGTGTAGGGACTGTGGGAACGTATATTGGCATACCCTGAGAGAACTGTGGGAACTGAAGGGATACATGTCTGGAGATACGAGAAGCACCTGCGTCGACAAGTTATGAGAAAGGAACCTTGAAATGTATCCAAAAGATGTACCCTGGCAAGCACACAGGAAGGGATGCACGCAAAGTCCATCAGCCAATTAGGGGCATGTGAACTGCTCGTGCTGTGAGTGAAGAGCCAATAACATGTTAACGGGTGTGGGTGATTGCATTAGTTTGGGGTATAAATATTACTGTATTAGAACAAATAAATGGGAACTTGCTTATCACTGACATTGAGTCGGCTGCCTGTTTCCCCACGCCACAAGTGGTGCCCGAACAAGAGACACTTTGACCACAAGAGCTGCACGTTGGAGTCGGCACCGGGAGCAGCACCGGGGAACAGCAAGCAGTTGAGCTTGGACTAGTTGGAAGTCTGCCGGCGGATCCGGGAGGGGAAGCCTGAGCTGCTTAGTTTTTCTGCAGGTTGACGCAGGAGCGTGAGCGATTGACGCGGGACACGCTTGTTGCAGCATCTTAAGATGGAGTTAGAGGTAACCCTCGATTTATTACAGCGCTTCTTAGAGAAGCGTGGGGTAAGCTGTAAGCAGTTAGCGGGTTTAGTAGCATTAGGGAGAGCTCAGAACTTTTTTAAAGACCCTAATCTTCTTTTTGAAGTATCAGAGTGGAGGAAATTTGGTGATTGGCTGTGGGATCGGGTCATAGATGAGGATAAAGCAGCTGAAAAGTTAATGAAGCCGTGGCGAGACGTAGTTAACTGTTTAAAACGATATCGTGTAGAACAGCAGGTGGCAGCGGTGGCCACCCAACACTTAGGCGCCGCTGCCGACGGCCCCGGGGAGCCAGGAAGGCTTGGCCTCGGCACCAGTTACTTTTGTACCCCTCGGACTGGCGGTCCAGTAACAGTGCCGCCGCCGGGTCCGGAGGGAAGGGGGGTTGCCGAGGTGGAACCTACTGCCCCCCCCAGATGTCGCGGCGAGCAGCGGCCACATGGCAGGATTCTCAGAGGCTCCCGTCGACTTCTGGGGTCGTGAATGCTGCGGTAGTAACGACTTCCAACATTCTTGAGACATTGCAACCTGGATTTTCCAGTGCAGGAACATCCGTCCCGATTGCGACATCAGCAGCACTGGCTCAGAAAAACGTATCAGGGCGCCCGAGATTTTCACCACCCCCATCTCCGGATACCACTAGCCTCAAGTTTCCTGAAGTGGTTTCTACAACTGCTACGGAGGATCAAATGTCTGCCGAGTCCCCTGCACTGGTAGAGCCCACTGCACCTATTGCTTCATCGCAGCGGCCCATCGCGTTTCCGGTTCCCCTTTCCCCCCCCCGGGACGATGGCGGCCGCGGGGGCCCGGGGGGGGGGCGGTGGGAGTCGCGCGCCCGGGGGGGGGGTGGGGCCGGGCCGCCCGCTGCTGGGTGGGGTCAGCGCGGACGGGATTGGCGCCTCGAGCCAGCTCCGCATCCAGAAGGACCCGGGGGGGGCCCCTCCCCTCCGGCACCCCCCCCCGAGGGGACCCCCAGCCCCACCCCCACCGGGGGGGGCAAATACCGACGGAGCTCCGTTTCCCACCGGAGCCGCCGGGAGAAGCTCTCGGGTCAGTCCAAGGAGGGGCCTTTCCCCCCCCCCCCCCCCCCCCTCCATTATTTTTTACAAAAAAAAAAAAAAAAAAAAAAAAAAGTGTTTTAATTTGTCAGATCACGGAGAATCTATACATGCAAAATTGCAGTGGTTAAAAGACCACACTCAGAAGATTGTCAAGGACGTAAACCCGTTTGATGCATGGTTGACATCTCTTTTTGGCAACCTGTTGCCTTAGCTTTTAACTTTAATTAAAGAGGGTGTATGCTTTTGAGGCATTATATTTTCAGTTCTAATTATAGTAAAAATTGCTTATAGATGTATAATGAATGGAGTACGGAGCGTCACTGCTACAGCCCTGATTGTACAAAAAGAAAAAGGGGGAATTGCTGCAGAATAGGACGGCAATAGATTTTTTGCTTTTAGCACAGGGTCATGGATGTGAGGATGTTGAAGGGATGTGTTGTTTTAATCTATCTGACCACAGCAGTTCCATCCATCAGCAACTGCAGTGGCTCAAGGATCACATAAAAAAGATTCAAGAGGATGTCAACCCTTTTGATGCCTGGTTGCAGTCCCTGTTTGGTGGCCTGTCTCCATGGCTATTGAGTCTTGTGAAAGAAGGATTTCGAGGGTTAGGCCTCATTCTGATAATTATTATTGTTATTCAAATTGTGTACAGCTGTATCATGAAGAATGTCACTGCCCTCACCAATAAAGTCCTGCTTGTACAAAAACAAGAAGGGGGAATTGTAGGGTTTCTAAGAGCAAATGGACATTCTGAAGTTGATCAAGTATTATAACCAAGTGTGTGTAATGATAAGCTTTAAAAAATTGTTATCAGTTTCATCTGTAAGTTAAGTTTTAAGTTTATGGCTTGTATTTTTGTTAAATTCTGATAAGTTATACTTATAAGTTAAGCTTTAGGTTTTTCTGCTTCCAAAAAGAAAAGAGGGGAATTGTATGGAATGTGGGAACGTCTATTGGCATACCCTGAGAGAACTGTGGGAACTGAAGGGATACATGTCTGGAGATACAAGAAGCACCTGTGTTGACAAGTTATGAGAAAGGAACCTTGGAATGTATCCAAAAGATGTACCCTGGCAAGCACACAGGAAGGGATGCACGCAAAGTCCATCAGCCAATTAGGGGCATGTGAACTGCTCGTGCTGTGAGTGAAGAGCCAATAACATGTTAACGGGTGTGGGTGATATCATTAGTTTTGGGGTATAAATATTACTGTATTAGAACAAATAAATGGGAACTTGCTTATCACTCACATTGAGTCAGCCGCTTGTTTTCCCCCGTGCCGCACTTGAGCATTAACCAACTCTATTGGGCCCCCTTACCTTCCAAAACTCTAGTCCATGGGATACCCCCAAGTAGGTCCTTGAAGAGGTCAAAGTCGGCTCTCCTAAAGTCCAGGGTTGCAACCCTACTTATTGGTTTGCATCTTCCACATGAGATCCTAAACTCCACCATCTCATGGTCACTGCAACCCAGGCTGCCCCCAACCTTCACATCCCCAACCAGCCCTTCCTTGTTACTAAGAACAAGGTCCAGAATCACACCTCTCCTTGTTGGCTCTTCCACTACCTGTATCAGAAAGTTATTCTCCACTCATTGCAGGAACCTCTTGGACTGCATGTGTCTGGCTGTGTTGCTTTTCCAAGAAATATCAGGGTGACTGAAATCCCCCATGAGGACCAGGGCCTGTGATCTTGAGGCTACTCTCAACTGCCTGTGGAAGACCTCATCCACCTCCTCATCCTGATCAGGTGACCTATAGTAAACACCCACAACAATGTCACCTGTGTTAGCCTGCCCCTTAATTTTTACCCATAAGCTCTCCACTCATTCATCATCCATCTCTAGGTGGAGCCGGATACATTCTAGTTGCTCTCTCACATAAAGGGCAACCCCGCCACCCTGCCTTGCTGGCCTGTCTTTCCTAAAGAGGACATACCCATCCATGCCAGCATTCCAATCATATGAGCTCTCCCACCATGTCTCCATGATCGCAATAAGGTTGTGGCACTGCAACTGCATGCAGGTTTCTAGTTCTTCTTGTTTATTCCCCATGCTGTGTGCATTTGTATACAAACACTTAAGAGAAGAGAAGGGAATGGAGCATCCAGGAATCCCCAGGGGAATGCAAGAGGACCTCCTATAGTTCTGCACACCCTTGAGGTGACTGACCTTCTGGCTCCAGTCATGGGAGGCAGCTAAGGCAGACTTGTTTCTCTGACAGGTGGCCTTCCCCATTCCCCAGTCTACTGCAATGGCATGAGTATTGCTACTTTGGACCTCACCCCCCAAGCCATTCAGTTTAAAGCCCACCTTACTAGGTCAGCCAGCTTGCTGCCAAAGATTGCCCTGCCTCTTCTAGACAGGTGGATCCCACCCCTCCCTAATAGATTATAATCTATATAGGAAGTCTTATTATCATAAAAACCAAAACACTCGTGTCGACACCAGCCACGTAGCCAGGAGTTTATGTGCATTATGTATTTATTTCTGGCTTCCCACCTTCCTCCAACAGGCAAAATGGAGGAGAAAATAACTTGGGCACTGATTTTTTTCACTTGCCTACCCAGGGCTTTGTAATCTTCCTTGATTCTTCCCATGTTGTGCCTTGCAGCATCATTGGTGCCCTCATGAAAGATCAACAGAGGATAGTGTTCTGTTTCCTTGACAAGTTGTGGCACCCTCACAGCAACATCCCAGATCTTGGCTCCCGGGAGGCAGCAGACCTCTCAAGACTCCCTGTTAGGCTGGCAGAGGGGACCCTCAGTGCCCTTTAACAGGGAGTCCCCTGCTACAAGCACCCGGCATTTCTTTTTCTGATATCCACTGCAGGGTGCCAGTGCAGTTTCTTCCTGCAGATATTGCTCCTGTGTGTTAAAGGGTTCTATAAGTGTGAGAGCTTCAAATCTGGTTTTGGTGGTGATGGAGGAGGATGGGGGCTGAAGAGGAGCCTTGCTTTTCCGGGTCACCAAGGACCAAGGTGCCTCCATCACAGTGTCAACCCCTAGTGGGACATGAACCTCAAACAATCTATCTATCTCTTTCTCAGCACCTCTAATGCAGCACAGCCTTTCAACTGCTTCTTGCAGCTCAGCCATCTGGCGCAGGAGATCGTCCACCTGTGCACATCTAGCACAGGGACTTACCTTATCATTAGGAGAAGGTTCAGGGCACTCAGTCGAGACAGCCACCTGAACCAAAGTCTCCTTTCTTACCAGACCTGTCTGGGTGGATGCATCAGACATCTCTGGGAGTTTACCTGAAGGGGCACTGGTTTTAGCTCTCAGATGAGTGCTCACAACCATACTGTCAGGAATCACGAGCACTTCACCTGGTAGCAAACCTGCAAGCTAACCGCCACAGTGGAATGCTGCTTCCAGCAGAGCTAAAGCAAGCTGCCCTACGCCCTTCCCTGCTCGCCCTGCCTATGCGAACTGCCACACAAACTGCCACGCCCCTCCATGCCACACCACGCCACGCCCTGTTTGCCCATCCTGGTTGCTCGTGCTCCTGAGGGGCAGTTTAAATCACCCACAGTTGCCCCAGGCAACGCCCCCGTAGCATCAGCCCCGCTCGCAAGATCAGCCACTCCTGATGGGACTCTGTGTCATGTCCACAGCCTCCCCTCACTCCAGGACCTCCCCCTCCTCCTCAGCACATGCTCAGCTGCAGAACTTGCTGTTACCGCCACTGTGCTCCTCTCTGACTGAGAACAATTTAATAACAGAAATAAAAGAAAACTTAAAATAATACCAATATCAAAATAGTAGTGATAATGATAACAGTAACAACATATACAAATGAGTGACACCCAGCGCAACTGCTCACCACCTGCCGACCAAGCCTGGACTGTTCCTGAGCAACAATCCTGAACCAAAACTGCAATCCTGGAAGAGCAACAGCCCGAGCGAAAGTCAGAGAGAGCTAAAAGAGGAAGAGCCCCTCACTAATATACTGGACATGATGGGATATGATATGGAATATCCCATTGACATATCCAAATGCCAATTTAGCTTATTAATTTAAATATTAATCACCCCCTTAGATTTTGCACTTATGTTATCAGTGTCTCTCTCATAACAAGTCCCAGGCTGAAAAGCAAAATGCAGAAGTATTCTAGCTACTAAAAAGAAACCCAGCTCATTTCTATTATTAAACTGTTCTTATCTCAACCTACAAGCCTCCTTATCCTTGCCCCTCAATCCTCTCCCCTATCCCCTGGGGGTGGGGAGGAAGTGGGTGAATGGCTGTGTTGGCTGCTAGCCAAGGGCTAGCCCAGTGAAACTATCACATGTAGTAAATAGCAAAACCCAAAACTGGCATTTGGATGTGCCAATGAAATATTCCATATCATATCACGTCATGTCAGTATATCATAGAATCATAGAATCACAGAACGGTTTGGGCTGGAAGGGACTTTAAAGATCATCCAGTTCCAACTCCCCTGCCGTCAGCAGGGACACCTTCCACTAGACCAGGTTGCTCAAAGCCTCATCCAGCCTGGCCTTAAACGCTACCAGGGAGGGGGCATCCACAACTTCCTTGGACAACCTGTTCCAGTGTCTCACCACCCTCACAGCAAAGAAGTTCTTCCTAATATCTAATCTAAACCTGCCCTCTTTCAGCTTAAAGCCATTTCCCCTTGTCCTGTCATTAACTGCCCTTATGAAAAGTCCTTCCCCAGCTTTCTTATAGGCCCCCTTCAGGTATTGGAAGGCCACTATAAGAGCTCCCGGGAGCCTTCTCCTCTCCAGGCTGAACAGCCTCAACTCTTTCAACCTGTCCTTGTAGGAGAGGTGCTCCAGCCCTCGGATCATCATCTTGGCCCTCCTCTGGACTCGTTTCAACTGATTCATGTCTTTCTTGTGTTGGGGACTCCAGAACTGGACACAGTACTCCAGGTGGGGCCTTACAAGAGCGGAGTAGAGGGGGAGAATCACCTCCCTCGACCTGCTGGCCACGCTTCTCTTGATGCAGGCCAGGATACGGTTGGCCTTCTGGACTGCAAGCGCACATTGCTGGCTTATGTTGAACTTCTCGTCTACCACCACTCTCAAGTCCTTCTCTTCAGAGCTGGCCTCAAGCCAGGGTTGACCGGAAGATGGGGGTATTCTCTTGGGGATCGCTCAGGCTCACTCTTCCAGGTTTTCGGTTTTGGGACTGTCTCGGCTGGTATAGGCTGGGCATCAGTCAACCGGTGGTGAGCAATTGCACTGTGTATCACTCATTTGTATAATTCTATTATCACTGTTGTTATCATTTAATTTTATTTTAATTACTAAAAAGTTTTTATCTCAACCCGTGAGTCTCCTTGCGCTTTTCCTTCCAATTCTCTCCCCTATTCCCTGAACGAGGGTGGGGGAGTGTGAGAGAGCAGGCTGTGTTTGGCTGCAAAGTTCAAGCCAAAGAGGTGAATCCATCTAAACCACCAAAACTAATAAACCAAATTTTCTCATAGAAGCAATGTATATTTTCCAGCAAGTCCCATGAAAACTTTAAAACCCTTTATAACAATGTGTGGTTGCATTTCGTTCCAACTCTTTTTGCACACTATAGTCTTTTTATTTTTTATTCTTGTTTTTTCTTCCACTGGGGACTTAACCTTTTATACACACATTTTTAATACACTTTTGTTCCATAACTTTATTTCTTATGACAGCCTTTGATAGATATGTAAAAAATATAGATTTTTTGCATCAGCTACAGATAAAAATGTAAGTATCAGCCACCATGTTCTCATAAACTGCAAAATGATGCATTATTTCATGTCTGAAATAATACTTACCAGCTGTGGTAGCATAACTGTATTAATAAAGATTTTTTCTATTTTTAACATTCTGATTTCTGGAGATAAATTAATTTACCCCAAATACAAGGCCAAGCTGAGACACAGCCCAGTTTGACTTGGCAGAATCAGCTAAAAAAGTCAGTCAGTTCCTGACCTGTTCATAAAAACTTATTTTAGCATACTTTGTTCCTTGCTTCTAATGGTAACATATCAGCAAATGGTTCTTCCTCCTTCCCTACCTAGTCAGACAGTTTTCCTATGGTCAGTACACCTGTAACAATAGTTAGTAAATTGGTAGAATGACCAAATTTTTGCACTTTTCTTGTGCAAGGAAAATAGCACTGAATTTGTCTGGACCATCACAAAAAGTCTTCTCAGTGACAGTACTTTGAAAAATTTTCATTTCTAAATACAATATTGATATACAATGTACACAAATAGTATTTTATAAGAGAGCTTAACATCAAAATTATGCTAACAAGAAATTAAATGGAAAGCTGGGGCAAAAGAAATAACAAAATAAAAAGTTGTAAATTATTAAAATACCAAAGAGCATTTTCTGTCAGAAAATTCCCCCGAAAATAAAAAAATTTCAATATTTTAAACAGTGACACTGTTATAAGTAAATTTGACTCAAAGTCCAATAATAAATTTTAAAGTAATTTATTGAGCAGGAATAGGTGAGCAAAAGCAGCGCTGGGCGGCCGGGGAGTCTGCGCTCCACCAAGGGCTCGCAAATTAGATAGGCACAGCAGTTCCTTTTTATCTTGGCTCTTCTTGGGGGTTGCATCCTCTTTGCTCATAGCAGAAATGCTTCAGTTGTCAGTGACGCCCTCAGGAGTCTCCGTTATCGTGGCAGTTTTCGGTTAGTATCTTTCACAATCTCTGGGATCTCTTCCTTAGTTGAGATACGAAGTTTCTTTTGTTTGCTACTTAGCCCATCATGATGGGCCTGCAAATCCCTTTACTACATGCCTTATAAGTACATTTTGGGCTTAATCCTTGGTCAATTAACGGGATGTTTGAGCACGATGACAACATTGCATAAGCTTTAAACCTTTAGCTAAATAACAGGGTATACTGTTGCTATGGTAACCTACCATCACTGTTTAATATTTCACAAATTGTATTGCTTGATTAGCAAATTCCCTTTATATGCCTATTACAACACTGTTACTTTATGTTTAAGAACTACTCTGGGAATTAATCTGTTTCTCAGCACTCTAGAGTGTGAGGGCTTCTGGCTCTGGAGCATGAGAAAATATCGGTATGCAATCAGGGCCATAATGAACAATCAGGGCCATAATGAAGGATACCCAATCTTCCTGGTCCATGGGGTTGCATACCGATATTTTCTCATGCTCCAGAGCCAGAAGCCCTCACACTCTAGAGTGCTGAGAAACAGATTAATTCCCAGAGTAGTTCTTAAACATAAAGTAACAGTGTTGTAATAGGCATATAAAGGGAATTTGCTAATCAAGCAATACAATTTGTGAAATATTAAACAGTGATGGTAGGTTACCATAGCAACAGTATACCCTGTTATTTAGCTAAAGGTTTAAAGCTTATGCAATGTTGTCATCGTGCTCAAACATCCCGTTAATTGACCAAGGATTAAGCCCAAAATGTACTTATAAGGCATGTAGTAAAGGGATTTGCAGGCCCATCATGATGGGCTAAGTAGCAAACAAAAGAAACTTCGTATCTCAACTAAGGAAGAGATCCCAGAGATTGTGAAAGATACTAACCGAAAACTGCCACGATAACGGAGACTCCTGAGGGCGTCACTGACAACTGAAGCATTTCTGCTATGAGCAAAGAGGATGCAACCCCCAAGAAGAGCCAAGATAAAAAGGAACTGCTGTGCCTATCTAATTTGCGAGCCCTTGGTGGAGCGCAGACTCCCCGGCCGCCCAGCGCTGCTTTTGCTCACCTATTCCTGCTCAATAAATTACTTTAAAATTTATTATTGGACTTTGAGTCAAATTTACTTATAACAGTGTCACTGTTTAAAATATTGAAATTTTTTTATTTTCGGGGGAATTTTCTGACAGAAAATGCTCTTTGGTATTTTAATAATTTACAACTTTTTATTTTGTTATTTCTTTTGCCCCAGCTTTCCATTTAATTTCTTGTTAGCATAATTTTGATGTTAAGCTCTCTTATAAAATACTATTTGTGTACATTGTATATCAATATTGTATTTAGAAATGAAAATTTTTCAAAGTACTGTCACTGAGAAGACTTTTTGTGATGGTCCAGACAAATTCAGTGCTATTTTCCTTGCACAAGAAAAGTGCAAAAATTTGGTCATTCTACCAATTTACTAACTATTGTTACAGGTGTACTGACCATAGGAAAACTGTCTGACTAGGTAGGGAAGGAGGAAGAACCATTTGCTGATATGTTACCATTAGAAGCAAGGAACAAAGTATGCTAAAATAAGTTTTTATGAACAGGTCAGGAACTGACTGACTTTTTTAGCTGATTCTGCCAAGTCAAACTGGGCTGTGTCTCAGCTTGGCCTTGTATTTGGGGTAAATTAATTTATCTCCAGAAATCAGAATGTTAAAAATAGAAAAAATCTTTATTAATACAGTTATGCTACCACAGCTGGTAAGTATTATTTCAGACATGAAATAATGCATCATTTTGCAGTTTATGAGAACATGGTGGCTGATACTTACATTTTTATCTGTAGCTGATGCAAAAAATCTATATTTTTTACATATCTATCAAAGGCTGTCATAAGAAATAAAGTTATGGAACAAAAGTGTATTAAAAATGTGTGTATAAAAGGTTAAGTCCCCAGTGGAAGAAAAAACAAGAATAAAAAATAAAAAGACTATAGTGTGCAAAAAGAGTTGGAACGAAATGCAACCACACATTGTTATAAAGGGTTTTAAAGTTTTCATGGGACTTGCTGGAAAATATACATTGCTTCTATGAGAAAATTTGGTTTATTAGTTTTGGTGGTTTAGATGGATTCACCTCTTTGGCTTGAACTTTGCAGCCAAACACAGCCTGCTCTCTCACACTCCCCCACCCTCGTTCAGGGAATAGGGGAGAGAATTGGAAGGAAAAGCGCAAGGAGACTCACGGGTTGAGATAAAAACTTTTTAGTAATTAAAATAAAATTAAATGATAACAACAGTGATAATAGAATTATACAAATGAGTGATACACAGTGCAATTGCTCACCACCGGTTGACTGATGCCCAGCCTATACCAGCCGAGACAGTCCCAAAACCGAAAACCTGGAAGAGTGAGCCTGAGCGATCCCCAAGAGAATACCCCCATCTTCCGGTCAACCCTGGCTTGAGGCCAGCTCTGAAGAGAAGGACTTGAGAGTGGTGGTAGACGAGAAGTTCAACATAAGCCAGCAATGTGCGCTTGCAGTCCAGAAGGCCAACCGTATCCTGGCCTGCATCAAGAGAAGCGTGGCCAGCAGGTCGAGGGAGGTGATTCTCCCCCTCTACTCCGCTCTTGTAAGGCCCCACCTGGAGTACTGTGTCCAGTTCTGGAGTCCCCAACACAAGAAAGACATGAATCAGTTGAAACGAGTCCAGAGGAGGGCCAAGATGATGATCCGAGGGCTGGAGCACCTCTCCTACAAGGACAGGTTGAAAGAGTTGAGGCTGTTCAGCCTGGAGAGGAGAAGGCTCCCGGGAGCTCTTATAGTGGCCTTCCAATACCTGAAGGGGGCCTATAAGAAAGCTGGGGAAGGACTTTTCATAAGGGCAGTTAATGACAGGACAAGGGGAAATGGCTTTAAGCTGAAAGAGGGCAGGTTTAGATTAGATATTAGGAAGAACTTCTTTGCTGTGAGGGTGGTGAGACACTGGAACAGGTTGTCCAAGGAAGTTGTGGATGCCCCCTCCCTGGTAGCGTTTAAGGCCAGGCTGGATGAGGCTTTGAGCAACCTGGTCTAGTGGAAGGTGTCCCTGCTGACGGCAGGGGAGTTGGAACTGGATGATCTTTAAAGTCCCTTCCAGCCCAAACCGTTCTGTGATTCTATGATTCTATGATATACTGACATGACGTGATATGATATGGAATATTTCATTGGCACATCCAAATGCCAGTTTTGGGTTTTGCTATTTACTACATGTGATAGTTTCACTGGGCTAGCCCTTGGCTAGCAGCCAACACAGCCATTCACCCACTTCCTCCCCACCCCCAGGGGATAGGGGAGAGGATTGAGGGGCAAGGATAAGGAGGCTTGTAGGTTGAGATAAGAACAGTTTAATAATAGAAATGAGCTGGGTTTCTTTTTAGTAGCTAGAATACTTCTGCATTTTGCTTTTCAGCCTGGGACTTGTTATGAGAGAGACACTGATAACATAAGTGCAAAATCTAAGGGGGTGATTAATATTTAAATTAATAAGCTAAATTGGCATTTGGATATGTCAATGGGATATTCCATATCATATCCCATCATGTCCAGTATATTAGTGAGGGGCTCTTCCTCTTTTAGCTCTCTCTGACTTTCGCTCGGGCTGTTGCTCTTCCAGGATTGCAGTTTTGGTTCAGGATTGTTGCTCAGGAACAGTCCAGGCTTGGTCGGCAGGTGGTGAGCAGTTGCGCTGGGTGTCACTCATTTGTATATGTTGTTACTGTTATCATTATCACTACTATTTTGATATTGGTATTATTTTAAGTTTTCTTTTATTTCTGTTATTAAATTGTTCTCAGTCAGAGAGGAGCACAGTGGCGGTAACAGCAAGTTCTGCAGCTGAGCATGTGCTGAGGAGGAGGGGGAGGTCCTGGAGTGAGGGGAGGCTGTGGACATGACACAGAGTCCCATCAGGAGTGGCTGATCTTGCGAGCGGGGCTGATGCTACGGGGGCGTTGCCTGGGGCAACTGTGGGTGATTTAAACTGCCCCTCAGGAGCACGAGCAACCAGGATGGGCAAACAGGGCGTGGCGTGGTGTGGCATGGAGGGGCGTGGCAGTTTGTGTGGCAGTTCGCATAGGCAGGGCGAGCAGGGAAGGGCGTAGGGCAGCTTGCTTTAGCTCTGCTGGAAGCAGCATTCCACTGTGGCGGTTAGCTTGCAGGTTTGCTACCAGGTGAAGTGCTCGTGATTCCTGACAGTATGGTTGTGAGCACTCATCTGAGAGCTAAAACCAGTGCCCCTTCAGGTAAACTCCCAGAGATGTCTGATGCATCCACCCAGACAGGTCTGGTAAGAAAGGAGACTTTGGTTCAGGTGGCTGTCTCGACTGAGTGCCCTGAACCTTCTCCTAATGATAAGGTAAGTCCCTGTGCTAGATGTGCACAGGTGGACGATCTCCTGCGCCAGATGGCTGAGCTGCAAGAAGCAGTTGAAAGGCTGTGCTGCATTAGAGGTGCTGAGAAAGAGATAGATAGATTGTTTGAGGTTCATGTCCCACTAGGGGTTGACACTGTGATGGAGGCACCTTGGTCCTTGGTGACCCGGAAAAGCAAGGCTCCTCTTCAGCCCCCATCCTCCTCCATCACCACCAAAACCAGATTTGAAGCTCTCACACTTATAGAACCCTTTAACACACAGGAGCAATATCTGCAGGAAGAAACTGCACTGGCACCCTGCAGTGGATATCAGAAAAAGAAATGCCGGGTGCTTGTAGCAGGGGACTCCCTGTTAAAGGGCACTGAGGGTCCCCTCTGCCAGCCTAACAGGGAGTCTTGAGAGGTCTGCTGCCTCCCGGGAGCCAAGATCTGGGATGTTGCTGTGAGGGTGCCACAACTTGTCAAGGAAACAGAACACTATCCTCTGTTGATCTTTCATGAGGGCACCAATGATGCTGCAAGGCACAACATGGGAAGAATCAAGGAAGATTACAAAGCCCTGGGTAGGCAAGTGAAAAAAATCAGTGCCCAAGTTATTTTCTCCTCCATTTTGCCTGTTGGAGGAAGGTGGGAAGCCAGAAATAAATACATAATGCACATAAACTCCTGGCTACGTGGCTGGTGTCGACACGAGTGTTTTGGTTTTTATGATAATAAGACTTCCTATATAGATTATAATCTATTAGGGAGGGGTGGGATCCACCTGTCTAGAAGAGGCAGGGCAATCTTTGGCAGCAAGCTGGCTGACCTAGTAAGGTGGGCTTTAAACTGAATGGCTTGGGGGGTGAGGTCCAAAGTAGCAATACTCATGCCATTGCAGTAGACTGGGGAATGGGGAAGGCCACCTGTCAGAGAAACAAGTCTGCCTTAGCTGCCTCCCATGACTGGAGCCAGAAGGTCAGTCACCTCAAGGGTGTGCAGAACTATAGGAGGTCCTCTTGCATTCCCCTGGGGATTCCTGGATGCTCCATTCCCTTCTCTTCTCTTAAGTGTTTGTATACAAATGCACACAGCATGGGGAATAAACAAGAAGAACTAGAAACCTGCATGCAGTTGCAGTGCCACAACCTTATTGCGATCATGGAGACATGGTGGGAGAGCTCATATGATTGGAATGCTGGCATGGATGGGTATGTCCTCTTTAGGAAAGACAGGCCAGCAAGGCAGGGTGGCGGGGTTGCCCTTTATGTGAGAGAGCAACTAGAATGTATCCGGCTCCACCTAGAGATGGATGATGAATGAGTGGAGAGCTTATGGGTAAAAATTAAGGGGCAGGCTAACACAGGTGACATTGTTGTGGGTGTTTACTATAGGTCACCTGATCAGGATGAGGAGGTGGATGAGGTCTTCCACAGGCAGTTGAGAGTAGCCTCAAGATCACAGGCCCTGGTCCTCATGGGGGATTTCAGTCACCCTGATATTTCTTGGAAAAGCAACACAGCCAGACACATGCAGTCCAAGAGGTTCCTGCAATGAGTGGAGAATAACTTTCTGATACAGGTAGTGGAAGAGCCAACAAGGAGAGGTGTGATTCTGGACCTTGTTCTTAGTAACAAGGAAGGGCTGGTTGGGGATGTGAAGGTTGGGGGCAGCCTGGGTTGCAGTGACCATGAGATGGTGGAGTTTAGGATCTCATGTGGAAGATGCAAACCAATAAGTAGGGTTGCAACCCTGGACTTTAGGAGAGCCGACTTTGACCTCTTCAAGGACCTACTTGGGGGTATCCCATGGACTAGAGTTTTGGAAGGTAAGGGGGCCCAATAGAGTTGGTTAATGCTCAAGTGCGGCACGGGGGAAAACAAGCGGCTGACTCAATGTGAGTGATAAGCAAGTTCCCATTTATTTGTTCTAATACAGTAATATTTATACCCCAAAACTAATGATATCACCCACACCCGTTAACATGTTATTGGCTCTTCACTCACAGCACGAGCAGTTCACATGCCCCTAATTGGCTGATGGACTTTGCGTGCATCCCTTCCTGTGTGCTTGCCAGGGTACATCTTTTGGATACATTCCAAGGTTCCTTTCTCATAACTTGTCAACACAGGTGCTTCTTGTATCTCCAGACATGTATCCCTTCAGTTCCCACAGTTCTCTCAGGGTATGCCAATAGACGTTCCCACATTCCATACAATTCCCCTCTTTTCTTTTTGGAAGCAGAAAAACCTAAAGCTTAACTTATAAGTATAACTTATCAGAATTTAACAAAAATACAAGCCATAAACTTAAAACTTAACTTACAGATGAAACTGATAACAATTTTTTAAAGCTTATCATTACACACACTTGGTTATAATACTTGATCAACTTCAGAATGTCCATTTGCTCTTAGAAACCCTACAATTCCCCCTTCTTGTTTTTGTACAAGCAGGACTTTATTGGTGAGGGCAGTGACATTCTTCATGATACAGCTGTACACAATTTGAATAACAATAATAATTATCAGAATGAGGCCTAACCCTCGAAATCCTTCTTTCACAAGACTCAATAGCCATGGAGACAGGCCACCAAACAGGGACTGCAACCAGGCATCAAAAGGGTTGACATCCTCTTGAATCTTTTTTATGTGATCCTTGAGCCACTGCAGTTGCTGATGGATGGAACTGCTGTGGTCAGATAGATTAAAACAACACATCCCTTCAACATCCTCACATCCATGACCCTGTGCTAAAAGCAAAAAATCTATTGCCGTCCTATTCTGCAGCAATTCCCCCTTTTTCTTTTTGTACAATCAGGGCTGTAGCAGTGACGCTCCGTACTCCATTCATTATACATCTATAAGCAATTTTTACTATAATTAGAACTGAAAATATAATGCCTCAAAAGCATACACCCTCTTTAATTAAAGTTAAAAGCTAAGGCAACAGGTTGCCAAAAAGAGATGTCAACCATGCATCAAACGGGTTTACGTCCTTGACAATCTTCTGAGTGTGGTCTTTTAACCACTGCAATTTTGCATGTATAGATTCTCCGTGATCTGACAAATTAAAACACTTTTTTTTTTTTTTTTTTTTTTTTTGGCAAAAAATAATGGAGGGGGGGGGGAGGTGGGGGGAAAGGCCCCTCCTTGGACTGACCCGAGAGCTTCTCCCGGCGGCTCCGGTGGGAAACGGAGCTCCGTCGGTATTTGCCCCCCCCGGTGGGGGTGGGGCTGGGGGTCCCCTCGGGGGGGGGTGCCGGAGGGGAGGGGCCCCCCCCGGGTCCTTCTGGATGCGGAGCTGGCTCGAGGCGCCAATCCCGTCCGCGCTGACCCCACCCAGCAGCGGGCGGCCCGGCCCCACCCCCCCCCGGGCGCGCGGCTCCCGCCGCCCCCCCCGGGCCCCCGCGGCCGCCATCGCCGGGGGTGGGGGGGGGAAACCGGAAACGCGATGGGCCGCTGCGATGAAGCAATAGGTGCAGTGGGCTCTACCAGTGCAGGGGACTCGGCAGACATTTGATCCTCCGTAGCAGTTGTAGAAACCACTTCAGGAAACTTGAGGCTAGTGGTATCCGGAGATGGGGGTGGTGAAAATCTCGGGCGCCCTGATACGTTTTTCTGAGCCAGTGCTGCTGATGTCGCAATCGGGACGGATGTTCCTGCACTGGAAAATCCAGGTTGCAATGTCTCAAGAATGTTGGAAGTCGTTACTACCGCAGCATTCACGACCCCAGAAGTCGACGGGAGCCTCTGAGAATCCTGCCATGTGGCCGCTGCTCGCCGCGACATCTGGGGGGGGCAGTAGGTTCCACCTCGGCAACCCCCCTTCCCTCCGGACCCGGCGGCGGCACTGTTACTGGACCGCCAGTCGGAGGGGTACAAAAGTAACTGGTGTCGAGGCCAAGCCTTCCTGGCTCCCCGGGGCCGTCGGCAGCGGCGCCTAAGTGTTGGGTGGCCACCGCTGCCACCTGCTGTTCTACACGATATCGTTTTAAACAGTTAACTACGTCTCGCCCCGGCTTCATTAACTTTTCAGCTGCTTTATCCTCATCTATGACCCGATCCCCCAGCCAATCACCAAATTTCCTCCACTCTGATACTTCAAAAAGAAGATTAGGGTCTTTAAAAAAGTTCTGAGCTCTCCCTAACGCTACTAAACCCGCTAGCTGCTTACAGCTTACCCCACGCTTCTCTAAGAAGCGCTGTAATAAATCGAGGGTTACCTCTAACTCCATCTTAAGATGCTGCAACAAGCGTGTCCAGCGTCAATCGCTCACGCTCCTGCGTCGACCCGCAGAAAAACTAAGCAGCTCAGGCTTCCCCTCCCGGATCCGCCGGCGGACTCCAACCAGTCCAAGCGCAACTGCTTGCTGCTCCCGGTGCTCCTCCCGGTGCCGACTCCGACGTGCAGCTCTTGTGGTCAAAGTGTCTCTTGTTCGGGCACCACTTGTGGCGTGGGGAAACAGGCAGCCGACTCAATGTCAGTGATAAGCAAGTTCCCATTTATTTGTTCTAATACAGTAATATTTATACCCCAAACTAATGCAATCACCCACACCCGTTAACATGTTATTGGCTCTTCACTCACAGCACGAGCAGTTCACATGCCCCTAATTGGCTGATGGACTTTGCGTGCATCCCTTCCTGTGTGCTTGCCAGGGTACATCTTTTGGATACATTTCAAGGTTCCTTTCTCATAACTTGTCGACGCAGGTGCTTCTCGTATCTCCAGACATGTATCCCTTCAGTTCCCACAGTTCTCTCAGGGTATGCCAATATACGTTCCCACAGTCCCTACACTCAAGTACCACTTCCTCCAAGCTCAAGATCAGTGCATCCCTAGGAGAAAGTAATCAGGCAAGAGTCGCAGGAAACCCACGTGGATGATCAAGGAGCTCATGGAAAAAATCAAAGGGAAGAGGAAAGTCAATGAAATGTGGAAAAAGGGTCTAGCCACCTGGGAGGAATACACAAATGTGGTCAGGGCCTGCAGGGATGGAACTAGGAAGGCTAAGGCCCACTTGGAGCTGAATCTGGCAAAGGAGGCTAAAGACTGAGATACTGAATGCCTTGTTTGCTTCAGTCTTCATGGCTAAAAGAGCCTCTCAGGAATCCCAGACACTAGAGGGAAGAGAGAGTCTGGAGAGAGGAAGATTGCCCCTTGGTAGAGTAAGAGATGATCAGAGATAGCCTAAGCAAAATCAATATACACAAATCCATGGGCCCTGATGGGATGCACCCACGAGTGCTGAAGGAGCTCGAAATGATTGCTAAACCGTTCTCTATCATCTTTGAAAGGTCTTGGAGAACGGGAGAGGTGCCTGAAGACTGGAGGATAGCCAATGTCACTCCAATCTTCAAAATGGCATGAAGGAGGATCTGGGCAACTACAGGCCAGTCAGCCTCACCTCCATCCCTGGCAAGGTGATGGAACAGTTCATTCTTGATACCATCTCTAAGCAGTTGGAAGAAAAGAAGGTTATCAGGTGTAGTCAACATGGTTTCACTAAGGGGAAATCATGCTTAACCAATCTGGTAGCCTTCTATGATGTCATCACCAGCTGGTTAGGCGAGGGGAAAGCAGTGGATGTTGTCTACCTTGATTTCAGCAAGGCTTTTGATACTGTCCCCCACAACACCCTTGTAGCAAAGCTTAGAAGGTATGGGATAGATGAGTGGACAGTGAGGTGGATTGAGAACTGGCTGACTGGCAGAGCTCAGAAGGTTGTGATCAGTGGCACAGAATTTAGTTGGAGGCCTGTAACTAGTGGTGCTCCCCAGGGGTCAGTACTGGGTCTGGTCTTGTTTAACATCTTAATCAGTGACCTGGATGTAGGGATAGAGTCCACCTTCAGCAAGTTTGCTGATGATACCAAGTTGGGAGGAGTGGCTGACTGTGGTGGGTTGACCCTGGCTAGAGACCTGATGCCCACCAAAGCCCACTCTATCACTCCCCCTCCTCAAATGGGCAGGGGGAGAAAATTATAACGAAAAGCTCGTGGGTGGAGATAAGGACGGAGAGAGATCACTCACCAATTTCTGGCACGGGCAAAACAGACTCGACTTGGGGGAAAAAAACAAATTTACTTTATTACAAATCAAAATCAGAGGAGAATGAGAAGTAAAACCAAATCTTAAAACACCTCCCCCATCCCTCCCTTCTTCCCGGGCTTAATCTCTTTCCCGATTTTCCACCTCCTCCCCCCAGCAGCACAGGGGGACAGGGAATGGGGTTGGGGTCAGTTCATCACACGGTGTTTCTGCCGCTGCTTCCTCCTCAGGGGGAGGTCTCCTTCCCCCGCACCAGCGTGGGGTCCCTCTCACGGGAGACAGTCCTCCACCAACTGCTCCAACGTGAGTCCTTCCCATGACTGACAGCTCTTCACGAGCTGCTCCAGTCTGGGTCCATTCCATGGGGTGCAGTCCTCCAGGAAGGGACTGCTCCAGCGCGGGTCCCCCACGGGGTCACAAGTCCTGCCAGCAAACCTGCTCCGGCGTGGGCTCCTCTCTCCACGGGCTACAGGTCCTGACAGGAACCTGCTCCAGCGCGGGCTTCCCGCGGGGTCACAGCCTCCTTCAGGCATCCACCTGCTCCGGCGTGGGGTCCTCCACGGGCTACAGGTGGTCATCTGCACCACCATGGACCTCCATGGGCTGCAGGGGGACAGCCTGCTTCACCATGGTCTTCACCACTTGTTGGGGGGGGAATCTCTGCTCCGGCGCCAGAGCCCATCCTCCCCCTCCTTCTTCACTGACCTTGGTGTCTGCGAAGTTGTTTTCTCTTACATCTTCTCACTCCTCTCTCTAGCTGCAAAGTGTGCAGCTTTTTTTTCTCCCTTCCTTTTTTTTTTTTTTTTTTCTTAATTATGTTATTACAGAGGCGTTACTGATTGGCTCGGCCTTGGCCAGCGGCGGGTCCGTTCTTGTAGCCGGCTGGCATTGGCTGTGTCGGGTCGGACATGGGGGAAGCTTCTGGCAGCTTCTCTCACAGAAGCCACCCCATGTCCCCTCCCCCACTGCTACCAAAAACCTTGCCACGCAAACCCAATACACTGACACACCAGAAGGCTGTGCTGCCATTCAGCGAGATCTGGGCACACTGGAGAGTTGAGCAGAAAGGAACCTGATGAGGTTCAACAAGAGCAAGTGCAGAGTCCTTCACCTGGGGAGGAATAACCGCATGCATCAGGTTAGGGGCTCACTGAGGAGGGATCTTATCAATGTCTATAAATACCTCAAGTGCGGGAGCCAAATGGATGGGGCCAGGCTCTTTTCAGTAGTACCCAGTGACAGGAAAAATTTCTTTTCCGTAAGGGTGTTGGAGCATTGGAATAAGTTTCCCAGAGAGGTTGTGGGGTCTCCTCTGGAGATGTTCAAAACCTGCCTGGATGCTTTCCTGTGCAGCCTGTTGTAGGGAACCTGCTTTGGCAGGGGGTTTGGACTAGATGATCTCCTGAGGTCCCTTCCAACCCCTACCATTCTGTGATTCTGTGATTCTTATCTCAACCTATGAGTCTCCTTATCCTTGGTCTCCAATCCTCTTCTCTATCCCCTGGGGATAGATAGATATGCCAATGGGATATTCCATATCATGTCATGCCCACTATATTAGTGAGGGGCTCTTCCTCTCTTGCTCTCTCTGGCTTTTGCTCGGGCTCTCGCTCTTCTGGGATTGCGGTTTTGGTTCGGGATTGTCGCTCCTCCGAGATCGTTATCTGGGAACGGGCCGGGCTTGGTTGGTGGGTGGTGAGCAGTTGCAGTGTATCATTTGTATATTTTATCACTGTTATCATTATCACTAGTTGTGGTGGGTTGACCTTGGCTAGATGCTGGATGCCCACCAAAGCCCACTCTATCACCCCCCTCCTCAGCAAGATGGGGAGGGGAGAAAAGAAGATGGAACACAAAAAAACCCCAAACTTGTGGGTCGAGACAGAGGCAGTTTAATAGAAGCAAAGCAAAGCTGTGTGCACAGAAACACAGGAGCATCAGCAGGAGATGTTTAGCCACTTCCCGGGAAGCAGGGCTTCATAAGCAGTGCGGTTCCTGGAGGACAAACGGAAGTAACGAATGCTCCCCCTTCCCCCTCTGTTCTCCTTGCTTTATTTCTGAGCAGACGTCATATGGTATGGAATAGCCCTTTGGTCCGTTTGGGTCAGCTGTCCTGGCTGTGTCCCCTCCCAAGACCTTCCCCACCCCCAGCCTACTGGGGGAAATGTTGGAGAGCCAGCCTTGGTGCTGTGCTAGCACTGCTCAGCAGTAACCAAAACACTGGTGTGTTATCAACATCCCTCGAGCCACCAAATACAAAACACAGCACTCTGAGGGCTGCCACGGGGAAAATCAACTCCATCCCAGCCAGACCCAATACAATCTCCACCCCTTATTCCATACCATTTGCATCATGCTCAGGTCCCACATAATTTATACCCAGCATACAGGTTTATACATTCTTATTAGCTCTGCCCTCCTGTCCTTTATCAGACAGATATCCCATGGGCTTCCTCCATTCTTCCAGATGTTCACAAACAGGCTTTGACTTGGGCTTCTGCTGTTCAAGACAGATGTTCAAGACAGGAGGAGCAGCATGTTTGAATGTTGAGTGCCAACACTGACTTGGTTTGGGTCATCATTGCAATTGTTCCTTTCCTTGCAAAACTCAATATTTGTCAGTTCCGGTCATTCCTGCTACATTCCTTCCTGTAACATACAACTCACATCACAGATTAGTTTTCCCCCAAGGTTAAATCTCCTTGAGGCACACACCGGGTCTCCCCATCCTTTCGCATTACCCACCAAGTACACCCAGGCCCTTGGGCAAAAACAATCCCACGAATGGGTTTGCCTTTTCCCTTGGGAGGAGCAATTCATAACACCTTCCCCAACCACTTCCCTGTGTGCACTACAGGGACCTTATCTCCTCCCACAGTATGTAGGGGTTTTGTTTGTGCAGGCCCAGGACGGTTAGCAGATCATCTGGTGTCAACCAGCCAAGTGGCTTCCATTAAATTTACATCCCAATGCTTCCATCCCCCATTATCCAATGCCCTCAACATCATCTTTAACAGTCCACTGTATCTTTCAATCTTTCCAGAGGCCTGTGGGTGATAGGGGATGTGGTGCACCCACTCAATGCCATGTTTCTTTGACCAGGAGTTTATGAGGTTATTTCAAAAATGAGTCCCATTGTCCGATTCAATTCTTTCTGGGGTACCATGTCACCACAAAATTTGTCTTTCAAGGCCTAAGATGGTGTTTCTGGCAGTGGCATGGTTTACAGGGTATGTTTCTAGCCAACCAGTAGTTGCTTCCACCATGGTGAGTATGTAGCGCTTGCCTTGGCGTGTTCGTGGCAGTGGTCCAATATAGTCCATTTGCCAGGCCTCACCATATCGAAAGCCCAGCCACCGCCCTCTGTTCCAGGGAGATTATACTCGTGTGGCTCGCTTGATTGCAGCACATGTTTCACATTCAGGAGTGACCTGTGTGATGGCTTCCATGGTCAGGCCCACTCCTCAATCATGAGCCCATCGATATGTTGCATCTCTCCCTAGATGTCCCGATGTTTCATGGGCCCATCGAGCTACAAATAGCTCACCTTTACGCTCCCAGTCCAAGTCCACGGGAGCTACATCAATTTTTACAGCCTTGTTTACATGTTCATTGTTTTGATGTTCTTCTGTGGCACGGCTTTTGGGCACGTGACCATCTACGTGACGTACCTTTACAGTCATGTTTTCTACTCAAGCAGTGATGTCCTGCCACAGTGCAGCAGACCAGATGGGTTTACCCCTGTGCTGCCAATTGGTCTTCTTCCACTGCTGCAGCCACCCCCACAGGGCATTAGCCACCATCCAGGAGTCAGTGTAGAGATAGAGCACTGGCCACTTTTCTCCTTCAGCAATCTCTAGGGCTAGTTGGATGGCTTTCACTTCTGCAAACTGACTTGACTCGCCTTCTCCTTCAGTGTCCTCGATGACTTGTCGTGTGGGACTCCACACAGCAGCCTTCCACTTCCAATGATTTCCTTCCACATGACAGGATCCATCAGTAAACAAAGCATAACGCCTTTTGTCTTCTGATAACTCATTATACGGTGGTGCCTCTTGGGCACGAACCACCTCCTCAGGCTGTACTCCAAAATCTCTGCCTTCTGGCCAGTCCATGATCTCTTCCACAATTCCTGGACGGTTGTGATTCCCTAGTCGAGCTCGTTGCGTGATCAATGCTACCCACTTACTCCATGTAGCACTGGTTGCATGATGTGTAGAAGGGATGTTTCCTTTACTCATCCAGTGTAGCACAGGCAATCGCGGTGCCAGGAGGAGATGCGCTTCTGTACCAACAACTTCTGAAGTGGCATGAACCCCCTCATATGCTGCTAGTATCTCCCTTTCAGTTGGAGTGTAGTGGGCTTCTGATCCACGATACCCCCGGCTCCAAAATCCTAATGGTCGACCTCAGGTTTCTCCTGATGTTTTTTGCTAGAGGCTCCAGGTGAGACCATGGTCTCCAGCTGCAGTGTAGAGTACATTTTGCACAGCTGGTCCTGTTTGGACAGGCCCAATAGCCCTTGCACGAGCTATTTCTTGTTTGATACGCTCAAAGGCTTGTTGTTGCTCAAGGCCCCACTCAAAACAGTTTTTCTTTCAGGTTACTCGATAGAGAGGTCTCACAAGCTGACTGTAACCTGGAACATGCATTCTCCAGAATCCCACAAGGCCTGGGAAAGCTTGTGTTTCCTTCTTGTTAGCTGGTGGAGACAGAGCTGCTATCTTGTTAACCACATCCATAGGCACATGACATGTCCATCCTGTCGTTTTATTCCCAAGAACTGAATCTCTTGTGCAGATCCCTTGACCTTGCTTTTCTTAATGGCAAAACCAGCTCTCAGAAGAATCTGAATTACTCTTTTTCCCTTCTCAAACACTTCTTCTGCCTTATTGCCCCATACGATGATGCCTGTCGCGACGGCGTGAAAACCCGGACGCTCAATATGCAAAAATCATCAGGCTTCCGCTTATTGATTACATTTATGCTTCTTATATACAGCAGTTAATTAAGCTTATGCATATTCTCAAAAACCCACACTGATTGGCTCATTAATTTTCCTGAGAACTTTCTCTTTGTTATAACAGGTGGTGTTGCTCAGTTCAAGGACGTCAACAATAGGATACTCCTCACTTTACGGTTATCAGCTCCCAGCTACTCCCTTCTATTTTCCCAGCTTAGTTAAGGTTGTTTGTCTGAAGTTCTCAAGAGAAAGTAAGCATCTTGGAGACTTCACTTATGTCAAGGGCCTAATGCTGCCGCCTGAGCCATTTCATACCCTCGCTGCTTTCTGCTAAAGGCTCTGATTGTACAATATCTCTTAATGTTCAACAACAATTCCCCCTTTTTCTTTTTGTACAATCAGGGCTGTAGCAGTGACACTCTGTACTCCTTTCATTATACATCTATAAGCAATTTTTACTATAATTAGAGCTAAAAATATAATGCCTAAAAAGCATACACTCTCTTTAATTAAAATTAAAAGCTAAATTGCCAAAAAGAAATGTTAATCATGCATCAAACAGGTTTATGTTCTTGAAAATCTTCTGAGTGTGGTCTTTTAACCATTGCAATTTTGCATGTATAGATTCTCTGTAATTTGACAAATTAAAACAACACAAAAAATAATAGAGAGTGAAAAGGGGGGGGAAAACTCACCGCTGACTCTGACATATCAGCACCTACACCAGATGTGTGCGGTGCTCTGCCAACAGTTTCCCACAATTTCCCCCGTTTTTATTATTTTGAGCTAAAAAGATATTCTGGGTAAGTTGCTCTACACGTTTGGTTATACAAGAAAATAATATAAAGCAAGATTATAATACCAAGGCATCTAAAGCCTTCTTTTTACTTCTGACTAATTATATTAGAATTTTCTTATCTTGTTTCTTTATTCTGTTTTTTCACTAAAAGTCAGGAATTAATTGCTCAAGGCTGAAGCCGCCTGTATCTTTGGCTCTTAAAGGGCCAACAATTCCCCTTTTTTGTTTTTGTACCACAAAGGCGTTGTTCACCATCTTCTGCAGGGCCCTTTGCAGACACGATAGCAAACAAGGCACTAATAAAAGGATTACCAAAATTACAAATAGCATCTTAAATCCTGACTTTAATAGTGAAGAGATTCATTCTTGTAAAAACCACTTGCTTAACCAATCATCACTATTTACCCTCAACTGTTTGACATTTTTCTTTAACCTTCTAATGGTTATATGAATTGCTTCTGAGTGGTCTTCAATTGCTGCTCTATTTTGCAGTGTTACATGTCTAATGCTATCAATGACTACTAACATCTATGTGAGAATTTGTGACGTGAGATTTGTTATCCAACAACCTAGCCTTTTTACATCTCCTAATGCTTTTCCTGCTGCAACGTTAGGGGAAAACAACGCAGTTAGGATCATGGCAGCAGTGTCTCAAAACTGTATCTGATCGTTACAATTTTCAGCACAATAAGAAACACTTCTCTTGTGTTGAGTGTTGTGGTTGTATAAGAGATGTGTTTAAATGTGAGATTATGAAAACAGATCTAAAAGCTAGCATAGCATTTTTATAGTGCTTAAAATTGTTATTTGGCCATGTCCGATTATGTAGCTACTAAATTTGTGTTTCATTAAATGTGATAATGCTGTCAATACTTACATATCCTAAAAAGCTTTCAAAGTTATACAAAGGCACTCTTATAAGACAGGCTCTAAAAGGGATCCTTGGGTGTAGCCAGTGAAAACCATAGTAATTCTTGCTTCGTTATATTAGCAAAAGTTACCCACATGTTTTGTCTAGGTACTACAGCTTAAGGTCTTAAAACAACACTAATTAACAAAAATCTTAATGCAGTAATAACTATAAACTTAGGACTTCTTGTCTTCCAACCAGAGGTGTATCCACTTCACTGAAATCCACCGTGTTTCAGAATCTGTAATGACACAAGCATAGCCCCTACCTAAAACCATCAGTTCTCTGGGACTTTCTCATACAATAGTGATGACTTCATATTTATCTCTGATTCTTTAAACTTTTTAAATTCTCATTTAGTGTCTGTTTAGTTCCTGTTTACACATTAAACAATCACAAAGAAAAATTACCTTTACAACATTGAACTATAACCTCTCATGCATTCAAACAATACAGATACTCAGTCAAACAGGAAGGATCCTTCACTCCTCTCACTCACTCATTCACACCATAAAATATGCCAATCATACAATAGTCAGATTCTCGTGCAATGCAAACTATAAACCATTAACCATTTGCCATAGGTCCACATCAAGCAGTGCAACATAAACCATAATTTTAGAGGGTCTGGAATGTAGGTTGATCTCATTTGAGAAAGCCATGGAGGTTCCCATGATGAAGCAAAATCAATAAGTGGAGCTGAGTCTCCTGGATGTTCTGTCTCTTGGTAAAAGCTGGGCAGCAGCAGAGCGGCCGCTCTCCGGTCGCAGCTTGCGGTGGTTAAAGCTGCAGGGGAAGGGGAGTGGGGGAAAAGGGAGGGGGAAGCCCCCCTCAAGCAAAAGCGTTTTTATCACTCCTTGCCATCTTATGGCCAGATCATCATCATTCCCCGTCCCCCTGCTTGTTCCTTTGGGATTCAAATCGGGTCAGTGTCTGCTGTAAGGAGTTTCCTGCTGTTCAAGCTCACGAATAAGTTGTTGTGCCCATTCTGGATGATTCTCAGGATTAGAGTGTGGAAGTGGCTGTGGAAAATCAGGGGTCAGTAGTTTGCACCTTCTCTGGTGCTATTTATAGACCTTTTGTCCTCAATGTGTCTCGTAAAAAACTCTTGTTGCTGTTCTGTAAATGGCTGGTTTTGGGCTAACAAAATATTGTCCATATAATGGTAAATAATAGTGTCTGGGAACGCTTTTCGAATTGGTTGCAAGGCAGAGTCCACATAGAGCTGACAGAGGGTTGGTGAATTACGCATGCCTTGTGGGAGTACCATCCATTCGAATCGCTGAGCAGGGCCTTCCCTATTGATTGCAGGAAGGGTGAAGGCAAAACGTTGCTTGTCTGCCTCATGCAAAGATATTGTGAAAAAACAGTCTTTGAGGTCAACAACAAGCAATGACAATCCTTCTGGCAACATTGCTGGATCACAAAAATTGGCGTATTCCATGGACTTGTTGACAGCTGCAGATGTCCCTGGCTGTACTGCTCCTTAACCAAGGCGTGCGCTTTTTCCAGGCTTTCCCTTTTTAGTGGCTACTACTCAACCCAAACCAGATGCTCAGTCTTCCAAGCAATGTCCACTCCTAAAAAGGCGTGTTGGTAGTGAGCACCATGCCCATTTGAGCAAGAATGTCTCTTCCCACAAGGACAGCAACACTGAGTGGTAAAGGGATAATGGAGACACAGCAGTTCACTATTTGATCGTCTATTGTCCATTGCAGTGGGGGCGACTTGCGTGCAATAGTGAGTCCTTCTACCCCCGTAACTGTAGCATCTGAGTCAAAGGTGGGCCAATGTTTGGGCCAGTTATAGCTGCTTATAATGGATACATCGGCACCTGTGTCAAGCAGTGCCATGAGGGTAATCGATTGTCCCTGATATGCTACTGTTACTGTATGGCGCGGTCGAGTTTTCAGACCCACAGTTAGCATGGCAGTTGGTCCCGTAGACCCAAATCCTTTATCGCCTCTCTCAATTGAATTCAGTGGTTCCAATTTTTGGGTGAGCGCTGGAAACGGAACCAATTGGGCCAACCGGGTACCTCGCTCAATAAAACATGGAGGGAAGAGGGTTTGCAACATAATTTGTATTTCTCCGGTGAAATCTGCATCAATTACTCCAGTAAGCACCTGTAGTCCTTTCATAGAGGCCGAGGAGCGGCCTATAAGCAACGCTCCAACAGCTTTACCTTTTATCACAATAAGTCCTTTAACTCCAGTGGGAATCCGCTGTGGTCAGTTATCAATGAGGGTAATGTCTATTGCGGTTGCCAAGTCCATCCCAAGGCTCCCTCGGGTTGCGGGCAGGAGAGGAAAGGGTTGTTCATCGCTACTGTCGCTGTGCCGCTGGCGGGTTCCTGATTCACTGAAAACGCTGTCGCTCTTGGGGTCGTCGCGGGGCGGGATTTTCCGCTCGGCTTCCCGTTTCCCGATCGTGGGCTTTTACACGCTGCGCTGGCATGGGTGTCGGACCGGCAGTGTTGGCACCATACTGTTCTGGAGTTGCATGCTCTTCGTATATGACCAGAGACACCACATCAAAAGCATCGTAGATGAATATTGCGGCGTGTGGTGTCACCCTTTCGGTATTGCAAAGGTGCAAGAACAGCTAGGACTTGTTTTTGAGATGCTTCTGCTTGTTGTTTAAGTCCCTTACCTAGCTCTTCTATAGCATTCACTAACATAGCTTGAGGTCCTACAGGGATTTGTGATGTTCTTTCTAAAGCTTCCTCAATTGTCCATGTCCCAGGCAGTGTAACTAATATGCCTCGCGTGATGGGGTTACAGTTTTGGATGGTGCACTGTTTTAACAAAGCACCATGCAAATGTTCTGGAACTCCAGCTGCTATAATGGCACCAGCCACTTGATCAATAAAAGTGCCAAATGGTTCTTCTATTCCCTGCTTAATTCCCATATATGATGGGACGCCTCCTGGCTGCTTTATTTGATCGAGTGCACGACGTGCCAATCTCATGGACTCCCGTACTTTATCTGGTCCTAACAGTGCTTGTGCCTCTATCCTTATATATGGTCCTACTCCCATGAGTTCCTCTAATGTTACTCCATGCAGTGGGTCCCCTGCTACCCGCTGCATTGCCACAGATTGCTGACAGAGTGCTTGCCAATATGCCCCAAATAGTATTTGCTGGTGCTGTGTTAATATTTTTGTGATGCTCCGAATATCACTCGGAAGCAGAAAAGCAGACTCCCAGATAAAAATCTAACATTTGGCGAGTCGGCTCTCCTTTTATGCCTGACTCGTTAACAATTGCACGCAGTTGGGTCAACAATTTCCAATCGAGAGTCTTAAGCGTAATGTTTATTTGACCTTGTGCATTGGGGGCAAAATATTCTACCGGAAATGCATAAGTAAGCTCTCTGGCAGTTTCTGTATCTCCCTCAGCAGCGATGTTCTTTGCAATCTCCTTCCAAAATTCCTCACGTTCCTGAGCTACCCTTTGACCTTCCTGAAAAAAAGGATTAGTATTTGCTTGGGGTGTTGATGAAATATACTCCGACGGGGGAGCCGGTGGCCGCCATTCAGGGGAAGGCGCTGGTCGCGCCTGCGCAATTGCAGAGTTGAGAGAAGTGGGGGGAGCAGGGGGAACGGCAAGAGGAGGGGCAAGGGGAGGGGCCGGGGAGGCTGCCGCCGCCGGGGGGGCCGCCGCCGCGGGGGGGGCACCAAGGGGAGGGGTCGAGGAAAGGGCCGGGGGCACGGTCGGGGCCGTGGGCGGCGCGGCCGTCGCCGCGAGGGGCGCGGCCACCGCCGGGAACGCAGCGCGGCCTGGCTCGGCCCCTTTTCCCGGGGGAGGGGCGGGGGGGAACGCAGTGCGGCTCGACTCGGTCCCCTTCCCCTCCCTTCCTCCCCTCGCACCGCAGCTCTCTCCTCGCCCAAGAAAATGCGGGGGGGGAAGGAGGAGGAGAAGAAGGAGGAGGAAAGGCTGGCGGCGGGGGTGTAGGGAGGAGAGGGGGGGGAAAGACGAACGGCAGGGAGGGGGGAAAAAGAAACGGCGTGGGGGAGGAGAGGAGCGGGGGGAGGGGGGGTGGATGCCCGCCAGGTAGCTCCGCCAGTTAGTGCGCTCGTTAAGTCCCGTAGCCTCAGGGCTGGGCCCTTGCGGCTGCCGTCACCGCGGGGGGAGGAAAGGGGGGAGGAAAGGGGGGAAAGCGGAAAACGCTGCAATGGGCGCTCGGCAGCCTTTTGATGCGCTTCATGCTGAGCTAAAGCCCGCCATGGCTTCATTAATTTTCCAGCTACCTTATCAAAAATCTTATCGCCAAATGCTCGCCATTCCTCCCGCTTAATCCCTGGGGTGCTCTGCTTTTCTAAAAAGCATTTGAGCAAACCATACACTCCTCGTCTATTTTCCATACCTAATCGTCAGCACCGTTGCAACTTTGCAAAACCTTCCAGGGCTCTTACAGCCTCCCTCGTTGCAAAGGGGATCGTCACGTCGTGGCCGCAGGGTAAGGTCCGATCCTCGCTCTCTTTAGAGTCCCATCCTTGCCCTCTTTAGGATCCCTGTTCAGGCACCATTTGTCGCGACGGCGTGAAAACCCGGACGCTCAATATGCAAAAATCATCAGGCTTCCGCTTATTGATTACATTTATGCTTCTTATATACAGCAGTTAATTAAGCTTATGCATATTCTCAAAAACCCACACTGATTGGCTCATTAATTTTCCTGAGAACTTTCTCTTTGTTATAACAGGTGGTGTTGCTCAGTTCAGCTTCAAGGACGTCAACAATAGGATACTCCTTACTTTACAGTTATCAGCTCCCAGCTACTCCCTTCTATTTTCCCAGCTTAGTTAAGGTTGTTTGTCTGAAGTTCTCAAGAGAAAGTAAGCATCTTGGAGACTTCACTTATGTCAAGGGCCTAATGCTGCGGCCTGAGCCATTTCAATACCCTCGCTGCTTTCTGCTAAAGGCTCTGATTGTACAATATCTCTTAATGATCTACAACAGATGCCATCAATGTACTGCAGATGTTCAGGGGCATCACCCTTTTCCAGTGCATTTTGAATTAGTCCATGGCAAGTGGTGGCGCTGTGTTTCCACCCCTGGGGCAGTCGATTCCAGGTGTATTGGACACCCCTCCAGGTAAAAGCAAACTGTGGCCTGCACTCTGCTGCCAAAGGAATGGAGAAAAATGCATTGGCAATGTCTATGGTGGCGTACCACTTGGCTGCCTTGGACTCGAGTTCATATTGGAGCTCTAACATGTCTGGCACAGCAGCACTCAGTGGTGGTGTCACTTCATTTAGGCCACAGTAGTCTACTGTTAACCTCCACGCTCCATCAGACTTTTACACTGGCCATATGGGGCTGTTAAAAGGTGAATGAGTCTTGCTGACGACTCCTTGGCTCTCCAGTTGACGAATCAGTTCACGGATGGGAGCCAAGGAGTCTCGGCTTGTACGATATTTCTGCCGGTGCACTGTCCTGGTGGCAACTGGCGCCTGTTGTTTTTCAACTTGCAGCAATCCCACAACGAAGGGATCTTCTGAGAGGCCAGGCAGGGTAGACAGCTGTTTGACCTTGTCTGTGTTTACAGTGGCTACCCCAAAAGCCTATCAGTACCCCTTTGGGTCTTTGAAGTACCCTCTCCTGAGATAGTCCATGCCAAGGATGCAAGGGGCTTCTGGGCCAGTCACAATAGGGTGCTTTTCCCATTTGTCTCCTTTCAAGCTCAGCTCAGCCTCCAACACAGACAATTCCTGGCATCCCCCTGTCACTCTGAAGACCCAGATGGGTTCTGTGCCCTTGTATTGTGATGGCACCAACGTACACTGCGCACCAGTGTCAACCAGAGCCTTATACTTTTGTGGACCTGATGTGCCAGGCCATCGGATCCACACAGTCCAATATACACGATCGTCCCTTTCCTCCTCCTGGCCAAAGGCAGGGACCCTCTACTCCTGTTCTTCATCAAAGCATTCACTGTCTGACCTTTGTAGTGCCAGACCAGACGTCCCCTCACCAGGGTCGAGGGAGGCGATTTCAGTTTTTCTATGTCTGGAAGATCGTTGATTACCTTCCTGGGTGTCAGCACCAACTACACTGACAGCCTTCCTAATTGGTCCTTTCTTAACGGCTGTTTTCCCCTTCAATTTGCGTACACGGGCCTTGTGCTGGGTTGACCCTGGCTAGAGGCCAGATGCCCACCAAAGCCCACTCTATCATTCCCCCTCCTCAAATGGGCAGGGGAGAAAATTATAACGAAAAGCTCGTGGGTGGAGATAAGGACAGAGAGAGATCACTCACCAATTACTGGCACGGACAAAACAGACTCGACTTGGGGGAAAAAAAAACAAATTTACTTTATTACCAATCAAAATCAGAGGATAGTGAGAAGTAAAACCAAATCTTAAAACACCTCCCCCATCCCTCCCTTCTTCCCGGGCTGAACTTCTCTCCCGATTTTCCACCTCCTCCCCCCAGCGGCACAGGGGAACAGGGAATGGGGTTGGGGTCAGTTCATCACACGTTGTTTCTGCCGCTGCTTCCTCCTCAGGGGGAGGACTCCTTTGCGAGTGACGGAGGAATATGCGAGCCGACTCAATGTGAGTGATAAGGCATAGTTCACTTTATTGCTCTCATTCAGTCATATTTATACAGGCTACGATAATTATTCCTACTAGTCCTCAGCTAATTGTCTTAAGCTCTAAACGTTACATTTACATGGTCCTCCTACTTGCGGTTTAACGGTAAAGCATTCTCTACATTTTTCACACCCTTACTTTCTCAAGGTTGTTTACCAGATTGAGATAAAGTCGCAGTGTCAGTATTCAGTACTTTTCCACTGCGGCCCGCTGAATGTTAGACCAGACTCTGCTCGTACAACTATTCTGCGAATCCATGACCTTGTTCTCTGAGCCATTCCCCAACACTCCTTCCCTTGCACCAACGTGAGGTCCCTCTCACGGGAGACAGTCCTCCACAAACTGCTCCAGCGTGAGTCCTTCCCATGACTGACAATTCTTCGCGAACTGCTTTGGCATGGGTCTATTCCATGGTGTGCAGTCCTTCAGGAAGGGACTGCTCCAGCGCGAGTCCCCCACGGGGTCACAAGTCCTGCCAGCAAACCTGCTCCGGCGTGGGCTCCTCTCTCCATGGGCTACAGGTCCTGACAGGAACCTGCTCCAGCGCGGGCTTCCCGCGGCGTCACAGCCTCCTTCGGGCATCCACCTGCTCCGGCGTGGGGTCCTCCATGGGCTACAGGTGGTCATCTGCTCCACCATGGACCTCCATGGGCTGCAGGGGGACAGCCTGCCTCACCATGGTCTTCACCACAGTCTGCAGCGGAATCTCTGCTCCGGCGCCTGGAGCACCTCCTCCCCCTCCTTCTTCCCTGACCTTGGTATCTGTGGAGTTGTTTTCTCTTACATCTCCCCACTCCTCTCTCCAGCTGCAAAGTGTGCAGCTTTTTTCTTCCCTCTCTTCCTTTTTTTTTTCTTAATTATGTTCTCACAGAGGCGTTACTGATTGGCTTGGCCTTGGCCAGCGGCGGGTCCGTTCTTGTAGCCGGCTGGCATTGGCTGTGTCGGGTCGTACATGGGGAAAGCTTCTGGCAGCTTCTCTCACAGAAGCCACCCCATGTGTGTTTCCCCCCACAACTGCTACCAAAACCTTGCCACTCAAACCCAATACAGGCCTCCAGTTTAAAGGTGGGTTCACCATCCCACTTCATCATGTCTTCCCCCTGGTCACGCAACAAGAACCAGAGTGCACCACGTGGCATACGTCGGGGGCTCCCTTTCCCTCTGACTGGGGCAGGAGAGGATTGATTTCTTGGCATGCCTTTGACAGCCACGGTGCTGGACCGTAGGGACAAGGAGGTACAGAGATTCTCTTTGAAGTTCTGAAGCCACGAAGACACTCTTTCTATAGTTGGTGTCTCCACATCAGGGGAATACATTGCCGCCAAGCTGTTAGCATATGGCATTGGGGCACCTTGGATTACCTTCCTCCACATAGCCCGTGTGCACAGGACATCCTCGGGATCTTCAGAGTCCTCATCATTGTCAGGATCACTGTAGATGACTTCCAGCACTGCTAGTTCTCTCAGATACTGGATACCTTCATCTGCCGTAGTCCACTTTCCTGGGGAGTTCATGAGGTCATCTTTGAATGGATAGCGAGCTCTCACACTGGAGAGGAGCCGTCTCCAGAGACTGCAAATTGCTGCCTCTCTTCCAATTCTTCTCTCGATCCCATGGTTTCTAGCAAGGGATCCCAGCTGCTGGGCTTCCCTTCCTTCCAGTTGCTGGCTGTCGGCCCCATTATCCCAGCATCGGAGCAGCCAGGCAGCAATCCGCTCACCTGGCTGGCAGCTGTGATCTTTCCGCATGTCTCGAAGCTCTGATGAGGTCAGGGACTGGGTAGTTTCTGCTCCTTGTTTTAGTTCTCTCACTCCTTCCTCCAAGTTCCTCATCGAAGGACCGGCTTCTTTATCCCCTTCTTCCTCTGCCCTCACGAATCGATGATATGGACCAGTGGTTCTCCTTGTCCACGGTTTCTTTTTCACCACTGGGGCGATTACTGTAGTTGTTGTTGTTCGGATCCCTGTCTCAACCATGGTATCCTCGGATGTGGTCTGGGTCCCTGCCTCAACCACAGTCCTCTGAGAGTACTGAACTGTGGCTCGATAGGCACAGGCCAAGCCCCTGTACAGTGCTAGAAGCTTCTGGTTCTCATTGGGGTAGGCCAGGCACCCCTCCATCAAGGGACGCGCTAGTTTGCCAGGGTTGTGTGCTTCTTCAGGTGTAAAATACCAGGCTATGGGAGGTGATAACTGTCCTAGGAACCTGCCCAAATCCTTCCACACCCCCTGCCACCCAGGGACCGGCCGCTTCAGGGCACTTTTCAGTATTTCATCACCCAAAAGCTGCCTTCTCTTACACCAGGACGAGACTATATTCCACAAAACCCATAATATTCCAATAGTATTACTTAGTAGTAATAAACAGCTCACTTAAGGGTGAACAAGGACCTCGGGAGCCTGCATAATAAAGCCATCTACATTAACTTCAAGTAGGGAAAGGGAGATGTATTCCCTTGTCTCCTCCACAAGATAGCTCCCCCAGCACAGTAAGGCCATCAGTGCCAGGACTAAGCACATAGTCACTGTTTGTACCAGCCCATTCCTGAGTTCCTTCATCCTCCCCACAGAATAGCTCCCCCAGCACAGCTAAATTACAAATGCCAGCATGAAGCCCATAGCTGTTCCTGTTATCAACATGTTCCCAAACTGAGCAGAAACAGAGATAAGCAATGCTACCAGCAGAGAGAGAAAAAAAAACAACTCTGTGACCTGCACAGGAGCTCACTGCTTAATAACTACTGCAGCTAAAGCACGCTGAATGTAAAACTGCTGTTGTATCGTGCCCCATGTTGGGCGCCAACAAAGACTGTAGTGGGTTGACCCTGGCTAGATGCTGGATGCCCACCAAAGCCCACTCTATCACCCCCCTCCTCAGCAAGATGGGGAGGGGAGAAAAGAAGATGGAACACAAAAAAACCCAAACTCGTGGATCGAGACAAAGGCAGTTTAATAGAAGCAAAGCAAAGTTGCCTGTGCAGAAGCAAAAGAACAAAATATTTATTCTCTACTTCCCATCAGCAGGAGATGTTTGGCCACTTCCCAGGAAGCAGGGTTTGCATATGTGTTGTGGTTCCCAGAGGACAAACGGAAGGAACGAATGCCCCCCCTTCCCCCTCCGTTCTCCTTGCTTTATTTCTGAGCAGACGTCATATGGTCTGGAATATCCCTTTGGTCCGTTTGGGTCAGCTGTCCTGTCTGTGTCCCCTCCCAAGACCTTCCCCACTCCCAGCCTACTGGGGGAAATGTTGGAGAGAAAGCCTTGGTGCTGTGCTAGCACTGCTCAGCAGTAACCAAAACACTGGTGTGTTATCAACATCCCTCGAGCCACCAAATACAAAACACAGCACTCTGAGGGCTGCCACGGGGAAAATCAACTCCATCCTAGCCAGACCCAATACACTACTATTTTAATATTAGTATTATTTTAAGTTTTCTTTTATTTCTATTATTAAACTGTTCTTAGCCTACAAGCCTCCTTATCCTTGCCCCCAATCCTCTCCCCTATCCCGTGTGTGTGGCGGGGAATTGGGTGAACATCTGTGTTGGCTGCTATCCAAGGGCTAGCCCAGTGAAACTATCAGAGTCATTTTGGCGCACAACGTGGGGCACGAAGGGTTGAGATAAAGACAGTGTCGGACAGTGCTTTAACAAAATTATTACCATGTTACTAGATTTCATCAAGGGGTTGTTATCAGAACTGTGGGATATGAGTCCTTACTTGCTTTTTATTGCATTGCTCATTAGCTATAAAAATGCAATTAAGGGTTTTTTCCATCTGTTCTGTCTGACAATGACTGTGAGAGTAGCCCAGTTTTTGTACGTGCTGTTTTCACCAGTCTCTTCAGCCCTCGGGCTCTATCTGCTGGACACTGGCAAATTACACCGTCAATTTTTTCTCCTCAGGAATACAACGTATTAATCAGACGGTACACCGAGTGCCACCTGACAGAGTTTAGTAATAATTGTACTTCTTACTTTCTCGCTTTGGGGAACCAATTTACAAACGGGACAGCTTTTAACAATTTTTCTCTTTCTCTTCCAGGCCAAGTATGAAAGAGTTTGAGAGTACTAATTATTCTTGGGACAGTCTGACCACTTTCCTTTTATTGCTCAGCCTCCTAAGTTTTTTTTGGATGTTGTTTAAGATCAGGAAACTATTTAGGTATACCACCCCAGGAATAACCTCTGCAATAGACACTGTGGTTACCAAAACCCCTGCAACCAGTGATGCAGCTACTGAAACTTTTGCAGCAGATACTGTGGCCACTTCGAGGCCCATAACAAGAACTGTAGCTATTCAGACCCCAAAAACAGATATTCCAGCTATACAGACCACAGTAAAAAGGTCTCTAGCTATTCAAACTCCAAGAACAGATACTGCAGCTACACAAACCTCAGCAGCAAGAAATGTAGCTATTCAAACCCAGCCAACCAACCCTCCAACTGGTACTGCAACTACTCAAAATCCAGTAGCACATACTGCAGCTACTCAGACAGACCCAGGCGACAGACCCCCCAGCTCGCACTGTGGATACTCAGTTTCCAATGAGAAATATTGCAGCTACTCAGACCCTGGTGGAGAGCCCTGTTGCTCCAATCTTCACAACTGCAGCTACTCAGACCTCGATGACAAGCACATCAACTACCCAAACCTTGGTGGAAAGTGATGAATCTGAGCTAGAGGACCAACTGGTGCCAGTAATAATTGCCCCTATACAGAAAAGGAAGCATAAAAAGAGAATTTAGTCTGCAGCAGATGAAGACAAACCAGGTTTATCACGAGAACAAGACAAAGAGATAGAACCTGAGGTAATCACCCGATCTTTGTCCCTGAGTGAGCTGCGAGATACACGAAAAGATTACAGCCGTCATGTAGGCGAGAGGATTATTACTTGCTGTGACGGTTGCTCTAATGCTGGGATAAGAGCCAAGGAGTGATCAGCAGGACTCGCTCTCCCTTTAAAAGCCCCATATGGCCTGTGTGAAAGTCAAATGTGGAGTGGAGACTGACAGTGGACTATCGGGGCTTGAATGAAGTCACACCACCACTGAGCGCTGCCGTGCCAGACATGTCAGAGCTCCAATATGAACTGGAGTCCAAGGCAGCCAAGTGGTACGCCACCATAGACATTGCTAATGCGTTCTTCTCCATTCCTTTGGCAGCAGAGTGCAGGCCACAGTTTGCTTTCACCTGGAGGGGTGTCCAGTACACCTGGAATCGACTGCCCCAGGGGTGGAAACACAGCCCCACCATTTGCCATGGACTGATTGAGAATGCCCTGGAAAAGGGTGGATCTCCAGAACACCTGCAATACAGTGATGACATCATTGTATGGGACAACACAGCAGAAGAAGTTTTTGAGAAAGGAGAGAAAGTAATCCAAATCCTCCTGATAGCCAGTTTTATTTATTATTTATCCTTGAGTATAAAGTCAAAAAAAAAAAAAAGAAATTGATTACCAAGTCTGTTCAAAATGCTAAGTTTGACTTTACTGTTTCTCCTATATCTAGACATCCTTAGGAAACCAGATGTAAACCTTAACAAGGGTTATCTGGGTTAAATACAATTCCAGTGAACTGTACAGCAATGGCTAACCTAGCTCTAATTAAAGTTAAAACTTTTTTCTCTTCCTCACCCCAAAAACTTTGTCTGTGATCTTTTCAAATTTATAGCAGGGAGTAAAAGAGAATTCCTGCTCAACTTATTCTTCCTCACCCCCAAATTATGGTTATACACTCTTCTTGGCTGTGATGAAATTATGAATATGGATGCATTTATGTATGACTTAAAAACTTTCACTTGAAGCACAAAGGTCATCATTTTTCTCCACTAATGAAGTGACATTTGCTCTCCTAATATTGCTGTTTTGCGAGTTAATATGGATTGTTTGAGTGAGATTCCTCTTCAGACACCCAGTCTCCAGTGTTACACTTCACATTTTTTGATCTATGTAGGTGGTTCAGAAAAGATGGATTCAGTCTATAACTACTTGTTATTAAATGAGTTCTCTAGCAGTGAGTTCCCTTATTAACCATAAAGTTGAAATAAATGGTTATTTTGATGCTTTCTTACACGGATTGACCACGTACAAGATCATGCGTATATAAGGACTGGTGCCACTCTGATGTCTTATTGACATATATTTTGGAAGCAAAAGATCAACAGCTTGGATCAGGCTCCAGGACACTTCATTTCAGGAGAGAGTGAAGACTGGCATAGACATTCACAGAATCACAGAATGATTGAGGTTGGAAGGGACTTCTGGAAGTCATCTGGTCCACCCGTCCTGCTTACGCAGGGACACCTAGAGGAGACTTCCCAGGACCGTGTCCAGACATCTTTTGAATATCTCCAAGGAGGGAGACTCCACAACCTTTCTAGGCAACCTGTTCCAGTGCTCGGTCACCCTCACAGTTAAAAAGGGTTTCCTTATGTTCAGAGGGAACCTCCTGTATTTCACTGTGTGCCCATTACCTCTTGTCCTGTCACTGGACACGACTGAAAAGAGTCTGGCTCTGTCCTCTTTGCACTCTCCCTTCAGATATTTATATACATTAATAAGATCCCCCTTTCACATTCACTGCTCTTAGAGCCTATTATCCTCTTTGTTCTTCTGAGGGGCATGCATTTGCTTGCTTTTTAATTCAGTGAGAAGACGACTGGACTGCTTGCCTCTACATTATTTAGTTACTTTTAAGGTCAAATACTTAGCAAGCACTCTTTATGCATACTGAGTTCAGCATGACTGAAGCTAGCCCTGTCATAGTTCCAGGAGAAGATAATAAGAACTTTTGTTTAGTCACTGTATTATGGGAATGAATGCAGAGGTTTTTTCCATTTCATTTGGGACAGTTATTTCTTTTAGGTAGCAATGGTTTTGAGTCTTGAATAGGTCCTCATGTGCCATAGTATTTCCAGTAAATGGATAGACGGTGATCTAAAATGAAACCAATTAGGTTTAATTTTATCTCTTTTTTTTTTTTTTGTCCCTTTAGCATATATCAGCATAAATTTCATATCAAGGAGAAAACACCTTATTTTCTTGCTATATATCTGCTTTCTTGGTCAAGTAAATAAATTTATACTTCTTTGCAAGATGTTGTGTTGTATTGGGTTTGCGTGGCAAGGTTTTGGTAGCAGTGCGGGGGGGGGACGTGGGGTGGCTTCTGTGAGAGAGGCTGCCGGAGGCTTCCCCCATGTCCAACCCGACACAGCCAATGCTACAAGAAGGGACCCGCCGCTGGCCAAGGCCGAGCCAATCAGTGACGCCTCTGTGATAACATAATTAAGAAAAAAAAAAGGGAAGAGAGGGAAGAAAAAAAGCTGCACACTTTGCAGCTGGAGAGAGGAGTGAGAAGATGGAAGAGAAGACAACTCTGCAGACACCAAGGTCAGTGAAGAAGGAGGGGGAGGAGGTGCTCCAGGCGCCGGAGCAGAGATTCCCCCGCAGCCTGTGGTGAAGACCATGGTGAGGCAGGCTGTCCCCCTGCAGTCCATGGAGATCCATGGTGGAGCAGATGACCACCTGTAGCCTGTGGAGGACCCCACGCCGGAGCAGGTGGATGCCCGAAGGAGGCTGTGACCCCGCGGGAAGCCCGCGCTGGAGCAGGTTCCTGTCAGGACCTGTAGCCCGTGGGGAGAGGAGCCCACGCCGGAGCAGGTTTGCTGGCAGGACTTGTGACCCCATGGGGGACACGTGCTGGAGCAGTCCCTTCCTGAAGGACTGCACCCCATGGAATGGACCCAGGTTGGAGCAGTTCGTGAAGAGCTGTCAGTCATGGGAAGGACTCACGTTGGAGAAGTTGGTGGAGGACTGTCTCCCGTGAGAGGGACCCCACGCTGGTGCGGGGGAAGGAGTCCTCCCTCTGAGGAGGAAGCAGCGGCAGAAACAACATGTGATGAACTGACCCCAACCCCATTCCTTGTCCCCCTGTGCTGCTGGGGGGAGGAGGTAGAAATCGGGAAAGAAATTAAGCCCAGGAAGAAGGGAGGGATGGGGGAGGTGTTTTAAGATTTGGTTTTACTTCTCACTATCCTCTGATTTTGATTGATAATAAAGTAAATTTGTTTTTTCCCCCAAGTCGAGTCTGTTTTGTCCGTGCCAGTAATTGGTGAGTGATCTCTCTCCGTCCTTATCTCCACCCACGAGCTTTTCGTTATAATTTTCTCCCCCTGCCCATTTGAGGAGGAGGAGTGATAGAGTGGGCTTTGGTGGGCATCCGGCTTCTAGCCAGGGTCAACCCAGCACATGTGTTTTGAAGAAACAAGCAACTTATTCCAAATTGAATCATCAACACTGAACACTTCAGCCTCCACGGATATGTAAACAGCCCACCTACAGTAACCAGTTTACAGTGCCTAGAGGTAGATCATCTGTTCAGTTACAGTTCACTGCTTGATTGCATGGAGTCAGTTACACCAATTTGAAATCCACATTAGCTCAAAAAATACTAAAACTTTGTGAAGGCTCTAATTAAAGGGAAAAAAAAAAAAGACACAAGATCATCTAGTTCCATGCTTGATTTGATGATAAAACTTAATTCTCCCTTTTTGTTGCTCTGCAATGTCAAGTGGTTGACTACACTTCAGAAAAGGGATTCTAGTTTTATTCTTTCTACTTACAGAATTGAAGTATTAGGTTAAATTTTGATGCAAGCTTTCTTTCTTGTGGTGGGTTTAGACCTGAAAGCCCTGAAAGCTATAACTATAAAGAAGCAAACTAAATTTTTAATAGGTTTAGCCACTGGAGTAGCCTACAGAGAAGTGTGGTAAATTCATAATCAATTGAAACCAATATGTCAACATTGATTTTTCTTTTTTAATTTCCCTTTCACCACCCTGCAAATGTGTGCTAATGCTTATCCAGTTATTGGCTAGATAAAATAATTCTGTGTCCTATACAAGGCATGAAGACAAATTAGATACTACTACTAGTCATGATTATAAATATATGAGTTTATCATTAGAAAATATATTTTAATTACTATAATGCCAAATTTTAGGTGCCCATGGTGTTATTTAAGTCATGTACTGCGGTTCCTAATTTGGATCTGGACACCTACTTTGGAAGTGAAGTTACAGAGTGATAAGCATTTCAGATACAGTGGACATCTATGAGATTGTGGTTTAAGATTAAAAATGGTGTAGATTATTCCCCAGATTAAATAAGTATGTGAACTAAATTTTCAGTGAAGGTAATGATATTTAGCACATAGGCAAATAAGATTAAGGAAGGTCTGGGAAACAGAAATTGTTTAATCTCAAAGCTTTTTTAATTTTACTATACTTTCAATAGTGACAATCTTTGTGCCAGAATCCTGAAAGATCTGGCATTGCATATTCAGCAAGTCAAATTATTCGATAAGCGCATATATTCAAAATGATAATTTTTATTGGAGAGGAGTAAACACCATGTTTATGAAGAAAAAGTAATGTAACAACAAGCTTAATAGCCTGACCTCAATAATGTGCAAAGTTTTTGAGAGGAAAAAAAAAAAAGGAATAATAAATGTAGAGAGATAAATGGAATTCTTGAACTATAGCACAGAAGGTCTCATAGTTTTAAGCTCTGCGTAAGTATTATGCAAGATGGAGAAGACATTATTATTATTATAGTGCTAACAATACATGCAGGATTGACAAGAGATGCTGCTGTACTAGAATCTCTGTTCCCAAGATGGAGCTCCCAAGGCCCTTGCAAACACTATATTTCATATAAATACTATTGTTTAGGACTATTGTTTATTGTAAAAAATAAAAGCTACAATGTGCTTAAGAAAGGTGGTTATATTAGGACATAGGATCATCGTGTGTTCACTGCATACTAGAGAGAATCTGGAAAATTTATTGTAGGAAGTCTCTTACAGTTAGGGTCACAAATGTTCTGGAATACACTGAACTTAAACTTTAAGCTTTTGAAATCATGCTTTTCGCTCAATTTTATGGCATATTTCTGTGCGGTCAAAGGCAATATGAAAACTTTCCAATACATGGACTTTTACTGCACTAAAAACATCAACGCACCAAATTCAAGTAGGACAGGTTAACATTTTTACTATTATTGCTATGCAGTTAAAATCAGGTAAGGTGGTTGGATTTTTTGCTTTTTGAGTTCACAGCCTTTGACCTTGCTGTAAAAATGATTGTTATAAGATAGAACTGACAATTTGCTGACAGAATTGGTTTATCACAGAGGTCAGGAATGAGCTTGGTTTCTTGGTATTCTGACCTCCTAAACCAAGAGCAAATGATGGAGAATCTCAGGCACTGAGAACAGGGAATGAGTTACTAGAAGGGACACATCTTTTTTTGAGATATTCTGGTTATGTGTCCAGATTTCACTTCTCCCAGTCTAAATTATGGTCAGAGTCTATGTGGTTCAGTGAAACTGGAGATGGTGAAGAGAGAGAAATAAGGAATTACTTACAAAGTGGTGAAGAATAGTGTGTTGCAATCTTTAGGTTGCCATCTCTGTGAAGGAAATGTGAAGAGGCAGAGCCATAGATAGACCCTTCCCTCACCTGGAGAAGAGGGTGTCTGACAGTGCTCACACCTTGAAGAGTGGCATCCCAAACTTCTCATCTTCCAGTGCATCTAGCCCTTTGGACTGTCATCTACCATTCACTTATGTCCCCGTTTGGGGATGGGGCTAACTGTACTGTTTAGCTATTTTTGAGAAGGTATTTTTGACCTGTTTTCATAACCTATCAACTGGCGTTGAACTAAAGAGGTAAGTTGCCTCACCACAAGCTTTGCCAAGCTGATTTCCTTTCCTGCCGATTGTGGAGTGCTCGACTGGGTTTTGTTTCAACCATTGAATAAAATTTAATTCAAAGCATGGGAGAGTCCCTATCTGGTTGTTCCATTGAAGTAAACAGTACTTGCTTGCATGATTAAGAATTAGAGTTGTTTAATCTAGGGAACGAAAGATGGAAAGGCAGTGTGATAACACTCTTCAAGTACGCAAACACCATTGTGAAAAGGAAGGGAATAATCTGTTTACCATTTCTGTAACGTACAGCACAAAGAGCAATAATTTTAAATTTCAGAAAAAATAATGAAGCATGGGGATAGACAAGGGAGGCTGTGGGGTCTCATTCATTTGAGTACACTGGTGTAAGATGATCCTATTTTAGGGAAAAGAAGATGGCCTAAATAATCCCTTCAGGCTTCTTTTGTCTTTTTAAATCATTCTCTCTGCAGCATTAAGAAAAACAGTTGAGAAATGTGTATGCAATAAATGACACTTAAAAATTGCTGAAATCTGGGCATTTGAATCAAATATACACAAAGCACCATGTTTTCCCAGTACTTTCATTCCCAAATTCTTTATTCTGTTCTTTCTGTTGAGGAAAAACAAGGCTACTCCCATTGGCTGATCACTGACAATGTGCAGTGAGAACCTCTAGTTAAAAAGCATTGTCAAAATATCTCAATCTCAGTGATGAAAAAGATGCAGGTGTGCTCTGTGTAACTATGAGATGAATAACTATCCTATTTCTATTCTATTTTTATACTTGTTTAGAATTTTTCAGGCAAATTTCTGTATCACACCACAGTTATTTCTAACAATAATGAACTTTTTGTAGTATTCCTATTCCTTTGGCCTTCTGCTTGCAATTTGTTCAAAGTTCTCCCTCTTGTTTAATTTATTACTGTTTCTCCTACTCTCATATTACCCTTTACTCAGGCAACTGCATTGATTACCTCTAAAGCTGAGAATCAACTTCAAAACTTTATTGTTAACATTAAAGGCTCTTCAAACCTTTTCCCCTTTCTATTTGTGAAATCTTGTTCATGTTTATGGCCCCTCAAAATTTATGTTTGGCTTCTGACCTGTTGTGATGGCTTGATCCTGGCTGGATGCCAGGTACTCACCAAGCCGCTCTATCACTCGCCCTCCTCAGCTGGACAGGGAAGAAAAAAATATAACTAAAGACTCCTAAATCGAGAAAAGGACAGGGAGATCACTCACCAGTTACCATTACAGGCAAAACAGACTCAACTTGGAAAAAATGAATTTAATTTATTACCAATCAAAACAGAGTAGCATAATGAGAAATAAAACTAAATCTTAAAACATATTCCTCCTACCCCTCCCTGCTTCTCAGGCTTAACTTCACTCTTGATTTCTCTACGTCCTCCCCCTCAGCAGCATAGGGGGACGGGGAACAGGGGTTGTGGTCAGTTCATCACTTTGGTGGCTTCACTTGGCAAACACTTGGATAGCAGCGAAACACGGCTGTTCGCTCACTCCCCCCCCCCCCCCCCCCCTCCACCAGGAGATAGGGAAGAGAATTGGGGGCAAGGGTAAGGAGATTTGTAGGTTGAGACGAGAACAATTTAATAATTGAAATAAAATATAAATAATAATTATATTGAAATAATAATTATTATAATAGTAATAAAATATGAAAATGAGTGATACACAATGCAATTGCTCACCACCCGCCAGCCAAACCTGGCCCGTTCCCAGATAATGATCCCGGAGAAGTGACAATCCCGAACTGAAACCACAATCCCAGAAAAACGAGAGACCGAGCAAAAGTCAGAGTGCAACAAAAGAGGAAGAGACCCTCACTAATATACTAGACATGACGTGATGTGATATGGAATATCCCACTGGCATATCCAAATGCCAATTTAGCTTATTAATTTAAATATTCCTTGCCCCCCATGAGGCGGCAAAGCAAAGTCCTTCACTTTGTGTGACAAAAATGAAAACATTGGTATGTTCTCAGCATTTCTCTCATAACAAATCCCTTGCTGAAACCAAAACACAGCACTAGCTACTAAAAAGAAACCCAGCTCTGTCCCAGCTAAAAACCAGGGCAATCACACCTTGTTTCTGCTGCTCCTTCCTCCTCTCAGGGGGGTGACTCCTCACACTCTTCCCCTTCTCCAGCGTGAGGTGCCTCCCACGGGAGATAGTCCTCCATTAACTTCTCCAACATGAGTCCTTCCCACAGGCTACAGTTCTTCACAAACTGCTCCAGCATGGATCCTTTCCATGGTGAACTGCTCCAGCGTGAGTCCTCCATGGGGCCACAAGTCCTGCCAGCAAACCTGCTCCAGCGTGGGTTCCTCGCTCCACGGGGCCACAGGTCCTGACAAGAACCTGCTCCAGGGCAGGATTCCTATGGGGTCACAGTCTCCTTCTGGCATCCACCTGCTCCAGCGTGGGGTCCCTCTGGAGAGACTGTCCCCCTGCAGTCCATGGAGGTCCATGGTGGAGCAGATGACCTCCTGTAGCCCATGGAGGACCCCAAAATGACTTATCACTCTGACAAACAATACTAAACCATAAGTTTGGATATCAGATGGGAATAAACTAGTACACAGCTGACTTAAGAATTCCTAAGTTTTTTCAGCAATCCTTTAAAATGATGACCCAAAATGCACAATCACTCACCTATAAGGTGAGGACTCTCAATCCCTGGGAAGTTACCTTGGGCAGTGTCCCAATCCAAGGAGAGGGTCCCCAACTGCAACCTGCTGCTTCCAAGAGGAATTGGCTCAACTTCCCCTCTGGCAGGGCTCCATTTATACCCCAGTCGAGTCTGACCTGTGGTCAATTCCAATTGACTGGGGCTCATCCTCCAGCAGCTGTGTGCCCCACAACAATCGCCATAAGTGTGCAAAAAGCAAAGTAAGCGTGTGAAAGCAAGGGCACAAAAGAAACAGATTTCAACAGCCAGAAAGCCCCAGTCTTGTCAGGGCAGGTGCATCTGCCACAATTTTATAAAATACTCTTCTAGATTAGGAAAAAAAAAATAAATTCTGATATGCAGTGTGGTCATTCATTATCTTTTATATGAGACCTTTGAACACTGGTCTGCAAAGTCAGTGCAGTAAATTTTGATTCCTCATTACACAGGAAGGTAGTAACGAATCTTGTTACACGCACAGTTGCTGTCACCAACGGAAAAGAGCTTGGCTTGGGAGCTGAAGCATGGCTGACGTGTCCCCAAGATGACTGATTGCAATAATGGCTCCACGTGATGGTTAGCAGCTGGCATGAGTTAAAAAAACATTCAGGTTGCTGAATGAACTGCTTGCAGCAGATTAGTATAAAAGAGATTGCGCTTTCAGCTGCATTAGATCTTACTGTTGCTTTCTCACTTGAGCCAGCTAAGAGACTGCTATCTTCCCGAGTCTTTGTCAGGGTTTAACCTCAGCTGGCAACTAAGCAACCGCTCACTCACTCCCCCCACCACCCAGTGGGATGGGGGAGAGAATCGGAAGCACAAAAGTGAGAAAACTCATGGGTTGAGATAAAACCAGTTTAAATAATAATAATAATAATATTAATAATAATAATTGTAAGGAAGAGGGAAAAAATAACAAAAAGAGAGAAAAATAAAACCCAAGAAAGACAAATGATGCAAATGAAAGCAATTTCTCACCACCAACTGACTGATGCTCAGCCAGTCCCCAAGCAGCAACCTCCCCACCAACTTCTCGCCTAGTTTTATTGCTGAGCATGACATCAACATCGTATGGTCTGGAATGTCCCTTTGGTCAGCTGGGGTCAGCTGTCCCAACTGTGTCCCCTCACAACTTTTTGTGCACTTTCAACCTACTCACTGGTGAGGTGGTGTGAGAAGCAGAAAAAGCCTTGACTCTATGTAAGCACTGCTCAGCAATAACGAAAACATTTCTGCATTATCAAGGCTATTTCCAGCACATATCCAAAACATAGACCCATACTAGCTACCATGAAAAAAATTAACTCTGTCCCCACCAAAACCAGCACGTTCTCCACTCCTTATTCCATACCATTTACGTCATGCTCAGGTCCCACACTACCCAATGCATCCTCATTAACCACCCCTTTCCCTGTAAAATGTTTGTGAAATGTCCATAAATAACCATAAAATGTTCATTGAGTTTATTTGATCTATGACTTTGGACTCCATTTGTTATGGTGGTCACTCAGGACAGGTGAGATGGTGCATTGCATGGAGTTACTGGGCACCAAAGCCAGCTCAGATCGGGTCACTGCTGCACTTGCACTTCTTGTAAGGCTTGTCGTCCATTAGTTTGGGTGGTTCCTGTAACATGCAAGTCAAATAATGAGTTGCAACAATTTAAAAGTATATCCATTGCATTCTCCACCCCTGGTCCCTTTGGACTAGACCATAAGTTTTAATATTGCAATGAATTCCTCCTCTTGCCTCTAGCTTGGCTAGCAGCAAGGGGTTCCTGCTATAATTCCTTTGATATATGGCAGCCACAGCAGTGGTGACATACAGCATTGTGTAACACTGTCATGATACAACTCAAATCATGGATTATTTTCACTCGGGATGAAATCTTCTTGAGGTACACATTGGAGTCCCCCATTGTGTTGGGTTTGGGGGGAGGGGGCTTTTTTGGTAGTGGGGGAAAGGGCTACAGTGATGGCCCCTGTGAGAAGCTTCATGAAGCTCCCCTGGCTCCAAGGCAGACTTGCCTCCAGTCCAGGCTAAGCCAATTAGCGATAGGGAAATGCCTCTTCAAATTCATATTTATGAGTGGAAGAACTAGTTTGGCAAGGAAGGAGCGAGACATCAGGAGACCAGGGGCCGGAACAAAAGACCATCGGTCTGAACAAAAAAAAGACTATCATCAAGAGGAGGAAAGAGGAGGAGAGGAGGAGACAGAGAACCTCAGACATCCAGATCAGCATGAAGAAGAATGGGAGGGAGGTAAATGGAGTCCCCTGCAGCCATGGAGGTTCAACGGTGGAGCAGATACTCATGTGTAGGCCATGGAGGACTCCATGATGGAGCAGGAGGCTGTGCCGGAAGTCAACTGTGACTATGCTGAGTGCTTGTGATGAGCAAGGAGACCCCAGAGACACTCAGCACCAGAGCAGGGGGAGGAGGTGCACTGTACCAGAGACCCGTCTGCAGCCTGTGGGGGTCCCCATGCCACAGCCAGGAGCTGTGCCCAAAGAGATCCGTGACTCTGTGGGAAGCCCACATTGGAACACTTTGTTCCTGATCTCTTTTTGTCTGCAGGAGGGATCTCATGCCAGAAACAGTGCCATAGACAAACTGACTGCGACCCTTACTCCCTGTCCCCTGTGCCGCTGGTGGGAAGAAGATAGAGAAATTACAAGTAATTTGAGCCTGGGAAGAAGGGAGGGGTGGGGTGAAGATGTTTTAAGATGTGTTTATTATGTCTCACTATCCTACTTTGATTAGTAACAAATTAAATTGATTTTTCTTCCCCAAGTTGAGTCTGTTTTGCTCGTGACCATAATTGGTGAGTGAGCCGTCCCTGTCCTCATTTCAACCCAGGAGCCCTTTGTTGTGTTTCTCTCTCCATCTCACCGGGTGGGGGGAGTGAGTGAAGGACCGCATGGTCTTACCTGTGGCTGAAACCACCACACCCATCCTTCTGCGTTACCCACCAAGTGCACCCAGGTCCCTGAGCAAAAACAATGCCATGAATAGGTTTTCCCTTTCCTGAGGAAAGAATAACCCAGACTGTTTTACTCAGCCAGTTCCTTATACAGGACTCTTACCTCCTTCCAATGTGCACACAGGTTTTGATTGAGCAGGGGCAGGTCGTCTGGCAGATCCTCTAGTGTTAACTACCCAAGTGACTTCTGCTAAATGTGTATCCCAATGCTTGAATGTCCCAGCACCCATTGCTCTCAGTGTAGTTTTTAAAAGTCCATTGTATTGTTCAGCCTTCCCGGAGGCTGGTGCATGATAGGGGATGTGATAGACCCACTCAATGCCGTGTTCTTTGGCCCAGGGGTATATGAGATTGTTTTGGAAATTAGTCTCGTTGTCTGATTCAATTCTTTCAGAGGTGTCATTTTGCCATAAGACTTGCTTTTCGAGGCCCAAGACAGTATTCCAGGCAGCGGCATGGGTCACAGGGCATGTTTCCAACCATGGAAATAAAATTATTTTAGGTCTTGATTATTTTAGGCATTTTTTTTCTCATTATTATACCATAAATCTAATCTTCTAAAAAGTCATTCAAATTAAAAGGTAGCTGTGCTTAATAAAGAAGAAAGATCAATGATTTCTAAAATATCTTTGAGGTATTGACAGTATCCTGAACAAGGACCTCTAGATGTCTGTATGCTTTAAATATACCTTTTTTGAAATGAGCCTATTTAAAAAAAATGTGTCCTGTTCTGCAAGGAGATCTTAGCATTTATCAATGTGATATTTCAAAGCTAGTTGCATCTTGAATTAATTTACTTAAATGGGTAAGGTTCACATGCAGTTAATTGAGAAGTTACTGTTAGGAACAAGAAAATAAATTAATCCATAGCTTACACATAGATAAATGCAAGGGGTTGTATTTTACCTATAACATAAATTCAGGTCAATGGATGTTTTGGATTGAACAGCTCTATCTATTTATCTATATCACAGAGGTATAAAATTTATTAAATGACTCACGTTGTAATAATGGTCATTTTAGTTTAAAGATTTGTCACAGTATTACAGCATAGAAGTCAATTATTTTCTTGATAAACATATGTAATTTCAATTCATGTTAATGTAAGGTTCATTTAGGGCAGAACAGCTCTTTTTATTTCCAGTACAGTGTAATATTATTCCTACATGAAAAATAAAAAGACCCAACAAAAATAAAAAAAACCCCAAACCCCTATCTTTCTCCTTTCCTTGTATTCTTTGTTACTTTTTAAAAAACTAAGTGTCTGTGTCAGGTAATTCTCTAAAACTAAAGGTTCAGAGTGTGTGATTCAAATACTGACTCTGACTGGCATAAAGTGCAGGCAAACAATAATAATAAAAAATAAAAACCCTGGTCTATCTAACTAAAAATATAATGGTCACTAGCAGTCAAGAGTCCTGGGGCCAATCTGCAGTTTCTGTTGTTACACAATTACACTGCAGAAGTTTGAAAAGTAGACTGGAGCATCATGATTTTTGAGTCCTTAAAATTCTTAGACATGGTGTAGACAAACAATACTTTAATAGAAATGATTTATAATATTCACTTTAAGATAAGGGATTTATTTATTGATTCTTTTCTATAAATATTATTAATCAGATAGCTGATTGACTTTTGCAGACATATTTCAGTTGCTCAGTATAAAAATCAGAAAGATGGCATTTTCTTAGGAGGAATAAGTTTCATGATTTGTATTAGTTAATTAATATCACACTAAATATAACATGCACTATTCAGTTTATGAGTTAAACTGTAGAAAAGACATTCCTTGGATTGCTCTGTTTGTCTCCTTTGAATTATTGTTTCCCTTTCCATATTTTTTTTTAGGTTTTGCCTACTGTTGTATGCTTTCAAAAGTACATAGGAATTAAGGCACTTAACGGACCCACTCCTAGAAAGATTGTTCTGATGTAAAGCAAAAAATATCACACTCTTTCTGATATATATGGCAGATGATGAATGCCAGGGCTCAAGTGAAAACAAAGTAATTTCTGAATGCCCTACATTTGTCTGTTTTATAAAAACTACATTTGATTTATTTAATTCCTATGTTTTCTCAATTTGGCATGAAACAATCTCCTCCATCCACCCTGCTCTCCCCAAAATGATTAATGGTGGAGGTACTCCTTGAATTTTCTTACATGGTATATGTCCATTCGACCACATCCCTCACAGTGAGTTAAGGTCACTAAGAAAATATTGAGTGCCTTGCATGGGAAGACTGCAACCTATCTCTTACAAGTGCTAATTTGCCTATTGTTTTTAGGGAAACAAAGAAGTCATCAGAGGATGCTGACAGTCTTTCAGATATTGACCAGCTTACACTATTTTAGCATTTTCAAGTAAAGCTTCTAGTGATACAAATAACTTGCTTTCTAGGTGCTAGCTATTGTCTCCCTGGTTTTGTCTGCATTCTGCTTTGACCAGGATATGACACAGACAGACATCAAGGTGATAAATTTGGTTGATTTCTTCCTGGCGGTAGATGAAGATTCAATCTCTATTCTGTAATTCTTCTACATATCAATTGTTTTCAACACTGTAAATCACATCTTGCTGGTGGTTGGATGCCCTAAAAGGAATAGACAGTGCTGTTTTTCAATATCTGGGAGCAACTCAGTTAAAACTGAGGTTATGGTGAAGGTAATTATATTAAAAGAGTATATTCAACATTAATCATCTCTGGGTGAATTAAAGAATATAGCATTATGTGATATTTTAACTTATCTGGCAGCCAAACAAGACACAGCCACTCGCAGCTCCCTCCCCTCCACCCCCCCCCCCACCCAGGGAATAGGAGTAAAGGTAAAGGAGACTTTTAGGCTGAGATAAGAACAATTTAATAATTACAGTAAAAGGAAATTAAAATAGTAATAATAATAATAATTATAACAAATATACACACATATATATATATATATATATATATGTATATGTATATGTATATAAGTGAGTGATTGCACTGGGTTTGCATGGCCAGGGTTTGGTAGCGGGGGGGGACATGGGGGTGGCTTCTGTGAGAAGCTGCCAGAAGCTTCCCCCATGTCTGACACAGCCAATGCCAGCCGGCTCCAAGACAGACCCGCCCCTGGCCAAGGCCGAGCCCATCAGTAGCGCCTCTGGGATAACATAATTAAGAAAAAAAAGGGGAAGAGAAAAAAATAGCTGCACACTTTGCAGCTAGAGAGAGGAGTGAGAAGATGTGAAAGAAACAACCCTTGCAGATACCAAAGTCAGGGAGGAAGGAGGGGGAGGAGGTGCTCCAGGCGCCGGAGCAGAGATTCCCCCGCAACCTGTGGTGAAGACCATGGTGAGGCAGGCTGTCCCCCTGCAGTCCATGGAGGTCCATGGTGGAACAGATGACCTCCTGTAGCCTGTGGAGGACCCCATGCCGAAGCAGGTAGATGCCTAAAGGAGGCTGTGACCCCGTGGGAAGCCCGCACTGGAGCAGGTTCCTGTCAGGACCTGTGGCCCAGTGGGGACAGGAGCCCATGCTGGAGCAGGTTTGCTGGCAGGACTTGTGACCCTGTGGGAGACCCACGCTGGAGCAGTGCGTTCCTGAAGGACTGCACCCCATGGAAAGGACCCATGCTAAAGCAGTTCCAGAAGAACTTATGTTGGAGAAGTTTGTAGAGGACTACCTTTTGTGAGAGGGACCCCACGCTAGTGTGAGGGAAGAAGTCCTCCCCCTGAGGAGGAAGGAGTGGCAGAAACAACGTGTGATGAACTGACCCCAACCCCCATTCCCTGGGTCAAAAGTATGATCAGTCCTTCTACTCTGCCCAACAGACACAATGTAGCAGTAATTTTCCTGGATGTATGCCTTTTGGCTGTTGTTTTTCCTTGCGGTTCCTATACCCAAGCTTCTAGTCTCCAGGTAGGTTTACCACCCCACTTTCTCATGTCCTCTCCCTGTCATGCAGATAGAACCACAGGGTGGCACGTGGTATGCGCCACCAGTACCCTCTCCCTTGAACAGAATAAAGCTGACTCTTAATAGCTGAGACCTTGGTTGGTGCGGATGAGGAAGATCTATCCTTCGTGGATTGCTCAGACAATTTTTTGGGTAAGTTTCTCCACAGCCGAGATGCAGGTCCATAAGAAACATTCGAGATTATCTTCGTATTCTCAGAGTTGTCTGGCCAGTCCATCCATAGTGCCTCCGTGTTTGTCCAACTCATTATCACCAGGGTGTTAGCATATATCATCAGTGCACTTTGTATAAACTTTTGCCACATGGACTGCATGCACCGGATTTTATCCGGATCTTTGGATACCTGGTCGTTATCCAGGTTGTTATAGATCACCTCCACCATAGCTAATTCCCTCAGATAATGGATACCTCCCTCAGTGTTAGTCCATTTGCTTTGGGAATTTGCAAGATCTTCCTTGAAGGGATACCTGTCCTTCACACTCAACAGGAGTCACCACCAAAGACTGAGGACTCCTGTCTTTTTTCCAATCCCTTTGTCAATGATGTTAGCCCTAGCACGGGATCCCAGCTGCCAGGTTTCCTTACCCTCTTATTCCTGACTATTGGCCCCAATATCCCAGTATCGGAGTAACCAGCTGAGAATTTGCTTGCCTGGTTGATGCCTAAAATCTTTTTGCATATCTTGCAGCTCGCTTAGCAATAGGGATTCAGATGGTTTCTGTCGCATTTATTATTTCAGTCTCTTCCACCTTCTGTTCTTGTGACTACTCTGCTGCAGAACAGGATACCTCTACTGATTCTTTCTCCTGTTCCCTCTTAAAAGAAGCTTCTTCATCCCTTACTAGACAAGTTGACTTCCACTTCTGTCATTTCTTTCTCATTATAAGGACGACTGATATAGTGGCTGGTTTACTCATAGTGTCTGTTGTTATGTTTTCAGATCCAGAAAACCTCTCTTCTCCTTGAGGGTGCTGAATAGCGTTGAGGAGTGTTTGGTAGGTGTTGGCCAGGCCCCAGCACAGTGCAGTAAGCTGTGCGTCTTTGGAATCGACAAGATATCTTTTTTTCAAACATTCTGTCACTTCGTCAGTGTCCTGGTTTCTCTAGAAAAGAGTTAATTTTCTTCTTAGTAGCCAGAAAGCACTGTGTTTTGGTTTCAGTATGAGATTTGTTATGAGAAGAATGTTGATAAAGTACTAATGTTATTAGTTGCTGCTGGAGCCCAAGGTCATTGTGTTTGGCTAGTTTGCAGGTGCAAATGATTGGGAGGGGAGAAGCATAGTAATTAGCAAAATGCAAAATTGGCATTTGGATATGCCAATGAGATATTCCATATCATATCACGTCATGTTCAGTATATTAACCAGGGTTGACCAGAAAGCGGAGTATTCTCTTGGGGATCGCTCAGGCTCGCTCTTCCAGGATTCTGGTTTCAGGACTATCTCTGCTCCAGGATCAATAGCTGGGGACTGGCTGGGGGTTGCTTGGTGGGTGATGAGCAACTGCACTGTGTATCACTCATTGTATTGGGTTTTGGTAGTGGGGGGGCATAAGGGTGGCTTCTGTGAGATGCTGCCAGAAACTTCCCATATGTCTGACAGAGTCAATGCCAGCTGGCTCCAAGACGGACCCGCCACTGGCAAGGCCAAGCCAATCAGTAACGATGGTAACGCCTCTGTGATGACATAATTAAGAAGGGGAAGACAAAAAAAAAAAACCCAAAACCCAAAAAAACCCTGCACATTTTGCAGCTGGAGAGAGGAATGTGAATATGTGAGAGAAACAACTCTGCAGACATCAAGGTCAGTGAAGAAGGAAGGGGAGGAGGTGCTCTAGGCTCCAGGTGATTCCCCTGCAACTTGTGGTGAAGATCATGGTGAGGCAGGCTGTCCCCCTGCAGTCCATGGAGATCCATGGTGAAGCAGATGACCACCTGTAGCCCCTGGAGGACCCTACGCCGGAGCAGGGAGATGCCTGAAGGAGGCTGTGACCCCGCGGGAAGCCCGTGCTGGAGCAGGTTCCTGGCAAGACCTGTGGTCCCCGTGGAGAGAGGAACCCACACTGGAGCAGGTTTGCTGGTAGGACTTGTGACCCCGTGGGGGACCTGCACTGGATCAGTCTGTTCCTGAAGGACTGCACGCCATGGAAAGGACCCATGCTGGAGCAGTTTGTGAAGAACTGCAGCCCGTGGGAAGGACACATGTTGGAGAAGTTCGTGGGGGACTGTCTCCCGTGAGAGGGACCCCACGCTGCAGCAGGGGAAGAGTGTGAGGAGCCCTCCCCCTGAGGAGGAAGGAGCAGCAGAAACAATGTGTAATGAACTGAGCCCAACTCCCATTCCCCCCGTGGGGGGAAGGTTTTTTAAGATTTGGTTTTATTTCTCATTGCCCTTCTCTGATTCATTTGGTAATAAAGTAAATTTATTTTCCCCAAGTCAAGTCTGTTTTGCCCATGACAGTAAATGGTGAATGATCTCTCTCTCTCTCCTTTTCTCAACCCAAAAGCCTTTTGTTATATTTTCTCTCCCCTGTTCATTTGAGGAGGGAGTGTGATCACAGAATCACAGAATGTCAGGGATTGGAAGGGACCTCGAAAGATCATCTAGTCCAATGCCCCTGCCGGAGCAGGAACACCTAGATGAGTTCACACAGGAAGGCATCCAGGCGGGTCTTGAATGTCTCCAGAGAAGGAGACTCCACAACCTCCCTGGGCAGCCTGTTCCAGTGCTCTGTTACTCTCACAGTAAAGAAGTTCCTTCTCAAATTTAAGCGGAACCTCCTGTGTTCCAGTTTAAACCCATTGGCCCTTGTCCTATCATTGGACACCACTGTGAAGAGCCTGGCTCCATCCACCTGACACTCACCCTTCATATATTTATAAACATTAATAGATAGAGTGGTGTATTAGGTCTGTCTGGGATGGAGTTGATTTTCCCCGTGGCAGCCCTCAGAGTGCTGTGTTTTGTATTTGGTGGCTCGAGGGGTGTTGATAACACACCAGTGTTTTGGTTCCTGGTGAGCAGTGCTAGCACAGCACCAAGGCTGGCTCTCCAACATTTCCCCCCCACACCAGTAGGCTGGGGTGGGGAAAGTCTTGGGACGGGACACAGCCAGGACAGCTGACCCAAACGGACCAAAGGGATATTCCAGACCATATGACGTCTGCTCAGAAATAAAAGCAAGGAGAACGGAGGGGGAGGTGGGGGGGGCATTCGTTCCTTCCGTTTGTCCTCCGGGAACCGCAACGCGTATGCAAACCCTGCTTCCTGGGAAGTGGCCAAACATCTCCTGCTGATGGGAAGTAGAGAATAAATATTTTGTTCTTTTGCTTCTGCGCTCACAGCTTTGCTTTTGCTTCTATTAAACTGCCTTTGTCTCGACCCACGAGTTTGGGGTTTTTTTTGTTCCAACTTATTTTCTCCCCTCCCCATCTTGCTGAGGAGCGGGGTGATAGAGCGGGCTTTGGTGGGCATCTGGCATCCAGACAGGGTCAATCAACCACGCTCATTTGCATAATAGATTATTACTATTATTATTATTTTAATTAGAAAACTGTTTTTATCTCAACCCATGAGTTTTCTTATTTTAACCTTCTGTTTCTCTCCCCTACTCCTTGGAGTGGGGAGAGTGATACTGTGTTTGACTGAAAGCCCAAGTAGTGAAAACACCACAGTCTTTTTTGGCACCCAATGTAGGGCTCAAAGTGTTGAGATAAAGACAGAATTGACAGGGATGTGATAAAACAAATCTGTGATAAGCGTTTATTATGTGGCCTCTGACTTGGTCAGCGCTGATCAGAACATTGTTTTCTGTGCCCTCAAAGTTGTTTTTAGAGTTGTGATCTGTAGGACCTTACTTGCTATATATGATGTTTGCCAGTATTTATACATGGTTTATCAGCTCCAGGCACTGGATTGGAATGAGGGATGCTGTTTTACTGATTAAGGCTTTCATTGTGCTGTGGGGTGGGGTGCTGGTTTGTAGTATGATAAAATCATGGGTAGTGGGACTGATTTTGTATCTGTATGCAGTGGTGGCAGGTGGCACAGCCAAGCCAGTTCCATCCCCGCATTTTGAGAGCAGTCTGATAGTCATGGTTACCAATTACACATTTTCCTGGGACAGCCAATACAAGGAGGGGACATCTGCCTTTGTTTTCCCGTTCTCCTCCGAATCATTTATAAAAGCCCTGGAGAATTTTGAATACCCTTGGGATGCTCAAACTACCATCACCCTGTTGCGGAATGTGTGTCAGGTTGTGATGTTGTTTAGATCTGCTACAGGTGCTCAGTGCAGATGTCAGTGTTGTGCTGCCGCTCCAGCTCCTCCAACAGACACCGCAGCCACTCCATACCCTGCGACTGACAATGCAGCCACTTCAACCCCTGCTACAGGCACCATTACAGTTACTCCAACCCTGACGCCTACTACAGTTACTCAAACCTCGGTGAAAATCACCACAGATAAACCAGACAAAAAACACATGCCAGTATCAGTCACCCCTATACCAAAGAAGAAATACACAAAGAAATCAGTTCTCATAGTAAGGGATGAAGATGAATTGGGGCCATCATGAGAACAGAAGGAAGAGCCAGAACCAAAGGTAATCACCCTATCCCTATGCCTCAGTGAGCTAAGAGACATCCAAAAGGATCTCAGCTGTCACCCAGGTGAACACATTGCCACTTGGATGCTCCGATGCTGGGACAATGGGGCCAACAGCATGGAGCTAGATGGTAGGGAAGCCAAGCAGTTGGGATCCATTGCCAGAGAAAGTGGCATTGACAAAGCAATTGGGAGAGAGCCACAGACTCTCAACCTCTGGAAGCGACTCCTGTCAAGCGTGAAGGAAAAGTTCACCTTTAAAGATGATATTTTGTGTAATCTAAACAAGTGGGACAACACAGAGAAAGGCATCCAGTGCTTGAGAGAACTAGCTGTGCTGGAAGTGATTTATAGTAACCTGAATGACGAGCAGTTACCCAAAGATCCAGATGAAGTCCCGTGCACAGGAGGCATGTGGCGGAAGGTTCTACAGAACGCATCATCATTGTATGCCAAGTCACTGGCAGCACTAAGCTTCAAAGTTGGAGAGGAGCCAAAGCTGGATTAAATGGCTCACCAGCTCTGGACATACTCTGGACACTCTTTCCTCCTCCTTTTTCTCGGCTGTAGACAAAATGATCCAATAGTTTCAGAAACTCATGTTTGATTCCCCTGCACGTACCAAGGCCTCAGTTGATAAGAATAAGCATTCCTCTGCCCAAGAGAAACAGCACACGCCAAGGGGCACTCTACAGTTTGAATTGTGTGACCATGGAGAGAACATGAGAAAGTGGGATGGTCCTTTTGCTCAAAGACCTGAGTGCGGTTGGTGGGTAATGCAAAAGGATGGGGAAGTCCGATGTGTACCTCAAGGGGATTTGATTTTGCATGAAAATATCCGATGAACTGCATATCATCACTGTTATGGTTGTTGTGTGTTATACTAATGGCTTTATATTGAGAATTTCCCCAGGTTAATGAAGAATGAACTCTGGTGGAACCAGAGACGGCGCCCAGCAACTTCTTTGAGTTTAACATCTTCAACCCACAGACCCTGGGCCCAGACCACACCAGATACGCCAGCTACAAGGTCCGGATGCAGCACACAACAGAGACTACGCATCATCCTCCTGCTGTGTCCAATGTCACCTGCTGCACTGACTGTGCAAATTCCACATTATCTCTCCTACCTTGAAAGACTGTCATGACAGATGGAACCCAAGGTTATGGACTAAATGAACTCAATAGACATTTTTGAAGAAAATGGCTCATAAACTAAGGGAATTATTTTTGTGTATGTATGTGTATATATATATATATATATATATATATATATAAAAAAGTATTAAAAGTGTGAAACCTGAGTGTGACGTAAATTGTATAGAATAAGGGATAGATACTGTCTTGGTTTCGCTAGGATAGAGTTAATTTTCTTTTTAGTAACTAGAATACCTGTGTTTTTGTTTCAGTATGGAATTTGTTATAAGAATGTTGATACAGTACTAATGTTATCACTTGCTGCTGGCCCAAGGTCATTGTGCTTGGCTAGTTTGAAGGTGCAAAGGACTGGGAAGGGAGAAGCATAGTAATTAGCAAAACCCAAAACTGGCATTTAAGTATGCCAATGAAATATTCCATATCATATCACATCATGTCAGTATATTAACCAGGGTTGACCGGAAATGGGGGCTATTCTCAGGCATCGGTCGGCGGTTGGTGAGCAACCGTACTGTGCATCAGTCATTTGCATATTCTCTTATTACTGTTATTATTATTATAGAATCATAGAATAGCTTGGTTGGAAAAGACCATTATGATCACCTAGTCCAACCGTAAACATTGCCAAGTTCACCACTAAACCATGCCCCTAAGTAACACATCTACACATACCTCCAGGGATGGTGACTCCACCACTTCCCTGGGCATCCTTTTCCAATACTTGAGAACCCTTTCAGTGAAGAATTTTTTCCTAATATCCAACCTAAACCTCCCCTCGTGCAACTTAAGGCAATTCCCTCTTGTCCTGTCACTTGTTATTTGGGAGAAGAGACCAACACCCACCTCACTACACCCTCCTTTCAGGTAGTTGTAGACAGTGATAAGGTCTCCCCTCAGCCTCCTCTTCTCCAGACTAAACAATCCCAGTTGCCTCAGCCGCTCCTCATAAGACTTGATCTCCAGGCCCTTCACCAGTTTTGTTGCCCTACTTTGCACAAGCACCAGCAACTCAATGTCCTTCTTGTAGTGAGAGGCCCAGAACTGAACACAGTACTCGAGGTGCGGACTCACCAGTGCCGAGCACAGGGGCACAATCACTTCCCTACTCCTGCTGGCCACACTATTGCTGATACAGGCCAGGATGCTGTTGGCCTTCTTGGCAGCCTGACCTCAATGCTGGCTCACGTTCACCCAGCTGTCGACCAGCACCCTCAGGTCCTTTTCTGCCAGGCAGCTTTCCAGCCACTCTTCCCCAAGCCTGTAGCATTGCATGGGGTTGTTGTGACCAAAGTGCAGGACCCGGCACTTGGTCTTGTTAAACCTCATACAATTGGCCTCAGTCCATCAATCCAGCCTGTCCAGATCCCTTTGCAGAGCCTTCCTACTCTCAAGCAGAGCAACACTCCCGCCCAGCTTGGTGTCATCTGCAAACTTCCCGAGGGTGCACTCAATTCCCTCATGCAGATCATTGATAGAGATGTTAAACAGAGCTAGCCCCAAAACTGAGCCCTGGGGAACACCGCTGGTGATGGACCACCAACTGGATTTAACACCATTCACCACAACTCTCTGGGCTCAGCCATGCAGCTTTTTTTTTATCCAGCAAAGAGTATGCCTGTCTAAGCCTTGAGCCGCCAGCTTCTCTAGGAGAACACTGTGGGAGACAGTGTCAAAGGCCTTGCTACAGTCCAGGTAGACAACATCCACAGCCTTACCCTCATCCACTAGGTGGATCATTTGATCATAGAAGGAGATCAGGTTGGTCAAGCAGGATCTGCCTTTCATGAACCCATGCTGGCTGGGCCTGATTCCCTGGTTGTCCTGCATATGCCACATGAGCGCACTCAAAATGAACCGCTCCATGATCCTCCCCGGCACCGAGGTCAGGCTGACAGGCCTGTAGTTCCCTGGATCCTCCTTCCGGCCCTTCTTGTAGATGGGCGTCACATTGGCAAGCCTCCAGTCTTCTGGGACCTCCCCCTGTTAGCCAGGACTGCTGATAAATGATGGAGAGTGGCTTGGCAAGTTCCTCCGCCAGCTCCCTCAGTACTCTTGGATGGATCCTGTCTGGCCCCATAGACTTGTGAGTGTTCAGGTGGTGTAGCAGGTCATAAACAGCTTCCTCCTGAATTATGGGGGGTTTATTCTGTTCTCCATCCCCGTCTTCTGTTGGTGCTTTAAGAGCCGAAGCTGCAGGCGGCTTCAGACTTGAGCAATTAATTCCTGACCTTGAGTGAAAAACAAAACAAAGTGGAAAAAACGCGCAAGAATGTGTATGAGACAAGATAAGGGATGGCTTATGTGCTGTAATCAGTAACCAGTCAGAAGTAAAAGAATGGCTCATGGACAAGTGGAATTATCCAGTCATGTCAATTGTTTAGGCGCGTGTGTGATAAGCGGCAACGAATCAAAAGTGAAAGATTGCCGCGTGCTTGGGGCGTGGAGGAGGAAAAAAGGATATATAAGCAGTGCAAAGCTTCAATAGAGTGCTGATGCCTGATGCCTGAAGACATCTCCGTGTTGGTCATTTCTTCATCCGCCGCAGTCTTCCAGCTCAGGGGGCTGAATACCCTGAGGATAACTGGTCTGGCTATTAAAGACTGAGGCAAAGAAGGCATTAAGTATCTCAGCCTTTTCCTCATCCTTGGTGGCAGTGTTGCCCTCTGAATCCAATAAAGGATGGCGATTCTCCTTCCCTCTCTTTTTGTTGTTAATGTATTTGTAAAAACACTTTTTATCTCTAACAACAGTGGCCAGATTGAGTTCTAGCTGGGCCTTTGCCTTTCTAATTTTCTCTCTGCAGGACCTAACAAGATCCCTGTGCTCTTCTTGAGTTTCCTGCCCCTTCTTCCAGAGATGGTAAACTCTCTTTTTTTTCCTGAGTCCCAGCAAGAGCTCCCTGTTCAGCCAGGCCGGTCGTTTTCCTCACCTGTTCGTCTTGCAGCACATGAGGACAGTCTGCTCCTGAGCCTTTAAGACTTCCTTCTTGAAGAATGTCCAGGCTTCCTGGAACCCTTTGCCCTTCAGAGCTATCTCCCAAGGGACTCTCTCAACCAGTGTCCCGAACAGGCCAAAGTTTGCCCTCCAGAAGTCCATGGTAGTGGTCTTGCTAATCCCCCTCCTTACTCCACCAACAATCAAGAACTTTTTACCATTTTATGGTCACTTAGCCCAAGACAGCCTCCGGCCACCACATCTCCCACCAGTCCTTCTCTGTTGGTAAACAGCAGGTCAAGCAAGGCACCTCCCCTGGTGGGCTCACTTACCAGCTGTGTCAGGAAGTTGTCTTCCACACACAGTCCAGAATCCTCCTAGACTGTTTTCCCCTCTGCTGTGTTGTATTTCCAGCAGGCATCCAGTAAGTTCAAGTCCCCCACGAGAACAAGGGCTAGCGATTGTGAGACTTTTGCCAGCCTCTCGTAGAAGACTTCATCTGCCGCTTCATTCTGGTTGGGTGGTCTGTAGCAGACTGCCAACAGGATATCTGCCTTGTTGGCCTTTCCCTTCGTTCTTACCCATAAGCACTCGACCTCATCATCACAGACTTCAAGCTCTATACAATCAAAACACTCCTTAACAGGAGTTAGGAGCCACCCCACCACCCCTCCTTCCTTGCCTGTTCCTCCTGAAGAGCTTATAGCCATCCACTGCAGCACTCCAGTCATGAGAGTCATCCCACCATGTTTCTGTGATGGCGACTATGTCATAGCTACCCTGCTGCACAATGGCTTCCAGCTCCTCCTGCTTATTGCCCATGCTGCATGCATTGGTGTAGATGCACTTGAGCTGGGCTATAGATTTCATGCCCAACATTGGCATACTGCCCTGGGCTCATCTCTATTGAGCCTAGTTATATCCCCTTCAAACCTAGTTTAAAGCCCTCTCAATGAGCCCTGCCAACTCCTGAGCAAGAATCCTTTTCCCCCTTTGAGACAGCTGAAATCCCATACTTGCCCATATTCTCCCACATGCCTTGCCACCCATGACCACACTGCCATGGGGTTGGGGTCATATTCCTAAATAGCTCATTAGTCTTAGAAAAAGCCAAAAAATATTCTTAAGAAATACCAAGAGAAGTATTTTGACTACCCAAGGATCTTAAATATACTAAAAAATTGTAATGAGGGAGAAACATCACAGAAGAAGATGGTGAAGGTGCCGTTCTGTATTTCCTCCACAAAAAAACTTCTCAGAGAAAGAAGTATATTTTTTAATTGTCTCCATGAGGTGGTACCTGAAGTACTATGGCTATGCACTTTTTAGAAATGACAGGCTAGCAAGGCAAGGCGAGGTGGTGAAGTTTCTCTTTATGTGAGAGAGCAACTGGAATGTATTGAGCTCTGCCTTGGGGTGGATGAAGAACAAATTGAGAGCTTAAGAGTGAGAATCAAGGGGCAGGCTAATATGGGTGACACTGTTGTAGGTGTTTACTCTAGGCCACCTGATCAGGAAGAGGAAGTTGATGAGGCCTTCTACAGACAGTTGGACATAGCCTCACGATCACAGGTGCTGGTTCTCATGGGAGACTTCAACCACCCTGATGTTTGCTGGAAAGACAACACAGCTAGGCACACACAGTCCAGGAGATTCCTGCAGAGTATTGATGATAACTTTTAGACACAGGTGGTGGAGAAGCCAACAAGAAGAGGAGTGCTGCTGGACCTTGTACTAATGAACAAAGAAGGACTGGTTGAGGATGTGAAAGTCGGAGGCAGCCTTGGCTGCAGTGACCACGAGATGGTGGAGTTCAGGATCCTGTGTGGAAGAAGCAGGGCCGTAAGTTTGCAACCCTGGACTTCAGGAGAGCTAACTTTAGCCTCTTCAAAGACCTACTTGGAGGAATCCCATGGGTTAGCACTCTAGAAGGTAGATGGGTCCAAGAGAGTTGGTTGATATTCAAGCACCACTTCCTCCAAGCTCAATATCGATGCATCCCTATGAGTAAGAAATCAATCAAAGGAGGCAGGAGACCTGCATGGATGAGCAAGGAGCTTCTGGAAAAGCTCATATGCAAGAAGGAAGCTTACTGAACGTGGAAAAAGGGACTGGCCACTTGGGAGGAATATAGGAACTTTGTCAGAGTATGCAGGGATACAACAAGGAAGGCTAAGGCCCACTTAGAATTGAATCTGGTGAGGGATATCAAGGACAACAGGAAAGGCTGCTTCAAGTACATCAGCAGCAAAAGGAAGACCAAGGAGAATGTGGGCTCGCTGCTGAAAGAGGTGGGTGCCCTGGTGATGGGGGATACAGAGAAAGCAGAGTTACTGAATGCCACCTTTGCTTCAGTCTTTACTGCTAAGGCTGGCCCTCAGGAGTCCCAGACTCTAGAAGTAAGAGACAAAGTCTAGAGAAAGGAAAACTTTCCCTTGGTGGATGACGATCAGGTTAGAGATCATTCAGGCAAACTCAACATTCACAAATCCATGGACCCCGATGGGATGCACCCACAAGTGCTGAGAGAGCTGGCAGATGTTATTGCTAAGCCACTCTCCATTATCTCTGAAAGATCATGGAGAACAGGAGAGGTGCCTGAGGACTGGAGGAAAGCCAGTGTCGCTCCAGTCTTCAAAAAGGGCAAGAAGGAGGACCAAGGAAACTGCAGGCCAGTCAGCCTCAACTCCATCCCTGGAAAGATGATGGAACAGCTCATTCTCAATGTCATTTCTAATCATCTGGAGGAAAATAAGATTATCAGGAGTAGTCAACATGGATTCACCAAGGGGAAATCATGCTTGACCAATCTGATAGACCTCCGTGATGGCATGACTGGCTGGGTAAATGAGGGGAGAGCAGTGGATGTTGTCTACCTCGACTTGAGCAAGGCTTTTGATTCTGTCTCCCATAATATCCTCATAGATAAGCTTAGGAAGCGTGGGTTAGATGATCGGACAGTGAGGTGGATTGAGAACTGGATGAATGGCAGGGCTCAGAGGGTTGGGATCAGCGGCGCAGTCTAGTTGTAAGCCTGTAGCTAGTGGTGTCCCCCAGGGGTCAGTACTGGGTCCAGCCTTGTTCAACATATTTATCAGTGACCTGGATGAAGGGACAGAGTGTACCCTCAGCAAGTTTGCTGATGATACGAAACTGGGAGGAGTGGCTGACACACTGGAAGGCTGTGCGGCCATTCAGCAAGATCTGGACAGGCTGGAGAGTTGGGCGCAGAGGAACCTGATGAAGTTCAATAAAGGCAAGTGTAGAGGCCTGCACCTAGGGAGGGATAACCCCATGCACCAGTGCAGGTTAGGGGTTGACCTGCTGGAAAGCAGCTCTGCGGAGAAGGACCTGGGAGTCCTGGTGGACAGTAAGTTAACCAAGAGCCAGCAATGTGCCCTTGTGGCCAAGAAGGCCAATGGTATCCTGGGGTGCATTAAGAAGGGTGTGGCCAGCAGGTCGAGGGAGGTTCTCCTCCCCCTCTACTCTGCCCTGGTGAGGCCACATCTGGAGTACTGCGTCCAGTTCTGAGCTCCCCAGTTCAAGAAAGACAAGGAACTACTGGAGAGAGTCCAGCGGAGGGCTACAAAGATGATTAAGGGACTGGAGCATGTCTCTTATGAGGAAAGGCTGAGGGAGCTGGGTCTGTTTAGCCTGGAGAAGGCTGAGAGGGGATCTTATCAATGCTTATAAATATCTGAAGGACAGGTGTGATGGGGATGGGGCCAGACTCTTTTCCGTGGTGCTCAGTGACAGGACAAGGGGCAATGGGCACAAAGTGGAACACAGGAAGTTCCATCTGAAGATGAGGGAAAATTTCTTTACTGTGAGGGTGACAGAGCACTGGAACAGGCTGCCCAGAGAGGTTGTGGAGTCTCCTTCACTGGAGGTATTCAAAACCCACCTGGATGCGATCCTGTGTAATCTGCTCTAGATATACCTGCTTTGGCAGGGGGGTTGGACTAAATGATCTCGAGGTCTCTTCCAACCCTACCATTCTGTGATTCTGTCATTCTGTGATACAGTAAAGACTTCAGTACAGATCCCAAATACCAGATTAAGATCAAGGCCAGTGTTTTAACAATAAATCTCCCAGACAAATCGTCACTAAGTGCTACAGAGCACAGTAAACTGCAAAAGCCATCACCAATCTTTAACATGTACAGCAAAAAAAATCCCAGAATGGTACAGATCAGATAAACTAATATTGAAAACAGATGAATCAATATCGTGACTCACAACTGTTAACAGATATAAATTCCTTCTAATATGCTCTGGACAACCTGCTATTATCTCAAACCCTTCGAGCCCCACATTGGGTGCCAAAAAGGGCTGTCATTTGCTGGCTGACCCCCAGCAACTAAGCACCACACAGCTGCTCACTCACTCCCTCCCCACCCAGCGGGATGGAGGAGAGAATCAGAAGCACAAAAGTGAGAAAACTCGTGGGTTGAGATAAAACCAGTTTAATTAAAAAAAACAATAAATTGTAAGGAAAAGGGAAAAAAATAACAGAGAGAGAGAAATAAAACCCAAGAAAAACAAGTGATGCAAATGAAAACAATTTCTCACCATCAACTAACTGACTGATGCCCAGTCAGTCCCCAAGGAGCAACCCCTCCCCTCTGCCAACCTCCACCCTAGTTTTATTGCTGAGCATGATGTCATATGGTCTGGAATATCCCTTTGGTCAGCTGGGGTCAGTTGTCCCAACTTTGTGCCCTCCCAATTTTTTGTGCACCTTCAACCTACTCGCTGGTGAGGTGGTGTGAGAAGCAGAAAAGGCCTTGACTCTATGTAAGCACTGCTCAGAAATAACGAAAACATTTCTGTATTATCAAGGCTATTTCCAGCACATATCCAAAACATAGACCCATACTAGCTACCATGAAAAAAATTAACTCTATCCCAGCCAAAACCAGCACATTCTGCAGAGAGTTTCATTACATAGCTCAGAGGAGTGAACTAATGCATTAGAAAAGGAAGAAAAAAAGTTTAGATTCTGATGATTTAAAAGTCACTACTAGCTGTTTGAGTATTGATGTACCTAAAACCAGCAAGCTGATATGCTCATTTTCCGGTTCCAAATTACTGCTAACAATTATAAATACCTCTACCCAACTGCCAGATCCTCTTTTCTTTTTTTTTTTTTTTTCCCCTCAGGTTGTAGTGCACTCATGTGCTGAATACAAAAAAAAAATCCAATATAATAAATATAATATGATATAATATACATTAAGCACATTCATAGCATTCATAAAGCCTATTAAAAAAGATACCATATATGGACTCCTGATTAATGTGAGGCCTTGTGCAGCTCAGAGTAAAAGGCACAGAGGCAGGAGGGAAGAAATGAGAGATGAGTCTTTAGTCCAGGGTTTCGGTCACTGAGTAAGGAGGGAGGTTCTACATCTTTCACATCCTTTCCCTGTAGGAGTCTGTTCTCAGGCTGGAGAGAGACTGCTACCTACTGTGCACCCAGTAAGAAACAGGACCTTCCATCATCTTTGCTAAGTCGTGGGGAACGGGAGAGGTGCCTGAGGACTGGAGGAAAGCAAATGTCACTCCAATCGGCAAGTCTAGTGGAGTCCCTCAAGGGTCGGTACTAGGACCAGTATTATTCAATATATTCATCAATGACGCCAGAAGGCTGTGCTGCCATCCAGTGAGACCTGGACAGGCTGGAGAGCTGGGCAGGGAAAAACTTAATGAAATATAATAAGGGCAAGTAATATAATAAGGGAGGAAAGGACCGTCTGGAACGAGTCCGGAGCAGGGCTCATTGAGAGGGCTTTAAACTAGGTTTGAAGGGGATATAACTAGGCTCAATAGAGATGAGCCCAGGGCAGTATGCCAATGTTGGGCATGAAATCTATAGCCCAGCTCAAGTGCATCTACACCAATGCATGCAGCATGGGCAATAAGCAGGAGGAGCTGGAAGCCATTGTGCAGCAGGGTAGCTATGACATAGTCGCCATCACAGAAACATGGTGGGATGACTCTCATGACTGGAGTGCTGCAGTGGATGGCTATAAGCTCTTCAGGAGGAACAGGCAAGGAAGGAGGGGTGGTGGGGTGGCTCCTAACTCCTGTTAAGGAGTGTTTTGATTGTATAGAGCTTGAAGTCTGTGATGATGAGGTCGAGTGCTTATGGGTAAGAACGAAGGGAAAGGCCAACAAGGCAGATATCCTGTTGGCAGTCTGCTACAGACCACCCAACCAGAATGAAGCGGCAGATGAAGTCTTCTACGAGAGGCTGGCAAAAGTCTCACAATCGCTAGCCCTTGTTCTCGTGGGGGACTTGAACTTACTGGATGCCTGCTGGAAATACAACACAGCAGAGGGGGAAAACAGTCTAGGAGGATTCTGGACTGTGTGTGGAAGACAACTTCCTGACACAGCTGGTAAGTGAGCCCACCAGGGGAGGTGCCTTGCTTGACCTGCTGTTTACCAACAGAGAAGGACTGGTGGGAGATGTGGTGGCCGGAGGCTGTCTTGGGCTAAGTGACCATAAAATGGTAAAAAGTTCTTGATTGTTGGTGGAGTAAGGAGGGGGATTAGCAAGACCACTACCATGGACTTCTGGAGGGCAAACTTTGGCCTGTTCGGGACACTGGTTGAGAGAGTCCCTTGGGAGATAGCTCTGAAGGGCAAAGGGTTCCAGGAAGCCTGGACATTCTTCAAGAAGGAAGTCTTAAAGGCTCAGGAGCAGACTGTCCTCATGTGCTGCAAGACGAACAGGTGAGGAAAACGACCGGCCTGGCTGAACAGGGAGCTCTTGCTGGGACTCAGGAAAAAAAAGAGAGTTTACCATCTCTGGAAGAAGGGGCAGGAAACTCAAGAAGAGCACAGGGATCTTGTTAGGTCCTGCAGAGAGAAAATTAGAAAGGCAAAGGCCCAGCTAGAACTCAATCTGGCCACTGTTGTTAGAGATAAAAAGTGTTTTTACAAATACATTAACAACAAAAAGAGAGGGAAGGAGAATCGCCATCCTTTATTGGATTCAGAGGGCAACACTGCCACCAAGGATGAGGAAAAGGCTGAGATACTTAATGCCTTCTTTGCCTCAGTCTTTAATAGCCAGACCAGTTATCCTCAGGGTATTCAGCCCCCTGAGCTGGAAGACTGCGGCGGATGAAGAAATGACCAACACGGAGATGTCTTCAGGCATCAGGCATCAGCACTCTATTGAAGCTTTGCACTGCTTATATATCCTTTTTTCCTCCTCCACGCCCCAAGCACGCGGCAATCTTTCACTTTTGATTCGTTGCCGCTTATCACACACGCGCCTAAACAATTGACATGACTGGATAATTCCACTTGTCCATGAGCCATTCTTTTACTTCTGACTGGTTACTGATTACAGCACATAAGCCATCCCTTATCTTGTCTCATACACATTCTTGCGCGTTTTTTCCACTTTGTTTTGTTTTTCACTCAAGGTCAGGAATTAATTGCTCAAGTCTGAAGCCGCCTGCAGCTTCGGCTCTTAAAGCACCAACAGAAGACGGGGATGGAGAACAGAATAAACCCCCCATAATTCAGGAGGAAGCTGTTTATGACCTGCTACACCACCTGAACACTCACAAGTCTATGGGGCCAGACAGGATCCATCCAAGAGTACTGAGGGAGCTGGCGGAGGAACTTGCCAAGCCACTCTCCATCATTTATCAGCAGTCCTGGCTAACAGGGGGAGGTCCCAGAAGACTGGAGGCTTGCCAATGTGACGCCCATCTACAAGAAGGGCCGGAAGGAGGATCCAGGGAACTACAGGCCTGTCAGCCTGACCTCGGTGCCGGGGAGGATCATGGAGCGGTTCATTTTGAGTGCGCTCATGTGGCATATGCAGGACAACCAGGGAATCAGGCCCAGCCAGCATGGGTTCATGAAAGGCAGATCCTGCTTGACCAACCTGATCTCCTTCTATGATCAAATGATCCACCTAGTGGATGAGGGTAAGGCTGTGGATGTTGTCTACCTGGACTGTAGCAAGGCCTTTGACACTGTCTCCCACAGTGTTCTCCTAGAGAAGCTGGCGGCTCAAGGCTTAGACAGGCATACTCTTTGCTGGATAAAAAAAAAGCTGCATGGCTGAGCCCAGAGAGTTGTGGTGAATGGTGTTAAATCCAGTTGGTGGTCCATCACCAGCGGTGTTCCCCAGGGCTCAGTTTTGGGGCTAGCTCTGTTTAACATCTCTATCAATGATCTGCATGAGGGAATTGAGTGCACCCTCGGGAAGTTTGCAGATGACACCAAGCTGGGCGGGAGTGTTGCTCTGCTTGAGAGTAGGAAGGCTCTGCAAAGGGATCTGGACAGGCTGGATTGATGGACTGAGGCCAATTGTATGAGGTTTAACAAGACCAAGTGCCGGGTCCTGCACTTTGGTCACAACAACCCCATGCAATGCTACAGGCTTGGGGAAGAGTGGCTGGAAAGCTGCCTGGCAGAAAAGGACCTGAGGGTGCTGGTCGACAGCTGGGTGAACGTGAGCCAGCATTGAGGTCAGGCTGCCAAGAAGGCCAACAGCATCCTGGCCTGTATCAGCAATAGTGTGGCCAGCAGGAGTAGGGAAGTGATTGTGCCCCTGTGCTCGGCACTGGTGAGTCCGCACCTCGAGTACTGTGTTCAGTTCTGGGCCTCTCACTACAAGAAGGACATTGAGTTGCTGGTGCTTGTGCAAAGTAGGGCAACAAAACTGGTGAAGGGCCTGGAGATCAAGTCTTATGAGGAGCGGCTGAGGCAACTGGGATTGTTTAGTCTGGAGAAGAGGAGGCTGAGGGGAGACCTTATCACTGTCTACAACTACCTGAAAGGAGGGTGTAGTGAGGTGGGTGTTGGTCTCTTCTCCCAAATAACAAGTGACAGGACAAGAGGGAATTGCCTTAAGTTGCACGAGGGGAGGTTTAGGTTGGATATTAGGAAAAAATTCTTCACTGAAAGGGTTCTCAAGTATTGGAAAAGGATGCCCAGGGAAGTGGTGGAGTCACCATCCCTGGAGGTATGTGTAGATGTGTTACTTAGGGGCATGGTTTAGTGGTGAACTTGGCAATGTTTACGGTTGGACTAGGTGATCATAATGGTCTTTTCCAACCAAGCTATTCTATGATTCTATAATAATAATAACAGTAATAAGAGAATATGCAAATGACTGATGCACAGTACGGTTGCTCACCAACCGCCGACCGATGCCTGAGAATAGCCCCCATTTCCGGTCAACCCTGGTTAATATACTGACATGATGTGATATGATATGGAATATTTCATTGGCATACTTAAATGCCAGTTTTGGGTTTTGCTAATTACTATGCTTCTCCCTTCCCAGTCCTTTGCACCTTCAAACTAGCCAAGCACAATGACCTTGGGCCAGCAGCAAGTGATAACATTAGTACTGTATCAACATTCTTATAACAAATTCCATACTGAAACAAAAACACAGGTATTCTAGTTACTAAAAAGAAAATTAACTCTATCCTAGCGAAACCAAGACAGTATCTATCCCTTATTCTATACAATTTACGTCACACTCAGGTTTCACACTTTTAATACTTTTTTATATATATATATATATATATATATATATATACACATACATACACAAAAATAATTCCCTTAGTTTATGAGCCATTTTCTTCAAAAATGTCTATTGAGTTCATTTAGTCCATAACCTTGGGTTCCATCTGTCATGACAGTCTTTCAAGGTAGGAGAGATAATGTGGAATTTGCACAGTCAGTGCAGCAGGTGACATTGGACACAGCAGGAGGATGATGCGTAGTCTCTGTTGTGTGCTGCATCCGGACCTTGTAGCTGGCGTATCTGGTGTGGTCTGGGCCCAGGGTCTGTGGGTTGAAGATGTTAAACTCAAAGAAGTTGCTGGGCGCCGTCTCTGGTTCCACCAGAGTTCATTCTTCATTAACCTGGGGAAATTCTCAATATAAAGCCATTAGTATAACACACAACAACCATAACAGTGATGATATGCAGTTCATCGGATATTTTCATGCAAAATCAAATCCCCTTGAGGTACACATCGGACTTCCCCATCCTTTTGCATTACCCACCAACCGCACTCAGGTCTTTGAGCAAAAGGACCATCCCACTTTCTCATGTTCTCTCCATGGTCACACAATTCAAACTGTAGAGTGCCCCTTGGCGTGTGCTGTTTCTCTTGGGCAGAGGAATGCTTATTCTTATCAACTGAGGCCTTGGTACGTGCAGGGGAATCAAACATGAGTTTCTGAAACTATTGGATCATTTTGTCTACAGCCGAGAAAAAGGAGGAGGAAAGAGTGTCCAGAGTATGTCCAGAGCTGGTGAGCCATTTAATCCAGCTTTGGCTCCTCTCCAACTTTGAAGCTTAGTGCTGCCAGTGACTTGGCATACAATGATGATGCGTTCTGTAGAACCTTCCGCCACATGCCTCCTGTGCACGGGACTTCATCTGGATCTTTGGGTAACTGCTCGTCATTCAGGTTACTATAAATCACTTCCAGCACAGCTAGTTCTCTCAAGCACTGGATGCCTTTCTCTGTGTTGTCCCACTTGTTTAGATTACACAAAATATCATCTTTAAAGGTGAACTTTTCCTTCACGCTTGACAGGAGTCGCTTCCAGAGGTTGAGAGTCTGTGGCTCTCTCCCAATTGCTTTGTCAATGCCACTTTCTCTGGCAATGGATCCCAACTGCTTGGCTTCCCTACCATCTAGCTCCATGCTGTTGGCCCCATTGTCCCAGCATCGGAGCATCCAAGTGGCAATGTGTTCACCTGGGTGACAGCTGAGATCCTTTTGGATGTCTCTTAGCTCACTGAGGCATAGGGATAGGGTGATTACCTTTGGTTCTGGCTCTTCCTTCTGTTCTCATGATGGCCCCAATTCATCTTCATCCCTTACTATGAGAACTGATTTCTTTGTGTATTTCTTCTTTGGTATAGGGGTGACTGATACTGGCATGTGTTTTTTGTCTGGTTTATCTGTGGTGATTTTCACCGAGGTTTGAGTAACTGTAGTAGGCGTCAGGGTTGGAGTAACTGTAATGGTGCCTGTAGCAGGGGTTGAAGTGGCTGCATTGTCAGTCGCAGGGTATGGAGTGGCTGCGGTGTCTGTTGGAGGAGCTGGAGCGGCAGCACAACACTGACATCTGCACTGAGCACCTGTAGCAGATCTAAACAACATCACAACCTGACACACATTCCGCAACAGGGTGATGGTAGTTTGAGCATCCCAAGGGTATTCAAAATTCTCCAGGGCTTTTATAAATGATTCGGAGGAGAACGGGAAAACAAAGGCAGATGTCCCCTCCTTGTATTGGCTGTCCCAGGAAAATGTGTAATTGGTAACCATGACTATCAGACTGCTCTCAAAATGCGGGGATGGAACTGGCTTGGCTGTGCCACCTGCCACCACTGCATACAGATACAAAATCAGTCCCACTACCCATGATTTTATCATACTACAAACCAGCACCCCACCCCACAGCACAATGAAAGCCTTAATCAGTAAAACAGCATCCCTCATTCCAATCCAGTGCCTGGAGCTGATAAACCATGTATAAATACTGGCAAACATCATATATAGCAAGTAAGGTCCTACAGATCACAACTCTAAAAACAACTTTGAGGGCACAGAAAACAATGTTCTGATCAGCGCTGACCAAGTCAGAGGCCACATAATAAACGCTTATCACAGATTTGTTTTATCACATCCCTGTCAATTCTGTCTTTATCTCAACACTTTGAGCCCTACATTGGGTGCCAAAAAAGACTGTGGTGTTTTCACTACTTGGGCTTTCAGTCAAACACAGTATCACTCTCCCCACTCCAAGGAGTAGGGGAGAGAAACAGAAGGTTAAAATAAGAAAACTCATGGGTTGAGATAAAAACAGTTTTCTAATTAAAATAATAATAATAGTAATAATCTATTATGCAAATGAGCGTGGTTGATTGACCCTGTCTGGATGCCAGATGCCCACCAAAGCCCGCTCTATCACCCCGCTCCTCAGCAAGATGGGGAGGGGAGAAAATAAGTTGGAACAAAAAAAACCCCAAACTCGTGGGTCGAGACAAAGGCAGTTTAATAGAAGCAAAAGCAAAGCTGTGAGCGCAGAAGCAAAAGAACAAAATATTTATTCTCTACTTCCCATCAGCAGGAGATGTTTGGCCACTTCCCAGGAAGCAGGGTTTGCATACGCGTTGCGGTTCCCGGAGGACAAACGGAAGGAACGAATGCCCCCCCCACCTCCCCCTCCGTTCTCCTTGCTTTTATTTCTGAGCAGACGTCATATGGTCTGGAATATCCCTTTGGTCCGTTTGGGTCAGCTGTCCTGGCTGTGTCCCGTCCCAAGACTTTCCCCACCCCAGCCTACTGGTGTGGGGGGGAAATGTTGGAGAGCCAGCCTTGGTGCTGTGCTAGCACTGCTCACCAGGAACCAAAACACTGGTGTGTTATCAACACCCCTCGAGCCACCAAATACAAAACACAGCACTCTGAGGGCTGCCACGGGGAAAATCAACTCCATCCCAGACAGACCTAATACACCACTCTATCTATTAATGTTTATAAATATATGAAGGGTGAGTGTCAGGTGGATGGAGCCAGGCTCTTCACAGTGGTGTCCAATGATAGGACAAGGGCCAATGGGTTTAAACTGGAACACAGGAGGTTCCGCTTAAATTTGAGAAGGAACTTCTTTACTGTGAGAGTAACAGAGCACTGGAACAGGCTGCCCAGGGAGGTTGTGGAGTCTCCTTCTCTGGAGACATTCAAGACCCGCCTGGATGCCTTCCTGTGTGAACTCATCTAGGTGTTCCTGCTCCGGCAGGGGCATTGGACTAGATGATCTTTCGAGGTCCCTTCCAATCCCTGACATTCTGTGATTCTGTGATCACACTCCCTCCTCAAATGAACAGGGGAGAGAAAATATAACAAAAGGCTTTTGGGTTGAGAAAAGGAGAGAGAGAGAGATCATTCACCATTTACTGTCATGGGCAAAACAGACTTGACTTGGGGAAAATAAATTTACTTTATTACCAAATGAATCAGAGAAGGGCAATGAGAAATAAAACCAAATCTTAAAAAACCTTCCCCCCACGGGGGGAATGGGAGTTGGGCTCAGTTCATTACACATTGTTTCTGCTGCTCCTTCCTCCTCAGGGGGAGGGCTCCTCACACTCTTCCCCTGCTGCAGCGTGGGGTCCCTCTCACGGGAGACAGTCCCCCACGAACTTCTCCAACATGTGTCCTTCCCACGGGCTGCAGTTCTTCACAAACTGCTCCAGCATGGGTCCTTTCCATGGCGTGCAGTCCTTCAGGAACAGACTGATCCAGTGCAGGTCCCCCACGGGGTCACAAGTCCTACCAGCAAACCTGCTCCAGTGTGGGTTCCTCTCTCCACGGGGACCACAGGTCTTGCCAGGAACCTGCTCCAGCACGGGCTTCCCGCGGGGTCACAGCCTCCTTCAGGCATCTCCCTGCTCCGGCGTAGGGTCCTCCAGGGGCTACAGGTGGTCATCTGCTTCACCATGGATCTCCATGGACTGCAGGGGGACAGCCTGCCTCACCATGATCTTCACCACAAGTTGCAGGGGAATCACCTGGAGCCTAGAGCACCTCCTCCCCTTCCTTCTTCACTGACCTTGATGTCTGCAGAGTTGTTTCTCTCACATATTCACATTCCTCTCTCCAGCTGCAAAATGTGCAGGGTTTTTTTGGGTTTTGGGTTTTTTTTTTTGTCTTCCCCTTCTTAATTATGTCATCACAGAGGCGTTACCATCGTTACTGATTGGCTTGGCCTTGCCAGTGGCGGGTCCGTCTTGGAGCCAGCTGGCATTGACTCTGTCAGACATATGGGAAGTTTCTGGCAGCATCTCACAGAAGCCACCCTTATGCCCCCCCACTACCAAAACCCAATACAATGAGTGATACACAGTGCAGTTGCTCATCACCCACCAAGCAACCCCCAGCCAGTCCCCAGCTATTGATCCTGGAGCAGAGATAGTCCTGAAACCAGAATCCTGGAAGAGCGAGCCTGAGCGATCCCCAAGAGAATACTCCGCTTTCTGGTCAACCCTGGTTAATATACTGAACATGACGTGATATGATATGGAATATCTCATTGGCATATCCAAATGCCAATTTTGCATTTTGCTAATTACTATGCTTCTCCCCTCCCAATCATTTGCACCTGCAAACTAGCCAAACACAATGACCTTGGGCTCCAGCAGCAACTAATAACATTAGTACTTTATCAACATTCTTCTCATAACAAATCTCATACTGAAACCAAAACACAGTGCTTTCTGGCTACTAAGAAGAAAATTAACTCTTTTCTAGAGAAACCAGGACACTGACGAAGTGACAGAATGTTTGAAAAAAAGATATCTTGTCGATTCCAAAGACGCACAGCTTACTGCACTGTGCTGGGGCCTGGCCAACACCTACCAAACACTCCTCAACGCTATTCAGCACCCTCAAGGAGAAGAGAGGTTTTCTGGATCTGAAAACATAACAACAGACACTATGAGTAAACCAGCCACTATATCAGTCGTCCTTATAATGAGAAAGAAATGACAGAAGTGGAAGTCAACTTGTCTAGTAAGGGATGAAGAAGCTTCTTTTAAGAGGGAACAGGAGAAAGAATCAGTAGAGGTATCCTGTTCTGCAGCAGAGTAGTCACAAGAACAGAAGGTGGAAGAGACTGAAATAATAAATGCGACAGAAACCATCTGAATCCCTATTGCTAAGCGAGCTGCAAGATATGCAAAAAGATTTTAGGCATCAACCAGGCAAGCAAATTCTCAGCTGGTTACTCCGATACTGGGATATTGGGGCCAATAGTCAGGAATAAGAGGGTAAGGAAACCTGGCAGCTGGGATCCCGTGCTAGGGCTAACATCATTGACAAAGGGATTGGAAAAAAGACAGGAGTCCTCAGTCTTTGGTGGTGACTCCTGTTGAGTGTGAAGGACAGGTATCCCTTCAAGGAAGATCTTGCAAATTCCCAAAGCAAATGGACTAACACTGAGGGAGGTATCCATTATCTGAGGGAATTAGCTATGGTGGAGGTGATCTATAACAACCTGGATAACGACCAGGTATCCAAAGATCCGGATAAAATCCGGTGCATGCAGTCCATGTGGCAAAAGTTTATACAAAGTGCACTGATGATATATGCTAACACCCTGGTGATAATGAGTTGGACAAACACGGAGGCACTATGGATGGACTGGCCAGACAACTCTGAGAATACGAAGATAATCTCGAATGTTTCTTATGGACCTGCATCTCGGCTGTGGAGAAACTTACCCAAAAAATTGTCTGAGCAATCCACGAAGGATAGATCTTCCTCATCCGCACCAACCAAGGTCTCAGCTATTAAGAGTCAGCTTTATTCTGTTCAAGGGAGAGGGTACTGGTGGCGCATACCACGTGCCACCCTGTGGTTCTATCTGCATGACAGGGAGAGGACATGAGAAAGTGGGGTGGTAAACCTACCTGGAGACTAGAAGCTTGGGTATAGGAACCGCAAGGAAAAACAACAGCCAAAAGGCATACATCCAGGAAAATTACTGCTACATTGTGTCTGTTGGGCAGAGTAGAAGGACTGATCATACTTTTGACCCAGGGAATGGGGGTTGGGGTCAGTTCATCACACGTTGTTTCTGCCACTCCTTCCTCCTCAGGGGGAGGACTTCTTCCCTCACACTAGCGTGGGGTCCCTCTCACAAAAGGTAGTCCTCTACAAACTTCTCCAACATAAGTTCTTCTGGAACTGCTTTAGCATGGGTCCTTTCCATGGGGTGCAGTCCTTCAGGAACGCACTGCTCCAGCGTGGGTCTCCCACAGGGTCACAAGTCCTGCCAGCAAACCTGCTCCAGCATGGGCTCCTGTCCCCACTGGGCCACAGGTCCTGACAGGAACCTGCTCCAGTGCGGGCTTCCCACGGGGTCACAGCCTCCTTTAGGCATCTACCTGCTTCGGCATGGGGTCCTCCACAGGCTACAGGAGGTCATCTGTTCCACCATGGACCTCCATGGACTGCAGGGGGACAGCCTGCCTCACCATGGTCTTCACCACAGGTTGCGGGGGAATCTCTGCTCCGGCGCCTGGAGCACCTCCTCCCCCTCCTTCCTCCCTGACTTTGGTATCTGCAAGGGTTGTTTCTTTCACATCTTCTCACTCCTCTCTCTAGCTGCAAAGTGTGCAGCTATTTTTTTCTCTTCCCCTTTTTTTTCTTAATTATGTTATCCCAGAGGCGCTACTGATGGGCTCGGCCTTGGCCAGGGGCGGGTCTGTCTTGGAGCCGGCTGGCATTGGCTGTGTCAGACATGGGGGAAGCTTCTGGCAGCTTCTCACAGAAGCCACCCCCATGTCCCCCCCCGCTACCAAACCCTGGCCATGCAAACCCAGTGCAATCACTCACTTATATACATATACATATACATATATATATATATATATATATATGTGTGTATATTTGTTATAATTATTATTATTATTACTATTTTAATTTCCTTTTACTGTAATTATTAAATTGTTCTTATCTCAGCCTAAAAGTCTCCTTTACCTTTACTCCTATTCCCTGGGTGGGGGGGGGGGGTGGAGGGGAGGGAGCTGCGAGTGGCTGTGTCTTGTTTGGCTGCCAGATAAGTTAAAATATCACATAATGCTATATTCTTTAATTCACCCAGAGATGATTAATGTTGAATATACTCTTTTAATATAATTACCTTCACCATAACCTCAGTTTTAACTGAGTTGCTCCCAGATATTGAAAAACAGCACTGTCTATTCCTTTTAGGGCATCCAACCACCAGCAAGATGTGATTTACAGTGTTGAAAACAATTGATATGTAGAAGAATTACAGAATAGAGATTGAATCTTCATCTACCGCCAGGAAGAAATCAACCAAATTTATCACCTTGATGTCTGTCTGTGTCATATCCTGGTCAAAGCAGAATGCAGACAAAACCAGGGAGACAATAGCTAGCACCTAGAAAGCAAGTTATTTGTATCACTAGAAGCTTTACTTGAAAATGCTAAAATAGTGTAAGCTGGTCAATATCTGAAAGACTGTCAGCATCCTCTGATGACTTCTTTGTTTCCCTAAAAACAATAGGCAAATTAGCACTTGTAAGAGATAGGTTGCAGTCTTCCCATGCAAGGCACTCAATATTTTCTTAGTGACCTTAACTCACTGTGAGGGATGTGGTCGAATGGACATATACCATGTAAGAAAATTCAAGGAGTACCTCCACCATTAATCATTTTGGGGAGAGCAGGGTGGATGGAGGAGATTGTTTCATGCCAAATTGAGAAAACATAGGAATTAAATAAATCAAATGTAGTTTTTATAAAACAGACAAATGTAGGGCATTCAGAAATTACTTTGTTTTCACTTGAGCCCTGGCATTCATCATCTGCCATATATATCAGAAAGAGTGTGATATTTTTTGCTTTACATCAGAACAATCTTTCTAGGAGTGGGTCCGTTAAGTGCCTTAATTCCTATGTACTTTTGAAAGCATACAACAGTAGGCAAAACCTAAAAAAAAATATGGAAAGGGAAACAATAATTCAAAGGAGACAAACAGAGCAATCCAAGGAATGTCTTTTCTACAGTTTAACTCATAAACTGAATAGTGCATGTTATATTTAGTGTGATATTAATTAACTAATACAAATCATGAAACTTATTCCTCCTAAGAAAATGCCATCTTTCTGATTTTTATACTGAGCAACTGAAATATGTCTGCAAAAGTCAATCAGCTATCTGATTAATAATATTTATAGAAAAGAATCAATAAATAAATCCCTTATCTTAAAGTGAATATTATAAATCATTTCTATTAAAGTATTGTTTGTCTACACCATGTCTAAGAATTTTAAGGACTCAAAAATCATGATGCTCCAGTCTACTTTTCAAACTTCTGCAGTGTAATTGTGTAACAACAGAAACTGCAGATTGGCCCCAGGACTCTTGACTGCTAGTGACCATTATATTTTTAGTTAGATAGACCAGGGTTTTTATTTTTTATTATTATTGTTTGCCTGCACTTTATGCCAGTCAGAGTCAGTATTTGAATCACACACTCTGAACCTTTAGTTTTAGAGAATTACCTGACACAGACACTTAGTTTTTTAAAAAGTAACAAAGAATACAAGGAAAGGAGAAAGATAGGGGTTTGGGGTTTTTTTTATTTTTGTTGGGTCTTTTTATTTTTCATGTAGGAATAATATTACACTGTACTGGAAATAAAAAGAGCTGTTCTGCCCTAAATGAACCTTACATTAACATGAATTGAAATTACATATGTTTATCAAGAAAATAATTGACTTCTATGCTGTAATACTGTGACAAATCTTTAAACTAAAATGACCATTATTACAACGTGAGTCATTTAATAAATTTTATACCTCTGTGATATAGATAAATAGATAGAGCTGTTCAATCCAAAACATCCATTGACCTGAATTTATGTTATAGGTAAAATACAACCCCTTGCATTTATCTATGTGTAAGCTATGGATTAATTTATTTTCTTGTTCCTAACAGTAACTTCTCAATTAACTGCATGTGAACCTTACCCATTTAAGTAAATTAATTCAAGATGCAACTAGCTTTGAAATATCACATTGATAAATGCTAAGATCTCCTTGCAGAACAGGACACATTTTTTTTAAATAGGCTCATTTCAAAAAAGGTATATTTAAAGCATACAGACATCTAGAGGTCCTTGTTCAGGATACTGTCAATACCTCAAAGATATTTTAGAAATCATTGATCTTTCTTCTTTATTAAGCACAGCTACCTTTTAATTTGAATGACTTTTTAGAAGATTAGATTTATGGTATAATAATGAGAAAAAAAATGCCTAAAATAATCAAGACCTAAAATAATTTTATTTCCATGGTTGGAAACATGCCCTGTGACCCATGCCGCTGCCTGGAATACTGTCTTGGGCCTCGAAAAGCAAGTCTTATGGCAAAATGACACCTCTGAAAGAATTGAATCAGACAACGAGACTAATTTCCAAAACAATCTCATATACCCCTGGGCCAAAGAACACGGCATTGAGTGGGTCTATCACATCCCCTATCATGCACCAGCCTCCGGGAAGGCTGAACAATACAATGGACTTTTAAAAACTACACTGAGAGCAATGGGTGCTGGGACATTCAAGCATTGGGATACACATTTAGCAGAAGTCACTTGGGTAGTTAACACTAGAGGATCTGCCAGACGACCTGCCCCTGCTCAATCAAAACCTGTGTGCACATTGGAAGGAGGTAAGAGTCCTGTATAAGGAACTGGCTGAGTAAAACAGTCTGGGTTATTCTTTCCTCAGGAAAGGGAAAACCTATTCATGGCATTGTTTTTGCTCAGGGACCTGGGTGCACTTGGTGGGTAACGCAGAAGGATGGGTGTGGTGGTTTCAGCCACAGGTAAGACCATGCGGTCCTTCACTCACTCCCCCCACCCGGTGAGATGGAGAGAGAAACACAACAAAGGGCTCCTGGGTTGAAATGAGGACAGGGACGGCTCACTCACCAATTATGGTCACGAGCAAAACAGACTCAACTTGGGGAAGAAAAATCAATTTAATTTGTTACTAATCAAAGTAGGATAGTGAGACATAATAAACACATCTTAAAACATCTTCACCCCACCCCTCCCTTCTTCCCAGGCTCAAATTACTTGTAATTTCTCTATCTTCTTCCCACCAGCGGCACAGGGGACAGGGAGTAAGGGTCGCAGTCAGTTTGTCTATGGCACTGTTTCTGGCATGAGATCCCTCCTGCAGACAAAAAGAGATCAGGAACAAAGTGTTCCAATGTGGGCTTCCCACAGAGTCACGGATCTCTTTGGGCACAGCTCCTGGCTGTGGCATGGGGACCCCCACAGGCTGCAGACGGGTCTCTGGTACAGTGCACCTCCTCCCCCTGCTCTGGTGCTGAGTGTCTCTGGGGTCTCCTTGCTCATCACAAGCACTCAGCATAGTCACAGTTGACTTCCGGCACAGCCTCCTGCTCCATCATGGAGTCCTCCATGGCCTACACATGAGTATCTGCTCCACCGTTGAACCTCCATGGCTGCAGGGGACTCCATTTACCTCCCTCCCATTCTTCTTCATGCTGATCTGGATGTCTGAGGTTCTCTGTCTCCTCCTCTCCTCCTCTTTCCTCCTCTTGATGATAGTCTTTTTTTTGTTCAGACCGATGGTCTTTTGTTCCGGCCCCTGGTCTCCTGATGTCTCGCTCCTTCCTTGCCAAACTAGTTCTTCCACTCATAAATATGAATTTGAAGAGGCATTTCCCTATCGCTAATTGGCTTAGCCTGGACTGGAGGCAAGTCTGCCTTGGAGCCAGGGGAGCTTCATGAAGCTTCTCACAGGGGCCATCACTGTAGCCCTTTCCCCCACTACCAAAAAAGCCCCCTCCCCCCAAACCCAACACAATGGGGGACTCCAATGTGTACCTCAAGAAGATTTCATCCCGAGTGAAAATAATCCATGATTTGAGTTGTATCATGACAGTGTTACACAATGCTGTATGTCACCACTGCTGTGGCTGCCATATATCAAAGGAATTATAGCAGGAACCCCTTGCTGCTAGCCAAGCTAGAGGCAAGAGGAGGAATTCATTGCAATATTAAAACTTATGGTCTAGTCCAAAGGGACCAGGGGTGGAGAATGCAATGGATATACTTTTAAATTGTTGCAACTCATTATTTGACTTGCATGTTACAGGAACCACCCAAACTAATGGACGACAAGCCTTACAAGAAGTGCAAGTGCAGCAGTGACCCGATCTGAGCTGGCTTTGGTGCCCAGTAACTCCATGCAATGCACCATCTCACCTGTCCTGAGTGACCACCATAACAAATGGAGTCCAAAGTCATAGATCAAATAAACTCAATGAACATTTTATGGTTATTTATGGACATTTCACAAACATTTTACAGGGAAAGGGGTGGTTAATGAGGATGCATTGGGTAGTGTGGGACCTGAGCATGACGTAAATGGTATGGAATAAGGAGTGGAGAACGTGCTGGTTTTGGTGGGGACAGAGTTAATTTTTTTCATGGTAGCTAGTATGGGTCTATGTTTTGGATATGTGCTGGAAATAGCCTTGATAATGCAGAAATGTTTTCGTTATTGCTGAGCAGTGCTTACATAGAGTCAAGGCTTTTTCTGCTTCTCACACCACCTCACCAGTGAGTAGGTTGAAAGTGCACAAAAAGTTGTGAGGGGACACAGTTGGGACAGCTGACCCCAGCTGACCAAAGGGACATTCCAGACCATACGATGTTGATGTCATGCTCAGCAATAAAACTAGGCGAGAAGTTGGTGGGGAGGTTGCTGCTTGGGGACTGGCTGAGCATCAGTCAGTTGGTGGTGAGAAATTGCTTTCATTTGCATCATTTGTCTTTCTTGGGTTTTATTTTTCTCTCTTTTTGTTATTTTTTCCCTCTTCCTTACAATTATTATTATTAATATTATTATTATTATTATTTAAACTGGTTTTATCTCAACCCATGAGTTTTCTCACTTTTGTGCTTCCGATTCTCTCCCCCATCCCACTGGGTGGTGGGGGGAGTGAGTGAGCGGTTGCTTAGTTGCCAGCTGAGGTTAAACCCTGACAAAGACTCGGGAAGATAGCAGTCTCTTAGCTGGCTCAAGTGAGAAAGCAACAGTAAGATCTAATGCAGCTGAAAGCGCAATCTCTTTTATACTAATCTGCTGCAAGCAGTTCATTCAGCAACCTGAATGTTTTTTTAACTCATGCCAGCTGCTAACCATCACGTGGAGCCATTATTGCAATCAGTCATCTTGGGGACACGTCAGCCATGCTTCAGCTCCCAAGCCAAGCTCTTTTCCGTTGGTGACAGCAACTGTGCGTGTAACAAGATTCGTTACTACCTTCCTGTGTAATGAGGAATCAAAATTTACTGCACTGACTTTGCAGACCAGTGTTCAAAGGTCTCATATAAAAGATAATGAATGACCACACTGCATATCAGAATTTATTTTTTTTTTCCTAATCTAGAAGAGTATTTTATAAAATTGTGGCAGATGCACCTGCCCTGACAAGACTGGGGCTTTCTGGCTGTTGAAATCTGTTTCTTTTGTGCCCTTGCTTTCACACGCTTACTTTGCTTTTTGCACACTTATGGCGATTGTTGTGGGGCACACAGCTGCTGGAGGATGAGCCCCAGTCAATTGGAATTGACCACAGGTCAGACTCGACTGGGGTATAAATGGAGCCCTGCCAGAGGGGAAGTTGAGCCAATTCCTCTTGGAAGCAGCAGGTTGCAGTTGGGGACCCTCTCCTTGGATTGGGACACTGCCCAAGGTAACTTCCCAGGGATTGAGAGTCCTCACCTTATAGGTGAGTGATTGTGCATTTTGGGTCATCATTTTAAAGGATTGCTGAAAAAACTTAGGAATTCTTAAGTCAGCTGTGTACTAGTTTATTCCCATCTGATATCCAAACTTATGGTTTAGTATTGTTTGTCAGAGTGATAAGTCATTTTGGGGTCCTCCATGGGCTACAGGAGGTCATCTGCTCCACCATGGACCTCCATGGACTGCAGGGGGACAGTCTCTCCAGAGGGACCCCACGCTGGAGCAGGTGGATGCCAGAAGGAGACTGTGACCCCATAGGAATCCTGCCCTGGAGCAGGTTCTTGTCAGGACCTGTGGCCCCGTGGAGCGAGGAACCCACGCTGGAGCAGGTTTGCTGGCAGGACTTGTGGCCCCATGGAGGACTCACGCTGGAGCAGTTCACCATGGAAAGGATCCATGCTGGAGCAGTTTGTGAAGAACTGTAGCCTGTGGGAAGGACTCATGTTGGAGAAGTTAATGGAGGACTATCTCCCGTGGGAGGCACCTCACGCTGGAGAAGGGGAAGAGTGTGAGGAGTCACCCCCCTGAGAGGAGGAAGGAGCAGCAGAAACAAGGTGTGATTGCCCTGGTTTTTAGCTGGGACAGAGCTGGGTTTCTTTTTAGTAGCTAGTGCTGTGTTTTGGTTTCAGCAAGGGATTTGTTATGAGAGAAATGCTGAGAACATACCAATGTTTTCATTTTTGTCACACAAAGTGAAGGACTTTGCTTTGCCGCCTCATGGGGGGCAAGGAATATTTAAATTAATAAGCTAAATTGGCATTTGGATATGCCAGTGGGATATTCCATATCACATCACGTCATGTCTAGTATATTAGTGAGGGTCTCTTCCTCTTTTGTTGCACTCTGACTTTTGCTCGGTCTCTCGTTTTTCTGGGATTGTGGTTTCAGTTCGGGATTGTCACTTCTCCGGGATCATTATCTGGGAACGGGCCAGGTTTGGCTGGCGGGTGGTGAGCAATTGCATTGTGTATCACTCATTTTCATATTTTATTACTATTATAATAATTATTATTTCAATATAATTATTATTTATATTTTATTTCAATTATTAAATTGTTCTCGTCTCAACCTACAAATCTCCTTACCCTTGCCCCCAATTCTCTTCCCTATCTCCTGGTGGAGGGGGGGGGGGGGGGGGGGAGTGAGCGAACAGCCGTGTTTCGCTGCTATCCAAGTGTTTGCCAAGTGAAGCCACCAAAGTGATGAACTGACCACAACCCCTGTTCCCCGTCCCCCTATGCTGCTGAGGGGGAGGACGTAGAGAAATCAAGAGTGAAGTTAAGCCTGAGAAGCAGGGAGGGGTAGGAGGAATATGTTTTAAGATTTAGTTTTATTTCTCATTATGCTACTCTGTTTTGATTGGTAATAAATTAAATTCATTTTTTCCAAGTTGAGTCTGTTTTGCCTGTAATGGTAACTGGTGAGTGATCTCCCTGTCCTTTTCTCGATTTAGGAGTCTTTAGTTATATTTTTTTCTTCCCTGTCCAGCTGAGGAGGGCGAGTGATAGAGCGGCTTGGTGAGTACCTGGCATCCAGCCAGGATCAAGCCATCACAACAGGTCAGAAGCCAAACATAAATTTTGAGGGGCCATAAACATGAACAAGATTTCACAAATAGAAAGGGGAAAAGGTTTGAAGAGCCTTTAATGTTAACAATAAAGTTTTGAAGTTGATTCTCAGCTTTAGAGGTAATCAATGCAGTTGCCTGAGTAAAGGGTAATATGAGAGTAGGAGAAACAGTAATAAATTAAACAAGAGGGAGAACTTTGAACAAATTGCAAGCAGAAGGCCAAAGGAATAGGAATACTACAAAAAGTTCATTATTGTTAGAAATAACTGTGGTGTGATACAGAAATTTGCCTGAAAAATTCTAAACAAGTATAAAAATAGAATAGAAATAGGATAGTTATTCATCTCATAGTTACACAGAGCACACCTGCATCTTTTTCATCACTGAGATTGAGATATTTTGACAATGCTTTTTAACTAGAGGTTCTCACTGCACATTGTCAGTGATCAGCCAATGGGAGTAGCCTTGTTTTTCCTCAACAGAAAGAACAGAATAAAGAATTTGGGAATGAAAGTACTGGGAAAACATGGTGCTTTGTGTATATTTGATTCAAATGCCCAGATTTCAGCAATTTTTAAGTGTCATTTATTGCATACACATTTCTCAACTGTTTTTCTTAATGCTGCAGAGAGAATGATTTAAAAAGACAAAAGAAGCCTGAAGGGATTATTTAGGCCATCTTCTTTTCCCTAAAATAGGATCATCTTACACCAGTGTACTCAAATGAATGAGACCCCACAGCCTCCCTTGTCTATCCCCATGCTTCATTATTTTTTCTGAAATTTAAAATTATTGCTCTTTGTGCTGTACGTTACAGAAATGGTAAACAGATTATTCCCTTCCTTTTCACAATGGTGTTTGCGTACTTGAAGAGTGTTATCACACTGCCTTTCCATCTTTCGTTCCCTAGATTAAACAACTCTAATTCTTAATCATGCAAGCAAGTACTGTTTACTTCAATGGAACAACCAGATAGGGACTCTCCCATGCTTTGAATTAAATTTTATTCAATGGTTGAAACAAAACCCAGTCGAGCACTCCACAATCGGCAGGAAAGGAAATCAGCTTGGCAAAGCTTGTGGTGAGGCAACTTACCTCTTTAGTTCAACGCCAGTTGATAGGTTATGAAAACAGGTCAAAAATACCTTCTCAAAAATAGCTAAACAGTACAGTTAGCCCCATCCCCAAACGGGGACATAAGTGAATGGTAGATGACAGTCCAAAGGGCTAGATGCACTGGAAGATGAGAAGTTTGGGATGCCACTCTTCAAGGTGTGAGCACTGTCAGACACCCTCTTCTCCAGGTGAGGGAAGGGTCTATCTATGGCTCTGCCTCTTCACATTTCCTTCACAGAGATGGCAACCTAAAGATTGCAACACACTATTCTTCACCACTTTGTAAGTAATTCCTTATTTCTCTCTCTTCACCATCTCCAGTTTCACTGAACCACATAGACTCTGACCATAATTTAGACTGGGAGAAGTGAAATCTGGACACATAACCAGAATATCTCAAAAAAAGATGTGTCCCTTCTAGTAACTCATTCCCTGTTCTCAGTGCCTGAGATTCTCCATCATTTGCTCTTGGTTTAGGAGGTCAGAATACCAAGAAACCAAGCTCATTCCTGACCTCTGTGATAAACCAATTCTGTCAGCAAATTGTCAGTTCTATCTTATAACAATCATTTTTACAGCAAGGTCAAAGGCTGTGAACTCAAAAAGCAAAAAATCCAACCACCTTACCTGATTTTAACTGCATAGCAATAATAGTAAAAATGTTAACCTGTCCTACTTGAATTTGGTGCGTTGATGTTTTTAGTGCAGTAAAAGTCCATGTATTGGAAAGTTTTCATATTGCCTTTGACCGCACAGAAATATGCCATAAAATTGAGCGAAAAGCATGATTTCAAAAGCTTAAAGTTTAAGTTCAGTGTATTCCAGAACATTTGTGACCCTAACTGTAAGAGACTTCCTACAATAAATTTTCCAGATTCTCTCTAGTATGCAGTGAACACACGATGATCCTATGTCCTAATATAACCACCTTTCTTAAGCACATTGTAGCTTTTATTTTTTACAATAAACAATAGTCCTAAACAATAGTATTTATATGAAATATAGTGTTTGCAAGGGCCTTGGGAGCTCCATCTTGGGAACAGAGATTCTAGTACAGCAGCATCTCTTGTCAATCCTGCATGTATTGTTAGCACTATAATAATAATAATGTCTTCTCCATCTTGCATAATACTTACGCAGAGCTTAAAACTATGAGACCTTCTGTGCTATAGTTCAAGAATTCCATTTATCTCTCTACATTTATTATTCCTTTTTTTTTTTTCCTCTCAAAAACTTTGCACATTATTGAGGTCAGGCTATTAAGCTTGTTGTTACATTACTTTTTCTTCATAAACATGGTGTTTACTCCTCTCCAATAAAAATTATCATTTTGAATATATGCGCTTATCGAATAATTTGACTTGCTGAATATGCAATGCCAGATCTTTCAGGATTCTGGCACAAAGATTGTCACTATTGAAAGTATAGTAAAATTAAAAAAGCTTTGAGATTAAACAATTTCTGTTTCCCAGACCTTCCTTAATCTTATTTGCCTATGTGCTAAATATCATTACCTTCACTGAAAATTTAGTTCACATACTTATTTAATCTGGGGAATAATCTACACCATTTTTAATCTTAAACCACAATCTCATAGATGTCCACTGTATCTGAAATGCTTATCACTCTGTAACTTCACTTCCAAAGTAGGTGTCCAGATCCAAATTAGGAACCGCAGTACATGACTTAAATAACACCATGGGCACCTAAAATTTGGCATTATAGTAATTAAAATATATTTTCTAATGATAAACTCATATATTTATAATCATGACTAGTAGTAGTATCTAATTTGTCTTCATGCCTTGTATAGGACACAGAATTATTTTATCTAGCCAATAACTGGATAAGCATTAGCACACATTTGCAGGGTGGTGAAAGGGAAATTAAAAAAGAAAAATCAATGTTGACATATTGGTTTCAATTGATTATGAATTTACCACACTTCTCTGTAGGCTACTCCAGTGGCTAAACCTATTAAAAATTTAGTTTGCTTCTTTATAGTTATAGCTTTCAGGGCTTTCAGGTCTAAACCCACCACAAGAAAGAAAGCTTGCATCAAAATTTAACCTAATACTTCAATTCTGTAAGTAGAAAGAATAAAACTAGAATCCCTTTTCTGAAGTGTAGTCAACCACTTGACATTGCAGAGCAACAAAAAGGGAGAATTAAGTTTTATCATCAAATCAAGCATGGAACTAGATGATCTTGTGTCTTTTTTTTTTTTCCCTTTAATTAGAGCCTTCACAAAGTTTTAGTATTTTTTGAGCTAATGTGGATTTCAAATTGGTGTAACTGACTCCATGCAATCAAGCAGTGAACTGTAACTGAACAGATGATCTACCTCTAGGCACTGTAAACTGGTTACTGTAGGTGGGCTGTTTACATATCCGTGGAGGCTGAAGTGTTCAGTGTTGATGATTCAATTTGGAATAAGTTGCTTGTTTCTTCAAAACACATGTGCTGGGTTGACCCTGGCTAGAAGCCGGATGCCCACCAAAGCCCACTCTATCACTCCTCCTCCTCAAATGGGCAGGGGGAGAAAATTATAACGAAAAGCTCGTGGGTGGAGATAAGGACGGAGAGAGATCACTCACCAATTACTGGCACGGACAAAACAGACTCGACTTGGGGGAAAAAACAAATTTACTTTATTATCAATCAAAATCAGAGGATAGTGAGAAGTAAAACCAAATCTTAAAACACCTCCCCCATCCCTCCCTTCTTCCTGGGCTTAATTTCTTTCCCGATTTCTACCTCCTCCCCCCAGCAGCACAGGGGGACAAGGAATGGGGTTGGGGTCAGTTCATCACATGTTGTTTCTGCCGCTGCTTCCTCCTCAGAGGGAGGACTCCTTCCCCCGCACCAGCGTGGGGTCCCTCTCACGGGAGACAGTCCTCCACCAACTTCTCCAACGTGAGTCCTTCCCATGACTGACAGCTCTTCACGAACTGCTCCAACCTGGGTCCATTCCATGGGGTGCAGTCCTTCAGGAAGGGACTGCTCCAGCACGTGTCCCCCATGGGGTCACAAGTCCTGCCAGCAAACCTGCTCCGGCGTGGGCTCCTCTCCCCACGGGCTACAGGTCCTGACAGGAACCTGCTCCAGCGCGGGCTTCCCGCGGGGTCACAGCCTCCTTCGGGCATCCACCTGCTCCGGCGTGGGGTCCTCCACAGGCTACAGGTGGTCATCTGCTCCACCATGGATCTCCATGGACTGCAGGGGGACAGCCTGCCTCACCATGGTCTTCACCACAGGCTGCGGGGGAATCTCTGCTCCGGCGCCTGGAGCACCTCCTCCCCCTCCTTCTTCACTGACCTTGGTGTCTGCAGAGTTGTCTTCTCTTCCATCTTCTCACTCCTCTCTCCAGCTGCAAAGTGTGCAGCTTTTTTTCTTCCCTCTCTTCCCTTTTTTTTTTCTTAATTATGTTATCACAGAGGCGTCACTGATTGGCTCGGCCTTGGCCAGCGGCGGGTCCCTTCTTGTAGCATTGGCTGTGTCGGGTCGGACATGGGGGAAGCCTCCGGCAGCCTCTCTCACAGAAGCCACCCCACGTCCCCCCCCCGCACTGCTACCAAAACCTTGCCACGCAAACCCAATACAACACAACATCTTGCAAAGAAGTATAAATTTATTTACTTGACCAAGAAAGCAGATATATAGCAAGAAAATAAGGTGTTTTCTCCTTGATATGAAATTTATGCTGATATATGCTAAAGGGACAAAAAAAAAAAAAAGAGATAAAATTAAACCTAATTGGTTTCATTTTAGATCACCGTCTATCCATTTACTGGAAATACTATGGCACATGAGGACCTATTCAAGACTCAAAACCATTGCTACCTAAAAGAAATAACTGTCCCAAATGAAATGGAAAAAACCTCTGCATTCATTCCCATAATACAGTGACTAAACAAAAGTTCTTATTATCTTCTCCTGGAACTATGACAGGGCTAGCTTCAGTCATGCTGAACTCAGTATGCATAAAGAGTGCTTGCTAAGTATTTGACCTTAAAAGTAACTAAATAATGTAGAGGCAAGCAGTCCAGTCGTCTTCTCACTGAATTAAAAAGCAAGCAAATGCATGCCCCTCAGAAGAACAAAGAGGATAATAGGCTCTAAGAGCAGTGAATGTGAAAGGGGGATCTTATTAATGTATATAAATATCTGAAGGGAGAGTGCAAAGAGGACAGAGCCAGACTCTTTTCAGTCGTGTCCAGTGACAGGACAAGAGGTAATGGGCACACAGTGAAATACAGGAGGTTCCCTCTGAACATAAGGAAACCCTTTTTAACTGTGAGGGTGACCGAGCACTGGAACAGGTTGCCTAGAAAGGTTGTGGAGTCTCCCTCCTTGGAGATATTCAAAAGATGTCTGGACACGGTCCTGGGAAGTCTCCTCTAGGTGTCCCTGCGTAAGCAGGACGGGTGGACCAGATGACTTCCAGAAGTCCCTTCCAACCTCAATCATTCTGTGATTCTGTGAATGTCTATGCCAGTCTTCACTCTCTCCTGAAATGAAGTGTCCTGGAGCCTGATCCAAGCTGTTGATCTTTTGCTTCCAAAATATATGTCAATAAGACATCAGAGTGGCACCAGTCCTTATATACGCATGATCTTGTACGTGGTCAATCCGTGTAAGAAAGCATCAAAATAACCATTTATTTCAACTTTATGGTTAATAAGGGAACTCACTGCTAGAGAACTCATTTAATAACAAGTAGTTATAGACTGAATCCATCTTTTCTGAACCACCTACATAGATCAAAAAATGTGAAGTGTAACACTGGAGACTGGGTGTCTGAAGAGGAATCTCACTCAAACAATCCATATTAACTCGCAAAACAGCAATATTAGGAGAGCAAATGTCACTTCATTAGTGGAGAAAAATGATGACCTTTGTGCTTCAAGTGAAAGTTTTTAAGTCATACATAAATGCATCCATATTCATAATTTCATCACAGCCAAGAAGAGTGTATAACCATAATTTGGGGGTGAGGAAGAATAAGTTGAGCAGGAATTCTCTTTTACTCCCTGCTATAAATTTGAAAAGATCACAGACAAAGTTTTTGGGGTGAGGAAGAGAAAAAAGTTTTAACTTTAATTAGAGCTAGGTTAGCCATTGCTGTACAGTTCACTGGAATTGTATTTAACCCAGATAACCCTTGTTAAGGTTTACATCTGGTTTCCTAAGGATGTCTAGATATAGGAGAAACAGTAAAGTCAAACTTAGCATTTTGAACAGACTTGGTAATCAATTTCTTTTTTTTTTTTTTGACTTTATACTCAAGGATAAATAATAAATAAAACTGGCTATCAGGAGGATTTGGATTACTTTCTCTCCTTTCTCAAAAACTTCTTCTGCTGTGTTGTCCCATACAATGATGTCATCACTGTATTGCAGGTGTTCTGGAGATCCACCCTTTTCCAGGGCATTCTCAATCAGTCCATGGCAAATGGTGGGGCTGTGTTTCCACCCCTGGGGCAGTCGATTCCAGGTGTACTGGACACCCCTCCAGGTGAAAGCAAACTGTGGCCTGCACTCTGCTGCCAAAGGAATGGAGAAGAACGCATTAGCAATGTCTATGGTGGCGTACCACTTGGCTGCCTTGGACTCCAGTTCATATTGGAGCTCTGACATGTCCGGCACGGCAGCGCTCAGTGGTGGTGTGACTTCATTCAAGCCACGATAGTCCACTGTCAGCCTCTGTGGGCAACATATTGTTGAAAATTGTCTATAAAATAAGGGTTATGAGAAAATCTAGCTATGTTAGCATATAAGGCAAAACAGGATCTTCTGTATGTCTGTATTCTTCAAGGCTGTAATACTAGCTAGGCCTCTTTTGGCTGTGTGCTAAGGAAGATAACAAAGAAATGTCAAGGACTTGTGAAAGTAATAAACATCAAGTAAGGAAGATGGATCCCAGCTGGGAAGGACTGAGAAGAACAGGACGTTACGCCGAGGAAGTGAACCCGAACCGAGATAAAAGTGAACCACTTGGACTGAGAGGTCATATGTGATTGATGTTATTAGCCAATGGTAATTAGCTTCGTAGTGTCTGAATACGTGTACGGAAGTAGAAGTGTATATAACATGCAGCTTTCTGATAATAAATGAGAGATTTGCCGACATTAGAGAATGGGCGTTTCTCCCGTCGCCGCCGACAAGTCTCCACTCCCCATTTGACTTCTGTGGTCTGTCTCACCTCACTTGCCGTACATGCTGTGTGCCACTATTTATCCGTGGTTCACCACCTCTAGGTGCTGGATTGGAATGAGGGATGCTCTTTTGCTGACTGAGGTTTCTGTTGTGCTGTGCTGTGGAGTGCTGGTTGTTGGTATGATAAAATCATGGGCTGTAGGACCAATTTTGTATCTGTATGCCATGGTGGCAGGAGGCACAGTCAAGCCGGTTCCATCCCCACATTTTGGGAGTCGTATAATGGGCATGGTCACCAATTACACCTTTTCCTGGGACAGCCAATACAAGGAGGGGACATCTGCCTTTGTTTTCCCGTTCTCCTCTGAATCATTTATAAAAGCTCTTGAGAATTTTGAATACCCTTGGGATGCTCAAACTACCATCACCCTGTTGCTGAATTGTTGGGGAATGGCTCAGAGAGCAGGGACATGGATTCGCAGAATAGTTGTACGAGCAGAGTCTGGTCTAACATTCAGCGGGCCGCAGTGGAAAAGTACTGAATACTGACACTGCGACTTTATCTCTATCTGGTAAACAACCTTGAGAAAGTAAGTGTGTGAAAAATGTAGAGAATGCTTTACCGTTAAACCACAAGTAGGAGGACCATGTAAATGAAACGTTTAGAGCTTAAGCCAATTAGCTAAGGACTAGTAGGAATAATTATCGTAGCCTGTATAAATATGACTGAATGAGAGCAATAAAGTGAATTATGCCTTATCACTCACATTGAGTCGGCTCGCATAGTTTCCTCCGTCGCTCGCAGTATCGCAGAATCACAGAATATTAGGGATTGGAAGGGATCTCGAAAGATCATCTAGTCCAATGCCCCTGCCGGAGCAGGAACACCTAGATGAGTTCACACAGGAAGGCATCCAGGCGGGTCTTGAACGTCTCCAGAGAAGGAGACTCCACAACCTCCCTGGGCAGCCTGTTCCAGTGCTCTGTTACCCTCACCGTAAAGAAGTTCTTTCTCAAATTTAAGCGGAACCTCCTGTGTTCCAGCTTACACCCATTACCCCTTGTCCTATCATTGGTCATCACTGTGAAGAGCCTGGCCCCATCCTCCTCACACTCACCCTTCAAATATTTATAAACATTAATAAGGTCCCCCCTCAGCCTCCTCTTCTCCAAGCTAAAGAGGCCCAGCTCCCTCAGCCTTTCCTCATAAGGGAGATGCTCCACTCCCTTAATCATTTTGGTGGCTCTTCTCTGGACTCTCTCAAGCAGCTCCCCTCCCTTCTTGAAATGTGGGGCCCAGAACTGGACACAATATTCCAGATGTGGCCTCACCAGGGCAGAGTAGAGGGGAAGAAGAACCTCTCTTGACCTACTAACCAAGTCACTGGCAGTAATTAATTCAAACCTGGAGAGGAGCCAAGGGTGGATGAAATGGCTTGCCAGCTCTGGACATATGGAGACACTCTCTCCTCCTCCCTCATCTCAGCTGTAGAGAAACTGACCCAAGAGTTCCGGGAATACATGTCCAATTCCTCTGCACATAACAAGGTCTCAGGTGATAAGAACAAGCGTTCCTCTGCCCAAGAGAAATGACACACACCACGGAGCACACTGTGGTTTGAATTGAGTGACCATGGAGAGGACATGAAAAAGTGGGATGGCAAACCCACCTCAGCCCTAGAGGCGCGTGTACGTGAGCTGCAAAGAAAACCAAACACAAAAGGGAGTTCTTCCAAGAAAGTTGCTCCAGTTTCCACTGGTCGGCTCTCCAAACAGCGTAGATGGGCTTTCGATCCCTATCTACAAGATGCAAATGAAGACAAGAGGGGTCCAGCCCACACAAGCTGCTCGAACTCATATGATGATGATGGGCAGTCTGATCAAGACTAGAGGGGCCCTGACTCCAACCACGTGGAGGAAAGGGACAACTGAGTTTATTGGACTGTGTGGATTCGTTGACCTGGCACATCTGACCCACAAGAGTATAAGGCTCGAGTGGACACTGGTGCTCAATGCACCCTGATGCCATCAGACTTTAAAGGGACAGAATCCATTTGTATTTCTGGAGTCACAGGGAGTTCCCAGCAACTGACTGTGTTGGAGGCTGAAATGAGCCTGACGGGGAATGACTGGCAAAAGCACCCCATTGTGACTGGCCCAGGTGCTCCATGCGTCCTCAACATAGATTACCTCAGGAGAGGGTATTTCAAGGACCCAAAAGGGTACTGGTGGGCCTTTGGCACATCTGCCATAGAGACTGAGAAAATCAAACAGCTGTGCACCTTGCCCGGACTCTCAGAGGACCCGTCTGTTGTTGGACTGTTACGGGTCAAAGACCAGCAGGTTCCCATCGCTACCACAACAGTGCATCGGCAGCAATATCGCACCAACCGAGACTCCGTAATTCCCATCCATAAACTGATTCGTCAGCTGGAGAGCCAAGGAGTGATCAGCAGGACTCGCTCTCCCTTTAACATACCCATAGGGCCTGTGCGAAAGTCAAATGGGGAGTGGAGACTGACAGTGGACTATTGTGGCTTGAATGAAGTCACACCACCACTGAGCGCTGCCGTGCCGGACATGTTAGAGCTCCAATATGAACTGGAGTCCAAGGCAGCCAAGTGGTACGCCACCATAGACATTGCTAATGCGTTCTTCTCCATTCCTTTGGCAGCAGAGTGCAGGCCACAGTTTGCTTTCACCTGGAGGGGTGTCCAGTACACCTGGAATCCACTACCCCAGGGGTGGAAACACAGCCTCACCATTTGCCATGGACTGATCCAGACTGCCTTGGAGCAGGGTGGAGCTCCAGAACACCTGCAATACAGTGATGACATCATTGTGTGGGGAAATACAACAAAAGAAGTTTTTGAGAAAGGGAAGGAGATTCCAAATCCTTCTGAGAACTGGTTTTGCCATAAAACAAAGCAAGGTCAAAGGACCTGCTCAGGAGACCCAGTTTTTAGGAATAAAGTGGCAAGATCCCAATGGATGTGATCAATAAAATAACAGCTATGTCTCCACCAACTAAAAAAAAGGCAGCACAAGCCTTCTTAGGCATTGTGGGTTTCTGGAGAATGCACATTCCAAATTACAGTGAGATCATGATCCCTCTCTACCAAGTGACCTGAAAGAAGAATGATTTCACATGGGGTCCTGAGCAACGACGAGGTTTTGAACTAATCAAACGAGATAGTCCATGCAGTAGCTCTTGGACCAGTCCGGACAGGACAAGACGTTAAAAATGTTCTCTACACAGCAGATGGAGACAATGGACCAACCTGGAGCCTCTGGCAGAAAGCAGCAGGGGAAACTCGAGGTCCACCCCTTGGGTTTTGGAGTCGTAGATACAGAGGATCCGAGACCCGATATACTCCAAGTGAAAAAGAGATATTGGCAGCGTGTGAGGGAGTTTGAGCTGCTTCAGAAGTGATCGGTACTGAAGCACAGCTCCTCCTGGCGCCCCGATTGCCCGTGCTGGGCTGGATGTTCAAAGGGAGCGTTCCCTCTACACACCACACAACTGATGCCACATGGACTAAATGGGTGGCACTGATCACACAACGAGCTCGGATTGGAAGCCTCAACCACCCAGGAATTCGGGAAGTGATCACGAATTGGCCAGAAGGCAAAGATTTTGGGATGTCACCAGAGGAGGAGGTGACACGAGCTGATAAGGCTCCACCGTACAATGAACTGCCAGATAATGAAAAACAATATGCCCTGTTCACTGATGGCTCCTGTCGTATTGTAGGAAAACATCGGAAGTGGAAAGCTGCTGTGTGGAGTCCCACCCAACGAGTCACAGAGACTGCTGAAGGAAAAGGTGAATCGAGCCAGTTTGCAGAGGTGAAAGCCATCCAGCTGGCCTTGGACATTGCTGAGCGAGAGAAATGGCCAATGCTCTACCCCTATATGGACTCATGGATGGTGGCAAATGCCCTTTGGGGATGGCTACAACAATAGAAACAGAGCAACTGGCAGCACAGAGGCAAACCCATCTGGGCTGCTGAATTATGGCAAGACATTGCTGCTCGGCTGGAGAGACTGGTTGTAAAGATACGACATGTAGATGCCCATGTGCCCAAATGTCGAGCCACTGAAGAACATCAAAACAACATACAGGTGAACCAGGCTGCTAAGATCCAAGTGTCTCAAGTAGACCTAGACTGGCAACATAAGGATGAAAAATTTTTAGCCTGCTGGGCCCATGATGCCTCAGGCCATCAAGGAAGAGATGCAACATAGAGATGGGCTCATGATCGAGGGGTGGACTTAACCATGGACATTATTGCACAGGTTATTCATGAATGTGAAACATGTGCTGTGATTAAGCAAGCCAAGAGGTTAAAACCTCTCTGGTATGGAGGATGATGGTTAAAATAGAAATATGGGGAGGCCTGGCAGATTGACTATATCCCACTTCCACAAACCCGCAGTGGTAAGCGTTACGTGTTCACCATGGTGGAAGCAACCACCGGGTGGCTGGAAACATATGCTGTGCCTCATGCCACTGCCCAGAACACTATTCTAGGCCTTGAAAAGCAGGTCTTGTGGCGACATGGCACCCCAGACAGAATTGAGTCAGACAATGGGACTCATTTCCGAAACAATCTCATAGATACTTGGGCCAAAGAACATGGCATTGAGTGGGTGTACCACATCCCCTGTCATGCACCAGCCTCCGGGAAAGTTGAACGATGCAATGGGCTGTTAAAAACCACACTGAGAGCAATGGGTGGTGGAACTTTCAAACACTGGGACACAAATTTAGCAAAAGCCACCTGGTTAGTCAACACCGGAGGATCTGCCAACCGAGCTGGCCCTGCCCAATCAAGACTTTTACGTACTGTGGAAGGGGATAGAGTCCCTGTGGTTCATGTTAAAAATTTGCTCGGGAAAACAATCTGGGTTATTCCTGCCTCGGGTAAAGGCAAACACGTTTGTGGGATTGCTTTTTCTCAAGGACCTGGCTGCTCTTGTTGGGTGATGCAGAAGGATGGGGAAGTGTGATGTATGCCTCAAGGGAATTTGATTTTGGGTGAAAATAGCGGATGAATTGCTATATCATCATTGCTATGGTTGTTGTGTGTTATACTAACATCTTTGTTTTGAGAATCTCCCCAGGTTAATGCAGACTGAACTCTGATGGAACCAGAGCTGGCCCCCAATAACATCTTCGAGATCAACTTCAACCTGCAGACCCTGAGCATAGACCACACCAGATACACCAACTACAAGTTCCAGATGCAGCCTGCAACAGAGACTACACACCATCCTCCTGCTGTGTCCAATGTCACCTACTCCATTGACTGTGCAAACTCCACATCATCTTTTCTGCCTTGAAAGACTGTCATGACAGACAGAACCCAAGGTAATGGACTAAATGAACTCAACAGACATTTTGAATGAATGGTCCATAAACTAAGGGAATGATACTTGTGTGTATACGTGTGTATGCATATAGATAGAAACCTGAGCATGACGTAAATGGTATGGAATAAGGGGTGGACACTGTTCTGGTTTTGCTAGGATAGAGTTAATTTTCTTTTTAGTAATTAGAAGAGCTGTATTTTAGTTTCAGTGTTTCAGTTCAGACTTATTATGAGATGGACATTGATAAAAGTACTAATGTTATTAGTTGCTGCTGGAGCTCAAGGCCACCGTGTTTGGCTGGTTCACAGCTGCATTAGGACTGGGAGGGAGAAGCGCAGTGAATAGCAAAACCCAGAATTGGCATTTGGATGTGCCAATGAAATATTCCAGATCATATCACGTCATGCCAGTATATTAACCAGGGCTGACCGGAAATCGGGGGTATTATCTCGAGGATCGCTTGGGCTCGCTCTTCCGGGGTTTCGGTTTTGAGACTGTCTGGGCTCCGGGATCGTTAGCTGGCACGGGCCGGGCATCAGTCAGTGGGCGGTGAGCACTGTGTATCACTCATTGGTATAATTCCGTTATCACTGTTGTTATCATTATTTTATTTTAATTGGTAAATAGTTTTTATCTCAACTCATGAGTTTTCTTGTCCTTTTCTTTCCAATTCTCTCCCCTACTCCCTGGGCGAGATGGGGGGGGAGGGTGAGAGAGCAGGCTGTGTTTAGCTGCAAGCTGCAAGCAAAAAGGGTGAATCCACCCAAACCACCACAGTAATCTATGCCAAGAATGCACGGAGCACCTGGGCCAGTCACAGTGGGGTGCTTTTGCCAGTCATTCCCAGTCAGGCTCATTTTAGCCTCCAACACAGTCAGCTGTTGGGAACCCCCTGTGACTCCAGAAATACAGATGGATTCTGCTCCTTTAAAGTCTGATGGCATCAGGGTGCATTGGGTACCAGTGTCCCCTAGGGCCTTATACTCTTGTGGGTCAGATGTGCCAGGCCAATGAATCCACACAGTCCAGTAAACTCGGTTATTACTTTCCTCTGCCTGGCTGGACGCAGAGCCCCTCTAATTCAGGGTATCATATTTGTTGTCAGTGAATGGGTTAGTCTGACAACTGTGGGCTTCAGTCTCATCATAATTGGTCACTTTTCGTGAATATGAATCAAAAGTTTTTCTCCTAGGAGTGGGTTCAAATTCAACCCTTCTATTCTGTTGGAGGAATGGGTTTCTAGAAATGGGAGCAACTCTCCTGGAAGGTTCTTTAGTTGTATTCTACTCAGTCTCTACTACCACTGATCACAACTTCTGAGCTCTGCCAGTCAGCCAGTTCTCAATCCACCTCACTGTCCACTCATCTATCCCATACCTTCTAAGCTTTGCTACAAGGGTGTTGTGGGAGACAGTATCAAAAGCCTTGCTGAAATCAAGGTAGACAACATCCACTGCTTTCCCCTTGCCTAACCAGCTGGTGATGACATCATAGAAGGCTACCAGATTGGTCAAGCATGATTTCCCCTTAGTGAAACCATGTTGACTACTCCTGATAACCTTCTTTTCTTCCAACTGCTTAGAGATGGTATCAAGAATGAGCTGTTCCATCACCTTCCCAGGGATGGAGGTGAGGCTGACTGGCCTGTAGTTGCCCAGATCCTACTTCTTGCCCTTTTTGAAGATTGGAGTGACATTGGCTATCCTCCAGTCTTCAGGCACCTCTCCCATTGTCCAAGACCTTTCAACAATGATAGAGAGCAGTTTAGCAATTATTTCTACCCACTGCTTCAGCACTCGTGGGTGCATCCCATCAGGGCCCATGGATTTGTGTATATTGATTTTGTTTAGGCTATCTCTGATCATCTCTTCCTCAACCAAGGGGCAATCTTCCTCTCTCCAGACTCTCTCTTCCCTCTAGTGTCTGGGATTCCTGAGAGGCACTTTTAGCCGTGAAGGCACTTTTAGCACTTTAGCAAAGAAGGCATTCAGTATCTCTGCCTTCTCAGCATCTCCTGAAACCAGGGCACCCTCCTTGTTCAACAGTGGGCCCACATTTTCCCTGGTCTGCCTTTTGTTATTGATGTACCTAAAAAAGCCTTTTTTGTTGTCTTTAACCTCCTTTGCCAGATTTAGTTCCAAGTGGGCCTTAACCTCCCTAGTGGCATCCCTGCATCCTCCCAGGTTCCTAGACCCTTTTTCCACATTTCATGGATCTTCCTCTTCCCTTTGAGATTTTCCATGAGCTCCTTGCTCATCCACGTGGGTTTCCTGCCACTCTTGCCTGATTTCTTCCTTCTAGGGATGCACTGGTCTTGGGCTTGGAGGAAGGGGTGCTTGAGCCTTAACCAACTCTTTTGGACCCCCTTACCTGCCAACACTCTAGTCCATGGGATACCCCCAAGTAAGTCCTTGAAGAGGTTGAAATTGGCTCTCCTAAAGTCGAGAGTTGCAACCCTACTTATTGGCTTGCTTCTTCCACATGAGATCCTAAACGCCACCATCTCATGGTCACTGCAACCCAGGCTGCCCTCAACCAGCCCTTCCTTGGTATTAAGAACAAGGTCCAGAAGCACATCTCTCCTCGTCAAATCTTCCACTACCTGCGTCAGAAAGTTATTCTCCGCTCATTGCAGGAACCTCTTGGACTGCATGTGCCTGGCCATGTTGCTTTTCCAAGAAATATCAGGGTGACTGAAATCCCCCATGAGGACCAGGGCCTGTGATCTTGAGGCTACTCTCAACTGCCTGTGGAAGACCTCATCCACCTCCTCATCCTGATCAGGTGACCTATAGTAAACACCCACAACAATGTCACCTGTGTTAGCCTGCCCCTTAATTTTTACCCATAAGCTCTCCACTCATTCATCATCCATCTCTAGGTGGAGCCGGATACATTCTAGTTGCTCTCTCACATAAAGGGCAACCCCGCCACCCTGCCTTGCTGGCCTGTCTTTCCTAAAGAGGACATACCCATCCATGCCAGCATTCCAATCATATGAGCTCTCCCACCATGTCTCCATGATCGCAATAAGGTTGTGGCACTGCAACTGCATGCAGGTTTCTAGTTCTTCTTGTTTATTCCCCATGCTGTGTGCATTTGTATACAAACACTTAAGAGAGAAGGGAATGGAGCATCCAGGAATCCCCAGGGGAATGCAAGAGGACCTCCTATAGTTCTGCACACCCTTGAGGTGACTGACCTTCTGGCTCCAGTCATGGGAGGCAGCTAAGGAAGACTTGTTAAGATATGCGAACATATAAAATATAGTTAGATTTATTAATTTATTTTCTGTATTAAGAATTAGATTTTAGAAAATAAGCTTAACTTCATTTTTGTCTCTGTGTTAGGTGGGAAACTTCAAGTTTAGATCGTTTTGTCTGTGTTAAGTGGGAAACTTTTACAATAACTAACAAGCTATTCCACACTATCAGCAAAGGCCTTGTGGTGCCTGGTATGCGAGCAGTCTGGAGCAAGAGAAGAAGGAACTGGTGTGCAACACCTGCAGTCTGAAGCAAGAAAGCTGGCTTTGTTTTGTCTAGAGGTCTACAAGGGTGCTAACAAGCACCAACAGGAGGCAGTGAGCAAGCGTGAATGGGAGTGAACTTATGTTAAAAAATTTTTTTAACTAATTAGCTTAACCCATCCTAAATGTAATGAATATGTGTGTGTGTGTACTTTAAATAATGCCTTTGTAAAAGAGTGGGGTGCACAGGGCCTTTATGGAGCCATCCACCCTGTTGCCCGCCGGCGAATAAAACATACCTGCTTTATAACTCTCTACGAGTTGTAAGGTTTGATTCCACAGATCAATATGGCACCTCAGATAGGACTCCCTCTCTTCCCGGCTGCAGGACCGGCTGGGAGCAGGACGTCCTAAGGCGCCGATGGATTATTTCTTCAGAGGATCTCCCAACCCCACCCAATCACTGCAGGGAAAGAGACAGACCACCAGCAGGCGGACCAGGTATGTGAATTGGGAATACCTGCAGGGGGGGCAGGGGAAGAACCTATAAGTCATGTGGAGACGTCCCACGGGAGGTGAGTTGTATTGCTTGCCAAGACCCTATAAGACGTGGGAGAAATCCTGCGCCTGGTGAGGGGGCAATATTGCTCGCCCCTTGGATTTGTTGGGCCCAGCAGGGGACTCACGCCGGGTGAGGGGAGACCCGAGACCCTATAAGCCGTGAGGGAATGGTAACTGCAGCTAGCTGGGATAACAGGAGTGCTGTGTGGGATAGCTGTCATCTTATACATCTGTTGTAAAAACCCGGTACCGTGTATTATGGTTTAAGTTATACTGCTTGGCGTGGATCTGTGGCAAATGGTTAATGGTTTATGTTTTACGATTTATGCTACACAAGAGCCTGAGCATATTTTGTGGTGTGAGTGAGAGGAGTGACGGGCCCGTTTGTGTGACTGTCTGTGTTGTTTGCAGCTGGCATCTCTGCCGGGACTGCCAAGCGGGTGCAGAGTTCTAAGCCTCGGTTCTGTTCTCCCGCAAGGGAAACAGCCGGAGACGAACAAAGCGAGAGGTTATAGTTCAATGTTGTAAACATAATTTGTCTTTGTGGCTGTTTAATGTGTAAACGGGAACTAAATGGGAATTTAAGACTCATAGATATTAGGGAAGCTAAACCGGAGTTTTGCCAGTAGTTTCAGATACTGCACAAACACACTTTAAGGGAGACAGATCACCCCCTTCGGAACAGACAGGGGGGTCACAATCCAGTGGTCAGTTTCCATATTATTCTGAGTGTGTTCTTAAGCGTATGGCAGACCTTGGAACAGGGTTACCTGAACCAAGTTTTAATTTCTGGTGTCCTATACATGGACCTGAGGATTTTTCATGTAAACCAATTTTTATTTTTAAATGTTTTGGCTGTGACCAGAAGGTCTGGGTGCAGTTTGGAAACGATTTCTGGTGTAACCAATGTACATTCTGATCCGACTGGGACGGAATTGAGCGCTCAGGTGAACTCCAGTGGGTATTCTGCAGGAATTTAGAAAATTTAAAGAATCACTGAGACTAGTGAAACTTATATGGTAAAGAGATAAATACAAACTCATCACTATGGTATGGGAAGAGATGTAAAACAAAGTAATAACTTAGCCCCTCAGTGCGGGGATGTGGGGAGTGCACAAGCGCCTGTATCTCTCCAAACGGAGACAGGAGTTTTATCTCAAGAATTGCTCTGAATTCAGGTGCATCCGCTATAGAACAAGCACTGCCCGGCACCTCTTGCCTCGGGTATGGTATTACTGTTATCAGTTTAACTGGTACAGAAGAATGCCCAAAGCTGCCCTTTGAGCTGTGTAATAAAACACTAGAAAGAATTGGCGGGGCCGAGTGGGGGGGGCAGAAGCTGCGGAGAAAAACCGGAGAAGAGATAGAGAGCTCTTGTAGTGGCTTTACAGCAAGGGGTGGCCCACAAAAGGAGAAACAGGGACTCCGGGAGGTGGAGGCCCTTGGAGACCCCCCAACTGGGGATCAATCGGTGTGCATGGTGTAAATGAACAGAACACTAGAAGTAGAAGAACGAGTAGAAAAATCACGAACGCCCCCAGAACCCAGGCCCCTATGGCAGAAAACTATGATGGGGACCCGGGGAGTTCACCCGAGCGATCCACTGGTTATGTTAAAGCTGGGGAACAACAACGGGGGGTGGAATTTTTAGTAGATAATGGAGCAACGTTTTCGGTTTTAAACCAGGCTCTAACACCTATAGACAATGATTTTGTAACGGTAAAGGGAGCTACTGGCCAAAGCGAGAAGGCTATTTTCTCAAACCTCTGAAGTTCAAATGGGGGAAACAATTAGGAATACATAAATTTCTTTATATGGCAAATTCACCAAAGCCCTTATTGGGGCAAAATTTATTACTGGAGGCAGAAATAAGATTTGGGAAGGAAGGAATAGAATTTGAAGTGGGGGATAATCAGCTAATTGAGCTTTTAAGTCTGGCCTTAGTAAGTCCCTATGCAAAGACAGAAGTACCCAAGGAGGTTCAGGATCAAGTATTCCCAGGTGTATGGGTCACTGAAATACCCGGCAAAGCAAAACCAGCTTCACCGACAGTAGTCAAAATTAAACCAGGAGCTAAGCCGGTGAGAGTAAAGCAATTTCCCTTAAGGTCAGAGGATAGACAAGGGATTTGTCCAATCATAGAATGGTTTCTGAAGTACAGATTATTAATAGAATGTGAATCTGAGTACAGTACTCCTATATTGCCAGTGAAGAAACCAGATGGAAATTATAGGATAGTCCAAGATCTCAGGGCCATTAAAAAAATAACTGAGGATTTATACCCTGTGGCAGCCAATCCATACACATTATTGACTAAATCTGAATTGGCTTGGTTTACCATTCTGGATTTAAAGGATGATTAATGTGGGCTATTCAGGCGAGCGAGAAATGAACCACTCCCACATCTACGAGATGCAAGTTCAAATCCACTTTATTATCAGAAAGCTGCTTGTTATATACCCTTTTGAGTTCCGTATACGTGTCCATGCACCAAGCATGCTACAAAACTAATTATTATTGGTTACTAGCTACTGTTCACACTCTGACCTCTCAGTCCCACTGGTTCGTTCTTATCTTGGTTCAGGTTCACTTCCTCGCCGTAATATCCTGTTTTCCAGCTTACTTTAACCGAAAAGACATTCTTTACATAGCTCACATAACTTCACACAGTCAAGCTAAGGATCTAACTCTGCACACTCACACAGCACAGCTTAAGGCCCCAACAGATGATTTTTTTCCTGCCTACCTATGAGCCCAAAAAGTAAATTATTATTTGCCTTTGAGTGAGAAAAACACGGATTCTGGGAGGAAAAGACAGCTAACTTGGACTGTACTTCCACAAGGCTTTAAGAACAGCCTTACCATTTTCGGCAATCAGTTAGCAAAGGACTTAGAACAATGGGAACCACCACCTGGAACTGGGGCTGTGTTGCAGTATGTGGACGATCTCCTTGTAGCCACTGAAGCAAAGGAACAAAATATAGCTTGGACTGTGAGTTTATTAAACTTTCTTGGACTAGGTGGTTACCAAGTCTCTCCACAGCTCAGCAAAAGGTGATGTATCTAGGATATAAAATCACAGCGGGCAAACGGAACTTGGGGAAAGCAAGAAAGGAAGCCATCTGCCAAACTCCCAAGCCACAGACGGTTAAGGAGCTCCGAACGGTTTGGTGTCATTTCTACAACTACGGACTCCTGGTAAGACCACTTTATGAACTCATTAAAACTAATTCAAAAGATCTCACTTGGAATAGAGAAGCTGAGCAGGCTTTCCACAACTTAAAACGAGAACTCATGCAGGCCCCAGCCTTAGGGTTACCAGACCCCACGAAACCTTTCTGGCTGTTCTCCCAGGAGAAGCAGGGCATTGCACTGGGAATTTTAGCTCAAAACCTAGGCCCAGATCAGAGAGCCATGGCATACTTCTCCAAACATTTGGATGAAGTGAGCAGAGGATGGTCTAGCTGCCTGAGAGCAATGGCTGCAGTAATACTTAACATCCAAGAGGCTCACAAATTTACAATGGGCCAAAAGATGACAGTGTTAGTGTCTCATACGGTGTCCACCGTACTGGAAGCAAAAGGGGGGCATTGGTTATCCCCACAGAGATTCCTCAAATACCAGGCCGTTATGGTGGAGCAGGACGATGTCCAGATAATAGTGACTAACACTGTCAACCCAGCATCTTTCCTTAGTGGAATTGCAGGAGAACCGGTGACCCATGACTGCCTGGAGACCATTGAAACAGTCTACTCCAGTCAACCAGACCTGAAGGAACAACCACTGGAGGATGCTGAGGACACGCAGTATACAGATGGCAGCAGTTTCGTCAAGAATGGTCGACGCAAAGCAGGGTACGCGGTGACTACTACAGACAAGGTAATAGAGTCCGGGGGCCTTGCCTCAAACACTTTGGCACAAAAGGTGGAAATAATAGTTTTAACTTGAGCTTGCCAAAGAAAAATTAACATTTGGACAGACTCTAAATATGCCTTTGGAGTGGTCCACACCCATGGAGTGGTTTGGAGAGAAAAAGGACTTTTATCCACCCAAGGGAAGCACGTAAAACACGCAAAGGAAATGCTTAAACTACTGGAAGCAGTGCAACTGCCAGAGAAGGTAGCAATTATGCACGGCAAAGCTCACCAAAAGGGAGCTACTGCACAAGAAATGGGTAATTCCATGGCGGACCGAGAAGCAAAAAGGGTGGCCGAAGAAGGTACGGCAGAAATACAGTCTTTGGTTCCAGACGGTAAAATACAAACTGATCAGACACCTAAATATACAAAGGAGGATTTAAAATTAATTAAGGATCTAGATGGGAAAGAGGGTGAAAATGGATGGGTTACCACACCACAAGGGAAAATAGTAGTGCCTAGCACATGACTCTGGGCCATAAAGCAAAGCATTTGACACGGTCTCCCACAGCATCCTTGCTGATAAATTGAGGAAGTGCGGATTAGATGAGCAGGTAGTGAGATGGATTATTAACTGGCTGGTGGGAAGAAGCCAGAGAGTAGTGGTCAATGGGGCGGAGTCGAGTTGGAGACCTGTGTCTAGTGGAGTCCCTCAGGGGTCAGTACTAGGACCAGTATTATTCAATATATTCATAAATGACCTGGATGAGGGAATTGAGTGCACTGTCAGCAAGTTTGCTGATGATACCAAGCTGGGAGGAGTGGCTGACACTCCAGAAGGCTGTGCTGCCATCCAGAGAGACCTGGACAGGCTGGAGAGCTGGGCAGGGAAAAACTTGATGAAATATAATAAGGGCAAGTGTAGGGTGTTGCACCTGGGCAGGAACAATCCCAGGTTCCAGTATAGGTTAGGAAATGATCTCCTAGAGAGCAGTGAAGGGGAAAGGGATCTGGGAGTCCTGGTGGACAGCAGGATGACCATGAGCCAGCACTGTGCCCTTGTGGCCAGGAAGGCCAATGGCATCCTGGGGTGCATTAGAAGGGGTGTAGTCAGTAGGTCAAGAGAGGTTCTTCTTCCCCTTTACTCTGCCCTGGTGAGGCCACATCTGGAATATTGTGTCCAGTTCTGGGCCCCACAGTTCAAGAAGGACAGGGAGCTGCTTGAGAGAGTCCAGCGAAGAGCCACCAAAATGATTAAGGGAGTGGAACATCTCCCTTATGAGGAAAGGCTGAGGGAGCTGGGGCTCTTTAGCTTGGAGAAGAGGAGGCTGAGGGGGGACCTGATTAATGTTTATAAATATTTGAATGGTGAGTGTCAGGAGGATGGGGCCAGGCTCTTTGCAGTGATGACCAATGATAGGACAAGGGGCAATGGGTGTAAGCTGGAACACAGGAGGTTCCGCTTAAATTTGAGGAAGAACTTCTTTACAGTAAGGGTGACAGAGCACTGGAACAGGCTGCCCAGGGAGGTTGTGGAGTCTCCTTCTCTGGAGACATTCAAGACCCGCCTGGACGCCTTCCTGTGCGAACTCATCTAGGTGTTCCTGCTCCGGCAGGGGGATTGGACTAGATGATCTTTCGAGGTCCCTTCCAATCCCTACTATTCTGTGATTCTGTGATTCTGTGATAATAATGGCGGAGCATAGAAAGACTCACTGGGGAGTTGAAGCCCTATACACACACCTGAGCCAATGCATTGTTGCCCGTAATTTGTATATGACCATCAAACAAGTGACACAACAATGTGACATTTGTTTGCAAAATAACCCTCAAGTAGCCCGAAAGATTAAACTAGGACAAATAGGGAAGGGCAATTTCCCAGGGCAATGGTGGCAAACTGATTTTTTCAGAGCTTCTGAGGAAAGGGGGGTTTTGATATTTGCTGGTATTAACTGACACCTTTTCAGGATGGCCAGAAGCATTTCCTTGCTGAACAAACAAAGCTAGAGAAGTGACTAAGGCTTTGGTACATTAAATTATACCAAGATTTGGTGTCCCAGCAGTAATATCTTCATACAGAAGTCCCCATTTTGTGGCCAGAATCACACAACAAGGCCACAGGCAAGTGGTCAGGTGAAAAAGATTAACCACCTCCTTAAATTACAGATTGTAAAATTGGGTCAAGAAGCTGGATTAGCTTGGCCTCAGTCACTACCCCTAGCTTTGTTACGAATCAAAACCAAACCAAGGGTTAAGGAAGGATTAAGCCCTTTTGAGATACTGTATGTATACTGTACTGTATTACAGAAACAACTTAGAGAAATAGAAAAGCGAGTTTTGGGAACCTGTACTCATGGCCTGGATGGACCAATACATAATATAGAACCAGGTGACTATGTATATGTCAGATCTCTTTCAGGTTCACCTTTGGAGCCAAAGTGGGAAGGACCATTCCAGGTCTTATTGACAACACACATGGAGTAAGCATCATGGATACATCATTCCAGAGTAAAGACAGCTCCAATCCTGGTGGACTCTGGTAAACTTCACCTATGACCCCATCACTAGGACGGCCATGACCTTTCTATTGACCATACGTAATGCTTCAATATACGTAATCCACCCTATCATTGCATTAGGATTGAACCACAATGGAGCTGTGCTCTACCCCTTTGAACATAGAGTATGGGCTCAAATAGTGAATAAGAAATGGTAAACTGTAAATTTGCATCGCATGAGAACAACAAGGAAGTAATAAAATCGACGCTCAGGACATTTGCCTCGATACTGAGCAAAGCATTTGTCATTTTGAAATCCATTCAGACAACAATCAAAAGACAGTGCTTGTATCTACTGGCCAAGGTTGCGTACGTTTGAGAACTGCTTGTGACTCTGTGACACAAATTATCAACGTTCTTCTCATAACAAATCCCATACTGAAACCAAAACACAGCTAGTCTACCTACTAAGAAGAAAATTAACTCTATCCTAGCAAAACCAGGACATCAATGTATTGAAGGTGTTCTGGAGCTTTACTCTTTCCCAGTGCATCCTGGATCAGTCCGTGGCAAATGGTGGGGCATTCAATTCCACATGTACTGGACAACCCTCCAGGTGAAAGCGAACTGTGACCTGCACTCTGCTGCCAAAGTATCGTTATCCTGTTCCCAGATAATGATCCCGGAGGAGCGACAATCCCAAACCGAAACCGCAATCCCGGAAGAACGAGAGACTGAGCGAAAAGCCAGAGAGAGCAAGAGAGGAAGAGCCCCTCACTAATGCACTGGGCATGACGTGATATGATATGGAATACCCCATTGGCATATCTAACTGTCAATTAAGTTTATTAATTTAAATATTCTTCTCCCCCCTTAAATCTTGTGCTTGTGGACTAACAGAACACCAAGTCCTTCACTTCCAGGGACAAAAATGCAAACACTGGTATGTTATCAGTGTTTCTCTCAGAACAAGTCCCAGGCTGGAAGCAAAACACAGCACAATTCTAGCTACTAAACATGCGCTTAAACAATTGGCATGATTGGATAATTCCACCTGGTTACTGATTACAGCTTTTGCCATCCCTTATCTTGTCTCATACACATTCTTGCTTGTTATTCCACTTTTTTTTCTTTTCATTTTATCTTCACTCAAGGTCAGGAATTAATTGCTCAAGGCTGAAGCCGCCTGCAGCTTCAGCTCTTAAAGCACCAACAGAAGTGGTCATATTTATTGGGATTTAAATTAAAGCCACTTTTCAATATGATTTCTTCATTCTTTTCCCATCATGTATAACTCCCATGCACTGAATTATTGAACTAGCTTTAAGTTGAGCCTTCACCCAACAGTATTCTTGATAATATGCACATGTTGCTGAGAATACACACAATTTTGGCTCTTTTAAATTATATACATAAATACCAACCAGTATTACCTCAGTTTAGTATGCTTGCTTCACTTCAAATTTACATGCCATATCAACTGAGTTGGTTTTTGTTTCAAAGGAAGGGTCTTGTTCTGAATCCTCCCGGTCTCTCTTAATCTGGCCATCAATTTTTTAAACTGTGTGTACTTTACTTACTTCACTTATGGTATTCAGACCTGAATTACCTGAGTACCCATTCCTGGTCTGGTCTTTAGGGTCAGGGACGTCATCTAGATCTTGATGGGTGATGCATTTCTCTGTCCAGCTATGATGTAGAACCTCACAATGATGACTTCTGGAATCGCAGTTTTACTGGTCCAGTACGCTCAGAGGTCTATTTCTGCATAAGTGGAGGATACTTCTCACGCTTTGGAGCCTTCTTAGTTCTGGAATAGTGTATCCAAGCAGTTATACCTTTTACATTTACAGCGGTATATGTGACCAGTAACACTTGGTAGGGTCCTTTCCATTTCTTCTGGAAGGGGTCTCCCACTATTATTTCCATGTAAACATAGTCTCCAGGTTGTATATTATGTAAGGGACCATCCAATCCCCTTGACTGAGTGCTGATTGCATACTTATTGCGGGAACACAATGATGGACTCTGCACACGATCAATATGATCAAGCAAGAAGCCATTTATTTGTTCTAATACAGTTATATTTATACCCCAAAACTAATGAAATCACCCACACCCGTTAATATGCTATTGGCTATTTACTTGTAGCATGAGCTGTTCACATGCCCTTTTCTGCATAGTGATGATTGGCTGATAGACTTTGCGTGCATCCTTTATTGTTTGCTTGCCAGGGGACATCTTTGGATACATTTCAAGGCTCCTTCCTCATATCTTGTCGACTCAGCTGCTGATATCCTTGTTTTGAGACTTTCCTTTTCTTATCTCCAGACATGTATCCCTTCAGTTCCCACAGTCCTCTCAGGGTATGCCAAGATACGTTCCCACGCTACCCACAATTCCCCTCTTTTCTTTTTGGAAGCAGAAAAAGAAAAACGTTTGTTAAACATTGTAATATATAAGATATCATGGTAAGTACAGTAAAATTGATTACAATAATGGTTAAACTGAATATAATAATGGTTAAATGAGTTTTTTAACAAAAACACAAGCTATAAACTTAAAGCCTAACTTATCAGTTATGCAAATACTTATATTCTCTTAAACTGATAACAAATTTTTATTAGTTAAAAGCTATCGTTACACACACTTGGTTACAATACTTGATTGGATAAATCCACCTGTTCATGAGGCATTCTTTTTACTTCCGACTAATTATATAAGGAATTTCTTATCTTGTTTCTTGCATTCTTTCTCACGAATCTATTCTGTTCTATTTTTTCACTCAAAGTCAGGAATTAATTGCTCAAGGCTGAAGCCGCCTGTAGCTTTAGCTCTTAAAGGGCCAATAATTCCCCCTTTTTTTTTTGTACCACAAAGGCATTGTTCACCATCTTCTGCAGGGCCCTTTGCAGACACGATAGCAAACAAGGCACTAATAAAAGGATTGTCCAAATTATGAATAGCATCTTAAATCCTGACTTTAATAGTGAAGAGACCCATCCTTGTAAAAACCACTCATTTAATCAATCATCACTATTTACCCTCAACTCTTTGACATTTTCCTTTAACCTTTTAATGGCCATATGAATTGATTCTGAGTGGTCTGATAGATTCATACAGCACATACCTTCAGATTCCTCTGAACCATGTTCCTTGTGCTAACAAATAAAAAATCAATAGCAGCTCTATTTTGCAGTGTTGCATGTCTAATGCTATCAGTGTCTACTAACATCTACGTGAGAATTTCTGACGTGAGATTTGTTTGTTTAGCCATCCAACAACCTGGCCTTTTTACATCTCCTAATGCTTTTCCTGCTGCAACATTAGGGGAAAACAACGCAGTTGGAACCATGGCAGCAGTGTCTCAAAACTGTATCTGATCGTTACAATTTTCATCAAAATAAGAAACGCTTCTCTTGTGTCGAGTGTTGCTGTGGTTCTGTAAGAGATGTGTTTAAATGTGAGATTATGAAAACAGATCTAAAAGCTAGCATAGCATTTTTATAGTGCTTGAAATTGTTATTTGGCCATGTCTGATTATATAGCTGCTGAATTTGTGTTTCGTTAAATGTGATAATGCTATCAATATTTACATATCCTAAAAAGCTTTCAAAGTTATACAAAGGCACTCCTAGAAGACAGGTTCTAAAAGGATCCCTGGGCGTAGCCAGTGAAAGACACAGTAATTCTTGCTTCGTTATATTAGCAAAAGTCACCCACATGTTCTGTCTAGGTACTACAGCTTAGGGTCTTAAAACAACAGTAATTACTAAAAATCTTAATGCAGTAATAACTATAAACTTAAGACTTTTTTGGTGGTTTTTTGTTTTGGTTTTTTTTTTTAGGTACTTAAGTACTAATTTACCAGATGTGTGAAAGCTATGTAGTGTTAATCATGTTGAAATTATCTCTTCTCCTTTTGCAGGTTGAGCTCATTTGAGGGAGGCACGGGCGTTCCATGATGAAGTAAAATCAATAAGTGGAGCTGAGTCTCCTGGATGTTCTGTCTCTTGGTAAAATCTGGGCCATGGGCAGCGGCGGAGCGGCTGCTCTCCAGGCGTGGCCTGCGGTGGTTGAAGCTGTGGAGGAAGAGGGGTGGGGGAAGCCCCGCCTTGCCTAAGCGCAGTGCGGCGGAGCGGGCCAGGCCTCTGCCCACCCACCTGCCTTCATGTTGTTTTTGTTGCCGCGGCCAACAATGCCTGCATCAGTGTTAAAAGCATTTGCACCATAGTATGACAATCTGCTGGAGTTAAAAGATTAGTAGAAAAGATATTATCAACAAATGCCTGCGTATAGGGAGATTGCAGCCCATAATCTCTTACTGATTTTCTGGCCTCTTTTCCTAGTTCCCAAGGGAACAGAGACCAATAATTAGGTTTCCTTCTTCCATCATTCCCGGTACCCCCTATAATCACTGGATGTGCAGTAGGTGTGGGCAAGACACCCCCTCAAGCAAAGTGTTTTTTATCACTCCTTGCCATCTCATGGCTGGATGCCCATCATCATCATTCCCCCGTCCCCCTGGTAGTTTCTTTGGGATTTGCGATTCAAATTGGGTCAGTGTCTGCTGTGAGGAGTTTCCTGCTGTTGTTCTAACTCTTCAAGCTTACGAATGAGTTGTGCCCACTCCAGACGATTCTCAGGATTAGAGTGTGGCAGCGGCTGTGGAAAATCAGGGGTCAGTGGCGTGGACGGAGGGAGTGCAGGATAGACTGGAACATGGAAAGAGTCTTTGGGATCGAGGAATTTCCGGGAAGATTTCCACGTCTCGGGCATATCGACTTCCATTTTTTTGGGCAGCAGCGCTGTGCAAGCGCGCGGCGCGGAGTCCGGGGGGAAGCCGGGCTGGGCCGAGCCAGAGGCGGCCGTTGCGCAGTTCGTGGAGCGCCGGGGGTGTTAAGAGTTAGGGGGCTGCTCTGAGCTTGCGTTAAAGTTCAGGGCTGTAAATGCGCCTTTTGCCACCTCTCTTTCGGCTTTTATGGCTTTTAAAGTGTCTGAAATCAATCGCCAAGCTGTTGCCAAGTCTCTTGTGTCTTTCTCTCCGCGGCTAATTGAATCCCATAAAACTTTTCCTATCTCTTCCCAGGTTTCACTTGAAAGGCTGCTGCTGAGTTCACAGAGATTCCCTTGTCTGGGCACCAAATTAACAGTTGCTGAAGCACAGTCTTATCATAGTTAATTCCTTTCTTGGAAAGGATAAGCGAGAGGAGCTTAACAAGTACTCTTTCTTCCCTTGTTACTTGTTGTCCCATCTCGCCCCCGGCCGCTCACCTCACTGGTGGGTGAATTTCTGCTGCAGCAAAGGCCTCGAAGGGCCACCTCAATGGGTCTTCTCCTTTCTTCTGGGGCACCAGACTCATTCCAGATGGTCGTCTCCTCCGGCCGGTTCTTCTCCCGCTTTCAAAGCCATCGCATAGCAATCTTCAGGGTTCCTGTTCGGGTGCCATTTGTGGGAACGCAATGATGGACTCTGCACACGATCAATATGATCAAGCAAGTTCCCATTTATTTGTTCTAATACAGTTATATTTATACCCCAAAACTAATGAAATCACCCACACCCGTTAATATGCTATTGGCTATTTACTTGTAGCATGAGCTGTTCACATGCCCTTTTCTGCATAGCGATTGGCTGATAGACTTTGCATACATCCTTTATTGTTTGCTCTCCAGGGTACATCTTCGGATACATTTCAAGGCTCCTTCCTCATATCTTGTCGACTCAGCTGCTGATATCCTTGTTTTGAGACTTTCCTTTTCTTATCTCCAGACATGTATCCCTTCAGTTCCCACAGTCCTCTCAGGGTATGCCAAGATACGTTCCCACACTCTCCACACTTATTAATTTGAGATAATTGTTTAGATAATGCAATTATATAATTCTGAACATAACTTTCCCCCAGTTGGTTCATATCTTCCCCCCGTATGTGAGTCTGTAAGGTCTTCTATACAACATTTCAAAGGGGCTCAGTTTCTCCTTACTTTTAGGTTTTACCTTGATTCTCAATAAAGCCAAAGGTAATGCTTGAGGCCATTGTAAATTGGACTCCTGTCCAATTTTAACAATTTGTTGTTTAAGTAAATGATTCAGTTTTTCCACTTGCCCACTGGCTTGTGGTCTATAAGGAGTGTGAAGATGCCAGTTAATCTGTAGCACCTTACTCACTCCTTGCACCACATTGGCTATGAAATGAGAGCCTCTATCTGAGGACATGTCAGCAGGTACCCCAAATCCACTTTCGGGTTCTGATGTGGGATGGAATGGCAGAATTCAGGCCATAAATGACTGGCTACAGGACTGGTGCTATAGGCAGGGCTTTGGGTTCTTTGATAATGGCTGGTTTCATAGGACACCAGTCCAGACAGTCATACGTGGGGAAGGCCTATCGCGCAGGGGCAAAAGGAGGCTGGGGCAGGAATTGTCAGGGCTCATTTGGAGAGCTTTAAACTAGATTGGAAGGGGGAAGGGGTTACAGCTGGGCTTGCACCAGTGGGGCAGCACTCTAGAATTAATGAAGGCCGGGAGGCCTCCCAACCCCCTGGGATGAAATTGGTGTACTTGGCTCGCTCCCTGAAATGCCTGTACACCAATGCACGCAGTGTGGAGAATAAGCAGGAGGAGTTAGAAACCCGTGTTCAATCAGGGGATTATGATCTGGTGGCAATTACAGAGACATGGTGGGACAGCTCACATGACTGGAATGTGGCCATGGATGGCTCTGTCCTTCTCAGGAAAGACAGGCCAGCAAGGCGAGGTGGTGGAGTTGCTCTTTACGTGAGAGAGCAACTGCAGTGTATTGAGATCTGTCCAGGGGCGGATGAGGAGCGAGTTGAGAGCCTGTGGGTGAGAATTAAAGGGCAGGCTGGTATGGGTGATACTGTTGTGGGTATCTATTAGAGGCCACCAGATCAGGGTGAGGAAGTTGATGAGGCCTTCTACAGGCAGCTGAGAGCAGCCTCCCAATCACAGGCCCTGGTTGTTGTGGGGGATTTTAACTACCCAGATATTTGCTGGAGGGACCACTCAGCCAGCCACCCACAATCCAGGAGGTTCCTCCAGTGCATCGATGACAACTTCCTGATGCAAATGGTGGATGAACCAACCAGGAGGGGAGTGACGCTGGATCTAATCCTCACTAACAAGGAGGGTCTGGTTGAGGCTGTAAAGGTTGAGGACTGCCTGGGCTGCAGTGATCATGAGATGGTGAAGTTCAGGATCTCATGTGGCATAAGCAGAATTACAAGTAAAATTGCAACCCTGGACTTCAGGAGGGCCAACTTTGGCCTCTTCAAGCAATTGTTAGGGGAAATCCATGGGACAGGGTACTTGAAGGTAAAGGGGCCCAAGATAGCTGGTTAGCATTCAGGGACTGCTTCTTCCTAGCTCAAGATCGAAGCATCCCGACATTTAGGAAGTCAGGGAAGGGAGCCAGGAGACCTGCTTGGTTAAACAGGAAACTGCTGGGAAAACTCAAGTGGAAGAGGAGAGTTTACAGATTGTGGAAGGAGGGGCTGGCCACTTGGGTGGAATATAAGGATGTTGTCAGAGGATGGAGGGAGGCAACTAGGAAAGCCAAGGCCTCCTTAGAATTAGATCTTGCCAGAGGGGTCAAGGACAACAGGAAGAGCTTCTTCAAATACATGGCAGATAAAGCTGACATTAGAGGCAATGTAGGCCCACTGATAAATGAGGTGGGTGCCCTGGTGACAGAGGATACAGAGAAGGCAGACCTATTGAATGGCTTCTTTGCCTCTGTCTACTCTGCCGGAAGCTGTCCTGAGGAGCTCTGTACCCTGGAGACTCCAGAGGGAGTCAGGACAATGGAGGAGTTTGCCTCAGTTGATGAAGACTGGGTCAGGGACCAATTAAGCAATCTGGACATCCATAAATCTATGGGTCCAGATGGGATGCACCCACGGGTGTTGAGGGAGCTGGCTGAAGTCATTGCTAGACCACTCTCCATCATCTTTGCTAAGTCGGGGGAACGGGTGAAGTGCCTGAGGACTGGAGGAAGGCAAATGTCACTCCAATGTTCAAAAAGGGCAAGAAGGAGGACCCAGGTAACTACAGACCGGTCAGCCTCACCTCCATCCCTGGGAAGGTGATGGAACGACTTATCCTTGGTGCCATCTAAAGGCATATCAAGGATAAGAGGGTCATTAGGGGCAGTCAACATGGCTTCACCAAGGGGAAGTCGTGCTTGACCAACCTTCTAGACTTTTATGAAAACACAACCAGGTGGCTTGATGATGGCAGAGCAGTGGATGTGGTCTACCTTGATTTCAGCAAGGCATTTGACACGGTCTCCCACAGCATCCTCGCTGCCAAATTGAGGAAGTGTGGATTAGATGAGCAGGTAGTGAGATGGACTGTTAACTGGCTGGTGGGAAAAAGCTAGAGAGTGGTGGTCAATGGGGCGGAGTCTAGTTGGACACCTGTGTCTAGTGGAGTCCCTCAGGGGTCGGTACTGGGTCCAGTATTATTCAATATATTCATCAATGACCTGGATGAGGGAATAGAGTGCACTGTCAGCAAGTTTGCTGATGACACAAAGCTGGGAGGAGTGGCTGACACTCCAGAAGGCTGTGCTGCCATCCAGAGAGACCTGGACAGGCTGGAGAGCTGGGCAGGGAAAAACTTGATGAAATATAATAAGGGCAAGTGTAGGGTGTTGCACCTGGGCAGGAACAACCCCAGGTTCCAGTATAGGTTGGGAAATGATTTCCTAGAGAGCAGTGTAGGGGAAAGGGATCTGGGAGTCCTGGTGGACAGCAGGATGACCATGAGCCAGCACTGTTCCCTTGTGGCCAGGAAGGCCAACGGCATCCTGGGGTGCATTAGAAGGGGTGTAGTCAGCAGGTCAAGAGAGGTTCTTCTTCCTCTCTACTCTGCCCTGGTGAGGCCACATCTGGAATATTGTATCCAGTTCTGGGCTCCTCAGTTCAAGAAGGACAGGGAGCTGCTTGAGAGAGTCCAGCGAAGAGCCACCAAAATGATTAAGGGAGTGGAGCATCCCCCTTATGAGGAAAGGCTGAGGGAGCTGGGCCTCTTTAGCTTGGAGAAGAGGAGGCTGAGGGGGGACCTTATTAATGTTTATAAATATATGAAGGGTGAGTGTGAGGAGGATGGGGCCAGGCTCTTCACAGTGATGACCAGTGATAGGACAAGGGGCAATGGGTGTAAGCTGGAACACAGGAGGTTCCACTTAAATTTGAGAAGGAACTTCTTTACGGTGAGGGTAACAGAGCACTGGAACAGGCTGCCCAGGGAGGTTGTGGAGTCTCCTTCTCTGGAGACATTCAAGACCCGCCTGGATGCCTTCCTGTGTGAACTCATCTAGGTGTTCCTGCTCCGGCAGGGGGATTGGACTAGATGATCTTTCGAGGTCCCTTCCAATCCCTGACATTCTGTGATTCTGTGATTCTGTGTGATCTAGGTATTATTTCATTAAGTAATACTTTGACTACTTCTCTGGCTTTATTGGTCCTCGTTGGTAAGGCTTCAGGCCATCCGGAGAAGGTATCTGTTAGGACCAGGAGGTACTGATACCCCCCTTTTCTTGGGAGCTCGGAAAAATCGATTTACCACTGTTGTCCAGGATAGTTTCCTCTATCTATTGCCCTGAATCCTACTTTATGAGTTGTCTGGTGGGTTGACCCTGCCTAGAGGCCGGATGCCCACCAAAGCCCACTCTATCACTCCCCCTCCTCAAATGGGCAGGGGGAGAAAATTATAACGAAAAGCTCGTGGGTGGAGATGAGGCCAGAGAGAGATCACTCACCAATTACTGGCACGGGCAAAACGGACTCGACTTGGGGGAAAAAACAAATTTAATTTATTACCAATCAAAATCAGAGGATAAGGAGAAGTAAAACCAAATCTTAAAACACCTCCCCCATCCCTCCCTTCTTCCCAGGCTTAATTTCTTTCCCGATTTTCCACCTCCTCCCCCCAACGGCACATGGGGACATGGGACGGGGGGTTGAGGTCAGTTCATCACGCGTTTTTTCTGCCGCTCCTTCCTCCTCAGGGGGAGGACTCCTTCCCCCGCACCAGCTTGGGGTCCCTCTCATGGGAGACAGTCCTCCATGAACTTCTCCAACATGACTCCTTCCCATGATTGACAGTTCTTCACAAACTGCTCCAACCTGGGTCCATTCCATGGGGTGCAGTCCTTCAGGAAGGGACTGCTCCACCGTGGGTCCCCCACGGGGTCACAAGTCCTGCCAGCAAACCTGCTTTGGCGTGGGCTCCTCTCTCCACGGGCCACAGGTCCTGACAGGAACCTGCTCCAGCGCGGGCTTCCCACGGGGTCACAGCCTTCTTCGGGCATCCACCTGCTCTGGCATGGGTTCCTCCCATGGGCTACAGGTGGTCATCTGCTCCACCATGGACCTCCATGGGCTGCAGGGGGACAGCCTGCCTCACCATGGTCTTCACCACAGCCTTCAGGGGAATCTCTGCTTCAGCACCTTAAGCACCTCCTCCTCCTTCTTCACTGACCTTGGTGTCTTCAGAGTTTTTTCTCTTACATCTTCTCACTCCTCTCTCTCGCTGCAAAGTGTGCAGCTTTTTTTCTCTCTTCTCTTTTTTTTTTTTTTTTCTTAATTATGTTATCACAGAGGCGTCACTGATTGGCTCGGCCTTGGGCAGCGGCAGGTCCGTTCTTGTAGCCGGCTGGCATTGGCTGTCAGGTCGGACATGCGTGGCAAGGTTTTGGTAGCATGGGGGGGACATGGAGTGGCTTCTGTGAGAAGCTGCCAGAAACTTCCCCCATGTCCGACACAGCTAATGCCAGCCAGTTTCAAGAACAACAAAATTAAACAATTAAATTTGTTTTTCCCCCAAGTCGAGTCAGTTTTGCCCATGCCAGTAATTGGTGAGTGATCTCTCTCCGTCCTTATCTCACCCACGAGCTTTTCGTTATATTTTTCTCCCCCTGCCCAATTGAGGAGGGGGAGTGATAGAGTGGGCTTTGGTGGGCATCTGGCCTCTAGCCAGGGTCAACCCACCACAGAAGGTTTCTACCTATTATCCTTTTCCAGAGATATGTATACAGGGCATCTCCTCTCCAATGTGTTTTCTCATGTTCCCTTACTACTATTTGCCATAAAGCCTTCTCATGTATTACTATCTTCCTTGAGGGGTTACATAATTTTCACCCCTTAAGGTGGCATGCAAATCTTGAACTAGTTCCTGGTCTTTCTTAGAGTAGGAATCTTTAGAGTCAAATTCAATCTTACCTTCAGGAATGAGGGGTTGTATGGTTACTGTACCTTGTCCTTGTCCTGCCACCCTTTTTGCCTCTTGATCAGCCAACCTGTTTCCTCTTTCTTGTTCTGTTTCTCCTTTCTGGTGTCCTTTGCAGTGTATTATGGCTACTTCTTGGGGTAGTTTGACTGCTTCCAATAGTTCTAAGATTTCTTTAGAACGTTTAATCTCCTTACCCTGGGAGGTTAGAAATCCTCTTTCTTTCCATACTGCCCCATGAGCATGCACTACACCGAAGGCATACTTGGAATCTGTCCATATGTTGATTCGTTTTCCTTGAGCTTTCTGCAGTGCTCTGATGAGTGCAATAATTTCTGCCTTTTGAGCTGAAGTCCCAGGCAGTAATGGTTTTGATTCTATGACAGAGTCAAGAGTGGTTATTGCATATCCAGATTTACATTCTCTGTTCTTCATGAAACTACTACCATCTGTAAACCAGGTTTGGGAATCTGGGAGGGGTTCCTCTTTCAAGTCAGGCCTGCTGGAATATGTGCTTTCAATCACTTCCAAACAGTCATTGTGGAGGGTTTCTGAATCCTCCTGGGCTGATGACAGAAATGCTGCAGGGTTGATTAGGTTAGTGTTGAGGATTTCCACATCATCCTGCTCCACTAGGATGCCCTGGTATTTGAAAAACCTTGAGGGGGATAACCAGTGGTTCCCCTTCTGTTCTAGTACAACAGCTACTGTATGAGATACAAACACAGTTATTTTCTGATCCAAGGTAAATTTGCGAGCTTCTTCAATGTTGATAACCACGGCCAATACTGCCCTTAAGCAGCTTGGCCAACCTTTACTTACTTCATCCAGATGTTTTGAGAAGTAAGCCACAGCTCTTCTATAGGGGCCAATATATTGTGCCAACACTCCCAGTCATCCCCTGCCTCTCATGTGAAAAAAGTAAGAATGGCTTTGAGACGTCAGGCAGGCCCAGAGCTAGGGCCCATAATAGTTCTTCCTTCGGGGTTTGAAAAGCTCGCTTACCTTCCTTGGTCCATGTCAGAGTTTTTGGATTGTCCTTTATTATCATCTGATAGTGATCTGCAGAATCAAACCTTACAACTCGTAGAGAGTTATAAAGCAGGTATGTTTTATTCACTGGCGGGCAACAGGGTGGATTGCTCCAAAAGTCCTGCATGCCCAGACTCCTTTACAAAGGCATTATTTAAAGTACACACACATGCATATTCATTAAATTTAGGTTGGGTTAGACTAATTAATTCCAATAAATTTTTAACATAAATTAAATCCCATTCGTGCTTGTGCACTGCCTCCTGTTGGTGCTTGTTAGCACCCTTTATCACTATAAACTTTTCACCTTTTCTCCTTGCACATGCTCAGTAGCCCCTTGAAAACAGCTAGACCAAACAAAGCCAGCTTTCTTGCTTCAGACTGCAGGTGTTGCATACCAGTTCCTTCTCTTGCTCCAGACTGCTCGCATACCAAGTGTTGCAAGGCTTTTGCTGATAGTGTGGAATAGCTTATTAATTATTGTAAAAGTTTCCCACCTAACACAGACAAAATGTTTCCCACCTAACACAGTTTCCCACCTAACACAGACAAAACTAAACTCATTTTCTAAAATCTAACGATATTGTATATGTTCGCTTATCAATAGAGGGGATACCATAATTAATTATCCACAGTCGACACCAGTCCATCATTCCCAAGAAAGTCTTCAGTTCTTTAGCAGTGTGTGGTAGGGGGGTATTATAGATGGACTTTTTCCTTTCCATCCCTAGTTTGCATTGTTCCCCTGATATCTCATATCCGAGATATGTTACTTCTTGTTGCAAGATTTGTGCCTTTTGTTTGGATACCTTATACCCACTTAGTCCCAAAAAGTTTAAAAGGCTTACTGTCCATGATAAACAAGAATCCTTGGTGGTCGTTGCTATCATCAGGTCATCCACATACTGTAGAAGAATCCCTTCTCCTGGAGGAGCTGTCCATCCTTCAAGATCTCTGGCCAATTTGTTCCCAAAAATGGTGGGGCTGTTCTTGAATCCTTGTGGGAGCACCGTCCAGGTCAGTTGTGATTTTCTACCTGTTTCAGGATTTTCCCACTCAAAGGCAAAAAGTTTCTGGCTGTCAGGGTCTAAGGGTAGGCAGAAGAAGGCATTTTTCAGATCTAAAACAGTAAACCACACATATTCTTCTGGTTAATATTGTATACGGGTTGGCCATCACAGGGTGGAGATCTTCCACTATCTTATTGATAGCTCTGAGGTCTTGTACCAATCCATAAGTTTTACCATCTGTTTTTTGTATTGATAATATCGGAGTGTTATATTCTGATTCACATTCTATGAACAACCCGAATTTAAAAAAAATTATCGATCACTGCTTTAATTCCCTTGCGATCCTCTAATTTGAGAGGGTATTGTTTCATTCTTACCAGCCGTATTCCAGGTTTCAATTTAACAGTTACCGGTTGTGCTATCTTTGCTCTCCCAGGGGTTCCATCTGCCCAGACTTCAGGATATACTTGATTCAGGATTTCGTTCGGGATTTCTTCTGGTTCTTTATCTATAAGTAAAGCTAAACTCAAAATTTCAATTAGTTCTTTCTCATTTACTTTTAATTGTATTCCTTCAGGGATGAATTTAATTTCTGCTTGTAGTTTTTCTAATAAATCCCACTTGGGTGCTTGGGACATGTACAGAAATTGATGCATCCCTATTGATTTGCCCAATTTAAAAGATAGTGGCTTCATGAATGATACCTCCTGTCATTGACCTGTTGACCTGACCACGTTTATAGATTGCCCTGGATCTATTTCCTCTAATTGCATATTTAACACAGAAAAGGTTGCTCTAGTATCCACCAAAAAGTCAATGTAATGTGACCCATTCCCCAGCTTCATTATTACCAGAGGATCCCCTGGGGATTGATCCTCCGGTTTCCCCTAATCTTCTTCCAGCTCTGCAACCATTGCCCTTCCATTTTTCCCTTTTTGTGGGCACTCTCGTTTCCAGTGTCCCTCTTTTTTGCATATTGCACATTGATTATTGCTCAGCCTGGTTTGGAAGCATTGATTCTGTGAGTTCTTTCATGGTGGAAAGAGTGTCATACCCCCTCTTTCTTCTCTAAGGGCCGCTATAGTACCAATAGAAATGAGTTTCCCTAGTTTACGCTTTTCCCTATTCCGAAATACATGCCACGCTTCTTCCAAGAACTTTTCTATATCACGCTGTTCCTCTGTCTTCAGTCTCTGAAGCTTTCTTCGGATATCATCCGAGGATTGCCCCAGGAACAGGGAAACCAACTGCATTTTCCCTTCGTCTCCAGACAGATCCAAGGTGGTATATTTTCACATTACTTCCCGAAGCTGATCAAGGAACTCAGTAAGGGTTTCTATAGGGTTTTGTTTAATAGCAAATAAAGAGCCCAAATTAACTGTTTTCAGTATCCCATTTTCCAACCCGAATGCCACCCATTCCCGATATTGTCGCAAAAGTTGGGAATGATCTGCATTGTTATAATCCCAGTGAGGTTTTGATTGTGAGAAATAGTCATCTATATCCTCCCCATCCCTTATTTTAGTTTTTCCATAATTTCTAGCCGTTTTGAGGACTAATTCCTTTTCTGTATCTGTTAGTGCATCCAACATCAAATCCACATCTTCCCAAACTATATCCAATGCCTTCACAAATGCCTTAAATTGCTTTGCTACCCCTGCCAGATCGTCCTGATATCCTTTAGCTACTAATTTCCAGGCATCTAAATTTTCCATAGAGAGAGGTACCTTAAGTTTTACGGGACCCACTGGTCCAGCAGCCTCTCTCAAAGATGCCTGGATTATTGGTTCTCGTAGCGATACAGTTGTAGTTTTAAAGTCTCGTGCTCTGGTTTTAGGAGATGAATTAGAAGGGCATCTAAATCTATACCTCCATTTTTCATTATCAGGTTCTGTTTTCCTTCCTCTTCTCCTGTTGGTCTCAGGTGAAAGGGGGGGACTTAAAGGAGCCGCTTTGGGCTCTTCTAATGGGAGCGGTGACTCTGCTTGTTCTTGATTTTGTTGTCCCCTTCCCCATGTACCTATAGGGGCTACAAAATCCTCCATTTTATCTTTGTCCTCTTTATATTTTAGGCACCTTTGTCCTATTGAACAAGACAAACAACACCTCTTCATTTTACCCACTCCTGCTTTACAGTTGTCCTTTTCTAAGGTTAGCACAAAAGGATCATGGCAAGCTAAATTAATACCACAATCTTTTTGCATTTCAGAGTGATCATGGAGAACGAAAAACATGTCTGCATAGACTACTTCATCCCATTTGCCCTCTCTCCTTAAAAATAACATAAGTTGTAAAAGAGGAAATAACAGAAATAACGAATGCCCCTCCTTCACCCTCCATTCTCCTTGCTTTTATTTCTGAGCAGATGTCATATGGTATGGAATAGCCCTTTGGTCAGTTTGGGTCAGCTGTCCTGGCTGTGTCCCCTCCCAAAACCTTCCCCACCCCCAGCCTACTGAGGGGGGGAAATGTTGGAGAGCCAGCCTTGATGCTGTGCTAGCACTGCTCAGCAGTAACCAAAACACTGGTGTTATCAACACCTTTCTAGCTACTAATACAAAACATCACTCTGAGGGCTGCTATGGGGAAAATTAACTCAAACCCACCATCTTGGACCCTTTCAACTAAGGTGGGCCTCTAATCCACAATCTTAGTCCCCTTTTGACTAAGGTGGGCCTCGAATCCACAGTCTTAGTCTCTTTTCCCCTGCATATATGACTTATAGATTTTAAGGCACAAGTTTCAAAGAATATTATTATTAGAGAAAAGGTGCTTTAATTTGGCTTACCGTCCTTCAGGAACTTGTCTTCTCCTGCGATGATCCAGGGGCCCGTGGAGCTTTCGTGGAGTAAGGTAAGGACTCCAGGGCACCCTTGGAGAGTCCCCGGTCCCGAGGGTCTCACAGCCAAACAGAGAGTCTCCTGCCTGGCTCACCAAAATGACTCACAGATGGACAGGTGTGGACCCTATGCTCTTCCCGCCGGTGAAAATAAAGGTGCTTTGGCTTACAGTCCATCTGTAAGGAGGTGCATTTTGTGGGGTGTTGTGATGGTTTCTTAGATAGCAAAGCATATGTTAAAGGCTGTTGTCTTGGTACATATCATATCCCTGCAGAGGGGTGTGCCTGCAGAGGGGTAGGCCCCTGTCCTGGTACTTATCATACCCCTGCAAGAAGGGTGGGCCTCTATAAATGGTTAGTCAAGTTGAAACAAAAACACACAATATTTGCTAGTTCATACTTATGCTAAGAGCGGCCCAGTTATGTCAAGCAAACCCCCAAACTTAACTCTATTCCTTAATTCACTTTCCAGGGGTCTTGCTCAGAGCCCTTTGGTCCGGGGATCGGAGGTTCTCCCCGAGAATCCCTTGGTGCCGGTTGGAGGTCCTGCGATCCCACAGATCAATCAAGATTCAGAAGCACTGTCCCATCTGGGTCGACAAAATTGTCACCAAAATTGGGAATAAAACTCCTTAACATGGGTTATGTATTAAAGAGCAGGCATTACTTTATTCAGCGCTGGGTGCTAGAGGTATATCACCACAAAGCTAGCACACTGAGTTTGCAAAACGTCACACATTTATATGTAACTGATGAGCTTGTTCCACCCACTATTCATATGCATTACTATTCTACTTTATGATTGGCTCAAACTTCTCTCGCTTACCTTTTAAGAGTACAGTACACAAAAAATTCACAGCACATGCTCTAATATGTGGAGGGGGGGCAAGTCTGTTCAGTCTCTGAGTCAGTGGTCATGATCTCCCCCTGCCACATTTACCTTTCCAGCAGTTTCTGCAGATTCTTGCTGACTTTATCCTTTTCATGCAATTATCTAGCTTTCAGCACCTTCTAGGGCAGGATGTTCTCCTTTTATCAGTCTTTTAACTCATTTTCAAGGGCATAGTTGTTAGTAAGGCCTGCATAGTTTATACAAAGTAACTGGGCTTGCACAAGCTAAAGATAATGGGCCCCTTGGTGCTCACTCAAGGCTAAACTACAGATGTCTTGTTACAACTAAAAATAGGAGTTTACTTATTTTCTAGCAATATGGAATATCTCATTGGCATATCCAAATGTCAATTTTGGGTTTTGCTAATTACTACGATTTCTCCCCTAGTCCTTTGCACTTGCAGACTAGCAAAACACGGGGTCCTTGAACTTCCAGCAACAACTAAAAACATTAGTATGTTATCAACATTCTTCTCATAAAAAATCCCATACTGAAACCAAAACACAGCACTATTCTAGCTACTAAGAAGAAAATTAACCCTATCCTAGCAAAACCAGGACAGTATGTCTGCCCTAGAGTATCCAAGCAATACTACACAAGCCTTTAACTTTGGCTGTGGAAGTAACAAGTGGAAACATCAACAAGGGCCAGACTGTTCAGGGAGACAAAATACAAACATCAGCTGAAGTGTATTATGAGCACTTCAGTTCTGTTATCTTCCTAACCTTGAAAGCAGATTGTGATCTGGAGTTCACAAAGTAAGTAGAGCAAGACTCTGGACTGAAATTGAACATAAATAGGTGAATTAAATTGTGAATGGACATGTGAATTGAATAATTCAGAGTTAATATTATAATATTAGCAAAATGCATTACACGAACCATCTTCTTGAGTTAGTTCCTGTTGGCAGGGAAGGTTCTAAAAATTAAATCAGAAGAGCATTTGCTATTATGTCATGTATACATTCTACATATAATACATTATTCTGAATAGTTATATTAAGTAGACTTAATAGTACAATCATATTCTCACATTGGAGGCTTAACTTTGTTGGCTTAGATTTACAATTTAGCCTGCAGCTTTTCCACACAAACCCCTTTCTTATGGGAAATAGCTGTATATGCACAGTGTAGCGTGATGCTTTTAAAAGCAGACACCTGTAGTTACAGGTTTCCTACCATGCCTAACTGCAGTCTTGGTCCTGTTACTATCATAGCACACTATTTGTTCCTGTAGGGAAGCAATTACAAGAGAATATTGTCTTTTTGAAAATACTGTTTCCCCCAGGGGATAGGGGAGAGGATTGGGGGGGCAAGGATAAGGAGGCTTATAGGTTGAGATAAGAACAGTTTAATAATAGAAAGAAAACTTAAAATAATACTAATATTAAAATAGTAGTGATAATGATAACAGTAACAAAATATGCAAGTGAATGACACCCAATGTTATAGCTCACCCCCCTCCTGACCGAGCCCGGCCTGTTCCCAGATAACGATCCCGGAGGAGCAACAATCCCGGAAGAACGAGAGCCCGAGAGAAAGCCAGAGAGAGCAAGAGAGGAAGAGCCCCTCACTACTATACTGGGCATGACATGATATGATATGGAATATCCCATTGGCATATCTAACTGTCAATTAAGTTTATTAAATATTCTTCTCCCCCCTTAAATCTTGTGCTTGTAGACTAACAGAACACCAAGTCCTTCACTTCCAGTGACAAAAATGTAAACACTGGTATGTTATCAGTGTCTCTCTCACAGCGAGTTCTAGGCTGGAGGCAAAACGCAGCACAATTCTAGCTACTAAAAAAAAAGAAAAAGAAGAAACCCAGCTCTATTTCAGCTAAAACCAGGACACAAGCTTTTGTGATTTTTGAGGAAGATGTGACTCAAATACATCCCGATGCCCCAGAACTGGCTGCTAACACAAATAAACTCCATACTTTGTTGTTGGAAGTCGATCCCGTATTGGGGAGGGGGGAGTTACTCATCAGTTCTAAACACGTGGGGGTGGCAACGCGGCCCGAAATCTAGGCGAGAGCCTTTAACCCGTGGCAGTCGAGCTGGTCTCCTCGACGGTAGCAGCTCTTGCGGATACCCAGCCTGGCTCACACATGAGGACGGTAGTGGCGCAGCGCGGGATAGGAATGGCGCAGTCCGAGCACCTCGGCACCTCCAACGTGGCGGGAGCCGCGCTCCTCCCCCTCCCGGCTGCGCTGGGCCCCATCGGCGCCGAGGTTGCTATGGCGACAGGCGGTGCGCGAGGGGGCGCTGTGAGCCGCTCTGGGTCGCGATCATCGTGGCGGTGCGTGTGGGGGTGAAACTGAAAGTGAACGGCTCGGCCCGCAACTAAGCGGGACTGAGTTGTTGGTTTCTTCCCGAGAGCACCTGAACCACCCCGGCCCGAGTATGTCGGATAGTTTCGACCGAGCTCCAGGTGCTGGCCGGGGCCAAGGAGGTGCTGATCCCTTCAGTGGTGCGGGTGTGTTAGAGAGCGGTGACGGGTCCTGCCTCGGGGGCAGCGGTTCCCACAACTCAGGTTCGGCCGAGCAGCAGCACAAAACACGCGGCCTCTTTCTACAGCAGGAACCGTTGCGGCCTCCGAAGATGGCGCCGCTGGGCACCGGAAACACAGGTATTGGCCGCCGTGCAGCGGCACTCTTTCCGCCATTCTGGAGGGTCCCAGGGCCGAAGGTGTCGGGGAGTGGCCCCCTAAAGCTCTGCGCTCACCACCCTGCTCCTGCTTCGCTTCCTGCTCCAACGCCCCCATCCCGTTCGCCGTTCCACTGAGAGTAGAGCCCTGGGGCTTTCCTCCTCACCTCCCTCGGGCCTGGCTACGAGAACGCGTCCTTTCTCCCATCCCCCGCACCTAGGGGCTGAGAGGTCACCGTGGCCTGAGATACAGCGCTCCGCGCACCCCAGGCGCCTGCCTGGCTCTTCTCGGCATCGCATGGAGACGAGCCGTGAGAGGGCCTGGCAACTGCGCTTTTTCTTAGATGAGCGGTTATGTTTCTGGGCCATGGACTTGTGCCCAAGTAAAGGTGTGATGTTGCGTTGCAGCCTGCTTGCAACACCCCTCCCTCCCTCCCTCCCTCCCTCCCTCCCTCCCTCCCTTCCTTCCTCCCTCCCTTCCTTCCTCCCTTCCTTCCTCCCTTCCTTTCTATGCCGCCACATCTGTGTGTGTTTTATCCTTTTTTAAAAAAAATCTGACTGCAGATGGTCTCAGTCTTATTGAACAACTCTTTTAACTCTGATCTAAAGGTTTGCCAAAAAATAAACCCAACCCAACAGTAACAAAGTATTGTTTGTTGGTTAGCTTTTTCAGGTGGATACCAGATTCTGTTTTCAGTAAATTTAGGAGCTAATCTGTAAAGATAGATTTGAAAAAATGTGGTTTAAAAACAGTTCCATTGGATTTTTTTGCAAATGATATGCAAGAGCAATAATAGTTAAATGTCAGGATTATGTTAAAAATTAGTGATGTCTTCCATTTATTGACCTTCAAAGTCTTGCCTTTGCATCTGAAATATTGAAAAACCCACAAAACCAGCAAGCATATAATAAGAAGATTTACTAGTTTCTCAGATTAGCTCTTTTAGAAAACATGTTTTCATGGAGGAGAGGACTCTTTTCCCCTTTTTTTTTTTTTTTTTTTGGTCACCTTCACATGAACATTGTGTTCACTTTCTGTCATGTACAAAGGCATCTAGAGTTTGCTAAAGTGAAAACTTTATCCATATTTAAGAAAAATAATAAAAACAATATATTTGAAGTATATTTGAAAGTATATTTATAGTATAAGTAAAAGTATATTTAAAGTCTAAAAAGTGATATATTCTTTGTGTGCTCTATGTGAATACATACTAATTTAGCAATTTGTAAGAAAAACTGTTAACAAAAACTTTTCAGAACACCTGCAACAGGCAAGAATTCCATCTGGATTACAAGATAAAGTTTCACTTCCTGATTTCGGACTGGAAATGGCTGAACCTCAGGTGGCTGTGGCTCCTGTGGTAATGTCAAAGTTGTCTATTAAAGCACCTGAGTTTTATCCATCAGGATACAATCATAACTTCACGGTGGGTGTTCATCTTCTCTTCTTAGTATATGCCAATTTACTTATATTAAATTTAACAATGTTTTCTTGAGATCTTGTGTATCAGTGTCCTGGTTTTGCTAGGATAGAGTTAATTTTATTTTTAGTAGCTGGAATAGTTGTGGGTTTTTTTCAATATGGGATTTGTTATGAGAAGAATGTTAATAACATATTAATGTTCTTAGTTGTCGCTGGAAGTTCAAGGACTTTGTGTTTTGCTAGTCTGCAAGTGCAAAGGGCTAGGAGGGGGAAAGTGTAGTAATTAGCAAAACACAGAATTGGCATTTGGATATGCCAGTGAGATATTCCATATCATATAATGTAATGTTCAGTATATTAATGAGAGTTGACCGGAAAGCTGGGGGATTCTTTTGGGGATCGCTTGGGCTTGCTCTTTTGGGATTGCAGTTTCAGTTTTCAGGACTGTCTGAGCTCCGGGATCGTTAGCTGGGGACAGGCTGGGCATCTGTTGGCGGGTGGTGAGGAATTGCACTGTGCATCACTCACTTGCATGATTAGTATATTATTACTGTTGTTATTATTTTTCTTTTATTTCAATTAGTATTTTTTTTATCTCAACCCATGACTTTTCTCACTTTTACCCTTCTGATTTTCTCCCCTATTCCCTGGATGAGGTGGGGAGAGTGAGTGAGTGGCTGTGTTTGGCTGCTAACCAAGTGAAACCACTGCAATCAGATAACTCGAATGCTGCATTTGCCAAAGAGATTCCAAAAATTCAGATTATAACCTCTAGAGACACAGTCAGAATGTTAAGTGATAATGAGTGAATATTATGCTATGTGTGAGAGTCTTTAGTGCGGGATATCTTGCTAAAACTTGCTGCAGATAAACATGTTCCTTGTCTATTACACCCAACATCCCAGTAAACTGTCTTTTTGGTGACTGCTGCTGTTGTAGTTATATCCACACTGCATTTTAAGTAAAAGCTTAGCAGCACTTTTATTCAGATTTCACAGATTTTTGAAGCAAGTATAGGAGAAAGCTTGAACTTTCGCTCTTCTAAGCACAGGCTTTACCTTTCCTAAATTTACTGTGCCATGGGTATGATTTGCCATGACTAACTAAACAACGTATCATCATGGGTCTTCTAATTCCTTAAGTGATATTGTATCACCAAAGGGCAAAAAAATGTAGGGTTGGGCTCATTCCTAGCAGTTAACCTACCCACATACCCAATATGAAATATATTTGCAGTCAGACTAAGGGTAATCTCAGATCAATATTGTAGATTCATCACTTAATAAAAGTTGGTGGTACTTATTTTCTGCTCCCCTTTTCTTCCATATTATTACTACACTACCTCTACTGTATGAATTCTTGGAATATCCTGTTGTTATGCAAGCAGACAAACTCTGGTACTATTTATAAGTACACGGGAACTATGACTTTTATGAATACAATCAAGTTATAATAAACGATTATACTGAAACAAATATATTTTGAATAACTTACAGAAAAATGCTAAACACAGTGGTTTGGTGTTTTGAAGTTTTTTCCTCACCAGTAAAATCAATGGTATCTGGATGTTACCAGCTTTCTGAATAAAATCACTGTCCTGGATAATACAAGCCCATAGCCAATATAGAACTGTTGACAAATGCCAATATGAACATGCTTCAGTGAATGGATAATCTAGGGGAAAAAAATACTACTTTGCCCCAGTATGTTACATGTTTTCTATAAATAAAGAATAAATACCATTTGGAATGGCATGCGTGTGCATACATATAATTACAAAGTTTTGAGGCCAGCAATGTTGCTTTATATCTGTTTTGCAAAAAACACACAAGTATGTGGGAGTTCTTGGTTGCTATGTTGTAGGAATGTTATGAATATGAATGACTTATCTGTTTATGAAAATAACTCATAAAATGCTAGCAAAACCTAGAACATTTATTTGGAAGTATGTTGCAGGGACCCTAATCTAATCAGAATGTACTAGGCATAGAATAGTGATGTTTCAGACTTGTTAGACCTTCACTATTACAAAGTTTGGATGGTGTCCTGGTTTTTGCTAGGATAGGGTTAATTTTCTTCTCAGTAGCTAGAAAGCGCTGTGTTTTGGTTTCAGTGGAGATTGTTATGAGAACAATGTTGATAACTACAAGGACACTGTGCTTGGGCAGTTGCCAAGAAGAGAGGACTGGAAGGGGGGAGTGGAGAAGAAAAGTGCAGTAGAGCATAAAACCCAGAACTGACAGTTGGATGTGCCAATAAGATATTCCATAGCATATTACGTCATGTTCAGTATATTCACCGGGGCTGACCGGAAAGGGGGGGATTCTCTCAGGAATTGCTCTGGCTTGCTTTACTGGGATTGCAATTTTGGTTTCAGGGTTCCTTTTCACTCCTCTGGGATCGTTATCAGCGGGTGGTGAGCAATTGCACTGTGCATCACTCATAAATAGATAGTTGTTAGCATTATTATTCTTATTATTTAAATTTTATTTTTACTCTAATTATTGAATTGTTCTTATCTCAACCTACAAGTCTCCTGACCTTTACCCCTCCAATTCTCTCCTCAATTCCCTGGGTGGGGGAGGAAGGGGGCAGGGTGGGGGGGAGGCTGTGAGTGGCTGTGTCTTGTTTGGCTGCCAGCTGAATTAAACTATCACAGGTGGTTTTTGTGGGGGCTTTTTTGTTTGGCTTTTTTTTTTTTTTTTTTTGCTTTAATGATTGAATTAACTTCATAAGCTGAGTCCACTTGCAATAAACATAAGGAATTTATCACACTTTACTACTACACAATTTTCATAATGAGTTTTAAAATTTGAATCAAAACAAAGTTTTGAGAAACTTCTTTCTGATTTAAATTAGTACTTCTTTAATTTATAATGTTCCCTGCAATTTTTATATCTGAAAAGTCATGTTATTTTTGCTATTTATTAAGCATTTATTGTTTTAGAAATAATGTGTTGATTCCTTGTTTGATTGTACATTACTGTAATTACTATGTGTGTCCATATAACACTTGATTATTAGATTAGTTAATCTCCAGTTAGTTCTGATACTCAAAACTATCAGTTACCTGTGAAGTTACTTTAAGGGGTCCATCATTCAAGGCATACTAGAATTTTCAGAAAAACTTTACCAGGACTTTGGAGAGGAAAGAGCCCTGTGGGATTCTCTGTTTGTATACAGCTGTCTATCCCATAGGAAGTTGTGGATGTCTGCAGTAGAATTGGTTACTATATTTAGGCTTGGATTGCCAGTAGGAAATGTTAGACTTGTTCTTTGGCATGGGTATATGAGAATAATATGGCTGTTACTCCATCAGAAGGGCAGAGTGTTCTCACTTCATAGTTTTAGGAATGAGATTTGTAATATCTTAGGTGGAATCTCCCCCTGCTTTTTTTTTTTTTTTTTTTCCAACTAATTTCAAAAAGGAGGCTAAGCAGCCTTAGTGGTGGGTTTTATACTTTTTGCCAAGCATGAGAGTGCCACTTAACCTCATACAACATGAATAGGTGATTTTGTACATGCAAGCAATCTTTGTACTTAATTTTGCAAACTTTATTGTAAACTTGTTGAGTACGTATAATCTGAAGGGGGGGGTGGGGGTGGGAAATTGTTCCTAAGAAGTCTAAAGAAATCAAATAAATGATAAATTATTGGTGAATAAGTTCCTAAGTGGAGATGATGTGAATATTTCTCAGGTATAGGAAAGTGGTAATTGACATATGTACTGAAACAGAGCCTGAGAGCAGATTTGGCTCTTGGATCTTTTCTGTAGACTTTCTGCTTTTTATCTTTATGTAAATCAGAGAGATTATATTATCTACTTAGCCTTTTAATTGTTATGTCTTTAAACTCGTGAAATGACTTAGTAAAAGAGGAGCAAATCTATTACCTTCAAGTTAGTGACTCTTGCATTTGTTGTGAATAATCCAGGATCCAGTCCTATAGCTATCAACCATAAAGGAGAAGGATTAGACAGTGTTGGCCTGACTGAGAAATCATTGAAATTAATGGAAAATTTCTAGTTGACTTTAATTACTTTGAATCATAAATTTGTAATGAATGTATAAACTTATAGCCTCCTGTTAGCCAACTACTGTTTGAAAACAACCAAGAGGAATTTGCTTTACTTTCCCTTAGTTGATACAATACGTGGTGCTGTCTTTTCTGTTAAATCTTAAAATCTGCCAATGAGAAACATGAGTGGTTTATGTCTAGAAGTTACTGGCCTAAATCTAATTAGTTTTTAAAGTATCGAGTGTTACTAATTTAATAATATGCAACATATAATAATGTTTGAATTATTAATTATTCTCTCCTGTTTGTTCTGTTCCCTGGCATGGTTACTAAAACCTAGACTGTCTTTGGGGTTGCATATTTAGTATAAGTAGATGAATGTGGTGCTGAGTTTAGCCTCTATGTTTAGCTTTTTAATTACAAAATGGGAAGAGGAGTATGAATACAGGGACACCGATATACCAAATGGGATTGGAGCCTCTTCCAAAACAAGGACACTTTCCTCCAAGATTGATTTTTTTTTTTTTTTTTTTGAGTCAGATAAAGATGAGAGGAAGATACCTTCTTTGATAAATTAGGATCTCGTAATAACCTGATGGCTGTCAGAAAGAGCAGCTTCTTTTACAAGTGTGGTGAGTTGGTTGGCCCTGACCAAAGGCCAGATGCCCACCAAAGCCCACTCTATCACTCCCCCTCCTCAAATGGGCAGGGGGAGAAAATTATAACAAAAAGCTCGTGGGTAGAGATAAGGACGGAGAGAGATCACTCACCAGTTACTGGCACGGGCAAAACAGACTCGACTTGGGGGGGGAAAAAACCAAATTTACTTTATTACCAATCAAAATCAGAGGATAGTGTGAAGTAAAAAACCAAATCTTAAAACACCTCCCCCACCCCTCCCTTCTTCCCGGGCTGAACTTCTCTCCTGATTTCCACCTCCTCCCTGCAGCAGCACAGGGGGACAGGGAATGGGGTTGGGGTCAGTTCATCACATGTTTCTGCTGCTGCTTCCTCCTCAGAGGGAGGACTCCTTCCCCCGCACCAGCGTGGGGTCCCTCTCACCGGAGACAGTCCTCCACGAACAACTTCTCCAACGTGAGTTCTTCCCATGACTGACAGTTCTTCACAAACTGCTCCAACCTGGGTCCTTTCCATGGTGTGCAGTCCTTCAGGAAGGGACTGCTCCAGCGCGGGTCCCCCACGGGGTCACAAGTCCTGCCAGCAAACCTGCTCCGGCGTGGGCTCCTCTCTCCACGGGCCACAGGTCCTGACAGGAACCTGCTCCAGCGCGGGCTTCCCGCGGGGTCACGGCCTCCTTCGGTCATCCACCTGCTCCGGTGTGGGGTCCTCCACAGGCTACAGGTGGTCATCTGCTCCACCATGGATCTCTATGGACTGCAGGGGGACAGCCTGTCTCACCATGGTCTTCACCACAGGCTGCAGGGCAATCTCTGCTCCGGCACCTGGAGCACCTCCTCCCCCTCCTTCTTCACTGACCTTGGTGTCTGTGGAATTTTCTCTTGCATCTTCTCACTCCTCTCTCCAGCTGCAAAGTGTGCAGCTTTTTTTTTTCCCCTCTCTTCCTTTTTTTTCTTAATTATGTTATCACAGAGGCGTTTCTGATTGGCTCGGCCTTGGCCAGCGGCGGGTCCGTTCTTGTAGCCGGCTGGCATTGGCTGTGTCGGGTCGGACATGGGGGAAGCTTCTGGCAGCTTCTCTCACAGAAGCCACCCTAGGTCCCCCCCAGCACTGCTACCAAAACCTTGCCATGCAAACCCGATACAACTAGCTACAACAATTGCATCCTCTGCAACCTGTCTGGAGAGTTTTCAAACAGGTCATTTGAAGAGATGCTAGTTCAGCTGTATGTGACTAAGCTGCAGTTGTTGCACAATAATGTCATAGTTCTGTGGAACAAAACAGTTTAGACTTTATTGTACAGAACTTCTGCTGGCCTATTTGAAATTGCCTAGTAAAAGTTGATTTCCTTTAGAGAAATAGAATATTTAGCAAGTTACAGAGAGGCCTGTTAGCTTTTATTCTTTGGCTTCATAAGCTCCAAACCATTAGAATCATAGAATAATTTAGATTGGAAAGAAGATCTGAAGTTCCTCTGGTCCAATCCCCAACTCGAAGCAAAACCAACTTGGATCAGGTTGTTGAAGGCTTTATCCTTATGAGTAGTAACAATTTGCCACCATTTCCTTTAACCCATATTTTTTTTCCTGTTTCTCATGGGCCATGTTAAGTAACTTTGTCTTCAGTATTAGTCACTGGGCAAATATTCTACTTAATTAAACATAATAAGAAATCTTTCAATTTTTTCTTCTGTTATAATGAAGTGTCCCTTATTACCTTAAGTTGTATACCCTTACAGCATGAGTCTTTGAAGAATTTTGGAAAAATCTGCATTTTTTTCCCCACACATTCTTCACAAGTCGCAAAATTCATGTCAATACTTGATTTTCAGAAATGTGTATCTGTCTTTCTCCACAGTTATGTACTCAAGGATTTTATCTTTCACAGATCTATGTTGCTTCACAGTAGAGGAGAGACTGAGGCATTTTGAAGACAGAAATTAAAGGATATCCCCTCATTTAGGGAGGGATGGTGGGGAGAGGGAGAATATAATTATAAACTTTATCAATGTTTTATGTCCACTAAGTAAAGAAAAAATGGTTTATCATTTTTAGCTCAGTTTTTCATTGCAGTAGATATATTTTAAATTTTCTTCATGTTAAATAGTAGAGAATTCTGATATCCTGTATGTTACCCTTATGTCTTGAATCACTAATTATAAGTTAGTTCTTTAGCAATCGCTCTTCAGGCTCCTGCTTGCACTTCTGAGATCTCATGAGAGACGCTTTTCACAGTCTTTTGTATAGTGTGACAAAGTGAATTATTTGTATTGTATTATTATTAGTTACATTGCAAAGTATGTTGCTTCCTATGCTATTACTCTCATATACTAGCATTGTAATCATCCAGAACAGCATTGACTTTGGAGACTGTCACATACATTCATTTTTGAATGGACAAAATTAGAAGCCTTCTGTTCCATAAGCAGGAGCATAAACATTGATAAAGTGGTATTGGTTTAGCTCCTCCTTTCTTTAGGGAGCAGATGGGTTTATTGTCTGTTTTTTAACATCAATAACTGCAAATTAATGCAATACCATTTGAATAGTTTCATTTAATGCCTTGTAGTCTTTCATCCATTGCCAAGAGATGCAAATTTGCTGACTTTAAAAGATCAGTTTTCCTGGCTATATTTTATACACGGGAACACTACAATGTATCGTATTTCTGTAATTTTCCCCCCTCATGCATATTTTGGAACACTTTTCCGCTCTATATAAGCTCAAAATATTTTGTTTCAAATTTTCAATTAGTTTTCCTTCTATGATTCAGATACACAGTTTGTGTGTGCATCGGGAAAGGATGTTGAGCCTCGGTTTGGTAGTTTTATTCTTAACAGGTGTACTTGGTAGTTAATCTTACACCCAACTTGTCAAACTGATTTCTTTTTAATCTGTCTTTTAGTGTGTTTTACTGGGAGACCTTAACCTCTATAAAAACATGTTACCTAGTACTTAAGAGGATAGGACTACTGGAGCTTTCTGATGCATTGAGGTCTGTACTCTCTAAAAATGTTTAAGTGATCCATGTAATAAAGATCACTATCAGGTATGCAGAGCATCAGGAGTTACTCAAGACTAAGAGCTATATGGTTACTTCTGGAGATATAACAACTTTATTTTAGGTTCCTTTTAAATAGCTGATATATTCTTTCACTGCTATAGGATTCTTCCTTTGAAGATGGATATGATGGCTATCTGACTTTGGCAGAATATGTGCAAGACTTCCTAAATCGCCTCACCGAGCAACCAGGTTGTTTTGAAACTGAAATAGAGCAGTTTGCTGAAACACTGAATGGCTGGGTCACTGCAGATGAAACTTTGAAAGAACTTGTTGAGCTCTTATATCAGCAGGTAGCCTATGTATTCTGTCTTATGACATGGATGTTATGTCTCTGTTACCTAGTGTCCAAGATATGCATACTAGTATTATTTGTTATATCATTGTACCTGTGCAGTATTTTAGTTATTTGAATTTTCCTTTTTAGATTTAAATGTATAGGGAAAGATTTTTTTCAATAAACTGAAATGATAGCTTAAGTATAGGATACTTGGATGGTTGATACATTTCCCTGATTTACTCTGTTCCCTTTGCTGTGTATTTGAATTGACCAGGTCACATACTAGAGTTGAAATTACAGCAGTTACTTAAAGGAATTATATTTTAATTGCTGGATTTATGTAGTAAAGACTGAATAAACTCTTAAGCAATCAGTTGTATATTTTTATTCTATCCTATAAAAAAATCTTCATAATACTTAGATATTTTCCATTCCTTGGTATTTAAAAAAAAAAAAATTATACCTACTGTACACATCACCCTTTGGGAAATGTTCTTTTATGGACAGGCTTTGTTATTCATTTGGAATTATACCTTTTTCAGAACAGCTAATTGGAAAAAAGGAAAGCTAGTCTGCTGGTAACTAGATCCAGTCCCATTGATGGCCATGGAAATGAGGACAGAGACCTTGAACTGAATTCTATACTAATTGGGGGAGCCATTGGAAAGAACAGCTTAATTTGTATTGCTAAGCAAATGAGCTGCTGTTACTGTTTTCTGGGCTTGCTGCAGAGAATGAAGTCACGCTTGTGCTTGCTATTTATTGCATTGGGTGTCTCTCAGTTTTCAGGATTGCTTTCAAGTTCTACCTTGAAGAATTTAAACTTTATTTACCTTTTTAAGTGCAAATACTTGCAGAATTGTTTTACTGTGAAATAATCTGGAGTATGTAGAAGCTGCATGACTGGTTGGTCATTGTACAGAACTGTAGAGTCTTAAGTTTCTTATTATAATACAGAATTGATGCACATTTAATTCAGAACAGTTTAGTTAGACATTAAGATTACCTGTGCTGTGTTAGGCAGCATAATTTTCCCATCCTTTATTTGGACACATGGAGAATACTTAATAAAAGATTAAAATCTTCCAATAAAGTTATATGGAATAAAAAAAGAGGAATTTATCCTATTTATAACTTCATATACATTACATTAAATGAGAGTCAATTTATTTAAGTCTTCTAATGTTGCATCTTCTTCTTTCCCCCTGTTTAAAACAAGTCCGATGTTAGGATTGGCTGTGCCTTCCTTAACTGAGAATCATTGAGTGTTATCAGTCTGAAATATGTGAAAAATAAAACTTGGCTCAGTGGAAAATTCTATCCTAGTATCCAAAAGCATATGATTCTAGCTTTGTTGTACATCAGGATATTATAGTATTTGAGTGTCAGTCAACTATGCTTATTATTCTTTTGTATTAAACTTCTGCTCAAGTATTTGTTTCCTTGCCTTGGTTTATCACAAAACTTCAATTAAAATTGCTGAAGTGTGTTTATAAGCATCTGCTTCAGTGATGTTTGAGCAGACTTACAGATGCTAGGTTTATGAAGGAAAAAGGCTAAAAGAAAGAAGCTCGAGTCCTTTACAGTCTTCCCTTCATCTGGATATCAGATACCTTAACCTGTTTATAAGAATTAATTATTTACTTCCCTCTGTTTTTCCTAATCCATTTATGTTTCAACAGAGTGAAGTGCCAGTTCTCTTGTTTTCCAAAAACTGAACACTCTGACTTCATGGCTTGATGTGGTGGAATCTTGACTGTTGTCTAGTTAATACAGTGGATTTTAGTTGCTGTAACAGCAACTAAATTCCTCAAGATATGTATTGGTAGACTAGCCTTCATGCTTAGATTCTGACTTTTTTTGAGTCGGAGATAAACTGGGATTACCAAGCAACAATAATTCAGGGAAATCATTATTGCACTATAATGATTGGTTATTAAGATGATGTGAAGTGGGTTTTTTGTTTGTTTTTTTTATGGTCTCTGTGTGCTATGACAGGTCATAATACTCAAAACTGAATTGTTTTAGTATTTGAAGCAACCACAAATACAGACCAAGTAACTGGGAAGATAATAATATAAAAAAAATACAGATGAGGTTTGAAGAAGTTGTAGGGTTTGGTTATGTGGTGTGTTTTTGTTTTGTTTTGTGGTAGGTTTTGGTTGAGGTTGGAGGGGTGGGTTTTTTGGTTTTGTTTTTGGTTTTTTTTGAAAGTGAAGTTTAATTGAAGTTATTTATTTTGCTTTATGAAAAGGGGGGCACCTCTTCTAGTCCAAGCAACTGATTGAACCAAAGCACCAAAAAGCTCGTTAGCTATTTCACATGCCTCTTACTGGAAGCTAAAGTTGATTTGACTATCTTAATTACTTAAATTTGTTGTATCTTCCAAAGATACCTCAGTTCTTTCCAGCAACATTATGCATATAGTACAGTTAAATTGAGTACATATTGTCCTCTACCTGTAGAAGGTATTTCGTTATAATGCATTGACATGCTAAGGGCAAGATGCTTTTTTCAAACATGTTAGAAGTAGAAGCATGCAAGCACATATATAGCGCTGATAGATGATCAAGATGTAAAGGGAATGTTCAAAGATGATAAAGCCAAAGAAGTTTAATGAATTCTTAGTATCCCTGGGTTGGTTGTTTGTTTGTTTGGGGTTTTCTTTGACAGAGCTGATCAAGTTACTTAGACCAGAGTCTCTTTTCACTGAAGCTGTATATGAGAAATAATCTCAAATTCAAGTCTTGTTAGAAGAAAGTTCAAAACAGATAAATTGCCAAAATAAGGAGATGTTCTGCTTTAAGTTCTAAGAGAGACTGAACGTAGACACTAATGAATTCCAAATTACTTTTTTCTACATCTTGGAATTTTCAAGTATCAGATTTAAAGCAAAATATTTTTCAGACAGTGTATGACTTATATTGTGGAATTTTGTTGTCACCACCTATTTTTAGATTATAAAAGTATGAAAGTTCAATAGTAGCAGGATTTGTTTTTTTTTTTTAAAAAAAAAAAAGGACCCATCAAGAGCTATTAATTATAATGGTACAGGTTTAACATCTGACTCAGGAGTTTGCTATTCTGCAGTTTGCTGGAGCATGTCATGTTCTTGTGCTCTTTTCCTGGGCTTTCACTATTGCCAAAAATAGATTCTGGGATAAATAGCACTTAAACTGATTTATTTATTTATTTTGTGTGTCCTTGAAAAAATATTTTTATGTCCACAGTTGAGTTGTTTGTTTTGTTGGTAGGTTTTTTTTGTGGGTTTTGGGGGGGGTTTTGTATAAGCAGTTTGTAAGTGACTTTTAGACACTTCTGGTGTAGGTCACAATGGAGAAGTAAAGTTGAGGACATGTGGCATAATGGTTGTTTTCTTAAAGCCACAAAATCACAGTATAATGAACTTTTAAGTGCTGAAATGCATATAGCAAAGTGTTGATGAGATATAAAAATTAACATGAGAAATAGTAATTATTAATCTTCTGCTCTTCAGTTGTCTAGTCAACTGTTGTTAAACACAGTTTTCCAAAAAGCATTTAAAGATATTTCCTGATAACCTAATCATGACTCTTGTGAATAATTTATTTTTCCACTTTTATTTTGAAAGGCCACATCTGTCCCTAATTTTTCCTACATGGGAGCACGGTTATGTAACTATCTATCTCACAATCTAACCATTAGTCCACAAAGTGGGAACTTCCGACAGTTGTTACTTCAAAGGTCAGTATCAGCATGTCATTTTAACCCTGTTACTTTCTCAGGTCAAGTATCTTCCTCTTTTGTATGTAACTCATCATAGCATGTAAAGAGATACATATTTAAAATAGGAGTTTAGATAGAGGATTATTAAAGCACAGGTACATACTGGATATTGAATACATATATTTTAAAATATTCATATATTTTTTTAATGTGGAATAGTACTCAATTTGGGGTTCTCTAGACTCTTTTGAACTGAGTATATTAGACTGATACCAAATTATAGGGTAAATCTGAAAACTAGTCAACTTTAAAAGTATACTAAATGCATGTATGTGTACTGTCCCTGTCATTTGACTCTTGCCAGGACTTATTTCATTGTGTTTTTTCTTTAATTACTTTTCTGGCTGGACTTGCTGTGTAAGGTTTATTCATTGATTGGCTAACTGACTTTACACCTATGAAGTACATACATAAAATCCAGAAGGATAAATTTCTTCAGTTTTCAGTTACTACAGAATTTGGAGGCTTACGGTTTAATAATGATTAGACTTCATAGTTGACAAAAATATATCATTTTTTAAATGGATGTATTTCCTTTTAAATCTTACTGTATGATATTGTCCTATCACAGACATTTGAAGAGGTAGTATGCTGTAATACTTTAGAAAGTAGCCTTTTTTTCTTTAAGCACTTCTGGCTTTCTAAGCTTCAGACTTACTTTTTATTTTAAAAGTTTCACTTAGTCCACCTATGTTTTAGGAGCAAAGGCATGATAAACTTAAAAGATCATCAAAATGCATTGCTGTTAATTAGGAGCAGTACCTTTATCCCAAAGCAGATAAGCCTTTTGCTTTCAAAATTATCACTTCTATGTTGTGGGGTCTTTTAACTATGTTTGTTACTTGAACATTGCCATGAAGGAAAACCCTGTTAATGTTGGATTATCTGATTCCTGGTTTTAAAGCCAACCCAATAGATAACATTCCTTTTGGCACTCTGAAGCCATAAATTTAAAGTTGCTTATGTTTTTATTGCTAATGTGGATGGAATTGGGGGGAGGAAGAGAGAGATAAACAAGCTAACAATATGAATACAGAGAACTCCTGTTTCTCAGCCCAAGTGTCTACTTCAAATTTTTTATTTCAACTCCTTAGATTTTTCAGTTTCTCAGCTATTTCTTAATCTATTACATAACCATTGAGAATACATTGGAGGTTGTATTATGTTCCTTTTTATTTCAAATATTTTTTTTAATTCTGTTTTTGAACTGCTATGTAAACTTGTATATTTTTGACATAGCTGAATACTAGAAAATTACCTCACTGCCATGTTATCTTAATCCTCAGTATTTACATTTATATCTAAATTATGCATCACTGTCACTTAAAATGGTGGGATAAAGAATTTATTGAATAAGTATAAAGGCATCTAAGACAATAAGGCAGGGGAGGCCAGCCTCCCTTGCCCCCACAGTTACCACTGCACAACAGGTATGAGGCCTTGGAAATTGAGAGTCAGGAGAGTGAGGATAAAAAGGAAGATCCACCCAGGAAGACATCCAGGGTGAATCAATCATCCCTGCAGCTTAGGACTAGCTCAATCAAGAAAAAAAGGAAGGTAATTGTCATAGGTGATTCCCTCCTGAGGGGAACTGAGGGCTCCATATGTCGGCCAGATCCCTCCCACGGGGAAGTCTGCTGCCTCCCTGGGGCCTGGGTCAGGGATATCAGCAAGAACCTCCCTGGCCTGGTGCGACCCTCAGACTACTGCCTGCTTTTGGTCATCCAGGCTGGTAGTGATGAGATTTTAGAGAAAAGTCCAAAAGCTATTAAGAAGGGCTTCAGGTCATTAGGGAGACTGGTTGCAGGATCAGGAGCACAGGTCGTGTTTTCCTCAATCCCCTCAGTGGCAGGGAGGTTCACTGACAGGAACAGGAAGATTCACCTGATCAACACATGGCTTAGAGGCTGGTACCACAGGCAGAGTTTTGGTTTCTTTGACCATGGGGAGGTTGACACAGCACCAGGGCTACAGACAAAAGATGGGACACACCTGTCTCAGAAGAGGAAAAGGATCCTGGGGCAAGAATTATTGGGGCTCATTGACAGAGCTTTAAACTAGATGGGAAGGGGGAAGGGGATATAACTGGGCCTGCTGGTAGTAACTCTGGGAGGTCCATGCCTGAAGAGCACTGCACTGGGATTCCAGCTGCTCCAGCCAGTGAGTCAAAGTCAACTTCACTGGGGGCCCAGCTTAAATGCCTCTATGCTAATGCATATAGCATGGGGAATAAGCAAGAAGAGTTGAAATGTATGTGTGCCTGCAGGGCTACGACCTGATTGGCATCACAGAGACATGGTGGGATGGCTTCCATGACTGGAGTGTTGGAGTGGAAGGATATAGGCTCTTCAGGAAGGACAGGCAGGGGAGATGAGGAGGGGGTGTTGCCCTCTATGTAAGCAATCAGCTGGAGTGTGTGGAGCTCCAGCTCCAAACTTAATATCAAAAAAGAAGCCTATAGAGGGTGGAAGGAAGGACGGGTAACCTGGGAGGAATAGAGAGAAATTCCCTGAGTGGCCAGGGATCAGGTTAGGAAAGCCAAGGCCCTGACAGAATTAAATTTGGCCAGAGATGTCAAGGGCAACAAAAAAAGCTTCTACAGGTATGTTGGGGAGAAAAGGAAAACTAGGGGAAATGTGGGCCCTCTCCGGAAGGCAACGGGAGACCTGGTCACCCGGGACATTGAGAAGGCTGAGGTGCTCAATGACTTTTTGCCTCAGTTTTCACCGGTAAGGACTTGTGTCACACTGCCCAAGTCCTAGAAAGCAAAGGATGGGTCCAGGAGAATGAAAAGCCGCCCACTGTAGGAGAAGACCGGGTTCGGGAGCACCTAAGGAACCTGAAGGTGCACAATTCCATGGGACCTGATGGAATGCATCTACGGGTCCTAAGGGAACTGGCAAATTAAGTTGCAAAGCCATTATCTATCATATTTGAGAAGTCCTGGCAGTCTGGTGAAGTTCCTGCAGGCTGGAGAAAGGGGAACATAACCCCCATTTTTAAAAGAAACAAGGAAGACCCGGGGAACCACAGGCCGGTCAGTCTCACCTCAGTGCCAGGCAAGATCATGGAGCAGATACTCCTAGAAACTATGCTAAGGCACATGGAGAATGAGGAGGTGATTGGTGACAACCAGCATGGCTTCACCAAGGACAAATCGTGCCTGACCAATCTGGTGGCCTTTTATGATGGGGTTACAACATTGGTGGACAAGGCTAAAGCAACTGATGTCATCTACCTGGACTTGTGCAAGGTGTTTGACACTGTCGAACAAGACATCCTTGTCTCTAACTTGGAAACATGTGGGTTTGATGGATGGCCCACTCGATGGATAAGGAACTGGCTGGATGGTTGCACTCAAAGAGTTGTGGTCAACATCTCAATGCAAGTTTGCTGATGACACCAAGCTCTGTGGTGCGGTTGACACGCTGGAGGGACGGGACACCATCCAGCGGGACCTTGACAGGCTTGAGAGGTGGGCCTGTGCTAACCTCATGAAGTTCAACAAGGCCAAATGCAAGGTCCTGCACCCAGATTGGGACAATCCTAAGCACAAATACAGGCTGGGCGATGAGTGGCTTGAGGCCAGCTCTGAAGAGAAGGACTTGGGAGTGGTGGTGGACAAGAAGCTCAACATGAGCCAGCAATGTGCGCTTGCAGCCCAGAAGGCCAACCGTATCCTGGGCTGCATCAAGAGAAGCGTGGCCAACAGGTCAAGGGAGGTGATTCTCCCCCTCTACTTTGCTCTCGTAAGGCCCCACCTGGAGTACTGTGTCCAATTTTGGAGCCCCCAACACATGAGAGACATGGACCTGTTGGAACAAGTCCAGAGAAGGGCCATGAGGACGATCTGAGGGCTGGAGCAGCTCTCCCATGAGGACAGGCTGAGAGAGTTGGGGCTGTTCAGCCTGGAAAAAGAGAAGGCTCCGGTGAGATCTAGCAGCCTTCTAATACCTGAAGGGGGCCTACAAGAAAGCTGGGGAGAGACTTTTCATAAGGGCAGTTAATGACAGAAGAAGGGGAAATGGCTTTAAGCTGAAAGAGGGCAGGTTTAGATTAGATATTAGGAAGAAATTCTTCACTGTGAGGGTGGTGAGACACTGGAACAGGTTGCCCAAGGAAGTTGTGGATGCCCTCTCCCTAGAAGTGTTCAAGGCCAGGCAGGATGAGGCTTTGAGCAACCTGGTCTAGTGGAAGGTGTCCCTGCTGATGGCAGGGGGGTTGGAACTGGATGATCTTTAAGGTCCCTTCCAACCCAAACCATTCTATGATTCTATGTGGGCAGCACCCTGAAAAGGGGAAAATGTCTTTCAGAGTATACCTACTTTATTTCTGTTGATGTTTGGCTATGTATGTTAATCTTCTTGGACCCATATTCTAATATATAAACTGTGTAACTGTCTTTTAATTTTTACATGTTGCAATTTGCTCTATTTCATTTTGCTGTCTTAAATATCTCAGTGCTCGGAAAAATAATCATGTAATCATATATATTCATCTAGAAGGACAAAAATCCACATTGTCTTTGTGAAGTTCTCTCTCTTCCTTCATGAATCATACTTCCTAGCATTTGGTATTTAACAGTCTTAATGCAGTGAATAAGTTCTATTTAATAAAGTAGCATGTTATGTATGTTGGGATGTTAACAGATTATATGATTTTTTGTTTCAATATTTTTAGATGTCGAACAGAGTATGAAAACCGAGATGAAGCTGCCAAAGGAGATGAGAATACTCAAAAACAATTTCATGCTTTTGTGTTGTTCTTAGCTGAACTTTACCTTAACCTAGAGGTAAGAAGAAAGTTGCATGTCAGATGGTTCTTCATTAATTTTTGTTGTGTTTAGGTAAACACTAAAATGGAATATGATTTGAGGTATGATTTTTTTGGGGGTTTTTTTTGTTATTTTTTTAAAGGGAGAGAGGGATAAAGTAAAAGAACTTTAGAACAGTTTCATTATAATATGTATCCAAGAAACAGAGTCCAACTGAAAACCTAATACTACTGATCTGAAGAATCAAACCTTACAACTCGCAGAGAGTTATAAAGCAGGTATGTTTTATTCGCCGGCGGGCGACGGGGTGGATGGCTCCATAAAGGCCCTGCGCACCCCAGTCTTTTACAAAGACATTATTTAAAGTACACACACACCCATATTCATTAAATTTAGGATGGGTTAAGCTAATTAGTTCCAAGAAACTTTAACATAAGTTCACTCCCATTCACGCTTGCGCACTGCCTCCTTTTGGTGCTTGTTAGCACCCTTGTAGACCTCTAGACAAAACAAAGCCAGATTTTTACTTCAACCTGCAGGTGTTGCACACCAGTTCCTTCTCCTCAGTATGGTGGTAAAACTTAAGGAGGAAGTTGAGAGACTGAGGACCATCAGGGAGTAAGAGAAGGAGATTGACTGGTGGAGTAACTCCCTGGCATGCCAGTCAGAAATGCTCCAGGAGGATAACCCCCAAAAGGTGATGGAACCCCCACCGTGTTGGGCGGGGATGGGGGACCTGAGGCAGCCTCTGCCCTGTTGCTGTCAGGCAGAGGCAAGAGACCAGGGAGATGAGGAGGGTTGGAAGAAAGTCCCAGTTCAACATCATGGGCGACCTCCTTCCCTACCTGCTTTGCCCCATCAGGTGCCTCTCTCTAATAGGTTTGAGGCCCTGCCTCTTGAAGGAGAGGTTGGTGAAGACGTGGTGCAAGGCCCACCTACAAGGTCACATAGGAAGAGGCGGTTGACTCAGCCCCTGAAGACAGCCTCTGATAGGAAAGAAAGGGTCATTGTAGTAGGCGATTCCCTCCTGAGGGGGACAGAAGGCCCAATATGCAGGGTTGACCCTCAACATAGGGAAGTTTGTAGTCTTCCTGGAGCCAGGATCAGGGATATCACCAGGGCACTCCCCAACCTGGTGCACCCAACAGACTACTACACGCTGCTGATCTTCCAGACAGGAGGGGAGGAAGCTGCATCCCGTAGTCTGAGGGGGATGAAGAAGGATTTCAAGGCCTTGGGACAACTGCTGAAAGGGTCTGGGGCTCAAGTGATTTTCTCTTCCCTCCTTCCACTTTTGGGTGCTGATGTGGGATGGAATAGAAGAATTCAGGCCATAAATGACTGGCTCCAGGGCTGGTGCTATAGGCAGGGCTTTGGGTTCTTTGATAATGGCTGGTTTCATAGGACACCAGTCCAGACAGTGATTTGTGGGGAAGGCCTATCCGGCAGGGGCAAAAGGAGGCTGGGGCAGGAATTGGCAGGGCTCATTTGGAGAGCTTTAAACTAGATTGGAAGGGGGAAGGGGTTACAGCTGGGCTTGTGCCAGTGGGGCAGCACTCTAGAATTAATGAAGGCCGGGAGGCCTCCCACCCCCCTGGGATGAAATTGGTGCACTCGGCTCGCTCCTTGAAATGCCTGTACACCAATGCACGCAGTGTGGAGAATAAGCAGGAGGAGTTAGAAACTCGTGTTCGGTCAGGGGATTATGATCTGGTGGCAATTACAGAGACATGGTGGGACAGCTCACATGACTGGAATGTGGCCATGGATGGCTATGTCCTTCTCAGGAAAGACAGGCCAGCAAGGCGAGGTGGTGGAGTTGCTCTTTACGTGAGAGAGCAACTGCAGTGTACTGAGTTCTGTCCGGGGAAGTTTACAGATCATGGAAGGAGGGGCTGGCCACTTGGGAAGAATCTAAGGCTGTTGTCAGAGGATGGAGGGAGGAAACTAGGAAAGTGAAGGCCTCCTTAGAATTAGATCTTGCCAGAGGGGTCAAGGACAACAGGAAGAGCTTCTTCAAATACATGGCAGATAAAGCTGACATTAGAGGCAACGTAGGCCCACTGATGAATGAGGTGGGTGCCCTGGTGACAGAGGATACAGAGAAGGCAGAGTCACTGAATGGCTTCTTTGCCTCTGTCTACTCTGCCGGAAGCTGTCCTGAGGAGCCCCGGACCCCTGAGGCCCCAGAGGAAGTCAGGACAATAGAGGAGTTTGCCTTGATTGATGAGGACCGAGTTAGGGACCAATTAAGCAATCTGGACATCCATAAATCTATGGGTCCAGATGGGATGCACCCACGGGTGTTGAGGGAGCTGGCTGAAGTCATTGCTAGACCACTCTCCATCATCTTTGCTAAGTGGTGGGAAATGGGAGAGGTGCCTGAGGACTGGAGGAAGGCAAATGTCACTCCAATCTTCAAAAAGGGCAAGAAGGAGGACCCAGGTAACTACAGACCGGTCAGCCTCACCTCCATCCCTGGGAAGGTGATGGAGCGACTTATCCTTGGTGCCATCTCAAGGCATATGAAGGATAAGAGGGTCATTAGGGGCAGTCAGCACGGCTTCACCAAGGGGAAGTCGTGCTTGACCAACCTTCTAGATGTTTATGAAAACACAACAAGGTGGCTAGATGATGATAGAGCAGTGGATGTGGTCTATCTTGATTTCAGCAAGGCATTTGACACGGTCTCCCACAGCATCCTCGCTGCCAAATTGAGGAGGTCTGGGTTGGATGGTCAGATAGTGAGATGGACTGTTAACTGGCTGGTGGGAAAAAGCTAGAGAGTGGTGGTCAATGGGGCGGAGTCTAGTTGGAGACCTCTGTCTAGTGGAGTCCCTCAAGGGTCGGTACTAGGACCAATACTATTCAATATATTCATCAATGACCTGAATGAGGGAATAGAGTGCACTGTCAGCAAGTTTGCTGATGACACAAAGCTGGGAGGAGTGGCTGACACACCAGAGGGCTGTGCTGCCATCCAGAGAGACCTGGACAGGCTGGAGAGCTGGGCAGGGAAAAACTTAAAGAAATATAAGAAGGGCAAGTGTAGGGTGTTGCACCTGGGCAGGAACAACCCCAGATTCTAGTATAGGTTGGGAGATGATCTACTAGAGAGCAGTGTAGGGGAAAGGGATCTGGGAGTGCTGGTGGACAGCAGGATGACCATGAGCCAGCACTGTGCCCTTGTGGCCAGGAAGGCCAATGGCATCCTGGGGTGCATTAGAAGGGGTGTGGTTAGTAGGTCAAGAGAGGTTCTCCTTCCCCTCTACTCTGCCCTGGTGAGGCCACATCTGGAATATTGTATCCAGTTCTGGGCCCCACAGTTCAAGAAGGACAGGGAGCTGCTTGAGAGAGTCGAGCGAAGAGCCACCAAATTGATTAAGGGAGTGGAACATCTCCCTTACGAGGAACGGCTGAGGGAGCTGGGTCTCTTTAGCTTGGAGAAGAGGAGACTGAGGGGGGACCTTATTAATGTTTATAAATATATGAAGGGTGAGTGTGAGGAGGATGGAGCCAGGCTCTTCTCAGTGATGTCCAATGATAGGACAAGGGGCAATGGGTGTAATCTTGAATGCAGGAGGTTCCGCTTGGATTTGAGGAGGAACTTCTTTACTGTGAGGGTGACAGAGCACTGGAACAGGCTGCCCAGGGAGGTTGTGGAGTCTCCTTCTTTGGAGACATTCAAGACCTGCCTGGACACCTTTCTGTGTGATCTCATGTAGGTGTTCCTGCTCCAGAAGGGGCATTGGACTAGATGATCTTTCGAGGTCCCTTCCAATCCCTGACATTCTGTGATTCTGTGATATCACAAGGACAACAATGGGGTGACATAACCTATTTAGAGTACCAGTTGCAGTAGGTGACCATCCAAATCGCGCTTCCCACTAGTTGTGTTTTGTATCTGCTTTTGTCCTTTTTAAGACCCTATACATTTTTTCTGTGTCATGGTGGACAGTTATCAGGGTTTTCTGTCCATTTTCTTGGGCCTCTTTCAAGATTTTGATCAAATCTTGATGTCTCATCAATTGTTTTAACCATGCAAGATTCATTCCAATAGGTACAGGTGATAATTTGTGAGACATTGCATAGTTGGATTTTATCAACTGGTGGGATACGACTGGTACTAAATAAGAAAAGTCACATCCAACAATTTTAACAAAGTTACAAATAAAAAAATTAGAATGATTCTCACTATCTACTATTGTTTTGTCTGTTGTGACAGAGTCACAAGCAGTTCTCAAACATATACAACCTTGGCTAGTGTATACAAGCCCTGTCTTTTGAGTATTATCTGGATGGATTTCAAAATGACAAATGCTTTGCTCAGTATTGAGGCAAATGTCCCAAGGGTTGATTTTATTCCTTTCACAAATGAATCCTCGTTGTTCTCATGTGATGCAAATTTACAGTTTGCCATTTGTCATTCACCATTCGAACCCATACTCTATGTTCAAAGGGGTAGAGCACAGTTCCATTGTGGTTCAATCCTAATGCAATGATGGGGTGGATTACAGATATTGAAGCATTACGTATGGTCAATACAAAGGTCATGGCCGTACTAGCGATGGGGTCATAGGTGAAGTTTACCAGAGTCCACCAGGATTGGAGCTGTCTTTACTCTGGAATGATGTATCCATGATGCTTGCTCTGTGTGTGTTGTCAATAAGACCTGGAATGGTCCTTCCCACTTTGGCTCCAAAGGTGAACCTGAAAGAGATCTGACATATACATAGTCACCTGGTTCTATATTATGTATTGGTCCATCCAGGCCACGAGCATGGGTTCCCAAAAATATTTTGGGAAAAATAGTTTCCAAACTATTCCCCAAAAGTTCCCCAAACTTTTCTATTTCTCTAAGTTGTTTCTGTAGGCTTATTACATAGTTAGTTAATACTTCAGTACCAACTTGTGTTGATTGTTCCATACAATATCTCAAAAGGGCTTAATCCTTCCTTAACCCTTGGTTTGTTTCTGATTCGTAACAAAGCTAGGGGTAGTGACTGAGGCCAAGCTAATCCAGCTTCTTGATCCAATTTTACAATCTGTAATTTAAGGAGGTGGTTCATCTTTTTCACCTGACCACTTGCCTGTGGCCTATAGGGAGTATGTGGTTGCCAGTCTATTCCCAGAAGCCTACTGATTTGTGTGATATTGGCCACAAAATGAGGACCTCTGTCTGAGGATATTACTCCTGGGACACCAAATCTTGGTATAATTTCATGTACCAAAGCCTTAGTCACTTCTCTAGCTTTGTTTGTTCAGCAAGGAAATGCTTCTGGCCATCCTGAAAAGGTGTCAGTTAATACCAGCAAATATCAAAACCCCCCTTTCCTCAGAAGCTCTGAGAAATCAATTTGCCACCATTGCCCTGGGAAATTGCCCTTCCCTATTTGTCCTAGTTTAATCTTTCGGGCTACTTGAGGGTTATTTTGCAAACAAATGTCACATTGTTGTGTCACCATTGTGATGGTCGTGTACAAATTACGGGCAACAATGCATTGGCTCAGGTGTGTGTATAGGGCTTCAACTCCCCAGTGAGTCTTTCTATGCTCCGCCATTATTATGGCCCAGAGTCATGTGCTAGGCACTACTATTTTCCCTTGTGGTGTGGTAACCCATCCATTTTCACCCTCTTTCCCATCTAGATCCTTAATTAATTTTAAATCCTCCTTTGTATATTTAGGTGTCTGATCAGTTTGTATTTTACCGTCTGGAACCAAAGACTGTATTTCTGCCGTACCTTCTTCGGCCACCCTTTTTGCTTCTCGGTCCGCCATGGAATTACCCATTTCTTGTGCAGTAGCTCCCTTTTGGTGAGCTTTGCCGTGCATAATTGCTACCTTCTCTGGCAGTTGCACTGCTTCCAGTAGTTTAAGCATTTCCTTTGCGTGTTTTATGTGCTTCCCTTGGGTGGATAAAAGTCCTCTTTCTCTCCAAACCACTCCATGGGTGTGGACCACTCCAAAGGCATATTTAGAGTCTTGTCTGTAGTAGTCAACACGTACCCTGCTTTGCACTGACCATTCTTGATGAAACTGCTGCCATCCGTATACCACGTCCTCAGCATCCTTGCATCCGTGTTCCTTCAGTTCTGGTCGACTGGAGTAGACTGCTTCAATGGTCTCCAGGCAGTCATGGATCACCAGTTCTCCTGCAATTCCACTAAGGAAAGGTGCTGGGTTGACAGTGTTAGTCACTATTATCTGGACATCATCCTGCTCCACCATAACGGCCTGGTATTTGAGGAATCTCTGTGGGGATAACCAATGCCCCTCTTTTGCTTCCAGTACAGTGGACACCGTATGAGACACTAACACTGTCATCTTTTGACCCATTGTAAATTTGAAAACCTCTTGGATGTTAAGTATTACTGCAGCTACTGCTCTCAGGCAGCTAGGCCATCCTCTACTCACTTCATCCAAATGTTTGGAGAAGTATGCCACTGCTGTGTGATCTGGGACTAGGTTTTGGGCCAAAATTCCCAGTGCAATGCTCTGCTTCTCATGGGAGAACAGCCAGAAAGGTTTTGTGGGGTCTGGTAACCCTAAGGCTGGGGCCTGCATGAGTTCTCATTTTAAGTTATGGAAAGCCTGCAGAGCTTCTCTATTCCAGGTGTAATCTTTTGAATTAGATTTAATAAGTTCATAAAGTGGTCTTACCAGGAGTCCGTAGTTGTAGATCCATAAACGACATTCCCAGGAAGGTTTGGAGCTCCTTAATCGTCTGTGGCTTGGGAGTTTGGCAGATGACTTCCTTTCTTGCTTTCCCCAAGGTCCGTTCGCCCGCTGTGATTTCATATCCTAGATACATCACCTTTTGCTGAGGTATTTGAGCTTTCTGTGGAGAGACTCGTTAACCACTTAGTCCAAGAAAGTTTAATAAACTCACAGCCCAAGCTATATTTTGTTCCTTTGCTTCAGTGGCTACAAGGAGATCGTCCACATACTGCAACACAGTCCCCGTCCCAGGTGGTGGTTCCCATTGTTCTAAGTCCTTTGCCAACTGGCTGTTCTTAAAGCCTTGTGGAAGTACAGTCCAAGTTAGCTGTATTTTCCTCTCAGAATCTGGATTTAACATAGACAAAACGATCTAAACTTAAGTTTCCCACCTAACACAGAGACAAAATGAAGCTAAGCTTATTTTCTGAAATTTAATTCTTAATACAGAAAATAAATGAATAAATCTAACTATATATGTTCGCATATCACTACTAAGTCCACCTCTAAACCATGTCCCTAAGCACCACATCTACACATCTTTTAAATACCTCCAGGGATGGTGACTCAACCAAAAATTTCTTCACCAAAAGACTTGTCAAGCCTGTTCCAATGCTTGACAACCCTTTTGGTGAAGAAATTTTTCCTCAGATCCAATCTAAACCTCCCCTGGCACAACTTGAGGCCATTTCCTCTCTTTCTGTAGCTTGTTACCTGGGATCCAGAGTCATCTTGCTACACCCTCCTTTCAGGTAGTTGTAGAGAGTGATAAGATCTCTCCTGAGTCTTCTTTTCTCCAGGCTCAACAACCCCAGTTCCCTCAGCCTCTCCTCATAATACTTGTGCTCCAGACCCTTCACCAGCTTCTTTCCCTTCTTTGGACATGCGTTATCAAATGCTTGAGGAAGGCGTGAGAATCTTCAAAATGAGCAATTAAAAATGCAGACCAGACCTTTAAAGAGATTTCTTCTGAAAGTTGAGTCCTTGTCTTATGCATGAAGCATGAAATCTTGTATTTAGATCAGTTTTTTTGTATCTGATATGTACAAAAAAGTGTATTTACACATAAAAATTATTTGACTCTTATACCTGTGAGTTCAGTAAGTTCTCTAACTGCTGTAGTGTCCTTAAAATATATTTTGACTGGATTATTTAAAAGGTTTGATTTAAGCAGACACTATGAAAATGTTGTGCTTGCATGAGGAAAGAAAACTCTCTGACTCTTCCATTTTTGTTCCTAAGTAGGCCTTGAAATCTAATTTTCTAATCTAAGTAAAAAGGAAGCTTTCCAAAGGGTTTAAGGGAGGGGGAATTGCCCAGTTTGGTGGAGTATACAGTTTATTTTTAAACAGTTTTCTATAATTTTTCAATATATAAAGAGTGCCTTTTGGAAGTAAGCTACTCTACAGCTGTAGAGAATGCATAATGTAGGATGGGAAAGAGCTTGGAATTCTGAGAATTTGGGATGATGTGGACCACTTGCCAGGCATTTTGCGGCTTTTCTTAGCAATTTATTAGCAAAGAAACAAAATGATAGACAATTTTTATGTATATGTCAGAACTGTACGGTGCTACTCAAAATCTGTTTTCTAGAATAGTTACAGTATTTGGCATATTCTTTCAACTGAAGAGCTTAACTCTGTTAATCCCAAACCAAATCATACAGCATTCCAGAGAGACAATGTGACTAACTTAATTTCTAAAACTTAAGTCTTTTAAATGTTTTGTTTGTTTGTTTTTTAAATATATTTTACAGATTAAAGGAACAAAGGGACAGGTAACGCGAGCAGAAATTCTACAAGAAGGCCTTCGGGAATTACTAAATGTGCTCTTCTCTAATCCTGTGGATAATAATTTGATATGTGCAGTGAAACTGCTGAAGGTGAGATAGTAGTTTTAAAAGAAGAAAAAAATATTTTTTTTATTTTTCTTTAAATGTATCATCATAGTCCTGAATGAAAGAGGGAAGCTCATGAGCACTACTTGTTTATATAATTATATGTAGATCATAATGTTATAAGTAAATTTGACTCAAAGTCCAATAATAAATTTAAAAATAATTTATTGAGTAGGAATAGGTGAGCAAAAGCAGCGCTGGGTGGCCGGGGAGTCTGCGCTCCACCAACGGCTCACAAATTAGATAGGCACAGCAGTTCCTTTTTATCTTGGCTCTTCTTGGGGGTTGCATCTGCTTTGCTCATAGCAAAAATGCTTCAGTTGTCAGTGACACCCTCAGGAGTCTCCGTTATCGTGGCAGTTTTCGGTTAGTATCTTTCACAATCTCTGGGATCTCTTCCTTAGTTGAGATACGAAGTTTCTTTTGTTTGCTACTTAGCCCATCATGATGTGCCTGTAAATCCCTTTACTACATGCCTTATAAGTACATTTTGGGCTTAATCCTTGGTCAATTAACAGGATGCTTGAGCACGATGACAACATTGCATAAGCTTTAAACCTTTAGCTAAATAACAGGGTATACTGTTGCTATGGTAACCTACCATCACTGTTTAATATTTCAAAAATTGTATTGCTTGATTAGCAAATTCCCTTTATATGCCTATTACAATAATGTATTTTAAATACAAATACTAAGATACTTTGGGGTTTTTTTTCCTTGAATTTTCTTTCATCTGGGATAAGTAAAAATAGAGTATATGACAGCTGATAGTGGAAAGTGAGGAAAATGAGATATGGTCATATATATTTTTTGCAGCAAAAAGGTTCTTTATATAAGTTATTTCCTACTGTATTTTCTGCATCACTGCTACTGTAGAAATATATTTCTATTTCATGATAAAGACTAGCCTCTGCTCTTAAGTTTTATTTGGTGGTGGGAAATTGTTAGCCTCTATGCAGGGAGAAACTTTTATTTTCACAAGCCATGGTTATACTCATAGTTGGGAAAACAGTTTATTTTAGGAATGAAGTTCAAAAGCTAAATAGTATTTTTGTGAAGTTTTGTTTCTAGTTTTTGTGGTTGGTCAGTTTGTTTTTCCTCATTGTTCCTCCTTCTTCTCACTCTGTAATTTTTTCCAGACTGACTCTTCTATCTTAAATTCCAATTCTGGCAACTTCTTTTGATATGGTGAATAGGGAAGAGAGGTTTTACTCCTCCAATTTAAAACCTTCAAATGAAGTTCAGATGTTTAAGCAAGCCTGTTTAAGAAGCGTATTTGCTTCTGCAAACAATCCTTTTGTTGAAAGTGCTTCCCTGAGGCAAGGCCTGCTGAAGGACTTTTCAAAAAGACAGTACACAAATCAGGGCGTTTTCCGGTGCTGTTGTGTTTTCTGATTGTTCTCCAAAGAAGATGGAGGGCTCACTATTTCTGTGAGTATTCACAGAAATCACAGAATGGTAGAGGTTGGAAGGGACCTCAGGAGATCATCTAGTCCAACCCCCCTGCTAAAGCAGGTTCCCTACAACAGGGTGCACAGGAAAACGTCCAGGCAGGTTTTGAACATCTCCAGAGATGGAGACTCCACAACCTCTCTGGGCAGCCTGTTCCAGTGTTCCATCACCCTTACAGTAAAGAAATTTTTCCTTAGGCTTGTATGGAACTTCCGGTGTTCCAGTTTTTGCCCATTGCCCCCTGTCCTATCACTGGGTACTACTGAAAAGAGCCTGGCCCCATCCATTTGACTCCTGCACTTGAGGTATTTATAGACATTGATAAGATCCCCTCTCAGTCTTCTCTTCTCCAGGCTGAAGAGTCCCAGCTCTCTCACCCTCTCCTCATAAGGCAGATGCTCCAGGCCCCTCATCATCTTTGTAGCCCTCTACTGGACTCTCTCCAGAAGATCCCTGTTTTTTCTTGAACTGGGGAGCCCAGAACTGGACACAGTACTCCAGATGTGGCCTCACCAGGGCAGAGTAGAGGGGGAGGAGAACCTCCCTCGACCTGCTGGCCACACTCTTTTTAATGCACCCCAGGATACTGTTGGCCGCCTTAGCCACAAGGGCGCACTGCTGGCTCATGGCCAGCCTGCTGTCCACCAGCACACCCAGGTCCTTTTCCTCAGAGCTCCTTTCCAGCAGGTCAGCCCCAAACCTGTACTGATGCATGCAGCTATTCCTCCCCAGGTGAAGGACTCTGCACTTGCTCTTGTTGAACCTCATTGGGTTCCTTTCCTCCCAACTCTTCATCATGTCCAGGTCTCGTTGAATGGCAGCACAGCCTTCTGGTGTGCCAGCCACTCCTCCCAACTTTGTATCATCAGCAAACTTGCTGAAGGTGGACTCTATCCCTATATCCAGATCATTGATGAAGATGTTAAACAAGACCAGACCCAGTACCGACCCCTGGGGAACACCGCTAGTTACAGGCCTCCAACTAGATTCTGCACCACTGATCACAACCTTCTGAGCTCTGCCAGTCAGCCAGTTCTCAATCTACCTCACCATCCACTCATCTATCCCATACCTTCTAAGCTTTGCTACAAGGATGTTGTGGGGGACAGTATCAAAAGCCTTGCTGAAATCAAGGTAGACAACATCCACTGCTTTCCCCTCATCTACCCAGCTGGTGATGACATCATAGAAGGCTACCAGATTGGTCAATTTCCCCTTAGTGAAACCATGTTGACTGCTTCTGATAACCTTCTTCCAATTGCTTAGAGATGGTATCAAGAATGAGCTGTTCCATCACCATCCCAGGGATGGAAGTGAGGCTGTTTGGCCTTGGCCTGTAGTTGCCGAGATCCTCCTTCTTGCCCTTTTTGAAGATTGGAGTGACATTGGCTATCCTCCAGTCTTCAGGCACCTCTCCCATTGTCCAAGAGCTTTCAAAGATGATAGAGAGCGGTTTAGCAATCAAGTCCGCCAGCTCCTTCAAGCACTCGTGGGTGCATCCCATCAGGGCCCATGGATTTGTGTATATTGATTTTGTTTAGGCTCTCTGGTCAGCTCTTTCTCTACCAAGGGGCAATCTTCCTCTCTCAATGGCTTCAGTGTCCATTCCAGAAAAAAAGATGGTTTTGTTGGGGTTTGTTTGTTTTGGTTTTTAATGCAAGTATTTTCTGGTGTCTCAAAGTATCTACAAATGTTGGAGTGTATCTGTAGCTAGACTAGGCTACCTCATGAAACCTTGGTTTCACTACTGAAGCAATCAATGTCTCCTATTGTCTTTTCCATTTGGTACCAAAAAAGGCGATTGGAAGAAATTCTCTAAGACTCATTTTGGAGTTTTAGAAACCAGGCGTTCTTTATTACAGTGCCAGATGCATGAGGGATCACTCCACCTATCATGCATACCAACTTGTCCCTCTAAAAAAGCTTTATACTATCAAAACATGCATATTCATTTCTTTTCCAAGAAATTATTAACATATTCATCACATCTCCATAAACTCATTAATATATGTAAATTTTTGTTTTCACGTGCGTACTGGTCATCTTCAGGGGTCGTCTGGTGGTCGCAGAAACTTCTGTCACTGTGCCCTTTAGTTGAACTTTTCTTCTGCGCATGCTTAGTTCATCTCTTGGCCTGTTTATAACACTTCTGGCTCCACAAAAATGGTTTATTCTAGCATCAGTAATTTATCAAAGATTCGATGCCTCAAGTCTCCTGTTACCTATTTTAGACTATAAACTTGACTAGGCCTAGCTGGTATGTAACTGACTTTCAATGTCACACTGTTTAAGCAGAAGGGGATGTTCTTTCAGTATCAATTTAATATAGTGATAGATACAGGTTTTTCACCTGATTGATTTGCAATATATTTATTTTTAATTAAACCACCTTGGTGCTGTTATCTAATTACCTAGGATCAAGGCAGGACCAGAATAGAAAACTGGGAATGTGAAACAAGTACTGACCAAGATGTTTGCTTTTATCTTTAGATTTTATTTCTTTGTGTCATCAGAAATTGCCCGAGTGGCCAGGGATCAGGTTAGGAAAGCCAAGGCCCTGACAGAATTAAATTTGGCCAGAGATGTCAAGGGCAACAAAAAAAGCTTCTACAGGTATGTTGGGGAGAAAAGGAAAACTAGGGAAAATGTGGGCCCTCTCTGGAAGGCGACAGGAGATCTGGTCACCCGAGACATTGAGAAGGCTGAGGTGTTCAATGACACTTTTGCCTCAGTCTTCACTGGCAAGGGCTCGTGCCACACTGCCCAAGTCCTAGATATCCAAGGATGGGTCCAGGAGAATGAAAAACCACCCACTGTATGAGAAGATCAGGTTCGGGAGCACCTAAGGAACCTGAAGGTGCACAAGTCCATGGGACCTGATGGGATGCATCCGCGGGTCCTGAGGGAACTGGCGAATGAAGTTGCAAAGCCACTGTCCATCATATTTGAGAAGTCCTGGCAGTCTGGTGAAGTTCCTGCAGGCTGGAAAAAGGGGAACATAACCCCCATTTTTAAAAAGGGAAACAAGGAAGACCTGGGGAACCACAGGCCGGTCAGTCTCACCTCAGTGCCAGGCAAGATCATGGAGCAGATACTCCTAGAAACTATGCTAAGGCACATTGAGAATGAGAAGGTGATTGGCAACAACCAACATGGCTTCACCAAGGACAAATCGTGCCTGACCAATCTGGTGGCCTTTTATGATGGGGTTACAACATTGGTGGATAAGGCTAAAGCAACTGATGTCATCTACCTGGACTTGTGCAAGGTGTTTGACACTGTCGAACAAGACATCCTTGTCTCTAACTTGGAAACATGTGGGTTTGATGGATGGCCCACTCGGTGGATAAGGAACTGGCTGGGTGGTTGCACTCAAAGAGTTGTGGTCAACATCTCAATGTCCGAGTGGAGACCGGTGACATGTGGTGTCCCTCAAGGGTCGGTATTGGGGCCGGTGCTCTTCAACATCTTTGTCAGTGACATGGACAGTGGAACTCTGTGCACCCTCAGCAAGTTTGCTGATGACACCAAGCTTTCTGGTGCGGTTGACATGCTGGAGGGACGGGACACCATCCAGCGGGACCTTGACAGGCTTGAGAGGTGGGCCTGTGCTAACCTCATGAAGTTCAACAAGGCCAAATGCAAGGTCCTGCACCCAGATTGGGACAATCCTAAGCACAAATACAGGCTGGGCGATGAGTGGCTTGAGGCCAGCTCTGAAGAGAAGGACTTGGGAGTGGTGGTGGACAAGAAGCTCAACATGAGCCAGCAATGTGCGCTTGCAGCCCAGAAGTCCAACCATATCCTCGGCTGCATCAAGAGAAGTTTGTCCAGCAGGTCGAGGGAGGTGATTCTCCCCCTCTACTTGGCTTTCGTAAGGCCCTACCTGGAGTACTGTGTCCAGTTCTGGAACCCCCAACACAAGAGAGACATGGACCAGTTAGAACGAGTCCAGAGAAGGTCCACGAGGACGATCTGAGGGCTGGAGCAGCTCTCCCATGAGGACAGGCTGAGAGAGTTGGGGCTGTTCAGCCTGGCGAAGATAAGGCTCCAGGAAGATCTTCTAGCAGCCTTCCAGTACCTGAAGGGGGCCTACAAGAAAGCTGGGGAAGAACTTTTTATAAGGGCAAGGAGTGATTGACCAAGAGGGTAGGATTAGATTAGATATTAGGAAGAAATTCTTCACTGTGAGGGTGGTGAGACACTGGAACAGGTTGTCCAAGGAAGTTGTGGATGCCCCCTCCCTGGAAGTGTTCCAGGCCAGGTTGGATGAGGCTTTGAGCAACCTGGTCTAGTGGAAGGTGTCCCTGCTAATGGCAGGGGGATTGGAACTGGATGATCTTTAAGGTCCCTTTCAACCCAAACCATTCTATGATTCTGTGCCATTCCAAGCATTTTTGGATCATGCAATATTTATGCTGAGTAAATCAGGAATTGCTAATAACTTTGACCATAGTGGCAAAGTAATTTTTCCTATTTTGACTCGTATATCCTCCTGTGCAGTTATATTGGGCAATGAACTACCTATTTTTAACAGAAAAGACTTTTATCCACAGCAATACTAGACTACCTGCTGCTAAAGCTCTTAGCAGCAGCTTCAGTCTCACAGATTTTATGTATAAAACTTAGGCCCTCTTGGTCAGATAATTCTTGGTTCCTCTTATATATACCCAGATGAAATTTTCTGGCATGTGTTATGTTAGGTATGTTGACTGAAATCTTTCTAAAGCTTACTAACCTATTGTTATTCTTAGGTAAGCCTGTGGCATCATCTGCAAAATTATGGTCTCTTTTTTCATAGCACGTACTTAAAGCAGTTAAGGTCTGACAAATGTTGTTGGTCCTTTCAAACAGAATTCTGAATGTTGCAATATTTCTGTGTCAACATGACCCAAGTAACACTATGGTCATAATGCAGTCTCCATGTCCCACTGATGTGGAACTTCAGAAAGATCAAGTGTAACTATTTTTTACAAGAAAGCGCTGTAATATTAAAAAAAATAAATAAATTTACACGTATGCATTTTGTTGTAATGTGATTGTTTCACAGTGTAATTAAATTGCTGGGGAGTTGTTTCAGAATCATGTTTCAAGACTGAAAGAAGGGAAGTGGCTGTGAACTTTGAGGCAACATAAACATTGGGCATAAAGTTACCATACTGTCTGTAGTCTAAAATAAACTATTTACAAGATCTAATAATCTGTTTAGCAAAAAGATATAGGATATTGGAAACTTCAACCCTCAGGTAGTCACACAATGCATCTAAATGTTATGGATCGTTACAGAATCTCTTCTGCTAACAGTTTCTTAAAGTTTTATAATTTGCTTTAAAAAAATATTAATCCCTCGTCTTTAGTTGACAGGCTCTGTTTTAGAAGATGCCTGGAAAGAAAAAGGGAAGAATGATATGGAGGAAATGATTCAGAGAATTGAAAATGTTGTGTTGGATGCAAACTGTAGCAGGTGAGAAGATAAATTTATGTGCAGTGTTTTGTTTTTATATTAAACAGAGCACCTTAAAAAACTTCAAGAATAATGAACATGTCCAAAACATTACCTTAAACCTAAAACCGGGGGGTATGTTGTTTTATTTTTGGTTTTGTTTTTTATATTTTACTAGAGATGCATGTTCTACTTAATGAGATGGGAGTGGTTTTGGGTGGGGATTGTTGGGGGTTTTTTTGGGGGGGGGGGGGGGGGGGGGGGTTTTTGGGGGGTGTTTTGTTTGGTTTTGTTTGGTGTTTTTAAATCTTTAGATGTTGAAATCTCACTTAAGTGCTTTAGGTGCTAAAAACGTATAAATACAGAAATACAATAGTAGTGATATTTCATAGTTTATACTTAAAAATCTGAATTTAACAGCATTAAATATAGTATAGAAGTTGCTATAAATGTAAGGGCAAAATGTAATATGTTGGTGGGGGTTTGGTGGGTTTTGGGGTTTTTTTTTTTTGTTTTGTCTCCTTTCCTGGAGAACATACCTTTTTGACAGGTTATTATTACAGACTGGAAAAGAATGAGTGATTGCCTAATGTATTCTGCTTCACAATTTGCAATCAACTGCATGGATGAGATTATTTTATTCTGCCGTGTTTCATCCTTAGCTTCTTGCAAACTTGCTAAAAACCTATAGACGGTTCAAACATTGTGACCTGATTTCTTACCATATAGAGGGAGGACAGCAGGTAGCTGGTAGAATTTGTTGGTTGTAATTTAGCTGCCTCTCAGGGAATATGAGGAAAATCCTGCGTCAGGAACCAGAGAAAATAGCAGAAGCCTGAGGCTTCAAAGACACAGAAGCATGAACTTCTTTTAATAGATGAAACCACTGAAGATTTTTTTTTTTTTTCCTTAATGAGACTCACTGAACATTTCTTCATGGACTTGCTCAAAAGAAGAAAGCAATTTATCTTATTTTAGAGATTAAATGGGTGGTGGCATCTAATGTATTGGAGACATTGCTTTTCACTGTTGACTAAACAACTTCAATATGATTTAGAGAGTTAAAGTTAGGAGCATAGATTAGATTATTAAAATACAATTTGAAGATCGCCCCCTGTTTTCCCCAGTACTATCCTTTATAAGAAAATGATTTGTTCCTCAACTTGTGCTGCAGATTTGGTATCTTGATTTAAAAACTATAGCAATTTCTATTTCACATGGGCACCTTACTTCACCACAGAGGAAGTAGAGAGTAGCGGGTGTCTCATAATTGAGAGGGATACATAAAGCATCTGGACTTGCAGGAAAAAAACCCCTCAAAATTATCTGCATACTGGACCAAATTTAGTCCTTTTTGGAGCTTTTGGGGAGATTTAGCTATCTAGTATGTGCAAGGTATAGCCCAATTATTGCTTAGCACAAAACACTAACTTTTGTGGTACTTCTGTTTATTTCAGAGATGTGAAACATATGCTTCTGAAACTAGTAGAACTACGATCAAGTAACTGGGGTAGAGTTCGTGGAACTTCTACGCATACAGAAGCTACTCCTGAAAATGATCCAAACTATTTTATGGTAAGAATGTATGGACACTTCAGTTCCTTAATTTAATGTGAATTTAATTTGATTCATAGACAATCACATTACTGAAAGCTACAAACAGCTGTCTCTCTGAAAGCATATTATTTACTGTATAACTTTATTCTTAGAATGAACCAACATTTTACACTTCTGATGGTGTTCCTTTCACTGCAGCAGATCCAGGTATGTCACAAGCTTAGTATACCTGTCTTCTTAATCTTCTTTAAAAAGTTGTAATTAAGTTTGTGCTGTTGAAGTACATAAAAATTTGTTCTTAAAATATCTGCAACTCATACAACTTAAAAGATAAAATTATGTCTGAATTCCCGACTTTGTGTAACACATGCCTTATTCTGTATTAAAAGGAGGTAAATGTTTGAAATGGAGAATGTGCTTTTGAGTTCATATAGTTCAGAAGAATTTGTGCCATAGTCCTCAGTACTTGGTCTCTCCAGGAAGCCAGTCTTCTTTTGTTTGTCTATTGTTAGTAGCAAAAGGGTTTGTTTCTTCCATTTTTTTTGTTTGTTTTTTTTTTTTTCTATAATCTGAGTGCAGCATGGCATGACATTATTTGAGGTAAAGACATCTGTGACTACCTTTACAGTTCTCTGGGAAGATAGGTATCATTCTTAGAGGTTGATTGATGTCCTGAGAAGACACTGTAGCAGGAGTTGTTTCCATAATATGTTTCATGCTGTTTATGGTTTCATTAAATAGGCTATTTTCAAACTGTATAGATTGTATATTAATTTAGAGGACTAGTCGTATATTACTTGGTCTCATTTTTACTATGCCAGATTACCAAGAAAAATACCAAGAGCTGCTTGAAAGAGAGGATTTGTTTCCAGATTATGAAGAAAATGGAACAGATTTATCAGGACCTGGAGTTCAGTATGTTTTCTTTCTGAGTTATAGGGGGGTTTTTTTGCTTGTTTGTTTTGGTTTTTTAGCACTAGTTATTTTTACTGCAGGCTTAGGAATCCACTCTTGACAAAAATTAAAATAAATAATATAATTATTATTTAGCCCTACAATGGAAGTTATGTATTTGTTCAGGTGTAAGTTGGTTTGAAATCACACAATTTTAAAACAATTTTTATATTTATCCAACTGAGTAGCACAATTAAATTTCAGATATTTTTGCACGCTTACAAACATACTCTTCTGCATTTTAAAAAATAAATTTGCAAGCAAAATGAAGCACCAGACTTTCAAGTGTTGATAGTGAGGCAATCTGAATTCATTTGACTGATGCACATATCCATCCTAGCTAGAGATAATTTACAAAATTTTCAGTGTCTTTCAAAGGACAGAGGTTGTTAAGTTTCTCTTCTCGGGATAAGTAGTATTCCCTTAATTAAATGGCTTTTCAGTATTCCTGTAGAACAAGAAAAGCAACCTAATGGCAAAAGGGGAAGCAATAGATGGGAATATAATCTGATTTTCTGACACTGTTTTATAAGAATTTGATAGGAAACCAGTAAAAGAAATACAGTCTGAAATAAATTGCTCTGAGCTTTGTACTCATCTGGTTGAAGGAGGACTTTCAGATCGTGATTTGATACTCAAAAACATTTTCAGTGTTGTGTTTGTGTGATGAGTGCTGGTCTGGATCGATATTTTTGTAAGTAAATTAAAAATTAAAATTAAAATGGCACCTAGCTGAGGGGAGTTACAGGAACTTTGGAAGATAAATTAGAGATATTAGAAATCAACAAGCTTATACTGTGGGGAAAAAAACCTGCCCTTGTGAACTGCTGTGCTTAGAACAAATTAAATGCAAAATGGAGACAGACAGCAGTTAAACACAGCAAATCTGAAGAGTGACATGTGGAAGACTGAGTCAACCTTTATTCAAGGCGACTGTGGAACCTTCTTTGTTGAAGGCTTAAGAAAAGCTTAGACAAATTTGTCCTGATCCTCTGTCAGCTATTTCTCATGACTGACATCAGGGAGAAGGGTTCTGTGTTGAGTTCCTTCTCAAGTCTACACTTCTACAGGAAAGGAGGAACAAATAAAATAAATATGTAGACTGCTTCTTTAATACACAGTGCTCAAGAAAGAATACTTACCTTGTTATACATTTCTGTTGCACTTACTGTGGTTTTGTGCAAAACACATCATTTATGGCCTCAGTGCAGATGAGATGTGCTGATTCCCTTGTTTGGAACTAAGGCACAGAAGATAATAAACTGGGCACCTGAAACTAATGCACACTTTTTGAGAGTCAATAGCTGATGACTTTTTTTTTAAGGTTTAGAATTATATACACTATCATGTTCAAGCTACAACTCTGTTGTCCTAGTTTATGATGATGAATGCCCCAGCTGGACCTAGAGAAAAGAAGGAACTCTCAAGTTACTTCCCAAGTTACTATGAGGAAAAAGCAAGCTGTTAAGTGATCCCCATCACTTCTCAGCTTTATTTTGAAACTCTGTGGTAGTCTCTACTCTGTGCACTACTGATTATCATTAATGGGATTCAGTCTTTTCTCTGACCTAAATGAGACGGATCTTTTCTGAAAGACTGGTTACCATGTAATAGAAGGTAATATAATACAGATGCAAAAGGCAGGTGAATTAAGGTTGCCTTCTTTATATCATATATCAACAAATAGGAATACAGGTTTTCTATATAAATATATTTTTCTGAATAGTGTGCAACCAAGACAGTTGATGCAGTATTTGAACTAGGATGTTAACCAACCAAAATTATGCTAATATGATGCTAACTATATTTTTTGTAAATACATCAGTGCAAATGCGTTATTAAATTTTGGAAAACTTGTATTACATGATTTCATTTTTCTATCATCTTGAAAACTATTTCTGTCTTTTAACATGTGGACAGCATAAGATGATCTAAAATGGTGATAAACACTGTAGTAATTTGTACATATCTATTCTGTTTTGAGGCTTCTGTTTGTTTTCCTAGTACCCATAATTTTTCTTCTTCATCCCCTTTTAGTAAAAGTCATAGTTTACTATTTATAAAGCTCTGTTTTATTCTTGACATCTACATAAATATTTCACCTATTCACTGTTTCTGAAAATCTGTACATAAACTTAACATTTTTGCTGATATATACATATATATATTTTTTTTAGGTATTTTGATGACCTTGATAAGATGGATTCAGAAATTGAAGAAGCATATGAAAAATTCTGTCTAGAATCAGAACATAAGAGAAAACAGTGAGATGTTACATGTTAATGTCAATTTATTAAACCAGTTTAGATTATGATTAGAATACAAGGGGATACAAAACATTTGTACCAAAATAAGGAAGTTTAGTTTCTCCAAGTACTAAAGTTACACAATTTCCATTTTGTTAAACAGAAACTGCCAAAAATTGTAAACTTATGCCCTGTAACTTAAAATGTTCTGTATATATCATAGTTTATTTGATGTACAGGTGTATGAACAATGTTTTGGCTGCAATAAAATTGATTTTAAAAGAATCATAATGGAAATTAAAATGTAATGGAGATCTGTCCCATAAAATTTCCTTTGGAGGGAAAAAGGGGAAGAATAACTTGATCTAAATTTAATTGCTTGCTTGGTTTAGTATACATTAAGACTTATCCATCGTGAAATCATTAAGTGATTTGTGAAGGGTTTGTTTTGTGGGGAGTGTTTTGGGTTTTCTTTTTTTCTTTTCCTTCTTCTTCCAAAACACATATGAGTGAGGTCTGGACTCTTTTTCTTGGAATAAACATGTTATATGTTGATTTGTGAAAAAGCAAGCAGTATTTTAGAAGTCGGAGTCAGGTGCTTTCAAGACCTTTAATTCAGGTAAGCTTATTTTCAACTTTTACAAGCAAAAACTATCCTTGAAACTGCTGTGTTCTTTAAGACTACGTGAATATAGTTATACTTTAACCCATACTTCTCCAAGAGTATGTGCAGTGCTTGATATACGTTTTTTGAATGTATCTAACGTGTCTAACCTTCCAGCAACCCTTGTAACTTTCTCAATTTTTCTAATTATTTTATATAGTTTGTTTCAATTTTGTAGTTTGAGTAAATTTCATAAATGTTAACATTCTGAAGCCAACTGTTCTTTTTTGATCCCATATTTAGTCTTCCTAGGATACACCACTGTTGTTGCCAAGCTCAGTTGTACTTCTTCCTGTTACCTGTTATTGGTTAGACTGAGTAGAACCCCTTACCAAAATCAAATGGGAAATATTTCCCAAAAGGTAGCTACTGTAAAGAACACGTTGTAAATATGCATGTAAATAATTCTGTTTGCTAAAATAACTTGTTGTGACCGTGTGACCACCATAATGGTGACCAAAATGGATGCTATCTGGTCATGATAGCTGCATCCAGCTCAGGAGAGATGGATAACAACACAATAGCCAAGGGCTATCTTGTACAACTTGCTCCAACAACGGAAGGCTTGCTGAGCATGCACCAACCGAAATAAAGCTGGTATGCAAATGTGACTATAGGTTAATCATCTTATTCCATAAATAGTGGACAGTCCAAGGACCCATTGAGCTCTCCTGAAACTACAGAGGGCTGCATGCCAGGATCTCCCCTTGAGTAGGGATGTCTCTCATGGTTACTCTTCGAGGTTGAGAGATTCCTTTACCTTTATGGTTACCAGCCTTTACAAAGAAAGCAGGAGGTACTGTAATGTCTTCTCATTGTAAAGCAGGGAATAGCCATGAGAGAGTCTTACAGGTTTTATTTCCCCATGCAGTCTTTTCTTGGTATAAAGCTATCATACATGCCATTCCTCATGGGTCTTTATCCCATCCGAATGGAAAGGGAACTACCTGCGCAGTAGGTCTTCCCGAGGCACATGCATTAGCAATTACTTTGATTTAGACTCTGTACTGCGTATTTAACCCATTCTACCCAGGCATTTGTATCTCCATATCCTGTCTCAATTTCAAAGGTCTGTTTTAAGTTGGTTTTTATTTCAGTTACTTTTACTACCTTGGGATCGTTTGGTGGGCTCCATTGTTTTATTTTAGGAAGAGCAGTATTTGTATTGGTTCTTCTTTTAGTTTCAGTCTTTGGTTTCCATGCTGTTAGTCTAAATCTACCTACAGGGTCCCGTCCTGAAACATCTGCTCCTAACCCATAAGTTTGGTTCATCAGTGAATTGGCTCCTTGTGATAGTTTAACTTAGCTGGCAGCCAAACAAGACACAGCCACTCACAGCCTCCCCCCCACCTCGACCCCTTCCTCCCTTCCCAGGGAATTGGGGAGAGAATTGGAGGGGTAAAGGTCAGGAGACTTGTAGGTTGAGATAAGAACAATTTCATAATTAGAGTACAAATAAAATAAAAATAATAATAATGATAACTATATATATGAGTGATGCAGAGTACAATTGCTCACCACCCACTGATAATTATCCCAGAGGAGTGAAAAGGAACCCTGAAACCAAAATCGCAATTCTGCAAAAAATGAGCCCGAACGATTCCCGAGAGAATCCCCCCCTTTCCGGTCAGCCCCGGTGAATATACTGAACATGATGTGACATGCTATGGAATATCTCATTGGCACATCCAACTGTCAGTTCTGGGTTTTACTAACTACTGCACTTTTCTTCTCCACTCCCCCCTTCCAGTCCTCTGCTCTTGGAAACTGCCCAAGCACAGTGTCCTTGTAGTTATCAACATTGTTCTCATAACAATCCCCACTGAAACCAAAACACAGTGCTTTCTAGCTACTGAGAAGAAAATTAACCCTGTCCTAGCAAAAACCAGGACAGTATCCACCCCTTATTCCACACCATATATGTCATGTTTAGGTTCCACATTTTCTTAAAAAAAAAAATAAAAAAAAAAAATATATATATATATACACACATATACACACACATATATCTGGTGACCAATCTGGTGGCCTTTTATGATGGGGTTACAACATTGGTGGACAAAGCTAAAGCAACTGATGTCATCTACCTGGACTTGTGCAAGGCGTTTGACACTGTCCCACATGGCATCCTTATCTCTAAATTGGAAACACCTGGGTTTGATGGATGGCCCACTCGGTGGATAAGGAACTGGCTGAATGGTTGCACTCAAAGAGTTGTGGTCAACAGCTCAAAGTCCAAGTGGAAACCGGTGACGAGTGGTGTCCCTCAAGGGTCGGTACTGGGACCAGTGCTCTTCAACATCTTTGTCAGTGACATGGACAGGGGGATTGAGTGCAGCCTCAGCAAGTTTGCTGATGACACCAAGATGAGTGGTGCGGTTGACACGCTGGAGGGACGGGATGCCATCCAGCGGGACCTTGACAGGCTTGAGAGGTGGGCCTGTGCTGACCTCATTAAGTTCAACAAGGCCAAATGCAAGGTCCTGCATCTGGGTTGGGGCAACCCCAAACATAAATACAGGCTGAGCAATGAGTGGCTTGAGGCCAGCTCTGAAGAGAAGGACTTGGGAGTGGTGGTAGACAGGAAGTTCAACATGAGCCAGCAATGTGCGCTTGCAGCTGTATTGGGTCTTGCTGGGATGGAGTTGATTTTCCCCGTGGCAGCCCTCAGAGTGCTGTGTTTTGTATTTGGTGGCTCGAGGGGTGTTGATAACACACCAGTGTTTTGGTTACTGGTGAGCAGTGCTAGCACAGCACCAAGGCTGGCTCTCCAACATTTCCCCCCCACACCAGTAGGCTGGGGGTGGGGAAGGTCTTAGGAGGGGACATAGCCAGGACAGCTGACCCAAACTGACCAAAGGGATATTCCAGACCATATGATGTCTGCTCAGAAATAAAAGCAAGGAGAACAGAGGGGGAAGGGGGGAGCATTCGTTCCTTCCGTTTGTCCTCCGGGAACTGCAACGCGTATGAAGCCCTGCTTCCCGGGAAGTGGCCAAACATCTCCTGCTGATGGGAAGTAGAGAATAAATATTTTGTTCTTTTGCTTCTGCGCTCACAGCTTTGCTTTGCTTCTATTAAACTGCCTTTGTCTCGACCCACGAGTTTGTTTTTTTGTGTTCCATCTTATTTTCTCCCCTCCCCATCTTGCTGAGGAGCGGGGTGATAGAGTGGGCTTTGGTGGGCATCCAGCATCTAGCCAGGGTCAACCCACCACAGCAGCGTAGAAGTCCAACCATATCCTGGGCTGCATCAAGAGAAGCGTGGCCAGCAGGTCAAGGGAGGTGATTCTCCTCCTCTACTCGTCTCTCGTGAGACCCCACCTGGAGTACTGTGTCCAATTCTGAAGCCCTCAACACAAGAGAGACATGGACCAGTTAGAACGAGTCCAGAGAAGGGCCACGAGGATGATCTGAGGGCTGGAACACCTCTTCTACGAGGACAGGCTGAGAGAGTTGGGGCTGTTCAGCCTGGAGAAGAGACGGCTCTGGGGAGATCTTATAGCAGCCTTACAGTACCTGAAGGGGGCCTACAAGAAAGCTGGGGAGAGACTTTTCATAAGGGCAGTTAATGACAGGACAAGGGGAAATGGCTTTAAACTGAAAGAGGGCAGGTTTAGATTAGATATTAGGAAGAAATTCTTCACTGTGAGGGTGGTGAGACACTGGAACAGGTTGCCCAAGGAAGTTGTGGATGCCCCCTCCCTGGAAGTGTTCAAGACCAGGTTGGATGAGGCTTTGAGCAACCTGGTCTAGTGGAATGGTGTCCCTGCTCATGGCAGGGGGTTTGGAACTGGATGATCTTTAAAGTCACTTTCAACCCTAACCATTCTATGATTCTCTGATATTATTCTCTTAGTTTATGGACCATTCCTTCAAAATGTATATTGAGTTCATCTAGTCCATAACCTTGGGTTCCATCTGTCATGACAGTCTTGCAAGGCAGAAGAGATGATGTGGAAGTTGCACAGTCAATGGAGTAGGTGACACTGGACACAGCAGGAGGATGGTGTGTAGTCTCTGTTTCATGCTGCATCTGGAACTCATAGCTGGCATATCTAGCACAGTCCATGCTCAGAGTCTGCGGGTTAGAGATGTTGATCTTGAGGAAGTTGTTGGGCACCAGCTCTGGTTCCACTGGAGTTCCTTCTTCCTTGAGCAAAAGTAATCTCATGCATGGGTTTACCTTTACCCAAGGCAGGAATAATCCAGAATGTTCTTTCCCAGCATATTTTTAATGAGAACCACAGGGACTCTATCCCCTTCCACAATACGTAAAAGTCTTGATTGAGCAGGGCCAGCTGGGTTGGCAGATCCTCTGGTGTTGACTGACCAGGTGGCTTTTGCTAAATGTGTGTCCCAGTGTTTGAAAGTTCCACCACCCATTGCTCTCAGTGTGGTTTTCAGCAGCCCATTGCATCGTTCGTCTTCCCCAAAGGCTGGTGCATGATAGGGGATGTGGTACACCCACTCAGTGCCATGTTCTTTGGCCCAAGTGTCTATGAGATTGTTTCGGAAATGAGTCCCATTGTCTGACTCAATTCTGTCTGGGGTGCCATGTCGCCACAAGACCTGCTTTGCAAGGCCTATAATAGTGTTCTGGGTAGTAGCCTGGGCCACAGCATATGTCTCCGGCCACCCAGTGGTTGCTTTCACCATGGTGAGCACGTAACGCTTACCACTGCGGGTTTGTGGAAGTGGGATATAGTCAATCTGCCAGGCCTCCCCATATTTCTATTTTAACCATTATCCTCCATACCAGAGAGGTTTTAACCTCTTGGCTTGCTCAAGCACAGCACATATCTCACAGTCATGAATAACCTGTGCAATAATGTCCATGGTTAAGTCCACCCCTCGATCACAAGCCCATCTATATGTTGCATCTCTCCCTTGATGACCTGAGGCATCATGGGCCCAGCAGGCTAAAAATTTTTCATCCTTATGTTGCCAGTCCAGGTCTACTTGAGACACTTTGATCTCAGCAGCCTGATCCACCTGTTGATTATTTTGATGTTCTTCATTGGCTCAACTTCTGGGCACATGGGCATCTACATGACGTATCTTTACAACCAGTCTCTCTAGCCGAGCAGCAATGTTTTGCCATAATTCAGCAGCCCAGAGGGGTTTGCCTCTGCGCTGCCAGTTGCTCTGTTTCCATTGCTGTAACCACCCCCAAAGGGCATTTGTCACCATCCATGAGTCCATATAGAGGTAGAGCATTGGCCATTTCTCTCGCTCAGCAATGTCCAAGGCCAGCTGGATGGCTTTCACCTCTGCAAACTGACTTGATTCACCTTTTCCTTCAGCAGTCTCTGTGACTCGTTGGGTGGGACTCCACACAGCAGCTTTCCACTTCCGATGTTTTTCTACAATATGACAGGACCCATCATTGAACAGGGCATATAATTTCTCATTATCTGGTAGTTCATTATATGGTGGAGCCTCTTCAGCACATGTCACCAAACGTAACATTCCAAATTTTTTTGCTTTCTGGCCAGTTTGTGATCACTTCCAGAATTTCTGGGCCACTGAGTTTCTGTTCGAGCTCGTTGTGTGATCAGTGCCACCCATTTAGTCCATGTGGCATCAGTTGCGTGGTGTGTAGAGGGAACGCTCCCTTTGAACATCCAGCCCAGCACGGGCAATCGGGGCGCCAGGAGGAGCTGTGCTTCAGTACCGATCACTTCTGAAGCAGCTCCAACACCCTCATACGCTGCCAATATCTCTTTTTCAGTTGGAATATATCGGGTCTCTGATCCTCTGTATCCACGACTCCAAAACCCCAGGGGTTGACCTCAAGTCTCCCCTGGTGCTTTCTGCCAGAGGCTCCAGGTAGGGCCATTGTCTATGGCTGCGATGTAGAGTACATTTTTAACACCTTGTCCTGTCTGGACTGACCAAGGGCTACTGCATGGACTATCTCTTGCTGCTGCTCAGGACACCGTGTGAAATCATTCTTCTTTTGGGTCACTTGGTAGAGAGGGCTCATAATCTCACTGTAATTTGGAATGTGCATTCTCCAGAAACCCACAACGCCTAAGAAGGTTTGTGCTTCCTTTTGGTTAGTTGGTGGAGACATACCTGTTATTTTATTGATCACATCCATTGGAATCTGGCAACGTCCATCTCACCACTTTATTCCTAAAAATTGGATCTCTGGTGCAGGTCTCTTGACCTTGCTTCGTTTTATGGCAAAGCCAGCTCTCAGAAGGGTTTGGATTATCTCCTTCCCTTTCTCAAAAACTTCTTCAGTATCACCCCACACAATGATGTCACCAATGTATTGCAGGTGTTCTGGATATCCACCCTTTTCCAGTGCATTCTGAATCAGTCCATGGCAAATGGTGGGTCTGTGTTTCCACCCCTGGGGCAGTCGATTCCAGGTGTACTGGACACCCCTCCAGGTGAAAGCAAACTGTGGCCTGCACTGTGCTGCCAAAGGAATGGAGAAGAACGCATTAGCAATGTCTATGGTGGCGTACCACTTGGCTGCCTTGGACTCCAGTTCATATTGGAGCTCTAACATGTCCAGCACTGCAGCACTCAGTGGTGGTGTGACTTCATTCAAGCCACGATAGTCCACTGTCAGTCTCCACTCCCCATTTGACTTCCACACAGGCCATATGGGGCTGTTAAAGGGAGAGCGAGTCCTGCTGATCACTCCTTGGCTCTCCAGCTGATGAATCAGTTTATGGGTGGGAATTGCGGAGTCTCAGTTGGTGCGATATTGCCGCCGGTGCACTGTTGTGGTAGCAATGGGAACCTGCTGGTCTTTGACCCGTAGCAGTCCAACAACAGACGGGTCCTCTGAGAGACCAGGCAGAGCAGACAACTGTTTGATTTCCTCTGTCTCCAAAGCAGATATGGCAAAAGCCCACCGGTGCCCTCTTGGGTCCTTGAAATGCCCTCTCCTGAGGTAATCTATGTCGAGAATGCACGGAGCACCCGGGCCAGTCACAATGGGGTGCTTTTGACAGTCATTCCCAGTTAGGCTGTGGTGGGTTGACCCTGGCTGGATGCCAGCTGACCACCAAATTCCACTTTGTCACCCCCCTCCTCAGCAAGATAGGGAGGGGAGAAAATAAGTTGGAACAAAAAAAAGCCAACCTGACACTCATGGGTCGAGACAAAGGCAGTTTAATAGAAGCAAAAGCTAAGCTGCGTTCACAGAAGCAAATGAACAAAATATTTATTCTCTACTTTCCATCAGCAGGAGATGTTTGGCCACTTCCCGGGAAGCAGGGTTTGCATACGCGTTGCGGTTCCCAGGGGAAAAATGGAAGTAACAAATGCCCCCCCTTCCCCCTCCGTTCTCCTTGCTTTATTTCTGAGCAGACGTCATATGGTATGGAATATCCCTTTGGTCAGTTTGGGTCAGCTGTCCTGGCTATGTCCCCTCCCAAGACCTTCCCCACCCCAGCCTACTGGTTGGGGGGAAATGTTGGAGAGACATCCCCGATGCCGTGCCAGCACTACCCAGCAGCAACCAAAACACTGGTGTGTTATCATCACCCCTCGAGCCACCAATACAAAACACAGCACTCTGAGGGCTGCCACGGGGAAAATCAACTCCATCCCAGACAGACCCAATACAATCTCCACCCCTTATTCCATACCATTTGTGTCATGCTCAGGTCTCACGTAATTTATACCCAACATACAGGTTTATACATTTTCTTAGTTCCACCCCCTGTCCTTTATCAGATAATATTCCATGGGCTTCCTCCATTCCTCCAGATGTTCACAAACAGGCTTTGACTTGGACCTCTTCTGTCAAAATAGATGAGATGTTCAGGACAGGAGAAGCAGCATGTTTGATTCTTGGTCGCCAACATCCTCTTGGTTTGGGTCATCATTACACTCATCTGGTTCCTTGCAAAACTCACTCTCTATCAGTTCAGGTCATTCCTGCTACATTCCTTCCTGTAACATACAACTCACATCACAGATTAGTTTCCCCCCGTCAAGGTTAAATCTCCTTGAGGCACACACCGGGTCTCCCCATCCTTTCGCATTACCCACCAAGTACACCCAGGCCCTTGGGCAAAAACAATCCCACAAATGGGTTTGCCTTTTCCCGTGGAAGGAGCAATCCATAGAACCTTCCCCAACCACTTCCCTGTGTGCACTACAGGGACCTTATATCCTCCCACAGTATGTAGGGGTTTTGTTTGGGCAGGCCCAGGATGGTTAGCAGATCCTCTGGTGTTAACCAGCCAAGTGGCTTCCATTAAATTTACATCCCAATGCTTCCATCCCCCATTGTCCAATGCCCTCAACATCGTCTTTAACAGTCTATTGTCTTTCAATCTTCCCAGAGGCCTGTGGGTGATAGGGGATGTGGTCCACCTACTCAATGCCATGTTTCTCTGCCCAGGAGTTTATGAGGTTATTTCAAAAATGAGTCCCATTGTCCGATTCAATTCTTTCTGGGGTACCATGTCACCACAAAATTTGTCTTTCAAGGCCTAAGATGGTGTTTCGGGCACTGGCATGGTTTACAGGGTATGTTTCTAGCCAACCAGTAGTTGCTTCCACCATGGTGAGTATGTAGCGCTTGCCTTGGCGTGTTCGTGGCAGTGGTCCAATATAGTCCATTTGCCAGGCCTCACCATATCGAAAGCTCAGCCACCGCCCTCTGTTCCAGGGAGATTATACTCGTGTGGCTCGCTTGATTGCAGCACATGTTTCACATTCAGGAGTGACCTGTGTGATGGCTTCCATGGTCAGGCCCACTCCTCAATCACGAGCCCATCAATATGTTGCATCTCTCCCTAGATGTCCCGATGTTTCATGGACCCATCGAGCTACAAATAGCTCACCTTTACGCTCCCAGTCCAAGTCCACGGGAGCTACTTCAATTTTGGCAGCCTTGTTTACATGTTCATTGTTTTGATGTTTAGTGGACACTGGTGCCCAATGCACCCTTGATGCCATCGAACTTTAAAGGATCCATTTATATTTCTGGAGTCACAGGGGGTGTCGCAACACCTGACTGTGTTGGAGGCTGAAATGAGCCTATGTATTGAGTCTGGCTTGGATGGAGTTGATTTTCCCCGTGGCAGCCCTCAGAGTGCTGTGTTTTGTATTGGTGGCTCAAGGGGTGTTGATAACGCTCCAGTGTTTCGGTGGCTGCTGGGTAGTGCTGGTTCAGCATCAGGTCTGTCTCTCTGTTCCCCCTCCTCAGTAGGCTGGAAGGTCTTGGGAGGGGACATAGCCAGGACAGCTGACCCAAATGGACCAAAGGGATATTCCATACTATATAACTTCTTCTCAGAAATAAAATCAAGGAGAACGGAGGGGGAAGGGGGGGCATTCGTTACTTCTGTTTGTCCTCCGGGAACCGCAACGCGTATGCAAACTCTGCTTCCCGGGAAGTGGCCAAACATCTCCTGCTGATGGGAAATAGAGAATAAATATTTTGTTCTTTTGCTTCTGTGCACGCAGCTTTGCTTTGCTTCTATTAAACTGCCTTTGTCTCGACCCACGAGTTTGGGGGGTTTTTTGTTCCATCTTATTTTCTCCCCTCTCCATCCTGCTGAGGAGGAAGGGTGATAGCGTGGCTTGGTAGGCACCTGGCATTCAGGCAAAGTCAACCCAGTGCACTATATAGTGCACTATAACTTACATACTGTAAAGAATGTAATGAAAAAGTTAGAATAACAACCATACATCTATAGGGGCTGTTTTAATAGACCCTGAACCACATGAAACAGTTTCTTGTTTGTCTACAGCTTTGCCACTCAGCTGCAGAGCCCCATATTTACACAGGTAATTTAAACTGTTTACTACTTAGTTGTTAACGTATGTTTTACAATTCTGAACTTCAACATCTAGCAAAATAACTGAATTCTAGCTGTAAGAAATAAAAAAATTACTATCATTCTTTTTTTACTAGAAACTTCTTGAAACATTAAATTTGAAAACCAACATTCTGTATCCTACTGTAATGGATAAATACTAATTAGTCCAGAGAAAAATAGATTTTTATTTTCTGATATGCTGTATATATATGTAAATTAAAAAGAATGCAGAAAAAGAACACAAGGGTTTGGGTTTGTTTTTGAGAAGGCAATACTTCTGAGGTGGTCTGGTGATGTATTTTATCTGTCAGCACCCCTAAAAATAATTTAAAAACCTCTGCAGGTTTGAGAAAATAAATTTGGTAACTAATGTAGATAACTAAGGGATCAGAGGAGAATGAAAATATTTGGCCTCTTTTCCTTTGAATACATGTACATGTATCTGTTCTTGGTATGGAAACATATTTCCATTTAGGATCACAGAATCACAGAATGTCAGGGATTGGAAGGGACCTCAAAAGATCATCTAGTCCAATCCCCCTGCCAGAGCAGGATCACCTACACTAGGTCACACAGGAGCGTGTCCAGGCAGGTTTTGAATGTTTCCAGAGAAGGAGACTCCACAACCTCCCTGGGCAGCCTTTTCCAGTGCTCTGTCACTCTCACAGTGAAAAAGTTTTTCCTTATGTTTACATGGAACCTCCTACGCTCCACCTTGCACCCATTGCCCCTTGTCCTACCATTGGACATCACTGAGAAGAGCCTGGCTCCATCCTCCTGACATTCGCCCTTAACATATTTATAAACATTAACGAGGTCACCCCTCAGTCTCCTCTTCTCCAAGCTAAAGAGGCCCAGCTCCCTCAGCCTTTACTCATAAGGGAGATGCTCCACTCCCTTAATCATCTTGGTGGCTCTGTGCTGGACTCTCTCAAGCAGTTCCCTGTCCTTCTTGAACTGAGGGGCCCAGAACTGGACACAATATTCCAGATGTGGCCTCACCAGGGCAGAGGGGAAGGAGAACCTCTCTTGACCTACTAACCACACCCCTTCTAATACACCCTAGGATGCCATTGGCCTTCCTGGCCGCAAGGGCACAGTGCTGGCTCATGGTCATCCTGCTGTCCACCAGGACTCCCAGATCCCTTTCCCCTATGCTGCTCTCCAACAGGTCTGTCCCCAACCTATACTGGTACATGGGGTTGTTCTTTCCCAGATGCAACACCCTACACTTGCCCTTGTTGTATTTCATTAAATTTTCCCTGCCCAGCTCTCCAGCCTGTTCAGGTCTCTCTGGATGGCAGCACAGCCCTCTGGCGTGTCAGCCACTCCTCCCAGCTTTGTGTCATCAGCAAACTTGCTGACAGTGCCCTCTATTCCCTCATCCAGGTCGTTGATGAATATATTGAACAGTACTGGTCCCAGTACCGACCCTTGAGGGACTCCACTAGATACCGGCCTCCAACTAGACTCTGTCCAATTGACCACAACTTAATTGATCCTTGATCCAGTCATTATCAACTAAGGCAAACTCCTCCTTTATCCTGACTTCCTCTGGGGCCTCAGGGGTCCAGGGTCCCATTGACCACAACTCTGACTTCTTCCTTTCAACCAGTTCACAGTCCACCTCACTACCCGATCATCCAGTCCACACTTCCTCAGTTTAGCTGCGAGGATGCTGTGGGAGACCGTGTCAAATGCTTTGCTGAAATCAAGATAGACCACATCCACTGCTCTACCATCATCTAGCCACCTGGTTATGTCCTCATAAAAGGCTAGCAGGTTTGTTAAACATGACTTCCTCTTGGTAAAACCATGTTGACTGCTCCTAATGACCCTCTTATCCTTGATATGCCTAGAGATGGCACCGAGGATATGTTGTTCCATCACTTTTCCAGGGATGGAGGTGAGGCTGACCGGTCTGTAGTTACCCGGGTCCTCCTTCTTGCCCTTTTTGAAGACTGGAGTGACATTTGCTTTCCTCCAGTCCTCAGGCACCTCTCCCATTTCCCACCACTTCGCAAAGATGATGGAGAGCGGTCTAGCAATGACAAATGCCAGCACCCCCAGCACCTGCAGGTGCACTCCATCAGGACCCATGGATTTATGGATGTCCAGATTGCTTAATTAATCCCTAACCCAGTTCTCATCAACCAAGGCAAACTCCTCCTTTATCCTGACTTCCTCTGGGGCCTCAGGGGTCCAGGGTGTCTGAGGACAGTCTCTCGGCAGAGTAGACAGAGACAAAGAAGGCATTCAGTAACTCTGCCTTCTCTGTATCTTCTGTCACCAGGGCACCCACCTCACCCACCCACCTCATGTGGGCCTACATTGCCTCTAGTGTTAGTTTTATCTGCCATGTATTTGAAGAAGCCCTTTTTGTTGTCCTTGACCCCTCTGGCAAGGTTTAATTCTAAGGAGGTCTTAGCTTTCCTAGTTGCCTCCCTACATTCTCTGACAAGTCTTTTATTCCTCCCAAGTGACCAGCCTCTCCTTCCATGATCTGCAGACCTTCTTCCACTTGAGTTTGCCCAGCAGTTCCCTGTTTAACCAAGCAGGACTCCTGGCTCCCTTTCTTGATATCCTACACACTGGGATGCTCTGATCTTGAGCTTGGAAGAAGTGGTCCTTGAATGTTAACCAGCTATCTTGGGCCCCTTTACCATCTAGCACTCTGTCCCATGGGATTTCCCTTAGCAATTGCTTGAAAAGATCAAAGTTGGCCCTCCTGAAGTCCAGGGTTGTGATCATGCTTGGTATTCTGTTCCTACCGCATAAGATCCTGAACTCCACCATCTCATGGTCACTGCAGCCAAGGCTGCCCTCAACCTTCACCGCTTCAGCCACACTCTCCTTGTTAGTGAGGATGAGATCCAGCAGCACTCCTCTCCTAGTTGGCTCACCCACCATTTGCATCAAGAAGTTATCATCAATGCACTGGAGGAACCTCCTGGACTGTGAATGGCTGGCTGTGCAGGCATTCCAGCAAATTTCTGGGTAGTTAAAATCCCCCCCATGGGAGCCAGGGCCTGTAATTGGGAGGCTGCTCTCAGCTGTCTGTAGAAGGCCTCATCAACTTCCTCATCCTGATCTGGTGGCCTGTAATAGACATCCACAACAGTATTACCCATGCTAGCCTGCCCCTTGATTCGTACCCACAAACTCTCAACTTGCTCTTCATCTGTCCCTGGACAGAACTCAGTACATTCTAATTGCTCTCTCAATGGAGTAAAGAGCAACTCCACCACCTCTCCTTGTTGGCCTGTCTTTCCTAAAAAGGACATAGCCACATTCCAGTCATGTGAGCTGTCCCATCATGTCTCTGTCATTGCCACCAGATCATAATCTCCTGACTGAACACAGGTTTCTAACCTCTCCTGCTTATTCCCCATGCTGCGTGCATTGGTGTACAGGCATTGCAGGGAGCAAGCTGGGCACACGGATTCCACCCTAGGGGGGCAGAAGGCCTTCTGTCCTTCATTAATACTAGAACACTGCTCCACTGGTGCGAACCCAGCTACAACCCCATCCCCCTTTGAATCTAGTTTAAAGCTCTCCAAATGAGCCCTGCTAATTCTTGTCCTAGAACCCTTTTCCCCCTGGAAGTTAGGCCTTTTCCATGCAATACTGTCAGACCTGGTGTCTTATAAAACCAGCCATGATCAAAGAACCCAAAGCCCTGCCTGTAGCACCAGCCTTGGAGCCAAGTATTTACAGACTGGATCCTTCTATTCCTTCCATCCCATGTCATTGCCTGCAACTGGAAGGAGGGAAGAGAAAATAACTTGCACCCCATACCTTTTTGTCAACCGCTCCAGGGCCTTGAAGTCTCTCTTCATTCCACTCAGACTACAGGATGCTGCTTTCTCCTCACCTATCTGGAAGATTGGTAGAGGGTAATAGTCTGACAACCACACCAAGTTGGGGAGTTTCCTAGTGATATCCCCGATTTGGGCACCAGGAAGACTACAGACTTCCCTATAATGAGGGTCAACCCAACATATCATGCCCTCTGTACCTTTGAGGAGCAAGTCTCCAACAACTACAACTCTTCTCTTCTTCCTTGTGGAAGAGGCTGTTATGTGTCTGGAAGGCCTATCTGACTATGATGAGACCTCTGGTATAGGTTGCCTATCATCCACATTCCTATTAGACTGGCCATCTTCCAGCAGAGCCTCATATCTATTTCTCAGAGGCACCTGGGGAGGCAAGGCGGGCACTCACCTTCTGCCACAGCCATGAACTTGCCTTCACTCACCCCTTTCATTTAGGCTTCTGTCTTCCACCTGACAGGGGTAGGATACAGGAGCCCCTTGATCCTGGGTGCTATCTGGCAGATGCTCTGTTGGAGGGAGGGCAGAGCCTGGTTCCACCAGTCTATCTTCACTTCAGCCTCCCCAATGCTCCTAAGCCTTTCTACCTCATCTTGCAGCTGCAATGCTCAGCTGATCAAATCATCTACCTGCTCACACCACACACAGCCATACTCATGGCTGCCCCCTGCTACCAGTGAGAGGCTGTGGCATTCCCTGTAGCCTGTGACCTGCACAACCGCATCCTTCCCTGTGAGCTCTGTCTGGGTTCCCACATCTATTTTGGTTGGTGTCAGAAGCATGGTTTCCATCTGCCTGGTGGAGACCATTGTTCATCAACCGAACTAGTCCTGCCTGGTCTCCCCTGGTTGCTCTGAACATGCCCCTTTCCACACCTGATTGGCTGGGAGAGCTTCCAGTTTTTCACCTCGGTTCCGGGTGGCTGCAGGGGGTGCCCTGATCTCGGGAACCCCTCTGAACTGCAGGATTTCGCGACGAGCCCCTGGGCTTACCTCGATTGTCACTGTCACCGCTGTTGGTCGCTGCACCGACAAATACAGAAATGATTATCAGAAAAGAAGAGAAGAGAAAATAATAATAATTAAAAAATCACACAACCAAAACAACACACCTTCAAATTTACTGAAGCTTTTATTGTATTTTATGCAGGTGGAGTTTCTGTGACTTCTTTCTACAGAAGAATCAAGATACTGAAAAGTATTCATGCCCTCAACTAATTAAAATTGTATGGTGCCAGGGTGTTTTCTATAGGTATGAAGGAGATAATGCTTTTCATCTTTGGAAGACTTAATTTGTATGGGAATTAGGGACAAATAAAACATTTCATCTTTTCTCACCCCTTGAGAAATTGTACACAATCTTCATGTAAGGGTCTGTTAATTTCTGCTGTTTGTTCATTGGGCTTCAAATTTTCTAGTAAAGTATATTTCCAGGTCTGAAATTGGGTATGCCTGAAACAAACACTCTGAAACCATATTTAAGACTTTTACAGAAGTGATCTGATTTCTTAGGGATTTACTGGATAGCTGGAGCTTCCACAGACTTCAATGACAATTAGGGTGCTTGGTTTCTCTGCAAATTACATCACTCCTTTTGCTGCTGAAGATTTCACGCTTTAGAAATGTTTGTCTTGGTGACCTATGGAATTTGCATGGTGCAGGCAGCTAAACTGTGCATTTTCCTGGCAAATCAGTTTGTCCATATGTTGTTTAAAACAAACAAACAAACAAAAATCCCTTTTTTTTTTAATTGCCCTTTCAAATCTGTTATACAAACTTTGAAAATGCTACAGTTGCTATCAACATCTAAAAGTCTTTGATAAAAGCATAATCCTTGTTTAAAGCTTTAATCTTTCTGCCCAATGTTCTTCATTTTTCTCAGTGTAATTCCTAAATTTTCATCTCACCTGAATAAAATTTTTAGCAGCTTTTCAGTACTATAACTTATTTATTTGGAAGTATGGCGAGTAGCCATATTTAGTCTTAAAGTCCCATTACCAAAGTCCAGGCATCTAACCACAGAATTGCCAAATTGGGTCACTAAATGGGTTTTAGACTCCAAGATATCGTATGATCACAAGTAAAAGACCACTGATCTTAGTGAAAAGCTGCAGTGGAAATTAAGACTTCAGGTTGTTCAGAAAACATTCAGTCTGACAACTCTTTCTTTGTGTACACTAGGTAGGGCTGGTCCACTAAGAAGAGTGGATTTTCTCTTTAGTATTGCTATATTTTGTGGTTGGTGGAATGGGAATTGAGCAGTTCTTGTGAGATGTTTACCTCAACACAAAAAAGCTCTTCTTAGCTTGTTTAAAAATAAACACATTCACACCCCACCCCATGCAAAGAGCCTTGTAATGCTAATCATCTATGTTAAAATAAATAATTGGTACACTCTGCTGTTTGCGAAACAGTAGAAAGTTTTTAATGTGAGAGTTGTGTTGAAAATGTGCTTGTGCTTAGTGCTTTTTTTCAAGTGTACTAACCTGTTTTGCTTGTGTAGTGACACAGCATTTTAAATACTTCTTTAAAACATGTTTCTCTTAGATTTATCCATGATAGGACAAACATCACAGAAATTTATCCTGGTGAGAACTCATTTTTAAGTCAGAGGGAGCATTTTTGGGAAACTACTTTATACATTATGCAATCCATAAAGGAACAAAAAAGATATAAAACTATTTTAAAATATGTTCCTAATTCCTTCAAGTTAGCAACTTTCTTAGTTTTAAGACATTTGGCTATGGAGCCTATAGTGAAGAACCTAGATTGGTAATTACTATAATGACTGAATCAAGCAATCAGTCATACAAAAAATGAAATTATTCCTTCTGTTTCAGAATGTATTTTCATAAATTTTAGACACAGTAAGAAAAATCTTATGCATTGTAATGTTTATTTCACAAGCTCAAGTACTTGTTTTGGTTTAGTCAGTTGTTCTATCATCCAGTGATCCCTCCACACCTGAGAAGGAGAATTGGAAAAAGGAAAGGAGACCCATGGGTTGAAATGAAGACAGATTTGATGAAATAATAATAAGAACTAATATTAATACTAATACAAAATACACAAAGTTATACTCAGATGACAAAAGCACAACGGTCACATCAAGCAGGAGAGTAGGAGCAGAATGACAGGCAAGACCCTCCAAGGATGACAACCATTGAGGAAGATGGTCATCCCTAGCAAACTTTTCAATTTATATTGAGTGTGACGTTTATGGTATGGAATACTTCTGTTGGCCAGCTTGGGTCAGCTGCCCTGGCTTTCACTCCTCCTAGCCTTAGCACCTGGCTAACCGTAAACTGCTAAAGACCTTGATCACTATGGAAACCCGCATACCATGACTGGCCACAAACTAAACCAGTGTCTTATCAACTTTGTTCTCACCAGATCAGGTGCTGCAGTCTTCTTAAAATGCAACTTTTATGACAGAGAATTAATTCTATTATTCTATCTCAGCAAAACCAGGACAGTACTTCAATAAGACTCTATAATATCCATTTCTCACTAATTTAGAAGAGTAGTTTACTTTTTAAACTAATATATTGATCAGAGTTTAGTCTTTATGTACTTGAAAGTGTTTTCTTTTTTACTATGTGGAGACAGAACCTAGAAGATGCAGGTTCTGTTCTGGCTTTGCCACAGACCAGCTGTTCAGTGCTGGAGAAATGGTTTTGCCTCTGTGTGTCTTGTCTGTCTATTGTGAAGTTTCCCAGAGCAGAGATCTTCTCAAGTGCTTATGCAGTGCTTAATGCAATGTATGGCATCTAACTGCAAATATAAAAAGAAAAGAAGGTAGTAAACTTCTGTTTCCACACTTGCAGTTCATGTGCTGGAAAAAAAATGGATTAGCATCTGTGAGACAAAACAAGTAGTTAAACTGAAACTGTTTGTTGCAATAAGATGCTCTGATGCATTTGGGCAAGTGAAGGGGTCTGTACAGTTAGGATGTAAGCCCTATTCTACCACTATACCACCCTTATGTCTTGTAATCTAGTTGAGTGAGATCTGTTGGGGGGGGAGCATGCTAAGGGCAGTATTCACATCTGAGCAGCAGAGCAAGGGGATTTCTTGGAAAATAAGGGGAGAAATATGGCACTGTACTGCAGAGGATATTTGTAAGACAGTATACGTAATCACATGTGATTCCTTTTCTTGTTAGGGTCAGAACATGTTTGAAAGTCAGTCCCATAACATAATGTTCAGTGTGCAGTAGTAGTGGTGCTTGCTGGTGTAGAGGGATAGTAATGTCTTCTTACTCAGGTACCTAGAGCAATTCAGAAAAAACAACAAAAAAAAACAAACCCCCAAAAAAACCCCAAAAAACCAACCAAGAGTTGGTTATTATGTTGGCTGGGGGAGGGTGAAGTTTCTAGAAGTATTATAGCAGAAATGTTTCTTTGTTTTCAAGTGAAGTTTCTTTGTCATGGTTTTTATTCCATTTGTGTTTCTTAATTGTATCTTTGGTTTTTCACCATTTATTAAATATATTTGCAAATTTAAAAGTTGTGGTTTTGGATTTTTTTTTCTTCTGTCCATAGATTTGGATATTTTATTTTTAAAGCAGAATTAAGGGTCAACTCTGTACCCTTAAAATCTAGCCTTTAACTTGTTAGTCTAACTTAGTTATTCAGTAATGAGCTACAGTCTTCTCTCTCTCTGATAAGAGAACTTCTTGGTCCATACTGAGTGCACAGAAATTGTGAATGTGTTTCTTCCCACAGAAGTAGGCTTAAAGGATACAGCTGCATCTTTTACTTTTCAAGGAGATATTTATCTGTCTTCTGGGACAAATTTAAATGTGATTATAGTTGCTTTCTGGGAGATCAGAAATTTCATATCTTGCAAGCTCTTCAATACTGTTTTTATGCTACAGTACCTATGACTAACTCGTCTCCTTTCCGCTCTTTACTGCAGAGAGAAGAAAGGATGTGTTCAGTAAACAATCTACTTCCTGATGTACCATGAAATCCATACTCTATATTCTCCATTATTACTCAGCCAAACAAGTAACTTTATCTTTGTTATATTAATTCCTCTGACTTTTGAAGGCCAGTAGTTAAAATTACACATAATACTTATAATAACATTAAGTATAAAAATTAAAGGAATTTATATTAGCACTGATGACATCTATAAACTTACAGGACAAAGGTCGCAACTGTTCACAAGATGTTATATTAAGTATGGAATGCTTAATATTTTGTTTATTTATTTTTCTCAGAATGCTTCAGTACTGCTACAAGACTAAACTATTAACTCATAATTATTATATCTGCTGTTGGAAAATGGTATGTAGCTGAAGATTTACAAAACTTTATGTGTTATAAGGATGATTAGATGGGCTACAGGGAATAGAACCTAGCTGATGGCTCCTGTCATATTGTAGGAAAACATCAAAAGTGGAAAGCTTCTGTGTGGAGTCCCACCCAACGAGTCACAGAGACTGCTGAAGGAAAAGGTGAATCGAGTCAGTTTGCAGAGGTCAAAGCCATCCAGCTGGCCTTGGACATTGCTGAACGAGAGAAATGGCTAATGCTCTACCTCTATATGGACTCATGGATGGTGGCAAATGCCCTTTGGGGGTGGTTACAGCAATGGAAACAGAGCAACTGGCAGCGCAGAGGCAAACCCCTCTGGGCTGCTGAATTATGGCAAAACATTGCTGCTCGGCTAGAGACTGGTTGTAAAGATACGACATGTGCCAAAGAGTCGAGTCACTGAAGAACACCAAAATAATCAACAGGTGGAACAGGCTGCTAAGATAAAGGGTCTCAAGAAGACCTGGACTGGCAAAAAAGGGTGAAAAATTTTTAGCCCGTTGGACCCATGATGCCTCAGGTCACCAAGTGTTGGTGCTTCAAGAGCCAAAGCTGCAGGCGGCGTCAGCCTTGAGCAATTAATTCCTGACCTTGAGTGAAAAATAAAACAAAGTGGTAAAAACAAGCAAGAATGTGTATGAGACAAGATAAGGATGGTTTGTGAGCTGTAATCAGTAACCAGTCAGAAGTAAAAGAATGACTTGTGAACAGGTGGATTTATCCAATCATGTCAATTTTTTAGGTGCGTGTGTGATAAGGGGTAACGAATCAAAAGTGAAAGAGTGCAACGTGCTTGGGGCGTGGAGGAGGAAAAAAGGATATATAAGCAGAGCAAAGCTTCAATAAAGTGTTGATGCCTGAAGGCATCTCGGTGTTGGTCATTTCTTCACCCGCTGCAATTGGTGATCCTGACATGACCTTGATGTGATCCTGATGTGGGAATAGAGAACCGTGGACCAGAGAGCAGCCAGCGGCAGAGCCCAGCTTTCAGAGAAGGCAGAGGACCATAGAGCTGCGCAAGACCCGAATCTACAAGAAGCCAGCGTACGACAAAGGGAAGCAACGGACCACAGAGCTGGTTAGACCCGATCTACAAGAAGCAGGTGAGCAGCTGGGAACCAATTACCCCTCCCCCCCAGTTATGGGAGCACAAATGTCAGCGGAGAAAAAAATCTCTATTGACTATTTTAATGTGTATTTTGAAGACAAGAGGAATTAAATATGATGAGACAGCAGTTTGAAAGCTCCTGATATGGTGCAGAAATAACAGCGCGCTCTCAGATGCTGATTCTGCTTTCCAAGTGGCTTCTTGGGAAGAGGCAGGAAAGCTCCTTATTGATGCTGCAACTCTGGGTGATCCCCTTGCAACGCCCCTGTTAACTACATGGCGGTTAATTACTGATTCTTTACGCCAATTAGGAGTGGATCAAACTACTGCTGCCTCTGCTATTGCTGCAGTCACAGGTGAGGCCTCCACAAATCCCTCTGCACCTCCCCAGGATTTAACTGCTCAAAAGGAAGAGTCAAAAGATCTAGGGAGACTCCTCTCCACTTATTGATTTTACTTTGTCATGGGACCCCCTGTGCCTCCCTCAAATGAGCTCAACCTCCACTCCGGACCCTCTAAAACTTTAGAAAAAGATTAAAGAACAGGCAGTTGCTGAAGAGGACTCACGCGACAGGAGTGCTGTGTGGGACAGCTAGCAACTTATGCATCTGTTGTAAAAAAAAAAAAAAGGAAATGAAACAACCGTGTATTATGGTTTAAGTTACACTGCTTGGCGTGGATCTGTGGCAGATGGTTAATGGTTTACGACTTACACCACACAAGAACCTGACTGTTGTTTAATTGGCATATTTTGTGGTGTGAGTGAGAGGAGTGACGGTCCCATTTGTGTGACTGAGTGTCTGTGTTGTTTGAGTGGGACACAGTCTGACTGCAAAGCGAGTGCAGAGTTCTAATCCTCAGTTTTGTTCTCCTGTGAGGGAAACAGCCGGAGACGAACAAAGCGAGAGGTTATAGTTCAATGTTATAAACGTAATTTGTCTTTGTGGCTGTTTAATGTGTAAACGGGAACTAAACGGGAATTTAGAAAGTTTAAAGAATCAGAGATAAATACAAAGTCATCACTATGGTATGGGAGGGGATGTAAAACAAAGTAATAACTTAGCCCCTCAGTGTGGGGAGTGCACAAGCCCCTGTCCACTTGGTAACTGCTATTGGCTGTTTGTTCGTGCTAAGTGCTTAAAGTGCTGCAAGTACATTATCTCTCCAAACGGGGGCCCTTGGAGACCCCCCGCTGGGGATCAATCAGTACCAATGGACTTTTGTGTCTTTTTTAATTTCTCTACAAGCAACACCAGAGTCACTGCCCAGAATGTAAATGCCACTGTTTCTGCTTTTAGAAATAAAACAGCTTGGTGCAGTTGCACTTCACCAAAAAATTCTAAATCTACTCATAATCCAGTACAGCAACCACCAGGTGTTTTCTTTATTTGTGGAGACAGAGCGTGGGCAGGAATACCATCACGTATTCGTGGAGGTCCCTGTAGTTTGGGTAGTTTAACTCTGTTGACACCGTGATTTTGGGAAAGTTCAAAAATCAGATAAGAAGCAAGTGTAGTACTCACTCATTTGAGCACAACTGTGATTCCAATGCAGAGTTTTGGAATCCTGGGGAAATAGCTACAACCTCTATTCTAGGCCCTGGAGTAGGAGTAGCGAGCGCATTAACAAACCTACGCATATTAGGATGTTGGCTTTCTAATCTTACATCTTTGGCACTATCAGGCTTGCTGACAGATGTTGACTCTATTCCACATGTCACTTTGCAGAATCGAGCTGCTATTGATTTTTTGCTTTTAGCTCAAGGACATGGTTGTGAGGAATTTGAAGGCATGTGCTGTATGAATTTATCAGACCACTCAGAATCAATTCATATGGCCATTAAAAGGTTAAAGGAAAATATCAATCAGTTGAGGGTAAATAGTGATGATTGGTTAAATGAGTAGTTTCAGAGTTGTGGAACACAAGGATGGGTCTCTTCACTATTAAAGTCAGGATTAAAGGTGTTATTCGTAATTTCGGTGATCCTCCAATTAGTGCCTTGTTTGCTATCGTGTCTGCAAAGGGCCCTGCAGAAGATGGTGAACAACGCCTTTGTGGTACAAAAACAAAAAGGAGGAAATGTTGGTGCTTTAAGAGTCGAATCTGCAGGCGGCCTCAGCCTTGAGCAATTAATTCCTGACCTTGAGTGAAAAGTAAAACAAAGTGGGAAAAACACACAAGAATGTGTATGAGACAAGATAAGGATGGTTTGTGAGCTGTAATTAGGAACCAGTCGGAAGTAAAAGAATGGATCGTGAACAGGTGGAATTATCCAATCATGTCAATTGTTTAGGTGCGTGTGTGATAATGGGTAACACTCAAAGCAACGAGTGGTGGAACTTTCAAACACTGGGACACACATTTAGCAAAAGTTACCTGGTTAGTCCACACCAGAGGATCTGCCCACCGAGCTGGCCCTGCCCAATCAAGACTTTGACGTACTGTGGAAGGGGATAGAGTCCCTGTGGTTCACATTAAAAATATGCTGGGAAAAACAGTCTGGGTTATTCCTGCCTCGGGTAAAGGTAAACTCATTTGTGGGATTGCTTTTGCTCAAGGACCTGGGTGCACTTGGTGAGTGATGCAGAAGGATGGGGAAGTCCAATACGTGCCTCAAGGGAATTTGATGTTAAGTGAAAACAGCCAATGAATTGCATATCATCATTGCTATGGTTGCTGTGTATTATACTAACAGTTTTATATTAAGAATTTCCCCAGGTTAATGAAGAAGGAACTCCAATGGAACCAGAGCTGGTGGCCAATGACCTCTTCGAGATCACCATCTTCAACCCACAGACCTTGAGCATGGACTGTGCTAGATATGCCAGCTACGAGTTCCAGATGCAGCATGAAACAGAGACTACACACCATCCTCCTGCTGTGTCCAGTGTCACCTACTCCATTGACTGTGCCAATTCCACATCATCTCTTCTGCCTTGCAAGACTGTCATGACAGATGGAACCCAAGGTTATGGACTAAATGAACTCAACAGACATTTTGAAGGAATGGCCCATAAACTAAGGGAACGATATTTGTGTCTATATGTGTATATGTGTGTGTGTATGTATACATATATATATATATTTATAAACCTGAGTATGACATAAATAGTATGGAAAAAAGGGTGGATACTGTCCTGGTTTTGCTAGGATAGAGTTAATTTTCTTCTCAGTAGTTAGAATAGCTGTGTTTTGGTTTCAGTGTAAGACTTGTTATGAGAGGAACATTGATAAAAGTACTGATGTTATTAGTTGCTGCTGGAGCTCAAGGCCACTGTGTTTGGCTGGTTCACAGCTGCATTAGGACTGGGAGGGAGAAGCGCAGTGAATAGCAAAACCCAGAACTGGCATTTGGATGTGCCAATGAAATATTCCAGATCATATCACGTCATGTTTAGTATATTATTTGGGGCTGACCAGAAAGAGGGGGTGATTCTCTCTGGCTTTCACTCGGGCTCTCGCTCTTCCGGGATTGCGGTTTCAGTTTGGGATTGTTGCTCCTCTGCTATCATTATCTGGGAACGGGCCAGGCTAAGTCAGCGGGTGGTGAGCAGTTGCACAATGTATCACTCATTTGTATATTTTATTACTGTTATCATTATCACTACTATTTTAATATTAGGTTTTTTAAGTTTTCTTTTATTTCTATTATTAAACTGTTCTTATCTCAACCTACAAGTCTCCTTATCCTTGCCCCCTAATCCTCTCCCCTATGCCCTGGGGGTGGGGGGGGAAGTGGGTGAACAGCTGTGTTGGCTGCTGGCCATGAGTTAGCCCAGTAAAACTATGGCACTAGTTTAGAGGGATGAATGGTGAGTGTATCCTATAAACAAAGATCAGAATGATGACATTCTGAAAGAACATACCCTTCTGCTTAAACAATGTCACATTGAAAGATAGTTACATATCAGCTAGTCCTAGTCAAGTCTGTAGTCTAAAATAGATAATGGGGAGATTTGAGGCACCAAATCCTTGCAATAGGGTAGATAAGGTAGTGATGCTGGAATAAATCATTTTTGTGGAGACAGAAGTGCTGTAAATAGGCCAAAAGATGAACTATGTATGCACAGAAGAAAAGTTCAACTAAAGGGCATAGTGAGAAAAGTATCAACGATCACCAGAGGACCCCTGAAGACCACCAAGAGACTCCAGTGTGCATGCAAAAAAAGGACATTTACATATCTTAATGGGTTTCTGGATATGCAATGAAAATGTAACAGACTAAATAGTAAATAGAGTAAAAAGTTTCCAAATTCTTTCTACTGTACTGTTTTGTAGTAAATATTTATTTAAAGTGTGTTTAGTCCTTTCTGGTGCGTGTTCAGTCACTCATTGTTGCACATAATCTTTAGTGATAAAATACTAACCTTTTACTGTTGGTTTTGATGTATAGCAGAAAACAGAATTTTCTACCAAGCTGGCTCCTGTTTCACGGTATAACCAGCCCATTGTCTTTAGCCTGTGCAAGTCCAGGTACTTTGTATAAACTATGCAGGCCTTACTAACAACTATGCCCTTGAAAATGAGTTAAAAGACTGATAAAAGGAGAACATCCTGCCCTAGAAGGTGCTGAAAGCTAGATAATTGCATGAAAAGGATAAAGTCAGCAAGAATCTGCAGAAACTGCTGGAAAGGTAAATGTGGCAGGGAGAGATCATGACCACTGACTCAGAGACTGAACAGACTTATCCCCCCTCCACGTATTAGAGCAAGTTCTGTGATTTTTTTCGTGTACTGTACTCTTAAAAGGTAAGCGAGAGAAGTTTGAGCCAATCATAAAGTAGAATAGTAATGCATATGAATAGTGGGTGGAACAAGCTCGGTGGTCGAGACAAAGACAGTTTAATAGAAGCAAAGCAAAGCTGCCTGTGCAGAAGCAAAAGAACAAAATATTTATTCTCTATTTCCCATCAGCAGGAGATGTTTGGCCACTTCCCGGGAAGCAGGGCTTCATACGCGTTGCGGTTCCCGGAGGACAAACGGAAGGAACGAATGCCCCCCCTTCCCCCTCCGTTCTCCTTGCTTTTATTTCTGAGCAGACGTCATATGGTATGGAATATCCCTTTGGTCCATTTGGGTCAGCCGTCCTGGCTGTGTCCCCTCCCAAGACCTTCCCCACCCCCAGCCTACTGGTGTGGGGGGGAAATGTTGGAGAGCCAGCCTTGGTGCTGTGCTAGCACTGCTCAGCAGTAACCAAAACTTTGAGGTATTAGCATCACCCCTTGAGCCACCTATACAAAACACAGCACTCTGAGGGCTGCCACGGGGAAAATCAACTCCATCCCAGACAGACCCAATACAATCTCCACCCCTTATTCCATACCATTTGCGTCATGCTCAGATCCCTCATAATTTATACCCAACATACAGGTTTATACATTCCTATTAGCTCCACCCCCCTGTCCTTTATCATACAGGTATTCCATGGCCTTCGTCCATTCCTCCAGATGTTCACAAACAGGCTTTGACTTGGGCCTCTTCTGTCAAGATAGATGTTCAAGACAGGAGGATTTGTTTGATTGTTGGGTGCCAACACTGGCTTGGTTTGGGTTATCATTGCAATCGTCTGGTTCCTTTCCTTGCAAAACTCAATCTTTGTCAGTTCAGGTTTTTCTACATTCCTTCCTGTAACATACAACTCACATCACAGATTAGTTTCCTCTAAAGTTAGATTTCCTTGAGGCACACACTGGGTCTCCCCATCTTTCCTAATTACCCACCAAGTACACCCAGGCCCTTGGGCAAAAACAATCCCACAAATGGGTTTGCCTTTTCCCATGGGAATACCAATCCATACCGCCTTCCCCAACCACTTCCCTGTGTGCACTACAGGGACCTTATATCCTCCCACAGTATGTAGGGGTTTTGTTTGGGCAGGCCCAGGATGGTTAGCAGATCCTCTGGTGTTAACCAGCCAAGTGGCTTCCATTAAATTTATATCCCAGTGCTTCCATCCCCCATTATCCAATGCCCTCAACATAATCATTAACAGTCCAGTGTCTTTCAATCTTCCCAGAGGCTTGTGGGTGATAGGGGATGTGGTCCACCCACTCAATGCCATGTTTCTTTGCCCAGGAGTTTATGAGGTTATTTCGAGTCCCATTGTCCGATTCAATTCTTTCTGGGGTAGCATGTAGCCACAAAATTTGTCTTTCAAGGCCTAAGATGGCCTAAGAGCCACTGCATGAGCTATTTCTTGTTTGATACACTCAAAGGCTTGTTGTTGCTCAAGGCCCTGATATGCGAACATATAAAATATAGTTAGATTTATTAATTTATTTTCTGTATTAAGAATTAGATTTTAGAAAATAAGCTTAGCTTCATTTTTGTCTCTGTGTTAGGTGGGAAACTTTAAGTTTAGATCGTTTTGTCTGTGTTAAGTGGGAAACTTTTACAGTAACTAACAAGCTATTCCACACTATCAGCAAAGGCCTTGCGGTGCCTGGTATGCGAGCAGTCTGGAGCAAGAGAAGGAACTGGTGTGCAACACCTGCCGGCTGAAGCAAGAAAGCTGGCTTTGTTTTGTCTAGAGATCTACAAGGGTGCTAACAAGCACCAACAGGAGGCAGTGAGCAAGTGTGAATGGGAGTGAACTTATGTTATTTTTTTTTTTTTAACTAATTAGCTTAATCCATCCTAAATTTAATGAATATGTATGTGTGTGTACTTTAAATAATGCCTTTGTAAAAGAGTGGGGTGCGCAGGGCCTTTATGGAGCCATCCACCCTGTCGCCTGCCGGCGAATGAAACAAACCTGCTTTATAACTCTCTACAAGTTGTAAGGTTTGATTGCGCAGATCAGCCCCACTCAAAACAGTTCTTCTTTTGGGTTACTCGATAGAGAGGTCTCACAAGCTGACTGTAACCTGTAACATGCATTCTCCAGAATCCCACAAGGCCTAGGAAAGCTTGTGTTTCCTTCTTGTTAGCTGGTGGAGACAGAGCTGCTATCTTGTTAACCACATCCATAGGCACATGGCGGCGTCCATCCTGCCATTTTATTCTCAATAACTGAATCTCTTGTGCAGGTCCCTTGACCTTGCTTTTCTTAATGGCAAAACCAGCTCTCAGAAGAATCTGAATTACTCTTTTTCCCTTCTCAAACACTTCTTCTGCCTTGTTGCCCCACACAATGATGTCATCAATGTATTGTAGATGTTCAGGGGCATCACTCCTTTCCAGTGCATTTTGAATTAGTCCATGACAAATGGTGGGGCTGTGTTTCCACCCCTGGGGCAGTCGATTCCAGGTGTACTGGACACCCCTCCAGGTGAAAGCAAACTGTGGCCTGCACTCTGCTGCCAAAGGAATGGAGAAGAACGCATTGGCAATGTCTATGGTGGCGTACCACTTGGCTGCCTTGGACTCCAGTTCATATTGGAGCTCTAACATGTCCGGCACAGCAGCGCTCAGTGGTGGTGTCACTTCATTTAGGCCACAGTAGTCTACTGTTAACCTCCATGCTCTGTCAGGCTTTTGCACTGGCCATATGGGGCTGTTAAAAGGTGAATGAGACTTGCTGATGACTCCTTGGCTCTTTAGTTGACAAATCAGTTCACGGATGGGAGCCAAGGAGTCTCGGTTTGTACGATATTGCTGCTGGTGCGCTGTCCTGGTGGCAACTGGCACCTGTTGTTCTTCAACTTGTAGCAATCCCACAACGAAGGGATCTTCTGAGAGGCCAAGCAGGGTAGACAGCTGCTTGACCTTGTCTGTGTTTACAGTGACTACACCAAAATCCCATCATTACCACTTTGGGTCCTTGAAGTGCTCTCTCCTGAGATAGTCCATGCCAAAGGTACAAAGGGCTTCTGGGCCAGTCACAATAGGGTGCTTTTCCAATTTATCCCCTGTCAAGCTCACCTCAGCCTCCAACACAGACAATTCCTTGCATCCCCCTGTCACTCTGGAGATCCAGATGGGTTCTGTGCCCCTGTACCCTGATGGCATCAGCATGCACTGTGCACCAGTGTCTACCAAAGCTTTGTGCTTCTGTGGACCTGATGTGCCAGGCCATTGATTCCACACAGTCCAGTATACCCAGTCATTCTTTTCCTCATCCTGGCTGAGGGCAGGGACCCTCTACTCCTGTTCCTTGTCAGAGTATTCACTGTCTGACCTTTGCAGTCCCAGACCAGAAATCCCCTCACCAGGGTCAAGGGAGGTGATTTCAGTTTTTTTGTGCCTGGGGGATCACTGATTGCCTTTCTGGGCATCAGCAGCAACTACACTGACAGCCTTCTTGGGTGGTCCCTTCTTAACCTCTGTCTTCCCTCTCAGTTTACATACACGGGCTTCCAGTTTAAAGGTTGGTTCACCATCCCACTTCCTCATGTCCTCCCTCTGGTCACATGTGAAGAATCAGAGTGCACCATATGACATGCATCGGGGGCTCCCATTCCCTCTGACTGGGGCAGGAGAGGACTGATTTCTTGGGGCCCCCCTGACAGCCAAGGTGCTGGCCCATAGGGATGAGGAGGTACAGAGATTTTCTTCAAAGTGTTGGAGCCATGAAGACACTCTTTCCACAGTTGGTGTTTCCATATCTGGGGAATACATCGCTGCCAAGCTGTTAGCATATGACACTGGGGCACTTTGGATCACCTTCCTCCACATGGTCTGTGTGCACAGGACATCCTCTGGATCTTTGGAGGCCTCATAATTGTCTGTATCACTGTAAATGACTTCCAGCACTGCTAATTCTCTTAGCTACTGGATGCCTTCATCTGCAGTAGTCTGTTTTCCTGGGGAGTTCATAAGATCTTCCTTGAATGGATATCTTGCCCACATACTTGAGACAAGCCGTCTCCAGAGACTGCAAATTGCTGCCTCTTTTCCATTTCCTCTCTCAGTCCCACGGTTTCTAGCAAAGGATCTCAGCTATGTAAATTTCAAATTCACTGATATTTCCAACTATGCATTGATACCTGCCATATATATCAAAACAATATAAAAAATAAACCAAGATACTAAAAACATATTTTAATGAATTTGTGCTTTACTGCATGCATTACAATAAAGAGAAAATGTGAAATACAAAAAGCACATGCTATAGACAAAAAATTGTTAACAAATTCAAACTAATAATTTCATGCACAATGTGTGACACATATCACTAAAATGTTGCTGTTATTTCAGTGGTTCATTTACTATTCTAATCTAAACTTTTTCCATACATTTTCAAGTTGTACTTATAAATTTGAAGAAAGTATGGGTTTTTTCAGACTTACTTTTGGTTTAGACCTGTGCTGCTTTTTTTCCTGTTTTACTGCACTGTTGTCATAGAAAGTAGGTACTAATAATTGCCAAGTTAAAAGAAAAATATTTGAATGTTTCTTCTCCCCAGTCCTTCAGAAACAAGATAAAATTTCTCACAATTCCCTGGTGGCCTTAACAGAAAGAGTGAACACATTTCACACATAATCACAGAATGTCAGGGATTGGAAGGGACCTCGAAAGATCATCTAGTCCAATCCTCCCTGCCAGAGCAGGAACACCTAAATGAGATCACACAGGAAGGCGTCCAGGCGGGTCTTGAATGTCTCCAGAGAAGGAGACTCCACAACCTCCCTGGGCAGCCTGTTCCAGTGCTCTGTCACCCTTACTGTAAAGTAAAGTTTCTACTGAAGTTTAAGTGGAACCTCCTGTGTTCTAGCTTGCACCCATTACCCCTTGTCCTACCATTGGACATCACTGAGAAGAGCCTGGCTCCATCCTCCTGACACTCACCCTTCATATATTTATAAACATTAATGAGGTCACCCCTCAGTCTCCTCTAAGCTAAAGAGACCCAGCTCCCTCAGCCTTTCCTCATAAGGGAGATGCTCCACTCCCTTAATCATCTTGGTGGCTCTGCGCTGGACTCTCTCAAGCAGTTCCCTGTCCTTCTTGAACTGAGGGGCCCAGAACTGGACACAATACTCCAGGTGCCATCTCACCAGGGCAGAGTAGAGGGGGAGGAGAATCTCTCTTGACCTACTAACCACACCCCTTCTAATGCACCCCAGGATGCCATTGGCCTTCCTGGCCACAAGGGCACAGTGCTGGCTCATGGTCATCCTGCTGTCCACCAGGACCACCAGGACCCCAAGTCCATTTCCCCTATGCTGCTCTCCAACAGGTCTGTCCCCAACCTATACTGGTACATGGGGTTGTTCTTTCCCAGATGCAACACCCTACACTTGCCCTTGTTGTATTTCATTAAATTTCTCCCTGCTCAGCTCTCCAGCCTGTCCAGCTCTCTCTGGATGGCAGCACAGCCTTCGGGAGTGTCAGCCACTCCTCCCAGCTTTGTGTCATCAGCAAACTTGATGACAGTGCCCTCTATTCCCTCATCCAGGTCGTTGATGAATATATTGAACAGTACTGGTCCCAGTACCGACCCTTGAGGGACTCCACTAGACACAGGTCTCCAACTAGACTCTGCCCCACTGACCACCACACTCTGGCTTCTTCCCACCAGCCATCTCACTACCTGATCATCCAATCCACACTTCCTCAATTTGTCAGCGAGGATGCTGTGGGAGACCGTGTCAAATGCCCTTACTGAAATCAAGGTAGACCACATCCACTGCTCTGCCATCATCTAGCCACCTGGTTGTGTTTTCATAAAAGTCTAGAAGGTTGGTCAAGCACGACTTCCCCTTGGTGAAGCCGTGCTGACTGCCCCTAATGACCCTCTTATCCTTGATATGCCTTGAGATGGCACCAAGGATAAGTCGCTCCATCACCTTCCCAGGGATGGAGGTAAGGCTGACCGGTCTGTAGTTACCCGGGTCCTCCTTCTTGCCCTTTTTGAAGACTGGAGTGACATTTGCCTTCCTCCAGTCCTCAGGCACCTCTCCCATTTCCCACCACTTAGCAAAGATGATGGAGAGTGGTCTAGCAATGACTTCAGCCAGCTCCCTCAACACCCGTGGGTGCATCCCATCTGGACCCATAGATTTATGGGTGTCCAGATTGATTAATTGGTCCCTGACCCAGTCCTCATCAACTGAGGCAAACTCCTCTATTGTCCTGACTTCCTCTGGGGCCTCAGGGGTCCGGGGCTCCTCAGGACAGCTTCCGGCAGAGTAGACAGAGACAAAGAAGGCATTCAATAGCTCTGCCTTCTCTGTATCCTCTGTCACCAGGGCACCCACCTCATTCATCAGTGGGCCTACGTTGCCTCTAGTGTTAGTTTTAACTGCCATGTATTTGAAAAAGCTCTTCCTGTTGTCCTTGACCCCTCTGGCAAGGTTTAATTCTAAGGAGGCCTTAGCTTTCCTAGTTGCCTCATATCCTATCAGTTTATATTGTAGTTTAAAATGTAATTTGTATTTTCACATGACTACTGGTAGCATTTTTTTCTTCATGGAAGTAAATTGTATTAATGATCATGTGCCTCTAATTGGTTATTGATAAGTGAATTATTCATAATTTGTGCCATGCTCCAAGGAAAATGCTGGTGAGTTTTAATTAAATTGAAATAATTTTAACAGCCAAGCCATTGGTATTACCTTATTATTAGAAGGACATCTCCTTTGGTAATGAAAATAAAGTTCCAGAAAGAGAGAGTGGGAAGGGGTTATCATTCAGTCTAAAGTAAATGTTAGTACATAGTTAATTTTGAACACATGTGTTTTTATTCCATCAGCTACTGTCAGCTTAAATCTAAGTGATGAAATGGTTAAGAAAAGTACTTCCTAAAAAAGAAGTCTACTTCTGGTGTACTTAATTGCATTCTAGTCACTGCAGATTGTACTACCTAGATGGCAGCTGACTGAAATTGGGATTGTAGATTGGGCTATACTTCTTATCATTCACAATAATTTCCTATTGCTGGAGAAGGAAACTTTATCTTCAGGGAGTATTTTATCCAGCAGATACTTTGACATGTAGCGAAACATGAAAAAGTGAAACAACCAAAGGCAGTTCTCATGAGGCACTTGCATCACTTCTAGACTCACATATTTCTGTAGAGGGATAATCAGCTTTTTAAAATGAATTGTAACTTTTTTAATGCAAAACAAATGTTTATTGTAAAATTAGACTATATTTTCCTTCTCAAAATCTGTCCAAAGCCAGGAGTTTCTCTTTAAAAGATTTAATAATTGCATTTAGTATCCTTACATTTATTGTGGCTGAAATTTTCAATTATAAGTCTTTGCTTCAGTTTATATTTCTTTGAAAAAATTAATTTGCTCTAGTTCCAATGTATGGAGACTTGGACTAGGAACATTAAATTTGTTAAAAGATTGCACCTCTTTCTCCCTTGAAAGCTGACCCAGATTTTTCCATTTATAAGGCTTAGAAGCCTGACACGAGCCAGCAGTGTGCGATTGCAGCCTGGAAGGTCAACTGTATCCTGGGCTGCATCAAAAGAGGGGTGGCCAGCAGGGCAAAGGAAGTGATTGTCTCCCTGTACTCTGCCCTTGTGAGGCCTCATCTAGAGTATTGCATTCAGACCTGGAGCCCCCAACACAAGAAAGATGTAGAGCTGTTGGAGTGGGTCCAGAGGAGAGACACAAAGATGATCAGAGGACTGGAGCACCTTTCTTATCAAGAAAGGTTGAGGGAGTTTGGCTTGTTTGGCTTGTTTAGCTTGGAGAAGGCTCTGGGGAGACCTCATTGAGGCCAAGGGGAAATGGTTTTAAACTAAGAAAGGGTAGATTTAGGATAGATATTAGGAGGAAACTTTTCACCCAGAGGATGGTGAGGCACTGGAACAGGTTGCCCAGAGAAGTTGTGTATGCCTCATCCCTGAAGGCATTCAAGGTCAGGTTGGATGGGGCCCTGGGCAGCCTGGTCTAGTGGTTGGCAACCTTGTCCACAGCAGGAGGGTTGGAACTAGATGATCTTTAAGGTCCCTTCCAACCCAAACCATTCTATGATTCTATAAAGAGACTCTACTTGTGTATCCTACAGTGGAGCTTGTACTATGTACTGTCAGTCTCTCTTAATGGCAATATATAAAAGTTGATCACCTGTTATTGTCATGATAAATATTTATCAAAGCAATTATAAAACTCTGATATTACTCTCTGGCATTATCAACGAGATGTGTGTTGTACTTGCTGCTGCCATCTGTGCATTCAGTGCAAAGAAGGAGTGCTGCAGTGTTAGTTAAGGAAAACTGAGGCTTGAATATGTGGTGTATGGGATTCCATGCTTCAGCAGTTCCCCTGGGTGTTAAAACCTGCTTCCGTTAAAAATAAAATCCTGAGTTTCACAGAAAGAGTTGTTTCCCAATTAATTTCTGCCACTGAAAGTCTTGTTGAATGATCAAATTTCTTGAAAACTCATTTCAGATAAGAAATCCAGTTTGGCTGTGACTCGATTTACCAGAAAGTATATTCTTTCTGTCTGTTTCAAAGGGATGAATGTTAGCGCATTTCTTTGGTTCTCTGTTGCCTGGGTTAGCTTTGCAAAAAAGGTAATGTCTTCTTAGTCATCAAGAGTGAGCATTTTCCCTCTTTATAGTGAACAGATACAAAAGTTTGGGAAAAAAATGAGTACAACTTTTTTGCCTTTGGCACATGTTTACAAGCATTCACCTATCATGGTCATGAAAGGTATTCAATAAAAGATGTGAAATGCTTTGGACTAGGCATACATTGAGCATTTAATCAGAATCTGTCCAAATTCCTTACGCAACAGACTGCAGATGCATCTTTCCTGGAATAAAGTACTTGATATCATAAAATAGGGTATTGAAAAAGAAAGAATTGAAGACAGAGTTGATTTGCTCTAATTTTTTCTTCATGTGATTATTTAACCTCCCTAACTTGCATAAGGACCAGCATTCTAGTGAGTTTGTTCACATTGCCACATAGTGTATACATACTCTATGTTTCATGGAAGATGAAAGGTTTCAAGTGCACAGGTGAAGGTGAATTGTGTGATTATAGCAGAATGCTCTGTTCCTGAATTGCTGATGATATGCGATACCAACTGAGGGCGGGGGGAGTGAAGCATCTCCAAAAGGAGGAGTATTGATTGAAGGTAGAGAACATATTATTTCCCTGGCATTGGTGATATTTCCTTATGCCAGGATATCACTCCAGTTTCCCTGTCAGGAGTTACTTGTTATTGATGGAGATAAAATCTTTAGTTTTCAGTTAAGATTCCAGCTGATTTGGCACATGGACATAATTACATCTACAGAGTTAACAAACGAGATCAGCTTCTACTAAAATTTTCCAAGTTTGTACTATATCTAGACTTGAAAATAAATGTGGCAGAATATGTTTAAAACATTGTTTGAAAACACTCTTCTGTCATGTTTACAAAGGGTATTTGGTATTTCTTCTATCTCAAAGTAACCCATACTTACTGGCCTTTAGGAATAATTGAATAGTCTACTTCATGGAGAAGGAAAGGAATTGCAGAGGTACATACAAGGAGAAAATTATTTACCAACCTGTTTCTTTATTGCCAGAGCTGGATGGCTTTTTTTTGGTCTATGAGAGTGACTATAAGGTTTATTGTGTTACTCAGAGCACAAAGACTTTCTGGAGGCTTTCAAAATCAAAACAGTTGAACAGAGGTGTCCTGTGACATTCCTAAAATACATTTTAATGCCATCAAATGTTATATCCCTTTATAATCTATCAAAGTAAAACTTCTTAACCGACACCTGTTTTCTTTCCTCTAGTATTCCATGAGTCACCTGATGGTAGAATTTCACACAGTTACTTTTATCTCCAAAGTGCTTTATAAGCATTATCAAATCTCACTAGGTTCCTAATTAGTTTATAGAAAAAAAAACCAACAAAGGTTTATTTTATTCTATGAACAAATGGGGAAGCTGGGCTAGATAAGTGTGTTCAAAGATAAATTCTTCAAAGCTGAATAAGTAGAGATGACTAGGGAATGTCAGGACAAAATGTAGTTTTTCAAGAAAAAGACTGCTCTAGAGAGAAGCTTGTTTCAAACTCTTTAATTCCTAACCATGAAACTCCATGCTTAAATTATATATATCAGTCACTTCCTGCTAGCTGACCTAAAGCGATGAAACAGTTTGGGTTTTAAAACTACAAAAAGAGAATAGGTTATTGCAAACAACTTTCTAATGCCAGAAAATATGATGGAGGCACTAAGATACTAAACTCACTTGCCAAAGTAAATGTCCTCCCTGCCCCAAGTTAGTCAATAAATACAAATGTGCGGGACTCTTCTTCCATCCAAGTATTTGATGGACTGGAAACCATTGGATAATTTGAAAAAAGGGCAGTGAAAGAGATTACAGCAGTGAGTGTGTGTAATGTCCTCTGGAGGGCATGTAACTACCCCTGGGAAGAACAATTAGTACTTACTGCAAAGCTTGTCTCTTTTTCCTATTTGCTTTTTGTTACAACCCAAAGACTAGATTCCTGAAGGAGTGGATAAGTCAGAGTGGCCCATCTTTAACTGGCAACATATAGTCAGTCGTACCTGAGTGTAAATGAGATTAAACAAAAGGGAATATTTACTTGCCCAACTTTAAGTTGTTCCTGTATGTTTTCCTGGATCAAATTTTATTCTTATATCTGTACAACCTCAATCTGTTAGCTGAGAGATGAGCTTGGTTCACTGTGTAACCTTTATTGCAAATGAGGATTATTTGGTGTTCACATAATATTAAGTGGAATTCGAAAGAAAAGCAGGCCAAATCCAGCAACCAAAGCTCTTTCTGATATTAGTGAGTGAGAACTGCAGAAGCAGGCATATTAACAACAATTATGGAAAAGTATGGGTTGGAAGGGACCTTTAAAGGTCATCTAGTCCAACCCCCCTGCAGTGAGCAGGGACATCTTCAGCTAGATCAGGTTGCTCAGAGCCCCATCCAACCTGACCTTGAACGTTTCCAGGGATGGTGCATGTAACACCTCTCTGGGCAACTTGATTCAGTGTTTCACCACACTCATCGTAAAAAAATTCTTCCTTACAGCTATAGTCTAAATCTCCTCCCTTTTAATTTAAAACCATTACCCCTTGTCCTATTGCTACAGACTGCTAAAAAGTTTGTCCCCAACAACAATCTTAATAATTTATTTGTTCTGGGTAGTGCAGGAAGGTTTCAGACACTCATTATGTTAGCTGTTGTGAAACAATAAGACACCAGATCAGGGTGAGGAAGTTGACGAGGCCTTCTACAGGAAGCTGAGAGCAGCCTCCCAGTCACAGGCCCTGGTTGTCATGGGGGATTTTAACTACCCTGATGTTTGCTGGAGGGACTACTCAGCCAGCCACCCACCATCCAGGAGGTTCCTCCAGTGCATCGATGACAACTTCCTGATTCAAATGGTGGATGAACCAACTAGGAAGGGAGCACTGCTGGATCTCATACTCCCTAACAAGGAGGGTCTGGTTGAAGCGGTAAAGGTTGAGGACTGCCTGGGCTGCAGTGACCATGAGATGGTGGAGTTCAGGATCTCATGTGGCAGGAACAGAATTCCAAGCAGAATTGCAACCCTGGACTTCAGGAGGGCAAACTTTGGCCTTTCAAGCAATTGTTGGGGGAAATCCCATGGGAAAGGGTACTTGAAGGCAAAGGGGCCCAAGATAGCTGGTTATCATTCAGGGACTGCTTCTTCCAAGCTCAAGATCAGAGCATCTTGACACGTAGGAAGTCAAGGAAGGGAGCCAGGAGACCTGCTTGGTTAAACAGGGAACTGCTGGGCAAACTCAAGTGGAAGAGGAGAGTTTACAGATCGTGGAAGGAGGGGCTGGCCACTTGGGAAGAATATAAGGATGTTGTCAGAGGATGGAGGGAGGAAACTAGGAAAGCTAAGGCCTCCTTAGAATTAGACCTTGCCAAGGACAACAGGAAGAGCTTCTTCAAATACATGGCAGATAAAACTAACACTAGAGGCAACGTAGGCCCACTGATGAATGAGGTGGGTGCCCTGGTGACAGAAGATCCAGAAAAGGCAGAGTCACTGAATGCCTTCTTTGTCTCTGTTTACTCTGCCGGAAGCTGTCCTGAGGAGCCCTGTACCCCTGAGGCCCCAGAGGAAGTCAGGACAATAGAGGAGTTTGCCTCAGTTGATGAGGACTGGGTCAGGGACCAATTAATCAATCTGGACACCCATAAATCTATGGGTCCAGATGGGATGCACCCACGGGTGTTGAGGGAGCTGGCTGAAGTCATTGCTAGACCACTCTCCATCATCTTTGCTAAGTCGTGGGGAACGGGAGAGGTGCCTGAGGACTGGAGGAAGGCAAATGTCACTGCAGGCTTCAAAAAGGGCAAGAAGGAAGACCCGGGTAACTACAGACTGATCAGCCTCACCACCATCCCTGGGAAGGTGATGGAGCAACTTATCCTCGGTGCCATCTCTAGGCATATCAAGGATAAGAGGGTCATTAGGGGCAGTCAACATGGCTTCACCAAGGGGAAGTCGTGCTTGACCAACCTTCTAGACTTTTATGAAAACACAACCAGGTGGCTAGATGATGGTAGAGCAGTGGATGTGGTCTACCTTGATTTCAGTAAGGGCATTTGACACGGTCTCCCACAGCATACTTGCTGCCAAATTGAGGAAGTATGGATTGGATGATCAGGTAGTGAGATGGCTGCTTGAGAAAGTCCAGCGAAGAGCCACCAAGATGATTAAGGGAGTGGAGCATCTCCCTTATGAGGAACTGCTGAGGGAGCTGTGCCTCTTTAGCTTGGAGAAGAGGAGGCTGAGGGGGGACCTGATTAATGTTTATAAATATTTGAAGGGTGAGTGTGAGGAGGATGGGGCCAGGCTCTTCACAGTAACGACCGATGATAGGACAAGGGGCAATGGGTGTAAGCTGGAACACAGGAGGTTCCACTTAAATTTGAGAAGGAACTTCTTTACTGTGAGGGTGACAGAGCCCTGGAACAAGCTGCCCAGGGAGGTTGTGGAGTCTCCTTCTCTGGAGACATTCAAGACCCGCCTGGACACCTTTCTGTGTGATCTCATTTAGGTGTTCCTGCTCCGGCAGGGGGATTGGACTAGATGATCTTTCGAGGTCCCTTCCAATCCCTGACATTCTGTGATTCTGTGATCCAGATTTGATTGCCCAATAAATATATTTCCCAGTGCCAGAGCATCTCCCTCTCTGTCTGGATCTACGTCAGAATATTTCCAATCAGTTTCACATAACCGCCCATAAAATGCAGAAAGTTTTTCATCCTTCCCTTGGATACCCTGGTAATTACATCTTTCACCCCAGATAAAATTAGCCTTTGATTTCCAAAGTCTGTGCTGATTGATGAGGATTTTCCCTGTATGTTCCAGCCATTTCTTTCCAGGCCTTTAAATCAGCTCCAGGTAAGGGCACTGTTACTCACACCGGCTCTCCCTCTGGTCCTACTGCCTGCCTCAGAGGGGCTTGGACTACAGCTCCTCCTCATCTAGTATGTCCTGCAATTGGACTAGAAGTTTCATTCCTGAAAGCTCTTTCTCCATTTTTCTCTCGACCTTCATGCCTCCTATTTTCCATTTGCCTATTCTGTCCTTTATTACCAGAAGCTCTTTCTCTGTCTTGTTCCCAATTTTCATACTCAGAACATGAGTATCCTTAGTAATCAATCCAAAATCCTTCTACCTCCTATAATTATTTCACAGAGAATAAATCAACATACGGTATCTTACCCCATTTTCCTTCCCTCCTACAAAACAACCCTAACTGTAAAATAGTATTAGACTTTATATTTACATTCCTTCGCCATTTTTCCTGCTTACCAAAGTATACATCAGTCACCAATTGAGGAAGATGAAACAACCAACACCGAGATGTGTTCAGGCATCAGCACTCTATTGAAGCTTTGCACTGCTTATATATCTTTTTTCCCTCCCCACACGTCAAGCACGCGGCAATCTTTCACTTTTGATTTGTTACCGCTTATCGCGCACGCGCCTAAACAATTGACATGATTGGATAATTCCACTTGTCCACGAGCCATTCTTTTACTTCTGACTGGTTACTGCTTACAGCACACAAACCATTCCTCATCCTGTCTCATACACTTTCTTGCTTCTGTTGTTCTGCTTTGTTGTCTATTTTATCTTCACTCAAGGTCAGGAATTAATTGCCGCCTGCAGCTTCAGCCCTTAACTCACAAACAATTCCCCCTTTTTGTTTTTGTACCACAAAGGTGTTGTTTGCCATCTTCTGCAGGGCCCTTTGCAGACACGATAGCAAACAAGGCACTAAATGGAGGATCACCCAAATTATGAATAACACCTTTAATCCTGACTTTATTAATGAAGAGACCCATCCTTGTATTCCCCAACTCTGAAACCACTCGCTTAACCAATCATCACTATTTACCCTCAACTGTTTGACATTTTCCTTTAACCTTTTAATGGCCATATGAATTGATTCTGAGTGGTCTGATAAATTCATACAGCACATGCCTTCAAATTCCTCACAACCATGTCCTTGAGCTAAAAGCAAAAAATCAATAGCAGCTTGATTTTGCAAAGTGGCATATCAAATAGAGTCGACATCTGTCAACAAGCCTGATAATGCCAAAGATGTCAGATTAGATTGTTTTGAAAGCCAACATCCTAATTTGCGTAGGGGGCTAGAATAGAGGCTGCAGCTATTTCCCCAGGATTCCAAAACTCTGCATTGGAATCACAGTTGTGCTCAAATGAGTGAGTGCTACGCTTGCTTCTTATCTGATTTTTGAACTTTTCCAAAATCGTGGTAATATTAGGTGTCAACAGAGTTAAATGGCCCAAACTACAGGGGCCTCCACGAATACATGATGGTGTTCCTGCCCACGCTCTGTCTCCACAAATAAGAAAACACCTGGTGGTTGCTGTACTGGATTATGAGTAGATTTAGAAATTTTTGGTGAAGTGTAATTACACCAAACTGTTTTATTTCTAAAAACTGAGACGGTGGCATTTACATTCTGGGCAGTGACTCTGGTGTCACTTGTAGAGAAATTTAAAAAGACACAAAAGTCCATTGGTACTGATCCCAACAGATTCAGTTCCTGTGGCTCTGCAGGCATCATCGATAGGTATGGGACCCATACATCCCAATTATCACCCACCGCTTGCATTGTGTTTATGGCGGCCCTTGTGTTCGCAGGGACAAGAGACACAGGGTCATCTACTGGTAAACCCACCAGACATGTAGAAAAGGGGTTGTCCGGGGTAGCAAGAGACAAGCAAAGTGTGTTTTGCTGTGTTTGGTTAGCAAGAGTAATCCAAATACTTGTTCTGGGTAAGATGTTATAGTAAGCTTTAGTCACTATCAAAAGACTGAGAAACCCTACCAAAAGACACTGTGTTCCCATTTTCCTTTCTTCCAGCCAAAGCGTTATTGGCAAACTGTAATAATTCTATCCCAATCTTCTTTAAAAAACTGCCAAATGTGCGGAAAGTGTTGTCGCCCACAAAACAGTTTTACGCTATTTTCATCTCCTGTGCTTTACCATTCAGGATCACAGCATGAGCAGCATTCTGCCCTAAATTCAGAATTACAGAACCATATACAGGCACATTGAGCACTGATTCCTCAGCATTAAGCCATCGACTAACGTTCACTTGGTGCATGTGCTGCTGCTGCTTGCTTGGGTCTTGCCGATTTATAGGGGCAAACACACCACATCGTATCCACCATATGCCGGTATCTGTGGAAACAGTTGCTGGATCATAAGTACTGAATTCATTGTTCCTTACATAATACAGAAATACCCGAGAACTTCAAAATTGCAGAGAAAATACAGACAGTCCTAAAAAATACAGGTTACTCTGAAAAATGAGCCCATTCAATGGATATAGATTATTTCATTAGACTGTTGCATGGCTTCAATTCAGAAGGCATCCATTTCTCATAGATTCGACTAGAAGAATGAAAGATGTTCTGTATTTTGTCACCGAAGTCTTACCTAAGCCAGAGTGACTGCAATAGGACAAGCTCTTCTCACAAAAGCAATGAACAGTACACAGCATGTGCTCTCTGGTTCTTAGTAAAACCTTACGTGAAATTTTACCACAGATAGTAGGCAAGAAGCTGCTACTCTGTATTTTAAAAGCAATAAATTCTTTTACAACTCAAGTGAGGTGCTGGACTTCCGCATGACTGTATATTTTTACAGTTGGACTCTATGATCTTAAAGGTCTTTTCCAGCCAAAACTATTCTATGATTTTTTTTTTTTTAAATAAACACAAGCATACCCATGTCCCAAATTAATTAAATCACATGGACCTTCACATTGTTGCGTCTGGAGATTTTTGACCAAGACAGGTGCTTTTTGTGTTAAGGGGTCTAGATCCCTCTGTACTGATACAAAATGAGATACTATAATTGGGTTTTATGCTGCAGGGGGAATAGTTAAGTGGTTTCGTGTATACACTGCCTTCCATATGCATGCCTGCGGGGATTCTCCCATCATTGCCCCTTTTTGTTTTTGTAACATGGCCTTTAGGGTTTGATGAGTGCACTCCATAATGGCCTGTCCTGTGGGGGAGCGCGGGATGCCGGTGACATGGCGCACCCCCCAAAGGGCAAAAAACTGTTGTGTACGGGTGGCAATATAGCCAGGGCCATTATCTGTTTTAACTTGGGACGGAATACCCAGGGCCTCAAAAGCTCCCCAAAAATGAGATATGATGTCTCTAGCTTTTTCACCAGACTGGGCTGTAGCCCAGACAGCCCCCAAATAGGTGTCGACAGAGACATGAACATACTTGAACCAGCCAAATTCCAAACATGGGTGACATCAGATTGCCATAACTGTAGGCTCTGCAGGCCCCGGGGATTTACCCCCCCTGCCTGCAGAGACGCTACGTTCTGGCAGTCTGGGCAAGATGCGATAATGTCTTTGGTGGTTGTGATAGAAACTCCCAACTGGCCTGCTAGAGCTCGAGCCCCTTAATGGAAAAATTGATGTGACTGGATGGCTTGCTGAGCTATATCCGGAACAGGGGCAGCCCAGGCCGGTGCAGTAAGTAAATCTGCGTGGCGATTTCCTTCAATGATAAATCCGGGTAGCATAGTATGACTGCGAACACGTAAAAGGTAAAAAGGAAAGTGTCTTTCTGAAATAGCAAACCAGAGTTGCCTCAATAACCCAAAAAGTGTCCGATTATTCACCTTGCGCAATAAAGCACCATCAATCCGTTGCACCACGTTACAGACATATTGTGAGTCCGTAACAATGTTCAAACACTGTCTTGGCCACCGTTCGAATGCGCACAATACAGCACACAATTCAACTAGCTGAGGAGAGCCAGTTTGAAAGGTAACTATATCATGCCACTGGCCATCCTTTTGCCAAGTAATTACAGCTTTCCCGGTTTTTCCAGACCCATCAGTAAAGACCGTGAGTCCGTCCACTGGGGTCATGGACACCCGTGGAAAATCCAAGATTTGTAGCTCTTTATGCAGTTGTAGAAACCGGTGAGTCGGAGCATGTAACTTAATTTCCCCGGTGTAATTTAAAAAGGCCATCTGCAATTCCTGGCTATTAGCCATGCACCATTCCAAATAGTCATCTGTAATTGGAACAGTGATCATTGCAGGCTCACAGCCAGTGAGCTGCACACAGCACTGACGAGCCTTACATATTATCTGTGCCATCAACTCCACCTGTGTACTAACAGATTTCCTTGGTTGATAAGATAAATGAACCCATTCCAGAAAGCGCAATGGGTCTTTCCAAGCCTCATTCCATTGGGCAATCAATCCGATTGGGTGCATTTGAACAGTGAACACACAAAGCTGAATAGGCAATTCCTCGACTACACGGTGAGCTTGTCTTTCAGCGATAGCATTTTCTACCTGCCGGAGAGCCTGTGTTGCAGCAGATGTTAGGCTGCAAGGGGAGGTGAGACAAGACTCACCCTTCGAAAGTTCAAATAAGGGGCGGAACATGACATTATCTAATCCCAACAAGGGGCGTAACCAATTTATTACTCCTAACAACTTTTGCAAATCATTAAGTGTACACACCTCATGTTTAATAACCACCGACTGCGGTTGTATGGTCTGATCCAAAATTTTTACCCCTAAATATTTCCAGGGCATTTGGGTTTGGACTTTCTCTGGAGCAATAGTTAACCCATATTCCTGCAGAGCTGCTGTTACCTCTGGCATAACAGAGTGCAACAGGCTTTTATCCCTTCTGGCAAATAATATATCATCCATATAATGATAACAATATATCTCTGGATATTTCTCTTGAATAGAAGAGAGAGCCTGGATGACATACCACTGACAAATAGTTGGGCTATTTTTCATCTCTTGAGGCAATACTGTCCATTGAAACCTCTGACAGGGCTCACTGTTATTAAGTGTTGGCACAGAAAATGCAAATTTACAACAATCATTAGGATGCAAGGGTATTGTGAAAAAACAATCTTTTAAGTCAACAATGATTATTTCCCATCCCACAGGAATCATAGTTGGTGATGGCATCCCTGGCTGCAAGGCACCCATACTTTGCATCACGGCGTTCACACGTCTCAAATCATGTAATAAACGCCATTTTCCCGATTTCTTTTTTATCACAAATACGGGGGTATTCCAGGGACTATCAGAAAGTTCTAGATGGCCTTGTTGTAATTGTTCTCTGACCAATTCTTTAAGAGCTTGCAATTTATCGACTGATTGGGGCCACTGATCCACCCATACCGGTGTATCTGTCAACCAAGTAAGTGCCATTGTGGGTCTGCGCAAGCTCTCCTGGACTGTGGCCCCTAAGAAAAAGGCGGACTGGTAGAGAGGGTCATTCCCCAGGCTGCCAAAACATCTCTTCCCCACAGATTAAATGGTAAAGGCATAATGTAGGGGTGCACAGTAGCAACCTGACCCTCAGGGCTAATCACCAATACCAGCAAGGTACTCTGTAGCTGCTAGTGATTCCACCAACTCCCGCTACTGCAGACGCTTGGGTGGTCGTAGGCCAACGACGCGGCCAATATTTTTGCACAATGATTGTAACATCAGCACCAGTGTCCATCATGCCTCTTATTTTGATGTCGTTATGTTGACCTCCCTTTAGTTTTGCCACACAGGTGATCAAGGGATGTTCTTGTGACACCTATTGTGTTCAATAAATTTCTGGTTGCTCTGTAGATCCAAAACCGCCCGCCCCCCTTTCTTGACCGGCAGCATATTTAACTTGTGAACGAAATAGGATTGATTGAGCAATGTTGCTTCCTGCTGGGATGGTAACAGGGGGAGAAGGGATCCAAACCATAGCTTGTAATTGTCCTTTAAAGTCTGCATCTATCAATCTAGGAAGGACAAATAAGCCTTGTAAGGTAACACTAGATCGTCCTATTAAAAGGGCACTCAGTCCGTCTCCGATGAGACCATGTGCAGAAAGGGGTACTCTTTGGACGCTACTGTCAGATAATGTGGCAGTTACTGCTGTGGAGACATCCAATCCGGCACTGCCTCGCATTTTGGCTCAGAGCTTGTCACATAAGCTGAGACCACTGGGCGAGGGGAAATTTGTGTCTGTGCGTGCCCCCTCCCTGTGCTCGCCCGACTGTTTCCCAGATGCGATTTGGACCAATATTGTTCTGTAAAATGGCTCAGTTTTCCACATGTAACACATGTCTGTGACTTAGAGAAACTATCACCCCGACTATGAAGTCTTTTTGGGCAATCCTTCTTGAAATGCCCTGTTTGCCCACAAATAAAACATGTTTTTGGAATTTGGACAGCTGCAGGAATTCGCACAGCTGCAGCAAAAGTCTTAGTTAATTCCTCCATCTGGTGGCTGGTGGTACCCACTTTACTGCACTCTTCAATCATATCAACTAAGGTAGGCTGTCACAAAAGTTCAATTACTCATTTGCAATCCTGGTTTGCATTATCCTTGGCAAGTTGTAGTATTAAAGCATCCTGTGCTAACGAGTTTTCAACTTGGTTTTGGATGGCCTCCCGCAGTCATTCAATAAAGGCAAGATATGGTTCCGTTGGACCCTGCTTTACAGATGTCCAAACTTGTTTGGGTTTCCCTGTATCGGGTACTTTTAACATAGCCTGGTATTCCAGCTGTTTTCCTTGTTCTAAAATACCTGGATGCAAGCGCGCCTGCAATTGTGGGGTATTTACTGGCGCTTCTCCCATTAATTGAGGTAAACCAGCCCCGAAACAGGGGTTGTCTTGCTGCAAACCCAAATTGGCTAATGAGGCTTCCTCGACCAACCGACGCCAGTGAGAGTCAAACAGCAACTGCTGCATAGAGGTGAATATAAGTCCGGCTATTTGCTTGGTGTCAAAAGGGGTTAATTCAGATGTGAAGACGGTTCGCAACAAGGACTGGGCATATGGAGACCCAAATCCGTGTTGCATAACTTTGTCGCAAGTCTTTCACTACCTCCCCAAGCAAATGGCTCCCATTCTGACTTTCTATCAGGATTTCACAATACAGGACAAGCTAAGATAGAGCTTGAGAGTTCATGTTCCCCCTCAGCAGCTCCCTGTTCTTTAATCTTTTTCCAAAAATTTAGAGGGTCCGGAGTGGAGGTTGAGCTCATTTGAGGGAGGCACAGGGGGTCCCATGACAAAGTAAAATCAATAAGTGGAGCTGAGTCTCCTAGATCTTTTGACTCTTCCTTTTGAGCAGTTAAATCCTGGGGAGGTGCAGAGGGACTTGTGGAGGCCTCACCTGTGACTGCAGCAATAGCAGAGGCAGCGGTAGTTTGATCCACTCCTAATTGCACCATATCAGTAGGTTTCGAACTGCTGTCTCATCATATTTAATTCCTCTTGTCTTCAAAATACACATTAAAATAGTCAATAGAGATTTTTTCTCCGCTGACACTTGTGCATCCATAACAGGGGGTGGGGGGGGAGTAATTTGTTCCCAGCTGCTTACTTGCTTCTTGTAGATTCAGTTCTATGCAGCTCTGAGGTCCAATGCTTCCTTTCATCGCTATGCAGCTCTGAGGTTTGTTGCCACCTTTGCTAACTAGGCTCCACCACCGGCCGCTCTCTGGTCCACTGTGGGCAGCATTATTGAAAATTGGCTATAAAACAAGGGTCATGAGAAAATCTAGCTAAGTTAGAATATAAGGAAAAACAGAATCTCTGGATGTCTTGTGTTCTTAGAGTAAAGTCAGGACTGTAATACTAGCTAGGCCCCTTTCAGCTGCGTTGCTAGGGAAGATAAGAAAGGAATGTGAAGGACTTGTGAAAGTAATAAACATCAATTAAAGAAGATGGATGCTGGCTGGGAAGAACAGGACGTTGCGGTGACGAAGTGAACCTGAACCGAGATAAAAGCGAACCACTTGGACTGAGAGGTCATGTATGATTAGTGCAATTAGCCAATGGTAATTAGCTTCGTAGTGTGTGAATACATATGCGGAAGTTAAAAGTGTATAAAACACGTAGCGTTCTGATAATAAAAGAGACTTGCTGAACATTATAGAATGGGGCATTTCTCCCGTCGCCTCCAACAGTCCACAGTTCTCTATTCCCACTTTGGGGTCACCATTCGTGGCAGATGAAACAACCAACACCGAGATGTATTCAGGCATCAGCACTTTATTGAAGCTTTGCACTGCTTATATTTTTTTTTTTCCCTCCCCATGCCCCAAGCACGCGGCGTTCTTTCACTTTTGATTTGTTACCGCTTATCGCGCACACCGCAAGCACGCACCTAAACAATTGACATGATTGGATAATTCCACTTGTCCACGAGCCATTCTTTTACTTCTGACTGGTTACTGTTTACAGCACACAAACCATTCCTCATCCTGTCTCATACACTTTCTTGCTTCTGTTGTTCTGCTTTGTTGTTTATTTTATCTTCACTCAAGGTCAGGAATTAATTGCTCAAGGTCAAAGCCACCTGCAGTCTCAGCCCTTAACTCACCAACAACCAATGATTACAGTACTTTGTGATTTGTTTCTGAGTAAGAGGATCTCCCCTGTTCTTTCCCAGAGGAGATTTTTTCTTTTTCTTTTTGTTTTTTTTTCCTTTTTTCTTTTTTTTTCTCTTTCAAAATCCACCCCCCTTCCACCAAAGGCTTATTTCCCTTTATGAAACAAAATAGAGAGCAACACAAGATAACAAAGTAAAAACAGCAAAAAATGCAGAGAACAGTGCAAAAGACAACACAACAGTGATGGGGACTCAAACCCCTTATGTCTGGTGAAACCAAATTCAGTCCGTCCTTTAAACAACACAAAGAACTTATAGACAAAAACCTGACACAAACAAGGACTCTAAACCCTTATACCTCTTTCAGTAGGACTGTAACCTACTGTCGGGGACTCCAACCCCTTATACCTTTTTCAGTAGGACTCTGACCCATCCTTTCTGCAGAAAGTTTCCAAACCTGGCCACCCTTATATCCCAACCATGTGCAGCTTTTGCCATGCCTTACAGGCAGGCAACCAACCTTTTCCCTTAGGTACCTTTATAGCCCAAACTTGCACAGCTTTCACCACATCTTATGGGAAGGCAACCAACCTTTTAAAGAAAATTAAAGAATGCCTTTTTAACTGTCTCAGGGATCTTTCCTTCAATTCTTTGATCCGGGGATCAGAGGTTCTCCCCAAGAATCCCTAGGTACCGACTGGAAGCCCTTCCATCCCATGGATCCATCGAATTTCAGAAGCAGAGTCCCATCTCGGTCACCAGAAACTGTCACCAAAATTGGGAATTAACTTCTTAACACCAATGTAGTCTTAAGAAGCAGGCATTCTTTATTACAGCGCTGGATGCACGGGGGATCACTCCACCTATCATGCATACCGACTCATCCCTCTACAAAAGCTTTATACTATTAAAACATGCATATTCATTTATTTTTCAAGAAATTATTAACATATTCATCACATTTCCAAGAACTCAATATGTTTAAATGTCTTTTTCGCATGCGCACTGGTCGTCTTTGGGGGTTGTCTGATGATTGTAGAAACTTTTGTCACTGTGCCCTTTTTCTTCTGTGCATACTTACTTCTTCTTTTGGCCTGTTTACAACACTTCTGTCTCCACAAAAATGGTTTATTCTAGTATTGCTACCTTATCTACCGTATTATAAAGATTTGACACCTCAAGTCTCCCTATTATCTATTTTAGACTATAAACTTGACTAGTCCTACAAGATATGTAGCTAACTGTTTTGGTTTTTAGCTGGAACAGAGATGGGTTTCTTTTTAGTAGCTAGAATAGTGCTGTGTATTGCTTTTAGCCTGGGATTTGTTATGAAACACTGAGAACATACCAGTGTTTTCATTATGGTTGCTGGAAGTGAAGGACTTCGTGTTTTGTTAGTCTACAAGTGCAAGATCTAAGGGGGTGAGGAATATTTAAATTAATAAGCTAAATTGGCATTTGGATATGCCAATGGGATATTCCATATCATATCACGTCATGCCCAGTGAGGGCCTCTTCCTCTCTTGCTCTCTCTGTGTTAGGGAATGGCTCAGAGAGCAAGGCAGAATGGTTGTACGAGCAGAGTCTGGTCTAACATTCAGCAGGCCGCAGTGGAAAAGTACTGAAAACGGACACTGACTGCAACTTTATCTCAATCTGGTAAACAACCTTGAGAAAGTGAGTGTGTGAAAAAAGTAGAGAATGCTTTACCGTTAAACCGCAAGTAGGAGGACCATGTAAATGTAATGTTTAGAGCTTAAGACAATTAGCTAAGGACTAGTAGGAATAATTATCGTAGCCTGTATAAATATGACTGAATGAGAGTAATAAACGGAACTATGTCCTTATCACTCACATTGAGTTGGCTCGCATAGTTTCCTCCGTCGCTCACATCTCTGGTTTTCACTTGTGTTCTCGCTCTTCCGGGATAGCAGTTTCGGTTCGGGACTGTTGCTCCTCTGGGATCGGGCTGGGCTTGGTTGACAGGTGGCGAACAGTTGCACTATATCACTCATTTGTATATTTTGTTACTGTTATCATTATCACTACTATATTAGTATTATTTTAAGTTTTCTTTTATTTCTATTATTAAACTGTTCTTATCTCAGCCTATGAGTCTCCTTATCCTTGCCTCTCAATCCTCTCCCCTATCCCCTGGTGGTGGGGGGGAAGTGGGTGAACGGTTGTGTTGGCTGCTGGCCAAGGGCTAGCCCAGTGAAACTATTATCACAGTCATTTTGGCGCTCAATGTGGGGCACGAAGTGTTAAGATAAAGATAGTGTCAGATAGTGCTTTAACAAAATGGTTACAGTGTTGCTATATTTCATCAGGGGGTTGTTATCAGAACTGTGGGATATGAGTCCTTCCTTGCTTTTTATTGCATTGCTCATTGGCTATAAAAATGCAATTAAGGGTTTTTTCCATCTGTTCTGTCTGACAATGACTGTGAGAGTAGCCCAGGTTTTGTACATTCTTTTTCCACCATCCTCGCATTTTGGGTGCTATCTGTTAGACACCCTTGATCAGTTCATGGTTTACCTTGTCTTCCCTCCAAGCTGGCCTCTTCGGCCCTCGGGTTCTATCTGCTAGACACTGTTGCAAATTACACTGTAAATTTTTTCTCCTCGGGAAGAAAACATATTAATCAGACCTTTCCGTACATTGAGTGCCACCTGACAGAGTTAAGTAATGATTGCATCTCTTAAATTCTCTCTTTGGGAAACCAATTTACAAAAGGGACGGCTTTTGACAATTTGTCTTTCTCTGCCAGGCCAAGCATGAGAGAATTTGAGAGTATTAATTGTTCTTGGGATAGTCTGACCATTGTCTTTCTATTGATGGGCCTCCTGAGGGCATTTCAGGTCTTGTTTAAGATCAGGAAACTATTTAGATATATCACCCCGGGAATAACCTCTGCAATAGACACTGTGGTTACTGAAACCCCTTCAACCAGTGATGCAGCTACTGAAAACTTTGTAACAGATACTGTGGCCACTCCAAGGCCCATGACAACATCAGTAGCTATACAGACCCCCAAAACAGGTATTGCAGCTATACAGACCACAGTAAAAAGGTCTCTAGCTATTCAAACTCCAAGAACAGATACTGCAGCTACACAAACCTTGGCAGCAAGAAATGTAGCTATTCAAACCCAGCCAACCAACCCTCCAACTGGTACTGCAACTACTCAAAATCCCATAGCACATACTGCAGCTACTCAGACCCAGGTGACAGACCCCCCAGCTCGCACTGTGGATACTCAGTTTCCAATGACAAATATTGCAGCTGCTCAGACCCTGGTGGAGAGCCCTGTTGCTCCGATTTTCACAATTGCAGCTACTCAGACCTCGATGACAAGCACATCAACTACCCAAACCCTGGTGGAAAGTGATGAATCTGAGCTAGAGGACCAACTGGTGTCAGTAATAATTGCTCCTATACAGAAAAGAAAGTATAAAAAGAAAACAATTTACTCTGCAGTAGATGAAGACAAACCAGGTGTATCACAAGAACAGGAGGAAGAGATAGAACCTGAGGTAATCACCCGATCTTTGTCCCTGAGTGAGCTGCGAGATACACGAAAAGATTACAGCCGTCATGTAGGCGAGAGGATTATTACTTGGTTGCTCCAATGCTGGAATAATGGAGCCAGTAGCCTGGAACTGGAGGGCAGGGAAGCCAGGCAACTGGGATCCCTTGCCAGAGAAAGTGGAATTGATAAAGTGATTGGAAAAAACCACAAACCCTCAGCCTCTGGAGATGTCTTCTGTCAGCCGTGAGGGAAAGATATCCCGTCAAGGATGATATTGTATTGCAACCAGGGGTAGGCAAATGGACTCCCATGGATAAAGGTATCCAGCTTTTGAGGGAACTGGCTGTGCGAGAACTGATTTATGATGATCCAGACAATGCACAGTTACCCGCAGATCCAGATGAAGTCCGATGCACGATACCCATGTGGCAGAAGCTCATACGGAGCCCGCCCACCTCATATGCCAGCTATTTGGCAGTACTGGAATGGAAGGACGAAGAATGACCAACAGTAGATGAACTGGCCATCCGAATCCAACAATACAAGGAAAGCCTCTCTCCCTCCTTTGTTTCGGTTGTAGAGAAACTGATCAAAAAAGTTGCCCCAATTATGCTCTCTACACGTACAGACCAATGTCTCAGCCACTAGAACTGAGCGTCCTCTTGTGCGAAGGAGACGGTATACACCAAGGGGGACGTTGTGGTTTCAATTGTGTGATTATGGAGAAGGCATGAGAAAATGGGATGGGAAATCTACCCTGGTCCTAGAAAGACGAGTACATGAGTTGCAAGGGAAATCAAATACAACTAGAGAACCTTCCAGGAGAATTGCTCCGATTTCCAGAAGCCCGTTCCTCAAACAGAATAGAAGGGTCGAATTTACACCCAAACCTATGAGAACTTTTGATTCTTATTCACGAGAAGAGACCAATCATGATGAGAGTGAATCCAACAGATATCACACTAACCCATTTATTGATGATGAATATGATACCCCGAATTAGAGGGGCCCTGCCTCCAGCCAGGAGGAGGAAAGGGATAACCGAGTTTACTGGACTGTGTGGATTCGTTGGCCTGGTACATCTGACTCCCAGGAGTATAAGGCCTTAGTGGACACTGGTGCCCAGTGCACCCTTTGCCATCAGACTTTGAAAGGTCAGAATCCATTTATATTTCTGGAGTGACAGGGGGGTCTCAACAGCTGACTGTACTTGAGGCTGAAATAAGCCTAAATGACCCAGATCTCTGCCGAGTCTCTCAGAGGACACTTCTGCTGTGGGATTGCTGAGGGTTGAAGACCAACAAGTTCCCATCGCTACCACAACAGTGCATCGGCAGCAATATCGCACCAACCGAGACTCCATAATTCCCATCCATAAACTGATTCGTCAGCTGCAGAGCCAAGGAGTGATCAGCAGGACTCGCTCTCCCTTTAACAGCCCCATATGGCCAGGGCGAAAGTCTAATGGGGAGTGGAGACTGACAGTGGACTATCGGGGCCTGAATGAAGTCACACCACCACTGAGCGCTGCCGTGCCGGACAAGTTAGAGCTCCAGTATGAACTGGAGTCCAAGGCAGCCAAGTGGTACGCCACCAGACATTGCCAATGCTTTCTTCTCCATTCCTTTGGCAGCAGAGTGCAGGCCACAGTTTGCTTTCACCTGGAGGGGTGTCCAGTACACCTGGAATCGACTGCCCCAGGGGTGAAAACACAGCCCCACCATTTGCCATGGACTGATTCAGAAAGCACTGGAGCAGGGTGGAGCTCCAGAACACCTGCAATACATTGATGACATCATTGTATGGGGAAATACAGCAGAAGAATTTTTGAGAAAGGAGAGAAAATGATCCAAATCCTTCTGAGAACTGGTTTTGCCATTAAACAAAGTAAGGTCCAGAGGCCTGCACAGGAGATCCAGTTTTTAGGAAAATAACAGCTATGTCTCCACCAACTAACCAAAAGGCAGCACAAGCCTTCTTAGGCGTTGTGGGTTTTTGGAGAATGCACATTCCACATTACAGTGAGATTTTGAGCCCTCTCTACCAGGTGACCCAAAAGAAGAATGAATTCACATGGAGTCCTGAGCAACGACAAGCCTTTGAACAAATCCAGCAGGACATAGTTCATGCAGTAGCCCTTGGACCAGTCCGGACAGGACAAGATGTTAAAAATGTTCTCTACACCACAGCTGGGGAGAATGGACCTTCCTGGAGCCTCTCACAGAAAACTCAAGAGACTTGAGGTCAACCCCTAGGTTTTGGAGTCAGGGATACAAAGGATCCGAAGACTCCTATACCCCAACTGGAAGAGAGATATTAGTAGCATATGAGGGAGTTCAAGCTGCTTCAGAAGTGATGGGTACTGAAACACAGCTCCTCCTGGAGCTCCGATTTCCCATGCTGGGCTGGATGTTCAAAGGGATCATCCCCTCTACTCCATGTGGCATCAGTTGCATGGTGTGTAAGTAGGTCACACCAATCACACAACAGGCCTGGATAGGAAACCCTGGTCTTCCAGGAATTCTGGAAGTGATCACAAACTGGCCAGAAGGCAAAAATTTCAGAATGTCACCTGAGGAGGAGGTGACACGAGCTGACGAGGCTTCACCGTACAATGAACTATCAAATAATGAAAAACAATATGCTCTGTTCACTGATGGGTCCTGTCGTACTGTAGGAAGACATCAAAAGTGAAATGCTGCTGTATGGAGTCCCACCCAAAAAGTCGCAGAGGCTAACAAAGGAAAAGGTGAGTTGAGCCAGTTTGCAGAGGTAAAAACCATCCAGATGGGCTTGGACATTGCTGAATGAGAAAAATGGCCAGTGCTCTACCTCTATAAGGACTCATGGATGGTGGTCACAGCAATGGAAACAGCAACTGGCAGCATAGAGGCAAACCCATCTGGGCCGCTGAATTATGGCAAGACGTTGCTGCTTGACTAGAAGAGCTATCTGTAAAAGTGCATCACATAGATGCCCACCTGCCCAAGGGTCAAGCTACTGAAGAACATCGAAACAACCAACAGGTAGGTAAGGCTGCCAGGATCAAAGTGTCTCAAGTAGACTTGGACTGGCAACAGAAGGGTGAAAAAATTTTAGCCCACTGGGCCCATGATGCCTCAGGCCATCAAGGAAGAGATGCAACGTATAGATGGGCTTGTGATCGAGGGGTGGACTTAACCATGGACACTATTACACATGTTATTCATGAATGTGAAACATGTGCTGCGATCAAACAAGCCAAGAGGTTAAAACCTCTCTGGTATGGAGGAGAGATGGTTAAAATAAAATATGGAGAGGCCTGGCAGATTGACTATATCCCACTTCCACAAACCCGAAATAGTAAGCGCTATATGCTCACAATGGTGGAAGCAACCACTGGGTGGTTAGAAACATATGCCGTGCCCCATGCCACTGCCCAAAACATTATTCTGGGTCTTGAAAAGCAGGTCTTGTGGCGACATGGCACTCCAGACAGAATTGAGTCGGACAATGGGACTCATTTCCAAAACAGTCTCATAGACACTTGGGCCAAAGAACATGGCATTGAGTGGGTGTACCACATCCCCTGTCATGCACCAGCCTCCGGGAAAGTCAAATGTTGCAATGGGCTGCTAAAAACCACACTGCGGGAAATGGGTTGTTATAAGTAAATTTGACTCAAAGTCCAATAATAAATTTAAAAGTAATTTATTGAGTAGGAATAGGTGAGCAAAAGCAGCGCTGGGCGGCCAGGGAGTCTGCGCTAAACCAATGGCTCGCACCTCAAAGCAGTTAGTTCTCCATATTTAAAGTATATTCCCATACATATCCATTAGCCAATGCAAAATGCCTATACATATGCATGACCTTTCCCCGCTCCGTATTAAAATTAGGTCTCCTCCCCTCCACGCCTGCGGCAGAGCTTTGTAGTGGTGGTCGTTGAGGGTCTTAGAGGGAAATCTTCATCGCTTGAATCTGAGCCTGAGTCCCTCTGTTGTTATTCTTGCTTATCAGCTCTAAATGGGTTGGAGTTTTCTACAGGCCCTCATCCCTTTGGTATGTGGGGAGTTTTTCTGTTCTATCACCTGCAAGGCCATTTGGCGTGGAAGGGAGTTTCCTGTTATATCATCTACAAGGCTCATCCCTGGCCATCTTGGTGTCTAGGTCCTGTGATAAATTATTCGTTAGGCCTCACTCCTGACATGTTAAGAGCCGGCAATAAACTGGCTACAGGCCTGTCTTTGTTAGGTTAAGATGAGAAAACTATGAAGCTAGAAATGTTAGCACTTACAGCTTAAAGAGACAAACTAAAAAAATACCAAATGCCCGCTATCATCCCCCCCTTTTCTAAAATCTTTTACTTCTCTACACACATGTCTTATAAGTACACTTTAGGCTCAATTTGTGGTTAAACAACAAGATGCTTAAACATAGCATTGTAGTTTGAAATTACACAAGTTGTTTCCCGAGACAAATCGATTGTTTGATTAGCAAATTATCTTAATATACCTAATACATGGGTGGTGGAACTTTCAAACACTGGGACACACATTTAGCAAAAGCCACCTGGTTAGTCAACACCAGAGCATCTGCCAATCGAGATGGTCCTTCCCAATCAAGACTTTTACATACTGTGGAAGGGGACAAAGTCCCTGTAGTGTAGTGTATTTGCTTGGGAAAACAGTGTGGGTTATTCCTGCCTTGGGTAAAGGTAAACCTATTAGTGGGATTACTTTTGCTCAAGGACCTGGATGTACCTGGTGGGTGATGCAGAAAGATGAAGAAGTTCGATGTGTACCTCAGGGAGACTTGATTTTAGGTGAAACTAGCCAATGAATTGCATATCATCATTATTATAATTGTTGTGCATCATACTAACAGTTTTATACTAAGTATTTTCCCAGGTTAACAAAGTATAAACACTAATTGGACCAATAAGTGGGCACAACAACTCATTCGTAAGCTTGAAGAGTTAGAACAACAGCAGGAAACTCCTCACAGCAGACACTGACCCAATTTGAATCGCAAATCCCAAAGAAACAACCAGGGGGACGGGGAATGATGATGGTGGGCATCCGGCCATGAGGTGACAAGGAGTGATAAAAAACACTTTGCTTGAGGGGGTGTCTTGCCCACACCTACTGCACATCGAGTGATTATGGGGGTACCGGGAACGATGGAAGAAGAAAACCTAACTATTGGTCTCTGTTCCCTTGGGAACTAGTAAAAGAGGCCAGAAAATCAGTAAGAGATTATGGGCTGCAATCTCCCTATACACAGGCATTTGTTTATAATGTCTTTTCTACTAATCTTTTAACTCCAGCTGACTGCCGTACTATGATGCAAATGCTTTTAACACTGATGCAGGCATTGTTATGGCGAACACGGTGGCGACTGGACGTGTTGGTTGTGGCTGCGGAGCGTAAGTGACTGGAGCCACAGCAAAAGCAACAACACGAAGGCCGGCGGGGGGACGGAGGCCTGGCCTGCTCTGCCGCACCGGAGCCGGCTGAAGCGAAGAGGGGCTTCCCCCACTTCTTCCCTCATGGCTTCAACCACCGCAGGCCGCGCCTGGAGAGCAGCTGCTCCGTCGCTGCCCACGGCCCAGGTTTTACCAAGAGACAGAACATTCAGGAGACTCAGCTCCACTTATTGACTTTACTTCATCATGGGACCCCCCGTGCCTTCCTCAAATGAGCTCAACCTGCACTCCAGACCCTCTAAAATTGTGGAAAAAGCTTAAAGAACAGGGAGCTGCTGCAGAGGAGTCCCGCAGCAGGAGCGTTGTGTGGGATAGCAACCATCTTATACATCTGTTGTTAAAAAAAAAAAAAAAAAAAAAAGAGAGTACTTTTAAGTTACACTGCTTGGTGTGGACCTGTGGTAAATGGTTAACGGTTTATAGTTTGCATTGCATGGGAATCTGACTGTCGTATGATTGGCATATTTTGTGGTGTGAGTGAGTGAGAGGAGTGAAGGGCCCTTCCCATTTGTATGACTGAGTATCTGTGTTGCTTGAGTGGGCCACAGTCCTACTGCGAGGCAGGTGCGGAGTCTAATTTACAGGTCTGTTTTCTCACAAGGGAAACAGCCGGAGACAAACGAAGCGAGAGGTTACAGTTCAATGTTGTAAACGTAATTTTTCTTTGTGGTTGTTTAATGTGTAAACGGGAACTAAATGGGAACTAAATGGGAATTTAAGACGCATAGATGTTAGGGAGGCCCTTGGAGACCCCCACTGGGGATCAATCAGTACCAATGGATTTTTGTGTCTTTTTTAAATTTCTCTACAAGTCCATGGAACACTCCTATATTTACCATACCAAAGAAAAGTGGAAAATGGCAGTTACTCCATGACCTCCAAAAGGTTAATGAAGTCATGGAGGACATGGGTACACTTCAACCTGGTTTGCCATCCCCAAATATGATACCTCAGGGGTGGGATGTTTTAATCATTGACTTAAAAGATTGTTTTTTCACCATACTGTGGCATGAGGAAGACTTTGAAAAATTTGCCTTTTCAGTTCCATCTGTCAATAAGCAAGAACCTATGAAAAGGTACCATTGGGTTGTTTTGCCGCAGGGCGTGAAAAATTCACCTAATGTGTCAAATTTTTGTTGCCTGGGCGTTAACTCCATTACAAGATAAGCATAACGAGCTAATAGTCTATCATTATATAGATGGTACTTTAATTGCAGGACAAAATATAAATCAGAAAACCATAATTAAAGAATTAGAAGAATTGTTAAATTCTCGAGGGTTAAAAATAACTCCAGAAAAAATACAGTGTGCTCCACCCTGGAAATATTTAGGGTGGGAAATAACAAAAGCCACTGTGCACCCACAAAAATTAACAATCCATACAGACATTCAAACCCTCCATGATGTGCAGAAACTTAAGGGAGATCTTAATTGGATTCGCACCTGTTGTGGAATCACCAATGAAGATCTCCTCCCAATTGCTAAATTACTGCAGGGAGGAGGTGGAGTTGAGGCCCCCAGACCAACAAATGAAAAAGTGCAACAGACACTAACAGAAATATTAGGGAAAATTACAAAGCAATGTGCACATGGATGGGACCCTGATTATAGCATTGGGTTAATGATTATTAACTGTGATCAACATCCTTTTGCCCTACTTATGCAATGGGTCGCTAGTCCTGATCCTTTACGGATCTTGGAGTGGATATTTCTTCATCTGCCGCAACTAGTAATCCCGATGTGATCCTGATGTGGGGATAGAGAACCGCGGACCAGAGAGCGGCCAGCAGCAGAGCCTAGCTTGCGGAGAAGGCAGTGGACCATAGAGCTGCGCAAGACCCGAATCTACAAGAAGCCGGCATATGACGAAGGGGAGCAGCGGACCATAGAGCTGGTTAGACCCAATCTACAAGAAGCAGGTGAGTAGCTAGGAACAAATTACCCCCACCCCACCAGTTATGGGTGCACAAATGTCAGCGGAGGAAAAATCTATATTGACTATTTTAATGTGCATTTTGAAGACAAGAGGAATTAAATATGATGAGACAGCAGTTCGAAAGCTACTGATATGGTGCAGAAATAACAGCGCGCCCTCAGATGCTGATTCTGCTTTCCTAGTGGCTGCTTGGGAAGAGGCAGGAAAGCTCCTTATTGATGCACACAACATTGTCCTCTCCTGTCCTGACTGTCAGCAGCAATCCGGTGGCCTTGCAACAGGGGTCAACCCCCGTGATCTTGGACCCCTAGAACTGTGGCAAATGGACATAACACACATCCCGGAATTTGGTAAATTTAAATATCTACATGTTTCTATCGATACCTGGTCTCAAGCTACATGGGCCACAGCACAAACAGGAGAATCTAGTAAGCACGTGCAACGTCATTTATGTGCAGCATTTGCGGCGCTTGGTGTTCCCCACGAAGTAAAAACAGACAATGGGCCTGGATACACAGCCAAAACTACAAGCCATTTTTTAGCCTTGTGGGGCATTTGACACAGCACTGGTACACCGCACTCACCTACAGGACAAGCTTTGGTTGAACGCACTCAGCAAACATTAAAACACCTGTTGCAAAAACAAAAGAAAGGGGAATCAGGTTTAACACCTCATGAAAGACTCAGCAAAGCGTTGTATGTATGAAATTACCTAAGACTGCCCCGAGGGGAGCTGCACCCTCCAATGGTGGCACATGGCAAAGGCCTATCAGGAGGACTGGACAATATAAAAAGAGGCCAAGCCACAGTATGAGTAAAAAATGGTGTCACTGGACAATGGGAGGGTCCCAGAGAACTGATACCTTGGGGTAGGGGCTGTGCTTGTGTCATTACAGATCCTGGAACACGGTGGGTTCCAGCAAAGTGGATACGCCCCTGGTTGGAAGACAAACAAGAGGCACAAAAGAAAGATGATCCGTCTTGAGCTTATAGTTATTACTGCAGTAAGGTTTTTGGTAATTGGTGTTGTTTCAGGACCCTGGGCTGTAGTACCCAGACAGAACATGTGGGTAACTTTTGCTAATATAAGGAAGCAAGAATCACTGTGGCTTTCACTGGCTATGCCCAGGGATCCTTTTAGAACCTGTCTTCTAGGAGTGCCTTTGTATAACTTTGAAAGCTTTTTAGGATATGTAAGTATTGACAGCATTATCACATTTAACGAAACACAAATTCAGCAGCTATATAATCAGACATGGCCAAATAACAATTTCAAGCACTATAAAAATGCTATGCTAGCTTTTAGATCTGTTTTTATAATCTCACATTTAAACACATCTCTTATACAACCACAACAACACTTGACACAAGAGAAGCGTTTCTTATTTTGATGAAAATTGTAACGATCAGATACAGTTTTGAGACACTGCTGCCATGGTTCCAACTGTGTTGTTTTCCCCTAACGTTGCAGCAGGAAAAGCATTAGGAGATGTGAAAAGGCCAGGTTGTTGGATGGCTGAATAAACAAATCTCATGACACAAATTCTCACATAGATGTTAGCAGACACTGATAGTATTAGACATGCAACATTGCAAAATAGAGCAGCAATTGATTTTTATTGTTAGCACAAGGGATATGGTTGTAAGGAATTTGAAGGCATGTGCTGTATGAATCTATCAGACCACTCAGAATCAATTCATATGGCCATTAAAAGGTTAAAGGAAAATGTCAAAGAGTTGAGGGTAAATAATGATGATTGGTTAAGCGAATGTTTTTTACAAGGATGGATCTCTTCACTATTAAAGTCAGGATTTAAGATGCTATTCGTAGTTTTGGTAATCCTTTTATTAGTGCCTTGTTTGCTATCGTGTCTGCAAAGGACCCTGCAGAAGATGGTGAACAATGCCTTTGTGGTACAAAAACGAAAAGGGGGAATTGTTGGCCCTTTAAGAGCCAAAGCTACAGGCGGCTTCAGCCTTGAGCAAATAATTCCTGACTTTGAGTGAAAAAATAGAACAGAGAAAGAATGCAAGAAACAAGATAAGAAATTCCTTGTGGTCGTTTGGGTGGATTCACTCCTTTTGCTTGCAGCCAAACACAGCCTGCTCTATCACCCCCCCACCCCCCTCGCCCAGGGAGCAAGGGAGAAAATTGGAAAGAAGGGCAAGGAGACTCACGGATTGAGATAAAAACTATTTACTAATTAAAATGAAATTATAATGATAACAACAGTGATAACAGAATTATACCAATGAGTGATACACAGTGCTCACCGCCCGCTGACTGATGCCCGGCCTGTGCCAGCTAACGATCCCGGAGGAGAGACAGTCCCAAAACCGAAACCCTTATAGAGTGAGCCCGAGCGATCCCCCAGAGAGGTACCCCCGGAAGAGAAGTGCCCTGTCTTCCGGCCAGCCCTGGTTAATATACTGGCATGACGTGGTATGATATGGAATATTTCATTGGCATATCCAAATGCCAGTTCTGGGCTTTGCTATTCACTGTGCTTCTCCCTCACAGTCCTAATGCAGCTGTGAAGCAGCCAAACACGGTGGCCTTGAGCTCCAGCAGCAACTCACAACACCAGCACTGTTATCAACGTTCTTCTCATAATAAGTCTGAATTGAAACACTAACTAAAATACTAAAAAGAAAATTAACTCTATCTTACCAAAACCAGGACATTCCTTATATAATTAGTCGGAAGTAAAAAGAATGCCTCATGAACAGGTGGATTTATCCAATCAAGTATTGTAACCAGGCGTGTGAACAGTAGCTTTTAGCCAATGAAGAGTTTTTATGTGTGCGTGTTAGCAGCTTAAGAGTATATAAGTGATCATGTAACCAATAATAAAGGTCTCCAGTAGAATTCACATTGAATCGTGTGTGGAGTCCATGGGTGCATCCCTCTCGGCAGATCAGCATCAGCAACCCTGGGCAGAGACTCCACCGAATACACCAACCACGTACTCCAGATACAGCATACAACAGAGACTATGCACCATCCTCCTATTACACTGTTGGTAGTTAGGGTCTGGCGACCGGAAGATATCGCGCTGTACGGAAAGATAAGACTCCTCTCCCGATAGCCAACAGCGTTTAGTCTATGGTGTAAGCAGACGGAAGTGACGTTGTAAACCCAAGGTATATAACACTGTGTCACGCACTAATAAAACGCCATTTGCCGTCCACCACATTGGTGTCTGTGAGCTAATGGCCCGAGCGGCCTGGGGGTGGTCGCCGTGCCATTCCTGAACCAGGTCGTCACGCCTCCTGAGAGGCAACAAGTGGTGCCGAAACCCGGGAACCACCTACGGGGGACTTGGGACGGGAACTCGCTTGGATCGGGTGAACGGCGGCCAGAGCGGCAGGACCAGCCCGGCGGGGAGGACGCTCCCGGACCCACAAGGAGGATGGAAGCCCTTGTGAAGGTCGTATCGCAATTACATAAGCAGTGGGGGATTGATTGCAAGCCTAAAGATTTTACTCTCGCAGTTGCGAGGCTTTTGCAAATTGGGGTCATTGACCAGCCGGTGGATATTCTCCACCCTAAAGTGTGGGATAAGTGCACTAAAGCCCTTGCCGAGGAGACAATGTCCTCAGGCTCGGGGAAATATCTTAAGTCATGGGGGAAAGTCGTACAGGCTTTACGAAAAGCCATAGAAGAACAGGAAACCTGGAAGGCAGCAAAGAACTGTTTGTTGGCCATCCCAAAATTGGGAGTCGGGGCAGCCACACGGACTTTGCACCCCCCAGGCGGTAATGGTTCTACTGAATCTAAAAGTTTACAGGAGGGTGATGCGCCCCCTCAACCCCCGAACCCCGACCCGCTTGTAGAAGGACAAAAACAACCTAAGACCTTTTGGGGTGATTTAGCCGAGGAAGCCAGAGACACCGTGAAGAAGTCAGGGTCTGGCGCCACGAAGAAGTCAGAATCTGGGGAAGACTGGGCTGAACCACCGCCATATCTCACCCGATAATTGCCTGCGGCAAATGGTGAGGCGGTCGTAAAAAGTTTTCTGAAGCTAGCAGAAAAGACTGAACCGCAAATTCAACGCGCTGGAGAATGCGTGGGAGTCTTATCTCCACTACGCAGGACTTTTATAGCAGGGATACGTGGCAATGATATCGACCGTAGATAAAGAGTTAACCCTCTCATTACTTAAATTCTTTTTAGAAAAGCGAGATAGGGCGTTTAACCTGAAGCATTTAGCTGGACTATGTGCTTATGGTTTTCGCTAATGAGTTTTTTTTTCAAACTCCTGATAAGTATTTTGATGAGGATAAGCGGAGAAGTTTTGGAAAAGAACTTTGTGACGCTGTTAAGAAATGTAGATGGAGCAGGACTTAGCTGCTATGGACACTCAGAGGCTCCGGTTGATTTCTGGAGTCGTGCGAGTTTCTCACTACCCCCACCTCTGGAGCAGCGACACCTCGCGTTTTCTGCTTTTTCCCCTTCCCCCTCCCGCGGCGACGGTGGCCCGGCGGAGCGGCAGCGAAACTGCACACGGGATCGGCGATTCGAGCGAGCTCCGCGCCGCCGGAAGATCCCGGGGGGGGCACACCCCCCTCCCCGGCGAAATATAACTGCGTAGCGTTACCGAGCAAGATGGCGCTGGCCTGGGGATGACGCTGGCTGGGGGGCGGGGTTGAGCCACGAGCTGATAGGCTGGACCCGGGGGGGGGCACCTTCACCCCCCTGGCACCCCCCCCCCCTTCCCCCCCCACCCCGAGGGAACGCAAATACTTGAGAACTAGTAAAAGAGGTCAGAAAAACAACTTGTAAAAGAGGACAGAAAAACAATGAGAGATTATGGGCTGCAGTTTCCCTATACACAGGCATTTGTTGATTTGTTGATTACTAACTTTTTAACTGTGATGCAAATGTTTTTCACACCGAAGCAGGCACGGTGGTGGCGCGAACGGCGGTTTCCATGGCGACGAGATAACAACACGGCAGAAGACATGGCAACGAGATAACAACACAGAGCCGGGCGGGGGGGCCGCATTCCTCACCCGGAGAGCGGCCTGGACTGGCTGAGGAGCCATGGGGGGCTCCCCCCCCCGCCTCTTCCTCCGCAGTTTCTTTAAATGATCAACCTGCATTTCAGAACCTCTAAAATTATGGTTTAAGTTATACTGCTTGGTGTTCACCTGTGGCAAATGGTTAATGGTTTTATAGTTTGCATTGCACGAGAATCTGACTATTGTTTGATTGGCATGTGAGTGATTGAGTGATGGGCCCATCTGTGTGTGTCTGTGAGGTGTGTTGTTTGAATGAATGAAAGATTATAATTCAATGTTGTAAAGGTAATTTTTCTTTGTGATCGTTTAATGTGGAAACAGAAATGAAATGGGAACTAAACAGACACTAAACAAGAATTTTAAAAGTTTAAAGAATCAGAGATAAATACGAGGTCATCACTTTTGTATGAGAAAGTCCCAGAGAACTGATAACTTTGGGTAGAAGCTATGTTTGTGTCGTTACAGATTCTGGAACACGGTGAGATTTTCTTCAAGCAACATTCCAAAGTGTAATAGTTGTCAAATTCTGTTTGGTGAAAAATAAGCCCTGGACACTATATGTAGAAGAATGTAAAGATGTAAAGATATGTGTTAGATGGTAACATGAGCAGGTAATGAAGTGTATATTAGTAATAGAACATAGCATGGGGTAGACGTGAATATGAATTATCCTTATTTTAACAGGTAAAGATGTATCACTAAGTTTTCTGCAGGAGTTTACACAGTTTCCAAAGAGTATTTTTAAATTAACAAAATGAGCATGAATCAAACTTTCAGTATAAGCTATGAATTTTTGTGAGGCTTTTAACTTTTAATTTTAAGGCCCTGTCACTATTTTCAATGTGAGCCTTTATTTTCAAGGGTGTATAAAGATACTGTAAGCATAAAACTTGGTTTTGAAAAAACAATCTCAACTAGCAGGGACCTCTCCTGGGGAGAAAATTTTTTTTTGTTTGTTTTGTGACATGGATTATATTTCAAGTTAGAAATCAATCAGCAAAACAAAACCAACCCCATATTATTATTATTATTATTATTATTATTAGTGCTTCAGAAATAGTTCTGTTTTAGGGTAATGTAAAGAATGAAAACTCTGAACCAAGTCTTATTTTGAAAACTGAAGCAGTAGAGGCAGAGATTTTAAATTGGCCACTATAAATGTACATTTAGTACTTTGGGTAAGGATATTAGTGTTTGAAATACACAAAACTGTGGCTTGTTATGGAATACAGGCAGGTTTTAAAATACCAATTTTCAAAACACATCCACAATGATAAATACATTCTGCTACACCAACAATTCAGCGATTAATAAGCCACTTATATTGTACAATGACACAGTAGCTCCTAAAGCAGAATATTGCATCTAAGATAGGGATTTTTAGTAGCATTTTTACAATTTCATTATGAATTCCTAAAAAGACATTAGGTTGTTATAACTTGAATGTTCTGACGTAAAACCATAACAGCAGGGAAATTCAGAGTTGATTCCATTTCAGTTGTCTTCCATGGTTGTATCCAGGTATCGTAGCACATACGATGCACTGAGTGCAATCTCTTGACATGCTGTACCTTGCTACAACAGGGATGAGTACAGAACAAATTTTCTTTCCTTGTTTTTATGTGTTTGTCATAGCTTTAATATTTGCATGTTTTCTTCTCATTGTAGAAACACTAAATGGCTTATACTGTATTTGGGTAGCACTGGTTAGGGTAGATACTGACAAACTGGGAATCCTTGAACTGCTCTAACTTGCAATCATTAATTTGGATTTTTCTTTAATTCTGCAAATGCATTTTTGTTGAAGTGGTTAAAACTGTTTGAAATGTGAAAGTGTTTTGGGTAGTATTTTATATTGATGTATATATTGAAATAGAGATCATTGTGATAGTTGTAATAGTTTTTAGTTATAAGTACACTACATCCAGACGGATGGGGCTGTACAGTACTGTGCTGTTCAACACCTGGGCAGGGCTACTGTTTGGAAACAGGTTGCAGTGTCAGTAAACCGTACGGATCAAGTATTGTACCATTCAGTGTTGGCACTCACCAATGCAAGAGGAGAAGAGAAGATTTCAACATGATTAACACTACATAGCATTCACACATCTGGTAAATTAGTGCTTAAAAAAAAAAAAAAAAGGGGGAAAAAGTCTTAAGTTTATAGTTATTACTGCATTGAGATTTTTGTTAATTAGCATTGTTTTAAGACCTTAAGCTGTAGTACCTAGACAAAACATGTGGGTAACTTTTGCTAATATAAGGAAGAAAGAATCACTGTGACTTTCACTGCCTATGCCCAAGGATCCTTTTAGAACCTGTCTTATAAGAGTGCCTTTGTATAACTTTGCTCACATAGATGTTAGTAGTCATTGATAGCATTAGACAAGCAATACTGCAAAATAGAGCAGCAATTGATTTTTATTTGTTAGCACAAGTGGCGTATGTGTAGGTAAAGTCCCAAAACACAAAGAGCACCTGTGTGTTAACAGAATGCAATATAAAACCCCTGCGAAATGGTTAATACCGGCCAACAATACCAAATGGGCTTGCTCTATCATGGGAGTTACAACTTGTTTGTCGTTGGAAAAATTTGATGCATCCTCAGAATATTGTGTCCAGGTAACCATAGTCCCTAAAATTTTTTATCATTCCGAAAACTTTGCATATGACTCACAAATTACCCCAGACCACCAGCTGTCAAAACGAGAACCCTTTACAGCATTGACAATAGCTACTCTAATGATCTTAGGAGGTGCGGGAGTGGGTACAGGAGTAGCATCCTTGGTGCAACAGAGTAAAGAATTCAGTTCCTTGAGAGTAGCAGTAGATGAAGACCTAGCTAGAATTGAATGGCCAATAAGTGCATTAGAGCAGTCACTTAGATCGCTATCTGAAGTAGTGTTGCAGAATTGAAGAGGATTAGACCTGATGTTTTTACAGCAAAAGGGGGTGTGCACCGCAATAGGAGAAGAAGGTTGCGTGTATGCGAACCACACCGGAATAGTGAGGGACACCATGGCCAAATTGCGAAAAGGATTGGAAAAACGCAAAAGGGAACGAGAAGCACAACAAAATTGGTTTGCATCGTGCTTTAGTCATTCACCATGGCTGACCACTTTAGTATCTACCCTGAGAGGGCCGATCGCAATGATCGTGATAGCACTGATCTTTGGACCCTGTATACTAAATAGGTTCGCGTCGCTTGTTAAGAACCGGCTAGAGAAGGTTAATATCATGCTGGTGGAATGCCAACAACTGCTCTAAGAACGCTTCTGCCCAGAATTTCCTTTTTCTATTCCTAGTTATATCTCGTTACTCCTAGTTACCCTCTAACTACCTCACTTAGTGTGCCTTATGTTTTTTACCTAAGTCTGTGGTGTGTTTTCACAGCGTTGTAAAATATAGATTCAGAACATGCTGCGTTTAATATGTTTCTCACCTATAGTTACGATGTCTATGTTCTTTAAAACCTTTTATATCTTGGCCAATTTAGTAATGCATAGGGAGGGGGGAAGTGTTGGTAGTTAGGGTCTGGCGACCGGAAGATATCGCGCTGTACGGAAAGATAAGACTCCTCTCCCGATAGCCAACAGCGTTTAGTCTATGGTGTAAGCAGATGGAAGTGACATTGTAAACCCAAGGTATATAACACTGTGTCACGCACTAATAAAACGCCATTTGCCGTCCACCACATTGGTGTCTGTGAACTAATGGCCCGAGCGGCCTGGGGGTGGTCGCCGTGCCATTCCTGAACCAGGTCGTCACGCCTCCTGAGAGGCAACATTACACCTAATGACATCAAATCCATTAACTGTACAATACCCGATGACATCAGCTTCCATTAACTGTGCAAAGTCCACATCATGTTTTAGTCTCAAAAGACTATTACAACGGATGCAACCTGAAGTTATGGACTAAATGAACTCAATATATATTTTGGTGAAACAATCCATGAACTAAAGGTATGATATTTGTATATATGTGTGTGTGTGTGTATATATATATATATATATATATATATATATTTCAAACCATAATAGTAGTAATTAATCTAAATCCATTAGGAAGTATGAAAACCTGAGCATGATGTAAATAGTATGGAATAAGGGGTGGTTTGTCCTGATTTTTAGCTGAAACAGAGCTGGGGGTTTTTTTCGGTAGCTAGAAAAGTGCTGCGTTTTGCTTTTCAGCCTGGGACTTCTTATGAGAGTCCTCTCCTTCTTCAGATGGGTTACAAAAGTTTTTGAGAATTTTGAATATTCTTGGGATAATCAAACCAGCATAATCATGCTGCTAGTTCTTCTGAATGTATGTCAGGTTTTAATGCATGTCAGACTACTTAGGAGGATCACCCCATCTGCTGCTGGAGTTACCCTGGCACCTGCTACAGTTACCTCAAACTCTGTGACCGATACTGTGGCTACTCCAGTTGCTTCAACCTTGGCAATAGACACTGCAGCCTCTCCAACCCCTACAGCAGGCAATGTGGCTACTCCAACCCTCGTACCTACTACAGTTGCTTCAACCTCAGCAATAGACATTGCAGCCTCTCCAACCCCTACAACAGGCAATGTGGCTACTCCAAGCCCTGTGACAGACACTGCAGCTACTCCAACCCCATCAAGAAGCACTGCAGATGAACTAGAGAACCAACACGTACTAGTATCAGTTGCTCCTGTACAGGAGAAGACGCGGACATGAAAGTCAGTATGTTTACAGAGGGATGAAGAAGATCATGCTTATGATCTTCCACAGGGGGAAGAGAAAGAAGAAAAGGGAAGGGGAGATGGAAATGGAGACAGAACAATAACCACCCAATGTCTAACCCTGAGTGAGCTGTGGGATATACGAAAAGATTTCACCTGTTACCAAGGCGAGTACCGCATTACGTGGCTGCTCAGATGCTGGGATAATGGGGCCAGTAGCATGGAGTTAGTGGGTAGAGAAGCCAAGCAGCTGGGATCCCTCTCTAAGGAAGTGGGCATTGATAAAGCAATTGCAAGAGGGGAACCAACCCGCAGTCTTTGGAGGCGGCTCTTGGTGGGTGTGAAGGAGAGGTATCCCTTCAAGGACGATAACAGATGCAATACAGGCAAAATGGGTCAGCATGAAGACAGGTATTCAGTACCTGAGGGAACCAGCTGTGCGGGAGCTGATTTACCAAGACCCAAGGGACATGAGGGTAACTGAAGACCCAGATGAAATCCCGTGCACAATACCCATGTGGCGAAATGTCCTATGGAGTGCACCAGCATCATATGCCAGCTCATTGGCAACAGTAGAATTAAAAGAGGATGAGGAGGCACGATAGTGCGATATTGTCACTGATGCACTGTTGTTGTAGCAATGGTTCTTCGACCATTAACAGTCCCACAACAGAAGGGCCCTCTGAGAGACCAGGCAGAGCAGACAGCTGTTTGATTTCCTCTGTCTCCAAGGCAGCTATGCCAAAAGCCCACCAGTACCCTATTGGGACCTTAAAATATCCTCTCCTGAGGTAATCTATGCTGTGAATGCACAGAGCACCTGGGCCAGTCACAATGGGGTGCTTTTGCCAGTCATTCCCAGTCAGGCCCATTTCAGGAAAAACTAATTCTGCCTTTACCGTTTTCAAAGCAAATATATTTATCAGAAAAAAAACCCTCAAGCATGTAGGTACAGGGTTACACGTGAGCACATTTAAGTTATCAGGGAGAAGCAAGGGCAGACTGCTCTGCAAGGGAGGGTGAGCCAGAATGTGACATCCTCTGTGAAGCAATTTTGCTGGCAGAGCCTCCGTACGTCTCGAGTGCCTCATCCTCGCCCACCAAGTGGAAGGACGGAGGGTAGGTTTTACAGGCAAAGGAGATGTCACAGGCTGCCGCACCGGGTGGCACCGGGCGCCCTGCCCGCCCCGGCTTGCGCCTCACGGCCTCAGTACTCCTACTCGCCCCACTTCTCCTCTCAGCCTGTCGCTGCTGCCTCTCAGCTCCTCACCCGCGGCCCTCCGCGCCCGGCCCCAGTCCCGGACAGCTCTGGGGTCCCCGGGTCGAGGCGACAGGACGGGTGGCTTTATCTGGGGTCAGGCGGGACTCGCCTCCTGTTGCCGGGCAACCGCCTCCTTACTTCGCTGGGGACCGGCAGCCGTCCTACTCTCACCCGCGATCGGCAGCGCGATCCCATTGACTGCCCCTGCGCTGTGCTCGGCTCCCATCGAGCGCCCGCCGCCTCTGTCGCGTCCTCATTGGGGCGCTGCCGTCTGGCCACATCGCGTCACTTTCTCACACCATTCCCCCCGCCTTCTCTGCCAGCTGCGGGCCGGCCGGTGGGCGGGATCTGGGCGATGGCAGCTGTGATTGGCCGAGGGAGCTGCCGCTCAGGGTGCTGGCCGGAGCCCGAGCGGCAGGGCTGTTTAAAGGTTCCGCGTGCCAGCGAACCGTGTTTTCATCTTTGTTTGTGTGAGTGAAGATGTGAGCAACACTGGGAGCTATCGCTTCGGATAGGTGAGGGCGGCTAGGCCCCCTGGAGGCCCTTGGGCTAGGCGGCGGCCTCAGCCTCTCCTCGCAGCGACGGAGAGGGTAGAGGGCTGGGGCTGCCCGCGGGGCGTGGGAATAGGTCGGCATAGCTGTGAGCGGTGTTTTCAGTGGATGTAAGTGCGTCTGAAGTAGTGTCTACAGTGCAGCAAGAGGAGGGAAAAAAAAAAAAAAAGGAAAAAAGAAAAAAAAAAAAAAGGAATTTCATAGTGTCACTTAAGGTAGGTGTCAGCCTGAAACCGTGCTGAGTGCTGCCCGGGGCATCACTGAGCAGCACCCGTGGCACGGCTGCTGCGTGTGGCGCTACTCTCGCCTGGTGTAGCTGGCAAGGCAAAATGCACCGTGAAAAAACCCGTAGCCCCAGTGTTGAAGGACCCTGGGTGCTGTCTCGTGTGCTACTACCCCCCATCCCTCCGCGAGAAGCACCCCGGCTGGGTGAAGCTGTGGTGGGCGCGTCCATGCCGCTGTCTCGCGCAGCTAGACTCTGCGTGCTGTTGCTGTGGGACTTCTTCGGGCTTTTGCCCCGTCTGTGGAGTGTCCCCAAAGAAGCCTGAAAGCGACACCGCCCTAGGTGTGTCCCTTAATCGTCTCTGTGTCGAGACAGAGGTGCCCATCTAAACCAGAGACGGCGAGGCGGGCGTGCCAGTCCCTTTATTGTGCAGAGTAAAGGCATCCTGATGCTGCCCCCCAGGGATGCCATCTCTTTCTTTCTTAATAGCGTTTGTTGCACAGGTGTGGACTTCCTACTAGCCCACCCGTGTTGCTAACGGAGTCTCGGTCTTGGATGTGCTCGGGGCTAAGTTCAAAGGGATCCCTGCGGCATGCTGACTCCCACGGGGAGAGACGCTTCAGCTAGATCTTTATGAATGAATTCAAGATACTGTCTTCTGCTGATTGCTTGTTTCTCGCTTAGTCTCATTCTTTTGGCTCAGAGGTGAGCAAGGGACGTGGTGATGTTCATGCATGGTCCGTGCAGTGGTGAGTCGCAGCAATCCGGGTAAAAGCAGTGACCTCTCGTGGCATAAGTGTTTTGCATGTACTTGCACTCGATACCTATAAACTTTTTAGCTGTGTGGGAATAACTAGATTTATTTAAATTATGTTGTAACTGAAGCTACCAATCATCACTGTTTAACTTCTGAAAAACAGCCTGAAGTGTCTTTGCTTTCATGAGCAAAGTCTATTCTACAAGTCCTACAGAAATAAAAAGCCAAAGGGAATTACCAAATGAATTATTTATAGCAAACAGGCTTGGGTTTTATTTTCTAACTTTCAGTCAAGTGTTTTGTATGAATTAAAAACTTAATTAGGAAATAATGAAGTAAAATTATAGACAGAATATTCTCAAATTATTAATAAAGACAATGAAAGCCACCAGTTGTTGTGGGACAATGTATTTCTGGTATCTGGAAGCACTAGCAGAAAGTAGTGGCTGTTTTATGCTGCTCATTGTTCCCTACAGAATCTTAAGGGGATGCAAAACAATACAGGCATCTCACTTCTTTATATTAAAGCATTTTGGATTCTCAGTGTTTTAAAAGAAATAGTACTTTTGAGTACTCTTTTTTTTTTTTTTTTCAGTAAAAACTCAGTGATGGGATTTTGTTTGCAGTTTGACCAAGAGAACTTTGTTTTACATCAAGTAAATAATTTTCTTTTCCCTGTAATGACTGACTTAAGATGTCATATGTCCCATTTTCTTAAATGATCAGAGCAAGCTTATAAAGCAATGTCTTTCATTGCAGTATAACCTGATAGCCCTGACTGTTGATATGTTAGGTGTATTTAGCAAGAAAGTTGTCTTCTGCAAAAAGTTTTCTGATGAGAACTGCATCAAGTAGTATGGAATTAAATGGAAGTTCTGTAATGAACAAGCACAGAGCAGAGTGTTTTCCTCAGCCCTCACCAATAATGCAAATCCTTTTGGCATACTGAATTTCCTAATAATTCACTGTCTGGTTGAAACCCACTCTTGTTCTCTGGCTGGTACAGGTCAAGTCCATTATGTGCTGTTATGCATTGTCTTTTAGTATATAATTTAATTAAATTAAGCATCTAAGAGTCTCTAGCCTCTAATCTTTCTGGTTCTTGGAGCAGAACCAAACTCTGCTATGGGTAGAGGGCTCAGCCTCAGGGTGGCTGCCAGACACCATGCTGAGTTGGGACCTGCCTGAAGTCTGCTGGCAGCTGTCTGTATTATTTTTTTTTTTTTCTCTTTCCAAGAAAGGGAGGTGGTTTATGCCACAAAGAGGGCTTGACCCCAAAGTCCTTTTTCCAGCTGGGACCTTGGGAATCTCACTGTCAGTATTGTGTCCGCATTCATACAGAGAGCAGGAAACCATCCTCGTTCTCCTCTTCAGTGCCTGTGTAGATTTGGGGTAAAATGCAGCTCTCGGAGCTGAGTCTGAAGCTCAGTGCTGCTCCTTGTCCCCAGGAGGCGTGTAATTTGGTAGTTGTGCTGCTGGGAGGGGATGTGAACTTGCCCTGGCAGCTCCTGGGGGATCTCCAGGCCACTGCACTCCCTTCCCCTGCTGTGGTTTCAGGAAAGCCATGATTGTCACTCTGTTTCTCACAGTATAAGCATGCTGCCGTGCCATGGCAAATCCTTAATCCTGCCCACCAGGGTAAATTTCCTGGAGGCAGATGTTATTTTACTTTCTGTATTTTTTTTTTTTTTTTTGTAGTCTAGCTAGTTTAAAAAGAGCAATGGTAGTGCTTGCCCTTACTTCCGTGGCTTAGGTGTGCAAAAAGGTGCAACTTAAAAGTATTTGAGAAACTTTAAAAATGAAATGCTAATAGGGATGAGGTGCCTGCAGGATGGGGTAGTCTGTGGTTAGGGACTGTCAAAACCAGGAATTTTGGATCCTGGTGGGTTTTATTTCAAGTTTTTATTGGGTTTGTCTCCACGCTGGTGTCACTTGGTTTATTGTGCAAGGCACTTAAAACAACGTTGTCCTCACCTCGAGGGACCCCGTTAGAATGGGGGGAGTCCGCAGGTGAACGCTCTACCCTCTCCCAGCCCCGTGGGGGTGTGGGCTGGGCCGGGCCGGGCCATGCTGCCAGAGCCCTGCCTGGGGGGGGGGGGGAAGGGGGCGGGGCGGGCTGGGCTTTCCGCCCCTGCGTGCTGCCTGAGCCGGACGCCACCGCGCTCATGCATGTGCCCTGTGCCGAGAGCCAGCCATGGGATTCCGTAATGTGTAAGGGCTGGGTTTGCGGCTGGCGGGAGCCGGGCGGGTATCGCGCTGTGGATGGGGAAGTGACATTCTCACCCCGGTAGCTCCTCGCAATCTCCCCGGCCGGGTCACGGGTAACCTTGAGGCCTTCGGTGCCCTTAGCAGCGTCGCGGGGCCGGCGGTGGCGGGGCCCCGGCCGGGTGCTGCAGCCTATGATGCGATCGTCTGAGCTGAGGGGCTTCGCAACGGGATGGATTAGGAAAAAAAAAATCCGGGCAGCCGCGGCGCTCGATTTTATCCGGACGTTGTAGTGGGGAGTTTGCGGGCACTGCGCTTTCGGGTGAGCAGATACGAAATTGTGAGCCTGGGGTGGCAGCAGAGCGCACAAATAACGCGAAACTGGTTTTCTTGCTTGAAATCCTGTGGCAATACGCTCTACGGCTATTTTGCAGCGCTCTAGTAAGCAGTTATAAATAGCAGCCTTCTACAACTTATACTTTTTAATATGAGTAAATGCTATAAATGAAATGGATTATTTTAGATGCATCATAGGTATTTTGGAAACTTTGTTAGAGGCAATAAAAAATGAATAGCAAGCAGTGTGCTCTTACTTTAGGCCTTATGTAAGACTTTGATATCCAACTATATATGTAGCAGAAGGCACTCTTTTAATGCTTTCCTAACACTTGTTTTAACATGCATCATGTAATGTAATAATTCCTGCATAGCAAGGCTTTATTCTTTTATACAGCTCATTGTGATTTTTATGGAAGAAACTAAGTAAGGTCAATGTGATGGTACAGCTGAGCACAAAAGGGACAAGTGTTCTGTAAGGATGTCAGCAAAAGTATAGGGCAAAAAGATCCACTCCAGTGCACACAAGGGATCTTTCTTTCGCATCTTTCCATTGCATCAGCAATGCAAAGGGGTGACAATTTGCAGGACCTCCAGTGACAGTATGTCCCGATCCGATGTCGGGATCATTCAAATATCCCGATCCGATGTCGGGGAAAGGTTTCGATATGTTCCCAAGAGCGAGATTAAGACGCAAATGAGGTCAAATGCCGTACTCCCGAAACACCATTTATTACCAAAAATAAGGAGGGTAGCGATAGGACAGAAATGGAAAGAAAGATGGAAATGAAGCAAGGAGTTGGGATAGGGCAGCAAGAATAGTCACTGGCTATTCTTGCTATTCAAAGGCTAAACTGACTACAAACAAGCCTTTTTCCCAGGTTGTGTATCTTTTTTCAGCATCTTTAAAACTACGGGAATAGAACCCAATAGGTCGAGTGGGTCCTTCAGGGCCCTTTTGCCACAAATGTATTGATAGCCCAGTGTTGGCAAATCCACATTCAATATGGACAGGGTCTGTAGGGTGGATAGGACCAAGAGCTTGATGGGCGGTTGCTTCAAATACTAGCAACTGCAAAGCTTCTTCATGGAGCTCAGTCCATTGCCATTGCACCCCTTTTCGCAACAAGTCATATAGGGGTCTTGCAATAATTGAAAAATCAGGAATATGCTTTCTCCAAAACACAAGTAATCCTAGCACATGCTGTAAGTCCTTTTTTGATTCTGGCATCTTAATTAGATCTAATGAGGAAAGAGTGTCTGGTGGAATGCATGTCATTCCTCCTTTCCACCAGATTCCTAAAAACTTCACTTCACCTGATGGTGTTTGTATTTTCTCAGGTGGGATTCTTAGCCCCAAACTTTCCAAGTGGGAGATTATATTATTTTGAGTTGTTCGAACCTTATCTATATCATTCCCTCCCACGAGGATGTCATCGATATATTGGTAAACACTGACTTCTTTCTCTACTTGAATTATTGCTAGTTCTTGTGCCAAAGCGTGGTGGGCTGAAGTGGGGGAATGCTTATACCCCTGTGGGAGTCGGGTGAAAGTAAATTGCTGACCTTCCCAAGTAAAAGCAAAACAGTCTTGGTCCTCAGGCTGTAGGGGGACCATGAAAAACATATCTTTAACATCCACTGTTGCCATGATTGGGTGAGCTCGTTCCTGAATTGTGGCTATGAGCTCTGCAATGTTTGGTACCGCAGCTGTCAATGGGCCAGTATTTGCATTGAGCCTGCGATAATCTACAGTCAGTCTCCACGTGCCATTAGGTTTGCGTACTGGCCACACTGGAGAGTTAAAAGGAGAATGGGTTGGGGTCACTATACCTTGTCCCTTTAAGTCTTCTAGTACAGGTGCTATTCCCTCTCTAGCCCCCAAAGGTATCGGGTAAGGTTTAACATTTGTAAGCTTTGAAGGGGGAAGTAACGGTGCAGCTTGTAGGAGCCGAATATTTATTGTGGGAGTACCAAACGACCACTGTTTCCCTTTATTGTCAACCCAGGTCCTTCCTTTTAAAACATCAAGTCCCAGAAGGTTAACTGGAAATTCCCCCACAACCATAGCTACAGTAAAACATCATCTTCTCCAGGCAGACGCAGGCTGACCATTGCCAGTGCCTGGGGCTGAACATTGCCAAAGGCATCTGCCACAAATAGCATCTGTTTGGATGGAGCAATTCCACAATTGGTGGCGTCCTTTATTTTAATGGCTGAGATTTGAGCCCCAGTGTCTACTAAAAATGTTACTGGGACTTGCTTTGGCCCTACAATGCCTGTAATTAATAAATCACCCCGGCCATTTTCAGTGAGCTGTCTGATGTGTATCCAACCTTCACCCCCCCGCCCACCATCAGAGGGTGAAGGATCTAGTTTTCCGCCAGGTTTTTGGGGCTGTTTTGTTCCAACAAATCAATCAAGGGGGGTGCACTGGGAGTGGTACTTCTACAATCCACTCCTCTATTTACTGTCTTATCAGGCCATTCTGTTATCAGCTTTTCTAATTTGTCTGTTGGTAGCCCATCCATCAAGTCACATGGGATCCCTTTTTGTTGTCCTTCCCCCCACAGTCTATTACATCTGTTCGGGATATCTCTCCCTCCCGGTGGTCTGGCGAGGGGTGGAGTTCTCCTAGAAGGTGGTGGAGTTCTCTTATCACTCCCAGAGTGTGGGACTATTTTTGCCTCTGCTCGCCTCAAGCCCCGGGAGTCTATGTTGGTGACTGGAGGGTTAATGGGACCATACTTGCGACCATAATTAATCAGTTCTTGGGCTACTTCTCCCTGCGTCCACACCTTCCTATCTGAGGGCTGACGTTGTGGAGTGCACCCTTCTAAAGCAGCTGCAAGTCTACCACCTCGGGGCATTGCTTGTATTCTCCCCTGTAATTGTATGCCAATAGGTTTTAACGAGTCAGGGAGTCCCCTTATAAGGGGAGTCATTCGTTCAGGGTCTACCGGCATCATCATAGGAGACTCCTGTGAAGGTTCTAACCTTCGATCATACATCATCTGCAGACAAGCTGCCTTCTGCACACTCTCCACCAATTGATCAACAGACCCCATAATTGCGAGGGGGTCCCCCCTCTCCAAGGGGTTCAAACCACCAGCCCAGTAGGCTGCCCGTTGAGTCAGAGACCAGGGGGCACAGTAGTTTCCAGTAGTTAAAAACACTCCCGGTCCCCAATACCCTTCTGCCTCTTTTTCACTTAGCAGAATCTGGTCCCCCCCAGACAATGATATTCTCCACACATATTCACAGAATCACAGAATATTAGGGATTGGAAGGGACCTCGAAAGATCATCTAGTCCAATCCCCCTGCTGGAGCAGGAACACCTAGATGAGTTCGCACAGGAAGGCGTCCAGGCAGGTCTTGAATGTCTCCAGAGAAGGAGACTCCACACCCTCCCTGGGCAGCCTGTTCCAGTGCTCTGTCACCCTTACTGTAAAGAAGTTCTTTCTCAAATTTAAGCGGAACCTCCTGTGTTCCAGCTTACACCCATTGCCCCTTGTCCTATCATCGGTCGTTACTGTGAAGAGCCTGGCCCCATCCTCCTCACACTCACCATTCAAATATTTATAAACATTAATCAGGTCCCCCCTCAGTCTCCTCTTCTCCAAGCTAAAGAGGCCCAGCTCCCTCAGCCTTTCCTCATAAGGGAGATGCTCCACTCCCTTAATCATTTTGGTGGCTCTTCGCTGGACTCTCTCAAGCAGCTCTCTGTCCTTCTTGAACTGTGGGGCCCAGAACTGGACACAATATTCCAGATGTGGCCTCACCAGGGCAGAGTAAAGGGGAAGAAGAACCTCTCTTGACCTACTGACTACACCCCTTCTAATGCACCCCAGGATGCCATTGGCCTTCCTGGCCACAAGGGCACAGTGCTGGCTCATGGTCATCCTGCTGTCCACCAGCACTCCCAGATCCCTTTCCCCTTCACTGCTCTCTAGGAAATCATTTCCTAACCTATACTGGAACCTGGGGTTGTTCCTGCCCAGGTGCAACACCCTACACTTGCCCTTATTATATTTCATCAAGTTTTTCCCTGCCCAGCTCTCCAGCCTGTTCAGGTCTCTCTGATGGCAGCACAGCCTTCTGGAGTGTCAGCCACTCCTCCCAGCTTTGTGTCATCAGCAAACTTGCTGACAGTGCATTCAATTCCCTCATCCAGGTCATTTATGAATATATTGAATAATACTGGTCCTAGTACTGACCCCTGAGGGACTCCACTAGACACAGGTCTCCAACTAGACTCCGCCCCATTGACCACTACTCTCTGGCTTCTTCCCACCAGCCAGTTAATAATCCATCTCACTACCTGCTCATCTAATCCACACTTCCTCAATTTATCAGCGAGGATGCTGTGGGAGACCGTGTCAAATGCTTTGCTGAAATCAAGATAGACCACATCCACTGCTCTACCATCATCCAGCCACCTGGTCGTGTTTTCATAAAAGTCTAGAAGGTTGGTCAAGCACGACTTCCCCTTGGTGAAGCCGTGTTGACTGCCCCTAATGACCCTCTTATCCTTGATATGCCTAGAGATGGCACCAAGGATAAGTCGTTCCATCACCTTTCCAGGGATGGAGGTGAGGCTGACCGGTCTGTAGTTACCCGGGTCCTCCTTCTTGCCCTTTTTGAAGATTGGAGTGACATTTACCTTCCTCCAGTCCTCAGGCACCTCTCCCGTTCCCCACGACTTAGCAAAGATGATGGAGAGCGGTCTAGCAATGACTTCAGCCAGCTCCCTCAACACTCGTGGGTGCATCCCATCTGGACCCATAGATTTATGGATGTCCAGATTGCTTAATTGGTCCCTGACCCAATCCTCATCAACTGAGGCAATCTTCTCCATTGTCCTGTCTCCATCTGGGGTCTCCAGGGTACAGAGCTCCTCAAGACAACTTCCATCAGAGTAGACAGAGGCAAAGAAGCCATTCAATAGCTCTGCCTTCTCTGTATCCTCTGTCACCAGGGTACCCCCCTCATTTATCAGTGGGCCTACATTGCCTCTGACGTTGGCTTTATCTGCCATGTATTTGAAGAAGCTCTTCCTGTTGTCCTTGACCCCTCTGGCAAGATCTAATTCTAAGGAGGCCTTGGCTTTCCTAGTTGCCTCCCTACATCCTCTGACAATATCCTTATATTCCTCCCAAGTAGCCAGCCCCTCCTTCCACGATTTGTAAACTCTCCTCTTCCACTTAAGTTTGGCCAGCAGTTCCCTGTTTAACCAAGCAGGTCTCCTGGCTCCCTTCCCTGACTTCCTACATATCGGAATGCTTCGATCTTGAGCCCAGAAGAAGCAGTCCCTGAATGCTAACCAGCTGTCTTGGGCCCCTTTACCTTCAAGTAATCTGTCCCATGGAATTTCCCCTAACAATTGCTTGAAGAGGCCAAAGTTGGCCCTCCTGAAGTCCAGGGTTGCAATTTTACTTGTAATTCTGCTTATGCCACATGAGATTCGGAACTTCACCATCTCATGATCACTGCAGCCCAGGCAGTCCTCAACCTTCACAGCCTCAACCAGACCCTCCTTGTTAGTGAGGATCAGATCCAGTGTCACTCCCCTCCTGGTTGGTTCATCCACCATTTGCATCAGGAAGTTGTCATCGATGCACTGGAGGAACCTCCTGGATTGGGGGTGGCTGGCAGAGTGGTCTCTCCAGCAAATATCTGGGTAGTTAAAATCCCCCAAAACAACCAGGGCCTGGGATTGCGAGGCTGCTGTCAGCTGCCTGTAGAAGGCCTCATCAATTTCTTCACCCTGATCTGGTGGCCTGTAATAGACACCCACGACAGTATCAACCCTACCAGCCTGCCCCTTGATTTTTACCCACAGACTCTCAACTCGCTCCTCATCCGCCCCTGGATGGATCTGAATACACTGCAGTTGCTCTCTCACATAAAGAGCAACTCCACCACCTCGCCTCTCTGGCCTGTCTTTCCTGAGAAGGACATAGCCATCCATGACCACATTCCAGTCATGTGAGCTATCCCACCATGTCTCTGTAATTGCCACCAGATCATGATCCCCTGACCGAACACGGGTTTCTAACTCCTCCTGCTTGTTCCCCACGCTGCGTGCATTGGTGTACAGGCATTTCAGGGAGCGAGTCGAGTTCACCAGTTCCAGCCTAGGGGGGTGGGAGGCCTCCCTGCCTTCATCAATTCCAAACTGCTGCCCCACTGGCACAAGCCCAGCCGTGACCCCTTCCCCCTTCCAATCTAGTTTAAAGCTCTCCAAATGAGCGCTGCTAATTCCTGCCCCAGCCTCTTTTTGCCCCTGCGAGATAAACCTTCCTCACACATTACTGTCTGTACTGGTGTCCTATGAACCCAGCCATTATCAAAGAACCCAAAGCCCTGCCTATAGCACCAGTCCTGGAGCCAGTTGTTTATGGCCTGAACTCTGCCATTGCAACCCACATCAGCACCCGAAAGCGGAAGGACAGAAGAGAAAATTACTTGCGCCCCAGACCCTTTCAGTAGTCGTCCCAAGGTCTTGAAATCCTTCTTCATTGCCCTCAGACTACGGAATGCGGCTTCCTCTCCTCCTGTCTGGAAGATCAGGAGCGGGTAGTAGTCTGTTGGGTGCACCAGGTTGGGGAGTGCCCTGGTGATATCCCTGATCCTGGCTCCTGGAAGACTACATACCTCCCTGTGTTGAGGGTCAGCCCTGCATATTGGGCCCTCTGTTCCCCTCAGAAGGGAATCACCTACTACAATGACCCTTCTTTCTTTCCTGTCGGAGGCCATCTTTAGGGGTTGGGTCACCCGCCTCTTCCTCTGTGGCCTAGTAGGTGGGCCTTGCACCTCGTCCTCACCAACATCTTCACCAACGTCTCCTTCAAGAGGCAGGGCCTCAAACCTATTAGAGAGAGGCACCTGAGGGGGCAAAGCAGGTAGGGAAGAAGGCTGCCCATGATGTCGAACTGGGACTTTCTTCCAACTCTCCTCATCTCCCCGGCCCCTTGCCTCTGCCTGACAGCTACAGGGCAGCTGCCTCCTCAGGTCCCCCCTCCCTGCCTGATAGGGTGGGGGTTCCCTCACCTTTTGGGGGGTATCCTCTTGGGGTATTTCTGACACCAGGGAGTTACTCCACCAGTCAATCTCCTTCTCACACTCCCTGATGGACCTCAGTCTCTCGACCTCCTCCTTAAGTTTCACTACCATGCTGAGGAGATCGTCTACCTGCTCACACCTCGCACAGGTGGAGAGTCTCCCTCCCTCCCCCGGCAGCAGCAGGCTCTGGCATTCTCTGCAGCCAGAGACCTGAACAGCCACCGTTCGGGGCAGGCCCTCTGTCTGAGTCGCCACAGTCTTCTTACTATAACCTCTCCGCCTGGTGGACACCATCTTCGGAGGCAGCAAGGGACACACCTCCAAGTGGTTGAGCTGTTGTGATGGAGTACTGCTAGCCGCAGAGCTACAGTGAGCTGCCCTGCTCGCCTCCCTGCTCGCCCTGCCTGCGCTAACTGCCGCGCTAACTGCCGCGCTAACTGCCGCGCTGCACCACGCCCTTCTGACGCGCCACGCCCTTCTGACGCGCCACGCCCTGTTTACCCGTCCTGGTCGCCGCGCTCCCTGGGAGCCGTTTAAATCTCCCGCGGCTGGTCCTGGCACCGCCCCCTCTGCGTCAGCCCCGCTCCCGCGATTGGCTGCTCTCGACACATATTCTGTCTCTGACTCCCTAGGAGTCCGGCCAAATTCCTTTTTCAATTTTGCCAACTCAGTGGCAGTATAGGGGACTTCCTCAGTTGTAACCTGCGGGGATGGGTCTTGTTCATCGTCATAGATATACTCGGTTTTAACCAGGGGTCTCAGCGAGGGTGGTTCTGATTTCTCTGCTTTCTCTTTTGTTTGTGACAAATCGCTAAAAGGGTAACTGATCTCTGGTGGGGGAGGCGTCTTCTCAGGGGCAGTATCAGTGAGGAGACGCTCCTTAAGGGCAATTTGCAGGTCTTTCACCAGGTCTTTTTCTGCTTTAAGTTGTTCCTTTAATTCAGCCACCTGCCCTTGAAGGGACTGGGCGAGGTTTTGCAGTGAAACAATAGTTTGGGACTCCGAGCCGAGACGGAGGTCCCTGTCTTTTACCGCAGCTGCCAAACTGGCCCCAAGAATGGCACAAACAATCGCTTTACCTTTTCCAGCCTTTACTCTGGCATCTTTTTGTAAAGCACGCATCCGATCAACTACACTTTGCAAATTATACCAATTTCCCTGAGCCCAATCCACCCCGGGCACAGAGGGTCGCGCTTTATGCTTTTCTAGAAAATCAAACAAGACTTCTCTTCCCGAAGGAAGGGTCACGGTTCTGTTATCACTCATCTTACTTCACGCACAAATTTCAAACAAAAACTACGGTAGTCAAAACGGGGGAGCACTCTTCTCAGGAAGGCAGCACGTGAGTTTAAAACACAGATCAAGCCCGCTCCCTTTACTTTCCTGAGGTCTCACTTAGCACAACAGGGGCAGTGCGGCACTCTCCCTCAAGGGATCCTGTCCGTGACGCCAATTTAAATGTCCCGATCCGATGCCGGGATCATTCAAATATCCCGATCCGATGTCGGGGAAAGGTTTCGATATGTTCCCAAGAGCGAGATTAAGACGCAAACGAGGTCAAATGCCGCATTCCCGAAACACCATTTATTACCAAAAATAATAAGGAGGGTAGCGATAGGACAGAATGGAAAGAAAGATGGAAATGAAGCAAGGAGTCGGGATAGGGCAGCAAGAATAGTCACCACCACGGGTCCAGCGGCGAGGCGACGGTGAAGGGGCAGGTGAGGAGGTCTCAGTTGCTTGTTCCACGTGGTGCAGCGCGGCGTGGTGCGGTCAGGCAGTCGGGTGGTCGTCCTCTCTGTCCCTCTTCTTCTCTCTCTTTCTTCCCGCGCTTGCTGTTGCCCATGCAGGTCTTCCTTAAGTACCCCTTCGAGGGCTGTGGTTACCATAGCAATGGCACGTCTCTTTGTGCCCCCCCAGCACTAGGGCAGGGACTGTCCGGGCAGAAGACCTCCTGCGGGCAGGGCATTTCACAAGTGGGCAGGGTATCCAAAGCTCAGTGGTCTCATGAAAACAATCTTGCCAATGATCTTGCAGACAATCTTTGAGGCAAGATAATGGTGCTGCTCCTCACACAGTAGCCAAAATGACTTTTAAATCAGAATTATATCTACTGGCATATGATTTCATTACCTTGTCTACAATGTGCTGCAAAGCAAAAGTTTGTGTTTCAGACAACTCTCTTTCAGCGGCAGCATCAGGCGTGCCTTGAAGTAAAGGCATTAAAGGACTGAGGTCTTCATTAGTAATGCCACACAGCGGCCGAATCCACTGAATATCCCCTACTAATTTTTGCACATCTGTCAATGTCTGAATATGAGTTTGAAGTGTAATTTTTTGTGGTCTAACTTGTTCAGCTGACAGAGTCCAGCCAAGGTAATGCCATGGTGGTTTTTTCTGAATTTTTTCTGGAGCTATTTTTAAACCTGTAGACTCAAGTTGGGATCTCAATTCAGTAATTAAAAGGTCTGTGTGCAGATATTGACCAGCTATTAAAATATCATCCATGTAATGATAAATCAGTAATTGAGGTTTGGCTTGCCGAATAGGTTGAAGTGCCCAAGCTACAAATAATTGGCACAAGGTAGGAGAATTTTTCATACCTTGTGGTAGAACAACCCAATGATATCTTTGTGCAGGTTCAGCCTTATTGATAGATGGTACAGAAAATGCAAATTTTTCACAGTCATCTGGGTGTAATGGAATTGTGAAAAAACAATCTTTTAAATCAATAACCAATAAGTCCCAATTCTCTGGAAGCATTACAGGGCTTGGAAGTCCTGGCTGAAGGGCTCCCATGTCCTGCATCACGGCGTTTATTGCATGTAAATCATGCATTAGTCTCCGTTTCCCACTGTTTTTAGGGATGGTAAAGATTGAAGTGTTCCAAGGACTAGTAGACGGCACAATGTGTCCTGCTTGCAATTGCTCCTGCACTAAATTTTGAACTCTGGACAGCCTCTCTGCCTTTAGTGGCCATTGATCTACCCAGACTGGGGCATCAGTGATCCAGGTGAGCTTTTGAATTGGCTGCCCCCCAATGGCCCCCTCTGAAAAGGCTGTGTCGTGAGCACTGCACCCATCTGACTGAGAAGGTCTCTTCCAATTAAGGCGACTGTCGTGGCTAACACATATGGTCTCGTACTGACTTTTGTACCATCTTTGAAGCAAAAGGTCACTGAGCTTTTGCTGATTCTAGAAATTTGGGTACCACTGATTCCAAAAAGACCGTTGATGGTTTCCGTCAGTGGCCAATGATTTGGCCATTTGTGTAGTGGAACTACAGTGATGTCGGCCCCAGTATCAATGATCATTTTTAAAGCAACCAGTTCTCCATCATTATTTTGGATCTGAACCCATTCTTCTGGTTTTGTTTTTTGAATGTTTAATGCCAACAACACTTGTGGTGTTCCTGTTGATCCAAAACCTCCATTGCCTCAGACTAAATGTCCTCGACAGGGTACATTTGCTTCAAAAGGTACCAACTGAGCAATGCGTGCACCTTTTGTGACATTTACTGGTGGAATGAGGGTTTGTACCATGATTTTAATAACTCCTGTATAATCCGCATCTATTACCCCTGGTAGTACAAATATTCCCTGCTTAGTGGCTGATGACCTCCCAACGACTAAAGCACTTAAACCATGACCCAAAGGTTCAGTTACAGTGGTTGGAATGCATTTACCAGCCATATCTGTAATTGTGAATTCTACTGCTGTTTCCAGGTCCCCTCGGGCACTGCCGTCAGTGCAGAAGCAGACGCGGTCCAAGCACCCTGGCTTTGTGTCTTTGCGCCCGAGGTCTTCGCGCTCTGCTGGAAGTTTCCCAATTTTTGTCCTGATACATGATAGTTAGATTTGCAGTCCTTAGCCCAATGGCCATATTTTCCACATCTTTTACACATACGATTTTCCCTCTCTGATGCAAAACAGTGCGCTCTAAAATGGCCATTTTGCCACAATTATGGCATGTAGCACCAGGTTTGCCAGTTTGCTGATTTTTTATAAAAGGTCTCACAGCGGCTGCTAAAGCTGAAGCCATAAATGCTGCTTTGTTCTGTTCCCCCATACGGTCACATAACTCTAACATTTCACCTACGGTAGCTCCTCTGGACAACGTACATAACATTTTTTTCGTTTGACTATTGCTGTTTTCATAAGCCAATTGATCTTGTAATTTAAGTTTCATGTCAGGATCAAAGTCTGGATGGTCTTTTAAGGCAGCATGTAATCTGTCTACAAAACTTGTAAATGGTTCAGTGGGTCCTTGCTGCACTGTAGCAAACGCTGGAGTCGGCTTTCCCGATTCCGGTATACTTCTCCAAGCTTTCCAGGCTAAATCCTGGGAAAGCTGGAGAATTGGAGCCCGCAAATGGGATTGCATGTCAGCAGTGGCAAAGGCTCCTACACCCAGCAGCATATCTGCAGTAACTAAGTGAAGAACGTCATCTGCTGGACGCTGCAAATTTTTCTCCTCTGCATTAACACAGAGGTCCTTCCAGTAGAGAAAAACCTGTATTTGTTGCGAGGGGCTTAAAAGAGTATTAGCTAGCATTCTGATATCATGAGGCGTTAATAAGGTACCGTTAAAAATGTGCGTTAGAACTGCTTCAGTAAAAGATGATTTTAACCCATACTGACTTATAGCATTTTTTGCTTCTTTTATAATTTTCCAATCTAAAGCTGTATAAGCCCCTTCATCATTTGGCCCCACCAAAACTGGAAAAGCAGAGGGAGTATTAGGCAACATTTCCCCTTCTGCTAAAGCATCCCTTATAATTCCCCTCCACCGACGATGTGGATTTTCTCCTTCCCCCCCACCCCTTCTGGTAAAGCAACGTTTTTGGATTATTCTGCTGTAGACACTTGAGGAATAGAAAAAGAGTTAGTATGAATAAAGGATATGGGTGAATCCTTGTCCTGGTTAGCTGCTACATCTGTTTTTCTATTAGCTGTTGAGATGGGTCGTCTAAGGTCACTTTTCTCTCCTCTGGTTCTCTCGGGGTGTTCGGGGTAGAAGGTGGGAGAGGTGGATAGAGGAAAGGTGCATTCTCACAGGCTGAAGCAGAGTGCTGTGGTGAATCCTGTACAGGCACAGAAGGATTAGTTACCGGCTGCACAGGGGCAGAGGTATTTCTCGGGGGAGGTGGTGAAAGCAGTGGAGCAGTCGTACTTGTTACCGCGGGCGCTGGCGATACGGGCAGAGGTGGATTATACATATTTGCATTAATTGCCGCAGGTGCTGGCGGTGAAATATTGTCCATAAATACCAGTGTGGAAGTAGATATCTTTTTACCGCATGGCTTACTGGTAGAAGCGGTAGGACTTAATGCTACAAAGGCTGACGCAGCAGCATCGCGCTCTGCTTTTAACTCTTGAAGGGTATTTTTAAGCAGCTTCCATAAGGCAGCAAAGTTTTGTGCTTCTTTAGATCCATTGCTAATTTCTTCCCATAGAGCATTGCCTATTCGTTCCCAAGTGTCAAGTTCAAAGGCAGTATCCACCCCGGATAATAATTCTCTGTCCTTACACCATAGCAATAAACGTTTCAAACACATCACATGATATTTTATGCCTCTCAGAGAGAAAATGTTGGAGGAGTTTAATCACGGCTTCCTTTTCCTTACTGAGAGAAGCCCCCATTTTTCTATTTCTCTATTTTTCTCTATTTCTCTCTTTATCTATTTCTCTCCTCCGTCCGGCCGCTCACCTCACTGGCAGGTGAATTTCTGCTGCAGCAATGCCTTGAAGGGCCACCTCAATGGGTCTTCCCCTCTCTTCAGGGGCTCCGGACTCGTTCCAGGGTATGCCAAGTCACGTTCCCACACTCCCCACAAGTAAGCATAAAATTGAAAAAAATAATAGCTTTTTATATATAAATGCATAAAAGGTTTTTTTTTCAGAAAGCCTTTTACAAAAGCACCATCTAGCAAAACTTTTCCTACTAGATTGCCTTAGTAGTAAGACTAAAGTTTAACTATTCTGCATACACAGTTGGGTCAAGTGACAAGCAAATTCAAAACTTCTGTGTCAGAAGCTGATCTGAAACAGCAGCTTAATGCCTTCCAAAGTAGGATCTTATTTGTAAGGTGATGTATCTTTTACCAGCCTCAACACACACACCCCACCCCTAAACACCTCAGTGGAAAAGAAAATCTGAATGCCTTCTCTGTTCTACTATAATCATAGAATTAATCATAGAATGGTTTGGGTTGGAAGGGACCTTAAAGATCATCCAGTTCCAACCCCCCTGCCATGAGCAGGGACACCTTCTACTAGACCAGGTTGCTCAAAGCCTCATCCAACCTGGCCTTAAACACTTCCAGGGAGGGGGCATCCACAACTTCCTTGGGCAACCCGTTCCAGTGTCTCACCACCCTCACAAGAAAGAATTTCTTCCTAATATCTAATCTAAATTTACCCCAGTTTATAGCCATTACCCCTTGTTCTATCACTACCTGCCCTTGTAAAAAGTTCCTCACCATCTTTTCTGTAGGCTCCCTATAAGGGGGCTGCTATAAGGTCTCCTTGGAGCTTTCTCAATCCCAACTCTCTCATCCTGTCCTCATAGGGGAGGTGCTCCAGCCCTTCCCCCCCCCCCGATCATCTTTGTGGCCCTCTGGACCAGCTCGAGCAGGTCCATGCCTTTCTTATGCTGGGGGCCCCAGAACTGTACACAGTGCTCCAGGTGGGGTCTCATGAGAGCAGAGTAGAGGGGCAGAATCACCTCCCTCGACCTGCTGGCCACACTTCTCTTCATGCAGCCCAGAATGCAATTGGCTTTCTGGGCTGCGAGCGCACATTGCTGGCTCATATTCAGTTTTTCATCCATCAGTACCCCCCAAGCCCCATTGACTGTCAATAATAAGCAAAGCCAAATTAAGTTAGTAATTAACAAATTTTTGGTCTGTGGCTTTGTTGGTTTAATGGGTTTTTTTTTTTGTTTTGTTTGGTGGTTTGGTTGTGTTGTGTGGGGTTTTGTTTTGGTTTTGTGACAACAGATTTACAAAATCATGTTAAGTTTAAATTAAACTACTCCTCTTGGGTCCTTTTTTCTTTATTGTGACTTTGCCTTCTAAGATGTGATGGTTCATTTTAGGCTATAGGCCACTTAATGAAAATTGACTGCCTTCTAGATAATCATATTCTGGGCTTTTCTCTTGTTCTCTTTTGCTTAGGTAGCTTTGAAAATCATTTTGTAACAGCAGTGTTTGAAATCCTGTTTTTAAAAGTCAGCGTTTATGCATTTAGCACACTAAATGTGTATTGTTGTCAATATAATTTTGTTGGCTGCTTTTTCTAAGCAAACTATGCTTTCTAGTTATTTAAGATTGGCACCTTGGCTTAATTCTCACTTTAAACAACTATTGCTTGGTTTGCAGGTACTCCCCAGAGCAGCTCGCAGGACAGAGAATCAGTGTGTTCTCATATGGCTCTGGTTTTGCTGCTACGCTGTATTCCATCAGAGTTACACAGGATGCCACTCCTGGTGAGTGGAAGGAAGATATGTTAATCAGCTTCCTTGCACAGTGTGGTGGTTTAACCACAGAGGCTTACTTACCCCCCCACCCTCCAGTGGGATGGGGAGGAGAAAATCTAAATGAATGGGGCTCGCGGGTGGAGACATGAGCAGTTTACTAGAATGGTAAGGAAGAGGGAAACAACACCAAACAATAACAACAACTATACTAATGAAAGAATACAACACAAATGATACATGGAACCAAATAGCTCACCACCTGACTCCCAACCTGCTCCTGAACTGAGGTACCCCCCTTCCCGGAACTTCACGTTTAAATACTGAGCATGACATCACATGGTATGGAATATCCACTTTGGCTGGTTTGGGTCAGCTGCCTGGGCTGCTTCCCTCCCAGTTCCCTGTGAACAGTTACTATCCTAACCAAACCCAGGACATACAGCTCACCTCCAAATGATTTGTTATGCCCACCAGCATAAGTAAACCTGCAAAAAAATGCCTAATGAAAGTAGTGTTAAACTGAAGATGTTCCAGGTCCAGGGAATGTTTTAAAGCATTTAAAGAATATTATCTATTTGCCCAAAGAGATGCTTAAGTGGTTTTTTTTGAGTAATTTGGAATATTTTTATATGACTAAAACTCTAGTTTCTCTAATACAAAATATTTTGAATTGACTTGTGTGGTGGGTTGACCTTGCCTGAATGCCAGGTGCCTGCCAAGCCATTCTATCACCCTTCCTCCTCAGCAGGATGGAGAGGGGAGAAAATAAGATGGAACAACAACAACAACAACAAAAAAACAAACCACAAAAAAAACCCAAACCCAAACTCATGGATCGAGACAAAAGCAGTTTAATAGAAGCAAAGCAAAGCTGCACATGCAGAAGCAAAAGAACAAAATATTTATTCTCTACTTCCCATCAGCAGGCGATGTCTGGCCACTTCCCGGGAAGCAGGGCTTCATACGCGTTGCGGTTCCCAGAGGACAAACGGAAGGAACGAATGCCCCCCCCACCTCCCCCTCCATTCCCCCTGCTTTTATTTCTGAGCAGACGTCATATGGTCTGGAATATCCCTTTGGTCAGTTTGGGTCAGCTGTCCTGGCTGTGTCCCCTCCCAAGACCTTCCCCATCCCCAGCCTACTGGGGGGAAATGTTGGAGAGCCAGCCTTGGTGCTGTGCTAGCACTGCTCAGCAGTAACCAACACACTGGTGTGTTATCAACATCCCTCGAGCCACCAATACAAAACACAGCACTCTGAGGGCTGCTATGGGGAAAATTAACTCCATCCCAGTCAGACCCAATACAACTTGAAATGCTAACATGCTAGTATGTAGTTCTCAGCACTGGTGCTACCTTGCATGATGGTTTTATTTTGTAGCTTCTGTACTGGACAAAATAACTGCCAGCCTTTCTGATCTTAAAACAAGACTTGACTCAAGAAAATGCATTGCGCCTGATGTCTTTGCTGAAAACATGAAGATTAGACAGGAAACACATAATTTGGGTAAGAACGTCATAAATAAAAATAATTCCTACTCCTACAGCAAAATACTCATTCCATAATTTGCATGACTTTAAATGATTAAGATGTAGAATAAAGGAAATATGTGATTCTTTCTACTTCTGAATAGCTCATAGAGTGCTTTTCTGTAGCTTGTGTTCATTGGCCCGATATGGTTGAAATGAAAATGCACACTTGGTTTTCCTGTCTTACTATTTCCAAACTGCAAAGGTCTGGGTTGTATAAAACTCACCAGGAACCAACTAACAGTATGTTATTGGCTTTTTTACAGCCAACTATATTCCACAGTGTTCAGTAGAAGATCTCTTTGAAGGAACATGGTACCTCGTACACGTGGATGAAAAACACAGAAGAACTTATGCACGGCGCCCACTCATGGGTGATGGACCTCTGGAGGCAGGAGTTGAAGTTGTCCACCCAGGCATTGTTCATGAGGTGAACACTCAGCACTCTTTTTAGTTTGATATAAATGGTGGATCAGTTTATGTGTTTGTCTTAGCATGTGCACATATGTTAAGAGGAAGTGGTTTAACAAGTTATGTCAAGTACTTTGTTAAAATGTTTAACATAAGCCAGAAAAAAAAAAAAACAAACCCACCCAAAACCCAAAAAGGAGGATTTTAAAAATTATATTTCATCATAACAAGAATAAAACTGCACAAGAATGAACCAAGAACTGGCTCTCCTCACATAATCAGTTCGCATTGAAGCATGACAGATTTGAATCACGTAACATGAAACTGTCCAGTGTAGCATGAATGTTGTTTGAGAGTTGGACTAGCTATGAAGTATGAATGTTTGTAAACTAGAAAACTATATTTAATACTTTGGTGGGTTTTGGTGTGGGTGGGTGTTTTGTTTTTCCCCCCCCCCCCCTTAGCAGATCCCAAGTCCTGCTAAGAAAGTGCCAAGAATCCCTGCAACAACAGAATCTGAAGGCGTTACTTTTGCCATTTCCAGTGGGGAACATTAAGATACCTCTGTGAGGTGGGGAATGAAAAAAGGTGTGAGGGTAGGGCGAGAGAGAAAGGATTGCAGTAGTACTTCATTGGAGCATGGAAAAACCGTTAAAACTCCTTGAAAAGATTTGTCATGATATGATGTGCTGGTACTCATAGTATTTTGAGAACACTAAAATCATGAATATACTGGAGATGGAGGAACTTGCCAGGGACTTTGTGGATTCCTTAACATGTCTGAGTTTAATTGTTGCATAGTAACTGTGATCTATTATAAGGTCTTTGTAGAAAAAAAAAAAAGTATAATCTTCTTGATTTTTCCATGTAAAATGACTTGAAAGCTACACTGTTAACTTTTCTGCTTGTACTCAAAAGTGGGTGGCAAAGTAGTCCAAGCTTTTAATGTTAAGGTTCTCAGTGCCTTGATAGTAAGTAGTCAGTCTTCTGAATACTGCACTTGTCTTTCCCTTTCTCGCCTTCCCTTTCTTCTCCCACTCTACGTCCCATCATGCCATTACTTTGGGAAAGGTATAGAAAGAAACAAGTAACACTTACTACTAGAATAGAATCTCTCTCCCCTGTCAAAATGACTGAATCAAAAATGGATAGACTGACAGGTGTGGGGTTTTTTTCCAAGAAACTGACTTACTGCATTAGTTACTAACATCCATGTTACTTGTCTTATACCTGCGTTATAAATCACAGCAGCCTGGGAGGAAAGAGGAACAAGAAGGGGGGTAGTAGGTTTTTTTTCTTCTAAAGAACAAAAAGGGTATATTTCTTGGGTTCATTAATTTGGCACCTTTCAGGATTGTTTAACTGTAATAGTAGTATTTAAGGCAGCAGAATTTTCAAATAAAGCTTCTGGATATTATGGAGCTGTTTTAATTGGCAAACTGAGGAAGGGAGGAAGATCACTTTGCCTTGGAACCCTAGCCTCTTGCTATTCTTTATATAATGTGTTTCTAAGAGACTATTTCTAACTTTGAATTTGGCTTGTACTTTCAAGTCCTTCTCACTATTGGTAATGTTGTAGGAGTGGGGTCTTTCCCCCCCCCCCATGCAAACTACAAGTTATCCATTTTGCAAGTGGTAGTGCCCTGGTTTTGCAGAATTTGCAGTTGTTTAGATCATCGACTGGTTTCTGCTTAAATTTAGTCAAAACTGTCCTGGTTTGCAGTGGTAAAGTTGTGTTAAGCTAGGGTAAAACTTATCAAGAAATTGGCTGTTACACACCTGTTCTGAGAATCTCCCAAGCATGTTAAGTGCAATACTGTTTAGTTTTTAGTAAAGACCACATCCACAAATGATCTCTTACCTGTTTTACTTGAGTTCTTGCACTGCTATACCAAGTTTCTGGAACAAAGGGCAAACAAATTCATGAGAGCTCTGCATTTGAGTGTTTCAGTGTGACTTGAGAAATACAAAGGAGATAAGGCACTTTTTTGTCTATTCAAAAATTACAAAAAATGTAACACTAAAGCTTGTGAAAAGTTAATAAAACCTTTGTTAAATGTGCAAAGTAGAAAGCCTGCAGTGCAATTTATAAAATAGAACACAGCTTGGATGTGTGCTTCGTCCTGCTGTAAGAATGGATTCCTCTCCTCAAGTCTTGTTCTTTGAGGTCTGGATGGGGCATGATAGGAACGCATTCCAGTGCCCTTTTCTTCTGTATTTGGTGCAAAACAATTCTGTAGATCCCTGTTATTGATCTGTGTGTGTCTCTTCCCTGGTTATTTTGAATGTGGTGTCTGTGATTCCCAGATCTTCCAGAATATTTTTCACTTCAATTTCTTCCTCTTTGAGTGTACTGGTCTCTGATAAGTACTTTGGATCCAGCTTAAATGGCTGAAAAGTTTTGGGGTACTGTATCCCTTAATCCATTCACTGTTCATAAAAAGTTTGACAGTATCATTTGGTTGGTACTGGCTCAAGGACTCCTTCTATCAGTTTCTGGCAAGTTGGAGAGACAGGGACACAAACTTGTCCCTTCAAGAATGTACTTTTTCAGTTTGACCACTGTATCTGCCTGAAATGGCATGATACCTGTCATCATAAAGTATAACAGGGTACCAAGTGTCCAACATAGTTTTCATCTTGGAAGAGTTTAGGGGCAGCATAAGGAGGGGAGCCACAGAAAATATTTAAAGTTTAACCTCTCTTATTGTGCTGAATCCAAAGTCTCCCACCTTAACACAGGTGTTACTGGTGTAGAATACATTTTGTTCTTTTAAGTCCTGGTCAATAATAATAATCACATGCTGTAGAAAAAGAGGAAAATTTGGTATTAGCTTGTTCACAAGGATGTTCTCAAGTGACTACCCCTAATTGATTAATTACCACATGAGAGAAAGGGAATTACCTTGGACAAAGTCAGAAATAAGCATTGCAATAAAATTGAAAAGTTAAAGTATTTAAACAAATTTAACTTAATTCTCTACTGGTACAAAAATAGAGTAGACCAAGAAAGAGGAAGATGCTGTTTTTTATAAGAATAGCAGTCTCTTGTTAAGTTAAAATAAACTATATTCATTAAGCAGATTTGCAATGGCATCATCAGACTAGATATCTTCATGTGCAAAATCTGTGTATTTTATCAGTTAAGAACACCTGCTTTTGCAATTACTACATTTCTGTGATGTAAGTAACAAAAATAATTTATTTCTAATTAAATCTATTTTTGTATGTATTGTAAGCTTGTGGACTCATGAAGTAAAAGCTTTTAGTTTGCCAAGACCATGAAGTGAATATAATCACATATAAAGTAAGAAAGTTACTACAATTCTGTTGTGTGATCTAATGTCCTATGAAGAATTGGTGGTGGCAGGAGAAAAGGACCACAGCCTTGTGGTATTTCACATCCTTGCAGGACACCAAGTTTAGTGGTGTCTTCAAGTTTTAGAAATCTAATGTAACTTACACTTTTTCCTTTAAAATGGCAGTAGTAGTCAAGGACTCAAACTGAATTTGCTCTACTTAGTAGAGGTATATCTGTCATGATTAAGTAAGGGTTTAGCTTAATCTTTAAAATAACTCTGAGGAATGAATGTGTTTGAGCATTCTCTACCCTACCATTTGATGTAACAAGGTGTATGTGTACCTGGAGGCAACAAGGAAATCCTTTGGCACCCTAAGACTTTTAAACTGAACAAGAACAGTCAGGGATCTTCTGTCTTCACGTGGATTGACAGCAGTGAGATGGTGTTTAAGTAGCCTGGATTTGATAGCTTAGCAAAAATAAAATGTTTTTACAGAAGTCTGTGTATGAGCAAAGAGGTTGGCCAGCTTGGTAGTCTAGGTTTAATGCTAAAAAATAGATGTGATCTTGAAATGCAAGTTCCAGTAGCTCCTGAATATCTGTCCTGTGGAAAAGGTGTTGAAGCTAATCCCAGAGTTGCCTAGATTGGAAAAGACCTTTAAGATCAAGTACAATCATTAACCTAACACTGACAAGTCCCTGACTAAACTATGTCCCTAAGCACTATGTCTACACTATTCTTAAATACCTCCAAGGCTGAGGAGTCCACCACTACCCTGGGCAACCTCTTCCCATGCCTGTTAACTCTTTCAGTAAAGAAATTATTCCTAATATCCAATCTAAACTTCACTTGGCACAACTTGAAGCCATTTCTTCTTGTATTTGGTTGAAGAGACTGATTCCTACCTCTCTACATCCTCCTTTCAGGTAGTTGTAGAGAGCAATAAGGTCTCCCCTGAGACTGCTTTTCTCTAGGCTAAACAACCCCAGTTCCCTCAGCCACTCCTCATAAGACTTGTTCTCCAGCCCCTTCACCAGCTTCATTGCCCTTCTCTGGACACATTCCAGCACCTCTGTGTACTTCTTGTAGTGAGGGGCCCAAAACTGAACGCAGTACTCGAGGTGCGGCCTCACCAGTGCTGAGTACAGGGGTAAGATAATTTCCCTGGTCCTACTGGCCACACTATTCCTGATACGGGCCAGGATGTTGTTGGCCTTCTTGGCTACCCAGGCACACTGCTGACTCATGTTCAGCAAGCTATCAATCAGCACCCCCAGGTCCCTCTCTGCTGAGCAGCTCTCCAGCCACTCCTCCCCGAAGCCTGTAGTGCTGCCAGGGGTTGTTGGGGCCAAAGTGCAAAACCCAGACAGCTTGGTGTCATCTGAAAACTTACTGAGGGTGCACTCGATCGCCTCGTCCAAATTATGTTAAACAGGACTGGCCCCAATGCTGAGCCCTGGGGAACATGACTTGTGATTGGCATCCAACTGGATTTAACTCCATTCACCACTACTCTGGGCTCGATCATCCAGCCAGTTTTTTACCCAGCAAAGTACATGCCCATCTAAGCCATGAGCAGCCAGTTTCTGCAGGACAATGCTGTGGGAAATGATGTCAAAGGATTTACTAAAGTCTAGAGAGACAACATCCACAGCCTTTCCCTCATCCACTAAGCAGGTGACCATGTTGTAGAAGGAGATCTGCCTTTCATAAACCCATGCTAACTGGGCCTGATCATTTGGCTGTTCTGCATGTACTGCATGATAGCATGCAAGATGTTCTGCTCCATCAGTTTTCCCGAATCCATCGCTTCCTGTAATGCACTGCTTATAGGACATCTGAGCATTTTGTCAAAATACATAAAAAAATCATACTGTTTACATATACCACGAGCAGTTTGTAATGTAGTTTCTAAATATCTGACCTGGGAATACCCTTGTGTGATACTTTAACTTAGCTGGCAGCCAAACAAGACACAGCCACTTGCAGCCCGCCCCCTTTGCCCCCCACCCAGGGAATCGGGGAGAGAATTGGAGGGGTAAAGGTAAGGAGACTTGTAGGTTGAGATAAGAACAATTTAATAATTGGAGTAAAAATAAAATAAAAATAATAATAATAAGAGTAATAATGCTAACAACTATATATATGTATGAGTGATGCAGAGTACAATTGCTCACCACCTGCTGATAACGGTCCTGGAGGAGTGAAAAGGAACCCCGAAACCGAAATTGCAATACCGGAAATGTGAGCCCGAGTGATTCCCGAGAGAATCCCCCCCTTTCCGGTCAGCCCCGGTTAATATACTGAACATGACGTAATATGCTATGGAATATTCTTATTGGCACATCCAACTGTCAGTTCTGGGTTTTATGCTCTACTGCACTTTTCTTCTCCACTCCCCCCTTCCAGTCCTCTCTTCTTGGCAACTGCCCAAGCACAGTGTCCTTGTAGTTATCAACATTGTTCTCATAACAATCCCCACTGAAACCAAAACACAGTGCTTTCTAGCTACTAAGAAGAAAATTAACCCTATCCTAGCAAAAACCAGGACACCTTGCTTTTGACTTTCAGAGCCTGAGGCTGTTATGCATCATATGAGAATATGAGCTGCTGGAAGGCACCCTGAGCTGACTTTAACAAATAATAGTTTTACTTCTCAGACTTGCAGAACAGTCTTCCTGTGTTTTTATGCTGTTGTTTCAAGTAGCTGTAGTTACTATGTAAGGTTCAGAGGAGATGGTCCTGGAAGTAGTTAATTGCCCTTTTCTGTGGTGGGTTGACCCTGGCTGGATGCCAGATGCCCACCAAAGCCCACTCTATCACTCCCCCTCCTCAAATGGGCAGGGGGAGAAAAATATAACAAAAAGCTCGTGGGTGGAGATAAGGACAGAGAGAGATCACTCACCAGTTACTGGCACGGGCAAAACAGACTCGACCTGGGGGAAAAAATAAATTTAATTTATTACCAATCAAAATCAGAGGATAGTGAGAAGTAAAACCAAATCTTAAAACACCTCCCCCATCCCTCTCTTCTTCCCGGGCTTAATCTCTTTCCCGATTTCCACCTCCTCCCTGCAGCAGCACAGGGGGACAGGGAATGGGGTTGGGGTCAGTTCATCACACGGTGTTTCTGCCGCTCCTTCCTCCTCAGGGGGAGGACTCCTTCCCCCGCACCAGCGTGGGGTCCCTCTCACCGGAGACAGTCCTCCACGAACAACTTCTCCAATGTGAGTCCTTCCCATGACTGACAGCTCTTCACGAGCTGCTCCAGCCTGGGTCCATTCCATGGTGTGCAGTCCTTCAGGAAGGGACTGCTCCAGCGCAGGTCCCCCACGGGGTCACAAGTCCTGCCAGCAAACCTGCTCCGGCGTGGGCTCCTCTCTCCACAGGCCACAGGTCCTGACAGGAACCTGCTCCAGCGCGGGCTTCCTGCGGGGTCACAGCCTCCTTCGGGCATCCACCTGCTCCGGCGTGGGGTCCTCCACGGGCTACAGGTGGTCATCTGCTCCACCATGGACCTCCATGGGCTGCAGGGGGACAGCCTGCCTCACCATGGTCTTCACCACAGGCTGCAGGGGAATCTCTGCTCTGACGCCTGGAGCACCTCCTCCCCCTCCTTCTTCACCAACCTTGGTGTCTGTGGAGTTCTCTTACATCTTCTCACTCCTCTCTCCAGCTGCAAAGTGTGCAGCTTTTTTTTCCCTCTCTTCCCTTTTTTTTTCTTAGTTATGTTCTCCCAGAGGCGTTACTGATGGGCTCGGCCTTGGCCAGCGGCGGGTCCGTTCTTGTAGCCGGCTGGCATTGGCTGTGTCGGGTCAGACATGGGGGAAGCTTCTGGCAGCTTCTCTCACAGAAGCCACCCCCATGTCCTCCCCCGGCTGCTACCAAAACCTTGCCATGCAAACCCAATACAATATGGATATTTGGGCTCTACACAAATAGCATCATCCTAAATCCAGATGCAATACTGAAGACTAGGCAAGGGGAAGTGACTTGCTGGGTGTTAACTTCACAGATTTGTTCCCAAGCAAGGATTGGGAATTAACAGTCTTAAGTGCTATTCTCCCACATTCACTAATAAGCAAGCTGGATGTTTGCAATACCTAACTAGTTTCTTCTCTGGAACACTTTATTCTAATGGAAGAGTGATTGATTCTTTATTTTAAAATAGCTGGAGGAAAGAAATTAAACTTTGTTAGCTGGTGCCTACACCAACTTAAAGCAGACCAGGAGAATGCTGGTGCTAAAAGGATGGTTCCACCTACCAGATGTTCCCAGTTCAGTCTCCTCCCAAAAGCTGTCAACAGAGAGACAGTAACTCAAGGTAGATGTGAAAGCTCTCTTAAATACCTTTAAGATAGCTCTTCTTTAGCTGTTTTGCTTTTCAGAATCATGGGCCTGAAATCTTAGTAACAGTAAACCTACTAGTTGAAAATTAAGATACATCCACAAAATCTGCTATAGTGAGGAGCAACACACCTGTGGAAGAGCAACTTACCATTGTGCTTCACAGCGGACACAATCTGAGAAGATTGTTTTACACTGTTTTTAGCAGCTTCCTTTCTGTACTGATTTTAGTGAAGAGCTCCCCATCTTCTGCATACTCCATCACCAGGTGCAGTTTTGAGAGTGTTTCCACCACTTCATACAGTCTGATGATATTTGAGTGGTGCAGTTTTTCTATGCTGGATATTTCATGAGATAGCAAATGTTTAATCTTCTGATCTTAGCTTTGTCTTGTCCAAAATCTTAATTGCAACTTTCTCATGAAAGGCATTTATCTTTTCAAGTGTTAATGCAATAGGTACGAAATTGTAATACTATTTATTTATAACAATGCTTGGTTATAGAAGTGCAATAAAATTTCACCTCTGATCAGTATAAGCTAAGCTGCATAGGCCTACTTTCATAAACACCCACGTTCCTTTCTGTCTCCAGCATCCTATTCACTGCTGATGTAGCTAAAGGCTGGTAGAGTGCTGCAAGGGCTAATTGAATCATTAGATGTCTTAGTGTGCTCCACTGCTGTCAAGCTAATACGTGTCTGATGGCCACAGTTACAGCACATACTGTCATCCCTGAGGGAAAACAAGAACAGTTTCTATTATTGCCAGACAGAGGCAGAAGAAACAAGATAGATGAAGACAGGTTCTTAGGTATACCTATAGCTGAAGTGTTTGCTGCAGTTACCCAGCCTTTTTAGTTCTTCCTAGAAGTAGCATGTAGGGTGCTTTTCTCTACTTATAAAAAGAAAAATAACTGTTAGTTTACCATAACCTTCTACCCTGGTTTGTACCAAAGCTCATTTTCCTGCACCTGCTCAGCCCGTAACTATATCCTATATCCCCTGTCCCAGCTTTTTACATTAATGAACCCCCTGCAAATGAGTCAGTAAAGCAGGCATAACATTTCTCAACAAAATGACTGTGACCAAATAAAAGCCTCATCCATACTAGTAAAATTTGCTATGAAACAAAGTAAGCCTTGCTTAACTCTGGCTGTGGGCAGGAGCATGCCTAGCCAGGTTGCCCTGGGGGTTTAGCATCTATTGCCCTGCAGCCCATGAGCTGGGGCAGGGAAGGAGGCAGATGGACAGGATGAGTTGTAGGAGGGGAGGCACAACACTGGGTTGTTTTTTGTTGTTGTTTTTTTGGTATTGTGTGTTTGTTTGTGGGTTCTTCCTGGGTTGTGTTGTGTGTGAGTTGTTGGTTTTTTTTGTTTCCCCTAAACCATGGGAGTGCTTGAGCCATAGGGCAAGATGTGTTAATTCCCCAAAGTGCAGAGACTAATTTTTCTTGTAATAGCTGCCATCTAGAGAAAATGTTTCTAGTTGCTTTAAAGACTAATCAAAACCTAAGCATTTATCTGTGACTCTGCCTATAGATTCACATAACAACAAAAAAAGGCACATACAACCTACATGTGTATTTAAAGTCCAGATTGCATCTTTCTTTGCAAAGAGGTCCATTTGTATACATATAGAACTAGGGTGCTCAGCACGCAGGTGACCCACACAGTGCTGCATACCTTTGGTTAGGGAATGAATTCTAAGCTTTACTTGAGAAATTCCCACTTCCTATTTCTTCTCTGATTCGATAGAAGCCAATTCTCTTTCCCAGGGTTAATTCTTTCACCACTTTGTCATTCTGGGACATAGCTTGCATTAGTTTCTCCAATGGGATCAGCCTGTACTGCCTGCCCTCTTCATCTCCATAGCCCTCCAGGCGCCCACAGTCCCCTTTCATGTCCTCACAATGCCACTGGGCATAGTGATCTTTTCAAAGACCTCTGCCATTCACATATCTTGTTATCAGTCTGCAGGGTAATCACATCCCCATTTAACAAGATGTTCCAATAAGGAGTTTAAATTAAATAATTCTATATGAATATGCAATCCTGCACATAATGGACATTGTGACAAACTTAGTAAAAAAAGCATCTTACAGAAAGTCCAAGGATTAGTTTGGAAATTACTTCAAAAACTGATCTGGCATATTTATATATTTCAGTTCTGTTCAAAATCAGAGATAAAACTGGAAGCTGTTTACATCCATCTCTTACTAACTTAATCTACAAGGTAAGAGGCTTTGCAATTAAAACTATAAACTTTGTGCACAAAAGCAGTGAGTTGCTCACAGTCTATGCAGCATATTTGATGCATGCAAAATATTTGACACAAATTTTCAGGCTTTAGCTTGATGCTTTGAAAACTAACTTGATAGATAAAGGTCAAAACAAATAGCTGATTAATTGCTCTGAATAATCCAGATGCTTCCAGTTAATTTTGAACAGCTGACCTTAAGAGTGTAATTCTCCTTGATTCTGGTACTGATGTGCGGAAAAAGACTCCACAACCTGTAAAGTTGTAAAGTAGGTATGTTTATTCAGCGCTGGGCGCACGGGGGATCGCTCCACCACAAACGTGCGCGCCTTAAGGCAGTTAGTTCTCTATATTTAAGGTACATTCCTATACATAGTCATTAGCTAATGCAAAACACCTATACATATGCATGACCTTTCCCCGCTTCGTATTAAAATTAGGTCTCCTCCCCTTTGCACCTGCGCAGAGCTTTGTGGTGGTGGTCGTTGAGGGTCTTAGAGGGAAATCTTCATCGCAACCGATAGTTACCCCCCCCTCCTCATCGTCACCTGTAGTTAACCTCTTGATTTCGCTCATGCGCACTTTCTTTCTGGACCTGGGCCCAGGCTTCTTCCTAGTTATCTTTGCTCATCAGTTTTAAATTGGTTGGAGCTCCGTGATAAATCACCCACAAGGTCCATCCTTGGCAAGTAGGGAGTTGGGAGCTCTGTGATAAACTGTCCAGGCCTACCCCTGGCAGGTTGGGCTTCGTGATAAATTGTCCAGAGGGTCAGTCCTTGTTAGGTCAAGATAAGGGAACTAAGAAGTTAGAAATGCTAACGCTTGAAATTTAAAGAGACAAGCTGAAAAACACCAAATGCCCATTATCATTCCCCCCTTTTTCTTTCAAACTAGTAAATTCTTTTACTTCCTACTTTCCTAAAATACTTATTTGATTCTAATTCCTGTCGGAGATGATTTTTCTTCCAGTCACTGTATGAGTTACCTGTGTTAAAACAGCAGTAAAAGGCACACTTCATCATTGCACAAAGTACACAAAACAAAAAGATAGCTCCAAGGGTTGTTACAAGCAGTTGCTTGAGCCATAGTAAATTCGGCAACCAAGAAGTTAGTTTATCCCACAACTCATGGAACCCCCAGGAGGTATCGTCCTGGGCTACCTGATGTAAAATCCTAGTCTTCTTCCAAATCGTCTGCAGGTCACTAGTGACTCTGCCATTATTGTCTATATACGTGCAGCAGCTGCTGTTGACTATGGTGCACACTCCTCCTTGGGAGGCCAGGAGTAGATCTAAGGCCATGCGGTTTTGTAAAACTACTTTGGATAAGCTGTTTACTTCCTCCTGGATGGCTCCTAAGGCATCTGCGGTGTTGTTTGCAATTTCTTCTAATACCGCAGATAGGTTCACCAAGGTCTTTTCCAATTCACTTACCCCCAACCATGGGATAAACCATCGGGCAAAGCTGTGGAAACCGGACCCTCGTTCCACAAGGGGATTTCGTAGGTTCCGTTTTTGTAAATTTAGAAGAATGGACCCCAACCATCCCCTACGTTTTAATTCAAAGTGAACGGTCATATTAGGGACTATTACCCCTAACGCACATTGTCCTTTCCATTTGTCAGGAAGAACCTTACGTGCTGTGTCATTGCAAAGCCAGTACCACCCTTTCCCTTCGGGGACTGGCCATGCCGAGGTCCCTTTATACCCACTTGGGGCCATCTTTATCGTTTGATTACAGAAAGAGTAGTTTCCTACAAAAGTTGTGTCTCCACACAGAGAGCCATCCGGATCCGAGAAAGTTATTCTGTTGGAACTACACCTTGAGTAACAACGTGCATAGGGTTGCATTTCACCAATAGGACCAGCAGGACAGGTGATTGGTATGGGATCATCCAGGGTTGTGGTCCAAGTGGTATTAGCCCAATATTTCCTGAAGCTCACCTTACTGTCGGGTAATGGAATCCCGATTAGCGAAATTGTTTTTCTCCCGTTCTCAGGGAGTCTAGTGCATATCCAGCAGTCAGTCTTATTAAGGGTCGTTGAAATATTCTGCACCAACCTCGTGTGTAAGTTTTCATTCCACCCAATTGTATCAGTCATAAGAGCCAGAACAGTAACCGACCAGAGAGCTGTTGGGTGGTTGTTCATGGCACCTTAGGTGCTTTCTTTATCCTAGTGTGGTGTATCCAAGAGCTCTGTTCCTTGATCCGAACAGCAGTAAAAGTAGTCAGGAGAACTTGGTATGGTCCTTCCCACTTTGGTTCGAGAGAATTTTCTGAAAGAGATCTAACATATACATAATCTCCAGGTTTAGTGTTATGTACAGGTGCATCCAGTCCCCTCGCCTGCGTCACATTAATTTGTTTATTTACAATCATTAAGTTTTTATGAATTTGTCTGACATACTCTCCAAGGGCCTCTTCCTTAAATTGATCTGAATCCACCGGGTCCATTGCCCGAACTGTGTATGGCCGACCAAACACTATTTCAAAAGGACTGAGTCCTTCCTTCGTTCTCTGTTTGGTTCGTATACGGAGTAGGGCAATGGGCAAAGCTTGTGGCCATGGCAAACGTGCCTCTTGTCCCAGTTTTACAATTTGCAGTTTAATTTGGTGAATCATCTTTTCCACTTGTCCACTGGACTGTGGGTTATATGGTATGTGTAACTGCCAATCAATATCTAATACAGAACTTACTTGTTGTACAGTTTTAGCCACAAAGTGTGGGCCCCGATCCGAGGAGATGGCTGCAGGGACCCCGAAGCGAGGTATTATGTCTTGTAGCAGCACTTTTGTAACTTCTCGGGCTTTGTTTGTGCGACAGGGGAAAGCCTCTGGCCATCCAGAAAAGGTGTCTGTTAGTACTAATAGGTACTTGTATCCCCCCTTTTTCGGCAATTCTGTGAAATCAATTTGCCATTGCTGACCAGGATAATGTCCCTTACTGATTTGGCCTAACACCTTTCTAGTTATTTTAGGATTAGCTGTAAGACATACCTCACATTGCCGAGTTACCTGTTCTACCGTGGTGTACAACTTCCTTGCTATACACTCTTGTATTAATTTCTGATATAACGCTTCAGTTCCCCAATGTGTTTTGCTATGCTCTGTTTGAACAAAAGCCCAAAGTAAGTTAGTGGGAATTATTAATTTACCTTCTGGTGTTTTGGCCCATCCCTTCCCTTCCCTAGAACCTGAAAGATCCGAGATTAACTTTAAATCTTCCTTACTATACCTGGGCTCAGGTTCTTCTTTTTCAATTGTTAGTTTACCATCAGGTATCAGGACCAACTCCTTTGCCTCTTTGCCTTCCTTGGCCACTCTCTTTGCCGTCTCGTCTGCCAATCGATTTCCTTTGTCTTGATCCGTGTTTCCTTTCTGGTGCGCTTTACAATGCATGATTGCCACTTTTTCTGGCTTCTGGACTGTGTCCAAAAGTGTAAGAATTTCTCTTGCATGTTTGATCCCTTTACCCTGCGCAGAAAGCAAACCTCTTTCCCTCCAAATTGCTCCATGTGCATGTACAACTCCGAAGGCATATTTGGAATCTGTCCAGATGTTTGCTTTTTTGCCTTTGGAAAGTTCTAAAGCTCTGGTTAATGCTATTATCTCTGCCTTCTGGGCTGAGGTATTACTGGGCAAGGCACTTGCCTCTATTACCTCCATTGTCGTAGTGACAGCATAACCGGCCTTTCGCTCCCCCTGGAGTACATAGCTGCTTCCATCAGTATACCATTCATGATCGGCGTCCTCCAAAGGTTCTTCTTTCAGGTCTGGTCGACTGGAATAAGTGATCTCAATGGTCTCGAGGCAGTCATGCTCTACTGGCTCTCCGTCATGACCCTGGAGAAAAGAAGCTGGATTGACAACATTAGTGACTCTTATTTCTACATCGTCCTGTTCCACCAGGACTGCTTGATATTTAAGGAATCTCTGTGGGGAGAGCCAATGCCCCCCTTTTGCTTCCAGCACTGTTGAGACAGTATGGGAGACTAGGACTGTTATCTTTTGGCCCATGGTAAATTTGCGAGCCTCCTGAATGTTGACGGCTACTGCAGCTACGGCCCTTAAACATCCCGGCCACCCTCTGCTTACCACATCCAGCTGTTTGGAAAAATAGGCCACTGCTCTTCGATAAGGTCCAATCATTTGAGCCAGAACTCCGAGTGCTATTCCTTTGTTCTCATGGGAGTACAGCATGAATGGTTTTGTGACATCTGGTAATCCTAGGGCTGGTGCTCTCGTTAGCTCCTTCTTCAGAGCGTGGAAGGCCTGCTTAGCCTCTCCATCCCAACACAGTTTCAGGTTATTGGTTTTCAATAGTTCGTATAGGGGTTTAACAAACAGACCATAATTATAAATCCACAGTCTGCACCAACCTGTCATTCCCAGAAATGTCCGGAGTTCCTTAACAGTGGATGGTAGCGTAGTTGAACAAATAGCTTCTTTTCTTTCGTGTCCCAGAACTCGCTGTCCAGCCGATAGCTCATATCCTAAATAAACGACTTGTCGTTGAACCATCTGTGCCTTCTGTGGAGAGACTCGATAACCATTAAGTCCCAGAAAATTTAGCATGCTTACAGTCCATTCAATGCATTCCAGTTCTGTTTGATTTGCAATCAATATGTCATCCACATATTGCAACACCTTTCCTTTTCCCTCCGGGCTGTTCCACTGTTCTAATTCTTTTGCCAATTGATTTCCAAAAATAGTGGGACTATTCTTGAAACCCTGGGGTAGGACTGTCCAAGTTAATTGAGTTTTTCGTCCGGTTTCTGGGTTTTCCCATTCAAAGGCAAACAAATGCTGACTTTCGAGGGCCAGAGGCAGGCAAAAGAAAGCGTCTTTCAGATCCAAGACGGTAAACCATTCTAGGTCTGGTGTCAATTGTGTTAGCAATGTATAAGGGTTTGCTACCACTGGATACAAATCTTCAGTAATTTTGTTAATTGCTCTCAGGTCTTGAACTAGCCTGTATCCCCCCGCTGGTTTCTTTACCGGTAATATAGGTGTATTATAGGCCGATTCGCACTCCTTTAGTATTCCGTACTTTACAAATTTTTGCACAATTGGAGATATACCTTCTAAGTCTGCCCGCCTCAAAGGGTATTGTTTTATCCTTATGGGCTGTGCACCTTCCTTTAGGGCTATCGTTACCGGTAAAGCCTTCCTAGACCTGCCTGGCTGGTCCACTTCCCAGACTTGGGGGTATACCCTGTTTTCTATCTGAGCCTTTATTTCTTCTCTTGGTTCTTTTCGTTCGGGTTCTAAAAGGGCAAGACTTAAAACTTCAATCAATTGCTCATCCCCTACTTTAAATTCAATTTTTCCTTTATCAAATCTAATTTCTGCTCTCAAGGCTTCCAATAGATCTCTTCCCAATAGTGACTTGGGTGCCTTGGGCATATATAAGAATTTATGTATTCCCCATGCTTTCCCCAATTTATATTCAAGTGGTTTAAAGAAATATGCCTTTTCTGTTTGGCCAGTAGCCCCTATTACAGAAACAAAATCCTTGTCTAAAGGTAATAGAGTTTGGTTTAATACAGAAAATGTGGCCCCTGTGTCTACCAAAAACTCCACTTGTTTTTCACTTTTCCCTAGCCCCATTATAACCAGTGGGTCCGCTAGGGTGGACTTTCCCGGTTCCCCCTAATCTGCTTGGGCAGATGCTTGTATTCTCTTAACTGGGTGTCTCTTTGGGCATTCATTTTTCCAGTGTCCTTTCTGTTTACATAGAGCACATTGATCTCTACCCAACCTGGGTGGTCCTCGCTTAGGCTTTCTCCTCTCCTCCTCTCTCAGTACTGCCACAATACGTTTTGTTTGTTTGTGGCCCTCTTCCCTATTATTGAACACTCTCCACGCTTCATCTAACAACACTTCTAGGTTCCGACTTTCTGTGGGGCGCAGTCTTTGGAGCTTGCGCCTAATATCATCAGTACATTGTCCCAAAAACAGATTGACTAGTTGTTGTATTCCTACTTCAGATTCTGGGTCTAGAGACGTACAACGACGCATGGTATCCCTCAATCGGTCCAGGAATTCAGATGGTGATTCTGAAAGTCCTTGCCTAACAGCAAATAGGGTTGACCAATTTATGGCCCTGGGGATAGCCCTCCCTATTCCCTTCGATATCCATTCTTGATAAGCTTTTAGTCTCTCTTGATGCACTGACTTATTAGGATCCCATTTCGGGTCCTGGAGGGGTAAATAATCTTTTACATCCCCCCCCGTAATTTTATAATGGTCTTCTGCCAAATCCCCTGCAGTTTTTAGAATTAGCTGTCTTTCGGTTTCAGTCACACTTTCCAATAGTAATTGTATGTCGTTCCAATCAGGATTATGTTGCTTTACAAGGTACTGGAAATATTTAGCCACACCCATCGGATCACTCCGATAATTTGTGGTCATCTTTTTCCAGTTTTCTAGATCGATTGTGGAGAAGGGTACTCTGATTAGCATGGTCCCTCCGTCCGGTGCTACGGCCTCCCGCAGCGGTGCTTGTAAAATGGCTTTTTGTCGTGTGTGGGAGGACACTGGACTGTCAGGGGGGCTAGGGGTTGGGCTTCCCTTTATACTTCCATCTCGTTCCTGTGACCGAGGGGGAGGCTTGAACAAGTCGGTTAGGTCTTGTTCTGAAGGTTGTCGGACTTTAGTGGGTTTTGTACACCTCTGACCAATACTACAGGCTGAGCAGCATCGCTTCAGTTTACCTTTAAATGCTTTATTATTTTCCCGTTCAAGGGCGAGTACCATAGAGTCTATCGGTGGCTGTAACCCACAGTCTCTCTGCCATTCAGGGTGGTTACGTAAAGTAAAAAACATATCTGCGTATGATACCTCGTCCCATTTTCCCTCTCTCCTCAGAAAAAGCATTAACTGTAACAGAACATTATAATTTAGAGTTCCGTTACAGGGCCACTTTTCCTCATTATCTAACTTATAAAGGGGCCACCACTGGTTACAATATTTTATCAAAGTCTTCTTATTCTCTGTTCCTTGCCCCCCCGTGATATCTTTCCAATGTGCAAGTACACATCCTAGCGGGCTCTTTCTGAGGATTCCCCCGTGAGTATTACCCATTCTTATTTTGCCTCCTCTTTCTTAACTCTTTCCTTTCCACAGACCAACTTTAATCTCCACAGCCCGACACTGCAAACTTTCTTCCACAGACCAACTTTGATCTCCACAGCCCGACACTGCAAACTTCCTTCCACAGACCAACTTTGATCTCCACAGCCCGACACTGCAAACACTCCACTTCTCTTTTCTCGGACAAACAGTACCACTTCTTACACCTTATACTCTCAATCAAGCCTGCCGCCTCCGATAACCCAAACTAACGAAACAGCAATCCTCTACTATCCTCTACCGTATATTTTAGGCTTTTTACACCAAAGGCACAATACAGTTGCTCCCTTTATACAGACATCCACAAAATAGTGCAATAGAAATTATTATCACGATCGTGACTATGAGCAGAATTATTTCAGCTGAAAACATCAGGCGCTTCGTTCCTTCACCGGCCGTGCCCCTCGCGGGGAGACGGAACCGCGGTTAGAAGAACTCCACACTCGCTTCGTGACTATGTCACGTCTCAGTCACACACCAAACGCACACACATAGATACGGACAAGACACTTTTAGCATCAAATACCCAGGCAACAGTTATTTTAGTTAACACTTCCTCCCCTCCCGCAGCTGCAAATATTAACCAGGTGTTCAAAAGGTTCCGCTCCAAAAGAAAGTGGGAAGCTCCGCTTTACCCTTCTCCTGCTTCTTATACAGTCATTAGCAGGTCCTTCCTGGCAAGCAGCAGCCTAGTAGCCCCCCTTTCTAGCGGTATCCCTGGGTTCGCTCGATCTACGCCCAAGATCGCTAGCGGCCGCCCCTCGGTCAGCGAACCCCCCAACCATTCAGGGTACCCCCCACCATACGGGACTGTGCTGTACGCCAGACGTCTCTGCACGATTTACCAGCAGCCCGACCAAGCGTACGACTTACTGGCCCCACTCCGTGTTAAACATACCGTTTGTCCGCGGCAACAGATGGTCGTTGTCTGCTCCTGCCGTGAGCGGCTGGGAGCGGAGTTCCTCCGAGGAAAGGCTCGGGGCGCGCCTAGGATGTCCGCTCCTCAGTCGATCCGGCAGCCGAGCAGAACGTATCCCATCTGGGGTGCCAAAATGATGTGCGGAAAAAGACTCCACAACCTGTAAAGTTGTAAAGTAGGTATGTTTATTCAGCGCTGGGCGCACGGGGGATCGCTCCACCACAAACGTGCGCGCCTTAAGGCAGTTAGTTCTCTATATTTAAGGTACATTCCTATACATAGTCATTAGCTAATGCAAAACACCTATACATATGCATGACCTTTCCCCGCTTCGTATTAAAATTAGGTCTCCTCCCCTTTGCACCTGCGCAGAGCTTTGTGGTGGTGGTCGTTGAGGGTCTTAGAGGGAAATCTTCATCGCAACCGATAGTTACCCCCCCCTCCTCATCGTCACCTGTAGTTAACCTCTTGATTTCGCTCATGCGCACTTTCTTTCTGGACCTGGGCCCAGGCTTCTTCCTAGTTATCTTTGCTCATCAGTTTTAAATTGGTTGGAGCTCCGTGATAAATCACCCACAAGGTCCATCCTTGGCAAGTAGGGAGTTGGGAGCTCTGTGATAAACTGTCCAGGCCTACCCCTGGCAGGTTGGGCTTCGTGATAAATTGTCCAGAGGGTCAGTCCTTGTTAGGTCAAGATAAGGGAACTAAGAAGTTAGAAATGCTAACGCTTGAAATTTAAAGAGACAAGCTGAAAAACACCAAATGCCCATTATCAGGTACCAGTCCAAGAGCTGAATGTAGATTTTTGCCTTTAATTCAGTGAGTGAGCTTGTCACTGTGCCTCAAAACCTTGCTGTAAAAAGTTTGTTGCCCCTCTGTTTCCTTCCCATAATGGGTTTAACAAAGCAACTGATCCTGGAAGATGACAGGAAAAGCATATTCTGTGCACCAGGCAAAAGAAATGCTGTGCCCCAGTATCCCTGCAGTCACATGGCAGGACAATACAGGATTAAGTACCTGCAGTGTCATGTTAACCCTCCTTTATTCAGATAAGCTTGCTTAATTTTGCCAGATGCATGGTGTTCCTAAGCAGACAGATTAAGAACGTCATTACAACCTTCACATAAGAGCCATATGCTTCACTAAACAACAGTACACCACATACCATTTCACCGATTTAATTCTATTTGGCAGCACAAATGAAGTCCTTATTCTAAATAGACAAGCAATCATCTTTAAAACAGTACAGTGGGGTTTTTTTTTCTTTACTTTTCTTCTTTAACCATGAAAAATAGGAGTTGATTAGCAACTGCTAATCATGCAGCTGCATGCCTGAGGGTGATGAGCTGGGCACAAAAACTCTGAGATAGTGCAGGTGGTGGCAATGATCACCTCCCCTGCTCTCAGCCTACAGCACCACCTGACTGACAAACCTGGGAGACACCTCACTGCTGTTGTGTACAGATTCAATAGACTGAGTGGGAGAGAATTAGACCAGTAACTCGAGGTCTAGAGCTTAGGGAAGGTAGACAATTCACCTAAGGTGCCACACTAGAAGAAGGCATGTGACAGAGGAGCTGTACGCTTGTGGAGGGTTGACCCTGGCTGGATGCCAGATGCCCACTCTATCACTCCCCCTCCTCAACTGGACAGGGGGGAGAAAAATATAACTAAAAGCTCGTGGGTGGAGATAAGGACGGAGAGAGATCACTCACCAGTTACTGGCACGGGCAAAACAGACTCGACTTGGGGAAAAAAAAGAATTTTAATTTATTACCAATCAGACAAGAGGATAATGAGAAATAAAACCAAATCTTAAAACACCTCCCCGACCTCTCCCTTCTTTCTGGGCTTAACTTCTCTCCCGATTTCAACCTCCTCCCTTGCAGCCGTACAGGGGGGACAGGGAATGGGGTTGGGGTCAGTTCATCACATGTTTCTGCAGCTTCTTCCTCCTCAGGGGGAGGACTCCTTCTCCCGCACCAGCGTGGGGTCCCTCTCACGAGAGACAGTCCTCCACCAACTTCTCCAACGTGAGTCCTTCCCATGACTGACAGTTCTTCACGAACTGCTCCAGCGCGGGTCCCCCACGAGGTCACAAGTCCTGCCAGCAAACCTGCTCCAGTGTGGGCTCCGCTTTCCACAGGGCCACAGGTCCTGACAGGAACAGACTGCTCCAGTGCGGGCTTCCCACGGGGTCACAGCCTTTTTCAGGCATCCACCTGCTCTGGCGTGGGGTCCTCCACGGGCTACAGGTGGTCATCTGCTCCACCATGGATCTCTATGGACTGCAGGAAGACAGCCTGCCTCACCATGGTCTTCACCACAGGCTGCAGGGGAATCTCTGCTCCAGTGCCTGGAGCACCTCCTCCCCCTCCTTCTTCACGGACCTTGGTGTCTGCAAGGGTTGTTTCTATCATATCTTCTTACTCCTCTCTCTCGAGCTGCTTTTTTTTTCCTCTTCCCTTTTTTTTCTTAATTCTGTTCTCCCAGAGGCGTTACTGATTGGCTCGGCCTTGGCAAGCAGTGGGTCCATCTTGTAGCCGGCTGGCATTGGCTGTGTCGGACATGGGGGAAGCTTCTGGCAGCTTCTCACAGAAGCCACCCCTATGCCCACCCTCCCCACTGCTACCAGAACCTTGCCATGCAAAACCAATACAACTCTGAACCCCAGTCTCCTGCATGACCAAGAGGAGGAGAGGCCAAAGGCACCACAGAAGGGCAAAGAAAAGTCACTTGGCAACGTATTTCATTAAATGACAAGAAGTGTTTGACTGCTTCTACAAAGAGGCGGAGGCAACAGACCCAGCATCTGGGAAGCTGCTCCTTGTCCTGAGACACATGTGAGTGATTTTGGCCTCTGTGACCTGGGAGAAGCAGAGAGCCTGGCTTCTCCTCACCCTCAAGGTACAGAAGGATCTGTCACCTCTCCCCATCACTTCTCTGAGCCAGGGATGCTTCTTACTGTGCGTTCTGCAAACTTACAGCTGACAGTTTATAACTAGAATGGAGGGAGAATGTATTTGTTTCATGACACCTTTGAACTCTTAGAATCATAGAATCATTATGGTTGGAAAAGACCTCTAAGATCATCAAATTCAACTGTCAACCCAACACTTCCATGCCCACTAAACCATGTCCCTAAGCGCCACATCTACACGTCTTTTAAATACCTCCAGGGATGGTGACTCAACCACTTCCCTGGGCAGCCTGTTCCAATGCCTGATAACCCTTTTGGTAAAGAATTTTTTCCTTATATCCAATCTAAACCTCCCTTAGTGCAACTTGAAGCCAGTTCTTGTCCTATCACTTGTTACTTGGGAGAAGAGACTGACCCCCACCGCTCTACACCCTCCTTTCAGGTAGTTGTAGAGAGTGATAAGATCTCCCCTGAGGCTGCTTTTCTCTAGGCTAAACAACCCCAGTTCCCTCAGCTGCTCCTCATAAGATTTGTTCTCCAGCCCCTTCACCAGCTTCATTGCCCTTCTCTGTACACATTCCAGCACCTCTGTGTACTTCTTGTAGTGAGGGGCCCAAAACTGAACACAGTTTTTGAGGTGCAGCCTCACCAGTTCCAAGTACAGGGGCACAATCACTTCCCTACTCCTGCTGGCCACGCTATTGCTGATAAAGGCCAGGATGCCGTTGGCCTTCTTGGCCACGCTGCTGGCTCATATTCAGCCAGCTGTCAACCAGCACCCCCAGATCCTTTTCTGCTGGGCAGCTTTCCAGCCACTCCTCCTCAAGCCTGTAGCATTGCATGGGGTTGTTGTGACCCAGGTGCAGGACCTGGCACTTGGCCTCGTTAAACCTCATACAATTGGCCTCGGCCCATCAATCCAGCCTGTCCAGATCCCTTTGCAGAGCCTTCCTACTCTCAAGCAGAGCAACACTCCCGCCCAGCTTGGTGTCATCTGCAAACTTCCTGAGGATGCACTCGATCCCCTCATCTAGATCATTAATAAAGATATTAAACAAGACTAGCCCCAAAACTGAGCCCTGGGGAACACCGCTGGTGATGGACCACCAACTGGATTTAACACCATTCACCACAATTCTCTGGGCTCCGCCATGCAGCCAGTGTTTTACCCAGTGAAGAGTATGCCTGTCTAAGCTTTGAGCCACCAGCTTCTCTAGGAGAACACTGTGGGAGATAGTGTCAAAGGCCTTGCTACAGTCCAGGTAGACAACATCCACAGCCTTACCCTCATCCACTAGATGGGTCACCTGATCACAGAAGGAGATCAAGTTGGTCAAGCAGGACCTGCCTTTCATGAACCCATGTTGGCTGGGACTGATTCCCTTGTTATCCTGCACATGCTATGTGAGCACACTCAAGATGAACCATGATATTCCCAGGTACCGAGGTCAGGCTGACAGGCCTGTAGTTCCCTGGATCCTCCTTCTGACCCTTCTTGTAGGTGGGCGTCACATTGGCAAGCCTCCAGTCTTCTGGGACCTCCTCTGTTAGCCAGGACTGCTGATAAATGATGGAGAGTGGCTTGACAAGTTCCTCCGCCAGCTCCCTCAGTACTCTTGGATGGATCCTGTTTGGCCCCATAGACTTGTGAGTATCCAGGTGGCATAGCAGGTCATAAACAGCTTCCTCCTGGATGAGGGGTTTATTCTGCTTCTCCATCCCTGTCTTTCAGCTCTGGAGGCTGCATACCCTGAGGATAACTGGTCTGACTATTAAAGACTGAGGCAAAGAAGGCATTAAGTACCTCAGCCTTTTCCTCATCCTTGGTGGCAATGTTGTCCTCTGAATCCAATAAAGGATGGAGATTCTCCTTGCCTCACTTTTTGTTGTTAATGTATTTGTAAAAACATTTGTGATAGTTTAACTCAGCTGGCAGCCAACCAAGACACAGCCCCCCCTCCCCCCCCCCCCCCCCCCGCCCCCTTCCCCCTTCCCCCACCACCCAGAGAATCAGGGAGAGAATTGGAGGGGTAAACGTAAGGAGACTTGTAGGTTGAGATAAGAACAACTTAATAATTAGAGTAAAATAAAATTAAAATAGTAATAATAACCATAATAATAATGATAACAACTATATATATAAATATGAGTGATGCATAGTGCAATTGCTCACCACCTGCTGATCCCGGAGGAGTGAAAAGAACCCCGAAACAGAAATTGCAATCCCAGAAGAGCGAGAGCTTGAGTGAAAGCCAGAGAAAATCACCCCTTCTCTCCAGTCAGCCCTGGTTAATATACTGGCATGACAGGATATGATATGGAATATTTCATTGGCACATCCAAATGCCAGTTCTGGGTTTTGCTATTCACTGCACTTCTCCCTCCCAGTCCTAATGCAGCTGTGAATCAGCCAAACACGGTGGCCTTGAGCTCCAGCAGCAACTAATAACATTAGTACTGTTATCAACATTCTTCTCATAACAAGTCTTACACTGAAACTAAAACACAGCTAGTCTACCTACTAAGAAGAAAATTAGCTCTATCCTAGCAAAACCAGGACAGTATCCACCCCCTATTCCATACCATTTACATCATGCTCAGGTTTCTCTACATATATATACATATACACACATATACACACAAATATAATTCCCTTACTTTATGGACCATTTTCTTCAGAATGTTTATTGAGTTCACTTAGTCCATAACCTTGGGTTCTGTCTGTCATGACAGTCTTTCAAGGCAGAAGAGATGATGTGGAATTGGCACGGTCAATGGAGTAGGTGACATTGTACACAGCAGGAGGATGGTGTGTAGTCTCTGTTGCATGCTGCATCTGGAACTCATAGCTGGCATATCTAGCACAGTCCATGCTCAGGGTCTGTGGGTTGAAGATGGTGATCTTGAAGAAGTCATTGGGCAGCAGCTCTGGTTCCATTGGAGTTCCTTCTTCATTAACCTGGGGAAATTCTTAATATAAAGCCATTAGTATAATACACAACAACCATAGCAATGATTATATGCAATTCATCGGCTGTTTTCACCTAACATCAAATTCTCTTGAGGCACACATTGGACTTCCCCATATTTCTGCATCACCCACCAAGTGCACCCAGGTCCTTGAGCAAAAGTAATCCCATGAATGGGTTTGCCTTTACCCGAGGCAGGAATAACCCAGACTGTTTTTCCCAGCATATTTTTAATGAGAACCACAGGGACTCTATCCCCTTCCACAGTACGTAAAAGTCTTGATTGGGCAGGGCCAGCTCGGTTGGCAGATCCTCTGGTGTTGACTGACCAGGTGGCTTTTGCTAAATGTGTGTCCCAATGTTTGAAAGTTCCACCACCCATTGCTCTCAGTGTGGTTTTCAGCAGCCCATTGCATCGTTCGACTTTCCCGGAGGCTGGTGCATGACAGGGGATGTGGTACACCCACCCAATGCCATGTTCTTTGGCCCAGGTGTCTATGAGATTTTTTCGGAAATGAGTCCCATTGTCTGACTCAATTCTGTCTGGGGTGCCATGTCGCCACAAGACCTGCTTTTCAAGGCCTAGAATAGTGTTCTGGGTAGTAGCCTGGGCCACAGCGTATGTCTCCAACCACTTGGTGGTTGCTTCCACCATGGTGAGCACATAAAGATTGCCACTGCGGGTTTGTGGGAGTGTGATACAGTCAACCTGCCAGGCCTCCCCATATTTATATTTTAACCATCATCCTCCATACCAGAGAGGTTTTAACCTCTTGGCTTGCTTAATCACAGCACATGTTTCACAGTCATGAATAACCTGTGCAATAATGTCCATGGTTAAGTCCACCCCTCGATCACAAGCCCATCTATACGTTGCATCTCTTCCTTGATGGCCTGAGGCATCATGGGCCCAGCGGGCTAAAAATTTTTCACCCTTCTGTTGCCAGTCCAGGTGTACTTGAGACACTTTGACCTTAGCAGCCTTGTCCACCTGTTGGTTGTTTTGATGTTCTTCAGTGGCTTGACTATTGGGCACATGAGCATCTACATGAGGTTGTGGTGGGTTGACCTTGCCTGAATGCCAGATACCCACCAAAACCCATTCTATCACTCCCCCGCTTCAACTGAACAGAGGGGAGAAAAATATAACAAAAGGCTCGTTGATAGAGATAAGGACAGAGAGAGATCACTCACCATTTACTGACATGGGCAAAACGAGTTTTAATTTATTACCAATCAGACAAGAGGATAATGAGAAATAAAACCAAATCTTAAAACACCTCCCCCCACTCCTCCCTTCTTCCTGGGCTTAACTTCTCTCATGATTTCCACCTCCTCCCTGCCAGCGTCACAGGGGGGACAGGGAATGGGAGTTGTGGTCAGAGGCGTTACTGATGGGCTCGGCCTTGGCCAGCAGCAGGTCCATCTTGGAGCCAGCTGGCATTGGCTGTGTTGCACATGGAGGAAGCTTCTGGCAGCCTCTCACAGAAGCCACCCCTATGCCCCCCATCCCGCTACCAAAACCTTGCCATGCAAACTCAATACAGATGTATCTTTACAACCAGTCTCTAGCCGAGCAGCAAGGTCTTGCCATAATTCAGCAGCCCAGATGGGTTTGCCTCTGTGCTGCCAGTTGCTCTGTTTCCATTGCTGTAACCACCCCCACAGGGCATTTGCCACCATCCATGAGTCAGTACAGAGGTAGAGCACTGACCATTTCTGTTGCTCAGCAATGTCCAAGGCCAGCTGGATGGCTTTCACCTCTGCAAACTGACTCGATTCACCTTTTCCTTCAGCAGCCTCTGCGACTCATTGGGTGGGACTTCACACAGCAGCTTTCCACCTTTTATGTTTTCCTACAATACGACAGGACCCATCAGTGAACTTGGCATATTGTTTCTCATTATCTGGTAATTCATCATATGGCGGAGCCTCTTCAGCACATGTCACCTCTTCCTCTGGTGACATTTCAAAATTTTTGCCTTCTGGCCAGTTCATGATCACTTTGAGAATTCCTGGGCAATTGGGGCTTCCTATTCGAGCTCGCTTCCCTAGAGAAAATTCCCAGCTGCTTGGCTTCTCTACCCACTAACTCCATGCTACTGGCCCCATTATCCCAGCGTCTGAGCAGCCACGTAATGCGGTACTCGCCTTGGTAACGGGTGAAATCTTTTCGTATATCCCACAGCTCACTCAGGGTTAGAGATCAGGTGGTTATTGTACCGTCTCCACTTCCATCTCCCCTTCCCTCCTCCTCTTCCTCCTTTGGAAGATCATAAGCTTGATTTTCTTCATCCCTCTGTAAATGTACTGACTTTCGTGTCCACGTCTTCTTCCGTACAGGGGCAACTGATACTGGCACATTTTGGTTCTCTAGTTCATCTGTAGTGCTTCTTGATGGGGTTGGAGTAGCTGCAGTGTCTGTCACAGGGCTTGGAGTAGCCACATTGCCTGCTGTAGGGGTTGGAGAGGCTGCAGTGTCTATTGCCAAGGTTGAAGCAACTGGAGTAGCCACAGTATCAGTCACAGAGCTTGAGATAACTGTAGCAGGTGCCAGGGCAACTCCAGCAGCGGATGGGGTGATCCTCCTAAGTAGTCTGACATGCATTTAAACCTGGCATACATTCAGAAGAACTAGCAGCACGATTATGCTGGTTTGATTATCCCAAGAATATCCAAAATTCTCAAAAACTTTTGTAACTGAGAGCAGGAAATTGAATGAAGATGTTCCCCCTCCCAAACAGAAAAGAACACTGGTGTCATTGGTAAGAACAATCACCAGATAGCTCCTGCAATGTGGAGATGGAGCCACTTCTGCTGCTTTGGTCTGTGTGCCACCTGCCATCACTGAATACAGGTACAAAATTGGTCTCACTACCCATCTTTTTATCGTACTAACAACCATCACTGTACCACACAGCAGAACAGTACCCCTACCTGTTGCAATGGAGGGAAGACCCGGATAGCTTCGTTCATTGATTACACACGTGCTCCTTATATACAGTGGCTAATCAAGCTCATGCATATTCCCAAAGACCCACACTGATTGGTTTATTAATTTTCCTGGGAACTTTCTCTTTGTTATAACAGGTGGTTTTGCTCTGTTCACGTCTAAAGGACGTCAACAGGATACTCCTTACTTTGCGGTTACCAGCTTAAAGCTACTCCCTTCTTTTTCCCAGCTTATTTTTCTGAAGTTATTTGAAATCTCAAGTGCAAGTAAGTATCCTGGAGACTTCTGTTAATTTACCCTGACTTATGTCAAGGGCCTAAGCTGACTTACCCTCTCTGCTAAGCCTCTGATTGTACAACATCTCTAGTGCTCTACAACAATTCCCCCTTTTTCTTTTTGTACAATCAAGGCTGTAGCAGTGACACTCTGTACTCCTTTAATTACACATCTATAAGCAATTTTTTACTATAATTAGAGCTAAAAATATAATGCCTAAAAAGCGTACACTCTCTTTAATTAAAATTAAAAGCTAAAGCGACAGGTTGCCAAAAAGAAATGTTAACCATGCATCAAATGGGTTTATGTTCTTGATAATCTTCTGAGTGTGGTCTTTTAACCATTGCAATTTTGCATGTATAGATTCTCTGTAATTTGACAAATTAAAACAGCACAAAAAATAATAGAGGGGGGAAGAGGGGGGGGGAATTCACCGCTGACCCTGACATATCAGCACCTACACCAGATGTGTGCGGTGCTCTGCCAGCTCTTATTCTACCAGCTGCAGTGGATCTATGTGGCCTTTGTCACGTAGCCAGCTCTCCACAATTCCCCCGTTTTTATTATTTTGAGCTAAAAAGATGTTTTGGGTAAGTTGCTCTACACGTTTGGTTATACAAGAAAATAATATACGTGCTACAATGCAAAGCAAGATTATAATACCGAGCCATCTAAGACCTTCTTTTTACTTCTGACTAATTATATTAGAATTTTCTTATCTTGTTTCTCTATTCTGTTTTTTCACTAAAAGTCAGGAATTAATTGCTCAAGGCCGAAACCGCCTGCATCTTGGGCTCTTAAAGGGCCAACAATTCCCCGTTTTTGTACCACAAAGGCGTTGTCCACCATCTTCTGCAGGGCCCTTTGCAGACACGATAGCAAACAAGGCACTAATAAAAGGATTACCAAAATTACAAATAGCATCTTAAATCCTGACTTTAATAGTCAAGAGATCCATTCTTGTAAAAACCACTCGCTTAACCAATCATCACTATTTACCCTCAACTGTTTGACATTTTCCTTTAACCTTCTAATGGCCATATGAATTGATTCTGAGTGGTCTGATAGATTCATACAGCACATGCCTTCAGATTCCTCACAAACATGTCCCTTGTGCTAACAAATAAAAATCAATTGCTGCTCTATTTTGCAATGTTGCATGTCTAATGCTATCAGTGTCTACTAACATCTATGTGAGAATTTGTGATGTGAGATTTGTTTATTTAACCATCCAACAACCTAGCTTTTTCACATCTCCTAATGCTTTTCCTGCTGCAACGTTAGGGGAAAACAACACAGTTGGAACCATGGCAGCAGTGTCCCAAAACTGTATCTGATCGTTACATTTTTCAGCAAAATAAGAAACACTTCTCTTGTGTTGAGTGTTGTTGTGGTTCTGTAAGAGATGTGTTTAAATGTGAGATTATAAAAACAGATCTAAAAGCTAGCATAGCATTTTTATAGTGCTTGAAATTGTTATTTGGCCATGTCTGATTATGTAGCTGCTAAATTTGTGTTTCATTAAATGTGATAATGCTGTCAATACTTACATATCCTAAAAAGCTTTCAAAGTTATACAAAGGCACTTTTATAAGGCAGGTTCTAAAAGGATCCTTGGGCATAGCCAGTGAAAGCCACAGTGATTCTTGCTTCCTTATATTAGCAAAAGTTACCCACATGTTTTGTCTAGGTACTACAGCTTAAGGTCTTAAAACAACACTAATTAACTAAAATCTTAATGCAGTAATAACTATAAACTTAAGACTTCTTGTCTTCCAACCAGAGGTGTATCCACTTCACTGAAATCCACCGTGTTCCAGAATCTATAATGACACAGGCATAGCCCCTACCTAAAGCCATCAGTTCTATGGGACTTTCTCATGCAATAGTGATGACTTTGTATCTATCGCTGATTCTTTAAACTTTTTAAATTCTCATTTAGTGTTTGTTTAGTTCCCATTTAATTTCCGTTTACACATTAAACAATCACAAAGAAAAATTACCTTTACAACATTGAACTATAACCTCTCATTCGTTCAAGCAACACAGACAGTCATACAAACAGGAAGGATCCTTCACTCCTCTCACTCACTCACTCACACCATAAAATATGCCAATCATACAATAGTCAGATTCTCGTGCAATGCAAACTATAAACCATTAACCATTTGCTACAGGTCCACACCAAGCAGTGTAACTTAATCCATAATTTTAGAGGGTCTGGAATGCAGGTTGATCTCATTTGAGAAAGCCGTGGAGTTTCTCATGATGAAACAAAATCAATAAGGGGAGCTGAGTCTTCTGGATGCTCTGTCTCTTGGTAAAACCTGGGCAGCAGCAGAGCAGCCGCTCTCTGGTCGCGGCCTGCGGTGGTTGAAGCTGCAGGGGAAGGGGAGGGGGGGTCTTGCTTTGCGTTGTAGCACGTATATTATTTTCTTGTATAACCAAACGTGTAGAGCAACTTACCCAAAACATCTTTTTAGCTCAAATTAATAAAAATGGGGGAAATTGTGGGAAACTGTTGGCAGAGCACCACACACATCTGGTGTAGGTGCTGATATGTCAGGGTCAGCGGTGAGTTCCCCCCCCCTTTTCACCCTCTATTATTTTTTGTGTTGTTTTAATTTGTCAAATTACAGAGAATCTATACATGCAAAATTGCAATGGTTACAAGACCACACTCAGAAGATTTTCAAGAACATAAACCTGTTTGATGCATGATTAACATTTCTTTTTGGCAATTTAGCTTTTAACTTTAATTAAAGAGAGTGTATGCTTTTTAGGCATTATATTTTTAGCTCTAATTACAGTAAAAATTGCTTATAGATGTATAATGAAAGGAGTACAGAGTGTCACTGCTACAGCCCTGATTGTACAAAAAGAAAAAGGGGGAATTGTAAAACACTGAGATATTGTACAATCAGAGGCTGCAGTAAGCCAGCTTAGGCCCTTGACATAAGTCAGGGTAAATTATAAACAACTTTAACTAAGCTGGGAAAAAGAAGGGAGTAGCTGGGAGCTGATAACCGTAAAGTGAGGAGTATCCTGTTGACGTCCTCGGGACGTGAACAGCAATAGCACCTGTTATAACAAAGAGAAAGTTCCCAGGATAATTAATGAGCCAATCAGTGTGGGTCTTTGGGAATATGCATGAGCTTAATTAGCTGCTGTATATAAGGAGCATATATGTAATCAGTAAACAGAAGCCTGCTGATCATTGCTGATTGAGCTGTCCGGGTTTTCACTCCATCGTGACATACAACCATGGAAGACAACTGAAATAGAATCAACTCTGAATTTCCTTGCTGTTGTGGTTTTACGTCAGAACATTCAAGTTATAACATCTTAGTGTCTTTTTTTTTCCTGAAGGGAAGAAGAGGGAAGAATTCATAATGAAATTGTAAAAATGCTACTAAAAATCCCTATCTTGGATGCAATATACTGCTTTAGGAGCTACTGTGTCATTGCACAATATAAGTGGCTTATTAATCGCTGAATTGTTGGTGTAGCAGAATGTATTTATCATTGTGGATGTGTTTTGAAAATTGGTATTTTAAAACCTGCCTGTATTCCATAACAAGCCACAGTTTTGTGTATTTCAAACACTAATATCCTTACCCAAAGTACTAAATGTACAGTTATAGTGGCCAATTTAAAATCTCTGCCTCTGCTGCTTCAGTTTTCAAAATGAGACTTGGTTCAGAGTTTTCATTCTTTACATTACCCTAAAACAGAACTATTTCTGAAGCATAAAAAATTCTTAATAACAACAACAACAACAACAACAACAACAACAACAACAACAACAATAATAATAATAATAATAATAATAATAATAATAATAATAATAATATGGGGTTGGTTTTGTTTTGCTGATTCATTTCTGACTTGAAATATAATCCATGTCACAAAACAAAAAAAAATCTCTCCCCAGGAGAAGTCCCTGCTAGTTGAGATTTTTTTTTTTTTTTCAAAACCAAGTTTCATGCTTACAGTATCTTTATAGTCATGTTATACACCCTTGAAAATAAAGGTTCACATTGAAAATGGCGACAGGCCCTTAATTATAAAGGTGTTAACTGGTGACACTATTTTTCATCAGAAAAGAAAATTAAAAGTTAAAAGCCCCACAAAAATTCATAGCTTATACTGAAAGTTTGATTCATGCTCATTTTGTTAATTTAAAAATACTCTTTGGAAACTGTGTAAACTCCTGCAGAAAACTTAGTGATACATCTTTTCCTGTTAAAATAAAGATAATTCATATTCACCTCTACCCCATGCTATGTTCTACTACTAATATACACTTCATTACCTGCTTATGTCACCATCTAACACATATCTTTACATCTTTACATTCTTCTACATATAGTGTCCAGGGCTTATTTTTCACCAAACAGAATTTGATAACTATTACACTTCGGAATTTTTGCTTGAGGAATTTTATTTTTATTTTTCTTTTATTTATTTTTTTTTTACTCTCCCTTGTCTTCCAACCAGAGGCATATCCACTTCATTGAAACCCACTGTGTTCCAGAATCTGTAACGACACAAGCATAGCCCCTACCCCAAGTTGTCAGTTCTCTGGGACTTTCTCATACAATAGTGATGACTTCGTATTTATCTCTGATTATTTAAACTTTTAAAATTCTCGTTTAGTGTCTGTTTAGTTCCCATTTCATTTCCGTTTACACATTAAACAACCACAAAGAAAAATTACCTTTACAACATTGAATTATAACCTCTCATTCGTTCGTCTCCGTAGACTCTGCACCCGCCCTGCAGTCAGGCTGCGTCCCTCAAGCAACACAGACACTCAGTCACACAAACGGGAAGGGCTCTTCACTCCTCTCACTCACTCACTCACTCACACCACAAAATATGCCAATCAAACAATAGTCAGATTCTCGTGAAATGCAAACTATAAACCATTAACCATTTGCCACAGATCCACACCAAGCAGTGCAACTTAAACCATAATTTTAGAGGGTCTGGAATGTAGGTTGATCTCATTTGAGGAAGCCGTGGAGGTTCCCATGATGAAGCAAAATCAGTAAGTGGAGCTGAGTCTCCTGGATGTTCTGTCTCTTGGTAAAACCTGGGCTGCGGGCAGCGGCGGAGTGGCCGCTCTCCGGACGAGGAATGCGGTGGTTGAATCTGCAGGGGAAGAGGCGGGGGGGAGCTCCCCTCACCTCAGCCAGCCCAGGTGCGGCGGTGCGGGCCAGGCCTCTGTCCCCCCGCCCGCCTCTGTGTTGTTTCCATGGCCAAAAATGCTTGCATCGGTGTTAAAAGCAGCGTCATCCCCCAGGCCAGCGCCATCTTGCTTGGCCGCGCATCTCCTGCTGCTCCCCCGCCGGGCCCTCGCGGCCGCCATCGCCACGGGGGGGGGAAAGGGGGAAAAGCGGAAAACGCGATGGGCCGCTGCGATGGAGCAATAGGGAACTCGGCAGACATTTGATCCTCCGTAGAATGGTATCCGGAGGTGGGGGTGGTGAAAAACTCGGTCGCTCCGACACGTCCCTCCGAGCCACCGCCGCTGATGTCGCAATCGGGAGTCCAGTTAAATGCTTCAGGTTAAACGCCATATCTCGCTTTTCCAAAATCATTTAAGTAATGAGAGGGTTACCTCTTTATCCATGGTCGATGTCGTTCGCCCTCTCTTGGCACCGGCTGCAATTTTTGCCCGCTTTGTGCCGCAAGTCCTTAAGTCCAGGGAGTTCCTTCCCACAGACAATCCCTGGGTGCTCCGCTTTTCTAAAAAGCATTTGAGCGAATCATACACCGCTTGTCTATTTACCCAGTCGTCAGCGCGCTGTTGCAGCCTTCAAGACCTCGGCGGTGCGTTCGGCAGGACCCTCTATAGGTGCTTCTAGGGCTCGGAGGTACCAGCCTCTTACAGCCTCCCCCACTGCAAACGGACCGATGTAGAACTCCGTGCGTCGTGACCGCAGGATGCCCTCTGTAGGGTCCGATCCTCGCCCTCTTTAGGGTCCCTGTTTGGGCACCATTTGTCGCGACGGAGGAAAGACCCGGATAGCTCAATATGAGTGATCAGCAAGCTTCGTTCATTGATTACACACGTGCTCCTTATATACAGTGGCTAATCAAGCTCATGCATATTCCCAAAGACCCACACTGATTGGTTTATTAATTTTCCTGGGAACTTTCTCTTTGTTATAACAGGTGCTATTGCTCTGTTCACGTCCCAAGGATGTCAACAGGATACTCCTCACTTTGTGGTTACCAACTGAAAGCTTATTTTGCTGAAGTTATTTGAAATCTCAAGGGCAAGTAAGTATCCTGGAGACTTCTGTTAATTTACCCTGACTTATGTCAAGGGCATAAGCTGACTTACCCTCTCTGCTAAGCCTCTGATTGTACAACATCTCTAGTGCTCTACAACACCTAGCCTCAAACCAACACCTAGGGACAGTGAAAAATATAAACGGCATGTAAGGTGCCACCTCACAGAACTCAAAGAACAACTCGGCAATCCAGTACAACAACATTCCGATCACTGACAACCAAGTCATCATAACAAATGCTTATTGCAGATTCTTTCTAACACACTTTGGTCAGAACTGTCGTTATCTCAACCTTTCGTGCCCCACATTGGGCGCCAAAAAGACTGTGATAGTTTAACTTAGCTGGCAGCCAAACAAGACACAGCCACTCGCAGCCTTCCCCCCCTGCCCCCTTCCCCCAGGGAATCGGGGAGAGAACTGGAAAGGTAAAGGTCAGGAGACTTGTTGGTTGAGATAAGAACAATTTGATAATTAGAGTAAAATAAAATTAAAATGATAATAATAATAACAATTATAACAACTATATATATATATATATGAGTGATGTAGAGTACAATTGCTCACCACCCGCTGATAACGATTCTGAGACTATTAACGAACCAGGTTTCGGTAGATCTCCTGGCCCTGAGGCACAAGTGATTGTTTTATATCAGCTGAATAAGGGGAGTTTCAGTTTCTTTGATAGGTGGATTAAATTTGGGATTTACAAAAGGTTGCTCCATCTTAGATATTGACCAAGCCATATCAAGTTTCCTCTATTCCATGCAGAGATTAGGGTCTTGTTTGGAAGTAAAACACACCATTCAAGGTCCTAGTGAGTGAAATAGTTTGCTTCAAAATAGTCAGGCTTCATTAAGGGGTCAAACAAGAAACCCCAGGGGTACCTGGAGCAAGGAGCTTGTCTATCAACAGGCTCAAAAGCGATATTAGTGACAGGGAGTTTTCCCGAGAAAACTTTAATCAAAGGATTTGATTCATCCATTCTATCGTTGTGGCCCCATGGAGAGAGGAGCCCACACTGGAGCAGACCCTTCCTGAAGGACTGCACATCATGGAAAGGACCCAGGCTGGAGCAGTTAGTGAAGAACTGTTGTTCATAGGAAGGACTCACGTTGGAGAAGTTGGTGGAGGACTGTCTCCCATGAGAGGGACCCCACGCTGGTGCGGGGGAAGGAGTCCTCCCCCTGAGGAGGAAGGAGCAGCAGAAACAACATGTGATGAACTGACCCCAACCCCATTCCCTGTCCCCCTGTGCTGCTGGGGGAGAGGAGGTGGAAATCAGGAGAGAAGTTAAGCCTGGGAAGAAGGGAGAGGTGGGGGGAGGTGTTTTAAGATTTGTTTTTATTTCTCATTATCCTCTTGTCTGATTGGTAATAAATGAAATTTGTTTTTTCCCCCCAAGTCGAGTCTGTTTTTCCCGTGCCAGTAACTGGTGAGTGATCTCTCTCCATCCTTATCTCGACCCGTGAGCCTTTCGTTATATTTTTCTCCCCCCTGCCTAGTTGAGGAGGGTGGTGATAGAGTGGCTTGGTGGGCATCTGGAATTCAGGCAAGGTCAACCCACCACAAACCTTTTTTTGTTGTTGGGTTTTTTTTGTTTTGTTTTGTGGTTTGTTTTTTTTTTTCTGAAATATTTGAAGCTCTACATGGGGCCACTGGTCCTGGCACACCTGTTGCACCTGAGCTTGGCCATTATCTCATTCCTGCTTGCTGCGCTGAGTCACTTCCCTAGCCTCTTTCCAAAGATACAAGTCAGAATACGGTTCCAAATCCTCCCTCTCCCCCGGAACAACTGATCCTCTCATGGGGGGCCCTCCGTGAGCTGATGTGAAGTCCCATTGAGGTTCCAGAGGGAGTGCCGTAGGCTGAGTTGTTCCTGAATTGTTTGCTTTAGAATCTTGCACTTTCTTGTTGGACTTGTGCAACCCCCTTTGTTTATATAACTTCCATAATTTAGGGGTTGAAATACCATCGATTTCCCCACAATACACACCATCCTTTAACAAAGCCGCACACATTTTCTTTAAAGAAATCCTATTTTCAGTATTTTTAGGATTATCTTGGGTGTTTTGATTGCCTGCACTTCCTCAGGGGCCCCATTCCCCAAGATTGCCTAATTGCTGTATTTTATCAATTGCTTCAACAAGGGGATTCCCTGTCTCATTAATCAACAAAGTCAAAATCACATTTTTATAGGCTGATGATATTTCTGATGATAACAGATAAAGCATTCTGCATCACGGTGTCAGCATCCCCTATAAAGATAGCTGCTTTCATTCCTTCCTCCTTTAATCGTTGTATACAGTCTCACAAAGTATAGCACTGATGTTTGGATCCCGGCCAATCGTTTTCTGTAGGGTATTTGGTCTGGCATCCCTGAGTGTCCAAGGCTAACAAATTTGAATTTAGAACATTACTCTGAAATGCATCTTGGACTAAGGAATCCAAACTCAAAACCAAAAACTTTTTAGAATTATCTTCCTCCAGATTAACCCCTGATGCTCCCTGCTCCTGCAAACGTACCATCCAGGAGAGCAACAGCTCCCCTGGTTTCTGTTTAAATTGCTCGATAATGTCATTAATCTCATGTTGAGTAAAATCCTCTAATGTATCCTTTCTTACTCCCTGTCCATTAATATCAAATTCCATCTTCCGCCTTACTGCTGGCGGCACTTCTACAGGCTCGTCTGAGGAGCCAGCCTCATCTGAGTCCATAGAATCTCAAATATCTCCGTCCCACTTATCAGGATCCCACTGCACACCTACTTTTGCAATCATCGCATGCACTTTCTTATGATTCACCTGTCCCCTTCGTTTCTTATATTTATACTGAGCAACCTGTACTGTAGCTTTTTCAGCCAGTCTGATAAGTATCCAACGTATCGGCAAGCAACTTGTTTTAGCACTGCAACATTACAATTTGATTCTGTAAATCACACATTCGTCACTCCTTACAGGAGTGTTCTAACTTTTCTTATACCATAGAACCCATACTGCAGCTTTTTTGGCTACAGTCTGTTAAGTATTCAACTTATTAGCAAACAACTTGTTTTGGCACTGTAATATTACAATTTGATTCTGAAAATCACACATTTGTTGCTCTATATGAGAGAGTTCTAACAACTGCTCTTTTTGTTGGTGCTGCTTCTGATATGCCATTAACAAAATCCACTGCCATCTTCCCAAACACACAGTTTATTTTTATTTTTCAAGAGGCAATTTTTGTATACATTTCAACACATCTAGCAGTTCGGATTTTTTCAATCGCCTCTCCCACAGTTTGCACGGTCCTCCCACTGTTGCTCATTCAAGAGCCAACAAACTGTAAGGGGGATCTTCTCATCCAGGTACCTCATACAAAACCACACTTCTTTGTTTTAATTTAAAAAGCATCATTTTGAATTGTCTGTGACACCAAATGTTTTGCCCAATATTTTACCAATTAACGGGGGTCAACAGAAAGGACACCGGCATCAACCAAAAGAGTAAGCTCATTTTACTGATTATCTTAAAACAATACAGAAAAGAAATAATGCACTGAGCAATTAGAATAAGCTTAGCATATTGCTAAGCAAAACCACTAAGTTAGGCAATGCATCTAATCATTACTATATAAAGTTAGCAATAGTGATTAAGAAAGAAAGTGTACTGGTTTTTAGCTGAAACAGAGCTGGGTTTCTTTTTCAGTAGTTAAAATAGTGCTACTTTCTGTTTTTCAGCCTGGGACTTGTTATAAGAGACACTGATAACATCCCAGTGTTTGCATTTTTGTCACTGGAAGTGAAGGACTTTGTGTTCTGTTAGTCCACAAGCACAAGATTTAAGGGGGAGAAGAATATTTAAATTAATAAACTTGGATATGCCAGTGGGGTATTCCATATCATATCACGTCACGCCCAGTACATTAGTGAGGGGCTCTTCCTCTCTTGCTCTCTCTGGCTTTTGCTCAGGCTCTCGCTCTTCCGGGATTGCGGTTTTGGTTCAGGATTGTCGCTCCTCCGGGATCGTTATCTGGGAACAGGCCGGGCTCGGTCAGGAGGGGGGTGAGCTATAACATTGGGTGTCATTCACTTGCATATTTTGTTACTGTTATCATTACCACTACTATTTTAATATTAGTATTATTTTAAGTTTTTTTTCTATTATTAAACTGTTCTTATCTCAACCTACAAGCCTCCTTGTCCTTGCCTGTTAGGGAATGGCTCAGAGAGCAAGGCAAAATGGTTGTACGAGCAGAGCCTGTCTGTCATTTAGCAGGCCGCAGTGGAAAAGTACTGAAAACGGACACTGACTGCGGCTTTATCTCAATCTGGTAAACAACCTTGAGAAAGTGAGTGTGTGAAGGAGGTAGAGGATGCTTTGCCATTGAACCGCAAGTAGGAGGACCATGTAAATGTAACGTTTAGAGCTTAAGCCAATTAGCTAGGGACTAGTAGGAATAATTATCGTAGCCTGTATAAATATGACTGAATGAGAGCAATAAAGTGAACTATGCCTTATCACTCACATTGAGTCGGCTCGCATAGTTTCCTCCGTCGCTCGCAAGTGGCGCCCGAACAAACCTGTGACCCTGGGAGCGCCCGAAGAAACCTACGACCCTGGGATTAAGAGTTTCCTGCTCTGCCGGCGGAGCTACTCTCTGAGCGACGGATGAAAAACAGCACCGGTAGCAGCGACCGGGGGGCCAAGATCGACTGAACGCTGCCCAACGCAGAGGGGTGTGTTCATCCGAACGCCTGGAGCGTCCAAGGGGGGCTGCCGTCTGCAGAGGCTGTTGGAAAGGCTGCAAAGCTTATAACGGTAGGAAAGAGATATTGAAGTGTGCCTTAATCAGGGAGCACACAGGGGTGCCTTAATCAGGGAGCACCAATAAGGTAGTGTGCCTTAATCAGGGAGCACACAGTAGAATCTTAGTCAGGGAGCATAAACGTGCTGGCAATATGGATATTGAGGTAGCTTTACAGTTATTACAGCGCTTTTTAGAAAAACAGGGAGTAGACTGCACTAAGCAATTATCAGGGTTAGTCGCACTAGGAAGGGTTAAAGGATGTTTTCAAAATCCTGACTCTTTTTGATGTTGGTGAGTGGCGAAAGTTTGGTGATATATTAAGGGATATGGTAATAGATGATGATAAATCTGCAAAAAAGTTAATGAAATCATGGCGGGATGTAATTAATAATATTAAGCGATATCAATTGGAACGAAATTTAGCAGCTGTCGCCACCCACTGTCTCGAGGGTGACACGTCTACAGCAGGTTGCTTATCCATTGGCAGTGATCATATTCCCGTACCTGCTACAGGGTGTCCCATCGCAGTCAACCGCAAACTAAGGGGAGCAAACTCGGAACCTCCTCCGGTGTCTCCACGGTCCACTGACTGCCCTACTGAGCCCTCTGCCCCCTTGGCAGAGGAGGCAATAAATTCTCCTAATAAAAAGGGAAATGGAATATCCCCAGTTTCCAGGGAAGCCTTCAGGGTAATCCCTGTAAATTGGAAGCTAATAATGAAGCAGGCAGTAGAAGATAAACAGTTTGATGTTGTTAGCAGTCTTTCTGAGAATTTTGCATTCCCAGTGAGGCTTTGTGCAGGAGATGATGGGATTTGTATGGTCAGCATAATGCATTAGATTGGAAATTATTGTCTCAGTTAAGAAGTACCGTAAATGAATCTGGCTTACATGGTGAACCCACAAAACAATTGCTCAATTATATTTGGAGAGGAACTCTTTTATGCCAAGAAGATATTAAAGGGATTTTTAGAATGATTATGACTCAGTCACAGTTTTTCCTGTGGCAAGCAAACTGGCAGCGCTATTGTGAGCAGTCTGTTCACCAGCCTCGCCAACAAGGTGATCCTCTTTATGGGGTGACTGTTGAACAACGAATGGGAATGAATAGATTTGTTACTGTAGATGCACAACTTCAATTAGGGCCAGATGTTTGTTTAGAAGCAATGTGAACAGCTAGGTTAGCACTCACAGCAGTTAGGACTGCCCCCACTTCTCCATCGAATATGGCAATGAAACAAGGTAGAGATGAAACTTTTGCACAATTTATAGACAGACTAACAGCTGCCATAGATCAGTCTGATGTACAGGAATGGATGAAACCAGCCCTATTAAGGCAGTGTGTTTTAGAAAATACAAATCCGCCTACTAAGTCTATTATACTAACACTGCCAGGAGATGCTAGTATAGAACAGATGTTAGAACGTATGAGCAGAGTGCCAGTAGGTCCACAAGCCATGTTAATAGAAGCTGTGCGAGATCTAGGAAAAGATCTTATACAAGCACAGCAGAAGGCTTTCACAGCTTTAGCGCCCCTACAGCAGACCAAAAGGCAGCCCCGACCCCCGATGCGAAGAAGAATCAAATGTTACCGCTGCGGGCAAGAAAGATACATCCGACGACAATGCCGTGTCCCAGTTTGGTGTGACAATTGCAACATGAACAACCACAGCACTGCAGCCTGCAAAAGCTGCCAAGAGACTCCAAGTGCCATGAAGGGAAATAACATTGCAGCCTGGACTTCCCGATTGCGGCGTCAGCAGCACTGGCTCAGAAAAACGTATCAGAGCGGCCGAGTTTTTCACCACCCCCACCTCCGGATACCACTAACCTCAAGTCTCCTGAAGTGGTTTCTACAACTGCTACGGAGGATCAAATGTCTGCCGAGCCTGCACCTATTGCTTCATCGCAGCGACCCATTGCGTTTCCGCTTTTCCCCCTTTCCCCCCCCGCGGCGATGGTGGCTGCGAGGGCCCGGGGGGGGGCGGCAGGAGCCACGCGCCCGGGGCGGCACGGCGTCGAACAGCGCGCTGATGGGCGGGGTCAGCGCGGACGGGATCAGCTCCGCAGCCAGAAGGACCGGGGGGGGGGGGCCCTCCCCCCCCGGCACCCCCCACCCACCCACTCGAGGGGACTCCCAGCCCCACCCCCACCGGGGAGGGCAAATACCGACAGAGCTCCGTTTCCCACCGGAGCCGTAGGGAGAAGCTCTCGGGTCAGTCCAAGGAGGGGCCTCTCCCACACTCAGAAGATTATCAAGAACATAAACCCATTTGATGCATGGTTAACATTTCTTTTTGCCAACCTGTCGCTTTAGCTTTTAACTTTAATTAAAGAGGGTGTACGCTTTTTAGGCATTATATTTTTAGTTCTAATTATAGTAAAAAATTGCTTATAGATGTGTAATGAAAGGAGTACAGAGTGTCACTGCTACAGCCTTGATTGTACAAAAAGAAAAAGGGGGAATTGTTGCAGATCACTAGAGATGTTGTACAATCAGAGGCTTAGCAGAAGCAGCGAGGGTATGAAATGGCTCAGCTTAGGCCCTTGACATAAGTCAGGGTAAATTAGCAGAAGTCTCCAGGATACTGACTTGTCCTTGAGACTTCAAACAACTTTAGCAATAATAAGCTGGGAAAAAGAAGGGAGTAGCTTTAGCTGGTAACCGCAAAGTAGGAGTATCCTGTTGACGTCCTTTAGACGTGAACAGAGCAAAACCACCTGTTATAACAAAGAAGAAGTTCCCAGGATAATTAATAAACCCATCAGTATAGGTCTTTAAGAATATGCATGAGCTTAATTAACCACTGTATATAAGGAGCACATATGTAACCAATAAACGGAGCTTGCTGATCACTCATATTGAGCGTCCGGGTCTTCCCTCCGTCACGACAGTGTGAAAAATGTAGAGAATGCTTTACCGTTAAACCGCAAGTAGGAGGACCTGTAAATGTAACGTTTAGAGCTTAAGCCAATTAGCTAAGGACTAGTAGGAATAATTATCGTAGCCTGTATAAATATGACTTAATAAGAGCAATAAAGTGAACTATGCCTTATCACTCACATTGAGTCGGCTCGCATAGTTTCCTCCGTCACTCACACTTGCCCCCAATCCTCTCCCCTGTCCCCTGGGGGTGGTGGGGAAGTGGGTGAATGGCTGTGTTGGCTGCTAGCCAAGGGCTAGCCCAGTGAAACTATCACAGAAAAATACATCATGAATCACCCAATTTATCATCATCCAGACCCACAGTCACTGGGGTGCCTCAGAGCAGCAAGGGTTTGGAGAACCTCTCCCCAGCAATTGGGAAGTCTTGCGTAGTGTGTCCACCCGCAGATGAGGCCACCAAAGAATCGCTACACAGGGGTCCAGCTTTATAGGGCTTACTTATCAAACTCTGCAAGTCAGGATAACTTGCATTTTCCTTTGTGTAGAAATATCTGGTGGGTAAATTTCACTTCACACGGGCACATCCCAGATTTGGCCAGGATCCAAGATATGTCTGAGAAGCTGCTATTTTGGTATTCTGCACCTGGCTTTGAATTGTAAAAGTCTCATGGTCTTATTTCATGCTGATGTGATACAGGCCGAGAAAAAAATCTCACAGTCACATTTCATACCACTATAGTACAGATTGGGAAATTCACTCAAAAGTCAACTTTAAGGCTTATAATTTAAGCTCTTGTATATCACGATCCTGGAGGAGAGAAAAAGAACCCCGAAACAGAAATTGCAATCCCAGAAAAGTGAGCCTGAGTGATTCCCAAGAGAATCCCCCCATCTTCCGGTCAGTCCCGGTTAATATACTGAACATGACATAATATGCTATGGAATATCTTATTGGCATATCCAGATGCCAATTTTGGGGTTTCCTATTCACTGTGCTTCTCCCTCCCAGTCCTAATGCAGCTGTGAACCAGCCAAACACAGTGGCCTTGAGCTCCAGCAGCAACTAATAACATCAGCACTTTTATCAACATTCCTCTCATAACAAGTCTTACACTGAAACTAAAACACAGCTCTTCTAACTACTAAGAGGAAAATTAACTCTATCCTAGCAAAACCAGGACAACACTTTTTGTTATCTCTTACGACAGTGGCCAGACTGAGTTGAAGCTGGGTTTTTGCCTTTCTAATTTTCTCTCTGCAGAACGTAACAAGATCCCTCTACTCTTCTTGAGTTGACTGCCCCTTCTTCCAGAGATGGTAAACTCTCCTTTTTTCCCCCCCTGAGTCTCAGCAAAAGCTCCCTTTAGCCAGGCCAGTCATCTTCCCCACTAGTTCATCTTGCAGCACAATGGGACAGTCTGCTCTTTAAGACTTCCTTCTTGAAGAATATCCAGCCTTCCTGGACCCCTTTGCCCTTCAGGACTGTCTCCCAAGGGACTCTCTTAACCAGCATCTTGAATAGGCCAAAGTTTGCCCTCCAGAAGTCCATGGTAGTGGTTTTGCTAATCCCCCTCCTTACTTCACCAAAAATCAAGAACTCTATCATTTCATGGTCACTAAGCCCAAGACAGCTTCCGACCACCACATCTCCCACCAGTCCTTCTCTTTTGGTAAATAGCAGGTCTAGTGAGGCACCTCCCCTCATAGGTTCACTTACCAGCTGTGTCAGGAAGTTGTCTTCCACACACTCCAGAATCCTCCTAGACTGTTTTCCCCTCTGCTGTGTTGTATTTCCAGCAGATGTGCAGTAAGTTTAAGTCCCCCACGAGACTTCTGCCAGCTGCCTGTAGAATGCTTCATCTACCTCTTCATTCTGGTCTGTAGCAGACTGCCAACAGGATATCTGCCTTGTTGGCCTTCCCTCTCATACTTACCCATAAGCATTCAACCTGATCATCACAATCCTTGAGCTCTATACAGTCGAAACACTCCCTAACATAGATTGCCACCCCAACACCCCTCCTTCCTTGTCTATCCCTTCTGAAGAGCTTATAGCCATCCATTGCAGCATTCCAGTTATGAGAGTCATCCCACCATGTTTCTGTGATGGCGACTATGTCATAGCTACCCTGCTGCACAATGGCTTCCAGCTCCTCCTGTTTGTTGCCCATGCTGCATGCATTGGTGTAGATGCACTTGAGCTGGGCTGTAGATTTCACCCCCAACAGTGGCATACTGCCCCTGGGCTCATCTCTACTGAGCCTCAATTTATCCCCTTCCCCCTTCAAACCTAGTTTAAAGCCCTCTCAATGAGCCCTGCCAACTCCTGAGCAAGAATCCTTTTCCCCCTTTGAGACAGCTGAAATCCATCTGTTGCCATCAGACCCAGTGCTGTGAAAACCTCCCCATGATCAAAGAAACCAAAGTTCTGCTGATGGCACCAGCCTCTGAGCCATGTGTTGATCAGGTGTGTGTTCCTGTTCCTTTCAGTATTCTTTCCTGCCACTAAAGGGATTGAGGAAAACATTACCTGTGCTCCTGATCCTGCAACCAATTGTCCCAGTGCCCTGAAGTCCCTTTTGATTGCTTTTGGACTTCTCTCTGCTACCTCATGAGTCCCAACCTGCATGACCAATAGTGGATAATAATCAGAGGGCTGTATCAGACCAGGGAGCTTCCTAGTGACATCCCTTACCCAGGCCTCAGGGAGGCAGCGGACTTCCCTGTGGGTTGGGTCCAGTTGGCATATATTGGCCCCTCTATTCACCTCAGAAGGGAATCGCCTATGAAAATGACCCTCCTTTTTTTTTTCTTACCAGAGGCAGTCAGAATGCATGGGGCTGACCATGCCAAGGGTTGCACCCTAGGCAACCCCCTGGATGGGCCTTCATCTACATCTTAATTTGCCTGGCCCTCAAGTTCCAGAGCCCCATACCTGTTATGTAAGGGCAACTGGGAAGGTGAGGGCAGCCAGGAAGGGATTCACCTGCCAGCCTGAGCAGGGACCTGTTTCCATTCCCCTCGGTCCCTTAGGTCCCCTCCTTCTGCCTGGTGGCAAGGGGGTAAGGGATCCTCTGCTTTTTGTGGAGTCTCCATCTGCTGCCTTTTCCTCAGGGATGGCAGGGTATGGCTCACAGAATGTTGAGGATTGGAAGGGACCTCAAAAGATCATCTAGTCCAACCCCCCTGCCAGAGCAGGATCACCTACAGTAGGTCACACAGGAACACATTCAGGCAGGTTTTGAATGTCTCCAGAGAAGGAGACTCCACAACCTCTCTGGGCAGCCTGTTACAGTGGCCTGTCACTCTAATCAGGAGGCTCCACCAATCTGTCTCCCTCTTACACTCCCTGATACTCCTTAACCTTTCCACTTCCTCTTTCAGTTCTGCCACTATCCGGAGCAGATCACTCACCTGGTCACACTGCACACAGGTGTTGTCTCTGCTGCATTCTGCTAGCACTAACAGGGTCAGGCACTCCCTGCAGTCAGAGACCTAGACAGCTGCATGTTTGTGTGGAAGCTCCATCTGAGTCATCACATTCTTTCTGGCAATAGCTCTCAGCTGAGCAGAAACCACTGCTGGGTCCCCCTTTTGGGGGGACTATGATCGCCAGTTGAGTCAACCTTCTTGAGCCAGGAGAACTATACCCTACCCACACAAACTGCCACACTGCACACCTGACCACTCATACTCCCTAAAGCAGCCTTTTATGGGGGTGGTGCTGGCTCCACCCATGCCACATCAACAGCCCGCCCACAAGATGGCGATCCCCAGCACAAACTAGCCGCTTTCCCAGCTGGGAAAGGCCCAAAAAGAGCCTCTGCTAGCCCTTTTTTACCGTGATTCTCCTCCCCAGTGTGGACTTACCTGCACTGGAGCTGGTCTCCTTGGTGAGAGGAGACTAGGTTTTTGTTTTACTCCTGTTTGAATGTTATATATCAAGCAAGTGAGAACCATTTTCATGGTTGACAGAAAAAGTTTAAAATAATAATAAATATTCAACTAGCTCTTGCATCATGTGATACTGTGAAATCACCACATGCTTTAAATGAAAGCAGAGAAAACTGCTGTGAAGCAAAAAACTTGTAAACAGTGCTCTAACTTTAAGACAGAGTATTCAAATATTTTCATATTTTATTCTCTGGATCTGAATAGAGTCAAAACCCTGACAAATACTGTGTTTGCAACAACTATTTACTGAATCCTGCAATTGTTAGTAGAGCAGTGTCCTGGTTTTTGCTAGGATAGGGTTAATTTTCTTCTCAGTAGCTAGAAAGCACTGTGTTTTGGTTTCAGTGGGGATTGTTATGAGAACAATGTTGATAACTACAAGGACACTGTGCTTGGGCAGTTGCCAAGAAGAGAGGACTGGAAGGGGGGAGTGGAGAAGAAAAGTGCAGTAGTTAGTAAAACCCAGAACTGACAGTTGGATGTGCCAATAAGATATTCCATAGCATATTACGTCATGTTCAGTATATTCACCGGGGCTGACCAGAAAGGGGGGGATTCTCTCAGGAATCACTTGGGCTTATTTTTCTGGGATTACAATTTTGATTTTGGGGTTCCTTTTCACTCCTCTGGGATCATTATCAGCGGGTGGTGAGCAAATGTACTCTGCATCACTCATATATATATATAGTTGTTAGCATTACTACTCTTATTATTCTTATTATTTTAATTTTATTTTACTCTAATTATTAAATTGTTCTTATCTCAACCTACAAGTCTCCTGACCTTTACCCCTCCAATTCTCTCCCCTATTCCCTGGCAGGGGGGGAAGGGGGCGGAGGGGGGGTGGTGCTACGAGTGGCTGTGTCTTGTTTGGCTGCCAGTTAAATTAAACTATCAGAAGGAGAAACTGAGTGGCAACTGAACAAAGTCTTCAGGATTCACCCATCAACCCAGCCTTACTTAGCACGAAATGTTCCCTCTAACTTTATTATTTGATACCAAGGAAGAAACACCTATGTGGAGAGACACTCCCTCCCCAACCAAACCAAAAACACACACACCTTACGTTCTCTATTTGTTCTTTCTTATTTGAGAAAAGGACAATTTCTTGTCGGATTACCCGAATTCTGGCCCATAGTTGTTTTCTATTTTAACCTGTTTCACATCACAATTTTATTAGTATTTTAGGTAACAAAAAAATTGTTATATGAACCTCACCTCTTTTTCACAGTTTTAATAGTGGACAGCACTCTGGCAGAGCAAGGTTTTTGGAAGCCACTTGTCTACTGTACACCATCACAGTGATTCAGATATTAGAGGCTGAACTCTGTTCTCATTCTGCTGTTTGATCTTGAGGAAAACCACAGCAGCTCAGGTTGTCTATATGAAAGGTTGGGAAAACTCTGTGAGCAAAATCAGAGGTGCCATGTACAAGCTACAAACTCTTATTGAATTTAATATCTTCAGATGGGCAGTGACAACCTCACCACCTTACTGAAGAACAGCTGTAGCTTATGGCTACAGCCTGAGCACTCCAGAGTGGCAGGTAGAGACAATTCTGCCCTTGCAGAAGGGGAAATGCAAAACTACTACTAATGGAGGGGGGGGATAAAATAAAAGAAAGAAGAATGTTCCGGATAGCTGTGTCTTATGAATGCCAGCCTATTCATCATTAGAAGTCACCCAGCTAAAGACCATCTTCTGCAAAAATAATTAGGGCCTTTGCAATTAACTGACTGTACAGAAAGGACTGACTACATAAGAAGGATTTACTTCAAAAAGACCTATACAAGCCCCTCCTGAATACATTTGGTAAAGGCAAAGAGAAGGCAGCTAGCCCAGTCTATGTGAATGTTCAGTAACACAGAGAACAACATACCACTTGGCAATGCCATAGCCTTGTGGGGATGTCAAGAGAAAGGCAAAATGGTGTTTTAAGGCATTAGTGCATGACTCTTCCAGAATTTGCTCATGACAAATTTCTACTCGTGCCTCCCATGTTACTTTTTAGAGCACGGCCTACCATTAATCTCCCTTTCAGGCTTCCCACTAATTGTCAACCCTGCAATCTCCTGATACTTGGACAACTGGCTAGGTTTCCCCTGTCTTTTATGATAAGCTATTTCAGTATTCCTGGTGTTAGCAGAATATACACCATCTATTTATGGCCTAGGTTCCTTCCTGTAATATAAACCAGTAAAATCCACCCTTGTGAGAAACAAGCAATCAGTTGCTTTAAAGGACTCCGGCCAGACTCTTCAGTGAAGCACTTTTATGACGTTCTTGCAAGAGCGAGTGTCCTAACTAGTAGGCACACACCGCCAGAGCGCCACACCAATTTTTATACCCTATTCCCGGCTGCAAGATCCCTCCCTTATTCCCCTACTGATGAGCTACTCCAAGGTTTACAGCCTATCCGATATGCCTATGAAGTCCTGCCGTAGTTTAAATTTCCCACTGCTCTATTTTAATCTCCCACCCCCTTTGTATTGTTTTTGGTTTTTTTTCCCTCCTTTCTATAATAAGATGCTAGGCAGTTACTCAGCAGCACATCCTTATCTCTAGCCACAGATGTCTTTCTTAGTTCCTGCCAAGTCATCCTTACGTTGCAGGAGCTGATCCCTCCTAGCTGCAAAGACAACACTATTGTTTCTCACAATTCCTGCCTTTCTTTTATTATACAACTGATGCTTTTTGCATTTTCAAGGTGTTTTTCTATATAAGGCATCGAAATTAGACAACATTATTTCACACTTTTCTTCTTTTTCTTTTTCTTCAAGAAGCAGCATTTTTTCCTGATATGGTGGTGGTTCTAAAGGTATTTGGACAATGCAGTTTCTAATTAGCATTGTACAAGTCCCCTGACACACGGAATTATACAGCATCCGACAGCTGTCAATACTCTGCAGCCACTATCAGAGACATTAAAAAGGATCCTACCATTCCTTTCCATTTCCCAGACCATGATTCTAACTATCCTGTTAGAGAGTTACCTATTCCTGAGTTCTCAGCCCATTCCTCTGCTAGTGTTGTAAGACCCAGTAATGCTTTTGTTATAGTTCCATCTGGTGCTGTGTTGTTTGGGATAAATGTACAACATTTGTCACCTATCATTACACAGACTCCCCCTTTTTCTGCTAATATCATATCTAGGGCTAGTCTGTTTTCCCATGCCATTCTACTAGTGGCATCCAATTGCTCTGCAATTCCTTTAACTGCATCCCTCGTATAATTTGTAAATCTCCTTTGATTATAATAGATGTAATTTATCCAATCTACATTTTTGTTTATAGTTACCCACCAAAACAAAAAAGATTCAAAACCTGCTGCTACTTGATTTCTTGCTTTGTGTTCATCGGGAACCCCTCTGGGGACTCAAATCAAATCAATATAGATTCTTTCATCAAATGATGTTCCCAAACTTCTTTTTGTTCTCTTTTCTGGGACACATGGATTTCTTTCAAATGCCAGGGTGCATGGGATGGCTAATTGAGGTGGATTGAGAACTGGCTGACTGGCAGAGCTCAGAAGGTTGTGATCAGTGGCGCAGACTCTAGTTGGAGGCCTGTAACTAGCGGTGTTCCCCAGGGGTCGGTACTGGGTCCGGTCTTGTTTACCATCTTCATCAATGACCTGGATGTAGGGGTAGCATCCACCCTCAGCAAGTTTCCTGATGACACTAGGTTGGGAGGAGTGGCTGGCACACCAGAAGGCTGTGCTGCCATTCAGCGAGACCTGGACACACTGGAGAGTTGGGCAGAAAGGAACCTGATGAGGTTCAACAAGAGCAAGTGCAGAGTCCTTCACCTGGGAAGGAATAACTGCATGCATCAGTACAGGTTTGGGGCTGACTTGCTGGAGAGCAGCTCTGAGGAAAAGGACCTGGATGTGCTGGTGGACAGCAGGCTGGCCATGAGCCAGCAGTGTGCCCTTGTGGCCAGGAGGCAAATGATATCCTGGGGTGCATTAAAAAGAGTATGGCCACCAGGTCGAGGGAGGTTCTCCTCCCCCTCTACTCTGCCCTGGTGAGGCCACATCTGGAGTACTGTGTCCAGTTCTGGGCTCCTCAGTTCAAGAGGGACAGGGATCTTCTGGAGAGAGTCCAGTGGAGGGCCACAAAGATGATGAGGGGCCTGGAGCATCTGCCTTACGAGGAGAGTCTGAGAGAGCTGGGACTCTTCAGCCTGGAGAAGAGAAGACTGAGAGGGGATCTTATCAATGTCTATAAATATCTGAAATGTGGGAGCTGGGATGGGGCTGGGCTCTTTTTGGTGGTGGCTGATGACAGGACAAGGGGCAATGGGCACAAACTGGAACACCAGAAGTTCCAGACAAACGTAAGGAAAAAATTCTTTACTGTGAGGGTGCCAGAGCACTGGGACAGGCTGCCCAGAGAGGTTGTGGAGTCTCCATCTCTGGAGATGTTCAAAACCCTTCTGGACACTTTCCTGTGTAACCTGGTGTAGGGAACCTGCTTTGGCAGGGGGTTGGACTAGATGATCTCCTGAGGTCCCTTCCAGCCCCTACCATTCTGTGAATCTGTGATTCTGTGTAATTGAATGGTGGCGCATGTGCCTTTCCAATTCGAAGGGAGTCTAGATCTTAGGATCCTTCCTCCACAATACCACCACAGATCTGCTCTGGGGATTCTTATAGCCAAATAATTCCCTTTCTTGTCCTCAATCACATCCAAGGACACGGTGCACATCTCCAGTTCTCCAAGGTACCTGGTACCCTTCCCACCCTGTCGTGAGAAACAAGCTGTATGGTTACCAGCCTTTACAGAGAAAGCAGGAGGTACTGTAATGTCTTCTCATTGTAAAGCAGGGAATAGCCATGAGAGGGTCTTACAGGTTTTATTTCCCCATGCAGTCTTTTCTTGGTATAAAGCTATCATACATGCCATTCCTCATGGGTCTTTATCCCATCCGAATGGAAAGGGAACTACCTGCGCAGTAGGTCTTCCCGAGGCACATGCATTAGCAATTACTTTGATTTAGACTCTGTACTGCGTATTTAACCCATTCTACCCAGGCATTTGTATCTCCATATCCTGTCTCAATTTCAAAGGTCTGTTTTAAGTTGTTTTTTATTTCAGTTACTTTTACTACCTTGGGATCGTTTGGTGGGCTCCATTGTTTTATTTTAGGAAGAGCAGTATTTGTATTGGTTCTTCCTTTAGTTTCAATCTTTGGTTTCCATGCTGTTAGTCTAAATCTACCTACAGGGTCCCATCCTGAAACATCTGCTCCTAACCCATAAGTTTGGTTCACCAATGAATTGGCTCCTGTTATAGTAATAATCAGAGGATTACATTCAAGTTCTTTACAAGTAGGTGTGGGTTGCCCTTTAGCTACAATGATCTTGGGTTTTAGCTCTTAAAATGAATTGCTGGCTGAAGGCTGATATGTCCGTCCATTATACTGAGTGGTCCACCACACATTAGACCATCCTACTCAAGGCGGCTCTTTAAATATTATTACTGTGCTTTCTGGACATAGATATTTCTCATAACTACTTAATTGTCTCTGACTTTCTAAATTTCCACATTCAAGTATTTGACAAACATCAATTTGAATTGTTTGGGCCTCTAATTGTTCGGTAATGTTTATAGTTAAAATTCCTCTTACCTCTTCAATTTGCAATAAGTAAAAACTTTGAATTACTCCCTGTAGCCATAAACTTTCCATTATTCAAAATACCTTGACAATTTACTTAATGTTTCTTAATCTTGAGGCAAAGGGAGTTTTCAGTGGGATATACGTGCTACTGTTTGTTTTCAGCAGGGAGATCCACTGGTCCTTTGAGTCTGGTGTAGTGAGTCCAACCTTTTTCAGCTGTTCTTACTGCCATCTCAGTGGTCAGTAGTACTTGGAATGGGCCTTCCCACTCGGGTTGCAGTTTGGCCTCTGTGGTGGGTTGACCCTGGCTGGATGCCAGATGCCCACCAAAGCCCACTCTATCACTCCGCCTCCTCAAATGGGCAGGGGGAGAAAAATATAACAAAAAGCTCGTGGGTGGAGATAAGGACAGAGAGAGATCACTCACCAGTTACTGACACAGGCAAAACAGACTCGACCTGGGGGAAAAAAAAAATTTAATTTATTACCAATCAAAATCAGAGGATAAGGAGAAGTAAAACTAAATCTTAAAACTAAATCCCCCATCCCTCTCTTCTTCCCAGGCTTAATCTCTTTCCCGATTTTCCACCTCCTCCCCCCAGCGGCACAGGGGAACAGGGAATGGGGTTGGGGTCAGTTCATCACACGTTGTTTCTGCCGCTCCTTCCTCCTCAGGGGGAGGACTCCTTCCCCCGCACCAGCGTGGGGTCCCTCTCACGGGAGACAGTCCTCCACCAACTTCTCCAACGTGAGTTCTTCCCATGACTGACAGCTCTTCACGAACTGCTTTAGCATGGATCCATTCCATGGTGTGCAGTCCTTCAGGAAGGGACTGTTCCAGCACGAGTCCCTCATGGGGTCACAAGTCCTTCCAGCAAACCTGCTCTGGCATGGGCTCCTCTCTCCACGGGCTACAGGTCCTGACAGGAACCTGCTCCAGCACAGGCTTTCCACAGGGTCGCAGCCTCCTTCGGGCATCCACCCGCTCCAGCTTGGGGTCCTCCACGGGCTACAGGTGGTCATCTGCTCCACCATGGACCTCTATGGACTGCAGGGTGACAGCCTGCCTCACCATGGTCTTCACCACAGGCTGCGGGGGAATCTCTGCTCCGGTGCCTGGAGCACCTCCTCCCCCTCCTTCTTCCCTGACCTTGGTGTCTGCAGAGTTGTTTCTCTTACATCTTCTCACTCCTCTCTCCAGCTGCAAAGTGTGCAGCTTTTTTTTTCTTTTCTTCCCTTTTTTTTTCTTAATTACGTTATCACAGAGGCGTTACTGATTGGCTCGGCCTTGGCCAGCGGCGGGTCCGTTCTTGTAGCCGGCTGGCATTGGCTGGGTCGAACATGGGGGAAGCTTCTGGAAGTTTCTCTCACAGAAGCCACCCCTATGTGTGTGTGTGTCCCCTCCCCTACCAAAACCTTGCCACACAAACCCAATATAGCCTTCTTCCAGGACTTGATCAAAACCCGTTCTCCAGGCTGGATGGCATGGACTGCAAACTAAAGCAGTGGCGTTTGGGTACAAGTCCTTTATTCCTGAGAAAAGACGAGGAGGAGGACAACCCCAGTATATAGTTTTTAAGAAAAACATCTTTGGTTTCACATTGGGGAACATCGTCTCCTTTACCCATGTCAGGCAATCCAAATAGCATCTCATAAGGTGATATGCCCGTATCTCTCCTAGGAGAGGTTCAAATTCTTTATAAAGCTGTGGGCAGACACTTAGTCCAAGGTAATTTGGTTTTTAATGCTAGTTTAGCTAGCTGGTTTTTGATTGTTTGATTTAATTTTTTTCAACTTTACCTGAGGATGATGGGTGCCAAGGAGTATGGAAGTTCCAGGATATTTCTAGACTCTCCATGATTCCCTGGAGTATTTTAGATGCAAAATTACTTCCTTGATCTGAATCTCTATTTTCTACTATTTCATATCTAGGAATAATTTGTTCTAAAATTATTTTAGCCACTCCTGCTGCAGTGGCAGTCACTGTTGGGTAGGCCTCCAAAAGGTATTTCAGTCTGCCTGCTGGTGGTAATTCAGTAAAATCTATTTGCACACTTTGAAAGGGTCTCAAACCAGGTTCTCTTCCCCCTTGGGGGTTGTTTCCATAAAACTTTTTTATTTATCTTCTTACAAGTCACACATTGTTCACAAACTTGTTTGGCTACTGTATAAACTCCTATACACACATACTTTCTTGAGACCAAATCACACATTGCTTGTGCTCCCCAATGACTACCTTGATGCAAAATAGCCATTATTTCTCTCATGGTTTACTTGTTTACCATATCTCTTCTGTCAGGGAGGATCCACCTTCACTCAGTTTTGACAGCCCCTATTTCCTTTAATCTTTCAATTTTTTTTAATTTTTTTTTTTTTCTGTAAACACTGGGATTATCTTTGGTACAGGTACTTGTGGGATGAGGTTACGTATTTTTACAATCTCCTGCTTCTTTGGCCATTTCATCAGCTAATCTGTTTCCCCTGGCTTCAAAGGAATTTCCTTTTTGATGTCCATTTACATGGACAACTGCAATTTCATTTGGTAACAATAAATTTTGTAGTATTAGTTCAATTAGTTCTACATGTATCAATTCTTTTCCCTTGCTGTTGATTAAACCCCTTTCTTCCCATATTTTTCCAAATGTTTGCACTACTCCAAAGACATATTTTGAATCAGTATAAATTGTTCCCTCCTGTCCTTTCAACAGTAGTAAAGCTCTATTTTAAGGCATATAGTTCACATATCTGTGTCCACCAAGTATTTGGTAATGGACCCGATTCTTTTATTTCTTGACTCGCTCCCTCAATAATTGTATATCCATTATGTCTTTTTCCCTAGATTACCCTTGAGGAACCATCAATAAACAGGTGAGGTTCTGCATGTAAGCGTATTGCTTTTAAATCGGGTCTTACTTTAGTCTGATAATCTGTTATATCCAGACAGTTATGTTCAAGATCCTCACTGTTCATTTCTCCCTTCCATAGGAAGGCTGCAGGGTTAAGACGTGAACTGGTAGTTAAAATTAAATCATCCTTTTCTATTAGCATCGCCTCCTATTTCAAAATTCTGGAGTTAACCACCTTCCAGCCTTTTGTGTCAAGATTGTTTTTACCTGATGTGGAGTGCTTGCCACTAATACCCCACCAAATATCAGTTTTCTGGTTTTTGTTTTGGTTTGTTTTTCACCAGATGGGCAGTAGCTACCACTGCCTGCACACATTCTGGTCACCCTCTTGATACAGGATCCAAGAGCTTAGATAGAAATGCCAGGGGTTGTCGCTTATCTCCCCACTCCGGAGTTAAAACTCCTAAGGCAGCCCCTTTATCTACTGTGACAAACAACTCAAAAGCTTTATCTAGAGATGGCAAGTCTAAAATAGGCATAGTAATTAAGTCTTGTTTTAACTCTTGTATTAATTCTTTTTCTTCTTTTGTCCAAATTAAAATATTGGTTTCTTTATCTAACAACTTTGAATATAGCCTTTTTGTCTTTTGTGCATACGCATTTATCCACAGGTAGCAATAACTAGTCAGTCCCAGAGGATCTTCAACTAAAGATTTAATTTCTTTTTAAAAATTTCTCACTGCGGTACTGAGGAGCATGGCGCTCACATATCCTACCTGCTCCGCACCCATGGGTGCTTGTGTTGGGTTTGTTTGTGTGTGTGGGGGAAAGCCATTTTTTTTGGTAGTAGGGGAAGGGCAACCTTATGAGTGCGAAAAGCTACCCTGGCTCCAAAAGCAGACCCCCCCCAGCCTAGGCTAGGCCAATGAGGACTACAGAAATGCCTCTGTGAAATCCATATTTGTGAGGGGAAGGATTGTCTTAAAAAGAAGAAGGTGTGGTACCTGTTCCTTGACAAAACAAAAGAGGATGATCACCCTAAACAAAGGACAGACAGACAGAGGGAGAGGTTCGTTGCCAGAAAGAAGGACAAGATCCACATACCCTGTTCACCTAATGGAATAGGAGAAGACAAAGGAAGTCCCCTTTTCAGCCTATGGAGATCAATGGTGGAGCAGAGACCCATGTGTAGGCCATGGAGGACCCACACTGGCGCAGAGAAGTTGACCCTGAGAGCAAGTATGACTGGAATTGGGACCACGAGCCAGAGCAGGGAGTGGACCCCCAGAGTGTCATCAGGTGTGTAGAGGGGATGCTCCCTTTGAACATCCAGCCCAGCACGGGCAATCAGGGCGCCAGGAGGAGCTGTTCCTCAGTACCGATCACTTCTGAAGCAGCTCGAACTCCCTCACACGCTGCCAATATCTCTTTTTCACTTGGAGTATATTGGGTCTCTGATCCTCTGTATCCTCAACTCCAAAGCCCAAAGAGTCAACCTTGAGTCTCCCCTGGTGCTTTCTGCCAGAGGCTCCAGGTTGGTCCATTGTCTCCGCCTGCGGTGTAGAGCACATTTTTAACATCTTGTCCTGTCCGGACTGGCCCAAGGGCTACTGCATTGACTATCTCCTGTTTGATTAGTTCAAAGGCTCGTCATTGCTCAGCACCCCATGTGAAATCATTCTTCTTTCGGGTCACCTGGTAGAGAGGCCTCACGATCTCACTGTAATGTGGAATGTGCATTCTCCAGAAACCCACAACGCCTAAGAAGGTCTGTGCTGCCTTTTTGTTAGTTGGTGGAGACATAGCTGTTATTTTATTGATCACACCCATTGGGATCTGGCAACGTCCATCTTGCCACTTTATTCCTAAAAACTGGATTTCTGGTGCAGGTCCCTTGACCTTGCTTTGTTTTATGACCAAGCTGGCTCCCAGAAGGACTTGGATTATCTTCTTCCCTTTCTCAAAAACTTCTTTTGTTGTATTTCCCCACACAATGATGTCATCACTGTATTGCAGGTGTTCTGGAGCTCCACCCTGCTCCAAGGCAGTCTGGATCAGTCCATGGCAAATGGTGGGGCTGTGTTTCCACCCCTGGGGCAGTCGATTCCAGGTGTACTGTACACCCCTCCAGGTGAAAGCAAACTGTGGCCTGCACTGTGCTGCCAAAGGAATGGAGAAGAACGCATTAGCAATGTCTATGGTGGCGTACCACTTGGCTGCCTTGGACTCCAGTTCATACTGGAGCTCTAACATGTCCAGCACGGCAGCGCTCAGTGGTGGTGTGACTTCATTCAGGCCCCGATAGTCCACTGTCAGTCTCCACTCCCCATTAGACTTCTGCACTGGCCATATGGAGTATCAGAGAATGTGAGAGGGAGATTGACTGGTGGAGCCACACCATATCATCCCTGAGACAAAGGCAGCAGATGGAGACTCCACAAGAAGCAGAGGATCTCTTATTCTCTTACCACCAGGCAGAAGGAAGGGACCTAAGAGATGGAGGGGAATGGAAACAGGTCCCTGCTGGAGGTGGTAGACGAATCCCCTCCAGACCTTTTCCAAGCTGCCCTTGCACAACAGGTATGGGGCTCTAGAACTTGAGGGTCAATCAAATGAGTATGTCGATGAGGGCCCATCCAAGGGGTTGTCTAAGGTGAGTGTATTGGGTTTGCGTGGTAGGGTTTTGGTGGCGGTGGAGTGGGGGGACATGGGGTGGCTTCTGTGAGAGAGGCTGCCCGGGGCTTCCCCCATGTCCGAACCGACACAGCCAATGCCAGCCGGCTACAAGAACGGACCCGCCGCTGGCCAAGGCCGAGGTCAGGGAAGAAGGAGGGGGAGGAGGTGCTCCAGGCGTCAGAGCAGAGATTCCCCTGCAGCCTGTGGTGAAGACCATGGTGAGGCAGGCTGTCCCCCTGCAGCCCATGGAGGTCCATGGTGGAGCAGATGACCACCTGTAGCCCGTGGAGGACCCCACGCCGGAGCAGGTGGATGCCCGAAGGAGGCTGTGACCCCGCAGGAAGCCCGCGCTGGAGCAGGTTCCTGTCAGGACCTGTGGCCTGTGGAGAGAGGAGCCCACGCCGGAGCAGGTTTGCTGGCAGGACTTGTGACCCTGTGGGGGACTCGCGCTGGAGCAGTCCCTTCCTGAAGGACTGCACACCATGGAATGGACCCATGCTAAAGCAGTTCGTGAAGAACTGTCAGTCATGGGAAGGACTCAAGTTGGAGAAGTTGGTGGAGGACTGTCTCCCCTGAGAGGGACCCCACGCTGGTGTGGGGGAAGGAGTCCTCCCTCTGAGGAGGAAGCAGCGGCAGAAACAACGTGTGATGAACTGATCCCAACCCCATTCCCTGTCCCCCTGTGCTGCTGGGGGGAGGAGGTGGAAAATTGGGAGGGAGATTAAGCCCAGGAAGAAGGGAGGGATGGGGGAGATGTTTTAAGATTTGGTTTTACTTCTCATTCTCCTCTGGTTTTGATTGGTAATAAACTAAATTTGGTTTTTTTTCCCCCAAGTCGAGTCTGTTTTGTCCGTGCCAGTAATTGGTGAGTGATCTCTCTCCGTCCTTATCTCCACCCACGAGCTTTTTGTTATATTTTTCTCCCCCTGCCCATTTGAGGAGGGGGATTGATAGAGTGGGCTTTGGTGGGCATCTGGCATCCAGCCAGGGTCAACCCACCACAGTGAGTCAGCCAGCCCCAAGCATTCTGACTGCCTCCATTAAGAAAAAAAGGAGTGTTAAGAAAAAAAGAAGGGTAATAGAGAAGGCTATAGAGAATGAATGCTGGCAACTGGTTAAGGACAAGGCTCCTTTTCCTCCTGTCTACATGCAGTTGTCAAACAGTTTTAGTGCCCTTCAAGCTGAGGAGGAGTTGGGTGTGGCTTTGAATCATGAAACTGACTTGCCAGGCCCTGTGCTGTGCAGGACCACCCAGAAGACATGACAAGTGATTGTTGTGGGAGACTCCCTTCTCCAGGGGACAGATGCACCCATCTGCTGACCTGACCCCTTGTCTAGAGAGGTTTGTTGCCTGCCAGGGGCTCGCATCAGAGATGTCAAGGAGAGACTGCCAAGTCTGGTCCACCCATCTGACTACTACCCTCTGCTGCTCTTCCATGTGGAAACTGATGATACCAAGAACAACCTGGGAACTATCAAAAGGGATTTCAGAGGCCTAGGAGCAGTGGTCAAGGGCCTTGGGGCACAGGTTGTTTTCTCCTCGATCCTACTGGTTAGGGTTGCAGACAAGAAGAGGAGTAGGCATGTTCTCCAAGTAAACAACTGGCTGCACCACTGGTGCTGGCAACAGGGTTTTGGTTTCTATGATCATGGGACCTGGTTTGACGATCCACAGCTGCTTGGGAGTGATGGGATCCACCTCACCAACAGGGGTACACGTGCCTTTGCCAATAGACTGGCCAACCTCATAAGGAGAGCTTTGAACTAGGAAGGAAGGGGGTAAGGGGGAATTATGGAAATTATGGAGATTATCCAAACAATAAAACAAAACTCAAGGGGGTACGACCCTGGCAAGTGAATGCAGCCGAGCAAGTGCCTGCAGAACATGTCTGTGGGGTATCCTCATTCACCCCTCCTGTAAAACTGGCATGCTCTGATTCGTCTCTGAAGTGCCTGTATACCAATGCATGCAGCATGGGAAATAAACAGGAAGAATTAGAGATTTGTGTGCAGACACAGGGCTTCAATCTTATTGCAATTACTGAAACATGGTGGGACAGTTCACGCAACTGGAACGTTGCCATGAATGGCTATAAACTTTTTAGGAGAGACAGACTAGGAAGGCGAGGTGGTGGAGTAGACCTTTACATAAGAGAACACCTGGTATGTATGGAGCTGCTCCTCGGGGTGAATAATGAGAGGGTTGAGTGCTTATGGGTAAGGATTAAAGGTCAGACTAACATGGGTGACATAGTAGTGGGTGTTTGCTACAGGCCACCTGGTCAGGAGGAGGAAGTAGACAAGGCCTTTTACAGTCAGCTGAAAGTAGCCTCACAGTCATAGGCTCTGGTGCTTGTGGGTGACTTCACCTACCCCAACATTTGCTGGAGGAATAACACTGCAAGTCAAATGAAATCAAAGAGGTTCCTTGAAAGCATTGATGATAACTTTCTCTCACAAATGATTGAAGAGCCAACAAGGAAAGGAGTGCTGCTGGACCTTGTCCTATCAAATAATGAAGGAGTAGTTGGGGTTGTGAAGGTTGGGGGCAGCCTTGGCTGTAGTGACCATATTGTGGAATTCAGGATCCTACTGGGAAGAAACAGGGCAATAAGACCGCAACCCTGAACTTCAGATGAGCTAACTTTGGCCTCTTCAGGGACCTTCTTGGAAGAATCCCGTGGGATCAGACCCTTGAAGGAAAAGAGGTGCAAGAGAGCTGGTTAACATTCAAACATCACTTCCTCCAGGCTCAAGAACAATGCATCCCTGTGTGCAAGAAGTAGAGCAAAGTGGGAAGAAGACCAGAGTAGATGAACAAGGAGCTTCTGGCAAAACTCAAACATAAGCAGGAGGTGTACAAGAGGTGGAAGCAAGGACAGACCACTTGGGAAGAATATAAAGGCATCACCACAGCATGCAGAAATGTGATGAGGAAGGCCAAGGCCCAATTGGAACTAAATCTGGCAAGGGAGATCAGACACAACAAGAAGGGCTTCTTCAAATACATCAATAACAAAAGGAAGGCCAGAGAAAATGTTACTGAATGCCTTCTTTGCTTCAGTCTTCACTGCCAAGGCCACCCCTCAGGAATCCCCGACCCAAGAGACCAGTGAGAGAGCCTGGAAAAGAGAAGACTTTCCCTTCGTTAATGGGACCAGTATTGGGTTAGAGATCAACTATGCAACCTTAACACCCACAAGTCCACGGGCCCTGATGGGATGCACCCACGTGTGCTGAGGGAGCTGGCTGACATCATTGCTAGGCCACTCTCGATCATCTTTGAGAGGTCATGGCAATCAGGAGAGATTCCTGAAGATTGGAAGAATGCAAATGTCACCCCTGTCTTCAAGAAGTGTAAGAAGGAGGACCCAGGGAACTACAGGCCAGTCAGCCTTACTTCAATCCCTTGAAAGGTAATGGAACAGCTCATCCTGGAGGCCATCTCTAAGCATGTGAAAGACAAGAAGGTCATCAGGGGTAGTCAGCATGGATTCACCAAAGGGAAATCATGCTTAACTAACCTGATTGCCTTCTATGACAGGACAACTGGCTGAACAGACAATGGGAGGGCAGTGGATGTTGTATACTTGGACTTGAGCAAGGCTTTTGATACTGTCTCCCATGACATCCTCATTGGCAAACTCAAGAAGTGTGGACTTGATGATTGGACGGTGAGGTAGATTGAGAACTGGCTGAATGGCAGAGCTCGGAGGGTTGTCATTGGTGGTGTGGAATCAAGTTGGAGGCCTGTATGTAGTGGTGTCCCCCAGGGGTCAATACTCAGTCCAGTGTTGTTCAACCTATTCATCAATGACTTAGATGAAGGAACAGAGTGCCTCCTCAGCAAATCTGCTGATGATACTGAACTGGGAGGAGTGTCAGATATGCCAGACGGCTGTGCTGCCATTCAGAGGGACCTCGACAGGCTGGAGAGATGGGCAGAAAGGAACCTCATGAGGTTTAACAAGGGAAAGTCAGGAGCAGCCAATCGCGTGAATGGGGCTGACGTGGCGGGGGCGGTGCCAGGGCGAATCATGGGCGATTTAAATACGGTGAAACCGGCAACTGCACTCAATCAGTGAGGAGCACAGTGGCGGCAATGTTAAGTGGTCATCTGGGTCCCTCCAGTCACAGAGTGAGGGGAGGCTGCGGACCTGACACCGAGTTCCCTAAGCAGTCAATCGCGTGAGTGGGGCTGACACGGCGGGGGTGGTGCCAGGGACAACCGTGGGCGATTTAAACGGCCTCCAGGGAGCATGAGTGACCAGTGTGGGCAAACAGGGCGCGACAGTTCGCGCAGGGAAGGGTGCTGCTACCATCAGGCTCTGCGATCAACCTCTAGAGCTGAACCACCCCCGCGGCAGTTCGGCAAAACAACAACTCGGGTGTCACAGAAGCTTGAGCCAATAGCCACACAGACAAGAACAGCCATGGTGGCTTCCCCGGGCCAAAAGCTGTGGGTAAAAGAAATGTAGTGACCCAGACAGAGGTCAAATGTAAAGATGCAGCTGTCCAGGCCCCTAGCTGCAGGGAGTGTTGGAGCCTCTCACTTGGAATGGAGAGGTGCAGGGACGACAGCTGTATTCACTGTGAGCAGGTAAATGATCTGCTCAGCATGGTGGCTGAGCTGAAAGAGGAGGTTGAAAAGCTGAGAGCTATAAGGGAGTGTGAGAAGGAGATAGACTGGTGGACTCAGGCCCTCTCATCCCTGAGGCAAAGCAACAGGCCCCATGTGAAGCACAGGATTCCCTATCCTCTTGCCACCAGGTAAGAGGAGGGGACCCAAGAGACAGTGGGGAATGGAAACAGGTCCCTCCTTGGAGAGGCCGGGGAGGCAGGCGAATCTCCTGCCGGCCTCCATTGCCTCCCCAGTTACTGCTGCACAACAGGTATGGGGCCTTGGAAATTGAGAGCCAGGCAAGCGAGGATGGAAAGGAAGATCCACCCAGGAAGACATCCAGGGTGAGTCAGTCATCCCCACACCTCAGGACTAGTTCAACCAAGAAAAAAAGGAGGGTAATTGTGGTAGGTGATTACCTCCTGAGGGGAATTGAGCGTCCCATATGTTGTCCAGATCCCTCCCACAGGGAAGTCTGCTGGGGCCCGGGTCAGGGATATTAGCAAGAACCAACCTGGCCTGATGCGGCCCTCAGACTACTGCCTGCTTTTGGTCATCCAGGCTGGTAGTGATGAGATTTTAGAGAAAAGTCCAAAAGCTATTAAGAAGGGCTTCAGGTCATTAGGGAGACTGGTTGCAGGATCGGGAGCACAGGTCGTGTTTTCCTCAATCCCTTCAGTGGCAGGGAGGTTCACTGACAGGAACAGGCAGATACACCTGGCTTAGAGGCTGGTGCTACAGGCAGAGTTTTGGTTTCTTTGACCATGGGGAGGTTGACACAGCACCAGGGCTACAGACAAAAGATGGGACACACCTGTCTCAGAAAGGGAAAAGGGTCCTGGGGCAAGAATTAGCAGGGCTCATTGACAGAGCTTTAAACTAGATGGGAAGGGGGAAGGGGATATAACTGGGCCTGCTGGTAGTAACTCTGGGAGGTCCATGCCTGAAGAGCACTGCACTGGGATTCCAGCTGCTCCAGCCAACAGGGCAAAGTCAACTTCACTGGGTGCCCAGCTTAAATGCCTCTATGCTAATACATATAGCATGGGGAATAAGCAAGAAGAGTTGAAATGTATGTGTGCCTGCAGGGCTACGACCTGATTGGCATCACAGAGACATGGTGGGGTGGCTCCCATGACTGGAGTGTCGGAATGGAAGGGTACAGGCTCTTCAGGAAGGACAGGCAGGGGAGATGAGGAGGGGGTGTTGCCCTCTATGTCAGCAACCAGCTGGAGTGTATGGAGCTCCACCTGGAGACAAATGAGGAGCTAACAGAGAGTCTATGGGTCAGGATTAGAGGGAAGACAGGGAAAGGGGATGTTACAGTGGGGGTCTGCTACAGGCCACCAGACCAGGGAGACCTAGCAGATGAGGCCCTGTATAGGCAGATAGGAGCAGCCTCACGTTCACAAGCCCTGGTCCTCATGGGGGACTTCAACCACCCCGATATCTGTTGGAGGGACAACACAGCAGGCCACAAACAATCCAGGCGCTTCCTGGAATGCATGGAGAACAATTTCCTTCTCCAAGTGGTTGAGGAACCGACGAGGAGAGGTGTCATGCTGGACCTTGTTCTCACCAACAAGGAGGGGTTGGTGGGGAATGTGAAGCACTTGGGCAATCTTGGCTGCAGTGACCATGAAATGGTGGAATTTGAGATCCTCAGGGCAGTGAAGAAGGTACACTGTAAGCTCACCACCCTGGATTTCAGGAGAGCAGACTTTGACCTCTTCAGGGATCTGCTTGGTCACGTACCATGAGATCAATTCCTGGAAGGAAGAGGGGTGCAGGACAGTTGGAACATACTCAAAGATCTCTTCCTCCAAGCCCAGGAACGATGCATCCCAACAAAGAGGAAGGCAGGCAATAACAGCAGGAGGCCTGCATGGATGGACAAAATTAAGATCAAGAAAGAAGCCTGTAGAGGGTGGAAGGAAGGACGAGTAACCTGGGAGGAATACAGAGAACTTGCCCGAGTGGCCAGGGATCAGGTTAGGAAAACCAAGGCCCTGACAGAATTAAATTTGGCCAGAGATGTCAAGGGCAACAAAAAAAGCTTCTACAGGTATGTTGGGGAGAAAAGGAAAACTAGGGGAAATGTGGGCCCTCTCCGGAAGGCAACAGGAGATCTGGTCACCCGGGACATTGAGAAGGCTGAGGTGCTCAATGACTTTTTGCCTCAGTCTTCACCAGCAAGGGCTCGTGCCACACTGCCCAAGTCCTAGAAATCCAAGGAAGGGTCCAGGAGAATGAAAAGCCACTCACTGTAGGAGAAAATCAGGTTCAGGACCACCTAAGGAACCTGAAGGTGCACAAGTCTATGGGACCTGATGGAATGCATCTGCAGGTCCTGAGGGAACTGGCAGATGAAGTTGCAAAGCCACTATCCATCATATTTGAGAAGTCCTGGCAGTCTGGTGAAGTTCCTGCAGGCTGGAAAAAGGGGAACATAACCCCCATTTTTAGAAAGGGAAACAAAGAAGACCTGGGGAACCACAGGCCGGTCAGTCTCACCTCAGTGCCAGGCAAGATCATGGAGCAGATACTCCTAGAAACTATGCTAAGGCACATGGAGAATGAGAAGGTGATTGATGACAAGCAACATGGCTTCACCAAGGACAAATCATGCCTGACCAATCTGGTGGCCTTTTATGATGGGGTTACAACATTGGTGGACAAGGCTAAAGCAACTGATGTCATCTACCTGGACTTGTGCAAGGTGTTTGACACTGTCGAACAAGACATCCTTGTCTCTAAATTGGAAACATGTGGGTTTGATGGATGGCCCACTCGGTGGATAAGGAACTGACTGGATGGTCAGCTGAAAGACCAAGTGGAAACCAGTGACGAGTGGTGTCCCTCAAGGTTCGGTATTGGGCCCGGTGCTCTTAAACATCTTTGTCGGAGACATGGACAGAGGGATTGAGTGCAGCCTCAGCAAGTTTGCCAACGATACCAAGCTGAGTGGTGTGGATGACATGCTGGAGGGACAGGATGCCATCCAGAGGAACCTTTGCAGGCTTGAGAGGGGACTGTGCTAACCTCATGAAGTTCAAGAAGGCCAAATGCAAGGTCCTGCACCTGGGTTGGGGCAATCCTAAGTACAAATACAGGCTGGGCAATGATTGGCTTGAGACCAGCTCTGAAGAGAAGGACTTGGGGGTGGTGGTAGACAAGAAGCTCAACATGAGTTGGAAAAGTGTGCTTGCAGCTCAGAAGGCCAACCGTATCCTGGGCTGAATCAAGAGAAGCGTGGCCAGCATGTTGTGGGAGATGATTCTTCCAATCTACTCCACTCTCGTAAGGCCCCACCTGGAGTACTGTGTCCAGTTCTGGAGCCCCCAACACAAGAAAGACATGGACCAGTTAGAACGAGTCCAGAGAAGGGCCATGAGGATGATCCGAGGGCTGGAACACCTTTCCTACGAGGACAGGCTGAGAGAGTTGGGGCTGTTCAGCCTGGAGAAGAGATGGCTCTGGTGAGATCTTCTAGCGGCCTTCCAGTACCTGAAGGGGGCTTACAAGAAAGCTGGGGAGGGACTTTTCATAAGGGCAGTTAATGACAGAACAAGGGGAAATGGCTTTAAGCTGAAAGAGGGCAGGTTTAGATTAGATATTAGGAAGAAATTCTTCACTGTGAGGGTGGTGAGACACTGGAACAGGTTGCCCAAGGAAGTTGTGGATGTCCCCTCCCTGGAAGTGTTTAAGACTAGGTTGGATGAGGCTTTGAGTAACCTGGTCTAGTGGAAGGTGTCCCTGCTCATGGCAGGGGGGTTGGAACTGGATGATCTTTAAGGTCCCTTCCAGCCAAAATCATTCTATGATTCATTCTAAAGTGCGGGGTCCTGAATATGGAAAGAAATAATCCCAGGCACCCGTACAATTTGGGGGCTGACATGGAAAGCAGCCCTGCTGTGAAGGACCTGGGAGTCCTGGTGGACAACAAGTTAAATAAGAGCCAGCAGCGTGCTCTTGTGGCCAGGAAGGCCAGCGGTATCCTGAGTTGTATTAGGAAGAGTGTTGCCAGCAGGTTGAGAGAGGTGATCCTCCCCCTTTACTCAGCCCTGGTGAGGCCCCACCTGGAGTATTATGTACAGTTCTGTGCTCTCCAGTACAGGAAGAACATGGAACTCTTGGACCATGTACAGCGAAGGGCGACTAAGATGATTAAAGGACTGGAGCATCTTTCATATGAGGAAAGGCTGAGGGAGCTGAGCCTGTTCAGCCTGGCAAAAAGATGACTTGGTGGGGTTTGGTTAATGTTTATAAATATCTAAAGGGAGAGTGTCTAGAGGATGGGGCCAGACTCTTCTCATCGGCAACCAACAACAGGACAAGAGGCAACGGGCATAAACTGCAGCATAGGAAGTTCCACCTGAACATAAGGAGGAACTTCTTTACTGTGAGGGTGACTGATTACTGGAACAGGCTGTCCAGAGAGGTTGTGGAATCTCCCTCCCTGGAGATATCCAAAAACTGTCTGAACAAAATCCTGTTTCATGCGCTCTAGGAGTCCCTGCTTGAGCAGGGTGATTGGACTAGGGTGAAGGACCTTCAGAGGTCCTTTCCAAGTTCAACCATTATGTGATTCTGTGATTTGTTCTGATGACTTGATTGTCGATGGTCAGAATGTTGTTGTTTTGGATTGCTGAGTTGTTCTTTGAGGTGGCACCTTACATGCCGTTTATATTTTTCACTGTCCCTAGGTGTTGGTTTGGGGCTAGGGGTACTGTTCTGCTGTGTGGTACAGTGATGGTTGTTAGTACGATAAAAAGATGGGTAGTGAGACCAATTTTGTACCTGTATTCAGCAGTGGCAGGTGGCACACAGAGCAAAGTGGCGGAGCTGGCTCCATGTCTGTATTGTGGGAACCATTTGATGGATGTTGTTACCAATTGCACCAGTGTTTTTTTCTCTTTGAGCCCATATATTGGGGAAACATCTTCATTCAGTTTCTCCTTCTCCATCAGACTAATTACAAAAGTTTGAGAATTTTGTATATTCTTGGCATAGTCAAACCAGCATAATTGTGCTGCTAGTTCACCTGAATGTATGCCAGGTTTTAATGCATGTCAGAATACTTAGGAGGATCACCCCTCCACTGCTGGAGTTACCCTGGCACCTGCTACAGTTACCTCAAACTCTGTGACTGATACTGCGGCTACTCCAGTTGCTTCAACCTTGGCAATAGACCTCCAACCCTCCAACCTCTACAGCAGGCAATGTAGCTACTCCAACCCTATCAAGAAGCACTACAGATGAACTAGAGGACTAACACATACCAGTATCAGTTGCCCCTGTATGGAAGAAGACGTGGACACGAAAGTCAGTATGTTTATAGAGGGATGAGGAAGATCATGCTTATGATCCTCCTAAGGAGGAAGAGGAGGAGGGAAGGGGAGATGGAAATGGAGACAGTACAACAACCACCTGATCTCTAACCCTGAGTGAGCTGTGGGATATACGAAAAGATTTCACCCGTTACCAAGGCGAGTACCGCATTACGTGGCTGCTCAGATGCTGGGATAATGGGGCCAGTAGCATGGAGTTAGAGGGTAGAGAAGCCAAGCAGCTGGGATCCCTCTCTAAGGAAGCGGGCACTGATAAAGCAATTGCAAGAGGGGACCCAGCCCGCAGTCTTTGGAGGCAGCTCTTGGTGGGTGTGAAGGAAAGGTATCCCTTCAAGGATGATATTACCTGCAATCCAGGCAAATGGGTCAGCATGGAGAGAGGGATTCAGGACCTGAAGGAACCAGCTGTGCGGGAGCTGATTTACCAAGACCCGAGGGACATGAGGGTAACTGAAGACCCAGATGAAATCCCGTGCACAATACCCATGTGGCGAAATGTCCTATGGAGTGCACCAGCATCATATGCCAGCTCATTGGTAACAGTAGAATTAAAAGAGGATGAGGAGGCACCAACTGTAAACAAAGTGGCTATCCGGCTCCAGGGATTTGAAGATAGTCTCTCTGTCTCTATATGAGCCTGTGTCTCGGCCATGGAAAAACGTCTAGAAGTCCTGGAGAAACATGTGGAGAAACTGTCCCAAGAGTTCCAGCGATTCGAGGACAGGCTCCGCCCTCCACCTGTTCAGACCTATGTCTCAGCTGTTAGGAGCAAGCGTTTCTCTGCTCGAGACGGTATACACCACGGGGCACAAGTGGTTTTACTTGCATGACCATGGAGGAGACATGAGAAAGTGGGATGGGAAACCTACCTCAGTCCTGCAGGAACGAGTATACGAGCTCCAGTCTCCAGTGGACAATTCCCCAGACAGAACAGGAGGGCTGATGCTACTCTCCATCCTTTCCTTGATCCTTATCCTTTTGATCATATTTCAGTAGAAGTGAGTGATGAATATGATGAGCAGCATTAGAGGGGCCCTGCCTCCAGCCAGGTGGAGGAAAGGGACAATTGAGTTTACTGGACTGTGTGGATTCGTTGGCCTGGTACATCTGACCCCCAGTAGTACAAAGCTTTAGTGGACACTGGTGCTCAATGCACCCTTGATGCCATAGAATTTTAAAGGAGCAGAATCCATCTGTATTTCTGGAGTTGTCACTGAAATTGGGAAATAAACTTCTTAACACCAATGTAGTCTTAAGAAGCAGGCATTCTTTATTAGAGTGCCGGATGCACGGGGGATCGCTCCATCAATCGTGCATATCAACTTGTCTCTTCACAAAAGCTTTATACTATCAAAAAATGCATATTCATTACTTTTCCAAGAAGTCATTGACATATTCATTACATTTCCAGGAACTTATTAATATATGTAAATGTCCCTTTCGCATGCGCACTCTCTCTGGTGGTCGTCATGGTCTTCTGGTGGTCGTCATCACTGTGTCCTTTGGCTGTACTTTTCCTTTGTGCATGCTCAGTTCTCTCCTGGGCCTGTTTCCAACACTTCTGTCTACCTTGTCCCAAGGAGTTAGCTCAGCACGTTCTCTTGTCACATCCCAGTGGTCAGTAAAACAGAGTCTTAATGCTTCTATGAACACTAAGGTAAGAAATTTTGATTTCTGAAATTCTACGATGAAGATACATTGTTCTTAACTCCAGTACTAAGTTAGTGATTAGAACAGGCCTGGGACTTTACAGTCTCTTCTTGGTGAGGTTTCTGTGATTACCTAGTTCAAAGCTAACAATCCTAACTTATACATTATGCTTTACAGTTTTCTACTTCTTTTAATCAAACCCAACTCTTCTATAGGATCAAATTTTGATTATTTTATCAGTGTACTTGCAACATTTCTGCCCTTTGAAAGTTTTGAAAACTATTTCAATACTTTCATCGTAATTTTAAAATTTGATTATTTTTTATGATGCATTTTTAATATAGCACGGTACTGATTTGTTGTAAAACTTCTACTAGGCTCCTATCTGATAACATATTAATTGGTACCTTGAACTTGGGTATTATCTTCTTCAGTAAACAATAATTTCTTTAGTTTTGTTGGTGCGACAGGGAAATGCTTCTGGCCATCCTGAGAAAGCATCAATCAGTACCAAAAGGTATTGACAGCCATTTTATCTCAGTAATTTAGAAAAATCTATTTGCCAATTAATCACCAGGAGTGCTTTTTCTCTTAGTTATACCTGGTGGTGGCTTTTTTTAATATATATGCTTTATTATAATTCGGTGCCTCAGATGTCAGTTTTAACTCTGTTACAGGTATTAGAGCCAGGATGCCCTTCTCTGCCACCTCTTTTGTTGTTTTGTTTGCCAATCTGTCACCTACATGTGCTGCAGTATTTCCAAACTGGTGAGCCTTGCAATGCATTATCATCACTTTCTCAGGTTTTTGCACTGCTTGTCCAGTTTGCTCCATGAGCATGTACCACCCCAAAGGCATATTTAGAATCAGTCCATATATTTACCTTCTTTCCTTGAGATATTGCAAGAGCTCTCTGAAGGGTGATTAATTCTGCCTTTTGTGCTGATGTACTTACAGGCAACACTTCAGCTTCAGTTACCTCATTGGTGGTGGTAACAGCATATCCAGTCATCCTCTTTCCCTCGCAAACAAAGCTACTTCTGTCTGTGTACACCTCCAGATCTGGGTCAGTGAGTGGTTCATCCTTGAGATCTGTGCGACTGGCACACACCTGTGCTATGGTTTGCAAACGGTCAGGCTCTAAGGATTCCTGGTCCTCCATTTTGGACTGGAGGAAAATAGCAGGGTTTATCACAGTGGTTGTCTTAAGCCTCACATCATCCTGTTCCAGGAGGACAACTTGGTACTTGAGCATTCTGCTGGGGGATAACTAACATCCCCCTTTTTGCTCCAGTACCGATATAACCATGAGGAACATAAACAGTCATTTGTTGTCTTATTGTGAGTTTTTAGGCTTCTTGTATCAAAAGAACTGTTGCGGCCACAGCTTGTAGGCATCCTGACTGTTCTTTACTCACGTTGTCCAATGGTTTGGAAAAATATTTCACAGGTCTTTTTCATTTATCCAGTCTTTGAGTCAGCACCCCCAGTGCCAGATGCTGTTTTTTGGGTACAAATAGTCCAAACGGTTTTGATAGGGCCAACAAGCTCAATGCCGGGGCTGACATTAATGCATTCTTGATGTTTTGAAAGGCTGTTGGACATTGTGGGGTCCACTGGAACGGGCCTCCATCTAATTCTGTCAGGGTGTCCTAGAGAGGTCTTACCATAAGTTCATAGTTGGGAATCCACGGTCAACACCAACCAGTCATTCTGAGGAAAGCTCTGAGTTCTCTGGCATTCCTGGGTTCCAGCATCTGGCAGATTGCCTCCTTCCATTCAGTTGTCTATCTGTGATGTTCCTGTAAGATCTCAAAGTCCAAAGAAATTATTATTTCTTTTCCAATTTGGGCCTTCCTTTTTGGGCACTCAGTAACCTCTTTGGCCCAAAAAGTTCAATAGGCTAACAGTCATTTTTAGGCATTCTGATCACATTTCTGCTGCCAGTAGTATGTCATCTACATATTGAAGTATCAGTTCTTCAGGATTGCTTTTTTTCTTTCCCTCCAAATTTCTGGCTCTTTGACTACTTGTTTTCAAAATATAGTTGGGATAATTTTGAATCTTTGCAGCAACACTGTCCATGTGAGCTGTATCTTCCATCCCATTGTAAGATTTTTATTTTTTTTTTATTCAAAGGCAAATAATGCCTGACTGTTTTTCTCTAGAGGTATGCAAAAGAAGGCATCCTTAAGATCTAATACTGTAAACCATTTGTGCTTTTCTTTTAAAGCTGTCAGCAAAGTGTATGGGTTGGCCTCCACTGAGTGCATATCTTGCACTTGAATTTACAGCCCTTAAATCCTATACCAACTTGTATTATTCGCTTCCTGATTTCTTTACAGGTAGGATTGGAGTATTGCACTTGGATTCACATTCTACTAATAGTTTATATTGCATAATTTTTAATTATTATTATTTTAATCTTTCTCTTGCTTTTAATTTTATAGAATATTGTTTTTGCCTTACCGGAATTGCTCCTTTTTTTTTTTTCTTTTTTTTTTATGGTGTTACTTGCTCTGGTTCTGCTGTGTGATAGTTTCACTTGGCTAGCCCTTGTCTAGCAGCCAACAGAGCCGTTCAGCCACTTCCCCCCACTCCCAGGGGATAGAGGAGAGGATTGGGTGGCAAGGACAAGGAGGCTTGTAGGGTGAGATAAGAACAGTTTAATAATAGAAAAAAAACTTAAAATAATACTAATATTAAAATAGTAGTGGTAATGATAACAGTAACAAGATGTGCAAGTGAATGACACCCAATGTTATAGCTCACCCCCCTCCTGACCGAGCCCAGCCCGTTCCCAGATAACGATCCGGGAGGAGCAACAATCCCGAACCAAAACCACAATCCCAGAAGAGCGAGAGCCCGAGCAAAAGCCAGAGAGAGCAAGAGAGGAAGAGCCCCTCACTAATGCACTGGGCATGACGTGATATGATATGGAATACCCCATTGGCATATCTAACTGTCAATTAAGTTTATTCATTTAAATATTCTTCTCCCCCCTTAAATCTTGTGCTTGTAGACTAACAGAACACAAAGTCCTTCACTTCCAGGGACAAAAATGTAAACACTGGTATGTTATCAGTGTCTCTCTCATAACAAGTCCCAGGCTGGAAGCAAAAACACAGCACAATTCTAGCTAGTAAAAAAAAAAAAAAAAATCCCAACCAAAAAACCCATCTCTATTTCAGCTAAAACCAGGACATGCTGCTTTAGACCAACCTAGTACTTCACTTTTGCATCTGGGCAGGAACAACCCCAGGTTCCAGTATTAGTTGGGGAATGATCTACTAGAGAGCAATGTAGGGGAAAGGGATCTGAGAGTCCTGGTGGACAGCAAGATGACCATGAGCCAGCACCGTGCCCTTGTGGCCAGGAAGGCCAATGGCATCCTGGGGTGCATTAGAAGGGCTGTGGTTAGTAGGTCAAGAGAGGTTCTCCTCCCCCTCTACTCTACCCTGGTGAGACTGCATCTGGAATATTGTGTCCAGTTCTGGGCCGCACAGTTCAAGAAGGACAGGGAACTGCTTGAGAGAGTCCAGCACAGAGCCACCAAGATGATTAAGGGAGTGGAGCATCTCCCTTATGAGGAAAGGCTGAGGGAGCTGGGCCTCTTTAGCTTGGAGAAGAGGAGACTGAGGGGTGACCTCGTTAATGTTTATAAATATATGAAGGGTAAGTGTCACGAGGATGGAGCCAGACTCTTCTCAGTGGCAACCAATGATAGGACAAGTGGCAGTGGGTGTAAGCTGGAACACAGGAGATTCCACTTAAACTTGAGAAGAAACTTCTTTATGGTGAGGGTGACAGAGCACTGGAACAGGCTGCCCAGGGAGGTTGTGGAGTCTCCTTCTCTGGAGACATTCAAAACTTGCCTGGACGCCTTCCTGTGTGATCTCATCTAGGTGTTCCTGCTCCAGCAGGGGGATTGGACTAGATGATCTTTCGAGGTCCCTTCCAATCCCTGACATTCTGTGTGATTCACCAGCCCAGACTAAGGGTATGATGGCGTCCTCTACTTCTCGAGGAAACTCATTCTCTTTTGGCCTATCCTGTAATAATAATTTTGCTTCTACAGCTTTTAATTCAGGTATTAGTAATTATGCTTCTCTATTCTTAAAGGTTATCTGCACATTTAATTTGCTTAATAAATCCCTTCCCATCAAGGGTACTGGACACTCAGGCACATATATATATAAAAATGAGTCACTCATTGTTTCCCTAACTTAAATTTTAAGGGTTGCAAAAAGGGCTGATTCTTTTGCTTCCCTGTAGCACCAACAACACTTATAGTTCCATGACAAAAATTTCCTTTGCAAGTATTAAGTACAGAATAAGTGACTCCTGTATCAACTAGAATTCTGCCTCATTTCTACCTCATCACTTAATGTCATTATTTTAATGGCATGTAGAGCTGCGTCCAGCTGGGGGACATTCCTTTTTCCTATGTCCTTTGTTTTGTAAATTGTACACTGATTTTTTTTTTTTTTTTCAAGATAGGGATGTATAAAATGAGGGAGGTTTTCCCATTCCCCTCCCCTTCCTCTGCAAGCTCCTCCAGAAACCTCTGTTCAAGTGGCAATTAATCTTCTCTCCCTCAGATTTATTTTTTTTCTTCTTCCCTTTGGGCTTGCCACAATTCCTTTTTTTTTGTTGTTAAAAAAAAAAGTTTGTTACTTCTAACATTTTTCCAAATCCCTTGAGTCTGCTTCTTCTAATTTTGAAGTTTCTTTCTAATATCCAGAGCCCATTGCTCCACAAAATATAGAAGCCAAGTGAACAGCCTCCGCTGGCTTTTCAGGATTTAAATTAGTATATTTTCTACCAGTGACTTTTAACTGCTCCATAAAGGCAGACAGGGATTCATTTGATGCTTGTTTAATCTCATGTAATTTAGACCAATTAATCGCTTTTGGCATTGCATGTCTTATACCAAACAGGGATATTCATTTCTGATATTTTGTTTAAAGACCCCGGTGTTCGGGTTGGTTGGGATCCCATCCTGGATCTGCGGCAGGAAAACTTTGATTTAGTGTTTCCTGCAAATCTTTATTAACATGTGCCCCTTCTACTTGTTTTTGAGCAGTTTTTAATAGCCTTTTTTTTTTTAGTACCATCCAATATCATCTGTAAATCACTCCAATCAGAGTCCTGAGTTCTAATAATTGTCTTCACAACTCTTCCTACTCTGTCTGTAACAGAAAATGGCACTTTCACATATACCGGCCCATGCTGTCCTATTCCCTGTCCCAAGGAGGCTATCAATTGAGATAATTAATCAAACCCAACTCTTCTATAAGATCGAATTTTGATTATTTTATCAGTGTACTTGCAACAGAGTCACAGGGGGGTCCCAACAGCTGACTGTGTTGGAGGCTGAAATGAGCCTGACGGGGAATGACTGGCAAAAGCACCCAATTGTGACTGGCCCAGGTGCTCCGTGCATTCTCGGCATAGATTACCTCAGGAGAGGGCATTTCAAGGACCCAAGAGGGCACCGGTGGGCTTTTGGCATAGCTGCCTTGGAGACAGAGGAAATCAAACAGCTGTCTGCTCTGCCTGGTCTCTCAGAGGATCCGTCTGTTGTGGGACTGCTAAGGGTCAAAGAACAGCAGGTTCCCATCGCTACCACACCAGTGCACCGGTGGCAATATCGCACCAACCGAGACTCCGTAATTCCCATCCATGAACTGATTTGTCAACTGGAGAGCCAAGGAGTGATCAGCAGGACTCGCTCTCCCTTTAACACCCCATAGGGCCAGTGCAGAAGTCTAATGGAGAGTGGAGACTGACAGTGGACTATCGTGGCTTGAATGAAGTCACACCACCACTGAGCGCTGCCGTGCCAGACATGTTAGAGCTCCAATATGAACTGGAGTCCAAGGCAGCCAAGTGGTACACCACCATAGACATTGCTAATGCGTTCTTCTCCATTCCTTTGGCAGCACAGTGCAGGCCACAGTTTGCTTTCACCTGGAGGGGTGTCCAGTACACCTGGAATTGACTGCCCCAGGGGTGGAAACACAGCCTCACCGTTTGCCATGGACTGATCCAGACTGCCTTGGAGCAGGGTGGAGCTCCAGAACACCTGCAATACAGTGATAACATCATTGTGTGGGGAGATACTGAAAAAGAAGTTTTTGAGAAAGGGAAGAAGATAATCCAAGTCCTTCTGAGAGCCAGCTTGGTCATAAAACAAAGCAAGGTCAAGGGACCTGCACCAGAGATCCAATTTTTAGGAATAAAATAGGAAGATGGACTCCATCAGATCCCAATGGATGTAATTAATAAAATAACAGCTATGTCTTCACCAACTAACAAAAAGGAAGCACAAACCTTCTTAGGCATTGTGGATTTCTGGAGAATGCACATTCCACATTACAGTGAGATCGTGATCCCTCTCTACCAGGTGACCCAAAAGAAGAATGATTTCACATGGGGTGCTGAGCAACGACAAGCCTTTGAACTAATCAAACAGGAGATAGTCCATGCAGTAGCCCTTGGGCCAGTCCGGACAGGACAAGATGTTAAAAATGTGCTCTACACCGCAGGCGGAGACAATGGACCAACCTGGAGCCTCTGGCAGAAAGCACCAGGGGAGACTCGAGGTCGACCTCTTGGGTTTTGGAGTTGAGGATACAGAGGATCAGAGACCCGATATACTCCAAGTGAAAAAGAGATATTGGCAGCGTGTGAGGGAGTTGGAGCTGCTTCAGAAGTGATCAGTACTGAAGCACAGCTCCTCCTGGCGCCCCGATTGCCCGTGCTGGGCTGGATGTTCAAAGGGAGCATTCCCTCTACACACCACGCAACTGATGCCACATGGAGTAAGTGGGTCGCACTGATCACACAATGGGCTTGAATAGGAAGCCCCAATCGCCCAGGAATTCTGGAAGTGATCATGAACTGGCCAGAAGGAAAAAATTTTTGAATGTTGCCAGAAGAGGAGGTGACACATAATGAAGAGGCTCCATCAAATAATGACCTACCAGATAATGAGAAACGATATGCCCTGTTCACTGACGGGTCCTGTTGTCTTGTAGGAAAACATCGAAAGTGGAAAGCTGCTCTGTGGAGTCCCACCCGACGAGTCGCAGAGGCTGCTGACACAGAAGGTGAATCAAGGCAGTTTGCAGAGGTGAAAGCCATCCAGCTGGCCTTGGACATTGCTGAGAAACAGAAATGGTCAGTGCTCTACCTCTATACGGACTCATGGATGGTGGCAAATGCCCTTTGGGGGTGGTTACAGAAACGGAAACAGAGCAACTGGCAAGGCAGAGGCAAACCCATTTGGGCTGCTGAATTATGGCAAGACATTGCTGCTTGGCTAGAGAGACTGGTTGTAAAGGCACGTCATGTAGATGCCCATGTGCCCAAAAGTCGAGCCACTGAAGAACATCAAAACAACCAACAGGTGGACAAGGCTGCTAAGGTCAAAGTGTCTCAAGTACACCTGGACTGGCAACAGAAGGGTGAAAAATCTTTAGCCCGTTGGGCTCATGATGCCTCAGGTCACCAAGGAAGAGATGCAACATATAGATGGGCTCGTGATCGAGGGGTGTACTTAACCATGGACATTATTGCACAGGTTATTCATGACTGTGAAACATGTGCTGTGATTAAGCAAGCCAAGAGGTTAAAACCTCTCTGGTACGGAGGACGATGGTTAAAATATAAATATGGGGAGGCCTGGCAGATTGACTATATCCCACTTCCACAAACTCGCAGTGGTAAGCATTACGTGCTCACCATGGTGGAAGCAACCACCGGGTGGTTGGAGACATACGCTGTGCCCTATGCCAATGCCAGAAACACCATTCTAGGCCTTGAAAAGCAGGTCTTGTGGCGACATGGCACCCCAGACAGAATTGAGTCAGACAACGGGACTCATTTCCGAAACAATCTCATAGACACCTGGGCCAAAGAACATGGCATTGAGTGGGTGTACCACATCCCCTGTCATGCACCAGCCTCCGGGAAAATTGAATGATGCAATGGACTGCTGAAAACCACACTGAGAGCAATGGGTGGTGGAACTTTCAAACATTGGGACACACATTTAGTAAAAGCCACCTGGTCAGTCAACACCAGAGGATCTGCCAACCAAGCCGGCCCTGCCCAGTCAAGACTTTTACGTACTGTGGAAGGGGATAGAGTCCCTGTGGTTCTCATTAAAAATATGCTGGGAAAAACGGTCTGGGTTATTCCTGCCTCGGGGAAAGGTAAACCCATTCGTGGGATTGCTTTTGCTCAAGGACCTGGACGTACCTGGTGGGTGATGAAGAAAGATGGGGAAGTCCAATGTGTGCCTCAAGAGAATTTGATGTTAAGTGAAAACAGCTGATGAATTGCATATCACTGCTATGGTTGTTGTATGTTATACTAATGGCTTTATATTAAGAATATATATTCCAGGTTAGTGAAGAAGGAACTCCAATGGAACCAGAGCTAGTGCCCAATGACTTCTTCGAGATCACCATCTTCAACCCACAGACCCTGAGCATGGACTGTGCTAGATATGCCAGCTATGAGTTCCAGATACAGCATACAACTGAGACTACACACCATCCTCCTGCTGTGTACAATGTCACCTACTCCATTGACTGTGCAAACTCCACATCATCTCTTCTGCCTTGAAAAACTATAATGACAGATGGAACCCAAGATTATAGACTAAATGAACTCAATACACGTTTTGAAGGAATGACCCATAAACTAAGGGAATAATATTTGTGTGTGTGTGTACTTGTATATATGTAAATATATTGAAAAATGTGGAACCTGAGCATGACGTAAATGGTATGGAATAAGGGGTGGATACTGTCCTGGTTTTTGCTAGGATAGGGTTAATTTTCTTTTAGTAGCTAGGAAGTACTTTGTTTTGGTTTCAGTGTGGGATTTTTTTATAAGAATGTTGATACCACTGTGTTTGGGTAGTTTGCAAGTGCAAAGGACTGGGAGGGGGAAAGTGTAGTAGTTATCAAAACCCAGAACTGACAGTTGGATATGCCAATAAGATATTCCATAGCATATTACATCACGTTCAGTATATTAACTGGGATTGACCGGAAAGGGGGGGGATTCTCTTGTGAATCGCTCGGGCTTGCTTTTCTGGGGTTGCAATTTCTGTTTTGGGGTTTCTTTTCACTCCTCTGGGATTTCTATCAGTGAGTGGTGAGCAATTGTACTCTGCATCACTCATTTATATATATATATCATTATTATAGTTATTGTTATCATTACTATTTTAATTTTATTTTACTCTAATTATTGAATTGTTCTTATCTCAAACTACAAGTCTTCTCACCTTTACCCCTCAAGTTCTCTACCCGATTCCCTGGGTGGGCAGGAGAAGGGGGGGGTGCGAGTGGCTGTGTCGTGTTTGGCTGCCAGCCAAGTTAAACTATCACAGAAACACAGATTTCTATTTTGAAGTTATCTTTCTCAGTAACTTGTTTTCCTTGCTATGGGGAGAAGAGTGGTTTTTATGCTTCAGGAAAGAAAATCAGGAAGCTGGACAGTGTTCTCAGTTCATTTCTGCCTACTTGCAGTATTATTTAATCTGTGTAACCATAATAAAGTACAGAAAATAAAAAAAAATCAAAAGAAAAGGGAAAAAAAAAGTGATTTACCTGCTTTATAGAAACAGTAAGAAGCCGAGCTAATTAATATTTGACAAGTGTCCTAAAAGAGAGCTATCTACACATGGAGGACTAATTTTATCCAAATACACAGAGCTATGCTGAAGATTTTATCATTGTTAGATGAGAGTTTCAAAGGATGGCTTTTCTTCCCTACCTCACAGTAAAAATCAGCAAGCAAGCACTTCCAATTTACAGGGCTCTAGAATAACGCCAGAGGCCAAAACTGCCCATGCAGAAGTTGTATGGTATTTCCATCTGTAAGAAGCTAATCTTATCGCTTGTCAGTATGGTTCAAATTTGTGTGCTCTCACTTGTTATGTTCCCCCCCCCAGTGTAACTTCACCTTAAAAAAAATAAAGCAAAAAGCCTGAATCCCCCCACAAAGAGCACATTTTGAACATATATCTCACAGCCACCTCTGTCACTTGTGCTTCCCCCAGGCGAAGCACTACAGCTGCCATGATGTCACATCTGCTTGGGTCAGTGCTCTGTATCTTATGGAGTGTCATCGCATCCACTTCCAAGAACGTCTAGTTTCCTCAGTCGGGTAGTCCAGAAAATCCTCCCATGAAGTTCAGACTATAGGACGCAAAGAAAAACCCTTTTTAGCAAAGGACTAATTGATCAGTTTATTGTAATTTTGCTACCATACGAGCAATCAAGTCTTTTCCAGTGCAACTTAATTGCCACCAAAACAGAATTACTAGAACAGAACATATTATAATACATTATTTATATTTGCAATAGTGCAGGCTCTGTGTTAGTTTACAAAATAATTTTGAGTATTTTCATAAGACAAAGCTAAGAACTCCACAACTGGATACAATTTTAAAAACAATCCTAAAAGATCTCAAACAAGCAACTGTGAGAACAGTAAAATCAGCATATTTGGGTATCTTTAGTTCCTGATTCACAAACAGGTAAACTGTCTAGAAATAACTAAAATCCTTAAGTCCTCGCATCTATTTATGGGATGAGATACTATTTAGAAACGAAGTATCAATTGAATTAAAGGCACTAGAAGATGGATGATAATATTTAAATGGTCAGGAAAGATAAACTCAACCAAATGATTCCATTATTTACAGCAATGGAGTTGCTCAGCCCTTGGAACTGTTTTACACCTGAGAAAATATTTAAAAAGAAATTACCTAGTGTGGTGGGTTGACCTTGCCTGAATGCCAGGTGCCCGCCAAGCCACTCTATCGCCCTTCCTCCTCAGGGGATGGGGAATGATGGAGAAAAATAAGATGGAACAAAAAAAAAAAAAACCAAAAAAACCAACAAAAAACCCCCCAAACTCTTGGGTCGAGACAAAAGACAGCTTAATAGGAACAAAGCAAAGCTGGGTGCGCAGAAGCAAAAGAACAAAATATTTATTCTCTACTTCCCATCAGCAGGCGATGTTTGGCCACTTCCCGGGAAGCAGGGCTTTGTATGCATAGCAGTTACCCTGGAGGACAAATGGCCTTCCCTTCTCCCTCCATTCTCCTTGCTTTTATTTCTGAGCAGACATCATATGGTATGGAATATCCCTTTGGTCAGTTTGGATCAGCTGTCCTGGCTGTGTCCCCTCTCAAGACCTTCTCCAGCCTATTAGGTGAGGGGGTGTATGTTGGAGAGCCAGCCTTGGTGCTGTGGGAGCACTGCTCAGCGGTAACCAAAACACGGATGTGTTATCAACACCTTTCTAGCTACTAATACAAAACAGCACTGTGAGGGCTGCTATGGGGAAAATTAACTCCATCCCAGACAGACCCAATACACCTAGTGCAAGAAAAATAGTTTTTAAAAGTGTCAAGAAGAAAAAAAAAATATTTATCTCTAGAAATATTTGTAACAGAGATGTAATAGGGAATAAAGATATGGCTATATTTTAGGACCCTTTTTGATAGAATGATACTTTTTAAATTCTGTGGGTTTTTTTTTTTTTACACACGTGTACAAACACCCTTCTGTCCCTGGAGTAGCAGTTTTTAGTTTATTGTGTTTTCCTCCTTAACTGTGGAGGGGGACAATCTAAAGACGCTCTAACATATAAGCAGCCATGACTTCAACAAGTATATTTGGCATGAATCATTGAAACATCAGTCTATATCCTTAAAGGAGAAAGCCCTGAAACTACAAATTTCTCATGACACATGCTGTTGTGTTTATCAATAACTGTGTCAGCCACTCTAAAGCTATAAGAACAGATTATACTATATAAGGAATAATATCCCAATCCAGAAAACACTGAAGCATATCCTGGCTTCTTCCATTAGTCATATGTTTCTTATGTTAAACACAGTATGGCATTTCTTGGATTGAAAATATTTTTGCTTTAGGCTCCAATTAGCCCTAGCATAAGAAGAGGGTGTCAGATAAAATACATGTCTTTCAAATAATCTACATTTAAATACCAATTAAAAACCACCCACATTTGCGGCGGATGAAGAAATGACCAACACCGAGATGTGTTCAGGCATCAGCACTTTATTGAAGCTTTGCTCTGCTTATATATCCTTTTTTCCTTCAGCATGCCCCAAGCACGCAGCAATCTTTCACTTTTGATTCGTTACCCATTATCACACACGCGCCTAAACAATTGACATGACTGGATAATTCCACCTGTTCATGAGCCATTCTTTTACTTCTGACTGGTTACTGATTACAGCTCACAACCATCCTTATCTTGTCTCATACGCATTCGTGCTTGTTTTCCCCACTTTGTTTTACTTTTCACTCAAGGTCAGGAATTAATTGCTCAAGGCTGAGGCTGCCTGCAGCTTCAGCACTTACAGCACCAACAATTCCCTCTTTTTGTTTTTGTACCACAAAGGCGTTGTTCACCATTTTATGCAGGGCCCTTTGCAGACATGATAGCAAACAAGGCACTAAATGGAGGATCACCAAAATTATGAATAACACCTTTAATCCTGACTTTATTAATGAAGAGACCCATCCTTGTATTCCCCAACTCTGAAACCACTCGCTTAACCAATCATCACTATTTACCCTCAACTGTTTGACATTTTCCTTTAACCTTTTAATGGCCATATGAATTGATTCTGAGTGGTCTGATAAATTCACACAGCACATGCCTTCAAATTCCTCACAACCATGTCCTTGAGCTAAAAGCAAAAAATCAATAGCAGCTCGATTTTGCAAAGTGGCATGTCGAATAGAGTCAACATCTGTCAACAAGCCTGATAGTGCCAAAGATGTGAGATTAGATTGTTTTGAAACAATAGTGCAGTAGATGTCTTAATGCGCTCGCTACTCCTACTCCAGGGGCTAGAATAGAGGCTGCAGCTATTTCCCCAGGATTCCAAAACACTGCATTGGAATCACAGTTGTGCTTAAATGAGTGAGTGCTACGCTTGCATCTTAACCAATTTTTGATATTTCCCAAAATCATGGTAATATTAGTTGTCAACAGAGTTAAATGGCCCAAACTACAGGGACCTCCACGAATACGTGATGGTGTTCCTGCCCACGCTCTGTCTCCACAGATAAAGAAAACACCTTCTGGTTGCTGTACTGGATTATGAGTAGATTTAGAAATGTTTGGTGAAGTGTAACTACACCAAGCTGGTTTATTTCTAAAAACTGAGACGGTGGCATTTACATTCTGGGCAGTGACTCTGGTGTTGCTTGTAGAGAAATTAAAAAAGACACAAAAGTCCATTGGTACTGATTGATCCCCAGCGGGGGTCTCCAAGGGCCCCCGTTTGCAGAGATAATGTACTTGCAGCACTTTAAACACTTAGCACAAACAAACAAATAACAGCAGTTACCAAGTGGACAGGGGCTTGTGCACTCCCCACACTGAGGGGCTAAGTTATTACTTTGTTTTACATCCCCTCCCATACCATAGTGATGAGTTGGTATTTATCTCTTTATCGTATAAGTTTCACCAGTCTCACTGATTCTTTAAACTTTCTGAGTTCCCGTTTAGTTCCCCTTTAGTTCCCCCCTACACATTTAACAGCCACAAAGGTAAATTACATTTACAACATTGAACTATAACCTTCTGCTTTGTTCGTCTCCGGCTGTTTGCCTCGCAGGAGAACAGAACTGAGGATTAGAACTCTGCACTCGCTTTGCAGTCAGACTGTGTCCCACTCAAACAACACAGACACTCAGTCACACAAATGGGACCATCACTCCTCTCACTCACACCACAAAATATGCCAATTAAACAATAGTCAGGTTCTCATGTAGCGTAAATTGTAAACCGTTAACCATTTGCCACAGGTCCAAACCAAGCAGTGTAACTTTAACCATAATGCACCGTACCGGGTTGGGTTTGTTTGTTTTGGGGTTTTTTTGTTGGGTTTTTTTTTGGTTTTTTTTTTACAACAGATGTATAAGATGGTTGCTATCCCACACAGCGCTCCTGCTGAGGGAGTCCTCTGCAGCAGCTCCCTGTTCTTTAATCTTTTTCCAAAATTTTAGAGGGTCCAGAGTGGAGGTTGAGCTCATTTGAGGAAGGTGCAGAGGTTCCCATGATGAAGTAAAATCAATAAGTGGAGCTGAGTCTCCTAGATGTTTTGACTCTTTTTGAGCAGTTAAATCCTGGGGAGGTGCAGAGGGACTTGTGGAGGCCTCACCTGTGACTGCAGCAATAGCAGAGGCAGCGGTAGTTTGATCCACTCCTAATTGGCATAAAGAATCAGTAATTAACCGCCATGTCATTAACATGGGCTTTGCAAGGGGATCACCCAGAGTTGCAGCATCAATAAGGAGCTTTCCTGCCTCTTCCCAAGCAGCCACTTGGAAAGCAGAATCAGCATCTGAGGGTGCGCCGTTATTTCTGCACCACATCAGTAGCTTTCGAACTGCTGTCTCATCATATTTAATTCCTCTTGTCTTCAAAATACGCATTAAAATAGTCAATATAGATTTTTCCTCTGATGACATTTGTGCACCCATAACTTGGGGGGGGAGTAATTTGTTCCCAGCTGCTCACCTGCTTCTTATAGATTGGGTCTAACCAGCTCTGTGGTCTGCTGATCCCCTTCGTCATATGCCAGCTTCTCGTAGATTCGGGTCTTGCGCAGCTCTATGGTCCGCTGCCTTCTCCGCAAGCTAGGCTCCACCGCTGGCTGCTCTCTGGTCTGCGGTTCTCTATTCCCACATCAGGATCACATCGAGGTCACGTCGGGATCACGTCGGGATCACATCGAGATCACATTGAGGTCACGTCGAGGTCACCAATTGCGGCAGATGAAGAAATGACCAACACCGAGACGTCTTCAGGCATCAGGCATCAGCACTTTATTGAAGCTTTGCACTGTTTAGCCGCCTGCAGCTTCGGCTCTTAAAGCACCAACACACATTGGCACTCTCTCGTTTATTAAATTTTAACAGCAAAAACCCCTCTTCTCCTCTCACCTCTGTGTAATTAATCTGTGCGCCCCCCCCAGGCAAGTCTGCCAATGAAGCACCACTCTTGCAGCACTGCCCCTGAAAGCACGTGAATTTCTCTGTTCCTTTTTCAGAGCAAGGCACCAGCATATAACAGCATTTTCATGAATCAGATAAGATATCAAAGGATATAAAAGGATATAATACACAGAGTTATACCTCCAGATGGAGGGAGCAATTTGAAACACTTTATTTTATTTAGAATATTTTAAAGAAAAGTCATCATTATGAAAATGTGGGATTAACCTTACAGAAAAAAATATTTCAGTTTAGCCAGTATACTATCTCTAGGTAAATTAACATACAAATTTAAACAGCAGTGACAAAATATTACTGACATTATTAAAACTCTTCCAGTGGCATAAGCATAGGCTCAAGGCAAGGCTCATTAACATCAGTCTTCCTACAGCCCTGCACACACCACAGGAATGCAACCTTAGGCTCCTTGTGTATTGGGTTTGCGTGGCAAGGTTTTAGTAGTAGAGGAGCTACATGGGTGGCTTCTGTGAGAAGCTGCCTCCATGTTGAACACAGCCAGTGCCAGCCAGCTCCAAGACGGACCCACCGCTGGTCAAGGCTGAGCCAATCAGTGAACATGGTAGCATCTCTGTGATAACATATTTCAGAAGGGAAAAAAAACTACTGCACAACAACAGCAGCTGGGAGAGAGGAGTGAGAATATGTGAGAGAAACAACGCTGCAGACACCAAGGTCAGTAAAGAAGGAAGGAGAGGAGGTGCTCCAGGCACCAGAGCAGAGATTCCCCTGAAGCTCGTGGAAGTTAACGGTGGAGCAGATATCCACCTGCAGCCCGTAGAGGACCCCCATGCCAGAGCAGGTGGATATGCCCAAAGGAGACTGTGACCCCATGGAGAGCCCACACTGGAGCAGGCTCCTGGCAGGTCCTATGGACCTGTGGAGAGAGGACCCCATGCTGGTGCAGGTTTGCTGGCAGGACTTGTGACACTGTAGATGAATCACAGAATCACAGAATGTTAGGGGTTGGAAGGGACCTCGAAAGATCATCTAGTCCAATCCCCCTGCCAGAGCAGGAAAACTTAGATGAGATTACACAGGAAGGCATCCAGAAGGGTTTTGAATGTCTCCAGAGAAGGAGACTCCACAACCTCCCTGGGCAGCCTGTTCCAGTGCTCTGTCACCCTCACCATAAAGAAGTTCTGTTGTAGATCCCTAAGAGATATTGTACAATCAAAGGCCGCAGTAAGACAGCTTAGGCCCTTGACATAAGTCAGAGTAAATTAACAGAAGTCTCCAAGATACTTAATTGTCCTTGGGACTTCAAAGAACTTCAGACAAACAACTTTAACTAAGCTGGGAAAAAGAAGGGAGTAGCTGGGAGCTGGTAACCGCAAAGTAAGGAGTATCCTGTTGACGTCCTTGGGACGTGAACAGAGCAACACCACCTGTTATAACAAAGAGAAAGTTCCCAGGAAAATTAATGAGCCAATCAGTGTGGGTCTTTGAGAGTATGCATGAGCTTAATTAGCCGCTGTATATAAGGAGCATATATGTAATCAATAAGCGGAAGCCTGATGATTTTTGCATATTGAGCGTCCGGGTTTTCACTCCGTCACGACAAATGGCGCCCGAATGGGGACCCTAAAGATGGCAAGGATGGGACTCTAAAGAGAGCGAGGATCGGACCCTACAGAGACAGATCCTGCAGCCATGACCCCTTTGCAACGAGGGAGGCTGTAAGAGCCCTGGAAGCGGTTTTGCAAAGGTGCTGAGGATTGGGTATGACTACAAGACAAGCAGTGTATGATTTGCTCCAATGCTTTTTTAGAAAAGCGGAGCACCCCAGGGATTGAGAAGGAGGAATGGCGAGCATTCGGGGATAAGATTTTTGACAAGGTAGCTGGAAAATTAATGAAGCCATGGCAGGCGGTGATTAATGCTTTAGCTCAGCATGAGGCGGAGCACAAGGCTGCTGCCGCGGCGTTACAGTGCCTAGGTGCGCCCTGCGGCTTTTTGCTCTCCCCCCCCGCCCTCTTCACTCGCTGCCGTTTGTCCTTCCCCCCTCCCTGCCGCTTGTTTTTTCCCACCCCCCTCCTCCTTCCCCCCCTGCCGCCGGCCTTCCTCTCCTCCTCCTTCGTCTCCTTCTCCTCCCCCCTCCCCATTTTCTCGGGTCCGTGCGCAGGCGAGGAGGGAGCTGCGGTGCGAGGGGAGGAGGGGAGGGGAAAGGGGCCGAGCCAAGCCGTGTTGCGTTCCCCGCGGCAGCCGCTCCCCCCACCACGGCGGCCCCGGCTGTGCCCCCGGCCCTTCCCCCTGCCCCTCCCCTTGGCGCTCCCCCCGCCCCTTCCCCCGGCCCTCCTCTTGCCGTTCCCCCTGCCCCTCCCCGCCCTCGTCCCGATCCTCCAATTGTGCAGGCGCCAGTCCTGCTGACGGCGCCTTCCCCTGATCGATGCAATTTGCAGGCAGCTGCTGAACCGGCTTCCCTGCCGGAGTATATTCCCTCAACACCCCAAGCAAATACTAATCCTTTTTTTCAGGAAGGTCAAAGGGTAGCTCAGGAACGTGAGGAATTTTGGAAGGAGATTGAGAAGAACATCACTGCCGAGGGAGATACAGAAACTGCCAGAGAGCTTACTTATGCATTTCCGGTAGAATATTTTGCCCCCAATGCACAAGGTCAAATAAACATTACGCTTAAGACTCTCGATTGGAAATTGTTGACCCAACTGCGTGCAATTGTTAACGAGTCAGGCATAAAAGGAGAGCCAACTCGCCAAATGTTAGATTTTTATCTGGGAGTCTGCTTTTCTATTTCCGAGTGATGTTCGGAGCATCACAAAACTTATATTAACACAGCACCAGCAAATACTATTTGGGGCATATTGGCAAGCACTCTGTCAGCAATCTGTGGCAATACAGTGGGTAGCAGGGGACCCACTGCATGGAGTAACATTAGAGGAACTCATGGGAGTAGGACCATATATAAGGATAGAGGCACAAGCACTGTTAGGACCAGATAAAGTACGGGAGTCCATGAGATTGGCACGTCGTGCTCTCGATCAGATAAAGGAGCCAGGAGGCGTCCCATCATATATGGGAATTAAGCAGGGAATAGAAGAACCATTTGGCACTTTTATTGATCAAGTGGCTGGTGCCATTATTGCCTGTGGGGTTCCAGAACATTTGCATGGTGCTTTGTTAAAACAGTGCGCCATCCAAAACTGTAACCCCATCACGCGAGGCATATTAGTTACACTGCCTGGGACATGGACAATTGAGGAAGCTTTAGAAAGAACATCACAAATCCCTGTAGGACCTCAAGCTATGTTAGTGAATGCTATAAAAGAGCTAGGTAAGGGACTTATAAGTCAAGCAGAAGCATCTCAAAATCAAGTCCTTGCTGCTCTTGCACCTTTGCAATACCGAAAGGGTGGCACCACACGCCGCAATATTCATCTACGATGCTTTCGATGTGGTGTCTCTGGTCATATACGAAGAGCATGCAACTCCAGAACAGTATGGTGCCAACACTGCCGGTCCGACACCCATGCCAGCGCAGCGTGTAAAAGCCCACGATCGGGAAATGGGAAGCCGAGCGGAAAATCCCGCCCCGCGACGACCCCAAGAGCGACAGCGTTTTCAGTGAATCAGGAACCCGCCAGCGGCACAGCGACAGTAGCGATGAACAACCCTTTCCTCTCCTGCCCGCAACCCGAGGGAGCCTCGGAATGGACTTGGTAACCGCAATAGACATTACCCTCATTGATAACCGACCACAGCGAGTTCCCACTGGAGTTAAAGGACTTATTGTGATAAAAGGTAAAGCTGTTGGAGCGTTGCTTATAGGCCGCTACTTGGCCTCTATGAAAGGACTACAGGTGCTTACTGGAGTAATTGATGCAGATTTCACCGGAGAAATACAAATTATGTTGCAAACCCTCTTCCCTCCATGTTTTATTGAGCGAGGTACCCGGTTGGCCCAATTGGTTCCGTTTCCAGCTCTCACCCAAAAATTGGAACCATTGAATTCAATTGAGAGAGGCGATAAAGGATTTGGGTCTACGGGACCAACTGCCATGCTAACTGTGGGTCTGAAAACTTGACCGCGCCGTACAGTAACAGTAGCATATCAGGGACAATCGATTACCCTCACGGCACTGCTTGACACGGGCGCCGATGTATCCATTATAAGCAGCTATAACTGGCCCCAACATTGGCCCACCTTTGACTCAGATGCTACAGTTACGGGGGTAGAAGGACTCACTATTGCACGCAAGTCACCCCCACTGCAATGGACAATAGACAATCAAATAGTGAAATTCTGTGTCTCCATTATCCCTTTACCACCCAGTGTTGCTGCCCTTGTGGGAAGAGACATTCTTGCTCAAATGGGCATGGTGCTCACTACCAACACGCCTTTTTAGGAGTGGACATTGCTTGGAAGACTGAGCATCTGGTTTGGGTTGAGTAGTAGCCACTAAAAAGGGAAAGCCTGGAAAAAGCGCACGCCTTGGTTAAGGAGCAGTACAGCCAGGGACATCTGCAGCTGTCAACAAGTCCATGGAATACGCCAATTTTTGTGATCCAGCAATGTTGCCAGAAGGATTGTCATTGCTTGTTGTTGACCTCAAAGACTGTTTTTTCACAATATCTTTGCATGAGGCAGACAAGCAACGTTTTGCCTTCACCCTTCCTGCAATCAATAGGGAAGGCCCTGCTCAGCGATTCGAATGGATGGTACTCCCACAAGGCATGCGTAATTCACCAACCCTCTGTCAGCTCTATGTGGACTCTGCCTTGCAACCAATTCGAAAAGCGTTCCCAGACACTATTATTTACCATTATATGGACAATATTTTGTTAGCCCAAAACCAGCCATTTACAGAACAGCAACAAGAGTTTTTTACGAGACACATTGAGGTCAAAAGGTCTACAAATAGCACCAGAGAAGGTTCAAACTACCGACCCCTGATTTTCCACAGCCACTTCCACACTCTAATCCTGACAATCGTCCAGAATGGGCACAACAACTCATTCGTGAGCTTGAAGAGTTAGAACAACAGCAGGAAAACTCCTTACAGCAGACACTGACCCGATTTGAATCCCAAAGGAACAAGCAGGGGGACGGGGAATGATGATGATCCGGCCATGGAATGGCAAGGAGTGATAAAAATGCTTTTGCTTGAGGGGGGCTTCCCCCTCCCTTTTCCACCCTCCCCTTCCCCTGCAGCTTCAACCACCCCAGGCCGCGACCGGAGAGCGGCCGCTCTGCTGCTGCCCATCTTTTACCAAGAGACAGAACATCCAGGAGACTCAGCTCCACTTACTGATTTTGCTTCATCATGGGAACCTCCACGGCTTTCTCAAATGAGATCAACCTGCATTCCAGACCCTCTAAAATTATGGTTTAAGTTGCACTGCTTGGTGTGGACCTGTGGCAAATGGTTAATGGTTTATAGTTTGCATTGCACGAGAATCTGACTATTGTATGATTGGCATATTTTATGGTGTGAATGAGTGAGTGAGAGGAGTGAAGGATCCTTCCTGTTTGTATGACTGTCTATGTTGCTTGAACGAATGAGAGGTTATAGTTCAATGTTGTAAAGGTAATTTTTCTTTGTGATTGTTTAATGTGTAAACGGAAATTAAATGGGAACTAAACAGACACTAAACGAGAATTTTAAAAGTTTAAAGAATCAGAGATAAATACGAAGTCATCACTATTGTATGAGAAAGTCCCAGAGAACTGATAACTTTGGGTAGGGGCTATGCTTGTGTGGTTACAGATTCTGGAACACAGTGGGTTTCAGTGAAGTGGATACGCCTCTGGTTGGAAGACAAGAAGTCTTAAGTTTATAGTTATTACTGCATTAAGATTTTAGTTAATTAGTGTTGTTTTAAGACCTTAAGCTGTAGTACCTAGACAAAACATGTGGGTAACTTTTGCTAATATAACGAAGCAAGAATCACTGTGGCTTTCACTGGCTACGCCCAAGGATCCTTTTAGAACCTGTCTTCTAGGAGTGCCTTTGTATAACTTTGAAAGCTTTTTAGGATATGTAAGTATTGACAGCATTATCACATTTAATGAAACACAAATTTAGCAGCTACATAATCGGACATGGCCAAATAACAATTTTAAGCACTATAAAAATGCTATGATAGCTTTTAGATCTGTTTTCATAATCTCACATTTAAACACATCTCTTATACAACCACAACACTCAACACAAGAGAAGTGTTTCTTATTGTGCTGAAAATTGTAACGATCAGATACAGTTTTGGGACACTGCTGCCATGATCCTAACTGCATTGTTTTCCCCTAACGTTGCAGCAGGAAAAGCATTAGGAGATGTGAAAAGGCTAGGTTGTTGGATAGCTAAATAAACAAATCTCACGTCACAAATTTTCACATAGATGTTAGTAGACATTGATGGCATTAGACATGTAACACTGCAAAATAGAGCAGCAATTGAAGACCACTCAGAATCAACTCATATGGCCATTACAAGGTTAAAGGAAAATGTCAAACAGTTGAGGGTAAATAGTGATGATTGGTTAAGCAAGTGTTTTTTACAAGAATGAATCTCTTGACTATTAAAGTCAGGATTTAAGATGCTATTTGTAATTTTGGTAATCCTTTTATTAGTGCCTTGTTTGCTATCGTGTCTGCAAAGGGCCCTGCAGAAGATGGTGAACAACGCCTTTGTGGTACAAAAACAAAAAGGGGGAATTGTTGGCCCTTTAAGAGCCCAAGATGCAGGAGGTTTCAGCCTTGAGCAATTAATTCCCGACTTTTAGTGAAAAAAAAGAATAAAGAAACAAGATAAGAAAATTCTAATATAATTAGTCAGAAGTGAAAAGAAGGCCTTAGATGTCTCGGTATTATAATCTTGCTTTGCGTTGTAGCACGTATATTATTTTCTTGTATAACCAAACGTGTAGAGCAACTTACCCAAAACATCTTTTTAGCTCAAACTTATAAAAACGGGGGAATTGTGGGAAACTGTTGGCAGAGCACCACACACATCTGGTGTAGGTGCTGATATGTCAGGGTCAGCGGTGAGTTTTCCCCCCCTTTTCACCCTCTATTATTTTTTGTGTTGTTTTAATTTGTCAAATTACAGAGAATCTATACATGCAAAATTGCAATGGTTAAAAGACCACACTCAGAAGATTGTCAAGAACATAAACCTGTTTGATGCATGATTAATATTTCTTTTTGGCAACCTGTAAAAATTGCTTAGAGGTGTGTAATGAAAGGAGTACAGAGTGTCACTGCTGCAGCCCTGATTGTACAAAAAGAAAAAGGGGCAATTGTTGTGGATCACTAAGAGATATTGTACAATCAAAGGCTGCAGTAAGCTAACTTAGGCCCTTGACATAAGTCAGAGTAAATTAACAGAAGTTACATCTTCTCACTCCTCTCTCCAGCTGCAAAGTGTGCAGCCTTTTTTTCTTCCCTCTCTTCCTTTTTTTTCTTAGTTATGTTATCACAGAGGCGTTACTGATTGGCTCGGCCTTGGCCAGCGGCGGGTCCGTTCTTGTAGCCGGCTGGCATTGGCTGTGTCAGGTCGGACATGGGGGAAGCTTCTGGCAGCTTCTCTCACAGAAGCCACCCCATGTCCCCCCCCTCCACTGCTACCAAAACCTTGCCATGCAAACCAAATATATCAAGTTTAAGTGGAATCTCCTGTGTTCCAGTTTGCACCCATTGCCCCTTGTCCTACCATTGGTTGCCACCGAGAAGAGTCTGGCTCCATCCTCGTGACACTCACCTGTTGGGGACCTAGCCATATTACAGGACTATAATACTAGCTAGGCCCCAGCCAGGCCGCTTTTAACTGCGTACCAAAAGAGATAAGCTGAGAGAAAGGAATGTGACTACGTGTGAAGGTAATAAACAACTATTGACAAGATGGACGCCAGCTGGAAATTACGACGAGGAAGTGAACCTGAACCAAGATTGGAGCGAACCAGTGAGACTGAGAGGTCAACGTGTGATTAGTGCCATTAACCAATAGTAATTAGCTTCGTAGTGTGTGGACACGTATGCGGAACTTAAAGGGGTATATAACACGCAGCTTTCTGATAATAAAGTGGATTGAGTTGCATCCCATGGATGTGTGAGTCACTCATTTCTCGCTCACCCAGAACTGCCCTCAGCACTCACCCTTCATATATTTATAAACATTAATGAGGTCACCCCTCAGTCTCCTCTTCTCCAAGCTAAAGAGGCCCAGCTCCCTCAGCCTTTCCTCATAAGGGAGATGCTCCACTCCCTTAATCATCTTGGTGGCTCTGTGCTGGACTCTCTCAAGCAGCTCCCTGTCCTTCTTGAACTGTGCGGCCCGGAACTGGACACAATATTCCAGATGCAGCCTCACCAGGGCAGAGCAGAGGGGGAGGAGAACCTCTCTCGACCTACTAATCACACTCCTTCTAATGCCGTTTGCCTTCCTGGCCACAAGGGCACAGTGCTGGCTCATGGTCATCCTGCTGTCCACCAGGACTCTCAGATCCCTGTCCCGTACACTGCTCTCTAGTAGATCATTCCCCAACTTATACTGGAACCTGGGGTTGTTCCTGCCCAGATGCAACACCCTACACTTGCCCTTATTATATTTAATTAAATTTTCCCTGCCCAGCTCTCCAGCCTGTTCAGGTCTCTCTGGATGGCAGCACAGCCTTCTGGCGTGTCAGCCACTCCTCCCAGCTTTGTATCATCAGCAAACTTGCTGACAGTGCACTCTATTCCCTCATCCAGGTCACTGATGAATATATTGAATAGTACTCGTCCCAGTACCAACCCCTGAGGGACTCCACTAGATACAGACCTCCAACTAGACTCTGCTCCATTGACCACCACTCTCTGGCTTCTTCCCATCAGCCAGTTCACAGTCCATCTCACTACCTGATCAGCCAGTCCACACTTCCTCAATTTAGCAGTGAGGATGCTGTGGGAGACCGTGTCAAATGCCTTACTGAAATCAAGATAGACCACATCCACTGCTCTACCATCATCCAGCCACCTGGTTATGTCTTCATAAAAGTATATGAGGTTGGTCAAGCACGACTTCCCCTTGGTGAAGCCATGTTGACTGCCCCTAATGACCCTCTTATCCTTGATATGCCTTGAGATGGCACCAAGGATAAGTCGTTCCATCACCTTCCCAGGGATGGAGGTGAGGCTGACCAGTCTGTAGTTACCCAGGTCCTCCTTTGTTGCGACGGGGGAAAAAATCCGGACGCTCAATATGAGAATCATCAGACTTCCCATTTTATTGATCACACATATGCCTCTTATATACAATCTGTTAACCAAGCCCACATACGTTCTTAAAAATCCACACTGATTGGCTTATTAATTCTCCTGAGAACTTTCTCTTTGTCACAACAGCTGGTGTTTGTTCAGTTGAACTTCAAAGGGCAAAAACAGAATACTCCCTTTTTTCCCAGCTTGATTAGAATTGTTTTGTCTAAAGTTCTCAAGGAGAAGAGGCCTCCTGAAGATCTCTGCTAATTCTCTCTGATTTATGTCAAGGGGCCTAAGCCATTTCAATGATTTACAAAAATTCCCCCTTTTTTATTATTTTGAACTAAAAAGATATTCTGGGTAAGTTGTTCCACTTGCTTGGTTATACAGGAAAACAACATATGTGCTACAATGTAAAGCAAGATTATAATACTAAAATTAGGGCTAATTATTATAATACTTGGGTCCTTTTTTTTTTTTTTTTTTTTTTTTTTAGTTTCTACCCAAATTTTCTAAAACAGGCCTATTTTGTCCTGCTCCAATCAGCCTTTGATACTGACCATACCATAGGCAAAAAGCCGTTGTCATGGCCGTATCAGGTAACTCCGGATTCAGGCTTCTTCAGAGCTGGTTTTACCCACCGACTGGGTATCCACTGCGAACCGGTGGGTGTAAGCACACAGACATAGCCTCGACCAAAATACAATACTTCAGTAGGGCCATGCCAGGCTCCTGTAGCTAAGTCCTTGAACATAACATAGCTCCCTGTTCCTTTGGTAGTAGAAGGGGCTCTCTCCCTATGTTTAATTATAGGGGGTTCCTTTTCTTCCCCAAACACACATAAATGATTCAATACAAAAGAGCCTTCATAACTCTCTCTTTGGGGTCCACAATGTCCTTAAATTTATCTAGATACTTTTTTATGGTCCCATTCGCTCGTTCCACAATGGCCTGGCCTGTTGGAGAATGTGGAATTCCGGTGACGTGGGTAACATTCCAGGTTTGGAGGAATGTTCGTAAAGCTTTGCTGCTGTAAGCAGGTCCGTTGTCCATCTTAATCGTGCCGGGAACTCCCATGACTGCAAAGCAACTGGTAAGATGCCGACGCACATCTCTAGTCTTTTCACCAGGTTGAGGCGTTGCCCATATAAGGTGACTATAGGTGTCAATTGACACATGGAGGTACTTGAGATGTCCTAAAGCTGGAACATGGGTGACGTCCATTTGCCAAACTTCATTGGCCTTCAGTCCTCTGGGGTTGACATCGCAGCCTACCCCATACCTTGATTGTGAAAACTGCATATGGGACAAGCTTTAACTATAGCTCGTGCTTCTCCCATGGAGATATCATAACTTCGAGCTAGGGCTTTCGCATTTTGATGGAATGTGGCATGCGCCTCTCTCAATTGAATTCAGTGGTTCCAATTTTTGGGTGAGCGCTGGAAACGGAACCAATTGGGCCAACCGGGTACCTCGCTCAATAAAACATGGAGGGAAGAGGGTTTGCAACATAATTTGTATTTCTCCGGTGAAATCTGCATCAATTAGTCCAGTGAACACTTGTAATCCTTTCATAGAGGCCGAGGAATGGCCTATAAGCAATGCTCCAACAGCTTTACCTTTTATCACAATAAGTCCTTTAACTCCAGTGGGAATCCGCTGTGGTCAGTTATCAATGAGGGTAATGTCTATTGCGGTTGCCAAGTCCATCCCGAGGCTCCCTCGGGTCGCTGGTAGGAGAGGAAAGGGTTGTTCATCGCTACTGTCGCTGTGCCGCTGGCGGGTTCCTGATTCACTGAAAACGCTGTCGCTCTTGGGGTCGTTGTGGGGCGGGCTTTTCCGCTCGGCTTCCCGTTTCCCGATCGTGATCTTTTACACGCTGCGCTGGCATGGGTGTCGGACCGGCAGTGTTGGCACCATACTGCTCCGGAGTTGCATGCTCTTCGTATATGACCAGAGACACCACATCGAAAGCATCGTAGATGAATATTGCGGCGTGTGGTGCCGCCTTTTCGGTATTGCAAAGGTGCAAGAGCAGCAAGGACTTGATTTTGAGATGCTTCTGCTTGACTTATAAGTCCCTTACCTAGCTCTTTTATAGCATTCACTAACATAGCTTGAGGTCCTACAGGGATTTGTGATGTTCTTTCTAAAGCTTCCTCAATTGTCCATGTCCCGGGCAGTGTAACTAATATGCCTCGTGTGACGGAGTTACAGTTTTGGATGGTGCACTGTTTTAACAAAGCACCATGCAAATATTCTGGAACCCCACAGGCAATAATGGCACCAGCTACTCGATCAATAAAAGTGCCAAACGGTTCTTCCATTCCCTGCTTAATTCCCATATATGATGGAATACCTCCTCGCTCCCTTATCTGATCGAGAGCACGACATGCCAATATCATGGATTCTCGTACTTTGTCTGGGCCTAACAGTGCTTGTGCCTCTATCCTTGTATATGGTCCTACTCCCATGAGTTCTTCTAATGTTACTCCATGCAGTGGGTCCCCTGCTACCCGCTGCATTGCCACAGATTGCTGACAGAGTGCTTGCCAATATGCCCCAAATAGTATTTGCTGGTGCTGTGTTAAGATAAGTTTTGTGATGCTCCGAACATCACTCGGAAGTAATAAGGTAGATCCCCACAGAAAATCTAACATTTGACGAGTGGGCTCTCCTTTTATGCCTGATTCATTAACAGTAGCACGCAGTTGGGTCAATAGTTTCCAATCGAGAGTCTTAAGTGTAACATTTATTTGGCCCTGTGGATCGGGACCAGAATATTCTACCGGAAATGCATGGGCAAGTTCTCTGGCAGTTTCTGTATCCCCCTCAGCAATAACGTGCTTTGCAATCTCCTTCCAAAATTCTTTCCGTTCCTGAGCTACCCTTTGACCTTCCTGAAAAAAAGGATTAGTATTTGCTTGGGGTGTTGATGGAATATACTCCGGTGTAGGAGCCGGTGGCCGCCATTCAGGGGAAGGAGCTGTCGGCAGGACCGGCGCCTGCGCATTTGGAATTTCGGAAGGAGGGGGGGAAGCAGCAAGGGGAGGGGTAAGGGGGGGTGCAAGGGGAGCGGCAAGGGGAGGGGCAGGGGGAGAGGCAGGGGGTGCGGCAGGGGGAGCGGCAAGGGGAGGGGCAGGGGGAGAGGCAGGGGGTGCGGCAGGGGGAGGGGCAAGGGGAGGAGCAGGGGGCACGGCCGGGGCCGCCGCGGGGCGGGGAGCCGCCGCGGGAAGGGGAGCCGCCGCGGGAGGGGGAGCCGCCGCCGCCGAAGCGCCAAGGGGAGGGCCCGGGGGCACGACCGGGGCCGCCGCCGCCGCCGCGAGGGGCGCGGCCGCCGCCGGGAACGCAGCGCGGCCCGGCTCGACCCCTTTTTCCGGGGGAAGAGAAGCGGGGGGAAAAACGGCAGGGCGGCTCGGCTCAGTCCCTTTCCACGGGGAGGGGCGGGGGGAAACGCAGCGGGGGGGGAAGCGGCGGGGCGGCTCGACTCGGTCCCCTTCCCCTCCCTTCCTCCCCTCGCACCGCGGCTCCCTCCTCGGCCGAGAAAACGCGGGGGGGGGAGAGGAGCGAGGGGAGGGGGGGTGGATGCCGGCCAGGTAGCTCCGCCAGTTAGTGCGCTCGTTAAGTCCCGTAACCTCCTGGCTGGGGCCTTACGGCCGCCATCGCCGCGGGGGGAGGAAAGGGGGAAAAGCGGAAAACGCTGCGATGGGCGCTCGGCAGCCTTTTGATACGCTTCATAATGAGCTAAAGCATTAATCACTGCCCGCCATGGCTTCATTAATTTTCCAGCTACCTTATCAAAAATCTTATTCCCTAATGCTCGCCATTCTTTCCTCTCAACAACTTCATTAGGGTCAATAAAGCAACCTTTTGAGACCCCATGTGCCAAAAGTTCAGGGAGTTTCTTTTTATAGTTAATCCCTGGAATGCTCCGCTTTTTTAAAAAGCATCTGAGCAAATAATACACCGCTTGCCTATTATCCATACCTATTCATCAGCTCTGCTGCAACCTTTGCAAGACCTCGGCAGTGCGTTCAGCAGGACCCCTCTATAGGTGGCTTCCTGGACTTTCGGAGGTATCAGCCTCTTAGTCTCCCTCGTTGCAGAAAGGGACCGAAACAGATTTCCGTCGCGTCGTGGCCGCAAGATGCCTTCTATAAGGTCCGATCTTAGCCCTCTGTAGGGTCCCATCCTAACCCTCTTGTGAGGGTCCCTATTCGGGCGCCATTTTGTTGCGACGGGGGAAAAAATCCGGACGCTCAATATGAGAATCATCAGACTTCCCATTTTATTGATCACACACATGTCTCTTATATACAATCTGTTAACCAAGCCCACATACGTTCTTAAAAATCCACACTGATTGGCTTATTAATTCTCCTGAGAACTTTCTCTTTGTCACAACAGCTGGTGTTTGTTCAGTTGAACTTCAAAGGGCAAAAACAGAATACTCCCTTTTTTCCCAGCTTGATTAGAATTGTTTTGTCTAAAGTTCTCAAGGAGAAGAGGCCTCCTGAAGATCTCTGCTAATTCTCTCTGATTTATGTCAAGGGGCCTAAGCCATTTCAATGATTTACAACACTCCTTCTTGCCCTTTTTGAAGATTGGAGTGACATTTGCTTTCCTCCAGTCCTCAGGCACCTCACCCATTCCCCAAGACTTAGCAAAGATGATGGAGAGTGGTCTAGCAATGTCTTCAGCCAGCTCCTTCAATGCCCACGGGTGCATCCCATCTGGACCCATAGATTTATGGATGTCCAGATTGCTTAATTGGTCCCTAACCCAGTCCTCATCAACCAAGGCAAACTTCTCTATTGTCCTGACTTCCTCAGGGGCCTCAGGGGTCTGGGGCTCCTCAGGACAGCTTCCGGCAGAGTAGACAGAGACAGCCTTCTCTGTATCCTCTGTCACCAGGGCACCCACCTCATTCATCAGTGGGCCTACATTGCCTCTAGTGTTAGTTTTATCTGCCATGTATTTGAAGAAGCTCTTTCTGTTGTCCTTGACCCCTCTGGCAAGATCTAATTCTAAGGAGGCCTTGTCTTTCCTAGTTGCCTCCCTCCATCCTCTGACAACAGCCTTAGATTCTTCCCAAGTGGCCAGCCCCTCCTTCCACGATCTGTAAACTCTCCTCTTCCACTTGAGTTTGCCCAGCAGTTCCCTGTTTAACCAAGCAGGTCTCCTGGCTCCCCTCCTTGGCTTCCTACGTGTCAAGATGCTCTGATCTTGAGCTTGGAAGAAGCAGTCCCTGAATGTTAACCAGCTATCTTGGGCCCCTTTGCCTTCAAGTACCCTTTCCCATGGGATTTCCCCCAACAATTGCTTGAAAAGGCCAAAGTTGGCCCTCCTGAAGTCCAGGGTTGCAATTCTGCTTGGAATTCTGTTCCTGCCACATGAGATCCTGAACTCCACCATCTCATGGTCGCTGCAGCCCAGGCAGTCCTCAACCTTTACCGCTTCAACCAGACCCTCCTTGTTAGTGAGGATGAGATCCAGCATCACTCCCTTCCTAGTTAGTTCATCCACCATTTGCATCAGGAAGTTATCATCGATGCACTGGAGGAACCTCCTGGATTGGGGGTGGCTGGCTGAGTGGTCCCTCCAGCAAACATCAGGGTAGTTAAAATCCCCCATGACAACCAGGGCCTGTAATTGCGAGACTGTTCTCTGCTGCCTGTAGAAGGCCTTGTCAACTTCCTCACCCTGATCTGGTGGCCTGTAATAGACACCCACAACAGTATCACCCATGCCAGCCTGCCCTTTAATTCTCACCCACAGGCTCTCAACTCGCTCCTCATCTGCCCCTGGACAGATCTCAATACACTGCAGTTGCTCTCTCACATAAAGAGCAACTCCACCACCTCGCCTTGCTGGCCTGTCTTTCTTGAGAAGGACATAGCCATCCATGGCCACATTCCAGTCATGTGAGCTGTCCCACCATGTCTCTGTAATTGCCACCAGATCATAATCCCCTGACCGAACACAGGTTTCTAACTCCTCCTGTTTATTCCCCATGCTGCGTGCATTGGTGTACAGGCATTGCAGGGAGCGAGCCGAGTGCACCAATTTCATCCCAGGGGGTTGGGAGGCCTCCCGGTCTTCATCAATTCCAAACTGCTGCCCCACTGGCACAAGCCCAGCTGTAACCCCTTCCCCCTTCCAATCTAGTTTAAAGCTCTCCAAATGAGCCCTGCTAATTCCTGCCCAGTCTCCTTTTGCCCCTGCAGGATAGGCCTTCCCCACAAATCACTGTCTGGACTGGTGTCCTATGAAACCAGCCATTATCAAAGAACCCAAAGCCCTGCCTGAAGCACCAGTCCTGGAGCCAGTCATTTATGGCCTGAATTCTTCTATTCCATCGCACATCAGCACCCGAAAGTGGAAGGAGGGAAGAGAAAGTCACTTGTGCCCCAGACTCTTTCACCAACCTTCCCAAGGCCTTGAAATCTTTCTTCATCCCCCTCAGACTACAGGATGCAGCTTCCTCCCCACCTGTCTGGAAGATCAGCAGCGGGTAGTAGTCCATTGGGTGCACCAGGTTGGGGAGTGCCCTGGTGATATCCCTGATCCAGGCTCCAGGAAGACTACAAACTTCCCTATGTTGAGGGTCAACCCTGCATATCGGGCCCTCTGTCCCCCTCAGAAGGGAATCACCTACTACAGTTACCTTTCTTTCTTTCTTATCAGAGGAAGTCTTGAGGTGCGGAGTCAACAGCCTCTTCCTATGTGACGTTGTAGGCAGGCCTTGCACCACATCCTCACCTACCTCTCCTTTAAGATACAGGGCCTCAAACCTGTTACAGAGGGGCACCTGAGGGGGCAAAGCAGGTAGGGAAGGAGGTCGCCCATGATGTCGAACTGGGACTTTCTTCCAACCCTCCTCATCTTTTTGGTCCCCTGCCTCTGTCTGACAGCAACAGAGCAGAGGCTGCCTCAGGTCCCCCCCTTCTGCCCGACAGGGTGGGGGGTCCATCACCTTTGGGCGTTATCCTCCTGGGGCATTTCTGACTGGCACGCCACGGAGTTACTCCACCAGTCAATCTCCTTCTCACACTCCCTGATGGTCCTCAGTCTCTCAACCTCCTCCTTAATTTTCACCACCATGCTGAGCAGATAATCCATCTGCTCATACCTCAGGCAGGTGGAATGCCTCCCTCCCTCCCCCGGCAGCAGCAGGCTCTGGCACTCCCTGCAGCCAGAGACCTGAACAGCCACCGTTCGGGGCAGGCCCTCTGTCTGGGTCGCCACAGTCTTTTTGCGACAAGCTTTGTGTCAGGAGGAGACCATAGTCAGATGCAGCCTGGGACACTGCCAATAGGAGAGAAAGTCAACAAGCAAGGAGTGACAGCCTCTGCACCCTGCTGCACGAGCTACGACACCCACTGCTGCAGCACAGTGTGGGTGGTACTTGCTCGCTTCACAAGCCGGTTGCCCCCCGTACCTCTATATCTGCCGCCACAGCTCCAGCTGCTCTGGCTCCGATCAGCTGACTTCGCCCCTGCTGCTCACTCTGCCTGCGCCAACTGCCTGCACCAACTGCCGCGCCTGCCCTGGCTGCCGCGCCCGCACTGTTTGCCCACTCGTTGCCGCCGCTGTGCTTCTCGCTGACTGAGAGGAGGCAATTTACTGTTGCTGCTGCTCTGCTCCTCGCCAACTGAGGACGACCCATGCTGGAGCAGTCTATTCCTGAAGGACAGCACACCATGGAAAGGACCCATGCTGGAGCAGTTTGTGAGGAACTGCAGCCCATGGGAAGGAGTCATGGTGAAGTTCATGGAGGACTGCCTCCTGTGGGAGAGAATCCATGTTGGAGCAGGGGAAGAGTGTGAGGAGTCTTCCCTCTGAGGAAGAAGGAGCAGCAGAGACAACATGTGATGAACTGCAACCTCCATTCCCCTTCCCCTGTGCTGCTCAAAGAGTAGAAGGTAGAGAAAATCAGGAGTGAAGATGAGCCTGGGAAGAAGGGAGGCGTGGGGGGAAGATCTTTTAAGATTTAGTTTTTATTATCTCATTATCCTACTCTGGTTTTATTGGTAATAAATTAAACTAATTTCCCCAAGTCGAGTCTGTTTTGCCCGTGCCAGTAATTGGTGAGTGATCTCTCTCTGTCCTTATCATGACTCACAAGCCATTCACTGTATTTTCTCCCCTGCCCAGTTGAGGAGGGGGAGTGCTAGAGTGGGCTTTGGTGGGCATCTGGCATCCAGCCAGGGTCAACCCACCACACCTTGGCAAAGGCTATAAGAGCCAGCTGTGCTGGAAGAGCACCATAACTATAAAACTCGGCACCTGCGGGTGGGGGGAGTCTACACGTGTTTGCAGTACGCTGGTGAAGCGTAGCAGCTCAGCCTCTGCTTCCCACAGCGATTGGTTGGCGCAGTCAGGTGAAGACCACCGAGGGCGCTCGACTGAGGCAGTTCCACCTCCGGGGGCCGGATCTCCGCCTGAGCAGGGGGGCACAGCTAGCCGCCACTGAAGCTGCGCTCCCAGTACCATACATGAAAGCCAGCTCCCTCCCACCGCCTCCAGCCCCGACTCCTCAGGGCCTCGCTACACCTTCCTGCCTCCCAGCAGACCAACCCCGGGCAGGGGCGGCCCACCCAAGATCGCGGGCCTAAGCGCCACCGCAGCCCCTGCCAACCGCCCGCCATTTACTGCCGCCAGGCAGGCCGCCATTTAACCGCCTCACTTCTCACCTCACGCAGCGAGACGGGCCACCCTGCCTCACCACGTCCCCCTTCTGCCCTCGGGGGTGGTGGGTCTTGCGCGCATTCCGACGTCCCGGCTGAGGGGCCTCCGCCTTTGCTACTAAACCTTGGACAGCTCCGGCGGCGGCGGACTGTCATCTGCCAGGCACAGCCCCCCGCAACCCACTTACACTCTCCAGGTCCTTGTGCCCTCACGTTTGAGACCCGCACGTTAGGCGCTACAGGCTGCATCTCCCTTCCTAGTTTCAGTTCTTTTAATGGTACAAATTATTTCCTCAAAAGGCCACCAGCCCTCATTTAAAGGAATTGGAAAGACAAGCCCCAGCAGAGACGTTTATAGATGTCAAGGTTCCAGTTAGGGAAAAAAACCTGTCAGCCAGAAAGTATGAGGGAGCTGCACAAGCATTTCTTACACTGCATGCAAAGCCATGGAAATAATGCAAACACAGTCATGCTCCCACAATTGGGTCCAGCCGTGGCTGAAGCTGAACTACGTTTGAGCTGGTGAGTCAGGAAAGGGCTCCAGCTTCTGTTGTACCTGCCTGAGCTGCCAAGTGTTTAACAAGCTACAAAATATTTGTATTTTCATTATAAACAGGTTGCTTTAATTTTTAAATTATTTGCTAGCAGCAAACACTACAGTTTAAGAATAAAGTTGTTAGAAATAACAAAAAAACCCCATCTAACTGCATGTTATATTTTCACAATAGTCCCTATAGAAGAGATACTTCAGTCCTTAAAAATAAGCAACCAAATTAAACATCTATTTAAATATTTTCTCATTCAAAATAATAATGAGTTATAGAATTTGTGTAAGAGAGTACCATATTCTGCACCATTAGCTAATTAAAAGTTCCACTGCAGGTGTGGATTTCATCCTCATAAGCCTGCAGATGAAACTTGCCTTGGCAACTGTTTTTGAAAAAAAGCAGCTAATTCTTTATTATATTGTTTGAATAATTCAGCAGCTCTCAAACTATTGATCAGCTCCCTTCCCCTCCCTCTTCTTCTTTCAGAAATAGCTTGCAACCTCTCATAAATATTCTATATAAATCTACAAGTCTACCCTTAACCTTGGTCTTAATTTAATGCTCACTTTTTATTTTGTATCCAGACACACCTCACAGGTTTTTGTTCATTCTCACTTTTCCATTTCTCACTGCCCAAACCCCACTGCTTTAGCCAATTAGTCTCATTCAGCATAAACTCAAGCACTCACCCCACGTCACATAGGCCCCAGGCAACAAGTGCAGCTGCATGTTGCCCCATTGCAAGCTACAGACCAGTACCTGCGTAACACAGGGAGCTCTGGGGATCAGCAGTATATACTTAATTAGAGGGATGAACTCTTCCAATGGTGCATAGGTAATATGAAGTTTGGAGAGGCCTGTATGTCTGTACAGACATTTGGGGCAGAAAGAGGATGGCAAGGTGGCTGTTACAGAGAACAACCAGAACTTCTGACTCTCCAAGTCAATCATCCCTCCCCCAGTATCAGCTGTTGCAGTAAGGAGGCATGGGGGCCACTCATGGAAGCAATTTGGGCTTTAGACATTTGGGAATGAAATTCTAGGGAAGAGGGGTTTGCAAAGGGAAAGGCTTTCCAGTGTTATTACTTGAAGAGGCCCTTTCATCCTGTCCCCCAGGGTGAGAAGGGGATTGCTCGTGCCCCCACTGAACTCCCACTCAGGCTCAGCAGGGGTCTGGATGGAGGCAGCACTGGGCACAACAACAGAGCATTGTTTGCTACCAAATCAACAAGCTGTTGTTGAAAAAGAGAGATCAAATAGAACAGAACAAAACAAAACAAAACAAAAAATATCCCAACTGTGCTTACCAAACCACAGCCCTGTTACCAATACCACGTACCTTCTCAATTTACATTGGACCTTAAATTACCTAAGTTAGTTTCAGTGGTTAGAAACACAGCCAGATTGTTCCTTTAATTCCACAGATACAGACCTTGTGTCTATATGCACAACTGTCTAAAAAATTAGAGTTATGCAGCTAAGCAAGCAGGCGGGTCCCCTGCATGTTATCAAAAGATGTGCTTTTTATCAGAAGCCAGGTATAAATACAATAGCCAACTTTCACTTTCATGATTAACATTGGTCCACATTCTTTCCTCTGCACAGAACCTTATTATATATTACTTGCATCTCAGAAAACACAAAACATCATAAAAAAGAATGCAAGTTATATTAATCAAATGGTTTGAAATTTTAATTAAGATCCATGTTTGTTTTGCAACAGTTTCTCAAAGGCTTATGATGAAACACAGGAATCATTTTGAATGAGACTAAATAAAAGCACAAATCTCAGGAAATAATTCTGCATTTGGAGAGGACTGAATAGAAAAGCCTGATTTTAACTAAGATCTACAGGATTACCAAGAGGATTATGGAACATCCTTGCAAAAATTCCTCCCTTTGAAAAAGAAAGTTTTTCAGAAGTATGGAGGCACCTCTAATCTCAAGGCAATAATTGAGAATTAGAAGTCCTTAGCATCCTTAAACATAGAGCTAGAGAAGTATTTTTTAAACAAACTTAACTTTACAGTAAAGAGCTATTAATCTTATTAAAATGAGATTGATTCTTGCCACTGGGATCTGGCACTGTAATTGCCAGTCACTCAGTTGTTCCTAATTCATTGAATTAAGCTGTGGTGGGTTGACCCTGGCTGGATGCCAGATGCCCACCAAAGCCCTCTCTATCACTCCCCCTCCTCAAATGGGCAGGGGAGAGAAAATATAACGAAAGGCTCATGGGTGGAGATAAGGACGGAGAGAGATCACTCACCAGTTACTGGCACGGGCAAAACAGACTCGACTTGGGAGAAAAAAAACAAATTTTAATTTATTACCAACCAGATCAGAGAATAATGAGAAGTAAAACCAAATCTTAAAACACCTCCCCCATCCCTCCCTTCATCCCGGACTTAACTTTTCTCCCAATTTCTACCTCCTCCTCCTCAGCGGCACAGGGGGACAGGGAACGGGGTTGGGGTTGGTCCATCACATGTTTGTTTCTGTTGCTCCTTCCTCCTCAGGGAGAGGACTCCTCACACTCTTTCCCTGCACCAGCGTGGGGTCCCTCTCACGGGAGACAGTCCTCCACAAACTTCTCCAACGTGAGTCCTTCCCATGACTGACAGTTCTTCATGAACTGCTTTAGCATGGGTCCATTCCATGGTGTGCAGTCCTTCAGGAAGGGACTGTTCCAGCTCGGGTCCCCCACAGGATCACAAGTCCTGCCAGCAAACCTGCTCCGGCGTGGGCTCCTCTCTCCACGGGCTACAGGTCCTGACAGGAACCTGCTCCAGCACAGGCTACCCACAGGGTCACAGCCTCCTTCGGGCATCCACCTGCTCCAGTGTGGGGTCTTCCACGGGCTACAGGTAGTCATCTGCTCCACTATGGATCTCCATGGACTGCAGGGGGACAGCCTGCTTCACCATGGTCTTCACCACAATTTACAGGGCTATCTCTGCTCCAGTGCCTGGAGCACCTCCTCCCCCTCCTTCTTCACGGACCTTGGTGTCTGTGGAGTTGTTTTCTCTTACATCTTCTCACTCCTCTCTCCAGCTGCAAAGTGTGCAGCTTTTTTTTCCCTCTCTTCCTTTTTTTTTTCTTAATTCTGTTCTCCCAGAGGCGTTACTGATGGGCTCGGCCTTGGCCAGCAGCGGGTCCGTCTTGTAGCCGGCTGGCATTGGCTGTGTCGGGTCGTACATGGGGGAAGCTTCTGGCAGCTTCTCTCACAGAAGCCACTCCTATGCCCCACCCCCGCTGCTACCAAAACCTTGCCACGCAAACCCAATACAGAAGCAAATAACACAACACTTCATGGCAGATATTGTTTTATTGCCTAATATTGATTAAAATATTTACACTCCTACTTTTCAATCCACATTTTATCAATCATACCTATGGCTTTTACTTTTAGTATGACATATACCTTATAGACAAGCCTTCTCTATATTTATGTTTAAAAATATTAATTTTCAAAAATGACCATTTATAAAAGAAGAGAGTCTGCTGGTATCTTTCTTCCAGCTCATGTTTACCACAGAGTCTACTGAGCTTTTCCTAGTTTAAAACATCCCTTTTAGAGTGTCCTGCCACTTCCATGTGGAATCTGTTTCCTCTCTCACTCCTCCCCTAAATTTAATGAAAAATAAAAAAAAAATCAGTAGCTAACAATTTTAAGCAAAAATATAAAGCACTGTAACATTACCTACATTGCCTTTTACTGAAATAGGTTCTTGAATGCTCTAGGAGCTTTGTGGAAATTTAACCAGTTAGTGTTGAAAAGGCACAAGATTTTTGTGCTCTGAGAACTCCAGCAACAATGTTTTTTCCCCAGCCTGAAAGTTAGGTACTGATGTTAGGAAACAAGAAACAGCCTGTCCAGAAAATTCACAGGTACTCAATTGGCCACTTACATTAGAACCCATCAGATTTTACTGATTCTTCTGCCACAGACACCCTGAAAAATCTATAACAAGAGTTTGCTTCTATGGCAAGAGTAAAAGAGGTAAAGTTACTCTTACATATACCCAGGGATGGTCTAACAATGATACAAGCTATTCATTATTAAAATCCTCACAAAGCTGTCCATGTCTGTGATAGTCTCTGTTCCATGATATTACATGAATGGGAAAGCTATTTTTCACATATAAGAGAAGTTTAGTTGTACACAAAGCTAACTTTGGTCCACTTGTCCAGCTTCCTAAGGACAGCATATTGGAAAGGTGACCACTGACGGTTCAAAAACCAATATGAAAACTAACAAAAATAATTGGGCATTTCATTCCTAAACCTGTACAGTGTGGTTGTTTGTCCTAGTCATCTACCTTTTCATTATGTGTGTCCACTAATTGTTGATTTTTTAAGTCTTCAGCTTGTTCATGATCTTCCTTATCTACATGATCTACTTGACTAGTTTCCTTTTCTTCTGCTTCTCCTTGACCAAAACTTTCATATTCTACTTGTTCCAGGTCTGTTCCATCTAGAAGTTCTGCCTGTACTTCTTCCATCTGTATTTGATTTACATGCTCAACATGTAACTGCTCCACATGAACTTCAGCACCTTGATCAGTCTGAACATGTTCAACTTCCAAGTAACGAATGTGCACCTGTTCTTGCAATTCCTCCATCTGTGTGCCTTTCACTTGACTGTCCTGTATGAGAGCCTGGTGCATCTGTTCTACAGTTACCTGTGCAGGATCCACTTGTACCTGAAGTACTGGTAGGACATGGACTTGCTCCACTTGTTCTATTATAGTCATTGATGTTACTGGTTCAGCTTCCACAGCTTCCACTGGAAGAACCTCTTCTGTCACTATTCGTTCTGAAATATTGTGCATTTCTTTGAGATGCCTTCTCAGCTCACTGCCTTGCATAAACCACAAATCACATAAGGTACAGTGGTTGGGTTTGTCACCGGTGTGTATCACCAAGTGATCTTTGAATTGATCCCAGCTGTTAAACACACTGTTACAAACCTGAAACAAAAGACACAGTAAGTTAAACAGTGCCAACAGAAATATGACAAAGTATAGTGCCTATTTCAGATCACAGCTTCACATAGTGTAGCTTCTTGCTACTTGGATTAAAAAAACGTGTACGTTAGAGGTAAAAGCTTATAAGTCAGCTTCAGATGAACAGAAGACCTGGTATTGATTTATTTATAATAGTGTGCCAATTTGAGTTGTGCATACACAGGATACCTACAAAATTTATGAGTCAGTAAAGCATTTGAAAGTTTTCTTATTTTAATCTTATGTGAAATTCACATACAGATTCACATTCCAATAAATGTCTGGTGCTAGAATATAGTGGAAATATAAATAGTGGAAAGCTATTTATGTAATAATATAATATGATTAAAGGATAATACAAATTGTCGTTTTACTGAAGTTCTAGATGCAGTGCTACTAGCCAACTTTTCCTTATCAACTTTCATTTGTTCATGGTATTGTAAGTTTTACCTGGATGGACTAAACTCTCCCATTTTACTATTCAAAGAAAAAGCAAAACTTGAGTGATTTTAGCAGATAAAAATCTCTTAAAACTCCGTCCCTTTAAGTCTCTTTCAACTAAAAGTACTGCTTTGACTGCAGACATACTATTTTCACAAAGCTCTTGAGCATACTTCCTTCCCTTCAGCTGGCACTGAGGTAAGAAGCCTGAAAACAACACACAGAGACACTGCAGAAATGAATGAGGTGCCAGAGTAGAAGAGAGAGAAGAGTGGGGTAGAATCAGGCTCAGAGTAAAGAAACAAGCTCATATGTCTTTGTCCATGCAAGTGTTCTTGGCTGCAGAAAAAAGCAAAGAACATGCATTTCACTGTTGGCAAATATTTTTGAAACAGAATGTTGTATCTCCTCAATTTTCAACAACAGCACAGAAGGATGATGGAGTATCTGACAGGGTATCAAGAAACAGGTCTGTGTAATGGAGCTGAATATCCCCATTTTGCTGTTGAAGTCTTAAAACCATGTTTGTGATGCTAGTGACATGCTTTTTGCACCCTCCCCCCCCAGCTCACGCTATAGAAAGAAGTTGAATATGTACTTCTTAAAATATTAACCTTATAGATAAGCACTCAAAATTACTTAGTCATACATAAAGGTAATGACTATCAGCAATGTCCAAGAACATAATTACTATTCTTGCCACGTGGAGCCTAATTCAGCACTCAAGGCATACAATGAAGAACAGCAAAAGTGCTCATCAAGCAAGCACAATTTTGTTTTCTTCGCTTTGTTCAGTGAGCCAAGATTTTATTTATTGAACACTATTCAAATTTCGTTCTAAACAGGAAAAAAAAAAAGAAAAATTTATCCAAGAATTGCTATAGTTGCTGCAGGCTGAAATAACACTAACCCACATTCACAATATCTGTAACAGAGAAAGCTATAAGGTAAAGCAATTAAACCAAAGGGTCACAAAGACAAAACAGTATCTTCAATGAAACTACTAAGTACAACTTTGTGTTATACAGTAGTTCTCATATTCAAAACAAACTTATCTTTAAGACAAAGGTATGCTCCCAAGAATTAACTTCACATGCATAACAACTAAACTATGCAACATGCAGTGCACTATGCTAGGGGTGTCCTCACTAAGGAGGCCCACAATCAATACCATTCGCGGGGGACACCAGGTTGTCTAAGAAGAAAATTAACCCTATCCTAGCAAAAACCAGAAGACAGCAGTATCAGTGAAACTTCTAATTAAATGATTTGATTAGCAACACACAGAATTCAATAATCTCCTGTAGTATTCACTGCTTTCTGTGAATAAGATCACTCATTTTTTTTTGGAACAAATAAAGCAAATATCCAGCAGTTTTATTTACTATACAACCCAATTTAACCTCAAACCATAGCTGTTCTATGAACTGAATAAGGTGAGAGCCTTAACGGGGAGAGAGGGGGAAGTGTGTTCTTATTTGAGACTGCCACAGCAGTGGAGCAGCAAAATGACAAATAAAAATGCTACAACCAACCTCAGCTCTCATATTTTCTAGCTTTTCAGAATAAGCTATGTAAAGTGACCAAGTACCCTAGCTATCCATCTACAGCATTTATATTTGCTTAAAAGACATTAGAGATTGTCATCATAAGTTGGAATGACTTTCCAAGCAAAGTCAATATATTGGTATCAAACAGAAGAATAATAAAATAGGAAATAAAATAGTACTTTGTATTTTGGACTTTAGTGAAGCATGATCACAAGCAGGAAAGGCCTAGGTCAGTGCATCAAGAACCTTGAAAAGGAAGCAGAAAGATCAGTAAGATGCAGATGAACACTTACCTACTCATAAGAATCAAGAATCTCTCTGATTAACAAAGTATTATGAAGGTCCATATCAGTAATTCCATATTTTAAATGGAACTATTTAGATATAAGAATTTACCCTCATGTTGTGGTTGAATGCAGTCTTTATAATTTATTTTACTAAAAGTTCTTGGAGACATAAGCCCACTCTTGTTGCCTTTCCTGATCAGTACTCCCACACTCCTTCAGCACAGGAAGGAGGTATCTAGCCTCAGATTCTGCTACTTCCATTACCCACCTGACATTCATACAGCTTCTTTCTTCCCTTTTTAGCTCCAGCTCCAGACTGACAGGCTGTCAGGTGACATTTGAGTGTGCTGTTCCTAGCAAAACGTTCATGGCAGTTTGGACATTCAAATGGTTTTTCACCTGTTAAGACAGACACAGGGATTTGTAAGCATATAAAACCAGTCAGTTTTCGGTCAGCTCTCCCTTTTGTTTACTTTATAAATATGCTGTAAAGACATGACCAAATGGATTATTCTACGGAAGAGAAAGACATTCTATGTAAACTTTATTTATGTAAACAAAAGGGTCAAAATCTAACATGGAGTTATAACTCTAGTTTATTAAAAAACAAAACAAAACACCACCAAACCCAAAACAAACAACAATGTAACATAATTACCAGTGCCATCTAAGGTACATTTAGGTTTTTATGGAAGTCAGATTACTATTCTGATGAAATATCTTAAAGAAACAGCAGTTATTTCTCTCCTTTCACTTGAAAATATTAACAGTTAAAGACTCAACATTAGTATATAAAGTGACACATTAAAGAAGGAAGTATTTAAATAATACAAAGTTTTAATTTCAAGAACAATAACAGCTTATGCTTGAGAGCTGAAACTGAGCTCCAGAAAAAGTTGTCACAGAATGACCATGAAATAACAATGCATCAATATTAAAACAAACAAACAAACAAACAAAAATGCATCAGTATTAAAACAAACAAAACCAAACCAAATCCAACACTTTCATCCAAAGTAGCATATTGTTATTACCAACATCAAGTAGTAACAAAGAAGGACTGGTATCACTATTTACTAATTTCATCATGCACAAATGCAATGAAATTAAAGGAAATTAAAGTATAAAAACTTAGGAACTGTGTGTTTCTTCTGAAAGTCTGATAATTAGTCTGTGGAGGTACTGATACCAACATAACTACTGAAAAAAACTACTTAATGAACTCCAAGAGATTGAGACATTTCAGTAAGTAACGTAAGAATCTATTCTAGCTAGATTAAGTTTAAAAGCCTACATTTTCAGGAATGCAGTAGTTATTGACTACTGAGATGGGAAGCCAATAAACTTGCACTTTCAGAAATAAAGATATTCAGAAGTGCCTAACTAGCTTTTCAAAAGAAATCCACAAGTAGCCTATAAATCTCTCTTATATACCTGAAGGCCACTGAAAAAAGTTAAATGGTGGGAATATTACCCTTAATGGTTATAAAAGGCTATGGTTTTGTAGACTGTTGTACAGGTAATGCAGAGGATGCTGCACTGTCATCAGTCTTGTAGATTAAAAATCACGGACTTTGTGCAAGCAACCAAATACATTGGTGAGCCAAGAGGGTACTACAGAACAAAACTCACACCTTTACTTGCCCTGCGATCTGGTCACATTTAGAGAGTTACTTGGAGCAAGGCACCACCCAGTCAAGGACAGATTTATTCTATTCTTACTCAAATTCTTCAATAATCTTCAATGCATTCTGCCAAAAGTATCTGAAAGTGACAATTAAAAGACAACAGTGGCAATATCCAAAGGCCAAAAGATATTGTGTGACTTCTTGCACAGTGCAAATCAATGCTGCGACCTTGGCTGCACTGGTCACAGCAGCAATGGAAAACACAGAAAGCGTGTCAGCCTGCCTCTAGCTTGAGAAACGCACTGGCGAGCTGGGGGATAAACTCCTCTGCTAAAGGTGACAACTCGCTTCTTTTCCCCTGGGTGTCATCCAACTACAAGTTGAGTCTCATCTAAATGAGATTTTCTAAAGAGGGAGAGTTCTGGCCTGATCTAACAATTTTCTATTTATGAGAATGGGTTAGATTTCATTTGCCAATTGCAAGTAACTCACAGGACAGAAATTCTGACCTAAGATAGTCCAATATTGTGCTGGTCCTTTTATAATCCTACAGCCACAGGAAGGAGATTGCCAAAAATAAATATTTTTTTAACCCAAAGACATTCATAACAACACAGTGACTTTTATTTGCCTAATATGTAAGAAATACCAGGGAATTCAACCATAACTACAAAGCTGCCATATCATTATTTAGATTGGGTTTAGAGAGGAACAGTAAGCTTAGTTTGGTGGTTTTTAAATTTTTTTTTCCTTTTTTCCCCCCACAGGCACATCAAAGGCAGGTGTTCATCAGATGAACTTCTTGGGATCATTTATTCAAGGTGTGTAAACAGAGTCCATTTATTCACTCTTATGGAAGATCTTATTTGCAGCTCAAAGTACACTTCCTGTAAAACATATTTTAGGTTTATGAAGAATGGCAAAGACCTTGATTAATTTTTCCTAAGAAGTTTGTATAATCTGCATACAAGTGTGATAGTACAGGTTTTTCAGACAAGGACTGATTAATTTGGCTGCTTGAAACACATCACAACTCCTTCACTTCCACCTTTGCTCATGCCGAGCACTTCATAAAAGGAAAAAAAATCAAGAAGGTCTAACTTTGAGAAATATTCAGCAGTCAAAATTCACAGCAAAATCAGAGGGAATCAAAGCTGTTCAGTGTCTCTCCCTGCTAGAGGATATAAGCTTTGCAAAATACCATGATTAGACAAGCATATTGAGAGTACATTCAGTTACATGACATACAAGACAATCTTGAGGTTTTTTTCCAGATATTCAGAAGCCGCTTAAGGAATTCACGAGAAAGAAACTTCATAGTTCTCCTTCCTTTCTTTTATTGAGACAAAGATAACAGCTGTTGGTAATGTGAAATTCCTACATCAAAAAGAATTACAAACTCTGATAAGGTGTCTATTTCTGCTCTAACTGCTACTTTCATGTTATTGCTGCTGTTGTGATTAAGCAGCAACAGGATCAAAAACTTTGTAGGACATTTTCTCCCTGGTCCTTTAATTTTATTTTCATATTCAACCAGTGCTATACAGAATTAAGAACTTAAAAAGCCTTTGGCTCAATGGGAGTTTTTCCACTGACCTTAAGAGACCACAGTTAAATGGTAGTATCTGGTTTAATTTTAAGCTTAAAGCTTTCAAAATGCTGAACTGGAAGTAATTAGATTCCATGTGTTATACTTGTATCAATAAATATTTAGAAAGTACTCTGCATCTCCTGTGATATGCTAAGTTGCTTCATCCCCCAAATCCTTTGTCACAACAGCAACCAACATACTGTGATATTTGGGTTACTCTGCTAATTCACCACAAATTTTTATCTGAAAAGACTTTTGTTAAGTAGCTTGTATTTGGCTTGGTCATAATGGAGAAAGACTCCCTACTTCATAGGTGATAAGGATTTACCAAAGACTTTTTATAAATGCAACTTTTAAGGGGCTATTTGGAGTAGACTGGATACAGAGTCATATATCAATACTCAACAGTCCCATACACAGAAGCAAAAAAGTTCCAACTAAAAGGCTTTAGCAACAACAACAAGCCACAAAAGAAATAGGATTGATGCCCTCTGTTAAATTCTTACTGGTGGCTCATGACTGACATATTAAACAAAAAACTCAGAAAGATAAGGACAACAAATATTTTACATTCATAGAGCTATCTATATCTTTTCCTCCTCCAAGTAGTAGAGGAACCGACAAGGAGGGGTGCCATGCTGGACTTTGTTCTCACCAACAAGGAGGGGTTGGTGGGGAATATGAAGCTCTTGGGCAGTCTTGGCTGAAGCAACCATGAAATGGTGGAATATGAGATTCTTAGGGCAGTGAAGAAGGCACACTGCAAGCTTACCACCCTGGATTTCAGGAGAGCAGATTTTGACCTCTTCAGGGATCTGCTTGCCCAGGTACCATGGGACGAATTCCTGGAGGGAAGAGGGGCTCAGGACATCTGGCTTGTACTCAAAAGTCTCCTCCTCCAAGCACAGGAGCGGTGCATCCCAACAAAGAGGAAGGCAGGCAAAACCAGCAGGAGGCCTGAATGGATGGACAGGAAGATCCTGAACAAACTTAGGATCAAAAAAGAAGCCTGTAGAGGGTGGAAGGAAGGACGAGTAACCTGGGATGAATACAGAGAAATTGCCCGAGTGGCCAGGGAGCAGGTCAGGAAAGCCAAGGCCCTGACAGAATTAAATTTGGCCAGAGATGTCAAGGGCAACAAAAAAAGCTTCTACAGGTATGTTGGGGAGAAAAGGAAAACTAGGGAAAATGTGGGCCCTCTCTGGAAGGCGACAGGAGACTTGGTCACCCGAGACATTGAGAAGGCTGAGGTGCTCAATGACTTTTTTGCCTCAGTCTTCACCAGCAAGGGCTCGTGCCACACTGCCCAGGTCTTAAATAGCAAAGGAAGGGTCCAGGAGAACAAAAAGATTCCCACTGTAGGAGAAGATCAGGTTCAGGACCACCTAAGGAACCTGAAGGTGCACAAGTCCATGGGATCTGATGGGATGCATCCGCGGGTCCTGAGGGAACTGGCAGATGAAGTTGCAAAGCCACTATCCATCATATTTGAGAAGTCCTGGCAGTCTGGTGAAGTTCCTGCAGGCTGGAAAAAGGGGAAGACCCGGGGAACCACAGGCCGGTCAGTCTCACCTCAGTGCCAGGCAAGATCATGGAGCAGATACTCCTAGAAACTATGCTAAGGCACATTGAGAATGAGAAGGTGATTGGTGACAGCCAAAATGGCTTCACCAAGGGCAAATCATGCCTGACCAATCTGGTGGTGGGGTTACAACATTGGTGGACAAGGCTAAAGCAACTGATGTCATCTACCTGGACTTTTGCAAGGTGTTTGACACCGTCCCACATGGCACCCTTATCTCTAAATTGGAAACATGTGGGTTTGATGGATGGACCACTTGGTGGATAAGGAACTGGCTGGATGGTCGCACTCAAAGAGTTGTGGTCAACAGCTCAATGTCCAAGTGGAAACCAGTGACGAGTGGTGTCCCTCAAGGTTTGGTATTGGGGCCGATGCTCTTCAACTTCTTTGTGGGTGACATGGACAGGGGGATTGAGTGCACCCTCAGCAAGTTTGCCGATGACACCAAGCTGTGTGGTGTGGTTGACACACTGGAGGGACAAGATGCCATCCAGAGGGACCTAGACAGGCTTGAGAGGTGGGCCTGTGCTAACCTCATGAGGTTCAACAAGGCCAAATGTAAGGTCCTGCACCTGGGTCGGGGAAATCCTAAGCACAAATACATGCTGGGCAATGAGTGGCTTGAGGCCAGCTCTGAAGAGAAGGACTTGGAAGTGGTGGTAGACGAGGAGCTCAACATGAGCCAGCAATGTGTGCTTGCAGCCCAGAAGGCCAACTGTATCCTGGGCTGCATCAAGAGAAGCGTGGCCAGCAGGTCGAGGGAGGTGATTCTCCCCCTCTACTCCACTCTCGTAAGGCCCCACCTGGAGTACTGTGTCCAGTTCTGGAGCCCCCAACACAAGAGAGACATGGACCTGTTGGAACAAGTCCAGAGAAGGGCCATGAGGATGATCTGAGGGCTGGAGCACCTGTCCTATGAGGACAGGCTGAGAGAGTTGGGGCTGTTGAGCCTGGAAAAGAGATGGCTCCAGGGAGATCTTATAGTGGCCTTCCAGTACCTGAAGGGGGCCTACAAGAAAGCTGGGGAGGGACTTTTCATAAGGGCAGTTAATGACAGAACAAGGGGAAATGACTTTAAGCTGAAAGAGGGCAGGTTTAGATTAGATATTAGGAAGAAATTCTTCACTGTGAGGGTGGTGAGACACTGGAACAGGTTGCCCAAGGAAGTTGTGGATGCCTCCTCCCTGGAAGTGTTTAAGGCCAGGTTGGATGAGGCTTTGAGCAACCTGGTCTAGTGGAAAGGTGTCCCTGCTGATGGCAGGGGGGTTGGAAGTAGACGATCTTTAAGGTCCATTCCAACGCAAACCATTCTGTGATTCTGTAATAATGCTCAGTACCTCTTCAGATAGTAGACTTTTCAGTGAGATGAAGAAATACCATCTTAACCTCCCATGTTATATAGAAGAAGGAGCACAAGTCATTTTGTACTCAAAAGATGCTATCCAGATTTGAGAGAGGCTGATTTTACAGGAAGAAGAGTCTACTATAGTCACTAGAAATGTTTTGCTGTGTTAATTAACAAAGAAAATGAAATCATGGATGAGATGTCAAGAGCAAAGATGAAACTTTCAAACAAGATGGTACAAGAGAGTTGTTAAGGGGGTATTTTATACCTAATGCATTAATAGGCATTTGCTCTGTTAAAGAAACCCTTTAAACTGTGTGTTCCACTGAGAAGCTCACAGTTCAAATCATATTTCAAGAGAAATATTTCCTAGTAGAACTGTGAAAATAAGAGTAGCTCCTCAGCTTGGTACTTTTGAAGAACAAAACATGCTTTAAGAAATTATTTTGAAAAAATCTTTTAAATTTAATAGACTTGAGAGAGAAACTTCATTAGCGCTTTCTGGTTTTAGGTGCCTATTTTTAACCACCTCAATCCCTCAATGTTTATATCAATGGAAAGCAAAATAGTAATAATAATAATAAAAAAACAAAACAGCATTTTAGTTGTAACTAGAAGCCAAGTATTTCTAGCACTCAGGACTCTCGTGTTCTCTTCATCATATTCTCTATTTCCCCAAAACATGCAAAAACACAAAATATTAGAGCCAAAGCCACAAGTACAGGACCATAGCAGTGCTCTTACCTGTGTGCTTCCGGAGGTGCTCTTTAAAATGTCCAAAGTGGTCAAACTGCTTATCACAGTACTGGCATATATGTATTTTTTTGCCAGGTCTTTGCTTCTTGCTGGCACCACCTTCATCAAGGTGGTAACAGGTGAGGTGCTGTTTCAAAGCACTCTCTCGTAGGTACCTTTTATTGCATATGTCACACTTGTAACTCTCAGCAGAGTGTGTTTTCATGTGTTCCTTAAAATGGTAAAACAATTTAAATGAACGGTTACATTTCTCACAGTGGAATAAATTCTTCATGTGTGACAGCTGAAGTTCCACAATTTCAATACCTTCTACATGTTTGCACGAGGGATCAGTTGCACTATCACCTTCTTCTTGGATCTGGCATTTTGTCTCTCCCTGACGATACTTACTGGTGATATCTGCCAAAAGAGACAAAGCAGATTCATCTGATGTACCCGTTGTCTGTATGTACTTTATGGATTGCTCTGCAGAAACTACTTCAAGTGTTTCAATGCTGTCGTCTTCCACTTCAATTGTCCCCTCAGCAATCTCAACCTCAATTTCAACAGGCTCCGATTCTGCAGATGGAAGTGTTTCTGTGATAACGTTGGAGGTTTCAGCTATCTTCCTCTTTTTTGGTTTATTTTTACCTTGCATTTGATTTGATTCTAAGGGTGATGAATTTTCTTTGTTCCTGTAAAGCATTTGCATAAACATAATTAAAATCCATAAGCACTTACATAACAATTCTTGCCTGGTACTGAGCTTCTGCATTAAACAAACACTAGATGTTTCTCAAACAAGCTGAATGATGAATGACCACATAACCTGCATGCATTTCAGAAGCTGATTTGTCCTTAATCTATGCTCCTTAGAGCTGTAGAATAGAATAGAATAGAATAGAATAGAATAGAATAGAATAGAACGCTTAAAGCTGTGGAGCCTTTGACATAAGGTTACTAAAGTGTTTTAAATAGCTCCACTTGAACAATACATACTACCTATCAAGAAGAAAGGCCAGTTAACCTAATGACATAGGATTGATTATCTAAGAAACTTATGAAATTCTGTACTTGGAAAGAAAACTTCCCCTAAGTAAGGAGTTTTTTGGTCTGCCTACTCAGAAATAAGATTCAAGTCCTTCCCACGTGTGTTGGGTTTGTGTGTTTGGGGGGGGCGCTTTTGGTAGTGAGGGAAGGGGCTACCCTGTGAGAAGCTTCGGGAAGCACCCCTGGCTCCAAGGCGTAACCCCCCCAGCCCAGGCTGAGCCAATTAGCAATAGAGAAACCCCTCTGCGAATCCATATTTGTGAGGGGAAGGACTGTCTTGAAAAGAAGGTGGAGAGAACCTGGAGGAGAGGCCATTGACCTGAACAAAAGATGACCATCGGCCTAAACAAAGACAGAGCTTCATTGCCAGGAGGAAGGAGAAGGAGGGGGATGACAGAGAACCTCAGACACCCAGTTCAACCGCATGGAGTAGGAGAAGGTAAATGAGGTCCCTGCAGCCCATGGAAGTTCAACAGCAGAGCAGATACCCACGTGTAGGCCATGGAGGACTCCACGCTGGAGCAGAAAGCTGAGCCTGAGGGCAAGTGTGAGTGAATTGAGACCCCAGAGTCACTCAATGCCAGAGTGGGGGTGGACTCCCAGAGCCAGTGCGGGAGGAGGTGCGCTGGACCGGAGGCCCATCTGCAGCCTGTGGACATCCCCATGCTGGAGCTGGGAGCTGATCCCAAAGAGGTCCATGACTCCATGGGAAGCTCGTGTTGGAACACTTTGTTCCTGGACTTTCATGCTGGGAATAGCAGCAGAAGTGAAGTGACTGTAACCCCCATTCCCTGTCCCCTGTGCTGCTGGGGGGAAGAAGGTAGATAAATCGGGAGCAAAGTAATTTGAGCCCGGAAAGAAGGGAGGGGTGGGGGGAAGGTGTTTAAGATGTGGTTGTTATGTTTCTCTGTACTACTCGGATGAATGGAAACGAATTAAATGGCTTTTTCTTACCCAAGTTGAGTCTGTTTTGCCCGTGACCATAACTGGTGAGTGAGCCCTCCCTCTCCTTCATCCTAATCTGTGCCCCTTTGTTGTGATTCCCTTCCCATCTCACTGGGTGGAGGGAGTGAGTACAGGACCACACGGTCTTATCTGTGGGTTAAACCAACACACTACACTATTCACCTCTTAAGATCTGGAGTGCATGCAATCGTCTGCAGCGCTTATAGCTTGTTAGAAAACCCTACAGCTGTGACTTCACACAATTATTATTATAACACCTTGTGCTTCAGGAAAGCACACATCTAACAGCTGAGGTAAAAAAGAAAAAAAAGGCCACTGGGATGTGGAAAGAGTATTCTAGTTTAATTTTCTGGTCTTAAATACAATCCCCAGTTCTGTTCCTCTTCTCCTTGCACCATAAATTCATAATCCCCTTCCTCCAAGATGTCAGAGATAGCATCCCATATCAAACACAGACAGGGCTGAGTGGGCCAATGCTTTCAAGACACACCCTCACGATTATCCACAGCACTTATATGCTGGAGGTTTAACTACTAATTATCAGTCTTGAAAACGAGTGGCTATCTTCCCATCAAATCAGACTGACGAGTAATTTGTGCTTTTACCTTCCTTTGCAGCCTGATGAATCCTTTTATGTAACCTACTCCCTATCACTTTCAGGTGTTCTAGTAATAGGAGAGAGAAGTTTTTTCTCCAGTATCTGTACATCATATGGCAGAGATGTGTAGCTAATGCAGGATCTTTCCCGTTTAAAAAAAAATGACATACTTATTCAGCTCTGCTACCAATCCACAGAATAAGCACAGAATAAGTTGATTAAAAAAAAAAAAACAACACTGATGTTGAAAATCAAGTTTCCAGTGTGCCATGTCATGGAGGTTTTTGTTTTGTTTTGTTTATTTTAAAATTAGCTGGCTACTAGAGGAACTTGAGGTCAATGCCACTCTCCTTAGCTAGTGTGTCTATGGGGAGATAAAGAAGAAGCAACAGTGTTTCCTTAGCTTGAACACAAAGACCTTTCAGCAGGTCTAGAAGAGAAAGCAAGGATAACTGTAATGCTGGGAGGCATTTATTGCCCCTCCCTCTGCTTCATGACAGAAGAACAGTGTAGTATACAGAAGGAATGAGAATATAACAGCACTTTGTGAAATGGAAAGAAGGGGAAGAAAAATAGCATGATGGGAATGGCACCTGCTTTTCTCAGGTTGCAGTTTGATAATGGAGTATAGTTCCTGGTACTGGATAAAAGGTGCCACAGCAACATTTGATTAAGTACTGATCCCATATAAAACTGATTATAACAATTACATTTGTTCAAGAAGTTTGAGAGATTAATTTTGCACCAAGAAGTTTTAAAATCACTGCCTGTTCTCTTGAAAGCAGAAAGCTGCATGAAATTAAAACACCAGCACAAACTTGTTAATGTAGTCTAATTACCTGTGACACATCATCACTGTAAACCCAGTTGTCAATCATGTGTGGGCAGTCAGATAGTACAGAGACCTGGTATTAGTTACCACAAAGTCACAGCCCTACAATGTCTGCAACATTTACCAGCCATGTCACTTGTCATTGAGTTCCATCCCAAAGAATGTGATATTCATTTTTTAGCCTTTATGATTCTGACCCATACCTTATAGTAGAAGAGTATATGGTCCCACACAAGTTTAGGAGGTTCCAGGATAAAGAACAGCACTACAAAATACTGTCAGCCAGCTCTTGTAAAAGGATTCTTAAAACTCTACATTTCAGTGTTGGGAAGAAAAATAAGCTTATATGTTTACCTGATTTCAAGTGCTTTGATGGCTTCTAACATCTGTAGATATTCAGCTGCTTTCCAAACATCATTTGCTTCTTCCTCACCTTGGACCATTAGTTTTGCTGTATAGGTGAACTCAATTAGGTGACGAAATGCCATGTTACTTACACCTGTATACAGGCAAGAAAAACAGCCTCTTTTAGCAATTCTTCAGTCTCACCTATCTGCTGAATCTTGCACGCTTGCCTGCTTACTGTTTTGCTCACAGTACTTTGACAGCCAGTTTCATGAAGATGCCACCCTTGAAAGGCTCACGTTGGAATAGAGTCTACTATAGAAAGACATGAATCTGGAACTATAGAGTCATGCCATGACAAAGATAAAATGGACAAAAAGCTGTTTGTATAGAATAATAAAAAGTATAAATTTTAACATAAAAATATGATCTCTCTCTCAAGAGACCTCTGAGCAGCAAGTTACCAAAAGCTGAAGTATTGCACCAGGAAATTGTTCCTTGCCTACCAGGCAACTACTGCTCCACCATCTATCCTGTTCTTACACCCCAGCCAAGACATCTTTTTATTTTTATTTTTAATTCAGGGGAAGTTTTTTCCAGTGGTGGTAGCTACCTATACTGGTCTTGGCTGGGAGAGAGTTAAATTTCTTCATAGTACCTTGTATGGGGATATATTTTGGATTTTTGCTGAAAATAATGTTGATAACACACTGATGTTTTAGTTACTGCTGAGCAGCACTTATACAGAGCCAAGGCCTTTTCTGCTTCTCACATTGCCCCGTCAGCAAGTAGGTTGGAGGTGCACAAAAAGTTGGAAGGGGACACAGACTGTCCAAAGGGATATTCCATACCATATGACATCATGCTCAGCAACAAAACTGGGGGGTGAAAGGCAGGCAGAGGGGCCACTGCTCAGGGACTAGCTGGGCATTTGTCAGTTGGTGGCAAGCAATTGTTTTCATTTGCATCACTTGTCTTAGGTTTTATTTTCCTCTCTCTTTGTTTTTTTTTTTAATCTTTTCTTTACAATTTAAAAAGAAAATATTTCTTTTTAATTATTAAACTATGTTCATCTCAACCCATGAGTTTCTTTCTCACTTTTACCCTTCCAATTCTACCCCCCATCCTATTGAGGGGAAATGAACAAGCCTGGCCATGTGGTGCTTAGTTGCTAGCCAGGGTTAAACCACGACACTACTTCAGAACAACTGAAGAGCTGAGATCTAGAAATCTAACCAATATGACCAAGCATGCATTTAAGCCCATACCAATACCAATGATACTACATTCATTTTGAGCTTGGGCACACAACTCTGAAGGGTTTTATTTGCATGAATCTGACTACCTTCAATCTCCACCAAGGGCTCCTGTGTGAAATCTTGGAAGAATTTGTAGAAGAACTGGCTACAGGCAGCAAGAACAGCCTTATGGGCTTTGAAATGGTGACCTACAAAAAGAGACAAACATTTTAGTTTAGGACAACACCTTCCTTAGTCATAGTGCAGAATAAGTTCAGATGCAGAGAAGAGAATGGCTGCAGAACCACCCAGTCTACAAATCTATTCCAGCAGCATATAGTCACTTAGTATGTCTCCTTGTAACATGGGAGACCACTGCAGCTAGCCTGTCCCATCTCATTCAGACCCTTGCTGACATCACTGACCTTGCTGAAGCTCTGCAATCCAATCGGCTGGAGGACTCACTCCAGAGTGTTTCTCTTTTCAGATATTTAAGTTATGGGAAATTCCTGTGCAGACTTTTTCCTGTATGTTTTGGGCTCAGCTCTCAGGTTTTATCCAGGCTCTCCTTGGTTTTTGTTGCTCTTACATACAGATGTATTTTATCACCATTTCTGCTAGCATAAAGACCCCTGCAGAACAGAAGTAGTTCTGCTCTGTTCTTCCTGTTTTCCAGACTATGTATTCCCCATTATTGTGTTGCCTTCTCCCTCGTACAGGAATGAACATTCATAATGCTCCATGGGTCAGAGGTAAGAGAAGCAATATGGATTAGAACTACACAGCTGCACAAGAAAACAGTTTTGATCTCAACACATGGGTTTGGTAACACTAGAGCAGGAGCAAACATTCAGGATAAGTTTTATGCGAGCGCTGTCAGTGAAACTATAGTGATTCCAGAAGAATATTTTTTTCTTAATTTGCTTACTTTTTTCTAATCCAGGCTCTGTAGGACCCTTTTCCTTCAAGTGAGTTCTTGCTATCCTTTTTAAGGATCAGGTACTACTCCTTTAGCTATGCCTGTCCTTGTGGACACTGCCTATCTTCCTTGAAATGCTCATCCATTCTAAGACATGTTTGGGATAACAAGCAATCTTAGGTGATCTATCAGACACCAACTTTTCTAATGAGATAATAAACACTTATATCTCCGTCTTCCTTTTAAACTAATACCTATGTCTTTAGAACACATAGAAAAAGAAAAGTGAGTTGGTCTACCCTATTTTAACTATATATTAAAATAGTAGGCAGATACCAGAGAAGCAAGAAGGCAACCTTGAAATACAAGCTGTTTTTTTAAAAACAATCAACCAATATTTGTATAAGTTCTCTGCATGCAAATAGTCAGCTCAAGTTAGGGAAATATATTTTTACAATGTTCTGGAAATCCTTAGATTAAATATAGTACAGCAGTTTCAAAGTGGGCTTCTATCTGAAAATATTTAGTCCTTTATTTGAAAAAGCAGAAGCAAAATTATTAATCACTGCTGGAGACTGTTCACCCCAAGATTTTAAATGAAACTCTGCAAGCAACTTGCACATCAATACAGAACCAAGAATTTGTTAGCAGCCCAGTTTGACAGCTGACCTGTAACAAACCCAACAACTTCCCAGAACAGCTTTCAGAATTCTCTGTATACCAACTTGTTCCCAGGCCTGTACATACCATCAACAATCAGAGTGATATCTGTAAACTGGTCCTGCTCACGTTGTTCATTCAGTCTATCCAAAATAACTTTATAGTGTTCAGGAAATTCCTGGATACATTCCATCATTTCTTCAGCTTCTATGGCAAAAGGACTAGTCTGCAAAAGACATGGTAAGACAGTAAGAATACTGCGACACTCAGTAAATACTATGCAGTCAGGTTAGTATACAAACATGAATTAACTGGCACTTTTCACGGACTACAAAACCAATAGAAACATCCA